>CAJGYO010000006.1:90546648-91925821 GCA_904845875.1 Miscanthus lutarioriparius
CCGAGAGTGGAGGGCAGCCCAAGACCATTATTCTAAGGCAACTCAGAAAACGACCAGGCTTGAGATCCGCCTCGAGTTTTCAAAGCCTGCCCTTCATGCCAGCCAAGAAGAGGCTGGCAAATGCCGCGCGGGCTGGCACGAGTCCGACGCCATGGTGGTGGGTAAAATGAATTCTAGGAATGCTCTTATTCTGATTTCCATTGTCTTTATATTGATAGCTCTCCTGCTTTTGTGATCACTACCGATGGTGCAGCTTGGAGTCCTCCAACTGGCAAATGTAATGTGGCCACGGACGCCGCCAATGCTCGGGCCTCCTCATCAACGCCCGCCTACATGACGCCCACCGCATTTAGAGATCACCTCCATGGCGTCCTTGCCATGGCGATCGTGGTGGTGCTGGCCATGTACAGTCCAAAGGCCAGTAACGAGCTCCACACCATGGAGATCAAGCCCGGATGGGTGATGGCCCCAAGGTGCATGAGGATTTGATCAAAGAATTTGTCGTCGCAACGAAGGCCATTGTGACATCACACCCGCCAGTGATGTGGTGAACAAGGTCTTCGATTAGTTTGTATTTAGGGCAAACTAATGAATGAAATATTCTGCTCTTCCATGACCGTGTCTCAATGCAATGCCCTTGTATATGTCCTGATCGTCTTCATTTTCGCTTTTGCTCTATAGGCGATACATATCGTATGGGCTTTTACATCCTCGAAGTTTATTTTTAAACTAGAGGCGATATACCCTTCGGTATCGGGGCTTATTAGAGCTCGATGATCGAACCTATCACTATTGAGCGCCGATCTTAAACATTGAGATAATACTCTTCAATCATTTTCCACTGATCGCTTCTTGATAGGTTGCACTAGAGCCTTTCAGAATAAGGATTAAACAATCGATCGATCTAGGCCAAGCAAAAAAATCCTTAAAATTCTTCAATAAATCTACTAACTCACTCATACTTAGGATTTAACTTAGCGCCTCTACACGTTGGTCTAAGCTTCATCTCCGGACCAATATTTATTTCCTTAATCCAATGACCGACGCTGGCCATGATTATCCATCAAACAAACTCTCAGAGTCGATTGCTTGATCACCATGCTGACTTTCATCAATCGATCTTAATGAAGCCTTCCTTCCCACAAATACTTACCGTAAAAACATTAGAAGTCTTCTAGCTCCTAGTATACTGGATCGGCTGTTGCGATACTCACAAATTCATCAGCGCGAACTAGCTTGACATCATCTACATGCCATTGAATCAAACATTGATGCATGGTTGACGACACACAGCAGTTTGCATGAATCCAATCACGACCAAGGAGTAAACTATATGAACCTTTTCCATCGATGATGAAGAATGTGGTGAGCAGAGTCTTACTCCCGATTGTCAGTTCAACGTTCATTGCCCCCCAGGTCTTAGATGTATTACCCCCAAAATCCTTAAGCATCATATCGGTCCCAATCAAATCTCCTGGTCCCTTGCCAAGTTTACAAAAAGTGGTATAAGGCATAAGATTGACAGAAGCACCTCCATCCACCAACATCTTGTTCATCAGCTTCCTATCAACAAAACCTTTTACATATAAAGCCTTTAAGTGTCGATGCTTGACTGGCTTATCGAATATAGCCTACTGTATAACTGTAAACTTGGCAACTATTTCCTCATACTCTGATTCATCAAAATTTGAATAGACTTCTTGATCTACTGGAGCTCTAAATTCTAACGGCAATAGAAAAGCCATCTGAATATTAGCCGATAGTTGCCCCCTATCGGTTGTTTGCTTAGCACGCCACACTTGCAGTTTGCCAGACGCTTGAGCCTATTCTAGCTCTCTGTTTCTTAGGCGTTGCACTCTTCTTTTCTGGCTTCTTGTTAGACCTCCTAGACACCATTGGCCTTCCTGCCAAACATATTCTTCTTAATTACTCTCTTCTTCATAATCAGCCCAGTTTTGATCGACAACTCACTTCCCAAGCCAATCATGAACACTCTTATTTTTTAAGCGCTGATCCATGTTATTATGATGATACTCAACTCGAGCATGGATAGACCGGCGGTTGGCTTGAGATTGCCTGAACTCCCAATGTTGCTTGCTGCATTCCAGACAGTTATTTCTGGTAGGCAATTTCAAACCTTTGTTCTAGCAATGTCCAAAGCAAGGACAATTCCAATGTGATTCAGCTTGCTTTCTTTCATACCTCTCTTTTTCCTGCTGACGCTAATATTCTTGCTTTTCTAACCAACGCTGATAATCCTTTTCCTTCTGCCGCTGCCATTTGTTCAACAAAATTCGAGATGTAACACGCGGCCTTGTCGCCCCATCCTTTTGTTGATCACGACGCCTTCTAATTTCTCTATATTCATCAGCTGATATTTGCATCTTAGGGTCAACTATTCTAGTTTCTTTTGATCTAACTGATGTTAGGACTTTAGTCTTCCCTTTGAGCAGCCTAGCATCAACCATGTTCTGATCTCTTGGGAAAGGATTATCATCAACTTTCATTTTTCGAGGTGCATCAAATTTGAGCCTTCCTTGCTGAATAGCCCTCTGTATATGCTACCAAAAAACTCTGCACTCATTAGTAGAATGAGAAGTGACGTTGTGAAATTTGTAGAACTTCTTATTCTTCAATTGATCGGGAGGCAACATAACATGATTATCGGGCAACTTGATCCATCCCTTCTCGAGCAAGAAATCGAAGTGCTTGTCCGATTTTGTGACGTCAAAGTCATAGCTTTCTTCGACTCCTCTTCCCTAAGGATTTGGCACCACTACTGTCTTCTTACCCCAATTCCATTCGGCCACAGCAACCTCTTCTTAATCGTCCTCATAGTCATCATCGATTGAATATGGATTATACGCTTCGACCATTGTGGTACTTTTCTGGAAGCGGGTGTCTCAGCGCATATTCTAGAATTGGCTATTGAGCGCTGCCACTCGTTGAGCCAACTGACCCAAGTTGTCAAATTTTTGTCCCAGTAGCTTCTCTCTCCACGTTGGCAACATTCCTTAAATGGCCAAAGCAGCAAGTTGATCACCTCTGAAGAAACTCGGTGCCTGATTCATTAGTTCTCTACCTTATGGTCATCAGATCGGTAATTTTCTTTTCTCTAGTCCCAGTATAAAAATATGTATGAAACTTCTTCTCTAGGTCAGCCCAATTGGCAATGGAGTTAACTGGCAGTGATGAAAACCAAGTGAAGACTGGCCCCGATAGAGACAAAGAGAAGAAATGAACTCGATGGGCCTCTTCAATGGATGCTTCGCCCAACTATGTAAAATACCGACTGACATATTCTATTGTGCTTGTGCTATCTTGGCCAGTGAACTTAGCAAACTCCGGGAGCCTATAATTCACCAGAAGAGTGATCAAATCATACCATTCTGGATATGAACGTTTGTACAAGAAGGTCTACCCTTTTGGCTTCAAACCGAACTGATTCTTCATCATCTCGGTCACTCTAAACAACAACTCATTAGCATTTGAATTTGAATCTCTCTGCAATTGCTGACCCATCTATGGATTAAAATTTCGAGTACCTTGATACCCTGGATTTGGAATCATGTGAAGGGTGTTGTAATCTGTGCCATAATGATACCCTTGTGGGATCTCTATCTATTGGGTCCTTTGCTAGTTTGTTGTTTGAAATCTCTGGTTGTAGATGTTAGGATCTATATCTCTATGAATCCTTTGAACTGATGGCGCTATTTTTTGAGCCGACGATGGTATCTGGCCTGATATGCCAAAATTGACCATTTGATTCTGAACTTGCCCCGACGGCTGTTGCACATGCTATTCTAACGATCCAAGATTATACTGTATCTGATTAGTAGTAGCACCCTGAACTTGCTCAGCTAATCTCTGAACCACCAAGACATCATCATTACTAGCTGGTGCTATTTCCTGATGGCTAGTATCGTCTTGATTAGTCCCCTAAGTCGACGAATGTGGAATGTTGTAATAAGTCAGTCCAACCTGATCAACTGGAAACCCATGAAACACCTCTTTCATGGTGTTGTGGAATGTGTTCAAGAAAACTTCATTATGATTCGACATGGCATCATGAACATACTTGTTTACAACTTCTATGAAGAAACGCCTGTCTTCAGCTTTATCTACGTCTATCTACCCATGCAACATAACTCTCGGTAGTGGATATTTCTGAATAATTGTATTGTCATGTGTCTTGGTGTAGGACAACAAACACTTGTTCTGAAATTCTTCTATAGCTTTGTTGATGACATCTTTATCTCCATTAGGTAGGTCTTCATAAGGCACCATAAGGATGTCATTGTTGTTGTAAGCCGCCATGATGATTGTGGGGTCCCACCGGGCATGCCAAAACGTGTGTCGGCAAGAAAAATGCGTCGACACACAGCAAGCTGGAAGGATCTGCTTGATGAAGCTAGAGATCCGCTTGGCTTCAACGCAGGGGTAACCGATCCTGTGAATTCCTCCCGAGACGTGCTAGTCAATTTAACCCTACAATTGACAAGGAGAGAAAGTTCATCAGTAATTTAAGGTGGAACATGCCAGTCTTTGCTCAGCAGTTCCAAGTGTGCCGCTTCGGGAGCAGCCAGACGGAAAAATCGACTAAATAGCCGATACGCACAGAAATTGGCTGTTATGGCCAGTAAAGCTTATGGATCGCGATTGGTTTTATGTTGATAAGTATAATGCCCACAGACGTAAAATGAGATCATCAGCTAGGTGGATATTACTAGTATGAATCGTTGAGCCGATGAATCTAATCAGGAAAAGATATAGTATGCAGACAAATCGATTGTCTAATATAAATGGATCTACAAACACTCTGAATCTAATCTGTTACCATTAACAGTGAGGTTTGACCGGATCGATGGCAGCTATGATGATAATATCAAACTAAAACCTTAGAATCCGCAGAACCATCTATACTTCGACAGGCTTTCCGAAAGACATGCTATACGTGAAGGCTCAGGCGAATCGGCGGAAATAGCCGATTCAAGTAAAAGGGACTACAGCATGTGAACAATCGACTATTTCACATGAATAAACCCGTGGACTCATCAAACTTAACATGCTATCTCTAACAATGGGGTTTGACTGGATCGATGCAGCCGTGAAAAAGACAACAAATCAAACCCTTAAAGTACACAGATCTATTCACACTTAACAGAATCATGGATGCACACTGTAGGCGTTAACACACAGGCAATTGGCCATTTAGCCAATGCAGGCATAGCAAACAGCTAAGGTCATGCCTAATCAAGAACAAATCTACTAACTAGCATCCTCCAATCTATAGTGCCATTGGTGGGGATCGACCGGATCGTTACAGCCATAATGGCGAACTATAAACTAGATTTAACTAGCCAGCAAACCTCTTCAAGATTATACATGCCTTAACCACGTACTATGCACGATCAAGATCAAAGTAGAACAGCCAATGAAACATAACCCATCGCTCAGAGTAAGAAACATCGTGTTGTAATAAAGCGAACGATAGACTGAAAGGATATAAGGCCGATCTAAATCGATCTTGACTAGGCAAATTGATGTTGCTGCAAACTAATAACAATGAAAACATCAGCAAGATCGGTACCTTAATGAATCTACCTGAAGGACGCCACCCTTAGATAGAGCCGATAACTTAACCTTAATCTAGTTCGAGCAGTGGAGGTCGACCAGATCAATGCAGTCGTACTTGAACTAGATAAGAGTCGATAACTAGCTTATACTAGAGTTCGCAGTGGAGGTCAATCGGATCGATGCAGCTGTACAAACCAAAGTATAAGCCATGACGGTAATTATAGACAAACCGGAGGTCGGTCGGACCGAAGCAGCCCTGCTTGCTAAAGAACTCGCCGAGATCTACTCTACTCCTACTCCTAAGGGTTGGCCGGAGCTGAAAAAGGTAAATTGTATTTGATTGATTGGATTATCTTTTACAATGGCTAGGGTCCAATATTTATACCTAGGGCCTAAACATGAATCCAACTCAAGTACGACTCATTACAATCTTTGGTATAAAAGAAAACATTCCTAACTTAAGATAACTTGGACCCTAATCTTTCCCTTTTTGTAGAGTCCGATATGCATTTCCCGATGCCAATCGTAGTTCATTATCGTTATCTGCTGACGTCATTCAAAGAGAGTTGATTCTAGTGTCGCATCTGAATCAGCTGATATTGATCCTTATGCAATCGATTCATTGATCGACGCAATTTTGGAAGCTTCGAGTTCCCGTGTTCCTCTTACCAAATTTTGGTGTAAACAACTGGGAGCAAGGCTCGCCACCATGTGCCGCCGACTGCAAAAAAAAGCAATATGATTAGAAATTATGCAGAGTTAAGCGTTAGAATAAAGAAATGAATTCGCGTACCCATCTAGCCGCGTATTCTAAGAGGTTGAGGTTGCCTTGATGGTGTGGTGCACCTGGCATCAGCAAACGCCGCTCCCGACAAGCGTTGTGATTCTCCTCCCACGTGGGGTAGCACCACCTGTCCACCATCCGGGCCCAGCACTGTAGATCATAGGCGCACCACTATGGAGGCACCTACGTCATCAAGTATATGACATATAAGAAGATGAAATTAAGCATAATTAATCTCAGAAAAAATAAGTATTAATGTTCTATATTTACCTTCAGGTATTGTTCCGAGGTCAGACTCATGGTTCTTGCTGTACTTTTAGGGAGCCTCACTCTAAGAATTTCCACGTGGTATTGGATCATGTCCTAGATGCGTGCCTCGTAGTGCATGTCCTTGATGAGTTTCTTGGCGGCTTTGTTAGCCACAACATCCGCCTTGGCCTCGTATTCCTACTCGCATCTAAAGAAATCCTGCATATAAACACGATGTATCCAGTCATTATTTCAAGAATGTCCAATCAATGCGATGTATTGAGCAATGTAGTGCGAGAAAGACTTACCCAAAGCTCGGCCTTGACACGCTGCGCCTTATCGGTGAATACCCTGCCATCCCAATCCAGGGTGTCGGGGACGGAGGCATAGTGGGCCCACGTGTAGGCCGGCTCGATAGTTCCACCGAACTGCACTAGGCTAGGGAACTTTTCCTTGATCAAAAGACCAAGGATGTCGTTCACATGGCGTGCGTGATCACCCCCACCGACCTTCCTCCAACCCCTGCCTAAGTGATTAAGATAAATTATTAGTTTCTATTATAATTTTGAACATATCAAACAAAAAATTAGTGATAACATCTAAAGTTACTTACTTGTCTCCATCAGGTCGAATCAGTGGGCGTCTCTCAAGAGGTATCGGTCGCCTCGGGAGGATCGAGGGACCTCGCAACCACACACGCGACGAAGTAGAGGAAGAGGTACCCCCTGTCTCCTCCTCCATCCCTGCCTCCTCCTCCACCCCTGCCTCGTCTGAATGGATGGTCAAGAGGGAGGAATTGTCGATGTTTGTCGAACGAAGAATACTTGCCACCCTTCATCAACCAAATGAACATCAGAGACACCTTGCATACTAGGCATGAGAACTTCCTATGAACACACCAGCCGCAGAATATCCTATACACTGGAAAGTCATGCAGGGAGTACTGGTACTAAACATGCATTTTGAAGTTTGTCTTTGTAGCTCGGTCATATATCCATACCCCTTCCTCCCAAGCACAGATCAAATCATCAATCAGAGGCTCCATGTACATACTCATATTATTCCCCGGGTGTTCGGGAATTATCAATGACAAGAATATGTTCTGTCATTGAAAGAGGACGCTAGGGGGGAGATTGAGAGGGATAACGAACATGGGCCAACAAGTGTATGAGGCAGCCGCCATTCCATAAGGATTGAACCCATCTATTGCCAACGCAACACATACATTACAAGCCTCTAGAGCTTTCTCACGATGAATCATATCAAACCTTGTCCATGCTTCACCATCGGATAGATGCACCAGCTTCTCAAGATTGTATCGACGTCCGTATTTGTGCCATGTCATCTGTTTTGCGGATTCCTCAGTCATATAAAGCCGTTGGATCCTCGGTATGAATGGAAGGTACCGTAGGATCTTCACGGGACGACGACAGCGCCTCTTCTTACCATCACCGAGTCTACCTCCATGAACCTAGATGATTTACACTTCACACAAGTTTTTTGCTTTCGCATGTTCTTTCCTAAATAAGATGCATCCTTCGGACAAGCATGTATCTACTTATATGGCATCTTAAGTGCACGAAGGAGTTTCTATGCCTCATACAAGCTCTTTGGCGGATGTGACCATCCGGGAGCAAAGCTACCAACAATCTGTCGACATAACATCGAAGGCTTCTCGACTCAAGCTAAATTGGGACTATACACCATTAGGCGGTAATGGCATCCAGCTTGAGAAACCTTGGCATGCCCGTGAAGGGGTTGTTGTCACATGCAGACAACATATCGTAATACACCTTTGTGGTTGGCTCGCTCCTCCTCCCTCGTCCTTCATCAAGTGTGCTTCATGATAGTCATTTAACATGTCTCCTACCCCAAAGATCGACATCATAATCCTCGATCGTTGTCTCATGACCTCGTCTCTCACACGATCGGATTCACCATGGTAGATCCACTGAGTATAGTTCGTCGTAAATCCATTCTTGCAAAGATGTTTACCCATGACCACCTTTGTTTGTCGACGCGCGTTTGCACAAATGCTGTAGGGACACCAAGTGGCACGCGCTCCTTTAACCCTTGCAAATGATAGTTCCAAGAAAGCATCGGTCTTCTCAATCCATTCATCGGTCAATGAACCCTGACTAGAGCGGCCCGTGTACATCCACTCACGGTCATCCATCCTCTAACATATCAGCAAGTAATATAAAATCAATTGCATCTACAGGTTCCTATGTGGCAGTCTAATAGGTGAAGATAGGTCCTAATCCCACTCGATGATATGTAGATGGAGTTAGTTTCCATGCTCTAATCCTATCCGAGACAGAATTTCGGCAGCACCTCCCCGTTGTTCTCTAAATACACGTCCTGGCAGGGAGATTGTGTATCCAAAGAACAAAAGGGAGATGCTGCCCGAAACTCGGTCTAGGATCGGAGTAGAGCATGGAAACTAACCCCATCTACACATCCTCGGGCTGTCCAAAAAATGTGGACAATTCGAAATAGATACGGTTATAGATATGCAAAGATCTGCATATTTTCAACCGTGTCTCTTTCAAACGGGAGACGCCTAGCTAGGTTATGTGATATACGAACATCATACAGAAAGAGGGGTGAGGATGCCTCACCTTGCTGTCCTGCAAAGTGACGAGTCTAGGATGGTGGGGAATGATCTTTGCAATAGCCTCCTACAACAAACGAACATAATAGTGTCAATTGTAAATTTTGGTAGCACAACCCCTGTACGGTGAGGTAACCAAAACCTATAACAAAGCAATGGCACGATGGCCGACAACCACATACACATCTTATACCTTGTAAAACCACGGCAAGTCGAAGGTGTGGGGCGGCGGGAGGGCAAGGCGGACGGCGACTGCAGGGTGGGGCAGGGAACGGCGACCGTGTAACCTATTAAAACATAAAACAAGCCATGTCACTTGTCTGCTGAAATTAAATCAATCTTGGAAGTGCATATCCAGTACATTAGACAAGTACAAACCCCAACCATTCTAACAATAGTCCAAGGAAGGACTTTATCTAGGAGAGTTAATTTCAGCCGTAGCAAGACAAGGCTGTAGCTAAAAGAAACTAACAGTCAAGCATGACCCAGGGTGGGTTCATGCTGATACTAGTCAAATTGGACAACAATGACAGCTAAATAACTGATTGAACTAGCATGCCACTCCCACATTTCATCAGTAGAATCCCAACTGTACCTAGCTTAGGCATGGCATTTCTTGTTCAAGCATGAACCATTAAGCAAAACCTACCCTTCTATAGTCCTGCTGTTACCTAGACCAAATGCATTTGATATATGACCAGCGACTACTTGTGTAACCAACTCATCTTTTCTTTGCAAATGATTAGATGCACCAACTAACATTTTATTTGATCTTTCAGTTGATAGCTTGCATCTAGGTGGTCAAGGCTCTAACGAGAGCCTGTGCCCCTAATCAGACATAGGTTCAAAGTAGTGCTAATGTTTATAGGAAGGTTGAAAACAACACAATACACTAGCAAATTATTAGGGGTTTAGAGTTTCTAGCAATACACTAGCAAACTGATCTACTAACTCATGCTCAAATAGACATTTCATCACACTAACTCTACATCACATTATCTGTTTAACAACATAGTTGAATATAACTACAACATAATCACATTCTCATATTGAATCGAAGGAGGGGATGCATGTTGGTTGGATGGCTCACCAAAAGTTGAAGGAGAGGATATGGGCGGTGGCTCTCCTGGGGCCGATGATGGCGACGATGTTGACCGTGGGGACGGGGACAGCTCGCGGCAGACAAGGATAGGGATAGGGCGAGGGGCCCGGTGCAGGGAGAGCCGGGAGCGATGGCGGCGGGCGGCCGGGGGCGTGGTGCGGCGGCCAGGGGCGTGGTGCAACAGCCGGCCGGGGGCACGGTCAGCCGTCCGGGGGCACGGGCGGATGGGGTCACCAACGGCCGAGGGCATGGTCAGCCGACTAGGGGCACGGGCGGCCAGGGGCAAGGCGAGGTTAGCCGACCGGGGGCGCGGTGCGGCGGCGTGGCGTGTGTGTGCGGCGTGGCATGTGTGTGAGTGTGTGCATGTGTGTGTGGCGTGACGTGTGTGTGTGTGTGTGCGCGCGCGCGCGCGCGCGCGGCTAGAGGGGTGGATATGCGCAAGGTTTATCGAGTGCTCATGATCTAGCACTCGGCAAAGCCTCGGTTTGTCGAGTGCTAGATCGCAGGCACTCGGCAAACCAGTTTTGTTTTTTCCCATTTTTGAAACCCTACTGTGCGTGGGTGCAGCCGGTGAAGGGGTTTGCCGAGTGTCCCAGGTCTGACACTCGGCAAACCCCAGCTTTGCCGAGTGCCAGATAAGGGGCACTCGGCAAAAAAAAATTTCATTTTCCTTCTCCTTCTTTTCCATAACGTGTTTTACTAAATTTGTTCT
Organism: Miscanthus lutarioriparius; assembly: GCA_904845875.1. Lineage (NCBI taxonomy): Eukaryota > Viridiplantae > Streptophyta > Magnoliopsida > Poales > Poaceae > Miscanthus > Miscanthus lutarioriparius. The sequence continues at coordinate 90,557,687 of CAJGYO010000006.1, forward strand.
GATGTACTTTGAAAATACCTTATCAAATTCACTCAACAATGTATATTTGTTTTTTCTACAAAAATTATTCCATTATTTCATGCAGTTATAGCTCAAATTCCATTTGTATCGATTAAAATTCTATAATTGCAGTTAATAAATTAAAATTATCAAACGGATCCAAAAAAAATTACCAAAATTCTATTTGTATGTGGAGAGTACCACATGTTGTATGTGGAGAGTAGAAAAAGTTTCAAGGTCAAAAGAGAAAAAAAATTATTTATTTGCTGAGTGCAAAAAAACATTCGGCAAAATTATTTCTTTGCCGAGTGCTAAAGAAAAACACTCGGCAAACTTACTTCTTTGCCGAGTGCCACTAATGGACACTCCGGCAAACTCCTAACGGCCGGCACACTAACTGACGGATGTCCACGTGACGGTTTTTTACTGAGTGTCTCTCGTTTGCCGAGTGTTTTTTTCCTGGTTTGTCGAGTGGTCTTTTTTCAGCACTCGACAAAGAGGTTGGTATGCCGAGTGCCATTATTTTGTCGAGTGTGGTTTCTGCAACATTCGGCAAACAACTTTTGTACCGAGTGTCCGATAAAATACACTCGACAAATATTTTGGCACTCGACAAATTTGTTGTTTCCGGTAGTGGTGCAGCGCCATAATGGCTAGTGGTGGCTAGTGAGTAGCACGGACTAGCCACCGGCCACCATCTATATATTAGTAAAAAATAGCACATGCCGTTCCATCTTTCTAGAATGGCATAGTGTTTGTTGAGTGTTAAGGTGGTACACCATCGATGACTTTGTTTAATTGATATGAATGATTTTGCCGTTGGCTGTAGACCGTAGAGCTTTGCAAAATGGAGAAAGAAATAGATTGATTTGAAAGTCTACGTGGGAAAGAACTGCATAAACTGGTGAGATATGTTTAGTTTGAACAATTTATCTTTTAATTTATGAGGAATTTAATAAAATATACTTTCTCATATCTTGGATTTAGAAAAAAGACCTGGAAAATGGGAATGCCAACTCCCCGATTGTTTCTAGTAGTAGTAGTACTAGGAAATAGAGAAAAAGAAGAAAAAAGGAAAAGAAAGAAAAGAAAAAGAAAAGAAAAGGAGATCAGTGCCAAGACTCAATAGACAATCCATGGGGATCGTAACTTAAATTTCTCGACACATCACAGATTAATTGGAGCAGCTTTGCATGACATGCCATGCCAACGGCCCATGGCCATGACTATGGCATTCATCGACATGGAATATGTACGGCGTCTCGTTGCGATGATGAGATGAAAAACATCTATGCTATCTGCACCTGCTTTGTGAATCTATTCCGCACGGCACGATCGAGCAAAGCGGCAAAGCAGCGAGAGCATCGCCGATCAGCTCGCACGCACGCACGCGGCCGCTACCCACGAACGCATGCAGATGCAGAAACCGGCAAAGATATATGCCGTGTTCCCATCTCCATTCATGCCTAACTAATAGCCCAGGACAGGAGCGCACGCGCTATTTTCACAGCATATCCCCCCTGCGGATCGATCGGCGCCAAAAGATCCAGCCAATGATTTCTTTTGTTCCCAGCGGCATCCTTGGCGCCTTTGCATTTCTTGCTTTTGTTCTTGTTCAGACCAAAAAGATTTTATTTCCGATGGGAATGGCATCTGAATCTGCCGAATCTGCGTCCGATCGGTCCCTGTTCCTGCTTTCTCCAAAACCTTCTTTTTTGACCGGGGAATCTCTCTTTTTCTTCCTAAAGCCACCCATCTGTGCTCCCTTCATTCTCATTCTCAATCTCAGTCTCAGTCCAGGCTGCAGGCTGGGACAGTCCATCTGCCGTGTGCATCCATCTGCCGGACAGTCCAGCACTCCAGCTGCTGTGCTCAACACTTCTACTAATAATTACAACTTCTAAATTATTAGCAAATTTGCAGTTTTATTTTCAGTGCCACTGAATGTTTAATTTCGCAGCATGCAATTTAAGATAAGAATAGAAAGGTGCGGATGAAAAATACTGGATGAATAGCTTGATAACTGCCTAACTGATAAAGGGCAACTGGAATTATGCATGCTAACAGCGGGGCATTTATTCACACAAAATGCCCTCCATCAACAGGACTACTATGGATGAACTAAGCCTGTGAACCAGTGCATGGAATGGAACCCTATGTACACAGACACAGGCACAAGGCATCATTCATCTTTGCAAGTAGGTAAGGCATCATCCAGACTACCAGACACCCACAGGCCACTGATTTGTAGAAACCAGGTAGGATAAAAGTACGGTAGCGATGTCTGATAACTCACAAAATGCTGTTCGAGCTTTCTTTACGATAGTTCAGTTCAGACTAAGAGACAGAAAAAGGTAGGGAATCGGTTACACTAGTCACTAGGCAACAAACAAACAAACAAACAAATGTACACTATATACACTTTCTAGTGAACAAATTGCAGTAGCGAATCTAGCTGAAAACATCATTAGAGTCATCGGGGACAACTTCATTGCATCATGTAAAATTTCTTAAGCTTAAACAGTAATTTACTAAAGGATTTACAAATTTTGTCGGGGTTCGTCGGTCCCCGACAAAACCTTGCTGGATTCACCCCCGACGAATGCATTGGTGCCATGATGCTGGAGAAGATTAGAAGACATATAAATAACACTCATGATTTTACAGACATCACTACTTCGTCGCATACAAGTCAAGGAGAGGAGGAGGTCCAGCATGGGTGTCCAATTCATCTTTTTCATGGTGGAGGCCCAGTCCAACTGAAGTTGGAATCCATCTCGGGTTCCAGGACCAGTCTGCCTTAAACTGGTCACCCAGGACGCATCCGGACTCCGTTTTCGACGATCCACGTATGGTTGGAAAGCTAATTTGATAAGGAAGCCAATCCAAGTGGTCTCACGTCAAAAGACCTTCAGAATCAACAAGAATCATCGAAACAAGTCAGCGTCCAGAATCTACTAGGGTGCTGCGACACCGTATTTTGGTCCGTTGGACCATGTATCGTGTTTGGGCCCATTAGGGGGTGCGTCCAGGGGGGTGACGCCCAAGACTCTATAATTAACAGCCATTGCTCTCCTTAGGGTTTGGGTTTTGTTTAGTTCTTGATTTTCTCGTGAAACAAACATCGTTTTGCTGCAACTGTGCCGCCAAGGCTGCTTGCTGTGAACCAGGGCCTCAGTTCTTGATCTTGTTCGCCTGTGACGATTAGTCCTTTCGAATAAAGACTTGAACTTCTTCTTGTTTTCTTAAGCATCATATCTATTTGCAGTTTCAGATTATGTTTATTCCGTTTTTACTTGTGTTCTCGATTCGCTTGCAGAAAAGCCTTCTCGGCGAGGTCAATCGCGTTTACGTGGTTGATAACCAACGGAGCAGTGGTGTAACGGTTGTGGGGGTCCGAATCAGTCTTGATTCGAAGCCTAGATCGTGAACGTTGAGTCTCCACCAATCGACGATATCATACCTTTCGGAAGATCGGGCCTAGTCTACATCAAGTGGTATCAGAGACCATGTTGCCTGTTAGGTATAACTTTGTTTTCCCCTTTAGATTGATACTGTTTTTGCATTACCTATAGTCCACAAAAAGCAAAAAAAATATATACACCACCACATATTCTCTGTCCTATAGCCTCGTTGTACCGTGCAATTTCGTCTCTGTTTCGCGTTGTTGAGTTTGTGCCCTATGTCAAGTTCTAGTTGCTGGTTTTAGATCGTTTTGAGTCCAGTTTATGTTTTTCTCTTTGTTTTTCATCATAATCCGTGAACACCTTCAAGTCTTGCTGTGTTTCCTTTGTATCCATCAAACCCTAGTTCACGCCATCTAATTTGTTACACTTGTCTTCACTGTTTTTATCAAATCCTTCTTGTTTTCTTAAGCATCATATCTATTTGCAATTTCAGATTGCGTTTATTCCGTTCTTGCTTGTGTTCTCGATTCGCTTGCAGGAAAGTCTTCTCGGCGAGGTCAATCGCGTTCGCGTGGTTGATAACCAACGGAGCAGTGGTGTAACGGTTGTGGGGGTCCGAATCAGTCTTGATTCGAAGCCTAGATCGTGAATGTTGAGTCTCCACCAATCGACGCTATCATACCTTTCGGAAGATCGGGCCTAGTCTACATCAAGTGGTATCAGAGACCATGTTGCCCGTTAGGTATAACTTTGTTTTCCTCTTTAGATTGTTACTGTTTTTGCATTACCTATAGTACACAAAAAAGCCAAAAAAAATATATACACCACCACATATTCTCTATCCTATAGCCTCGTTGTACCGTGCAATTTCGTCTCTGTTTCGCGTTGTTGAGTTTGTGTCCTAGGTCAAGTTCTAGTTGCTGGTTTTAGATCGTTTTGAATCCAGTTTGTGTTTTTCTCTTTGTTTTTCATCATAATCCGTGAACACCTTCAAGTCTTGCTGTGTTTCCTTTGTATCCATCAAACCCTAGTCCACGCCATCTAATTTGTTACGCTTGTCTTCACTGTTTTCATCAAATTCTTGCTGCCATGACCAATTTTGCGTGCATTGTTTCCGTTTTGTCCTCTAATTCGGAGTCCGTTTGTAAAACTGGTCTAGTTTTCGCGTACGAACTCGGATTTCGACGTTCCATATATCAAAATCGTTCAGAAAAAAAAATTGGATCCGTCCATCGCCCGAATTGTCAGGATCGGAAATTTTTATTTTGGTCAAAAACTAGTCACAAGATCCTCTTTTCGTGGTCATAAGCTTTTTATCGATTTTGACCACTTCTTCTGAAATTTCCACATGCCACGGCTTTCACTTGTTTAAGCTCATATTTTCTGTGGGTACTTCTTTTGTGCTCCTAATTAAAGGAAAAATATCAAAAAAAGAAAAAGAAAAAGTCAAAATTTCTCAAAAAAACAACGACAGCCTAAAAAATAGAAAAAAGAGAGGGGCAAAAAGAGGAACAATATCTAGAGGAGCACATAGAGAGCGTCATTTGAGCTATGTTTGCGTGTGCTGATTTCTGCCTTGTTCCTAATCATATTTCTGCTGTTCACATCACTTGATACATCTGGTACTTGAAACGTGAGTTGGCCAGCAACTAAGACAAGTACTCGGGATATTTATTCAGCTTTGTTATTCAGTTGCGAATATTGCTATTCCTTGCTACTATATTGTGTCTCTCCAAGCTCCACTTTCTTCTAACCAAGTACAAGTTCGCCTTGCAACTGTTACACTCGAGCTACAACGGTATCACAGTCACCGACCGATTGCACCGTCTATTGCTTTGGTAAGAACATTTGTAAGACCGTGGTAAGACACTTGAGGGTTGAGTGCCTTGTTTTTCCTTGTCCACAACCTAAGTAGTTGATAGGGATAATACTATTTATGTTGTCTTCTTCTGTCTACTAACCATGTCAGGAAAAGCCGGAGACAGCGGCAAAGGAAACGGGGACACACCTATAGATTTCAATGACTGTGTTTCTAAGAATGAGCTTCGTGCCGTTCTTGATGACAAGTTCAATGAGATCCTTCAGCAAATCACCAACTTGGCCAAGATGATTGAAGATATTGAACAACGACATCCTGAACCACGTCCTGAAGAAGATGATGATGATCTCTCTGAGGAGGAGGATGGCGATGCGGAGGCTGAAGCCGAAGCTCAACGACGTGCTGAGGATGCACGTAACTGTAATTGGTTGAACTTTAACCATCGTGGTATGGGAGGTAATAACCAAGGTAATAATGATCATTTCTCTAAAATCAAGTTTAAGATACCTCCTTTTTCTGGTTCTGCTGATCCTGAAGCATATTTAGATTGGGAGATGGCTGTAGATCAAAAATTTAGCTCCCATCAAGTACTGGAAGAATATAGAGTTAGACTTGCTACTAGTGAGTTTACTAGTTTTGCTCTTTTCTGGTGGAATGATATTTGCAATAATGTTAATGCTAATGCTAATGCTCAAATACCTCAAACCTGGACTGTACTTAAACGACGAATGAAATCAAGATTTGTTCCTCCATACTATCAGCGTGATCTACGATTAAAACTGCAACGTTTAAATCAAGGTAATAAGACTGTTGAGGAATATTATCAGGAGCTTTTAATTGGTCTAGCACGTAGTAACATACAAGAGGATAAAATGGATAAGTGTTCTAGATTTTTTGGAGGTTTGTGTCGTGAAATATAGGATGTTCTTGACTATAAAGAATGGACTAGATTTTCTCAATTATATCATTATGCTCTTAAAGCTGAAAGGAAAGTACAGGGGCGACAACCTAGGCATTCCACGACTCCGTCCACCCCTTCACGTCCAACCAAGGTGAGTACATTTTCTAATGTGCAGACACCACCAGCGCTTGTAAAAAAGAGTTCTTCTATCACACCTTCTTTCAGTGGATCTGCTACACCTTACTCTAGCAGCTCTTCTAAAGTTGTTTGCCACCGCTGTAAGGGCATGGGACATATTGCTAAAGAATGCCCCAGCAAATGCGCATATATTGCTACTGATGACGGTGAGTATGCTAGTGCTAGTGATGAAGAGAATGAATTTGCACTTGCAACTGATCTTTATGCAGATAAATTTGCTGATAATGCTGAAGATCCTGATGTTGCTGAAGATCCTGATGAGGTAATTGATAGTGTGGCATGCACTTCAAACTACAAATAAATCCTTGTTCAGCGTGTTTTGAGTATACAAGTTGAACCAGTAGATAAGCTACAACGCCACAATTTGTTTTAAATGTTCCTCATTGTCAATAATTTCCGTGTTTGTGCTATAATTGATGGAGGGAGCAGCAATAACTTGGTAAGTTCTGAGCTTGTCAAGGCCCTTGGTTTGTCTACACATGCTCTTCCACATTCCTACCATATTCAGTGGTTCAACAATAGTGGTAAGGCAAAGGTAACACAATATGCTCGTGTGCATTTTTCTATCGGATCATACCATGATTATGCTGATTTTGATGTCGTGCCTATGCAAGCTTGTTCACTTTTGTTAGGTCGTCTTTAGCAATATGATAATAATGTTCTACATCATGGTAGGCAAAATAGATATACTTTTATGTTTAAGGGAAAGACCATTGCTTTACTTCCTTTAACTCCTTCTGAAATTGTGCAATATGAAAAGGAACTTACTGAAAAGAAAAAGAAAGGCCATGATAAAGACTTTAACAAACCAGCAAATGAACCATCAAGTAACAAAAAAGAAGTTTTATTTGCTTTTAAATCTGTTCTTACTGATCATGATGAACCATGTTATGCTTTAACTTGTGCATCGCTTATATGTCCACTTGGTCCTGCTTCTAGTGCTATGCCTCTTGTTGGTACTAACCTTTTGCAGGAGAAGGAGAATGAATTTCCAGCAGGGAGGCCACCATGGCAGCCGCCTTTGTGAAGGATTGGGCGCCAAGATGAACGTCTTCTTCCGGAGCCATCGTTGCTGTCATCCAATGGAGGAGACGATCTACTTTAGTCGAGTACGACTTCAATTCAAGAAAGGGAGGATGATGAGGAAATCACTACTTCGTCGCATACAAGTCAAGGAGAGGAGGAGGTCCAGCATGGACGTCCAATTCATCTTTTTCATGGTGGAGGCCCAGTCCAACTGAAGTTGGAGTCCATCTCGGGTTCCAGGACCAGTCTACCTTAAACTGGTCACCCAGGAAGCATCCGGACTCCGTTTTCGACGATTCACATATGGTTGGAAAGCTAATTTGATAAGGAAGCGAATCTAAGTGGTCTCACGTCAAAAGATCTTCAGAATCAACGGAAATCATCGAAATGAGTCAGCGTCCAGAATCTACTAGGGTGCTGCGACACCGTATTTTGGTCCGTTGGACCGTGTATCGTGTTTGGGCCCATTAGGGGGCGCGTCCAGGGGGGTGACGCCCAAGAATCTATAATTAGCAGCTGTTGCTCTCCTTAGGGTTTGGGTTTTGTTTAGTTCTTGATTTCCTCGTGAAACAGACATCGTTTTGCTGCAACTGTGCCGCTAAGGCTGCTTGCTGTGAACCAGGGCCCCAGTTCTTGATCTTGTTCGCCTGTGGCGATTAGTCCTTTCGAATAAAGACTAGAACTACTTCTTGTTTTCCTAAGCCTCGTATCTATTTGCAGTTTCAGATTGCGTCTATTCCGTTCTTGCTTGTGTTCTCGATTCGCTTGCAGGAAAGCCTTCTCGGCGAGGTCAATCACGTTCACGTGGTTGATAACCAACGAAGCAGTGGTGTAACGGTTGCGGGGGTCCGAATCAGTCTTGGTTCGAAGCCTAGATCGTGAACGTCGAGTCTCCACCCATCGACGCTATCATATCTTTCGGAAGATCAGGCCTAATCTACATCAATTCCACTATGGCAGAACATGGTGGCAAATGAAGACCTTGTGTAGAAGCGAGGCAAAGCTAGCAACATTTTGTTTCAAAAAAACTAGCAACATTTGGCAACTATATGGGCAACATCACGATATTTTTGCTTCAAAGACCGGAGCGAAAAACACAATGGATGGTGCTTGGAGAACCATTAGACCAAATTATCTCAAAGGTATAAACATGGTAGCCTGAAGTACAATGCCGAGTCGAACATGTACAGCCATCCTAATTAGGCATCAGACAAGGTTAGCAGTGATTCCTAGTCTCAGCAAAAATCAATGTACAACAAGTACAAATACATGGCTAGCTAGTTTGCTAACACATGGCAATAGCCGTACCGATGTTCTGCATCTCATGAAGATAAAAGTGTGATGTGCTGTTGTGCATAGCAATAGCATAGGACATATTAGCATTGTGCCAGGCTGCCAAAGATCGAACAATAATGTCCGCCCGCCACACACCACGTAAAGCTTTGGCAAGCGAAGCGAAGCGATGGAGCGAGCAGCGATGGTAATAAGCTCGCGATGATCGAACATGAGTGTTATTGTAGTGACAGCACAATGGCGACAGAGGATCCAGTTCCATCCGGCCTAGTATAAATAGGCACCAGGGGCGGAGCTACAGGGTGGTCCCTGTGGGCCGCGGACCACCCTGCACTCGGCCCAACAAAGGCCCATAGGTAGAGTCAGTACTTGCCCAGTCGCTCGTGACCTTACGGATTCCGCCGTCTGTTCCTCTCGCATCGTATTGTTTCCGTATTTTGCGTGGCGTGCGGTGCAGTCGTGGTCGACGGCCGAGACGTAACTGCTGGCGGCGGCGAGCACGGCCATCGCCCATCGGACTCCGACAACCGACATCGTCATCTCCACGTTGGCAAACGCAAAGCAGCAGCCGGGCAGGAGCAGGCACTCTGAACTGCTTTGCCAACGTTAATTAGCCTGCTGCTGGCTGCTGCCCTACCTGTCTATCCCTATTCTGAATTCTCCTTTAGTCACAAGTACATAATACTCACGTTTCTTCTTTTCCTTTCAGTTTCCTCAATTTCAATATATGATCGGTGTTCTGCGATTTGCACGGACAGTCAGTCAGATTGGAGAAGTGCACAAGCTAACAAGCCTATGTATGCAAAATTGATTTTTTTGTGCAAGTGCAACACTGAATTATTTTTATTTCAATATATGATTTTTTGTAGTATTGGATTAATGGTTTGATATATTGAAACATTATATAATGTTGTTGCAGAATTGTTGAAAGATGAAGAGGAGTGGTGATATTGCCTCTCTTTTTCCAAAAATATGAAGCAAAGAATAAGGCCTCTTTTCCATCTCCTTTTGTGGCTCCAGCTATTCTAGAAGAGCAAATTGAAGAGGTGGACCTGATCAAGACAGAGTGATTTAAGAGAACGTGATTTCAACTCCAATGCCTCTAATTCCGTGGGCATGATGAAAGTGAAGACTGTAGCAATAGAGGGAACTTCATTGAGCTTTTGAAGTGTCTTTGCAACAAATAATGAAGAGGTGGACACGATTGTTTTGAAAAATGCTCCAGTTAATTACCATTGACTAGCCCAGACATATAGTGTTGAAAGAATGTTTTCTGCAATGAACTTTATCAAGAATAAGCTGAGAAATAATATGGGTGATGGCCTACTGGATGGTTGTCTAATGACTTTTATTCAGCAGGATATCTTCTTACAATTGAGTGAAGAAGAGATCATCAACACTTTCATGGCTATTAGAAGGCGCAGGCCTGACAAGAAGAAGAAGTAGTGACATATTGTTCTTCAACTATTATAGGTATGCAATATTTGAATTCTATGTTAACACAGTTATACTCATCTATTTTATGAACTTTGTATGTCCTTTTTTCATTAATTGCGTTTTGTCATTCATATACCTATGTACCAACATGTGTAAATTTATAGCTGTTAAAAAAATTTAGACAATGGATCACCCTAGCTACGAATCCTACCTACGCCACTGATAGGCACCCGTGTGTAGGCTCTTCCTGACAGATCATCGGTCGACCAACCGAGCAGTTCAGTGAACCGTAGATCGACCTGACGATGGATAGCTCCTCAGATGCTCATGGGTGAGTTGTTGCCGCTCTGAGTCTTGAGGTCACAACTATATGTGTGTTTATGCCTCAACGTACATTCCTTTGAGTTTGAGGTAAATGCTGCCTACCATGCTCGGGACACCTGGATTTTGTGAACCACTTCTATCACAAAAATATAAGTCCATCAGTGTTTGTTCGAAGTCATTTTTTGGTTTCACTACCAATGTCTATAATTTTATATAGGTTGGCAGCATAAAATTGGCATTACTAGAACCATTGTGAACATTATCTTTATAATTCATAGTAACCCTTTTCATTTAAGATAACTCTTTGTAGTTATTGCTACTTTGCTAGTTAAAGTTTCTTTTCGAACGACGGGAGGAGTTTTGTGTGGCACGTTCGATAGAGAAGAAAAGTGAGTTTAAGCTTGAAATAGAAGTTCGAAAAGAAGGGGGAAAAGCGTGAAGTCGTATATAGAACTCCACTAGAGGACCACTCTCTCAGACCTGATCTCTTTGAACTCTTTTCTCCTGCACGCCACGAAATGGACACAGATTGAAAGGAAACCCCGACATTTAAAAAAAACGAACGGGGCATGAGAGTGTGTCTATTTCATTGTTATAGGAGAAAACAGACAATTTGTTTTAATGGGAGAGAAAACAAGCTATAAAGATTACTCTCTCAACACTAAAATCACAAGACTTTTTACTCCTACCGCAATCCATGATCCTGGTTCGTGCAAAAAGAGATAGAGGGCTTGTTTCACGTTTCTCGAAGATTTTTGTGTTTGGTTCCTTCCAAATCTCTCAAACGATAAGAAGGGCAATACTCCTAACCGCCTTGCAAGGGACATCTGCCATGGTGGTGATTTTAGTCCACCACTCAAAGGCACTTTCGGTCGGCGGCATTCCTCCGGTTGAAGGCCTGGTTGTGAAATCTATTCCGCCGTGTAGCTCCGTCCAAATGGCAAGACATTTTTTAAGTTAGAACAAAATCCAACTGAACTCATATTTATGATCAGCACTATGAACATATGCTGGGATTCCTGTATAAAAATAAAAAGAAAAGTAAAACTATGCTGAATTGCTGATGCAAGCAACTAAGCAAACACAGACACAACAAGTCCATCGAGAAGTAACGCATTCCTGTGATTTGTTTTTTTGGCAGGCGTCACAAGTGCGCGGCATGCTTCCGGCAGTTCAACAAGATGGAGCACCTGGTGGAGCACATGCGGGCGGCGCGGCACTCGTCGCACGAGCCCCGCTGCGACATCTGCCGCAAGCACTGCCGCTCCTTCGAGGCGGTCAGGGACCACCTCGGCGTCGGCGGCTCCACGCTGCCCAAGGCCGCCAACTGCGCCGACGCCTTCGCCTCGCGCGGCTGCATCATCTGCCTCCGCGTCCTCGCCAGCGCCGCTGCGCTCGGAGCCCACCGCGCTGCGTGCCGGCTCTCGCGCACCCCACCGCCGATGATGCCGAGGGCGCTGCAGCATCACCAGCTGCCGGCGACGCAGCCGCAAGGAGTAGGATGCGCGCTCGCGCTGGGCTGCAAGATGGTCGGCGCCGGCAGCGACGGGTCGCTGGACGTCTGCGCGCGGGTGTGGGTCATCGACGAGCAGGAGAACATCCTGTTCGAGGCCCTCCTGAAGCCGCTGCTCCCGGTGACGCACTACCGGTACGAGACGACGGGGATCCGACCGGAGCACCTCCGCGACGGCGTGAGCACGACGGTGAAGAACGCGCAGCGGCGGGTGGAGGAGCTGCTGCTCAACGGCGAGCAGCAGCCGTGGAAGGTGCGCACCAGCCTGGGCAGGGCGAGGCTGCTGGTCGGCCACGGCCTGGATCACGACCTCGACGCGCTGGGCATGGACTACCCGGCCTACCTCAAGCGCGACACGGCCACGTACCCGCCGCTGATGAAGACGAGCAAGCTCAGCAACTCACTCAGGTTCCTCACGCTCAAGTACCTCGGCTACGAGATCCAGACGGGGCGCCAGCACCCCTTCGAGGACTGCGTCGCCGCCATGCGCCTCTACCGCAGGATGCGCGGGCAGCAGCACCCCCGGGGCGGCGGCGACGCATACGCACCGGCGGCGACCGCGGACCAGGCGTTCCCGGCGTGGAGGCAGCGGGAGCTGGAGCGCATGACGCCTGAGGAGCTCCTCCGGCTCTCCACGCCGGACTACCACTGCTGGTGCCTCGATGCGTAGGTGGCCGCGACAAGGCTTGGACATCTCCGGCAGAGCCAGCCAGATCGAGCGCGTCGTGATCGCGTCCCATGAGGATGACGTGGTCGTGGTTAGGATTCTGCACCGTTCAGCCATTCGTCCGCTCCGGCTCAAACGAATTTCTGTAGTATCTAATCTATCTATAGCTACTCCAAAAGTACAATCCACCCGTATGATTGAGGGAGAGGGACCTGTGGTGGATCAGTTCGATATAAACGCGTGTAAGAGTATATATGATACGCCATAATTGCATTAGGAGTATCAGTTGAAGTCAGCATGAAGAGCTTCTCATCAAGTTTGATCGCATATCATTGCCAAAGTGGTTCGTGCACTTAATCACTCCGTTCTGAGTTATAAGTTACTTTGATATTTTTAGTACATAAATTTTATTATATATCTAAACATAGGTTATATATTTAAATACGTAGCAGATGTAAAAAAAAAAAGTCGAAACGAGGAGTGCGTAGCAACGATTTAGAGTCTTGTTGCAGGACCTCACACTTGACCCAACGAAGCATGGTTTGATTATATTTTCCAGGAATCAGTTATTTTTACATAGAAAAGCGCATAAAACATGAAAAAATCCTATCTTTAAAAGAGGCCATTATTGAAGGTTCTGTAGTTCAATAGACGGCAACGAAGTGAAAAGTAACAAATTCAATTAACTTTGTTTGCATTCTCTTCTTGTGAAAACAATTTAGGAGTAAAAACAAAAACATCTATAGCATCTTACGTATCTTCAGAGTCCTCACCAGTTCTTCGCCGGCAGGCCAGGCCCTTGTTTAGTTCACCAAAACTCCCAACTTTAGCACTATTTAAAAAGAAGATTCCCCGTCACATCAAATTTGTGGTACATGCATGGAGTACTAAATGTTGACGAAATCAAAAACTAATTACACAGTTGGGTTGTACTTTGCGAGACGAACGTTTTGAGCCTAATTAGTCAACGATTGGACAATTATTACTAAATAAAAACAAAACGCTACAGTGCGCTACAGTGCCAACCAAATTCTGCCGGCGCCAACTCTGGGGTGAACTAAACGGGCCCCGGTCCGACTCGAAGATGACCCGCAACCACAAACAGTTACGGTGATGTGACAAATTGATGATAGGCTCTTTCTGGACTCTTGAGCTTGAGCAATTCTATAAAAAACAGATTTTTAGGGTGTTTGGATCCGGACATTAAAGTTTAGGAAATGTCACATCAGGTATCATATCTATTGTCATATCGGTGTTCAGATAATAATAATAAAACTAATTGCAGAAGCCGTGACTAATTCGTGAGACGAATATATTAAGCCTAATTAATCTATCATTAGCACATGTTTACTTTAACACCATATTATTAAATCATGGACTAGTTAGGCTTAATAAATTCGTCTCGTAAATTAGTCTCAATATATATAATTAGTTTTATAATTAATCTATATTTAATACTCTAAATTGTGTCTAAACATGTTTACTGTAATCGATGTGACAGAGACTAAATTTTAGAAGGTGGGAACCAAACACTCTCTTTATATGGTACTTAAAATAGCTATGGGTCCTACATTTAAATACATCTGAGTGAATGATCACCTGTTGCCTCCTAAAAGATATTTAGCGAAATATAAATCCATACATCTAGTTAAAAAGAAGGAAGGCAAAGAGAAAAAAGGCCAGCAATAAGTTGCTGAGCATAGGATGCAGAGAGAGAGAGAAAGCTATAGCCATGGCTGCCTCGAGACATGAGTGCTCTGGCACCCACCCTAGCCCTGGTGAGGCGGTGACCACCTAGGGCCTGCCCCTCTGGCCTTGGCAGGCTTCGTTGGGCTCCCTCCTAGCCCTGCCATCTCCTGCGTCAGCGTATCCTAGTGCTTTCTTTGTGTGCTTTGCTATTTGCTCGACATTTTTACAACTCTTCCTCCTCCCTTCACATGGCTTCTCCCAAGCTCAGCTTTCCTTAGACCTTGTTTAGATGTCTCCCAAATTCCAAGTTTTTTCACTTTCTCTCTATCACATCAATTTTTAGCCGCTTGCATGGAGTATTAAATGTAGGTAAAAAAAATAACTAATTACACAGTTTAGTTGGAAATCACGAGATGAATCTTTTGAGCCTAGTTAGTCCATGATTGGACAATATTTGTCAAATAAGACGAAAGTGGTACTATTCATCGGGTTGAAATTTTTTCGCAATCTAAACGAGGCCTTAGGTCTTATTTAGTTGGCAAAATTTTTTGGAAAATGGTACTGTAGCACTTTTGTTGTTATTTAGCAATTAGTGTCCAATCATAGTCTAATTAGGTTTAAAAGATTCGTCTCGTGAATTTCGTCTAAACTGTGTAATTAGTTTTATTTTTTATTTATATTTAATGCTTCATGCATGCGTCTAAAGATTCGATGCGACGGAAAATCTTGAAAAATTTTGCAAAATTTTAGGAACTAAACAGGCACCTAGTAGAGATCAGGAAGCGATGCTTTGGTGTAAGTTTGATTTCACGGTGAGCACGAATGGTGTTGGTTGTAAATTTCTCCTTTCAGAAGATTTGGTTGCTCATATCCTTTAGGCTACTCTGGGTGGAGTGGCAACAAACTTCAATGTCTCATTGCTTGATCACCATGTTTTTAAGTTCTTCGTCTCCTCAAAAAAAAAGTAGGTTTCTTTGTTCGTAGTCTCCAATCTTATTCTTATGATCCATGTTCTTCCACCTTTGGGAAGATGATGGACCTAAATGGGTTCGCGAGTTTCACAATTTTCTCCATGAAGAAGAAGCATCTAGAAGAAAGTGGGTTCAAATCCAGTTGCATCTAAGGCTTCTTCTGCTAGGTTGTTAGGAATCCACCTCTAACGGGTGTCAATCATGTGCCAATTGGTAAGCACCAGTCTTAGCCTAACAAGACTACAATCTTTCATTAGTCTTTTCAAGAGTATATGCTTTTGATCAATTGGAAGAGTCAAGGAATTATGTTCCTGCCCATCTCATTTTCATGATTCACCAAGCTCCTTTAATCATGTTCAAGAAGGTTCTTCTTCTGAGCACCGAAATGCTATCTTTTCAAATTCAAATCTTGTTTACGTGTCATAGAGCGTCTTGAGAGGTTGGACGAGGGTCCTAGGCTTGTTGAGGGTCGCTTCAATTGGAGGTGCAAGAGCGCACACGATGGATGTAGCCTTCGAACCCTTTTGTCCTAATAGTTGGAGTCATGAAGGGTTTAGTCTTTTGTGGAGTTACATTAAGTTGGGAGGATATGTGGGGTATGGGTAATCATCACCTACACCATGAGAACATCCGAAAGACTGAATTGATGAATTTTAAGATTTATGAAGTCATTGCAGACACCTTGTTATCAACAGACCCGTGACTACCAGAGAAAGAATTTAGAAAAATATAGACACTCACGTCAAATGTAGAAATTAAGCTCAAATAAACAAGTTACACCATAAGTAACCTAACTAGCAATTCGTAATCTAAACAGGGGTTTAATGGACGAATACTCCTTTATTCTAAAAAAAGAAAGGATCTCGTAGAAAACATTCCTTTCAGGGCATGTTTGAATCCTTTCATGTGGGCTCAATTATATTTTAATTCCTAGAGTAATTTCTACACAAAAAATGCTTATCACAATATCCTGTAGTAACCTTATACCGAGAAAAAAAACAAAGAATCAAAGATCAATCAACAGATTAAATATGCAGAAACTGACCTTGACCTTGAGGCACGGAGGGCAACACTGTCAATTCCTACCCACCGCTGTCTAGTCGAGTCCCCGAGACACGCCTCGCCGACGTCACCGTTGTCCTACAGTCTACAACGACCGTAGCACGTGCCATAGTCCTCCAAGCACCGTCATTTGTACCACTTCTCCAGCAGCCGCAGTCTACATGTGGTAGAACCGCCTAAAATAACGCATCTTCGGAGGCGCTTGTCTTCCACTAGACACTAAGCACCCCGAAAGCAAGCTACATCGGACGGTTCCGTCCAGCACACCCCAAGGGAGAACTCGAACAATCCACGTTTTTCCTCCAGGATCCAATAATAAGAACGAGTTTACAATACTTAGTCTATTTCATACATCAAGAGTTCTCAGAAATACATTATTACAATACCAAGTTCAGAGTATGGAATTTAAACAGCGGAATTGAAATAAACTTCTAACGATAACATACAAGGATCCGTCTGTGCCCACCAGAAGAATCCTCCACTCAACAGCTACTCCTCAAGCTGCACCTGCAACAGGGTTAAATAAACCATGAGTACACAATGTACTCGCAAGACTTACCTGATTAGTGGGAATAACTTCCCGACTCCAAAGGATATGATAAGCTTTATGGTTTGCTGGGTTTTCTTTTTGCGAAAAGCCTTACTAGTAGTGAATCCTTATGGATGTTCTTATTAGCAGTCATGATTAGTTCATTTATCTAGCCATTCAATGTAAGCACCTATTCTACTTTTAAGCAAGAGTTGAGCAATCAGATCCATTTCACTATCTTTCATCTTTCAATTCTTACTATGGTGCTAGATCATAGACAAGTCGTACCAAATTACACAGCGATTTGTGAATCAATGTAGCCCAGTTGGGTACCTCGAAACACACACCCCGCTTATACCCCAGGCACAAACAGGAACAACCCATCACTCTCCTGTCAAGGGGTCTAGGTCCCGTCCAAACTTGGACTCCAAGCCCCCACTCCTGAGTCCCGGACTCAGTGTGGTGCTTAGACCTCCACCATCATCGCCTCCAATCAGTCGGTCCAGAAAGAGCCAGAACCCACGATAAGAGAGCAATGAGCCTTCCTTGCTCCCATAAACAAGTATGTGCTTAGGATAATAAGTCTGTGACCTGACTAGAATCCAATGCAATGGCCGGTCCTTAACCGACACGGATAGGGAAAATAGTGTAACCAAGCTATGCCCCATTGGCCATGGGACACAACCTCTTACACCCACCAATACCCATACCATGTCCCTGCCCGGTCTCCATTATCTTTCATGATTTTATCATGAGTGATAATAATAATCACCTATTGTGAGTAACGGCAGGTTACTCATGCTACCGATAGCCTAAGCATAGCAGCTACTCGACCTATGCTAGTAGGACTCCTAGGTAGGTATATCTATGAATGTAGTTTCAATATAAATCCTGTAACATAAATGCACATCACACACACACACACACACACACATATATATATATATCCAGTGATAATTCAAAATAAGGGTTATGCACCGGGGCTTGCCTCGGGCAGGCAGGGTGTTAGCTCAGTTAGTCAGTGGTGGCTCCGGGACCTCCTCCTACACGAGGATCTTCTCCTCATACTCCTCGATCACCTCCTTGAACTCATGATCTCCGATGGTCACGATCTCTGCCAACTCGTTCTCAACATGCATGCGATGATGATGCAACACTTAGTATTTCGGCAACAACAACTCTTAAAATAAGAATACACATGGTAAACTACTAAGCTAGCTCTAATGACTAACATACTAAGCTAACTATCATCCTTTCCACTAAACAGGTATGAAACATTCAAGTATTATCTTAGCAACTAAAATGCATTTCTTCTTTTATTAACGATTTAATGTATATTATAACAAGGAGCACCTAACTACCTTATTTCTTGGCCTATTGTAGGGCCACAAAAATTACCATGAGCACATAATAATACAATGAACCTACTTTAAAAATTTCATGGTCAAAGCTATTACCAATTTGCCACAAAAATTCCTACAAATACTAATGTAAATAATACTAAACACTCGCAATTGATTTAATAGGACTCAGTCTCAACTTAGTCATGCATAAGCTAACTATGCCATCAGATAGACAACATTTTTAGGAACTCAACCAAATTTATTTCACAATTTTTGGACACCTATGCGAATTGATATTAATTTTCAAAATACAGCTCAGAAATTAAAATATAAAGCTATTTCTAATTCCTTAAGAAAAGGAAAAACGAATTCCATCCGCACGGCCCACCACCACGAGGACGCAGCCCACACGCGCGCGCGGGGCGCGTGCGCACGCGCGGCCCACGCACACAGGCCGGCCCGCGATAGAAGGGAGCCCCCGCGTGCGGCACTTTTGCAAAAGCGCCCTTGCTCTTCCTAGTATTAACGCCACTCTTATGCACACTATTCCTATAGTCGGGTCCTTTGCTAAAAGGCCCTCTCCCCCAATCATCTTTACGTCCGGCTGGTCCCCAACACCCCCGCGCTCGCTGGCGTGGCGTCGGCTGGCATGGGACCCTACGCCGGGCAACCAGGGGGCCCTCCAACTCACCTAGGAGACCGACCCCCACCAATAGGATGATGCGCAACTTTGGGCAGCAGTTGGACGAGCTGGGATGCAGTAGAATGGACTTTCACAATGATGAGCACCCTACGGCAGTGGCAGCCCAGTTTCGGTGAGCTACGGCCTTATGGAAATGGTAGAGACAGCATGTGAGTACCAGTGACTCACCACAAGCCTGCCCGTGGAGATGGTTCGGCCGGAGATGCCCTGAGCAGGGTTGGCCATGTGCAACAGTGCCTTCCGGTGGTGCTCCGCGGTGGCACGGACGCGTCAATGGAGAAGTGAGGGCGGTAGCGGTTGGACAGAAGCGTGCAGGACGAGGAGGGAAGCAGTGCGAGTGCAGTGGCACAAGCAATTGGACGCGGGTGGAGGAATTGAGACCTGCCCTCCGTCATGGCCAGGATACGGCCTTAACGGCACGCCGGAGGGAAAACACCAAATTGGTGCCTGACCGGGCCGCCATTATGGTTGTGCGGGTTCGGTTGGTGATAAAATGGGAGGGCAAAAGCGCAGGCGCCAATAATTGCTAAAAGGTGGCCGCCTACTGGCTCACACATGGGCGCGACGCAGCGATGAGAATAGAGGAAGAGGAAGAGAGATGGTGCAGCAGGGCACCGCTCGGCTAGCCTTGGCGGCAAGCGGTCGGTCGGACATGCGGCTGCGCCTGCGCCCGAGCTACACGACACACGATCGGACCACGTGCGTGTGCGGGACGGATAGGCATGGCATGGCCTGCATGGCCACAGCGCCATTAAGGCAAGGCGACGACGCGAGCGCGGCCGAGGCATCCCACGTGCACGTGGGGCAAGCGAGCGACCACAACACAGCGTGGCAGTGACAAGGCAGTGCAGCAGTGCCAAATTGAGCTATAACACTGCACCACCCTTTAACCCAATCTCTCACAATAAATTGTTAAACATAGCAATGTCTAGCAGTCGGTAGACTTGAAAATTTCTAAGTTTGAGCTAAATTTGATTTCCATTTGCGATTTCTAAGCTAGTGGAAATATTAGCTAGTAATATCATTTTTAGACCGCAAGTATTTCACTGTCATCTACAAAGTTTGTACTTCAAACTTTCTTTAAGTATCACACGCATGTTCTATAGCATTTTTGCTTAATAAAAATTGGTTTTAAACCCTAAGTGATATAACAAGACTATCGAATCAACTTTCGCTCCGCATTTTAGTTGATCGTTTCGAATTACAAAAATTGATCTACACACTTTATCACTTGCATTAACACATAAACATGATTCTCATGACATGTTTTAGTAAATGATTTATGGTGTAACACCGATGGTGTTACAAATCTACCCCCTTAAACAAAATCTTGTCCTGAGATTTCATGTGCCTAGTGTGGGAAAAGAGATAAGAAATAAATCCTGATTTAAACAATTACCTCAGTGAACTAGAAAGAAGGTGAGGATAATGCTTCAAGATATAGCTTTCTTGCTCCCACGTTGCTTCGTCCTCCGAGTGATTTTGCCACTAAACTTTATAAAACTTCACCATATTGTTTCTAGTCACTCTTTCTTTTTCATCTAAGATCTTAACAGGATGCTCAATATAAGACAAGTCAGGCTAGAGAGGAAGTCCTTCAATTTCCACCGCTTCATCAGGGACCCACAAACATTTCTTTAACTGGGAAACATGGAAGATATTATGCACAGCTGACAAAATATCCGGGAGCTGGATACGGTAGGCAGTAGAACCAAACCGGACCAAAATCTTGTAAGGTCCAACATAGCGAGGGGCTAGCTTCCCACGGACACCAAATCGATGCACCCCTCTCATGGGTGACACTTTGAGATACACATGATCACCAACTTCAAATTGCAAGCCCCTTCTTCGCTTGTCCGCATAAGTTTTCTAACGGCTTTGAGTTGCCTTCAAATGGCTCTGAATAATACTGACTTGCTCTCAAGCTTCTTTGATAAAATCAGGCCCAAAATATCCAAGATCACCCACCTCAACCTATTTAAGAGGTGTTCTACATTTCTTGCCATGCAGGGCCTCAAAAGTTGCTATACGAATGCTTTCTTGATAGCTATTGTTATAAGAAAACTCAGCTAGAGTCAAGCATTCGTCCCACTTTTTAGGAAAAGAAATGACACAAGCTCTCAACATGTCCTCAAGTACCTGGTTTACCCTTTCTATTTGGCCATCAATTTATGGATGATAAGCTGATCTTCTGAGGAGACTAGTACCAAGACATTCCTGGTGTTGCTCCCAAAAATGAGAGACAAAGACCGACCCTCTATTAGAGATAATAGTAAGAGAAACTCCATGCATGATCGCAATCCGGTCAAAATACAACTTGGCATACTTCTTGGCTGAATATCTGGTATCTACCGGGAGAAAATGAGCGGACTTAGTAAGGCGGTCCATAATAACCCAAATAGAGTCATACCCCATTGTCGTGCGGAGCAAACCCACAACAAAGTCCATGGAAATATCCTCCCATTTCCAAACAGGGGTAGGCAAGGGCTACAAAAATCCTGGTGTACGCATATGGTCTGCCTTAACTCTTCCACAAGTGTCGCATTCCGCGACGTACTTGGTGATATCCTGCTTCATATTTGACAATCAATACAAGTGGTGCAAATCATGGTACATCTTGTTACTTCCTGGATGAATGGACAACTTGGAATGATGAGCTTCATCCAAAATCTTTCTTCTAAGCTCATCACTTGACGGAACAACCAATCTGTTCTTGAACCCCACTACACCTTGATCATCAATACTAAAATGTGGACCACGCCCTTCGGCAATTAACTCCTTGATATGCGGGATTTTTGAAATATCTTGCCTTTGCTCTATAATAATTTGCTCAAGTAAATCTGAGACTAGAGCAATATGGGCTAGCACCTCAGCATGGTTGAGAGACAAAGGTGCTTCTTCAACTTGATACGACTTCCGGCTCAAAGCATCAGCTAACACATTAGCTTTTCTAGGATGGTAATGAACCTCCAAATTATAATCCTTGATTAGCTCCAACCATCTCCGTTGCCTCATATTCAGCTCGGACTGAGTGAAAATATATTTGAGGCTCTTGTGATCCATATAAATATGCACTTTATTTTCCAACAAATAATGCCTTCAAATTTTTAGAGCGTGCACCACAATAGCCAACTCTAAATCATGGGAGGGATAATTCACCTCGTGCTTTTTCAATTGGCGTGAAGCATAAGCTATCACACGTCCATCCTGCATAAGCACGCATCCCAATCCAATCCTTGAGGCATCATAATCCACATCAAATGGCTTGTCAATATCTGGTTGGGCAAGAACAGGAGCAGAGGTAAGAAATTCCTTTAGGGCTTGGAAAGCTCCTTCACAAGCTGGACTCCATACAAACTTGACATCTTTTTGGAGCAACTTGGTCATTGGTTGAGCTATTTTGGAGGTCAGGAATGAAGCGCCGATAATAACCAGCAAGACCAAGGAACTGACGGATCTGATGTACTGACTTAAGAGATTTCCAATTTAACACATCTTGCACCTTGCTTGGGTCTACAGAGATAACTTCAGGTGTCAGAACATGTCCCAAAAACTGCACTTGATCCAACCAAAACTCACACTTGCTGAATTTGGCATACAACTTGTGTTCCCTTAATCGAGTCAGTACTATCTGAAGATGTTGTGCATGCTCTTCATTGTTCTTGGAGTATATCAAAATATCATCAATGAACACCACTACAAACTTATCCAACTCTGGCATAAAGACTGAATTCATGAGATACATGAAGAATGCAGAAGCATTGGTGAGACCAAAAGACATGACTAGGTATTCATACAGTCCATACCTAGTAGAGAAAGTTGTCTTTGGTATATCTTGTGGCCAGATCTTAATTTGATGATACCCAGAACGAAGATCAATCTTTGAAAACACCTTGGCACCTACCAACTGATCGAACAAAGTATCAATACAAGGTAAAGGATACTTGTTCTTAATGGTTACCGCATTAAGAGGGCGGTAATCCACACACATCCATAGAGTATCATCCTTCTTCTTCACAAAAATAGCTGGGCAACCCCATGGTGAAGAGCTAGGACGGATAAATCCCTTCTCCAAAAATTCCTCTAAATGCTTCTTCATTTCAGCTAGTTCTTTAGGAGCCATGCGGTAGGGACACCGTGAAATAGGAGCAGTGCTAGGTTCTAACTCAATGGAAAACTCCACATCTCTATCCGGTGGCAACCTAGGTAGATCTTTAGGAAAGACATCCAGGAACTCACAGACCACAGGAATAGAGGCAAGATCAGGAGAAACTTCAACATGAGCAACAACTGGTAAGGTTGGATCTAAGGGCATAAGAAGAGACATCCTATCCTCGAAAGATGGAAGTCGTAACTCAACAACTCTCTACTTAAGGTCCAAGACTACCCCATAAACTCGCAACCAGTTCATGCCCAAAATTGCATCTATGCCTTGCCCAGGCAGCACTATGAACTAGAGGTAGTGAGAGTGGCTAGCACTAATCTGACTGTGTCTGTCTGAGTATTAACGCATACCTATGCACCTGGGGTACTAATTCTATAGGCAATAGGAATAGCCATAAGAGATATATTGTGCCTCTATGCAAACCCCATGCTCATGAATGAATGTGATGCACCAGAATCAAACAACACATATGCTGGGTGGGAATCAATGGTAAACATACCAGCCATCATAGGTTCATTCTGTAAGATCTCCTCAGCCTCAGGGAAGTTGACTTGTCTAGAGCGGCTTACAGGCACCTTCTTCTTGATAATCGTCCTCTTGACCAGATGGGAGTTGGCTAAAGGCTGGAAAGACTACGCAGGCTGGTTCTGTGGACACTCTCGAGCATAGTGGCCTTCCTTGCCACACTTGAAACAAGCACCTGGCTTGTTCCCCTGCCCCATACGAGGGGGAACATGTTGTCCCTAAGGCTGCTATTGCACCTGCTGAGTAGGTGCACGATACTTGGTGGGAGGTGCTTGGTAAGTCTGCTAAGGTTGACGGAACGGCTGTCCACTCAAAGACTAATAGGGCACCCGCCTGACCACCCGTACCTTATGAGCTTGGGGTGACTAGAAGATCCAGTAATCACCCGCTTGCGCTTCCACTCAGCCTGAGAGTCACATTGAAGTCATTTCATGGCAATAGCAGCATTCATCATAGCGCCAAAAGTCTGATAGTTCCCTGTGTATAGCTCCTTCTGCAGAATGCAAGAGAGGCCACGATAGAAATGGTCCCTCTTCTTCTCATCAGTATTGATGTGGGTCCCAGCATACTGTGCCAGATGGTTAAACTTGTTCACATAATCCATCATAGACATGCTCCCTTGCTTCAGGTCTAGGAACTCCATCAATTTCCTGTTCAGCACACCAACAGGAATGTAGTACTCTTTGAAAGCAGCGGTAAACTCCTGCCAAGTCACACGGTGATCCAGCGGCTGCATCGCATTGAACGTGTCCCACCATGCACTGGCAGAACCCAACAGCTGCTGCGCTGCAAAGTGCACCTTCTGCTCCTCAGTCATAGTGAGCAGCTAAAACTTCTACTCCAGAATACGAAGCCAATGCTCTACATCTAGAGGCTCAGCAGTCGGCGTGAATGTGGGTGGGTGTGTCTTTAAGAAATCCTGGTAAGAATAGGGCCCCTCGAGACCACGGGCACCACCCCCGTTCTCGCCATTAGCACCGTGGCCTCCACGGGTGAAGCCACCAATGGCCTAGGCAAGCATCTCCAAGGCACGGGCAGACTCACGCCGAGCAGCCAGCATCTCCACCATCATCTCCGCATGGGTCATCGGAGGTGGTGGTGGTGGACGAGGAGCCAGAAGTGGGGCCTCGTGGCTCTCCCCGTTGGTGTTGCCAATGCCCTTACCGCAACCGTTATCGCCCAGGTCTGCCCCAGCGCTGGTACTCCCACGACCCGACCTCAGGTTCATCTATAAACAGATACAAACCAACCATTAGGGACAACCCTCTAGATTAGGAACAAGAGACTTAGAGAAATGATAAGACTTTTATTAAAGCATTCTTTTAGGTTATCCTATCAATTCACTAATGCATATTATATGTGTGGGGGAAGTTTAGTTTAAACAAGATTCTCTTTTCAAGATGCATGCATCGGCCTACCTGTTCACTCAAGCCGGAATATAGCGGCATTCGTAAAAAAATTTGACACATCGCACACTCGCTTCCCATACACTAATGATTCTTACGCAGCGTAAGTTAGTGTACCTGTAGAAAATTGATTAGATAAAACCAGTGTCACTATCCTAGATAGACCATATTACTAGGGCTTATACTTATTTACATAATTTTATCGCATCCTACTTTTCGCAAAACTTTTGTTGGTCAAATTTTAGGTTTTGAAAAAAGTTATGAAACTCGTAGACTCATTATTGGCTCTGATACCACCTATGGCAGAACTGCCCAAAATAACACACCATCAGAGGCGCTTGTCTTCCACTAGACACTAAGCACCCCGAAAGCAAGCTACATCGGATGGTTCCGTTGAGCACACCCCAAGGGAGAAATCGAACAATCCACGTTTTTCCTCCAGGATTCAATAATGAGAATGAGTTTATAATACTTAGTCCATTTCATACATCAAGAGTTCTCAGAAATACATTATTACAATACCAAGTTCAGAGTGCGGAATTTAAACAGCGGAATTGAAATAAACTTCTAACGATAAGATACAAGGATCCGTCTGTACCCACCAGAAGAAATCCTCCACTCAATAGCTGCTCAAGCTGCACCTACAACAGGGGTAAATAAACCCTGAGTACACAATATACTCGCACGACTTACCCGACTAGTGGGAATAACTTCCTGACTCCAAAAGATGTGATAAGCTTTATGGTTTGCTGGGTTTTCTTTTTGCGAAAAGCCTTACTAGTAGTGAATCCTTATGGATGTTCTTATTAGCAGTCATGATTAGTTCATTTATCTAGCCATTCTATGTAAGCACCTGTTCTACTTTCAAGCAAGAGTTGAGCAATCAGATCCATTTCACCATCTTTCATCTTTCAGTTCTTACTACAGTGCTAGATCGTAGACAAGTCGTACCGTATTACACGGTGATTCATGAATCAATGTAGCCTAGCTGGGTACCCCGAAACACACGCCCCACTTGTACCCCAGGAACAAGCAGGACCAATCCACCACTCTCCTATCAAGGGGTCCAGGTCCCTGTCCAAACTTGGACTCCAAGCCCCCACTCCTGAGTCCCGGACTCAGTGTGGTGCTTAGACCTCCACCATCCCCGCCTCCAATCAGTCGGTCCAGAAATAGCTGGAACCCACGATAAGAGAGCAATGAGCCTTCCCTGCTCCCATAAACAAGTATGTGCTCAGGATAATAAGTCTGTGACCTGACTAGAATCCAATGCAACGGCCGGTCCTTAACCGACACGGATAGGGAAAATAGTGTAACCAAGCTTTGCCCCGTTGGCCACGGGACACAACCTCTTACACCCACCAATACCCGTACCATATCCCTGCCCGGTCTCCATTACCTTTCACCATTTTGTCATGAGAGTGATAATAATAATCACCTATTATGAGTAACGACAGGTTACTCATGCTACCGATAGCCTAAGCATAGCAGCTACTCGACCTATGCTAGTAGGACTCCTGGGTAGGTATATCTATGAATGTAGTTTCAATCTAAATCCTGTAACATAAATGCACATCACATATATATATATCCAGTGATCATTCAAAATAAGGGTTATGCACTGGAGCTTGCCTTGGGCTGGCGGGGTGTTAGCTCAGTTAGTCAGTGGTGGCTCCGGGACCTCCTCCTGCATGAGGATCTTCTCCTCATACTCCTCGATCACCTCCTCGAACTCATGATCCCTGATAGTCACGATCTCCGCCAACTCATTCTCTACATGCATGTGATGATGATTCAACACTTAGCATTTGGGCAACAGCAACTCTTAAAATAAGAATACACATGGTAAACTACTAAGCTAGCTCTAATAACTAAGATACAAAGCTAACTATCACCCTTTCCACTAAACAGGTATGAAACATTCAAGTATTATCTTAGCAACTAAAAGCATTTCTTCTTTTATTAATGATTTAATGTATATTAAAACAAGGAACACCTAACTACCTTATTTCTTGGTCTATTGTATGGCCACAAAAATTACCATGAGCACATAGTAATACAATGAACCTACTATAAAAATTTCATGGTCAGAGCTATTATCAATTTGCCACAAAAATTCCTACAAATACTAATCTAAATAATACTAAACACTCATAATTGATTTAATAGGCCTCAGTATCAACTCAGTCATGCCTAAGCTAACTATGCCATCAGATAGACAACATTTTTAGGAACGCAACAAAATTTATTTCACAATTTTTTGACACCTCTGCGAATTGATATTAATTTTCAAAATTTAGCTCAGAAATTAAAATATAAAGCTATTTCTAATTCCTTAAGAAAAGGAAAAACAAATTCCACCCGCGCGGCCCACCACCACATGGACGCGGCCCACCACCACGTGGACGTAGCGCACCACCCACGTGGCCCACCACCACGCGGACGCGGCGCACGCACACAGGCCGGCCTACGGCGGAAGGGAGCCTGCCCGCGTGGAACTTTTGCAAAAGCACCCTTGCTCTTCCTAGTATTAACGCTGCTCTTATGCACACTATTCCTACAGTCGGGTCCTTTGCCAAAAGGCCCTTGCCCCCAATCATCTTTACATTCGGTCGGTCCCCAACACCCCCGCGCTCGCCGGCGTGGCATCGGCTGGCACGGGACCGCCATGTCAAGCAACCGGGGGCCCCTCCGACTCACCTAGGAGACCGACCCCCACCTATAGGACGACGTGCAACTTCGGGCAGCGGTTGGACGAGCCAGGACATAGTAGAATGGCCTCTCCACCATGACGAGCACCCTATGGTGGCGGTAGCCATGTTCCGGTGAGCTACGGCCTTACGGAAATGGTAGAGACAGCGGGTGGGTACTAGTGACACACCACAAGCCTACCCATAGAGATGGTTTGGCCAGAGATGCCCTGAGCAGAGCTAGCCACGTGTGACAGTGCCTTCCGACGGTGCTCCACGGTAGCACGGACGCGTTAGCGGTGAAGTGAGGGCGGTAGCGGTTGGACAAAAGCGCGTAGGGCGAGGATGGAAGCAGTGCGAGTGCAGTGGCGCAAGCAATTGGATGCAGGTGGAGGAATTGAGGCCTACCCTCGATCATGGCCAGGATGCGGCCTTAACAGCACGCCGGAGGGAAAACGCCAAATTGGCGCCTAGCTGGGCCGCCATTATGGTTGTGTGGGTTCGGTTGGCGATAAGACGGGAGGGTGAAAGCGCTGTCGCCAGAAATTGCTGAAAGGTGACCGCCTACTGGATCACACATGGGCATGATGTGGTGGCAAGAACAGAGGAAGAGGAAGAGAGATGGTGCAGCATGGCACCGCTCGGCTAGCCTTGGCAGCAAGCGGTCGGCCGAGCATGCGGTTGCGCCTGCGCCCGAGCTACGCGACACACGATCGGACCACGTGCGTGTGCGGGAGGGTTAGGCATGGTGTGGCCTGCACGGCCGCAGTGCCATTAAGGCGACGCGACGGCGCGAGCGCAGCCGAGGCATCCCAATGCACATGGGGCAAGCGAGCGACCACAACACAGCGTGGCAGTGAGAAGGCAGTGTAGCAGTGCATGAATCGCAACAATGAGGTAACGACGCCGATGTGGCTCCGCCATGGCACGGGTGGCCATGTAGCGGGGCAGCACAGTGGGGTAGCGTGACAAGCAGGCAGCGTCATGCCCGACGTCGCAAGCGACAGCAGCAACAGCCCAACACTACCAAGCTAAGGCGACCAGGACAGGGCAGCCGAGGCTAGCCAAGCGCAGCAGCACACGCGCGTGGCCGAGCTCAGTGACACTGAGGCTCTGCGCGACGGTGACCACGCCCACACATCCAGGCAACCGAAACAAGTGTCGTGCATGAATTTTAAAGCGTTCAACATGACCAAACAGTTGCTCCTAAACCTCAACCGTCTTCACCATGCTCAATATGGCACATGACACTACCAAATCGAGCTATAACACTACACTACCCTTTAACCCAGTCTCTCATAATAAATTGCAAAACATAGCAATGTCTAGCAGTCGGTAGACTTAAAAATTTCTTAGTTTTAGAGCTGAATTGATTTTCATCTGTGATTTCTAAGCTAGTGGAAATATTAGTTAGTAATATCATTTTTGGACCGCAAGTATTTCACTGTCATCTACAAAGTTTGTACTTCAAACTTTATTTAAGTATCACACACATGTTCTATAGCATTTTTTCTTAATAAAAAATGGTTTTAAACCCTAAGTGATATAACATGACTATCGAATCAACTTTTGCTCCGCATTTTAGTTGATCGTTTCGAGTTACAGAAATTGATCTACACACTTTATCACTTGCATTAACACATAAACATGATGATCATGACATGTTTTAGTAAATGATTTAGGGTATAACATCGAGGGTGTTACACTACGCAATGTCGTACCACCACCACACCAATCAGTCACATCCTCCTGTGGCGCCCAAGCTCCTCTCCTAGCACCGTGTAGTCATCGCCTACGCCGCTGTCACGACGCTCATGCTCCTCCTGACTGCTGCCCTGGCCACGGAGGACCCCAGCTAATGGTGATCCTATCTTTTGGAACCCCTCCCTGGGGGGACCCGCAAGGAGACAGTGGCGGCTGCGGCCGTGGCGGGGAGCTTCACAGGCCCCGTCACCTCCACCTCATCGCCAGCCGAAGCGCCACTTTCTTCCTTGGTCGAGGTGGGTGCTGATTTCCATTTACCTTGGTGCATTTGTTATAAGGAGGTATGGAAAGAAACATATCAACCTTTTAATAGCAAAATAGTGTTTGTTTACGGTGGATATTTGGTCGAATTGGGGAAATCTAAACAACTTGCGAGGAATTTTAACTGCAAATCGACAACTATTTGATGGCAACTTTTAAAGTCTTGAGTATAATTAGGTGTGAACCCTGATACAATCATAGTAAATGTTTAAGAGAATTTTTAGGAATTCAGACAAATCTTTATTTAGTAACAATTTATGAAACATCTGTAATTCTCAATGTGCATGTAAATCAGGCGAATGAGATACGTTTGAAATAAGTACATAAAACAAACTAATTGTTTTGCAGATTAATTTGTTAGCTAGGATTGCTCCAGCAGCAGCTCCCTCTATGTTCTTGGTGTTAGTGTTGATCTCTCCAGCTCGGCCCAACAGCTGAGTTGGGCCTTGACCTCGTACCCTGATCGAGGGCGCCTAACCCTATATGGTTGGTGGGCCCCCATCACACTACACTATAAAGAGAGGTGGTGGCCAGCAACTCTCAGTACGAGGTTCACCGTGAGCCACCACACCCACTGACAAAACCTAATCCGATCTAGTGAGGGGCGCAGCTAGCGATTGGAAGCACCATCACCGGGACGCTGTCGCCATTGGACCACTTCACTGCTATCCAACCACTGGAGTGCCACGTCTTCTCCTCCCTATATACTGACGTGATGGACGGTTCTAGCTCCACCAAGCCCTCCGATGGTCGGTACCTCTGCTCCTCTCTCCCTCTTGGATCTCGTAGTCCATGTTCTAAGGCATGTTTATCGTATTCTAGTCAAGTCAACACCCCTAGATCTACATCTAATGATCCTATAAGTTTAACAATGGTATCAGTCACCTACCCTAGCGTGTAGATCTAGATTTTGGGGTAGAAATCTAAGAGAAATTAGAAGGAGATGAATCGAAAGAAACAAATCGAGTTGAATCACCCTAACCCTAACCCTAACCCTTGAAGGGGAACAGACAGAGAAGGAGAGGACCTACCTAGTTTCTTCACCTTCGTTGACACCACCGCGCGCGGGAAGGACTCACCACCGCCTCGCCGGCACGCGGGAAGATGGTCAAGCCACGCTCGTCGCTGTGCGCACGAGCCTCGGCCGAGGGCGCCACTACAAGCCCACTCGATGGCGGTGCGTTCACCCTCATGCGAACGCACACGTCGGTGAGGGGGCCTGTGGTGGCACCGGCCTTCTCTTCTCCGACAGCCTCGGGTCGCAGCCGCTACTGCGTCGCTGCGCTGAGAGAAAAGGGGAGGAGAAGAAATGAGACCTAGGGTATTGGAGGAGGAAGCCGGCCACAGTTTTGCTCGGGCGAGGACTTCGGGGAGCCGTCCAATCCAGATGGATGGCTCTGGGCGACCGAGCCAGTTTTTGGCCCAGGCGGGGAACAGCTTTCCCGGCCCATGGCCAGGTTGCGGCCTAGGCGCGGAGAGTAGAGGCGTGTGCGAGCGCCTGATGGGCCGCGGGCCTCACTTTCCTGGCTGGGCCGAATGAACAGTTAACGATAGTTTTAAGTTTTTTCTATTTTTTCAGTAGCATTTTGACAATATGTTTTAATCTAGTTTTTATCTCTATAAATTTGCACCAATGTGTTCAATTTTAGAGAGTAGATAAGTACTAAAAAATACTTCTAGAAAAATAGAGTATTTTTCATGTTTTCGCTGCTATGTTAATGTTTTATCCCCTAATTAAATTAGAACCAATGAGAAAATTTAGTTAGAGAAGTAGTCATATTTGTTGAAGTTAAATTATGGTATTGTTATTTTCTGACCAACGTTGATGATAACAATATTATAAGTATATTTATGAGTTCTATGCATTAGTTCTATTTCTGCCCAACGGTGATATAGAATGAATGTAGATGAATGTTGTATGTTTTAATTTTGACCAACGTTAAATTAAGGCATGCAAGTATTATGTCATATTTTCTCACTATCTCTGACGCTGTTTTTAGGACTCAACCCTATGGCGTTCATCTCGCACATTCCATCTCTTGAGGGGGGCAACTATCGTGTATGGCGAGAGAAGTATGAATTAGCACTTGCGCTGTCCGAGAATGACCTAGCACTTACCTCTCCGTGTCCTACTGAGCTAGTGGACCCGGTGAGGGCAGATAATGAAACTGATGTTGATTTCATTGCTCGGCAGCGAGATCATGCAAAAGTGAGAATGAAATACGATCTTGATCGTAAAAAGTGGGACATTTCAAACCGCAAGTGTTTGATGGTGGCTAAGTCCACTATTTAAGATGCAATAAGGGTATCAATCCCAGATTGTGACACCGCCATCGAGTATCTCAAGAAAGTGGAGAGTCAGTTTACTTGCTCTTCAAAGGCTTATGCAAGCACCCTGAACAAGAAGTTATTCAATGAGAAATACTCTGGTGGAGGGATAAGAGAAAACATATTGAAGATGAGCAACACGGCATCCAAGCTCAAGCCAATGGATTTGGGGCTCAAAGATGAGTTCCTGATTCATTTGGTTTTTGCTTCTTTGCTTAAAGAATATGAAACTTTTGTTGTTAATTACAACATGCAGCCCGATAAATAGGACATTGAGAAGCTCATTGCCATGTGTGTGCAAGAAGAGGAGAGGCTTAAAATCTCACATGGTGACTCTGCTAACCATGTGAAGGACTATAAAAACAACTTTAACAAGAACGCGAAACCATAAGGGAAAGCCCCTCAGAATGATCACCATCAGAAGAACAAAAATGTCCAAGTTGACAAGGATCAATGCAAATGGTGCAAGAAGCATAGACATTACCAGAAGGACTGTCCAGATTTCCTAAAGAGCCTTTTGAAGAGAGGTGAGGACATTATTATATTCATATATGAGTCATTGTATTTAAGTTATTCAAAATCTACTTGGTGGATTGACTCAGGTGCAACTATTCATGTTGCAAATTCATTACAGGGATTCTATACGAGGAGGACCCTACAAAGAGGAGAAAGAAGAATTAAAGTAGCAAATGGAGTTGAAGCTGAAGTTGAAGCCATTAGAGATCTCTATCTAGGATTAGATAATGGTTTTGTACTTCAACTTTTAGATATCCTTTATGTATCCTCTTTGCATAGAAATTTGATAATTGTTTCACGTCTAGACGATGATGGATATGATTACTATTTTGGTAATGGCAAATGTCAGATTATGTTTAATAATAAGTGTGTTGGTCTTGCCTTCTGATAAGACAAGCTTTATTTGTTATAACTTTCTAAGAATGTGAATGTTGTGAGCACTAAGAATGAGAATGCCTCCTCATCCATGAATGTAAGAAATAAGCGAAAGAGAGTTCATGATGTATCATCGAAATTATGGCACTGTCGTTTAGGCCACATTTCGAGGGGGAGAATAGAGCGATTGATTAAGAAATCAATTCTTCCGTCATTAGAATTTTTAGATTTAGAACAATGCATTGATTGCATAAAAAAGTATGTTAAGAAAATAAAGAAAGATGCCAAATAAGGCGCAGGAATTTTAGAAATAATTCACAAAGACATCTGTGGTCCTTTTCCTATGAAGAGTGTGGATGGTTATAATTCATTTATAACATTCACAGATGATTATTCTCTTTATGGCTATATTTATCCAATTAAAGAAAGATTAGAAGCATTGGATAAATTTAAGATATTTAAGGTTGAAGTAGAAAATTAGCACAATTTAAAGATTAAGATAGTAAGATCCGACCGTGGGGGTATGTGGGGGGTACGACCCTGGATACCCATGGCAGACCACATGGGCTACGCCCCTAGGGGTGGCACAGCCCACAAGATGAAGCCTTGTGGAGCACGGCGCTGTTCGGCGTGTCCCGCAAGACACCAGGAAGATATCCTAAAGATACTATGAGATCTGTTAGGACATGTATGATCCCATGATTTCTATAATCTGTTATTACTTTCCGGTTACCTCCCAGATCTAACCGACTTGTAACCCTGCCCCTTGGACTATATAAGGCGGGCAGGGACCCCCTCCAAACACACGCAATATCATATGATAGCCAATACAATCCAACAGACCATAGGAGTATGGTATTACATCGCGCTGATGGCCCGAACATGTCTAACTCTTGTGTCTCTGTTGCCTTCTTGTTCTCGATTACACGCATCTCTGCCGATCAATTTACCTTCATGGGATACCCCTTGGAGGACTGCCGACGCTATTCTATCGACAGTTGGCGTGCCAGGTAGGGGTGTGCATGCTATTTCCATGTCGAACAAGATAGTATGTTTTGCAGGCTCTTCGTCCCACCCACAGCCGGCCAAATCTTCATGGTCGGATTTATCTCCTAGATCATCAATGCTGACGGAGTCGGAGAGCTCATTGAGCCGGTGTAGATCGATTCTGCGCCGATCACCCCAACACCTGCGACTGTAGATCTGATCTCAGAGCCGCCTTCGAGGTCATCTTCATCGACAATTCACCACCCGCTCCCCTGCTACCCGAGGAGGCAAATCAATAATGACGATCTGATCGCATCCATCGATTAGGTTGGCCAGAAGCTCACCGATTGCCTCTCCATCATAGAATCAGCTCTGACCACTCTGGTTCAGCGCCGACCACCCTCCGATTCAGATCTATCGGAGGCTGATTAGGAAACTCTAGGGGTTACGGCCCTACCCTTCAGGCTCACCAGCATCGCCGCCACCTATCAAGATGCCCTAAGGGGCAAATTTCCTGACCAGGTGGGAGATATCCATCCTCTCACTGACCAGATCGCCGACCAGCTCTCGCCAACTATCAACATGCTACACGTCAGCCGATGCCCCGAACCATCCCTCCAAACCATCCTAGAGGAAAATCTAGACTCCAAGTCCCATGGCACTACGGAGACTATCGCCGAAACCACCGTCGTATAACCTCCTTTCCCTCCCTTCCGTGGAGGCGGAATTTTCAATGTCAACGTCGACAACCCCCACGGGATAGGGAAACCGAGGAGGATCACGTCGCTCGCATCAACAGGAATGTCAACTGTGTGCAGCGCCGAGCAAATGAGGCTGCCCTTGTGCTAGTCGAGGCTGCTCGCAACGATCAGCTCAACTCGCAAGGAAGGCCACGCCTACTCCAACGCAACCTCAACGACGAATTTGTCCATGTTGACGGCCACGACGTCTACAAGACCCTAAGCGCCAACTTGGCCATGGCCACCAACGAGCTCGCTCGGCTCCTGCAGACACAAGAGGTCACCAAGGTCGCAGTCATGCTTAAAGCGATGCACTGCCAGGTCAACGAGATCCACCAGGATCAGAGACCCTCCTACTCGACGAGCTCGATTCACCGATCTGCTACGCCAAGATCTAATCGCCGCCCCAGCCGAAGTCGTTTTGCCGACCAGCACCACGACGATGGACAACCTCTCCAGGGGGGAGCTAGGGGCAACCGCATCGACCACCCTCGCCAACACGACCAGGAAGTCGACCAGGACGTCTGAGCGCACATCAACCATCTCTGAGACACGCGACGATGTATCAACAAGCGCCATTTCTCTCGCCATGAAGAAGACGTACGCCACCATCAAGAATACAAGCAAGAGTTCGGTAATCTGGACTCAGCCCTCCAGCCACTCAACGTCGGCAACGCCGCAGATCATGACATTGATGATCCCAAAGGGCCCCGAGCATTCACGAGGGCACTCCGAACACTCCAGTGGCCCCATGGTTTCAAAATCAATGGGGTCAAGCCCTAAGAGGGATGGATGAACCCCACACAGTGGCTACAAGCCTATGTCACTATTGTGCGTGCCTCTGGGGGAGATACCAGCATCATGGTGAACTATCTTCCCGTCATGCTCACGCCAACTGCGATGAACTGGTTCACAAGCCTTGCCCCAGACTCCATTGGATCCTAGGAAGAGCTGAAGAAGGTCTTCACTGACAACTACATGGCTACATGTACTTGGTCAGACACCAAGCATGATTTGAACCACATCTACCAGAAGCCATCCGAGCTTCTCCGTAGCTACATCAGACGCTTTTCCGAGATGAGGAATTCTATTCCTAACAACACGGAAGTTGAGGTCATCACTGCCTTCGTCCGAGGACTCCATCACCATGACCTCCGCTCCAAGTTCAATCGCAAACCGCCTAAGGGGATTGGAGAGATGATTACGAACGCCGATCAGTACGCCGACGCCGAAGAGGCCGAAGTACGTTTCAATGAGGATGCGGGCACTCATCGCCCAACTCACCATAGCGATGAGCGACCCGATGACAGATGCCACAGCGACCGCCGCTACCATGACCACAGTCACCATCAGGACAGTGGCCGTGATCGGCCAGAAGGATCCAAATCTGGTCAATATCGCCGCCGCCGACCAGACCACATCATTGCCGCCGTTGATGAACCTCGCACCAAGCGCAACTACGATGAGCAATATAAGAAGATCCTCAAAGGCTCATGCCCCCTACACAAGAACAACAAGCATAAGATGAAGGACTGCCTCGGCTTGGCTAAGGAGTTCTAGGCTAAAAAGCCAGACGACGACAACAACGACAGAGCCAGAGGCCACCGACCACCTGGGAACAACAACAATGCCTTCTTGGATCATGACAAAGTGGTCGCCACCATCTTCGAGGGCCTCGCCGCCGCCGAGAGCAGAAGAGATTGGAAGCTCACCACCCGTCGGGTGCTCGCCGTCAACGCGGAAGACGCCATCGCCAACCCTAGCTATCGCCCCTGGTCCGAGGTCCCCATCACCTTTAGCTAGGCCGACCAGTGGGCGGACATCCCTTACACAGGGCGTTTCCCCCTCGTTCTTGATGCAACCGTTAGGAAAATGCTTTTTAGGAAAGTACTCATCGACGGCGAAAGCGCCCTGAACCTCCCCTTTGTCGAAGCCCTAAAGGAGTTGGGCCTTGGGATAGGAGACCTCGCACCCTCCGACTCCTCCTTCTAGGGTGTGGTACCTGGCAGGGCATCCAAACCGCTTAGAGAGATCACCCTCCCAGTACAGTTCAGCATGGCTAGCAACTACCGCGTTGAGCACATCAATTTCTATGTCGCCGACTTCAACACTGCCTAACACATCATACTTGGTTAGCCAGCTCTGGCCAAGTTTATGGCCGTACCGCACTACGCCTATCTGGTGCTAAAGATGCCTTTGCCTGTAGAAGTTTTGGCCCTACGGGCCAACCTCTCCATCGCCTATGCCTACAAGACAGAGAGTTTCGCCCTCATCGAAGCCATCGACCTCTCCATCTAGATGGCTAGCGTGGTCACCGACGCCAACACGGTGCCCGCCGATGACATGGACATCCCAGCATTGGAGCCTCCACGTGCCTCCTCCAAGTCCAAGGAAACAAAGGAGGTCGGCCTCGGCCTTGATGACCCCTCCAAGACCGTCAAGATTGGGGCTCACCTCAACCCCAAATAGGAAAATGCGCTCATCTCCTTCCTACGTGCCAACGCCAACATGTTTGCTTGGAAACCTGCAAACATGTCGGGGGTACCACGGGAGAAGATCGAGTACTCCTTGAATGTCTCGCCGATCACCAAACCGATCAAGCAGAAACTCCGATGATTCATGCCAGACAAGAAGGATGCTATTAGGGTAGAAATAAAATGGCTCCTAGCTGCCGTATTTATTAAAGAAGTATATCATCTTGAGTGGTTAGCAAACTCTGTTCTTGTTCAAAAAAAGAATAAAGAATGGAGAATGTGCGTTGATTACACCGATCTCAACAAACATTACCCTAAAGACCCCTTCAGTCTGCCTCGGATAGACGAGGTTGTAGAGTCCACTGCCGGCTGTGAACTGCTCTCCTTCCTCGACTGTTACTCCAGCTATCACCAGATATCCCTGAAAGAGGATGACCAGATCAAAACATCATTCATCACGCCTTTTGGTGCGTATTGCTATACCACCATGTCCTTTAGACTCAAGAACGTCGGGGCGACCTACCAAAGGGCCATCCAGATGTGCCTTGATCAACAGATAGGCCACAACATCGAAGCTTACATCAATGATGTGGTCGTCAAGTCTAAGACCGTCGACAACCTCATCACCGACCTCGAAGAAACGTTCGCCAACCTGAAATAATACAGATAGAAGTTGAACCCTTCAAAGTGCATCTTTGGAGTTCCATTCGGCATACTCCTGGGCTACATCGTCAGCGCCCGTGGCATCGAGCCCAACCTCGATAAGGTATCCGCCATCACCAACATGAAATGGACAACCTGCGTAAAGGACATACAGAAGTTTATAGGCTACATGGCTGCTCTCAGCCGCTTTATATCGTGCCTCGACAAAAAGGGACTACCGTTCTTCAAACTCCTCAAGGCCTCCGAGCGCTTCTCCTGGTTGAAGGAGGCAGATATAGCTTTCGAGCAGCTCAAGTTGTTTCTAACGAAGCCTCCGATCATAACGGTGCCTCGATCAGACGAAACCCTACTAATCTACATCGCCGCCACTTCCCGCGTCGTTAGCACAGCTATCGTCGTTGAACACGAGGAGGCCGTACACGCCTATAAGGTGCAATGTCCGGTCTACTTCATCAACGAGGTCCTTAATGAGCCCAAAACTCATTATCCTCAAGTTTAGAAACTGCTATACGCTATTCTGATCACGTCACGCAAGCTCCGCCATTACTTTGAGTATTACAAGATCACTGTGGTCACCGAGTTCCCTCTAGGGGACATCCTCCGCAACAAAGAGGCCAACGGCTGCATCATCAAGTGGGCGAGCTCGGCACTTACTCCATTAAATTCAGAAGCAGGCCTACCATCAAGTCACAGGCACTCACTGACGTCATCGCTGAGTGGACTAAGATCTAAGAGCCCATCCCCGCTACTTGCCCCAAGCACTGGGTGATGTACTTCGACGGCGCCCTCAACATCAACGGTGCTTGACCAAAGACAAGCTCCGATACGTTCTCCGAATTCATTTTCCAGCCTCCAATAACGCCACCGAATATGAAGCATGTCTCTACGGACTCCATATAGCCATCGAGCTCGGCGTCAAACGCCTCATGGTATATGAAGAGTACTATGGTCGACACGCCCCATATGGCCAAGTTTCTGGACCTTTTGCAAGGTTCTTACAGGAAAATGGCATAGTTGCCGTACTCTACACCGGGCGAGCCTCAGCAGAATGGAGTAGCTGAAAGACGCAACCGTATCTTAATGGATATGGTGAGAAGTATGATAAGTTACTCTACTCTACCGATAAGTTTATGGATGGAGGTGTTAAAAACCGCCATTCATATTCTTAATCGAGTGCCAAGCAAGTCGGTGACCAAAACACCATATGAGTTGTGGACAGGAAAGGAACCCTTAATTATTTACGTGTGTGGGGCTGTCCAGCTGAGGCTAAAGTCTTTAACCCAAACATAGGAACTCCAAGACAGTCGGTTGTCATTTCATTGGCTATCCAGAAAAGTCAAAAGGTTATTGCTTCTATTGTCCTGATAGACATACGAAGTTTGTAGAAATGAGACACGCTGTGTTCTTGGAGGATGATATGGTTAGGGGGAGCATGGTAGCATGAGAAATTAATTTTGAAGAGAAGCAGGTCTATGTGCCCACTTCGATGGTTTAGGAGCCATTTTTCTCGCTACCTATTGCTGCTGCACCAACAGTTTAGGACATTGTAGTGAGAGCACCTGTTGTTTGTTCTCCCATGGCAACAATGAATGAACATGAGGAACCTATCGTTCAGGATCCTATAGAACCCGTTGCCACACATGAGGAAGAGCAACAACAGCCTCATATAGAACAAGCGTCAACTAACGAGGCCCCTAGAAGGTCTCAAAAAGTCAGGAAACCAGACATTCCTGATGACTACGAAATCTATGAATGTGAAGAATTTCAAATGGAGGGTGATCCCACCTCATTTGAAGAAGCCATGAGAAGCGCTCACTCATCAAAGTGGCTTGAAGCCATGCAAGATGAAATGTGATCAATGAATACCAACGGTGTTTGGGACTTAGAAACAATTCCTAAAGGAGCCAAGACAGTAGGCTATAAATGGGTCTACAAAACTAAATATGACTCCAAAGTGAATGTAGAAAGATTTAAAGCGCAACTTGTGGTGAAAGGCTTCATGCAAAGACAAGGCATAGATTACAATGAGACATTTTATCCAGTCTCATATAAGGATTCTTTTAGAATTATAATGGCGCTTGTAGCACATTATAATTTAGAATTACATCAGATGATGTAAAGACGGCATTCCTAAACGGGGATTTGGAGGAAAATGTTTACATGGCACAACTAAAAGGTTTTGTTGTGGAAGGAAAAGAACGTATGGGATGTCGCTTGAAAAAATCCATTTACGGATTAAAACAATCATCAAGATAGTGGTATTTAAAGTTTGATAGTACAATAAGGAAGTTTGGGTTTCAAGAAAATGTATAGGACAATTGCGTTTATGCAAAGTTCAAGAATGGGAAATACATTTTTCTAATCTTGTATGTGGATGACATCTTACTCGCTAGTAGTGATGTTAATCTACTACTAGAAATGAAGAAGTTCTTATCCTCGAATTTTGATATGAAGGATCTCGGTGAAGCTTCGTTCATTCTAGGAATAGAGATTCACCGAGATAGAAGAAAGAGGGTTTTAGGATTATCACAAAAGACATACTTAGAAAAGGCTCTAAAGAAATATAGTATGCAAAATTATAAGCCTTCGCCTGCTCCCATAGTCAAGGGCGATAGATTTGGGGAATTTCCAATGTCCTAGAAACCAATATGAGATCGATCAAATGAAAGCGTTCCATATGCTTCAGCTGTCGGAAGTTTACAGTATGCTCAAGTGTGTACACGTCCTGACTTAGCATTTGTTACCGGGTTACTTGGCAGATATCAGAGTAATTCAGGAATAGAACACTAAAGACTAGTAAAGAAAGTTTTACGTTACTTGCAATGCACAAAAGGCCTTATGCTAACGTATAGAAGATCTGATTCTCTACACATAGAGGGGTATTTAGATTTAGATTATGCGGGAGATGATAGAAAGTCCACGTTATGATATATATTTACTCTCGCAGGAGGAGCTATATCGTGGAAAAGCTCCAAGTAAACCGTCACTACATCGTCTACGATGTATGCTGAGTTTGTAGCGTGTTATGAGGCCACAGGGCAAGTGAATTGGCTGAAGAAGTTCATGCCCATGTTGAAAATGGTAGACGACATACATAAGCCACTCAAGTTATACTACGATAATAATCCAGCAATATGTTATGCTCATAATAATAAGTCAAGTGGTGCTGCCAAACACATTGACTAAAGTATTATGTTGTGAAATACAAAGTTCGGGATCATATAATTAGTCTTGAGCACATAAGTACAGAAAAGATGCTCGCGAATCCGCTTACAAAAGGTTTACCACCCAACGTGTTCAGAGAACACTTAGCCGGTATGGGTTTAAGGGAAAACCTATGATTCCTGGACAATAACGGCCTAGTTGAGAATCTGTTTCAAAACAGAGAGGTGCATTATAGCTGTTAATCTAATAGCATTGACCATGACGATGAGGCACGCTCTATACACTGATCTGTGATGGAATGAGAAAAAGATAAAGTAAGTTAAGTTTAAGTAATAAGATGAGATCAAGGAGGAGATTGTTAGCGTTGATCTCTCCAGCTTGGCCCAACGGCCGAGTTGAGCCTTGACCTAGCGCCCTGATCGGGGAAGCCCAACCATACAAGGTTGGTGGCCCCCCGTTGCACTGTGCTATAAAGAGAGGTGGGGGTCGGCGGCTCTGAGTACGAGGTTCACCGTGAGCCGCCACACCCACTGACAAAACCTAACCCGATCTAGTGAGGGGCGCAGCTAGCGACGGGAAGCACCATCACCGGGACGCCGTCGTTGTTGGACCACTTCACCGCTACACCGCCACTGGAGCGCCACCTCTTCTCCGCCCTCTCTACCGACGCGATGGACGGTTCCAGCTCCACCAAGCCCTCCGATGGTCGGTACCTCTGTTCCCCTCTCCTTCTTAGATCTCGTAGTCCATGTTCTAGGGCATGTTTATCCTATTCTAGTCAAGTCAGCACCCCTAGAGCTACATCTAATGATCCTGTAAGTTTAACACTTGGTCCCTTCATCTTCACCTACAGAGAATTTTGATGATGGTTCAATGGAGGAACCCAAACATCCTGAGATAAAGGTATGGATCACTATAAAAGTATATCACTTCATGGGTTTCCTCTTGCATGTCATGTTATGGTTCAACTTAATGCAATTAGGAAACCATGTTTTCTCAATAGCTTCTAATCAGAGGTTTCTGACACTTCAGAGAAATCCACCAAATGAATAAGCTCCTTTTCTCAAAAAAGAGGTACATATCTAACTAATCATGGGTGGAATTTTCCTGTAGCAACTTACATATTTATTTTTCTTAACCTCCTTACCTGTGAAGCCCATTTCTTGTGGTTTGCCTACAATGAGCACCGATATCAATGGAGAACATGTCATGGATACCAAATCTGTTCTGCCTCTAACGCCAGAGGTTGATGCTTTACCTCTTTGGGATACGATTCCAATTCTTAGTGTAGTCAAAATTGTAGAATACTTTTCTTACCTTGACAATTTAGCAGGCGCCTCTTTGGTCAACAGCAGCTGATGAAGAGCTTATATATGCAAAGAAAGAGATCACTAATAGGGATGAAAACGGATCGGATACGAACGGATATCACTCGTATTATATTTGTTTTCATATTTCTGTTCGGATTTGGATTCGGACACGGATAGCGTTCGGATACATATACGAATACGGATTGACTCGGTTACGGATACGAATAATGAGTATCGAATACGGTATGAATCGGATTCGGAGAAGGTCGGATACAAATATCTCTTCGGATATTGAGTAAAAGCAGCATATATATATATATATATATATATATATATATATATCATACGTGCGCAAACCATTACACCACTCTATGAGTCCATAATCCATCTAGATTAAGCCGAAAGACTAAAGAGTAAAGCAACAAATAAGATAAAGATACAGATACATCATACAAGCACCAATCTTCGCGGCATGAGTAGAAATAGCCAAGCTCATGGCTTCATGGGTCTCATGGAGTCATGGTCATGGATTCAAGATCTACAATTCTTATATAGGCCATTTTTTCATTTGAGAAAGTTTGAACAAAATGTAGTTCAAATTTCACAAGTGTGTGACATAGTTTCAGAAAGTCTGTATGAGATTCAAGAATTTATGACTAATGTTTGATAAAACTTTCTCAAATGGGAAAATGAGCTATGTAACAAT
The DNA here is from genome assembly GCA_904845875.1 of Miscanthus lutarioriparius. Lineage (NCBI taxonomy): Eukaryota > Viridiplantae > Streptophyta > Magnoliopsida > Poales > Poaceae > Miscanthus > Miscanthus lutarioriparius. Next base: position 90,600,644 of record CAJGYO010000006.1, read on the forward strand.
TGTATATCTTGCTGAGATGATCAAACTTGGTATTCAGAATTTTTTCATCTGAGGTCATTTAGTGTCTCATTTGAGCAAGTTTGACCAAGTCAAATTTGGTCAAATGAAAAAACAACACTTTGACTCTAGTATTATGAACTCTAAATAACTTCAAATTAAAAAGTTTTGAATACCAAGTTTGTTCAAATCATCAAGATCTACAATTCTTGTTTTGGTCAACTTTCCATTTGAGATAGTTTGGATGGTTCAAATTTGTGATTTTTAAATTTCGATGCTTACAAACTAGTTTTCGGATCCCTAGATTATCTCAAATTGAAAAGTTTTGAATACCAAGTTTGTTGAGCTCATCAAAATCTACAATCCTTATATAGGCTATTTTTTCATTTGAGAAAGTTTGAATAAAATGTAGTTCAAATTTCACAAGTGTGTGACATAGTTTTAGAAAGTCTATATGAGATTCAAGAATTTGTGACTAGTGTTTGATAAAACTTTCTCAAATGGGAAAATGAGCTATGTAACAATTATATATCTTGCTGAGATGATCAAACTTGGTATTCAGAGTTTTTTCATCTGAGGTCATTTAGTGTCTCATTTGAGCAAGTTTGACCAAGTCAAATTTGGTCAAATAAAAAAATAACACTTTGACTCTAGTATTATGAACTCTAAATGATTTCAAATTGAAAAGTTTTGAATACCAAGTTTGTTCAACTCATCAAGATCTACAATTGTTGTTTTGGTCAACTTTCCATTTGAGATAGTTTGGACGGTTCAAATTTGTGATTTTTAAATTTTGATGTTTACAAACTAGTTTTCGGAACCCTATATTGTCTCAAATTGAAAAGTTTTGAATACCAAATTTGTTCATCTCATCAAGATCTACAATCATTATATAGGCCATTTTTTCATTTGAGAAAGTTTGAACAAAATGTAGTTCAAATTTCACAAGTGTGTGACATAGTTTCAGAAAGTCTATATGAGATTCAAGAATTTGTGACTAGTGTTTGATAAAAATTTCTCAAATGGGAAAATGAGCTATGTAACAATTGTAGATCTTGCTGAGATGATCAAACTTGGTATTCAGAGTTTTTTCATCTGAGGTCATTTAGTGTCTCATTTGAGCAAGTTTGACCAAGTCAAATTTTGTCAAATGAAAAAACAACACTTTGACTCTAGTATTATGAACTCTAAATGACTTCAAATTGAAAAGTTTTGAATACCAAGTTTGTTCAACTCATCAAGATCTACAATTGTTGTTTTGGTCAACTTTCCATTTGAGATAGTTTGGATGGTTCAAATTTGTGATTTTTAAATTTTGACGCTTATAAACTAGTTTTCTATTTGAGAAAGTTTGGACGGTTTAAATTTTGAAGCACTAAATGATTTCAAACGAAAAAGTTGTAAACAACAAAGTTTCATAACTTTTTGAGATCTACAATTTTTATTTTGATCATTTCTCCATCCAAGGTCGTTTGAATAATATCCGGATAATATCCGTTTTTAAATATCCGGATATATCCGATACTTAACCGGATTATCCGATATCCGCCGGATATCGATGATATTACATCCGTATTTGATATCCGCCTAAGATATCCGTTTTAGTATCCGTATCCGAAAAAAATTACGGATATCCGAGTAACTATCCAGATAAGTGTTCATATTTGTTCGGTCGAACGGACGGTCGAATAAATATCCGTACCGTTTTCATCCATAATCACTAATGCACCATTGACCTCAGATGACCCTGATCTATATGCACCCCTGTTCCGGAATGTGTCCATCTATAAAAGGTAAGGAACTGGCTAGGTTTCATATTGTCTCTCTTGTGATTGATATGTTCCATAATTCTTTTCTAAAAATCAAATGCTCAATCATGTGTTCAACAACGTTCTTGTTTATCCTTCCATTCAAAAAATAGAACTAATTTGTAATTTGCTCCACACTATGATCACTTATTAGAGTAACTTCTATTTACTTATGTCATTGCCTTTTGTGATGTACAATCCTGCCAACCAACTGTGCATCAGATGATCAGTAGCACGTGAGCAGAAGTTCCTAATAAAAGGAAGCCGTAATGGTACCTTAAGTTCCTAATATGACGCATTGTGTTTTCTAACTTATCACACTACCGTTTGTGTGTTGGACTGTACCGTGCGTTGGCTGTTTCATTTCAGTGGTTGGTTTATTGTAGTTGAACTCATGCTTCCAGGAGTTATGAACTGATGGAGAGACTTCTTAAGGTTTTCATATATCATGATGGAGCAAAACCTATTTTCCATTCCCCGGAGTTGAAAGGTATCTATGCGTCTGAGGGATGGTTTATGAGATTGATGGAGACAAACCAGAATTTTGTTGTCAGAGATCCAAACAGAGCCCATTTATTCTATCTCCCATATAGTTCTCGTCAACTGGAGCATAACCTTTATGTGCCCTGGCTCAAATACAATTGAGCCACTGTCTATCTTTGTTAAAAATTACATTGACCTAATCTCGGCCAAGTACCCATATTGGAATAGGACAAAAGGAGCTGATCATTTCTTTGTTGCTTGCCATGACTGGGTATGTTTTCTCCACTGCATATTTTTCTTCCTTAAGTAACCATCATGTAAACTATGGATTTTAATCAATACCTTTTTTTACTGGTATTTTGATGAACTTTTTTTAGAAAATGTTTGATCAACTATCGAGGAGAAACACAGATTTAATTTGAAAAAAAATAATTTATGTACCTGACATTGTATCTTATTTTTCAGGGGCCTTACACAACCAAATTGCACAACGAATTGCGGAAGAACACTATTAAAGCTCTCTGCAATGCAGATCTCTCTGAAGGAATTTTTATCCGTGGAAAAGATGTTTCCCTTCCAGAAACATTTCTTAGATCGCCAAGAAGACCTCTAAGAGATATTGGGGGAAGACCAGCCGCACAGAGAACTATCCTGGCCTTCTTTGCAGGGCAGATGCACGGTCGAGTTCGACCTGTACTTCTCAAGTATTGGGGAGACAAGGATTCTGATATGAGAATATAAAGTAGGCTGCCTCACCGAATCTCTAGGAAGAGAAATTATGTTCAGCATATGAAGTCAAGCAAGTACTGTATCTGTCCCATGGGGTATGAGGTAAACAGCCCGAGAATAGTTGAGGCAATATATTATGAATGTGTTCCAGTAATAATTGCCGACAATTTTGTTCTCCCATTTGATGCTGCACTCAACTGGAGTGCATTCTCTGTTGTCGTACCAGAAAGTGACGTACCTAAGCTGAAGGAGATCTTGTTGGCAATACCCGAGAGTCGATACATAACCCTGCAGTCAAATGTGAAAAGGGCGCAGAAGCATTTTCTGTGGCATCCAAATCCCGTCAAGTATGTTTTCCACATGATACTACACTCAGTTTGGTTTAGCAGGGTAAATCAGATCCGTTAGAGCAGCACCTGTGGTTCACATGCCTGAATTACATATGGGGGTTCTTTGCCGACCCATTTTTGGTGTGCTTTGACAGCTTTGTCTGAAGGAAGCTGCTCATGTGGTGGGATTTGGATTGTAGTCTGGTCGACGCAGCTGTTCCTTGCTCAAGGTGCTGAATGGAGATATTGATCTGACAGTAGAACTGACAGTCTGTGGATAAAATACAGTTTATATAGGAGCAGGCTTAGGATTTGCGAGTTCTCATTACTGGTAATTTTCCTCATGGATAGTTTGGTGTAAGCGTTGACAAAAGCTGTTGAAGCGTTGTGATGATGTTCTTTTCTGTAAGATTGTAATTTTCGTTACTCCTTTTCACTTGGGCACGGGAAAAGATCTGGAAACATTGTATTAACTGGTCAAAAACATAAAGGAAAAGTTTGATTTATTTCGGAAGGATATAAATACGTCACAACATATGCTCCGTTTCACCTTTTATGGGGAAACTGGTGCTTTTTTTTTTTATCATATCCCATTCTCCAGTGATCTTTGTGTACGTTCGATTCACGGGTTCACGCTCTGCTGCAAGTGTTTGTAACTTGCATATGTAAGCGTCTCGTGTCTGCTGATCTAAGGTTTTTAATTTTGGTATTGCAAAAATTTCGGTCACCACCGAAATTACCGAATTTCGTGAAATTCGGCTGAAATTTCGGTGAAATGTTTTTAAAGATTAGCACATGAAGTATGCCTTTTTCTAAAAAAATATATATCTAAACAAATATTAGTACGATTTTTTATACGATATTAGTACGATTTATGACTACACATCTATTGAATAGAAGAATATGCAATATAAACAATAGAAAATATGAGTCTAGAGTTATATAGCACATGTATTAGTGTATTACAAAATTTCGGATTTTTCTTTTGACCACCACGAAATTACCGAATTTCCATAAAAAATTCGCCAAAAATTTCACCAAATTTTGAACCCTGCTGATCCCACCTGGTTGTTTGTTCTCACTATCTAACTCAGAACATCTCTCCTGTTTGTTTCTACTATCCCACCTGGGAAAAATATGTCTAACATTCAAGTCAAATGTTAGATCCATTATAATACTATAGTAGAAAAGCATGTGACACCCATGTGTCCAAAACAAATTCCTTCGTAATAGACAAATAACAAAACAATGAACAAATGATTTTAAAAATTGAGGGACGTGAAAAGAACTGGTAGTTCATAGAGCAAAATCAAAATTTCTTTTTTTTTTTTGAGCAAAATCAAATGACTGCGAGTTGAAGAGGTAAATTTTCACGGGCCGGACCGCCGAATCGAAGGTACAATAGGCCGACCCCCGCACCGTCCCCATTTTTTCAGCCGGAGCCGAGCAACGGGGCAAGGCAAGGCCAAACCGACGAACCCGTCGTCTCGTTTGCTTTGCTTGCTCTCGTCGTCAACTACGGAACCAGGAACCACGCCCGGCAAACCCTGACCCCGGCCCCAATCCTCCGAATCACCTCCCTACCTGTCAAATCCCCCAAATTCGACCGCGAATTCGGCATGCGTGACTACGCAAACCCATCACCCTGAACCTGCCGGAGATGATCGCGTCGCAGCCGCGCCGTGTGCGGCCCCTCGCCGCTGTCTCCCTGTTGCTGTTCCTCCTTCTCCTGTACAGCCGCTCCGACGGGGGCTCGCCGCGCGCCGCGCGGCTCCTGGGCTTCGGATTGCACCCGGCGCACCGCAGGTTCCTCTCCGATGCCGACCCTGCGGGCCCTTCGGGAGCCGCTACGCTAAATGGCGAGCAGCCGGAGGACCCTTCTGCGGCGTGCGCGGGCATCGCGCGGCACGAGGGGTTCGGGACGCAGTGCGAGTTCCTCCGGGCCCACACGCAGTGCAGCTCCGGTGGGTTCGTGGACTACCTGGGCTTCTTCTACTGCAGATGCGAGAGGTTCAGGGTGCTGAGCTACGCGGTGCTCGGGGTATGCCTGGCCGCGCTGTTCTATATGCTGGGCAATACCGCTGCCGACTACTTCTGCTGCAGCCTTGAGAAGATGTCGGCACTGCTGCGGCTCCCGCCCACCGTGGCTGGCGTGACGCTGCTCCCTTTTGGTAATGGCGCTCCCGACGTGTTTTCTAGCATCGCGGCGTTTATGGGGAGCGGTGCTGGTGATGTTGGGCTGAACAGCGTGCTGGGTGGAGCTGTATTCGTGACCTGTGTTGTGGTTGGGGCAGTGTCATTGTGCGTTGCGGAGAAGAATGTGCAGATTGATAGGAGGTGCTTTGTGAGGGATGTTGGGTTCTTTCTGGTGACTCTGCTTGCTTTGTCTATAGTTTTGGTCGTTGGGAAGGTGACTGTTTGGGGAGCTATGATGTTTGTGTCGATTTATGCAGTCTATGCATTTGTTGTGGCTGCAAATGAGGTATTGAGGAAACATGCCAGGAGACTGAAGTTTGATGTGGTCACACCATTGCTGCCTGTGAGGGCAAGTATATTTGAACAAGGAGCAGAGGAGGAGGATTCAGTGTACAGTTCACTTCTTGAGGAGGATGCAGATGGTGAGGTGGCCCAGATGAATACATCCTTGCCTCAGTGGATGTGGGCTTCTCATGTGGCCATCTACTCAAATCATGGAAATAGAGTTGGTTCGCCTGACAGCTCAAGGCCATTGTGGGGTTGGAGTGAGGGAGAAGTGGATAACTCCACGTTCAATATTTCCAAGCTGTTTTCGTTTATGGAGCTTCCCTTGACGATACCAAGAAGGTTGACAATTCCAATAGTGGAGGAAGACCGCTGGTCGAAAGAATATGCTGTTGCAAGTGCTTGCTTGGCACCTGTTCTTTTGGCATTTTTATGGAGCAGTCAGGATACAGTATCCACAAAGGTTAGCATAGCAGCATATGTCGTGGCTGTCATTTTGGGGATCGCACTTGCTGCCCTGGCTTTCCTGTTCACCAGTAATGAGCGTCCTCCACGGAGATTTTTGTTCCCATGGGTTTTTGGAGGCTTTGTGATGAGCATCATCTGGTTCTACATCATTGCTAATGAACTGGTTGCACTTTTAGTTGCTTTGGGTGTGATACTGGGAATTAATCCTTCAATACTTGGGCTAACAGTGTTAGCATGGGGGAATTCAATGGGTGACTTGATGTCAAATGTCGCTTTAGCGATGAATGGAGGCGACGGCGTGCAGATTGCCATGTCTGGATGTTATGCAGGACCTATGTTTAATACACTTGCTGGTTTGGGTATATCGATGCTGCTTGGAGCTTGGTCAACGGCACCCAATTCGTATGTTCTTCCACAAGACTACTCTCTTATTTACACAATGGGCTTTCTTGTTGCTGGATTGATCTGGGCTCTTGTTATGCTGCCGAGAGGTGACATGCGGCCTAACAAGATACTTGGAGTTGGCGTCATTGCTCTTTACTCAATTTTTCTTTTTGTTAGGGTAAGCAATGCTGTCGGCATATTGCCACTGCCTGGCTTGAGTTAGATAGTTGGGATTGACATCAAACTACTTGCTCATGGCTGCCATTTTATATAAATGAAATGAAGTTATACAGTGTTGTTCTGTTCTGTACTTCTGTTCTTGTATGTCAAGTTGTGTGCACATTTTTTGGGTTCAACATTTTCAGGAGAAAACACGCTTGCAATTGCGGTATTTATTTGTATGTATAAATTTTTCATCATTCACAGAAATAATGTTAACAAACTTTGAACTTCCTGTTGCATATTTGCATTGCACACATTAAGTCTCCTTCCATCCTGTAGAGCTGCCACTTCTCAGAGTTCACAAGGTTATATGCGATCTATGCCCAGCAAGTTTTTTTGTATCTCATGTTGCCCTCACTTTTAGTTTTCAACTATTTGAAACAAGAAGTGATGTTTTTTACTCTTGATATGAGATTTGGTCAACCAATCAAAATGTCATTTAGAGTCCAAAGAAGAGTCTTTGGTAGACCCGTATTGGCAATGGCCCGCCACTGGCGGAGATGTGCAACCACTGTGCCATATTGGCCATGTCTGACTCCCACCCTGGGTGTTGCGAAAACCAGAAGGTATCAAATCAGAAACACTCGGATGCTGAGCAGTAGCACTTGTCGGATCTGGTTGCTCTTTGCTGGCCTTGGGCATCCGTGCTCTCTGAGTCCATGAACAGAGGCTGTACTCCTCGATGATTTCCGTTTCCTCCCACCTTATCAAGCTCGTGCACGGGCTCCTTGACACCTACCCTGGCAACCTCGTATTGCCGATAATTCTGAGAGGTCATGGATTGCTATTGCAGTTTCTTGGCAATGGCGGTGTTGGATGGAAGGCCAGGAAACAAAAGGGTGCACTTGGATGTAATGTACTAATGTGGGTTTGGAAATGGAAATGAAATGGTATAGGAAGAGGTGAGTATGGTATATAAGACCATTCCTTTGTTTCATATGAGATGATCAGATGGGTTTGGATAGAAAATGAGTACCAAATGACCATGATATCCCTTACAGAAATAGAGAGCCAATCAAAGTAACATAACTGACGAAAAACCAGAAAAATATTGTAATTTTATATGTTTGTTACTCATAATATCCCACCTATCACCCTGGGTTTCAAATTCTGGGGCAAAACACTTGGGAAATGCTACTTTCTAAATGTGTGGCTGTTAACGCCCTTGGCCAGCGCGGGCACTGCTGGCTGGTGGTGGCGGGGCTGCTGGGGAATAAGATGAAGATGTGTAGAGATATGTAATTCATGGCTCTTGTACGTGCATGAATGGGCTGCTGTCTTAATCTATGCATGTTCATGCTGTTTCAGGCTCTTGTAGAGATATGTAATGATACGTTCTATCAGCTGTTGTAATTCATGGCTCTTGTACGTGCAGTTAATATTTTTACTAGTCTGAATTCTCTTGGGCAGGTGGTTGGCAGACAAATGGCAGTGATCCATACAGTCAGTCATGGGAGGGCGTCACTTGCTCAGGATCAGGGTCTTTAAATGTGAGCTATGTGAGCTTTTTAGCACGATGTAGTTGCTAGCAGCCTAGCACAGTGTCATTTCTTACTCCCTCCTAGTATATTCCCATTTGTTTGATGCTGTAGCATATTGCCGAACTTGGGACTTCAGGGAATTTGGCCTACAACATGAATAACTTGGTTACATTAGTTGAGCTGAGTCCCCAATTGTAACCTTCACTTCACTCAACCTAGCTAGTTTGCGATGAGACTACAGTTGATAACCATCCTAAATCAATTTTTGATGCAGTGATATGAGCCAAAATAGCCTTGGCGGCGGAAGCCAAATAGATTACAACCTTATTTATATGAAGCTTGGGTGACTGTAAAGTTCCTAGACTGAGAATTCATACATTTGAAATTCTCTAACTATTCAGGTGGCATGGCTGTTAGATGATTATTCTTGTTGTGCAGCAATCTTGCAGGAAAACGGTTTGGCGGAAATTTACCCTACTCGATTTTGACAATGCCTAATCATGGAATTGATTTTACCTTGGAATATGTATTATCTGGAATGGTTAAATGTTTTTCTTTCTTGGCATATGCAGAAACCTTAACCATAACCAATTACAAGGATGTATTTTCCAACCTTTATAGTTTGACAGGACTGTAAGTATTCTGTGGCATTATGGGCCTGTTCGCTGGTTGGTGCTGGTGTTGGTTTGGGCTGGCTAGTGCTGGTTTTTTGTGAGAGGAAAACACTGTTGGCTGGCTGGTTTGGACTGGCTGAAACCAACAAGCGAACAGGCTGATTGTCTCATTTGTAGGGGCCAGGGATATCTCCTTTGATTCGCTTACTGGTGATCTACCACAAAGTTTCATTGGATTGTCAAGCCTGAATTTATTTTATGGGAGGATCTGTTGTTATATTTACTTTTATCTTGTAGACATTTTTTGTTTCCCTTCTGTTATATATTTGCAGAACAATCAATTATTGGTTATGGCCCTGTTCGCTTCTCTTATAATTCGTCTTTTTCAGGTTGTTTTTTCAGCCAGAACAGTGTTTTTCTCTCCCAACAAATCAGCCAGAATGTGCGTATAGCGTCGAAACGAGCCTAGCGCCGCCCCGCTCCGTCCCGCCGCCCTGCGGCCCGCGCGGCCCCACGCCGGCGGCCCACGCTGCCTACTCCGGCGGCGCGCACTGCTCCGCGCGACCCTGCGCCGTGCCCTGGAGGTTGTTCCGCATAGCTCCGTGCCCTGGAAGTCGCTCCGCGTAGCCCCGTCAGCCCATGGCCGGGCCATAGAGCTCCCCGCTGGAGCTCGTCGTGCAGCCCCATGGCTGGGCCCTGTCCCGCACCGCCATGGTTGGCCTGACCTCGCGATAGGGCCGCGGTGGAGCCCCTGCTCCCACGCGAGCGAGACGAAGAAGGCACGGCGCCGTCGTGAGTCGTCCGTAGCTTCCGTCGTCACCCGCCTAGTGAATCAACCCCGCGGAATCCATCTTCCGTCGTCATTGGCTTCTACATCTGGTCTGGCGGCCACCTCTTGTGCTGATCTGCTGCTACTGATCTGCTCTGCGGCTGCTTGGTACTGCTGCCGTTCCTCCCTGACAAGACCTTTGCTGAAGTTGAGTTCCCCTCCATGGCTCGGCAGGTTTGCTCCCCTGGTGCTCTCTTCGAACTTGAGCACGATCCTGCTCTTGCGGAGTTAGTCGAGGACTGGGATTTCTCTCCGGGTAAGAGATTCCAAGCTGAAGTCCTTCGCAAGTTCTCCTCTTCGGTGCACCACCCATCATCGTCTCCGGATGGCTCCTTCTTCATGCTTGTGGTTTTCCGAAGGTACCTCTTTCGTTTGACTGAAGAGTCGGTTGCTATGGCTCTTCACTGTTGCCTAGGTGGCTCTCCGGCTGGATTTCATGTTTCCTATCTGCAAGACCGACACTTCCGCTTTTCTGTTGCCTCGAAGCATGTGGGTTTGTTGGTCCGTGCCCTTAAGAGGATTACCACTGATCACTTTGACATCTACTTCCACATGTGGCGTGATGGAGGTGAAAACTGGGAACTCGAGCACAAAAAATGGGAAAAAGAAGAGAAGGATAGCTGGTCAGCTGTGATTGGTAAAAACAAACGTAAGATGTCTGCCAAGAGGGTTTCTTTCCACAAAAAGCTTATTCAAGATTCTCCGGTTCATAAATCTCGTCCTAGGGAGCTTTTGTCGATGATCAAGATTGGTGCTATTTTCTGCCCTCTTACAACAAACTCCTGCAATGTTTTGAGGAAATTTTCAATTTCTTCAGATTATGAAAGAGATGTGCAAGCCAATTCTGATGTTCTTGCTTCTCACAAACCCAATGGTGCTCATTGTGTAGCATCTTCCTCAGTGGTTCCAGTTCAAACGGTTTTCAAGAGGCTTGAGAGAGAGCTTGATTTTAATGGCAATAATTTTCTGGCCACCAATTCTCTTCAGCCGAAGCACTATAATGAAGTGAAGCTCCCCCAAGGTGAACGGTTCAACTTTAATCCCAACCTATCAACCAGATTATGCTTTCGCTGTTTAAGCCCAAATCATTTAATTTGGGAGTGCCGAAGTGATATTAGGTGCATCTACTGTTTCACATATGGTCATCGGGCTTGAAATTGCTTTAGAAGAAGAGCCCACCTTAAGCTCAAGTGGACTGCTAAGCCCAGCTTGCAACCATTGAGCTCTGTGTGCAGTAAAGATGGAACCGTTCAACCTCCCCCTATTATTCAGTGGTCCCTAGGACCTAAGGCTGCTAATGCCCCGAGTGCTCCTTTGCCTTCTTGCTGCTCGCAGAAGGTCACTCTCCACATCCCAACCCCGAGGAAGACAAACACAGAGGAACCAGAGCAACCTATGCCTCCACCTCCTCTCGCCTCCGCAAACAACGATCAAGCCATGGCGAACTGTTGTGCCAGCGCGATCACTGAAGCCCAGCTTACCCCAGCGCAGCAGCTCCAGCTCATGCATCTCATCAGAGATTACATAGAAATTGAGGTACGGAAGAAGGTCGTTTACTTCACGCCGCATCCGCATGGTGTGGGATTCTTTCAGCTTGGCGACCCTTGTCAGCGCGACACGCTTGTTGCTACAAGTTCGCATTGGATTGGTGGTCATGAAGTCTGTTTCGTTAGGCATGATGAGACCGCAATAAATGTGCGCAACTCTCCATACACTACAAAGAGTGATGATGATGCTGACCCAACTGCTCACAATGGCAGCCCTCATTCTTTAGAGGGGCTAGTAGTTCCTGGGGACACACATCTCTCGGATGAAGCACAGGATGAAAATGGGATACTTACGACCCTTCTCAATCCCTCTGTTGGTCTGAGGGATCAAGATCCTGCTGTTACGGTTCATGCTGCCTCATCCTCTGTTGCCACTGCCATGCTTCGAGATATCGATAAGCGTGTCAGTGGAGGAAAACAACCTTGTGGAGCAGGCGCTTATTCAACATAACAAAGTTCCTACAATCGACAGTCCAACTTTATCTGCTATGAATAATAGAGTGACAACTAATCAAGATGAACATGTTCGGAGAGAGGGCTATCTTCGGTTGCTTGCTTGCTGCTTGGACTAAGACAAATCCTCCATGGTCGATTACTCTTCCATTCATAGGCTCCTTGGGGAGTGTACTTATCCCGAGCCCCCTCATCCAAATTGACCTTGCCTCTCTCGAGATCGATTCCTTCAACATCGATTGTCAACTACAATGGTCGAGTAATGCTTTGCTACTACTCTTCTTTGTTTCACCGGTGCCTACCACCTCTATGGTGATGATCCAAATTCCCAAGTCAAAAGGCATTGACAAGCCTTCACCTTTCGACCTCTTTGATCATCATAAAAAGACCCTGTCCACTCGAGTCTACTATAGGAGGAAATTCAAGGATAAGACCAAGGAATTTGAGAGGAGACTATGGTATCTGAACCTTCTCTAGAGCAAGATGGTTCCATCTATGCACCAGATCACATCTTGTTGATAATGATAGTAAAAACAAAGGCAAGCGAAAGGTGATAAGGAAAACGAAGTGCAGCACCCCTACTTCCACTCAAATGCTTAGAAGAAGCCCAAGATTTATCGCCAAGCTTGATGGATACAAGCTGTCATGGCTGCCTCAAAAAATAAGGAAGTCGGTAGAAAAAAAAAAACGAGAACAAGGTTAAACCACAAGTGATCTTCGGATACCATTCTTCTCCTCCCACTTCCCAAGCCATTGAATTTCTGGGCTCTCTCTTTGTTGAGGAGTATGTCAACGCTCATCTTGTCTTTCCTGAAATTCCTATCACTAAAATTCAAAAGGTGGCAACAGAACTATGTTTGCATCGATCCTGTGGAGGTGACAATTTGAATCGCTTCTTGCTCCAAGGCTCAAGATGCAGGTCCGAGTAGAAGTGGACCTTAGATGCATCCCTTGTTTTTTTATGGATAACACCACAAATATCGATAGCTCAAACTCTAGTCTGCGAAAAGAAGTTGAAACATCCTCAATTGGAACATTAGAGGAATCAACTCAAGATAAATGCAACAAGCATAAAAGAAAAAAAATCGATGAAAGCTCTTGTGCAATCTTCATCTCCAAGAAACTAAGAGAGATCATTTTGACCACTCCTTCATAAAAAAACGGCCCCAAATGCTTCAACAAGTATGCCTTCTCCCTCTCATTGGACACTCTGGAGGTATTCTTATGGGGTGGAATAGCTCTATCTTTAATGGGGAAATCATTGAGATTAACAAGTTCTCCATAACGGTCAATTTCTCTTCCTTGCATAATGGTCATAATCGGATCCCGACCATCATATATGGTCCATGCCAAGGTCCTGGTAGAGATGAGTTTGTTCTTTGGCTCAACAACCTTCAAATTGATGATAATGTGAACTGGATGATTGTAGGTGACTTCAACTTTTACGGATCATTGACCCGACGAAAATGTAGTGGAGGCAATATGAATGACATAATGATCTTTAATGAAATTATAAGTAACACAGGACTCCTAGAAATCCCACTTAAAGGGAGAAAGTATACTTGGAGCAATATGCAAGATGATCCCTCCTTGAGCAAATTGACTGGTCTTCACTTACATTAATTGGATCTCCGATTACCCCGACACACTTCTTCTTCCAATGGCAAGACCAACTTCAGATCATATCCCTTGCAAAATACAAATTGGCACCAATATCCCCAAGGCACAAACTTTCAGATTTGAGAACTCTTCGGATTGATCACCACAGGTTCATGGATCTTGTGAAATCTGTTTGGACCTCTAATGTCGAGCTTCAAACAAAGGCCACAAGAATTAGCTCAAAGTTCAAGCTTCTTAGAGCTGCCCTAAAAAGTGGAGCAAGAAATTGTCTAATCTCTCTAGGTTGATTAAAATTTGCAATGACAATTTAGAAGTTTTAGACTCTCTTGAAGAACAAAGACCTCTCTTTATACAGAGAATTTAACTTCGTAGGATTCTTAAAGCACACATTCTCAGATTACATGGCTACAAAAAAGTCTTCGGAAGAAGAGGTACACCGTGAGATGGACCAAGTTGGGAGATGAAGGAACAAAATTTTTCCACGCAGCTGCACCCTTTCGAGATCACAGAGGATTAACACCATCACTAGCTGACGACAAAGAGGATGGTAGATCTATCACCGAGCATAATGAAAAGGCAGCTCTGCTACTAGAGGATTTTAAAAGAGAATGGGATGCTCTTCTAATCCTACAATGCTCTACAACCTTGATCATCTAGTGCAGGGCTAGAGATGACTTAGTTTCTCTCTCAAGGCCTTTCTCCACCCATGAAATCGATGAGGTCATCAAACACATGCCGTCGATAAAGCTCCCGGTCCGGATGGCTTCAATGGGCTCTTTCTCAAAAAATGTTGGGATCTTATAAAAGAAGATGTCTACAAATTATGCTTTGATTTCTTCAATGGTAACTTGAATCTGAAGCCATCAACAGCTCATTCATCACTCTAATCCCGAAAGTGCACAATCCTACAAGTGTCAATGACTACAGGCCCATTTCCTTCTCGAATGGTGTCATCAAAATCATCACAAAGCTCCTTGCCAATCGGTACAGCAGCTAAAATAATTCCTTTAATTCATACCAACCAAGTATGGCTTCATAAAAATAGAACAATATAGGATTGTTTGGCCTGGGCTTATGAGTACATCCATCAATGCCAACATTCCAAAAAAAGAGCTTATTATTCTGAAATTAGACTTTACAAAAGCTTTTGATACAATTGAGCACAACACAATCTTGCTGATGATGAAGCACTTGGGGTTTGCTGAAATTTGGATTGATTGGATTGAGAGGATTCTTGCTTCTAGCTCCTCTTCGGTCCTTCTAAATGGTGTGCCAGGCAACCACTTTCACTGTCGTCGTGGGGTTAGACAAGGTGACCCCCTGTCACCTCTCCTCTTTGTGCTTGTCATGATCTCCTTCAATGCATTGTCAACAAAGCCTACCATCAAGGTTTGTTTGAGTTGCCTATTCCTTCTTTTGAGCTGGATCGGTTCCCCATTGTTCAAGACGTCGACGACACACTATTCTAGTCATGAAAGCTTCTTAGAGGGAGTTATTCGCCCTAAAAGGCCTTCTCGAATCCTTCTACTTGAATCGGCAGTGGCTGAGAGTCAACTACTGAAAGTCTTGCCTTGTTCCTTAAATCTCTCTCTTGAAAAAGCTCAACTCCTTGCTGGTGTCTTCGGCTGCAATTTGGAATATCTCCCTTTTAACTACCTTGGACTGCCGTTGGGAACAACAAAACCTCTAGTTGAACACTATGGTCCCATTATGACTAAAGTTGAGAGAAGGCTCACGGCAACTTCTACCTTCCTGACCCATGCTGGAAGGCTTTAGCTAGTCAATTCAATCCTCTCTTCGCTGCTCACATATGCCATGTGTACCTTAGAGGTGCCGGTTGCGGTCATTGAGTATATTGATAGAGCAAGACGTCACTGCCTTTGGAGAGGTTCAGATTCTAATGCAAAGATGAAACCACTGGTGGCCTGGAGAAAATGTTCAAAGCCAAAAAGAAAAGGAGGATTAGGAATTATTAATCTTAGGAGTCAAAACAAGACCCTTCTTTTGAAGCATCTAGACAAATTTTATAATAGGAAGGATATCCCATGGGTGAAGCTGATCTGGAATGCGCATTATTCCCAGGGTCAAGTGCCACATGCTTCGACAGATAGGGGTTCATTTTGGTGGAAGGATGTCCTAAAATTATGTGACATGTTCAGAGGAATTGCAAAGTGCACTTTTGGAGATGGTTCCACTGTGCTTTTTTGGTCTGACCTTTGGAATGACAACATCCTAGAATCCAAATTCCCAAGGCTCTATTCCTTTGCCCGGAATAAGAACATTTCAAGAGCTGTGTTTTTTGTCTAATAACACTCTGAGGCCCAATTTCACTTGCCCTTATCGAGCAAGCCTTCCAAGAATTCCAAAGTCTCCGAAATTAATTCAAGATCTGCAGGTCGATCGTAATTCAAAGGACTCCTGGGAATACATTTGGGGAAGCAAGAACTACTCCTCATCAAAGTGCTACAACTTTCCTTACAAGAATATACAGACCCCATCCCTTTTCTCTGGATTTGGAACTCCAAATGTCAGTAACAAACTTCGAGTTTTTTCGTGGCTCCTCTTGATGGATGGACCGAACACAAGGAACATTCTCGAGAAGGAAAAAGCACAAGCTTCAGGAAACAACTACAATTGTGTCCTATGCAGCAACAACATTGAAGAAACCGCATTTCATTTGTTCTTCACCTGCCCCTTTACCCAAGCCTGCTGGCAACACCTTGGTATAAATTGGGACTTCACAATGGATTTCTTCCGGATGATGCGACAAGCCAAGGCTCAACATAACAACCCCTTTTTATGGAGACCTTCATCATTGCCACTGGCAGATTTGGAAGCAGAGAAACAACTCTATATTTGATGAGAGGCCGGCCATCCTTTGATTCTTGGAAAAGCTCCTTCTATGACGAAGTTAGGCTACAGCCCATAGATTCATTCTGCTAAGCGCTCTGTCTTCCTTTCTTGTCAAATGCTCTAGTTTAGCTCTGCTTTGCACCCTCGGGCTTGCTTCCTTTTTGTTATCTCTTGTATAGAGTTGCTTTGCTTCTTTTGTTTAAATAAAAGTTTACAAAGTGGGGGCCTCCCTCAGATTTTTCCGCT
Organism: Miscanthus lutarioriparius; assembly: GCA_904845875.1. NCBI lineage: Eukaryota > Viridiplantae > Streptophyta > Magnoliopsida > Poales > Poaceae > Miscanthus > Miscanthus lutarioriparius. Next base: position 90,617,188 of record CAJGYO010000006.1, read on the forward strand.
AAAAAAAAACAAATCAGCCGTAATGTGTTTTGGTTTGTTTTTTCAAATGGGTTTAACGGGGCCTATATCAATGCCCTAGCTAATCTCCTCCTTAATTACATGCAATTCAATGGTGTTTTATTTGCATAATATTCACTTGAGAGATGCTTTCAAAGCTTTAAATTATTATGGGAACATCATCGTGTACAAATGTTGCGTATATGAAGCGTTTCATGAGACCACCACAATAGACATAGAGCCTTTGGCTTTACTCGCTACAATTGGTCCGAAACCACCCCGAAGATAAATGCCGAAATCATTTACGAGGGAATAGTTCAATGACGGAAAGGTATGCTACATATCCTCATGTCACAATTCCTATGTATTTCTAAAGTTACATGAAAAAAGTTTCGCTTGTGTCTGTATGGTCTTTGAAACTGGGGATGATGTCTTCAAGCCGCCACTGGGTGATTCCATGTCCGCAATAACCCTGATGTCACTTCGCGCCACTGGGTGATTCCATGTCCGCAATAACCCTGATGTCACTTCGTGTATATATTTATGACATTAGTGGCAATTATAAGGCACTTACTTTATTTACCCTATCTAGGTTCTGGCCATCATGCAATTAGACAATACTTTGATACCATTCCAATCTTCTGATGACTTTGCTGAACTGATGTTGATTGTTTCAAAACTGCACCATCCGGATCTGAATGAGCTTGTGGGAAATTGTATGGAACATGGACTTCACTTGCTTGTGTATGATTTCCACAGGATGTATTCCTTCATGATCTCCTCAGCATTTCAGGAGTGCAGCATGCCGCTTAATTTGAAGTTTTGAACTCTCGTGTCAATTATCAAGATTGCACTCAGCTTGATCTGCCTGTGCAGTAGGGTAAGTGGAAATTAACGGTATTTTTTTGTTAATTTGGATCACATGAATTATAATACTAAATCTACAACAACAACAATAACAAAGCCTTTAACTTTAAGTCCCAAACAAGTTGGGTAGGCTAGAGTTGAAACTCAGCAGAAGCAATCAAGGTTCAGGCACGTGAATAGCTGTCTTCGAAGCACTCATATCTAAGGCTAAGTCTTTGGGTATATTCCATCCTTTCAAGTCTTCTTTTATTGCCTCTACCTAAGTCAACTTCGGTCTTCTTCTGCCTCTCTTCACGTTACTATCCTGCCTTAGGATTCCACTACGCACTGGTGCCTCTGGAGGTCTCCGTTAGACATGTCCAAACCATCTCAACCGATGTTGGACAAGTTTTTCTTCAATTGGTGCTACCCCTAATCTATCACGTATATCATCGTTCCGAACTCGATCTCTTCTTGTATGACCGCAAATCCAATGCAACATACGTATTTCCACGACACTTATCTGTTGAACATATCGTCTTTTTATAGGCTAACATTCTACACCATACAACATAGCAGGTCTAATCGTCGTCCTATAAAACTTGCCTTTTAGCTTCTGTGATACCCTTTTGTCACATAGGACACCAGATGCTTGCCGCCACTTCATCCACCCTGCTTTGATTCTATGGCTAACATTTTCATCAATATCCCCGTCTCTCTGTAGCATTGATCCTAAATATCGAAAGGTATCCTTCCTAGGCACTACTTGACCTTCCAAACTAATATCTTCCTCCTCCTGAGTAGTAGTGCCGAAGTCACATCTCATATACTCAGTTTTAGTTCTACTGAGTCTAAAACCTTTGAACTCCAAAGTCTCCCGCCATAACTCCAGTTTCTGATTCACTCATGTCCGGCTTTCATCAACTAGCACTACATCGTCCGTGAAAAGCATACACCAAGAGATGTCCCCTTGTATGTCCCTTGTGACCTCATCCATCACTAAGGCAAACAAAGAAGGGCTCAAATCTGACCCTTGATGTAGCCCTATCCTAATCGGGAAGTCATCCGTGTCTCCATCACTTAGTTCGAACTCTAGTCACAGCATTGTTGTACATGTCCTTAATGAGCCCGACGTACTTCGTTGGGACTTTATGTTTGTCCAAAGCCCACCACATAACATTCCTTGGTATTTTATCATAAGCCTTCTCCAAGTCAATAAAAACCATGTGTAGGTCCTTTTTCTTCTCCCTATACCACTCCATAATTTGTCTTATTAAGAAAATGGCTTCCATCGTTGACCTTCCGGGCATGAAACCAAATTGGTTCATAGAAACCCGCGTTATTGCTCTCAAGCGATGCTCGATAACTCTCTCTCATAGCTTCATAGTATAGCTCATCAACTTAATTCCCCGGTAATTAGTCCAACTTTGAATATCCCCTTTATTCTTGTAGATCGGTATCAATATACTTCTCCTCCACTCATCAGGCATCTTGTTCGATCGAAAAATATGGTTGAACAGCTTGGTTAGCCATACTATAGCTATGTCCCCGAGGCATCTCCACACCTTGATTGGGATACCATCCGTTCCCATCGCCTTACCTCCTTTCATCCTTTTCAACGCCTTTCTGACATTAGATTCTTGGATTCTCCGCACAAAGTGCCTATTGGTGTCATCAAAAGAGTCATCCAACTGAAAGGTTGTGTTAATATTCTCACCATTGAACAATTTATCAAAATACTCTTGCCATCAATGTCGGATCTCATCCTCCTTCACCAAGAGATGCTCCCTTTCATCCTTAATGCACTTAACTTGGTTGAAGTCCCTTGTCTTTCTCTCACGAACTCTAGCCATCCTGTAAATGTCCTTCTCTCCTTTCTTCGTACTCAAATGTTGGTAAAGATCCTCATACGCTCTACCCTTTGCCACACTTATAGCTCGCTTTGCAGTCTTCTTTGCCACCTTGTACTTCTCTATGTTGTCCACACTCCTGTCATGGTACAAGCGTCTATAGCATTCTTTCTTCTCCTTAATAGCCCTTTGGACTTCCTCGTTCCACCACCAAGTATTTTTAGCCTCGCCTCCACTTCCTTTGGTTACTCCACACACCTCTGAGGCCACCTTTCGAATATTGGTTGCCATCTTCTCTCACATGTTGTTTATGTCCTCTTTTTCCTTCCAAGAGCCCTTTTTGATAACCCTTTCCCTGAATACCTCTAACGTCTCCCCTTTCAGTTTTCACCACTTTGTTCTTTCAATCTTACTTGTTTATCCCTATGGGCACGCACCTGAAAACGAAAGTCTGTCACCAAAAGCTTATGTTGAGAAACAACACACTCCCCTAGTATCACCTTGTAACCCAAGCATGCTCGTTTGTCCTTTCTTCTTGCGAGGACAAAGTCAATCTGGCTAAAGTGTTGTCCGCTACTGAAGGTTACTAGATGAGATTCTCTCTTTCTAAAGAAAGTGTTGGCTATCATCAGGTCAAAAGCTACCGCGAAGTCCAGAACTTCCTCTCTCTCCTGATTCCTACTACCATACCCAAAACCTCCATGAACTGCCTCGAAATCTGCGATTGTAGTACCTACATGCCCATTAAGATCTCCTCCTATAAAAAGCTTCTCACTACTAGGTACAGCTCTAATTAGGCCATCTAAGTCTTCCCAGAACTGTCTCTTAGCACTCTCGTCGAGGCCTACTTGGGGGGCATACGCACTAATTACGTTCAAGACCATATCACCAACGACAAGCTTGACTAAGATAATCCTATCTCCTTGCCTTCTCACTCCCACCACACCATTCTTGAGGCTCTTATCAATCAAAACTCCTACTCTATTTCTATTCACGACTGTCCCCGTGTACCAAAGCTTGAAACTTGTATTGTCCACCTCCTTCGCCTTCTGACCCTTCCATTTAGTCTCTTGAACGCATAATATATTTACACGCCTCCTAGTCGCGGTATCAACTAATTCTCTTAACTTATCTGTAAGCAACATGTTGACAACAAAAAATGTTCATTTTTGTGAAGTTGTCAAAATATGAAACGGACTTCACCATTACGTTCCACTCGTCGAGACGGTCAAAAAACATATATGGAATGTCTAATTCGGAGTCTAGATGAAGAAGTTATGCCCTCAGAAAGATGCCTCGTTGTTAGGAGTTCCGACCCAAGTCGGGACTTTCGACTGTCGGAAGTTCCGACGTGTGTCGGGACTTCCGGGAAGTCTGAAGAAATCTGCTCGGGTGTCTGGGGTTATCCCTACGTCGGGAGTTCCGACAAAAGTCGGAAGTTCCGACTGTCGGGAGTTCCGACCCAAGTCGAGACTTCCGACCTAAGTCGGGACTTTCGACTGGACTTCCGACATACCTGACAGAAAATCCTGTTCGGATCTGGCCTTTTGGATTCTGATCCGAACTGTTCCAAACTCATGGGAAACTTGGAAAATAAGGCTTGGAGAGGTTTTCTACTGGGATAAGACCACCCCATCTATATATATGAGAGAATTATGGCCGATTGAGTTCCCATATATCCAATCATCATACAAACCAATCTATCAACTCCTTATGCCATAATTCCTCTCTCTCAACCCCTCTTGCTGTTCGTTGAGTTTCTCGGCGAGATTCAGCGGCATCCTAGGCGGCCTTGCTGGTACTAGGAGATCCTCCACGTGCTTTTCCCTGACGGGTCTTTCCGGGAGAAGTTCGGGAGCTTTTTCGGCCAAGAACAAGCTCTACATCGGTCTCACCGATCTTCAGATTGGTTTGATCGATTACGCCGCGTTCTTGCTACGTTGCAGGTTGTGTGCAACCTCTTTGGGCGTCCAAGGCCCTGCTGGTGTGTTGATTTGGGGTCATCCTCAACGTCAACATACTTTTTGGCGACTCCGCTAGGGACGATTGGTTCGACTATCTCTTATAGCCAATATCTCTGACCTAGCCTTACTCCTCGTTGATCTATCTTCTTGAGCTCGCCATTATCGTTGCATCTGGCCCAAAAGGCCGATCACATCTGGTTTTGACCCCTTGTGATCTTGTATGCGATTTTACTACAAGTTGGGCTGCTTATCAGAAAATTCAGCAAGGCGGTCAAGTTATAAATCACGAAGTACCAAGGTGTTGCATCACAATATTACTACAATCACCCTGAGGTACAACTTGCAAATGCATCTTATGATCCTAATAGTTATTTTATAAGTTCTATGAGCTCTCATGTTAGTGTTGCTAGCTGTAATGATACTAGATATGTTACATCGGCTAATACTTTTGTTAATGCTCCTCCTCATACACATCATAATTATGAATATTTTGGTCAAGAGCCGATACATGTTGTAAATTCTTCGAGTTTTGATGCTACTAACAGCATACAACACGTAAATTGTTATACATCGGCCATAAGTTCACAATATGTGGTTCCACCACAAGACATGCTGATGAATGAGAGAATTGACTATAACAATACTTATTATTTAGCCAATTGCTCTGAAAATTCAGCACCACATGCCAATGCTCCTATTCATAATTTGGCTCCACATGTTACTCACAACTCGAGCCGAATTAATGAAAATTTAGCAAGGTGTTTAAGTGCTAATACTTATGATTCGGCTTCACGTGTTACTAGTAACCATAGCCGAATCAACGAAAATTCAGCACCTTATGCAAAGATCAATGCTCACAATTTGGCTTTGTATTTCGCTCATGACCATAACCGAATTAGTGAAATTTCAGCAAGGCATTCGAGTGCTAAAACTCGTGATTCGGCTCCACATATTGCTAATAATTGTAGCCGAATCAATGAAAATTCAACAATGTGTGTACTTGCAAACAATCATGATTCGGCTTCATTTGTTGCTCTCAAATCAAGCCGAATCGATGAAGATTTAGCCCATGCTAGGAATCCATATGGTTCCTCTAAATGGAAGGTGCCCACTTATCATAGACCGTACCCATTATGCTATGATTACTTGAAAACTCCTAATGGTTGGTGGGTACCTGATTTTTATGAATTTAGTGGTAAAGATGATAAAACCACTATGGAATATATTAGTATATATCTCTCACAGCTAGGTTTTGCCGGTAAAGAAGACTATATGAGAGTGCCAAATCTTCCTTTATCTCTCACCGGTATTGCCTTTGTATGGTTTACATCTTTGCCGCGATGTACTATTGGTTCATGGTCTCAATTAGAGGAGCAATTTTATGAATATTTTGGAAAGACTAATGAGAAAAAGCTGATCACAGTTGAGTCATCGGCTAAAAGAGGATTGCTAGTGGGCATAAAAGAAATAATTGATTCGGATGTAAGCAAAGGTTCGGCTACAAAAGCCGAACAATACAATATCCTTTCCGAATCAATCATATCTCAAAAAACAAGTCTTATTACAGAAAAGCATGGAAAACGCCAAAAACCAGCTAGACTTGATTTTTCAGGAGCTAAAGGGGTTGTGCACTTATCTAGTGTTTGCCGCATCATTGATGGAGATCAAGCCCCTACAAGCAACAAAGGAAGGCTACTTGCCTGCTTAGAATCGGTTGAGCCAGCTTCAAAGTCAGCTGAGCCGATTGCTGCCTGCCCTGAGTCAGCTAGGCCGACTGCCTCTATCGCCTTCCCTGAGTCGGCTAGGCCGACTTCCCAGTCCCAGTCGGCCTAGCCGACTGCCCCTGCTAGTGCCCAAGTCGGCCTAGCCGATTTCCAGTCGGCTAAGCCGACTTTCTTGGTCTCGACAGCTGCCGATGCATCTTCAGATGATTCGGCAACTATTGTTGATCATTCTCTGGAGATGAAGAGCAACATCATGCAAATCAAGGACGTGCACTTTTCCAACATGATCAACAAGGTAGAAAACACAAATATTTTGCTCAAATTCCAATCTGGTCATACTATTTCAATTTCCGCATCTATTAAAGATATTCTTGCTAATTATTGTAATAAACCGATTGAGAATAGCAATTTATTTGTTGATGATAAAATAAATTCAGATTCTATCGGCCAAGACATTGTTCCATATGGCAAGGCCGATAGTGGTAATTTGTCAAAGCTAAGGCTTTCTATAAGCAATTGCAAAGGTGTGGCCGAATGGATTGATAATAAATTTGATCCATTCGTTTGGTTAGCTTTAAAGCCGGCTCCACAAAAGAATTGGCTTAAGAAATCAAAGTACACCTTTGACTTTACTTTTTGTGATCATATCTTTGATATCCTACTTAAGAATAATTTTATTAGAATCATTGATCACAATGCTTTGCCATCTATTCAAAACTTAGAAGAGCTTACATATTGCAAATGGCATAATTCATCTGATCATAATACTTCTGATTGCAATGTGTTTCGTCGAGTCATCCAATCGGCCATTGATAAAGGACGATTGAGATTTTCTGAAGCTCAACACATAGACCAATTGGATTCAATTGGTCTTGATGGCAAACAGGTTTCGAATCGGCTTGCATTAGTCGATTCACTCAAAGCTCAAAGCTTGAACGCCCAAGAGAGAGATGTGGAGCCCTCAAGTGAAGGCGAGGTTGTTGTTGATGAATTGCAAATAGAAGATATTCTAGAGGACAGCAAAGTTATCACAGTTCCAGAAGACACTGGGGGGCAGCTGAAATCTCTCCAACCAAAGCAAAAGCCGATTGATCTCGTTGAGCAAGGGGAATCGGCTAAGGATCCTCCTTTGGAGCATGTCTGTCAAGATGGGGAGAAGAAGGATGCTCGTAAAACTAATGGAGGTAAAGGCCGTGACAAACAAAGAAGTAAAAGGCCAAAACTCAGCTTCGAGGAACTTCTAGCTAAATATGAGAAGATAGGAGAAGTAAATTTCACCAATCGGCCAAAGAAGGTCCATTCATCAAAATTGCCTCCAAAGCGCAAGTCTCAAGAGTGGAATCGGCAAGGAGATAAACCTCACGCAGCAGTAACATATTCTCCTTTTAAGCAGCCAATTCCCATGTCGTATGGACCACAACCCACATATTTTCATCCTTATTCATCTTGGGGCTGGTTTGATCAAGAGGCACATGTTCCATCATATTTTAGGCCACAATATCTAGAGTATGCAGCTCCTAGACGTTCAAAGAGATCATCATCTTGTAAAGACCATTTTGATCAAAATCGATCTAGAGCTCAACCAAAGAAGAAGGTGGTAAAACAAGTTTACCGCGTGAAGTATGATGGCCGAAAGAAGAAAAGTTTAGATCTGAATTTAACAATCGAAAAGCCGATTACATTGCTGAAAAATCCGGCTATTGATGGCAAAGAAGTGAGAAAATCATCTATTAATATTCTACGTGCCAAATCTGAACAAAAGAAGGTGAGAGTGTCCAAAATCAAGGAAGATTTGATGCTGTCCAAAACAGAAATAAAACCGATATTCTCAATCGGTTTACCAAAGTGGCAAGAAAACAAGCTACAAAAGCTTAGTGCTGAGAAGCTAAAAGGAAAAGGCTTGGCATGGGTTTCCAAAGCAAGTATTCAAGCTCAGAAGGATGATGTTCAAGAAAGTGGTGCAACAAAAGCAAAGGAGAGAAGGAGATTCAAGAAACAATTGCCAAGTTGGAGGTTTGCACCAAATCATCAAAATTATTGGTCATGGCATCATCCATATTCTTTGCCTATGCCTATGTGGAATTCATCCCCCGGTATGCATGGTTATCCCTTAGCTTCTTATTTTGATCCTTGGTGTGGATCTTTATGTTATGGAGGGTTGCCAAATTATTTTACTTATCGATGATCAGGAGCCGAAATATTTATTTCGGTTATGCATGTTCTTGTGGATGAATTTATATGGCTGATATTTTGATATCGCCCTTAGTGTATAAATATAGTCGATGAATGCTTGCGACCATCGTGCTATTAGAAAGTCCCCATAGAATTTACTTTGATGGCCTTAAGGCCCGGGGGGCATGATATATGAATTTTGATTTACTTCATGGATGTGACAATATGATTAGTTGGCTTGCAAATAAGGACAATGTGTTGGCATAATCATTATTTCTCACAATGGTGCTATTGGAGACATCAAGCCGATTAAAATTATATCTGCACCAACATTTGAGCCGAATGTGAAGTTTTCTTATTCGGTTTGGACATATTACAATCCATGGGGTATAACATGTTGAAGCCTATGGTGATTCCTTGCTGGTGGTACAACAAGTTGCTAGTGAATTTCAATGTTGAAAAGTGTCACTAAGAACTTATCTTGATGCTTGCCTTGATATTATTGACTATTTTGTCGAATTCCAAATTCGGCATATTCCGAGGCATGAAAATCAAAAGGCCAACATGTTAGCTCAACAAGCATCTGGCTAGGATGTCAATGGACATAATTTCCATATTCAAGAACAGCCGATGCATGAAGATTTCAATTTTTCCTGTAGGTACAGACCCGTCGGCTAAGCCGACTGACCAAGTCGGCTCAGCCGACTACACTTCTGCTGTGGCTAAGTCGGCTAAGCCAACTGCCCTAGTTGGCCAAGCCGACACCTCCAAATCAGCTAAGCCTATTGGCCTAGTTGGTTCAGCCGACTCCCCTGTTACCAGCCCGGTCAATTCGCCTGAGAAGCTATCAAATCAGCCCGATATAACTTCCAGTGATGTTGGGGCCGATTTAGAAGATTGGAGGACTCCCTTGTTGAGATATCTACGTGATCCAAGTGCCAAAGTTGATAAAAGTGTTCGGCGGAGCGCTTTCAAATATGTATTGCATAATGATGAGCTCTATCGAAGAACCGCCGAAGATTTGCTGCTTAAGTGCTTGGGATCAGATCAGGCAAGAGTGGCTATGGGAGAAGTCCATGAAGGCATCTGTGGTACGCATCAATCGGCCCTGAAGATGAAGTGGTTATTGCGTAGAGCCAGTTTCTATTGGCCTACTATGATGGCTGATTGTTTTCGCTACTATAAAGGTTGCGAAGAGTGCCAGAAGTTTGGGAATATTCAGCTTGTGCCTGCTGCTGTGCTTCATCCTATCATCAAACCATGGCCTTTTCATGGTTGGGGGTTAGACTTCATTGGCCAAATATATCCCCCATCTTCGAAGGGACACCGATTTGTGTTAGTTGCTACAGATTACTTTACTAAGTGGACCGAGGGAGTTCCTTTGAAGAATATGACACACAAGGAAGTAATTGAGTTCATTACTGAGCATATTATTCATAGATTCGGCATCCCTCAAACATTAACAACAGATCAAAGGACATCGTTTGTGTCTAAAGAGGTGAGGGAATTTATCGAATTATATAAGATCAAGTTACTCAATTCATCTCCATACTATGCTCAAGGCAATGGCCAAGCTGAGTCTAGTAATAAGACTTTGATCAAGCTCATCAAAAAGAAAATTGAGGAGAATCCAAGGAGATGGCATGAAGTTTTGTCTGAGGCTCTATGGGCACATCGCATTTCAAGGCATGGTGCTACAAAGTTTACTCCTTTTGAGTTAGTATATGGCCAAGAGGCCGTGTTGCCTGTCGAAGTAAATTTGGATGCATACAGGCTTGCTAAACAAAATGATTTATCAGCTGTTGTGTATCATGATTTGATGATGGATAATATCGATGAGGTGACTGATGTGAGATTTAAAGCTCGAGTTGCCAAAGCATACAACAAGAAAGTCAGGAGCAAATCCTTCCAAGTGGGAGAATTGGTGTGGAAAACCATACTACCAATTGGATCGAAGAGCAATCAGTTTGGCAAGTGGTCACCGAATTGGGAAGGTCCTTACAAAGTGGTCAAAGTTATATTCGGAAATTCATATGTGCTAGAGACATTGCAAGGTGAACGTCTCACGAGAGCATTCAACGGGAGGTACTTGAAAAGGTATTTTCCAAATGTTTGGCAAGAAGCCTAAGTGCTCACCAAACAATGGCCGATACATGTATCGCCCTTAGAAAAATGGCCGATGTATACATCGCCCTTAGCCACTAAGCAGCCGATGAGATGGGAATCATCGCTGTTTGGTTTTAATTTATTTGATTAAGTGTTTTCAGGTTTATGCATCATTCACTTGAAAACAGGGGGGCATATGTTGACAACCAAAAATGTTCATTTTTGTGAAGTTATCAAACATGTGAAACGAACTTCACCATTACGTTCCTCTCGTCGAGATGGTCAAAAAACATATATGGAATGTCTAATTCGGAGTCCGGATGAAGAAGTTATGCCCTCGTAAAGATGCCTCGTTGTCGGGAGTTCCGACCCAAGTCGGGACTTCCGACTGTCGGAAGTTCTGACGTGTGTCGGGACTTCCGGGAAGTCTGAAGAAATCTGCCCGGGTGTCTGGGGTTATCCCTATGTCGGGAGTTCCGACAAAAGTCGGAAGTTCCGACTGTCGGGAGTTCCGACCCAAGTCGGGACTTCCGACTGGACTTCCGACATACCTGACAGAAAATCCTGTTCGGATCTGGCCTTTTGGATTCCGATCTGAACTGTTCCAAACTCGTGGAAAACTTGGAAAATAAGGCTCGGAGAGGTTTCCTACTGGAATAAGACCACCCCCTCTATATATATGAGAGGATCATGGCCGATTGAGTTCACATCTATCCAATCGTCATACAAACCAATCTATCAACTCCTTATGCCCTAATTCCTCTCTCTCAACCCCTCTTGCTGTTCGTTGAGTTTCCCGGCGAGATTCAGCGGCATCCTAGGCGGCCTTGCTGGTCCTAGGAGATCCTCCACGTGCTTTTCCCTGACGGGTCTTCCCGGGAGAAGTTCGGGAGCTTTTCCGGCCAAGAACAAGCTCTACATCGGTCTCACTGATCTTCAGATTGGTTTGATCGATTACGCCGCGTTCTTGCTGCGTTGCAGGTTGTGTGCAGCCTCTTTGGGCGTCCAAGGCCCTGCTGGTGTGTTGATTTGGGGTCATCCTCAACGTCAACACAACCCTATATTCCAACTACCTAAATGGATCCTAGTTGGTTCGACTAGCTTTCTTACCCTTCGCACCCGTCGACTCAGATGTGAAGACCCTTACTCATTTTTCACTACACCCGGGCGTCGATGTAGCGCGCCACTAAGGAAGCGACGATCCGATCCTTGCTCACTTGACACCATGCCCAGATCACGACATGGCGCATCACCAAGGGGGTGTCGACCTGGCCCTTGCCCATTTAACACCATACCCGGGTTCCGATATGGCGCGTCGCTAAGAGGGTTACGCCCCCAACGATTTTCTTTCGGGTTTTATCTCCATTAGAATGGCTAGATTTAACGTTGGTTCGCCACGCCTATCACAACCCTTCTCCTTTACTAGAGCTTGGGACCTGCTATGTTGAGACAACATAGGCGGATTATAATACTAAATCTACATGTTTAACATTTTTCAGATAATTGAATAAGAGATATCCCAGCAAAGACTTTTTGTTCATATTGTTTACTCTTTTTTAGTTCTGTTGGAATCTGTATTGTTGGTTAAATGTTGTCAAATATTACACATGATTTAAGAACATGCTTCAATAAATATTGAGCTGCTAACATTCTATTTTCCTTTTGAAATGTGTAGACACTTATAATTTCCCATTGAAATGTTATTAGCAGGTACCTTCCTGAAATACATTCTCCATCCCTCATCATCCATAAGAATTTCAAGTCATCAAACATTTTGCTGGACTCAGAATTCAGGCCACACCTTTCAGTTGCTGGCCTTGCAAGCTTTATTGCTGATGCTGAATTCCAGGTGATGACCATGCTGAACTGTTGAGAGAAAAGCAGAAGCGCTCCCTTGATGACTCAGGTTTTTACAAGTAGAAAATCTGAATGTTAAACATCGTAAAATCTCACAGTATGCAGTGAACTGTGAACCCCATGATGATGGAATGCGTCACACTAGAAGGCTACGGGTTACCTTTTCTGAACAGTATTAGGTACGTAGTGACCTACACTGACCCTCCCAGGAATTGCAAAGGTCAATGTGGCCATCCTGTCACCCTCTAATATGATCTACTCCTTACTTTTGCTCATCCCCGTGGTCCCTTTGCAAATGTCCAGCTCATGCAGATGCAGGTGGTTTGCAGATGCAGGTGGTTTAGTCAAGAGCTCAGACACGGAAACTGGTTCCCTTTCCCTGCGACCTGGAACTGGTGCCCTTTGGTCAAGAGCTCAGAAACGCTTGATATATGTAAATTATAATGAATGCCTCCTTAACACCCCAAAACTGTATGGGTGTACTTGTCACTGTTTCCTACGTGTGTGTCACTGTCATAGTGTCATCATATGTTTGCACTGCATCGTGGATGCTCGACATGGTGCATATACGACTGCTGGTCAGGGCAACACGATTTTCTGTTGATTTTACATGCCGCTGCACAGGCATGGCATGCAGATGCAGGGAATCGTCAATCACCGCAAGCATGGCAACCTGGAAATTGTAAATCGGAATGATCCAACTGTGATATGTTTGCACCAAGGCTAAAGATGAAATGATGGGTTGTCATTTTCATCTTATTATATATCGCGTTGCTTTCCCGGCTATTTTCTGTGTCTAATTGGTGGAAGTTGTGAAATGTATCATGTGTGATGACGGAATAACTATGTGGATGTTGCACTACATGACCTTGAGGAACATTGGATCTACCACTATGGGATATAAACTAGACTTGAAAGGTACGTACTGAATCTGGGAGTCTGGCTACTTTGATAAAAAAAAAACGAACCAGAAAGATTTTATCCATTCTAAATTCAAACTCATTCCGAGCGCGACATGTACAATGAGAAGATGGCACCCCCATTCCTATTTTATCCCTCAAAAATAGGTCTGATGCACACATCATGCTACAATCCGTGGTTGTCTAGCTAGCTGGTTTGGATACTCGGCTCTCACCCGAGAGACCCGGGTTCGAGTCCAGGCAACGGAAAATAAATTTTTATCCCGGGTTCGAGTCGGGAAATTCTTTTACGCGAACTTTTTTTTTCTCGGGTTCGAGTCCTAGCAACGGAAAAAATAAATCATGCGAACTGTTGTCTTTTTGGTAGCTAATAACGCCTACGAGGCGACGCTTGTACTAACAAGCAAATCTGATTCCGTTTCATATTCACTTTCCTCTTTTTCAGACTTTCCACAAGTCAAAATCTACTAAGGATCTCGACCATATGTTTTCACTTTCCTCATTTCCAGACTTTGCACAACTCAATATCAAAATCTAATAGGACAGCAGTAAAGTATCTCGACCATATTACAAAGAGTGGAAAACGAAATGATTGATGGGTCATCATAAATCATGAGACTTTATTTGCCTGGTTATTATTATTATATTATTATATCTGTAACATCACGATACACCAGAACGATTTTGTTTAATTTGGTTTCCATCCTAGCTTACTGTAATCAACGACGACGGGGGGAAACTCACAAAACTGTCATGCTCATACCCAATACAGCTATAACTGTGTCATTAGGGAGCATACCATGCTATAACATATTAAGGCTCATCCGTTAATTTAGACCAGCAACGAGATCAGCTTTCCCTCACACTCTGAAAAGAGTTTAAGCAGATCAGCTCCTGCCGAGTAGGAGCGGATAAAAGATTGGCACTTTGCCAGGCATCTCAGGAAGCCCAGAGGACCATGGAAAAAGGGCCCGAAGACCTGTTCGATCACTTCGGACGCTGGCTTCTGTGCGTTCATGCAATCTAATCTAATGTGAGGAATCTGCTCCTTTGACGAGTCTCATCACTCGGGAAGGTTAAGCCGATCGAAGAGAACCAGAAAACTCTGCTCAGGTAAGCTGTACAGGAAACCGAGCTCTGCGCCTCCAAGGTGTGGGATTGTACTCTACAAAATAAAATATGCATTCGTGTTAAGAGCAATCTTGCAACTAGACCAGATCCAATGATGGACACAACCGAAACTGCAAGTTGCATAAATAGTTCAAAATCTACTGGCAGGATCTACTCCAGTACTCCCTCCATTCTAAATTGTAAGTTGTTTTGATTTTTTAGTGATAACTAGCTTTTGTTATGCACCCAAATATTTGCTATGTCTAGATACATAGACTGATTATGTATCTAAAAAGGACTTAGAATTTGGAATGGAGTAGTTGACACTAGTTTTGCTATGCAAACATTTCATGCAATTCTTCGAATTTGCACAATAGTACCAGAAAAAAAAACGTGGTGCACCAGGATCACATCTTTTAGACCAATGGAAGGCACTTTTAGAATTGATAGCCTAAGAAACGATGGGGGAAAATGGAGTCACTTGTTCCATAAAATGATCTGAGACAAACTTTGCTAGATGGCCTATAAATGAGCTATTCCATTCCAAGCTACTGCCACTTCTCTTATGAATTGCACTCAATATTCTCCAATGAATACTAGTACAAAATTTCTCGGTCCAAAGCCCACCTTTCATAATGGCAAATCTCCAAGTTTCTTCCTTTAGTCAAGACAGCTCATAATATTCTTCAGTTAATTCAGTATTCTAAAGCATGTCTCCTGGTGACATAAGTTGATGTTCTAAAAGTATGTATCCAATTCTCTACTCTACAAGTTCCCAAAAACCAACCCAAGGAATCTCACTGCAGACCAAACTGTAAGTTATGGCCTGCCAGATTGTACATTATGCCTGTATGTACTACTTAGTTATCAGTTTCAGGAATGTTGACTACAGATGAAAAGAACCACCATAGGTATTTCAGTTTACCTTGCCACTGAGCACCAACAGCTCACCATCCACCCATCGAGGATTTTTGAATCCAGGCTGAGCTATTCTACCCTGACCTTTATAACTGGCAATCTGGGGGAAAAAAAGTATAATTAGAATAAAAAAAACTGCATGCGACTTTCAGTTCTCAGAATATAACAAACTAACATCCGAGCATCTTTCAAACAATCAGATCTGTTGACAGAAATTACCACACCGAATTCCTCTGGATACGTGCCCCGATTCTCAAGTCGCTTGCCCTTCCCAATCTTTGCACGAAACGTTATCTGTGACAATATATGATCAGTAGAATATCATGGGAGCCTGATTGACATCATTTTTTTTTTAAAATAGAAGCTGCAAACCTGGCCAGCAGGGACACTCAGATCACCAGTCAACTTTACTGCTTCGACATACTCGAAAAACTCAACGTCATCAGTACTATTCCAGTGGCCGAACTTCCGTCGGAGCTGCACAATTTCTGGTCCATATGGACTAAATGCTCCCACATAGAGACCTATATTAGCCCAGCAATCCAACTGTTAGATCATACAAGAAATGATCATCAACTTAACTGGGGAAACTTTACCATTAAATGGATCTGTGCTGTTAGTGTCCATAATGATCCGATTAAAAATGGTATTCTCGGTCAGCTTGACTTGGGCCTTGCTTAACGTAAGCCTTAAAAGCTCCTGAACTTCTTTATTTATCTGCAGTTACAATGCCATCTGTCAGTTAACTTGCTTGCAAGAACATGGTATGGAGCATGAGAGAAGCCGCCTGGCATAAGATGAAATGGGCAACTGGAAGGTGATCTTGACAGCATAGAATCAGATAAAAACACAGTCTACGGTGGAAATAATAAGATCATTAATACCAATTGGTGCTAATAGTAATTACTAGTTCTTTTTGTTAAGGTTCCAAATCCAGAAACCATCAGGTTGTTGGAACAAGCGTCCAGCCAGTTGCTCAGGCCACCCAGTTTCTTGACCTTTTTTTTATATAGGGCAAAACAATCATGTTTCCTTATTCTGGAAGACATGCAAGATACTGATATAGCTGTACATCACATAAGACTTGAAAAGTTTCTAAACAAGCACCTTTAGGATCTGGGTGCCTTTAATGCCTTAGAAAATTTCAGGATTTTTGTAATTCGGTTATAAGATTTCACCCAACTGTGAACAAGCATTGATGCACATGAGTATAAATTGTAATTCACGAATCTTTCAAAGTTGCAGACATGTATAGCTAAACCATGCCATTCCTACCTTTGAAGAACTCTTGGTTGTACCCCATAATGCCTTAGCAACATCAGACGGCATAAGCTCTGAGGCTAATTTAGCAGCCATATCTGCAACTTTCTGTTTTGCAGCCTTTGTTTCAGCCAGATCACGATCAGAACCTTTTCCAGGAATGTACAGTTCAAAGGAGTCTTTTTCCATGTTATTTATTTCGCTGGAACTCAGAACATATGATTTTGCTCCAGCATCTTCTTTATTGTGAACTACTCCACTAATAAAAAGCTTCACTTCCGTACTTTTACTTTCTTCATCCATATCTTCTTCTGGAACATCTTCCTCCTGCTCAAGTTCCTCAGTGGTTGGCTCTTCCAATGAGCTTTCTGGAGTACTCTTCACATCATCTTGCGCTAATTCTTCGGACAAATTTGCAGCCAATTCAGTTTCCTCAGACACATCAACATTTATCACCTGAACTTTGAATTCCGGAATTCGAGACTTAAAAAAATTCAAAACACTTTTTAATCCTTCGACACTACTATCCTTGCTGCTACCAACATCTTGCTCTTTCTCTTCAGCATCCTCATTTCCTTTTACTGGAGTGTCTGTATTTGCCTCCTCTGTAATACTGTCAGATATAGCACTACTTTCTGATGAACTTTCATTCTCTACCTTTGCTGGGCTTTCTGTTATTGTTGATGATATGGATGATGCACCTGAAGTTCCTTTTGTTGGTCGCAAGTGTACCACCTGTCTAATTTTTCATAAATACATATATCAAATCTGTGCACAACAGAGGTTTTCTTCTACTTTTCTTAACTGCGTAAAGATTATGATAAAGATGAAATCACTTCGATTAGTGCACCTTCATTGTATATGTCTCGTCATCTTCTCTGACAAGGAAAATTTCAAATAATGGAGTCCCTGAAGATGCAGTGACCAATTGCCTACACAAAAACAAGCATTTGTAAGTTGGAACTGTACAAAATATTAGATGCTTGTCTGATGTTGACTTTTAAGATTAAGTTACAAACTGAGAGAGACGCACCTTGGGCTGTAGCTCTTGGCCACATATCTCCCGACACCAGGGCTTATTCTTACGATTCTCCCAATGGAATCATCAGTGTCCTTAGCATATCCCACCCACCAACCTACCTGAAATGGAAATGGTTAGAATCCAGAGCTTTTCCTTATGAAAATGGATGGTTTTGGCTGGTCATACCTGTTTCTTTAAATAACCAAAGGTCAAGGAGCAATATCATCTATCATGGGTCATGCTTTTTTATTAGGTCCATTACCATGTTAGCATAAGATTAGCGATTTGCCATATAAACAGTTTGGTTAGGATGGGATGTGCAATAAGTGACTTTAAAAGGCAAATGATTCTGCCCCCTGAATGCATATGGCGCAATCAAAAGGTACGGAGAAAAAGTAATCAGTAATGGATTGATAATTACCAAGCTGGTCCCAGCAAGCCTTGTCAACCTCGACGCGCCCTGGTACCGTTGCTCCTCTATAGCACTCTGCGAGAATTTAGAAGGACAAGAGCAGCCAAACAGAACAAATGCTGTAGTTAGAAGATCGTAATCCAAATAGGTGGGGAAAGATGAACATCTCAATTAAAAGATCGGTAATGGAACAGAATGTCAGGCAGCACAAAACAGTTCCGGACCTTGAGCTCGGCCATGACGTGGGCTACGGCGTCGTTTCCGGTGGCCTCTATGATGTCCCTCTTGAGTTTGGCGGCCTCCGCGAAATCCTCGTTCTCCACCGCCTCCTCCAGCTGGAACTGCGCGGTCGGAGAAGAAGGAGCGATTCATCAGATTGGTTCGATTAGAAGTTATAAGACGATGAAATGGCGGTTACCTGGAGGAGAGATGCGTAGCTCTCGGCTTGGTCGACCTCGTCGAAGTGGCGGCTCCATCGGGTCCAGTCCCAGGTGGAGGGCGACGATGCCGAGGAGTTGGAGGAGGCGGCGGCGGCGCAGAAGCAGCAGCCGGCGGCGCGGCGGGCGGGGGTGGCCGATGGCGGGCGCGCGGCAGAGGGCGGCGAGCGGCGGGTCGGGACCGTGTTGAGGGGCGGGCGCGCCGCCGCCGGCGTGGCGCACGCGGTGGCCGCGGGGGACATGGCGCTGGGAGGGGAGGGCGGGGCGGGGCGCCGGGCGTGGGGCACAGCGGGCAGAGGGCTGCAAGGCACGCGATTCAGATAAGGAGGACGGGCTGAGTTGGGCCTCGTTCACATTGTAAAAAAAAGTGAACCGATGAATAGTATTATTTTTGTCTTATTTGATAAATATTGTCCAATCGTGGATCAACTAGACTCAAAAGATTCATCTCGTGATTTCCAACTTCCAACTAAACTATGTAATTAGTTATTTTTTTTATCTATATTTAATACTCCATACAAACGACTAAAAATTGATGTGATAGGATTAACTTAAAATTTGGATGACATCTAAACAAGACGTTGATTGGGATTTGGGAAAGGGTATGCCGATTGCCGAAGTGGCGAGCGAGGGGCGGGGTGGGGTCCAGCCCATATGCGTTTCTGTGCTCTCTCACCCAGTCACCCGCACGGCCACACACTACTGAACAGGGCCCGACATTGGCTTTTCTCCTTTTTCACCCTTTTCGTTATCGATCGATGGTGCACGGTTTCTCTTTTTCTTCACCTTTTATATTCTATAGATAGATAGATAGATAAATAGCTGCAATGGTTGTCCACAAATTTCATATGAAATTCAAAAAACAATTCAACACCTTTTGTACTTTTTTTTTTGAGCAAAACACCTTTTGTACATTGGTAATTGGGTTTCACGAATCGTAAACTTGAGATGTCATATAAGGGATTCGGAATTTTTAATGGGATAGAAGGAATTCTCTCTCAAAATTTAGGCGCTCTGTAACACCCTAAATTTTGCATATTTTTGAAAAAGGAGAAAAGTGATTAATTTTGCATTTTGTGGGAATTTGAACTTAGGAAATAATATTTTTTTATGAAATTAAAAAAATAAATACAAGGATAGAAACATGTTGATGTATTCATGCTGTTGCATATTTATTTCTGTGATGGGTGGTTTTGTTTCAAATGCTAAAAGATTTTAAAAACCTTTTGAAAATGAGATTGAAAAATTTTATTTATAAAAAGAACAAGGAAATTTCCTTCCATTCCTTCCCTTCCTCTCTTTTTCGCCCAGCCCTTCCTTGTCTTGCCCAGCTCCCTCTCCTCCTCCCTTGTGCACTGCAAGAACTTGCCACCACATGCCCAAAGAAGGAGTCGGCCCACCACATGTCGTTCCCTTGGCCCACTTCACAAGAATCGCCACATGCTTCTTTCACCAAGCCTCTGCTGCTTCAACTGGCCCCCGCCTGTCAGGCTGCCCTCAACCTCCTCCTTGCGCCTTGGGACCCGGCCACTGACAATCGCCACGCCACGCCCGGTCGGTGGGAGCGTCCCCGGGCCTCACCTCGATAAATAGGAGCCGAGCCCCTCACCTTCCTACTTGGCCTGGGCTCCGGCCTAGCCCTCGCTCTGAGCAACCGTCGCCCGGGATCTCCGAGCTCGGCGACGCCCCTCATGTGACAGCCTCCTCTGAGCCGCCTCCGCCTCTTTTTTTTTTCCCACAGGTGAGCTTCATGGTCCTCCCTCTATCTCCCAGATCCCTTTTTCTCGCTTTTGTTGGCTTCCCGTGCCTTGGCCATGAGCTCATGAGCCATGGTCGCCGCCATGGCGGCCACCGCTTAGCCCCCCTTCTTCCGGCCACCAGAACGGCATGGCCATGACCCTCTTCATCCCCTCAAGCTCACCGGTGCCCTCGGTGGTCAATTTGGTGAACCGTAGGCCCTAATCATGGCATGCATCGAGTCCTCATTCACGCCGCCGCCATGGCGCTTCGGCACGGTGACCTGCTCCTGAAGCCACCTTCATCTCTCTCTCTCTCGATCAAATCCGATCCGTCCATTTTAAATCCAACACCGAGAACATCCGATATCCTTCATGGGTGATTTTGCATAAGAGCCCCTGTACTTTTCTAAGTCTTAACCCGCAGCCCAAAACGTATTTCCTCGAATGCGCAATCTAGATTAGAAAGCGTAAACTCCACGGTTTAAGTCAAAAGTATGCTTTCAGTATTTACAGAAATGCCATTTGAACTGTTTCGCTTATAAAATTGTCGTTTTAGCTCCGAATTGATCCATTCAAATCGCGTTAGCTTCGTAATTTCATAAGCTACATGTTAGAACTACTGTTAGTCAAGTTTGGAACTTTTTAATTTCATAATTAGATTTAATTAAATATATGGCTATAGGAAAACCCGTTTAAATCATAACTTTCGCATTTTAGCTCCGTTTTTCGTGAACTTCGCGTTGACGTGATCGTAGCGAGACGTAGAATATGTTTACAAATATTTTATCTTGTTTTCAATACTGTTGGTGTACTGTTCTAATTATAGGAATGTTTGCTTTGCATGAATGCTTTTGGAATGTTGTATGTTGCCGTGTTGGTCGCGTTCAGACGGTGAGGAAAACGTTGGAGACCAAGAACTCTTCGACGACCAAAGGGGACCAAAGACAAGTTTGTGAACCAAGGCAAGTATAACATGGGCCTTCCTTGATGTCCTAATTCACTTTAATCAATTACTCATTTGCATGTGTCTAATCTTGATGCCCGTAAGGACATCCTAGTGATTGTTTATCCTGTTCCTTGTCTCCTATGGGTTAAATGCATATTGGTAGATTGCTAGTGCTCTAACTGAACTTGATATACCTGTTGATGAATGATACTATGGAACAAAGTGAGTAACATGATTTATAACAACTGCTCCATAGGGCGAAAGTGCAAATGACCTTTGTTCATGTTGCTCCCGGCCCTCCATAAGGACTTATCTGTCGGCAAAAAAAGTGGGCCCGACAAAGGCAACCAGGAGAGTCATATGGCTCGACTTTAGCTCAGATAATAGGACCTTTTCTAGCTAGTTAGAGGTTACCTTTTTTGGCGCAAATGGGGCTTGTCACGTTGGGTATAGGGCTGCCTCTGTTCCTATGTGTATAGCCATGATGGATATGTGCCATAGGAAAGGGGGTTCCTACATCCGCACCGCCAAGAAAACCTAGCGGCCCTAACTTGTTAGGGAAACCTATGAAATGGCTTCATAGTGTACCCCGCCTGCTCACCTTGAAAGTGACATGGGAGTAATTAACCCGCATATGGGGATCACGACTCATGGTGAATGTGCACCACCTCTGCAGAGGGTAACAAATGTTATAACAAAGTGCTCACTGATTACGACTGAGCGTCGGAAAACTCACGAATAGATGGCTACTTATAATGTTGTTTATACGAGATGATTATGATGATGTCACATGACTCAATTGGATCGGATATATGATCACGTGGGTTTAAATGGGAGCTTAAGCATAACTTGATAATAGTTGATGATAAAATCTTGACTTACTAAAAGTGCTAACTGCAGTAAACCAGTGTCAATCTTTTTGAGCTTCATAACCCCATGTTATCTTGTTGAGTACGGGACGTACTTACGCTTGTTTACTTTCCATATTTGGATAAAAATCCCGGATGGGTAACAGATGACAACGGATATGAGGAGTTTCCTGAGGATTATTAGGCTTGTGGTTAACCAGTCGACCGTCCCTGTGATGGAGTTCCACGAGAGAGTTACCTTTTTATCTTCCGCTGTGTTATGTAAGACAATGTGATGCTATTATTCGTTATGTAAGTTACACCGTGATGATACTTTTTATAATTTGTCAACTTATGTGTGTGACTGATCTCTGGGCACACATGAGTTTAGTGCATTCAATTTTATCCTTAAAATTGGGTGTGACAAATTGGTATCAAAGCAGTGTTGACTGTAGGACGCAAGCCTAGTTAGAAACTGGTCGTTTTAAGGTTTAGATGTTGCTTCAAAAACCCTTGCTCTATGAACCTTGATATTTTCTTCAATACTATATCTCTACCTTTGCTATTCATCTCTACCTTGGTGCTTATTTTAAAGTCTTTGTTCTTATCTTCACTCTTTGATCTGATATGCTTTTAGAACTTCTCCTTACCACCTTCTTGCGTAATCCTAAGATGAGTCTTCAGATTGTTACCCCTAGTATAATAAGGACGATAGTATCGCAAGTTGAGTCAAAGATTGAGTTGTGCATCTCTATTGATTGTTGAATTGTCATTATGCTTATGATTGTTTTGAATCTTTGTAATGATTGCAATGATCTTGTTGGGTGTTCCCACAATTTCATTTAGTTATAGGTCTAAGGCATAAGGATTAATGAAATAAATAGTTGGGTTTTGGTTTTCTTCTGTTTTTTTTCTTCTATCCTGTCTTTTCGGAGCAGTCTCCACTCTTCGGCTTATATCTCTGATTTTCGATGACCAAAAAAAATCTTGAGACAATTTTGGACAATAGTACACTTCAATATCTTTCTCTGAGCGCAAGAATCAACTTGATAGCTATTTTGGTTATGGAGATACGAAAATCACAAGATGATGCATCTGTGCTGTTTGGAATCTGGAGTAGTTTCTGTTGTGTACTGTTTTCGACCAAGTTAACTGCAGAATTTGGAAAAGTGTTATATAAGAAGGCTGTGGAAGGTTTCTTGCCCTTACACAAGAGTATCGTTGGGATGTCAGAACATCTTGATACAAGTTAGCTCATCTAAAAGAAGTAGATGTAAGCTATACTTTGGTGTCCCCTAGTGTATCTTATCTTAAGGGGGGTAGCCAAGTTGAAGAATCTGTAAGATGAAGTAGCGTACGTTCTAGTTTGCGCAGCGGAAGCGTGGTGATACCCAAAGAAGTGACTTGTTCATTAAGTCAACTAAGGAAGCGTGAGTTGAACTACCTAACAAGTTATCTGAAGTTACCCATTGTGGAGCATGAAAGTACTATCTCCTTGGAAGTACAAGTGACATCTAGGAGGATCACAAGAATCTACAGGACATCTTCACCAAGTTGGTCTTGAGCTTGTGATATCTTTGTTGGGATGAAAATTGAATATGACTTGGAAAAGTGCTATCACCTGGAGAAGCAAAAGTCGTTGTTGATGTCCTTAGCAAGAGAGAGTTATGCTAAGAAAATTCGAACAATACCAAGGACTAAGAATTGTATTCCCAGTTCGAGCAACTTAACCGGAATCATTCATGTTTTGAAGATTGGTGGAAGAATTTCCTTATGACCAATAAAGTAAGGAATTTTCGATGGAAAGTGGGATCCTAATTAAGACGATGGGACTACACGAGGAAGTAAAGGAGAATCTAAAGATGGAGTATCCCTATCTCTCAGTCGACGTCATCCGAATCTCGAGGACGAGATTCATCTTAAGGGGTAGAATTGTAACACCCTAAATTTTGCATATTTTTGAAAAAGGAGAAAAGTGATTAATTTTGCATTTTGTGGGAATTTGAACTTAGGAAACAATATTTTTTTATGAAATTAAAAAAATAAATACAAGGATAGAAACATGTTGATGTATTCATGCTGTTGCATATTTATTTCTGTGATGGGTGGTTTTGTTTCAAATGCTAAAAGATTTTAAAAACCTTTTGAAAATGAGATTGGAAAATTTTATTTATAAAAGGAAAAAGGAAATTTCCTTCCATTCCCTCCCTTCCTCTGCTTTATTTATGAGCCCTTCCTTGCTGTTGGCCCACTCCCTCTCCTCCCTTGTGCACTGCAATCGCCACTTCCATGGCTGCCCAAAGAAGGAGTCTCCTTGACTACCGCCGTTTCCTTGGCCCATTTCATGGCAAGAATCGCCATTGTGGCTTCTTCACAGCGCCTCTGCCCGCTTCCAACTTTGGCCCCTTGGTCACGAGCCGTCCTCAACCTCCTCCCCAGATATAATGAATCGACCAAATCATAAGAACGTAAGTACAAAAACAATCACCGAAGCGATCAAATTCACATACTTAAGCTCCCATAATCCCGGTGAGTCCGGAAATCACGAAGGATTTCAACCAACTCTCGACATACAAAACCAAGATCGTAATGATTCAACACAACACATCATTCGTTACAACATTTCACAAGTAGCATTCGGATTACATCCATCGAGTTCAAATAAAATATTACCAACCAAGTTTGAGTGTGCGGAAGCAACATAGTTTAGTACACAACTTCATAGTTTCAATTACATTGCCGGATCGAGTCATGTCCCACAAAAGCATTATCAGTGCGAGAACTAGTAGAGACCGCGCCTAACGGTCTAGTCTTCATCCCAATGAGGGAGAAGGCGTGACTTGCGACAACCAAAGAAGAACCGGTCATCCGCAATGGTGGGAAATAAACCCCGAGTACGAGAAGGTACTCACTAGACTTACCCGACAAAAATCGAAAATAAAAGACACCAAGGATCATGCAAGGCTTTTCGGTGGGCTAGCTTGACACATTTGCATAAAAGAGCTTATGAGCATAGTAACCAATTTAAACTTAGCATCAAGCTTATCATCATTTACCCATCCACTAGATTAGCACCTGTATTTAGAGCACTCACTTATTAGGAGCAAACAATATTAACCATAGCAGGTATAATAAAAGGTCATCATCATCATATCATCATTTCCAACCATTAAGTTATTAAGTGTATCTACATTGGAGATAAGCCCGTCAAGTTCTCACTAACTTGAGAGACGGTGATTCAATCGAATTACAACTCAAATGAGGGGGTATTCCTAACTCTCACCCCGGCATACTTTGCAAGGGTAGGCGTGGTCACCTTTGGAACATCTCGGAACCAAATTCATGGGTTCGATCAACAAAAGACACTCTCGGGATTACCCTTCCGCCAGACGATCGGGACTTTTAAATCACCGCCCTTGGACTCACGCCTCGGCTCCCTTCCGAGGCGCACTTTATACTTATCGACTCCGGCACCGAGGTGAGCTACTCGGCTTCGTGGTCGGTCTCCGCACCCGCCAACTAAGAGAGAGGCATGCGTTCAACATGAACAGGAAAGGCTCCAAGAATCAGTCCTTAAGCGGCACACTGACGGAGAGTCACCGCAAACCGGCAAGCCTCCGTCCGGTCTTCATTTCAAATTAAGATCGGGTTCTTCTCCACGATAGCAAATATAGCCAATCGTGCCACATGTATCTTCCTATATCTCACAGTGACAGAAATCACCCGACTTCTACAGCGTTTAAGCGAGGGCTAAGCACTACTCGAGCTGAGCTACATAGGATTCAGGGTAACAATATCTGGACAAGGAATAGGTAACCAATGCGACAAGTGTTTGCATCCAACACCTAAACTTAATGCAACAATATATGTAATAATAATACCAGAATCGCAGTTCGGAAAATAGGAGGCTTAATATGCTCCGGGCTTGCCTTTCACAAAGTTGCAAGGACGGTGGTCGGGCACTCAACGGCAACCTCGTCGCACTTCTCCGAAGGTCGCTCCTCCCGAATCTCCGGCGTCATTGCTCGCCTGCTCGCTTTGCCTCAAATTCCAGCAGGGTTACTCCTTCCGGTACACCTATTGCATGCCGATGCACAAGATAAATATCATGGATGCATAAGGAATGACATGATGCTCATGATGAATGAATCACAATGGGTGTTTATGAAAACATCACTGGACACTCGATTACTGAGTAATTAGCTCTATGCAAATCACTTTAAGCATGCATCCAACTTAACTTAAATAACAAGAGCAACTTACCTAACTTGCATAACCTAAGATAAAGATGCTCATCTTCAGTTAAAGGCCTAACACCTAGGAACAGTACCATGAACTTAGAATAGTAAAGACATACTTAAAATAACAGCTTAAAGCTTCATATGCAACAAGTAGTAACTTAATTTTATCATAACCAGAGTTTTATAAATCCAAATGACTTGCAAGAGGACATTCTGGAAAGCTTATGAAATTCTCTACAATTCATTTGTAAACATCAAGGCATGATTCTGAAGTTAACCAAATCAAATTCCAGTAGACCTAGAATCTGTCCGAGAATGACGGGGTTGCTAACTTAATTATTTAATGATGGTGCAAAAGCCTAATTTGACCAAACCAAGTTTACCAACTTGTTTTTCATATCTAAGAAACATCGGAAAGTATAGTGCTAGCTTCTAAATAAATTATTTAATATCCTTTTCCAATTTATTTAGTTAATTAGGTGATTTAAGCAATATATAGTAAAACTATTCATAAAAAATCTACAAAATTACAGTAGCTATCTCATGTTGCACATAGACTACCATAAAAATTTCAAAGCCATTGGACCAACATAACTTGCTGTATCCAAAATAACAGATGCCATGTCTATTTCTAGCATAATTAGGAAACCTTATTAAAAAGTGTCAAGCAACAGATTTCCCATTTTTCCTAGCATCCTTCTAGCATAATAATAGCACCCATAAAATTTCACCTTCACTGGATCTATAGAAAAATTATGAAAATTCACACAAGATCCACTTATTAATAAAAGGAAATTCTATAACTTAAAAACTACACATGCACTAGCTCTAAAATTTTTACCAGAGCTTCACATCAACAATAACAGACTGCCCACAAAATTTCATAATTTTTGGACCACAGAAACTCAAGATAAAATTCAAACAAATTTGCATGCTTCTAAAAACACATTTCAAACTCCTATTTAATTCATCAAATTTTTCTAAAACATGTGTCCATATAATATTTTTATTAAATACTAGACATTATCATGAACTCAACAAAATTGGAACCATAGCATTTGGATCTACCAGCTAGGAGATACATATTTTTGAATATCAACACAAATATGTGAAATAATACAAAGAAAACAAATAAGAAATAAATCAAAGCATTTGTTGGGCGGTCCGAAAAACGGCGTTCCATGAACACGTCATGCTTGTGCTCAAGACGCGTCATGCCCCACGCTGGACTCCCGCCTAGCTTGGCGACCGACGTCAGGGGCCCAAGGCCACCGACCCCATCCGTCAATGAG
The DNA here is from genome assembly GCA_904845875.1 of Miscanthus lutarioriparius. Taxonomy (NCBI): domain Eukaryota; kingdom Viridiplantae; phylum Streptophyta; class Magnoliopsida; order Poales; family Poaceae; genus Miscanthus; species Miscanthus lutarioriparius. The sequence goes on from CAJGYO010000006.1 coordinate 90,644,848, forward strand.
ACGAAGACAGGGGAGAGCGGTTCACGCCGTGGCGACGGGGAACTCGCCGACGGTGACTCCTCCGGCGAATTGGACAACACCGGTGTGCTCCCCAAGTTCCCACACGTCGACTGACCTACAAAACCGAAGCTCTAGCGGTCCTTAGGTGCTCCACCCACGGGCTCGGCGACTTCGGCCATGGCGCGCGGCGGCTTCTACCGTGTCCCTGCCAAGGTGGACCAAAGATTGGTGGAAGGATTTACACCCAAGCAGCTACTCGTGAAGGAGAAAGCTAAACGCGAGCTAAAAATGGAGGAGGGAACAAAGGCTGCGGTTGTACGGTGAGGTCACCGGTGCGCCATGGCGCGCATGGTGTCGTCGAAAAGTCACAAATGACCTTACCCAAGTCTAATTGACGCAATTGTGAGGTGGAGGAGGTGGAGTAGGTCACAGCAGCATTGTGGGACGAACAGAACAAACGCGCTTTTGTGGTGGTGAGGCGAAGGGGCGAATGCGGAGCAATGGCGGACGGCGATGCTCTCTTGCGCCAAGACGGTGGAAGGCGAGGAATGCGAAATGGGAAAGGCGAAAAGCGTTGGGCGGCGCGAGGTAGCTTCAAAGCGCGGCAGCGACGGCGGCGACGACGCGACGGCGCGTGGCGGCCAAGGATCAGCCGGTCGACGACCTTGCACATGCATGCACGCGTCCGGCGAATTCTGAAACGGTCGGTCACTTTCAGAGTCTCGATTCAATGCTCAATCCAAGACCGACAAATACCATTCGACGATTATTAACTCCTAATCCGTGGCGATCCAGTGTTAAGTCGTAGTTAACAAAGTTGGAGATCTACATAAGTACTACAAGTTTGCTAATTGGAGCTCGAGCTAGTTTGGCTTGGTCAGTGAGATACACGGCTCCAAACATGGGTACACGAAATCGTATTTCCGCTTTAGGACTTAGAAAAATTCGCTAAGTATGAATCAAAGATGTAAGACTGACTGGTGGGCCATGTTTGAGCATGTTCTAGCCATTTTCATGAGTTGGTCATAAAACAACTTTTGTTCCTTGATAAATTTGCTACAACTTTTGTAAAGAGTGCACAGCCATGCAAAGTCTCTAAGTTGGACTTTTAAATAGTCAAACAAAGGGCACTCTAGGGTTCCTTTCAAGTCAAACCTCCATTCAAGGGCAATTCTGTCATTTTGACCTACATGAACAGTGTCCAAACAAGTAACCTAAGTGTAGTTAAGGTGTATCAGACCATAATCAACCACTCTACAAACTTGTTATACCACTTCTAAGGATCACATGGAATAAAGCGACTAAAACAAACAATTCACTCATACGTTGCAATGTAATGTTTCATATGTTTCATGGCTAGGTTGTTATTCTACACTTGTCACCTTACTACCATGTTGCCATGTTTCCAAGTATGAGAGTTTCATGTTACATTCACATGTTACACCATTACTATTCACAACAATCAAGCATGAAACATACACAGCTTGAAATTGTTGCACATGCATGTTTCAAAGAATAATGGCGATGATGACATAGATGATGCATATGTTTATGAAATGAAATGCACTTAGTGGAAGCCAAACACCGAGGGTGTTACAGCCTCCCCTTAGAAAAAATCTCGTCCCGAGATTTGGAAAGCGTACCATTTAGTATAGAAAGTTGGATGATTTTCCTTTAAATAATCTTCCCGCTCCCAAGTTGCATCCTGCTCACTATGATTACTCCAAACTACCTTGTATAATTTTACCACTCGTGTATGAAGTCACTCTTTCTTGAGTATCCGAACTTGCACGGGCTTTTCCTCATAAGAAAGATCAGATTTCAAGTTGACTTTCCTTGTTGCTATTCTTTCCTCGTGAATACGAAGACACTTCTTCAGCTGGGACACATGGAATACCGGAAATATAGCTCCCATCTCACGAGGTAGATCGAGCTTATATGCTACTCTTCCACTTTTCTCGATAATGCGGTAGGGTCCAACATATCGAGGCTCAAGCTTCCTTTTAATTCCAAAACGCTTGACTCCTTTCATAGGGGATACCTTCAGATAAACATGATCACCTACTTCAAACTCAATAGGTTTCCTTCTCTTGTCAGCATAGCTCTTTTGTCTAGCCTGTGCGGCAGTCATATTCTTCTGTATAGTTCGGACTTGCTCTTCGGCTTCTTTTACAAAGTCAATACCATAGAATCTTCTTTCCCGGGTTCCATCCAGTTCAAAGGAGTTCTACACTTGCGCCATAAAGAGCTTCAAAAGGAGCCATTTTGATACTCTCTTGATAATCTTGTTGTTATAAGAGAATTCAGCGAGAGGTAACCAGGTCTTCCCAAGAGCCTTTGCAAGAAATAAGACAAGCTCTAAGCATGTCCTCAAGAATTTGATTAACACGCTTTCGATCATCCCGATGTTTGCGGATGATAGGCGAATCATGGATTAGATGAGTGCCAAGATTCTCGATGTAAGCACTCCCAAAAGCGAGCCGTGAACCGAGGTCCTCTATCGAAACAATGGATTTGGGTACACCATGGAGACGCACCACTTGTTGAAAATAAATCTCAAAGATAATTGTGAGGATGATAGGTAGACTTGACCGGAATAAAGTGAGCGGATTTAGTTAGACGATCTCGATAACCCGAGATGGAATCACAACCCTTGTTGGTAGTGGGTAATCCAACAATAAAATCCATACTAATTTCTTCCCACTTCCAACCAGAATGGAGAGTGGTTTGAACAATTCGGGCCTTATGTGAATAGCCTTGACTCTTATAATGCTTATCACACCTTGCCACGTAAGTCATGATTTTTTTCTTCATCTTGGTCCACCAATAATACAACTTGAGATCTTGATACATTTTACTACTACCAGGATGGATGGACAACTTAGAAGAATGGGCTTCACCATAATTTGATTTCTAAGTTCTTTATCTTTGGGTACCACAAGTCTATCATTAAACCAGAGAATTCCTTTGTCATCGACCTTAAAGTGTTTGGTCTCTTTCTCTTTCATTTTCCGTTTGATGTGAAACACACCCACATCGGTCTTCCGAGTTCGATAATTCGACTTCTAAGAGAGCAATCCACAATGATATTGTGAAGTACTACAGGATGAAGGAGGTGTGACAGATGAAAGTCTTCACTAACTAAGGAATTGCAATGGCTTTTTTCTCGCTTAAGGCATCAAGAACCACATTAAACTTTACCGTGATGGTAGTGCACTTGAAGGTTGTAGTCCTTGATCAATTCTAACCAAAGGTTGACGCATGTTCAACTCGGGTTGAGTAAAAATGTACTTGAGGCTTTTATGGTCAAGATAGATGTTGCACACATTACCCAACAAAGTAATGTCTCCAAATCTTCGTGGCATGAACAATCATGCTAACTCTAAGTCATGGGTAGGATAGTTGACTTCATGCTTTGTCGTCAAGCCGAAGCATAAGCAATTACTCGGCCTTCTGCATAAGAACACACCCCAAACCCGGTGCCACATGCATCACAATAGACATCAAAAGGCTTTTCGATGTCGGGTTGTGCTAATACAGAGCGAGAGGTTAGCAAGGTCCGCAAAGTGTGGAAAGCCTCTTCACACTTCGAGTCCACACAAACTTCTCTTCTTTACTGCGAGAGTCGAGTCATGGGCTTGGCGATTTTGAGAAATCCGGGATAAAGCGACGATAATAGCCAGCCAACCCTCAGAAACTTCGGACTTCACGTGACCGTAGTAGGTGCCTTCCACTCAAGGACTTCTTGCACCTTCGTAGGGTCAACCAAATTCCATCACCAGATAACACATGACCTAGAAAAGGTATCTTGTTCAACCGAAATTCACACTTGCTTGAACTTAGCATAAAGTCGGTTGTCACGCAAACCGTGTTAAGACAATTCTCGGATGTTCAAAGATGCTCTTCTTTATTCCGAGAATATACTAGGATGTCATCAATGAACACGACGACAAACTTGTCCAATTCGGCATGAATACGTAATTCATCAGTACATAAAGTGTGCTTAGGAGCATTTGTCAACCCAAAAGACATGACAAGGTACTCGAACAAACCATAACGGGTAGAGAAAGTCATCTTAGGTATATCTTCGGGACGAATTTTTATTTGATGGTAACCGACCTCAAATCGATCTTGGAGAATACCTTAGCCTTTTAGAGAGCGATCAAATGTAATATCGATGCGAGGAAGAGGGTATTTGTTCTTGATGGTAACAAATTTTAGGGGCGATAATCTACGCACATGCGCAAAGATTCGTCCTTCTTCTTCACAAAGATAGCCGGACAACCCCAAGGAGAAGAACTAGGCCGAATCAAACCTTTCTTCAATAGCTCATTCAATCCGACTCTTTAGTTCACCCCAACTCATTGGGCGGCATTCTATAGGGCCTTCGAGATATAGGAGCCGTGCTTTAATAAGTTCTATCTTGAATTCTACATCGCGGTCCGGAGGTAATCCGGGCAAGTCATCGGGGAAGACATCCGAAACTCACAGCACAACCGGTAGATCCTCAATGGCTTTGGCTAGGGTAGCATTGGTCAGTATTGTGAAGAGAGATATCACGAGGTAATTGCACTAGAAAACCCTTCTTATCCACAGGATCCCTCAATATTACCACACGGTTTGACATATCGATCAAGACTCCATTCCCACTCATCCACTTCATTCCTAGGATTATATCAATTCCTACCCCGGTAGCACTACAAGATCTCGTAAGAAACTCTCGATCCCCAATTTCAAGCTTTACATCTTTTACTACTTGGTTAGTCATAATATTATTCCCAAAGAAGACTAATACAATAACCACCCTTGACAATTGTAATCACATTCATCTTATGCTTAGATGCAAAAGTAGAACTCACAAAGGAATGTGAAGCACCAATCAAAGAGCACAACTGCAGGTGATCATTAACAAGAAACTTACCAAATGGTGACCACTTCACCAAAGCAGGAATTTCCTCCACAAGAGTGTAATGAACACGCCTGACGGACGTTTCCTTGAGCATTCTTGGGAGGATGGGGACACCTATTTGCCCAATGACCAGTGCTGGTTACAGCCCAACACGGCCAATTAGGTGGTGGGACATTGAGCTGCCTGCCTGAGGTATTCTTTGGCAAGGAAATTGTGTACCCCTTATGAAAACCAGTTTTAGCTTGATTCTTCTTCCGAGGTGGGCGACTGACATTAGCATTGGGTGGATTTGTCTTTGGGCCTTGGATATCATTGGTGCCTTAGACTGAGAAGCACCTGAATCAAAGTTTCTTTTATGCGGTTCTTAGAAGCGGCATATATCTTATCATTGTTCTCTTGAGTCGAGTATCACTAATAAACTCATTGAAGGTGACACACTTGCAGCTGCCCATTGACTTCATCAATTTAGGGAAAGTCCCTCTTGAAGCTAGCTATTCTCTTAGCGTCGATTTCGACAAACTCGGGAGCATACCTCGCCAAGTTGTTGAATGCCCGGAGGTATTCATTGAGACTCTTGTTGCCTTGGGTGAGCTTCATAAACTCGGTATGCTTAATGGCCATGAGACCGGGAGGGATAAAGTGTCCTCTGAAGTCACACAAACCCGACCCCAAACTATCTCGACATTTGCGGGGAAGGTGGTCTTGTGATGTGTCCACCAGATACTGCGGGGCCTTGGAGCCGGTGTCCCCGCATATGTGGCCTTCATACCCTCGATCAAACGGAGCAATCCAAACCTTTGCTCTATCGTGCTCAACCATTCATCACCTTGTAATGTTTCTTCTGCCTCATGAAAGACAGGGGCTTTGTATCCCATGAAGTCCTTAAAGCTGCTGTACTGGTTTGGCTCGGGTCCTTGGCGGACATGACGATCCTCTCGGTTAGCCATCCGATGCATAGCCTCTCACTAACATGTACCGACTTTCCACCACCGCCCTGCATTAGCTCAATTTGGTGTGTGGGCGGTGGCGAGGTGGTTGTTCCTCATTTCCCATGCCACGACCGCGACGAAGGTTATGATGAGCCATCTGCAAAATGTATAGCCAATGAGCACTGACGATGTGGAAATTTTTGTAGATGAATCGTATAATTATGCCCAAACTGAGTCCATTGGAGGAAATGCATTTAGATAATCAACAGAGGCACAATCATTCATCACAACCACACAACTCATCAAGCGCGTCAATGGACACATAAATGCGATGAACTTAACCAACCACTCGATCCATAGACCGCAAAGACAGAATTTATCAAAGGCTCACATACGTGGAGCATAATACGTTCGATAGGTTACATCCAAGCCATAGTGGTTCCAAACTTACATCCAAAGATAACTTATGGTTCGATATTACATCCCAACGATTACTTATTCCAAAGCTACTCGTTCATGCATGAGGATCAACAAAAGACTAGCTCTTGCGCATTAGCTAAGTAGTAAGCTAAACTACGCATCGTCCTCGAGTCAGTGTCAAATATCTCTCCTCCATCTTCATCACTAGCGTGCTCCAACTCCTCATCTTCCTCCTCATCGTGGAATGTCCTCAGTCCATTGACCTCCATGTCATCATCACCTTCAGCCATGATGACACCAGAACCCATCTCATCCTCATCCTCAGGTGGCAGGAGAGGGTGAAGTTGATTGTGTAACAGGTGAACCTCCTCATGGAGATTGTCATTGTACTCCTCAGCAATTGCCACTTGCTGCTCTAGCTCTACACTCACAGTGCTCTCAACACATCCTCCTCGTGCAGTTTCATTCCGTTGGTTCATCACGTGAATCAACATGCGTTCACACCGATTCTGGTGAGCAAGCACAACCTCTGAACCTCAAGGGTCTCTTGGTCCCTTTCCTGTGTTACTTGCTCCAAGCGGTGCTGAGCCGCATTCCTCTCAGCAGTCACCCGAGCAAGCTCTGTCCTCAGCCTTTCCTCCTCAGTAGGCTCAGGACGGGGCTCACGAGGAGCTAAACGGTGACGAGGCGCCCGCCTCCAGCCGGACTTATGCGGCAGTGTGCTTCCGTCGCCCATCTCAGAGCAAAAGTTACAACGTAAGGGGAGAATCATTTAAGGGATACGAAATTTAATTAGCCGGGACAATCATATTTTAAAGGAGGAGTAATGCAAGAAATGTCATGTATGCTTGAACATGATGCATGCACGATCCGTGACGTCCCTCACCATCCTAGAAAAATTTAAAGGCTAGCGAAATATACGGTGGCATACATACGTTCTCTCATATATACGGTAGCTAGTCGATCTACAACGATACGTTGTTAGTGTACCGCAGAAAATTTCATTTCAGCCCAAAGAATTCCCAAAATGCATAAAAGCGAGCAATAACTAAATACTTTCATACATACATCCCCTCGATGCACATACTCTAGTATCACAACTACCCGTCAGAGATACCCACATTTAAGTACTCTCATCGATACATGATTGAACATGTAAATATCGCGAGCAACCACAACTACTCTCCCTAGACCGACGATTGACGGTCATGCTCTCACAACTCCTACTTACCAGAGCGTAGAGGTATTTGATCCAAACATTACCACCCAAGCGGATGGCATCCATATAATAGCACGCGTATGTATGGACGACGAAATGTAAAACAAGCAAAGAACCCCCCAAGTTAGTACTTTAATAAGCCACCTAAGAGTCCTTATTTGGGCATAAGGGATATGACCACTGGCAATACTTAGTATTTAATTTAGGATTTTTACAAATACTTTTGTTTTAAATACACAAATGACGTGTTTAGTGTCAAATCTTGCTCTGATGCCAGCTATAACAGAACCGACCAAATCATAAGAACGTAAGTACAAAAACAATCACCGAAGCGATCAAATTCCTGTACTTAAGCTCCCATAATCCCGGTAGTCCGGAAATCACGAAGGATTTCAACCAACTCTCGACATACAAACCAAGATCGTAATGATTCAACACAACACATCATTCGTTACAACATTTCACAAGTAGCATTCGGATTACATCCATCAGAGTTCAAATAAAATATTACCAACCAAGTTTGAGTGTGCGGAAGCAACATAGTTTAGTACACAACTTCATAGTTTCAATTACATTGCCAGATCAGAGTCATGTCCCACAAAAGCATTATCAGGTACGAGAACTAGTAGAGACCGCGCCCAACGGTCTAGTCTTCATCCCCAATGAGGGAGAAGGCAAGACTTTGCGACAACCAAAGAAGAACCGGTCATCTGCAGCGGTGGGAAATAAACCACGAGTACGAGAAGGTACTCACTAGACTTACCCGACAAAAATCGAAATAAAAGACACCAAGGATCATGCAAGGCTTTTCGTGGGCTAGCTTGACACATTTGCATAAAAGAGCTTATGAGCATAGTAACCAATTTAAACTTAGCATCAAGCTTATCATCATTTACCTGTCCACTAGATTAGCACCTGTACTAGAGCACTCACTTATTAGGAGCAAACAATATTAACCATAGCGGTATAATAAGGCTGTCATCATCATATCATCATTTCCGAACCATTAAGTTATTAAGTGTATCTACATTGGAGATAAGCCCGTCAAGTTCTCACTAACCGGGAGAGGCGGCGATTCAATCGAATTACAACTCACCGAGGGGTATTCCTAACTCTCACCCCAGCATACTTTGCAAGGGTAGCCGTGGGTCACCTTTGGAACATCTCAGAACCAAATTCGCGGGTTCGATCAACAAGACACTCTCGTGGATTACCCTTCCGCCAGATTTATCGGGACTTTTAAATCACACCCCCTTTGGACTCACGCCTATGGCTCCTTCCGAGGCGCACTTTATACTTATCGACTCCTACCCGAGGTGAGCTACTCGGCTTTGTGGTCGGTCTCGGACCCGCCAACTAAGAGAGAGGCATGCGTTCAACATGAACAGAAAGGCTCCAAGAATCAGTCCTTAAGCGACACGACAGACGGAGTCACTGCAAACCGGCAAGCCTCCGTCCGGGTCTTCATTTCAAATTAAGACCGGTTCTTCTCCACGATAGCAAATATAGCCAACCGTGCCACATGTATCTTCCTATATCTCGCAGTGACAGAAATCACCCGACTTCTACCGCGTTTAAGCGGGGCTAAGCACTACTCGAGCCTGAGCTACATAGGATTGAGGTAACAATATCTGGACAAGGAATAGGTAACCAATGCGACAAGTGTTTGCATCCAACACCTAAACTTAATGCAACAATATATGTAATAATAATACCGTAATCGCAGTTCGGAAAATAGGAGGCTTAATATGCTCCGGGCTTGTCTTTCACAAAGTTGCAAGGACGGTGGTCGGGGCACTCAACGGCGACCTCGTCGCACTTCTCCTGAAGGTCGCTCCTCCACGAATCTCCGGCGTCATTGCTGCTTGCTTTCGCTTTCGGTTCCTCAATTCCAGCAGGGGTTACTCCTTCCGGTACACCTATTGCATGCCGATGCACAAGATAAATATCATGGATGCATAAGGAATGACATGATGCTCATGATGAATGAATCACAATGGGTGTTTATGAAAACATCATTTGGACACTCGATTCTGAGTAATTAGCTCTATGCAAATCACTTTAAGCATGCATCCAACTTAACTTAAATAACAAGAGCAACTTACCTAACTTGCATAACCTAAGATAAAGATGCTCATCTTCAGTTAAAGGCCTAACACCTAGGAACATTACCATGAACTTAGAATAGTAAAGACATACTTAAAATAACAGATTAAAGCTTCATATGCAACAAGTAGTAACTTAATTTTATCATAACCAGAGTTTTATAAATCCAAATGACTTGCAAGAGGACATTCTGGAAAGCTTATGAAATTCTCTACAATTCATTTGTAAACATCAAGGCATGATTCTGAAGTTAACCAAATCAAATTCCAGTAGACCTAGAATCTGTCCGTAATGACGGGGTTGCTAACTTAATTATTTAATGATGGTGCAAAAGCCTAATTTGACCAAACCAAGTTTACCAACTTGTTTTTCATATCTAAGAAACATCGGAAAGTATAGTGCTAGCTTCTAAATAAATTATTTAATATCCTTTTCCAATTTATTTAGTTAATTAGGTGATTTAAGCAATATATAGTAAAACTATTCATAAAAATCTACAAAATTACAGTAGCTATCTCATGCTGCACATAGACTACCATAAAAATTTCAAAGCCATTGGACCAACATAACTTGTTGTATCCAAAATAACAGATGCCATGTCTATTTCTAGCATAATTAGGAAACCTTATTAAAAGTGTCAAGCAACAGATTTCCCATTTTCCTAGCATCCTTCTAGCATAAGAATAGCACCCATAAAATTTCACCTTCACTGGATCTATAGAAAAATTATGAAAATTCACACAAGATCCACTTATTAATAAAAGGAAATTCTATAACTTAAAAACTACACATGCACTAGCTCTAAAATTTTTACCAGAGCTTCACATCAGCAATAACAGACTGCCCACAAAATTTCATAATTTTTGGACCACAGAAACTCAAGATAAAATTCAAACAAGTTTGCATGCTTCTAAAAACACATTTCAAACTCCTATTTAATTCATCAAATTTTTCTAAAACATGTGTCCATATAATATTTTTATTAAATACTAGACATTATCATGAACTCAACAAAATTGGAACCATAGCATTTGGATCTACCAGCTAGGAGATACATATTTTTGAATATCAACACAAATATGTGAAATAATACAGCAAAACAAATAAGAAATAAATCAAAGCCGCTGTTGGGCCGGTCCGAAAGAACGGCGCCCCTGAACACGCATCTTTGGCCTTGCCTAAGACGCAGCGTCATGCCCCACGCTGGACTCCCTCCTAGCTTGGCGACCGACGCGGGGCCAAGCGTCACCGACCCCATCCGTCGGCCGAGACGAAGACAGGGGAGACGGTTCACGGCCATGGCGCGACGGGGAACTTCGCCGACGGTGACTCCTCCGTGAATTGGACAACACCGGTGTGCTCCCCAAGTTCCCACGCGTCGACCGACCTACAAAACCCGAAGCTCTAGCGGTCCTTAGGTGCTCCAAACCACGAGCTCGGCGACTTCGGCCATGGCGCCGGCGGCGCTTCGCCGGTCGTGTCCGGCGTGGTCGGACCAAAGATTGGTGGAAGGATTTACACCCAAGCAGCTACTCGTGAAGGAGAAAGCTAAACGCGAGCTAAAAATGGAGGAGGGGAACGGCCGCTGTGTCTGGCCACGGTGAGGTCACCGGCCTGGCCATGGCGCAGCCGGTGTCGAGAAAGGTCACAAATGACCTTACCCAAGTCTAATTGACGCAATGTGAGGTGGAGGAGGTGGAGTAGGTCACGGCAACACAGGCAGTGACGGAACGAACAAGGCAACGCTTTTTGTGGTGGCGAGCGCGAAAGGCGAATGCGAGCAATGGCGGACGGCGATGCTCTCTTTGCGCAGCGCACGGTGGAAGGCGAGGAATGCGAAATGGGAAAGGGCGAAAGTCGTTGGTTGAGCGCGCGAGGTAGCTTCAAAGCGCCGGCACATGGCGGGGCAGACGCTGCACGCGCGGCAAGCGTGCGCGATCAGCCGGATCAACGACAGCATGCGCACACGCAGCGTCGGCGAATTTCGAAAGCGGTCGGTCACATCGTAGCTCCGATTCGATGCTCAATCCAAGACCGACAAATACCCATTCGACGATCATTAACTCCTAATCCGTGGCGATCCGGGTTAAGTCGTAGTTAACAAAGTTGGAGATCTACATAAGTACTACAAGTTTGCTAATTGGAGCTCGAGCTAGTTTGGCTTGGTCGATGAGATACACGGCTCCAAACATGGGTACACGAAATCGTATATTTCCGATTTAGGACTTAGAAAAATTCGCTAAAGTATGAATCAGCATGTAAGACTGACTGGTGGGCCATGTTTGAGCATGTTCTAGCCATTTTCATGAGTTGGTCATAAAACAACTTTTGTTCCTTGATAAATTTGCTACAACTTTTGTAAAGAGTGCACAGCCATGCAAAGTCTCTAAGTTGGACTTTTTAAACAGTCAAACAGTGGCACTCTAGGGTTCCTTTCAAGTCAAACCTCCATTCAAGGGCAATTCATCATTTTGACCTACATGAACAGTGTCCAAACAAGTAACCTAAGTGTAGTTAAGGTGTATCAGACCATAATCAACCACTCTACAAACTTGTTATACCACTTCTAAGGATCACATGGAATAAAGCGACTAAAACAAACAATTCACTCATACGTTGCAATGTAATGTTTCATATGTTTCATGGCTAGGTTGTTATTCTACACTTGTCACCTTACTACCATGTTGCCATGTTTCCAAGTATGAGAGTTTCATGTTACATTCACATGTTACACCATTACTATTCACACAACAATCAAGCATGAAACATACACAGTTGAAATTGTTGCACATGCATGTTTCAGTAACAATGGCGATGATGACATAGATGATGCATATGTTTATGAAATGAAATGCACTTAGTGGAAGCCAAACACCGAGGGTGTTACACCGCACGCCCCGCACCCGGTCACGCACAACCGCCGCCCATGCCTCCGGTCGTGGGAGCGTCCCCCCGGCTCCTCAGCCTCGATAAATAGGAGCCGAGCCCCCTCATCACCCCCTACTTGCACCCGCTCGATTTTACGCCCTCGCTCTAGGCATAGCAACTGTCGCCCGGGATCTCCGAGCTCGGCGACGCCCAACGCGATGGGACAGCCTCCTCCCGAGCCGCCTTCGTCTCCTTTTTTTCCCCACAGGTGAGCTTCGCCGTCCTCCCTCTATCTCCCGGTATCCCTTTTTTCGTTTTTGTTGGCTTCCGTGCCTTGGCCATGAGCTCCATGGGCCATGGTCGCCGGCCATGGCGACCCACATGCTAGCCCGTTTCCCGGCCACATAACGGCATGGCGCGACCCCTTCATCCCAGCGCTCACCGGTGCCCTCGGTGGTCAATTTGGTGAACCGTGAGGCCCTAATCATGCATGATCGAGTCCTCACGCTGCCGCGGTCAGGCGCTGACACACGGTGACCTGCTCCTCCGGCCACCACCTTCATCTCTCTCTCCGATCAAATCCGATCCGTCCATTTTAAATCCAACGGCCGAGAACATCCGATACCCTTCAAGGGTGATTTTGCATAAGAGCCCTCAGATACTTTCTAAGTCTTAACCCGCAGCCCAAAACGTATTTCCTCGAATGCGCAATCTAGATTAGAAAGCGTAAACTCCACGGTTTAAGTCAAAAGTACGCTTTCAGTATTTACAGAAATGCCATTTGAACTGTTTCGCTTATAAAATTGTCGTTTTAGCTCCGAATTGATCCATTCAAATCGCGTTAGCTTCGTAATTTCATAAGCTACATGTTAGAACTACTGTTAGTCAAGTTTGGAACTTTTTAATTTCATGATTAGATTTAATTAAATATATGGCTATAGGAAAACCCGTTTAAATCATAACTTTCGTATTTTAGCTCCGTTTTTCGTGAACTTCGCGTTGACGTGATCGTAGCGAGACGTAGAATATGTTTACAAATATTTTATCTTGTTTTCAATACTGTTGGTGTACTGTTCTAATTATAGGAATGTTTGCTTTGCATGAATGCTTTTGGAATGTTGTATGTTGTCGTGTTGGTCGGCGTTAGAGACGGTGAGGAAAACGTTGGAGACCAAGAACTCTTCGACGACCAGCAGGACCAGCACGAGTTTGTGAACCAAGGCAAGTATAACATGGGCCTTCCTTGATGTCCTAATTCACTTTAATCAATTACTCATTTGCATGTGTCTAATCTTGATACCCGTAAGGACATCCTAGTGATTGTTTATCCTGTTCCTTGTCTCCTATGGGTTAAATGCATATGGGTAGATTGCTAGTGCTCTAACCGAACTTGATATACCTGTTGATGAATGATACTATGGAACAAAGTGAGTAACATGATTTATAACAACTGTTCCATAGGGCGAAAGTGCAAATGACCTTTGTTCATGTTGCTCCCTTACCCTCCATAAGGACTTATCTGTCGGCAAAAAGCTGGGACCCGACAATGTAACCGGAGAGAGTCATATGGCTCGACTTTAGCTCAATAATAGGACCTTTTCTAGCTAGTTAGAGGTTACCTTTTTGGCGCAAATGGGGCTTGCCACGTTGGGTATAGGGCTGCCTCTGTTCCTATGTGTATAGCCGCGATGGATATGTGCCATAGGAAAGGGGGTTCCTACATCTGCCTCAAAGGAAACCTAGCGGCCCTAACTTGTTAGGAAAACCTATGAAATGGCTTCATAGTGTACCCTGCCTGCTCACCTTGGAAGTGACATGGGAGTAATTAACCCGGGCATATGGGGATCACGACTCATGGTGAATGTGCACCACCTCTGCAGAGAGGGTAACAAATCTATTATAACAACCCGTGCTCACTGATTCTGAAAGCGCCTTAAAACTCACTGAATAGATGGCTACTTATAATGTTGTTTATACGAGATGATTATGATGATGTCACATGACTCAATTGGATCGGATATATGATCACGTGGGTTTAAATGGGAGCTTAAGCATAACTTGATAATAGTTGATGATAAAATCTTGACTTACTAAAAGTGCTAACTGCAGTAAACCAGTGTCAACCTTTTTGAGCTTCATAACCCCATGTTATCTTGTTGAGTACGGGACGTACTTACGTTTGTTTACTTTCTATATTTGGATAAAAATCCCGGATGGGTAACAGATGACAACGGATATGAGGAGTTTCCTGAGGATTATTAGGCTTGTGGTCAACCAGTCGACCGTCCCTGTGATAGAGTTCCACGAGAGAGTTACCTTTTTATCTTCCGCTGTGTTATGTAAGACAATGTGATGCTATTATTCGTTATGTAAGTTACACCGTGATGATACTTTTTATAATTTGTCAACTTATGTGTGTGACTGATCTCTAGGCACACATGAGTTTAGTGCATTCAATTTTATCCTTAAAATTGGGTGTGACACGCTCGCTAAATGCTTTTCCTCCCCTGGCATTATGGTGACTTACAATTGAGCATTCCTTTCGGCAAATCTCCTTCAAATGTTCCAAAACATCCTCTTTGGAAGTAGTACAATTGTTTCCCCGCAACTTAAAAAAATAGTACACGTAGCATGGCAAGTGCAATACCCCCGCTAATTGGCAAGCTATAACGAAATCATCATTCCTCCTTGGCGGCTACTGGCATGAAACAACAATGATGCGCTTTTTTTCACTTTCTCCGCCGATGTATTGATCAGCTCGGGACAGGATGTCGTAGGTTTCACGTTTCCAATGTGAAAAAAGGTCAAGCTCCACCCTCTAGTATATATTTTCTAAGAGAGAGAAAGCTCACAAAGGTGATTGGATATATAATTTATTTATTGAAGGTGGTAGGGTATGAATCTTTCTTGCTGATTTTATTTAGTATAGTTTGAGATCATAGTCAATAAGTCGATATACCATTTAGCAAGAGTCACCGATTTAATAATATGAAAAACCTTTCTAATGAGGAACTATAATTTGATCAAAGTAGGAAACAGACTTTTCGGTTTTAACTCAGAATGCGAACACTCGTGCCCAACCAACTGATTTATGATCTCGTCTATGTTGTGATTGGTAAAAAAAAAAGGTGAAGATATTGAAATTTAGCAGTAATGACATGTCTACCAAAGATGGCCAATACTAAAAAAATTAAATGATCTAATATTATGGCTAATAAAGTTTGACGCAATTTGCATACCTCCCGAGGCGAAATGTTCCAAAAGTTGCTCTACATGAAGCATATAAAACTCTACAAAGATAAATTATATACATTCTCATAAAGTCGCAATATGTAGAAGTAACATGAACTTTTGTTAGAAATATATTGCACGTAAATTGCACAATATATCAAGCTCTCATCTAGATCTCAATGCTCTTAAATTGCATATTAGGCACCCTAATTTTGGTTTACTATACCATAGTCGGTCCAACGTGGTTTTGCGTGTGCCTAGCTACTAATGTAGTGTGAAATCATGGCTAGAGTTGGGGTTTTGGCACCATTTCCACCATCATCCATTCACAAAAATGTTCGCACTTTAGCCCTTTACAAATGTAGTGTAAAATCTCAAAAAATGATAGGTAAAATCCTAAAAATAAATAAATAAATACTAACAAGCGAGTAGGCAAACTACAGCCTCATGCTTGTATCACTACTACACGAGCGGCCGGATATTTCCACTAGATAGGAATGAATGGAAATAAGAAAAATAGAGCGTAAGAGATAAACTCAGACTAATATTTCTACTGGGGAACAACACACTGTAGTAAGGATAACTCTAGGCTCATTTTCCCCACGGTGAAAGGTCATAATGCCTAGAGGGGGGTGAATAGCCTAATAAAATTTCTACAACAACACTTAATAAAAAGATTAGACAATTATGAGGCGAAGCGAGTTTTGCGCTAGCCTAATCAAAATGCAAGACATCTACCACAATTCTAGTTTAAGTGGAATCTATTCACACAAAAGCTATGGCACTACTCTATGTTAGTGTGCTCTTAAAAGCAAACAAGCTCTCACAACTAGCTACACTAAAGAGCCACACCAACCAAGCAAAAAAGCTCTCACAACTAGCTACACTAAAGAGCTTGACAACTAGTTTGCGGTAAGGTAAGGAGTAGGCAAGAAGGTTATACCGCTGTGTAGATGTATGAACCAATCAATCACAAGTGTGGATAACAATGAAGACCAATCACCTCGGAATTAATATGATGAACACAATGATTTTTACCGAGGTTCACTTGTTTGCCGGCAAGCCAGTCCTCGTTGTGGCGATTCACTCACTTGGAGGTTCACGCGCTAATTGGCTTCACACGCCAAACCCTCAATAGGGTGCCGCACAACCAACACAAGATGAGGATCACACAAGCCACAAGCAATCCACTAGAGTACCTTTTGGCGCTCCGCCGGGGAAAGGTCAAGAACCCCTCATAATCACCACGATCGAAGCCGGAGACAATCACCACCCTCCGCTCAACGATCCTCGCTGTTCCAAGTCGTCTAGGTGGCGGCAACCACCAAGAGTAACAAGCGAAATCCGTAGCGAAACATGAACACCAAGTGCCTCTAGATGCAAACACTCAGGACTTTGGCTAAGCTCATAAGGCTGCTATGTCAATGCAAATGGCCAAATGGGTGAGCTTGAGCTGGACATAGGGCTTAAATAGAAGTCCCCACGAAATAGAGCCGTTGTACCCCTTCACTGGGCACTGATCAGGGTGACCAGACGCTCCGGTCCTACTGACCGGACGCTGCTCCTCAGCGTCCGGTCGCCCGATGGCGGTCACGTGTCACCTGCGTTCAACTATGAACGTTTGATCTCAACGGTCGAAATGTTGACCGGACGCTGGACCCTCAGTGTCCGGTCGTTTCCAGTAAGGGTCCATATCCTATTTTTGCCGACCGGACGTGTCCGGTCACGCTTGATTGGACACGGCCCAGCGTTCGGTGCTTAACCCTAATCACTGTGACGTCTGATAGCTCGATCGGACGTAGCCTTTCAGCGTCCGGTCGCTGAGTGACCCAGCGTCCGGTTAGAAGACCGACGCCAGCATCATTTCGACCAACTCCATTTCACCTCTAACTTCTTCACCCTTGTTCAAATGTGCCAACCACCAAGTGTATCACCTTGTGCACATGTGTTAGCATATTTTCTCAAATATTTTCAAAGGTGTTAGCACTCCACTAGATCCTAAATGCATATGCAATGAGTTAGAGCATCTAGTGGCACTTTGATAACCGCATTCCGATACGATTTTCACCCCTCTTAATAGTATGGCTATCAATCCTAAATGTGATCACACTCTCTAAGTGTCTTGATCACCAAAACAAAATAGCTCTTACAAATTATTCCTTTGCCTTGAGCTTTTTGTTTTTCTCTTTCTTCTTTCCAAGTCGAAGCACTTAATCATCATCATACCATCATCTTTATCATGCTATGATCTTCATTTGCTTCACCACTTGGAGTGTGCTACCTATCTCATGATCACTTGATAAACTAGGTTAGCACTTAGGGTTTTATCAATTCACCAAAACCAAACTAGAGCTTTTAATCTCCCCCTTTTTGATAATTGATGACAACCCTTATACAAAGATATGAATTAAAATTCAATTGAATCCATGTTGCTTGTCCAAGCATATTTACCATGTGTAAAAGGATATGGATAAGTTTCATGAATCCTAAATAGTAGCAATTGCTCCCCCTACATATGTGCTAAGAGTTTGGATTGAAGCTTGCACATATGCTTAGATAGGAAATGTAGGAGACAATGTCTACCAAATGATGCTAAGATATAAAAGATGGACCTTTGAAGCGTGATACCAATCGGAGTGCACCATTATACCATCCTTAGCACCATAGTTAGCTTGATACCACTTGGAAACAACACTTTGGAAATGAAATCATTAGATGTCCTATGCATGCTAGTTTTTCATTTCATCATTTCAAGTTTACAACTAGCATTCATCACACAAGCATGGATATTTAAAATTTAAAACTTGTGCCATGCAAGCAAACATATGAAATGCACATTCAAATGCACCATATAAGTTCATGAGCTTGCTCCCCCTACTTGTGTGCTCAAAATTTTAATTGATTCCTTTCCTTTGTCATATCTTTCCCCCTATGTTAAATTCTCCCCTTATCACTTATATCTTAAATTCTCTCCCCTTTGGTGTCTATTTATTATCTTTGTGCACTATTTCTCCCCCTTTATCATCAATGACCACAAATGTTTAAAAAGTAGATAGGTTAGGATTATCAATGGGGTGAGGATTATATTCCCAAATTTAGTTCAAACTAGAATATTTGCCAAAGATATTTAACTCGATTTGATCCAAGGACAAGCTTCTTCACACCTCCAAATAAGGGTTATCTTGTACCATGTTGAGTTAAACACTTAGAGCGTATTTTCTAGATCAAACCCTAGGTTTACAAGCCCATAAACAAGTCATATGCTATCACTAGATCAAGTCAAGCATAGAAGCAATAGTGATACCATATAAATATCAAATACATTTGATTTTCATGAATGAGCCTAATAAAATGGAGAGATGACTAGATGCACTAAACATGTCCTTAGCAAGGATGTATGCCATGCCAATCAACTTTTACCTTGGATTGCTCGAAGGAGAGGCATGTCATATAAGTGGGGGTGCATCAACACATATTTGAGAAATCCAATATGTTCAACTCATTCCTTAGCTTGCAAAACCTTTTCTCATCCAATGGCTTGGTGAATATATCGGCAAGTTAATCTTCGGTGCCCACACTCTCAATGCAAATGTCCCCCTTTTTGTTGGTGATCTCTTATGAAATGATGGCGGACATCAATGTGCTTTGTTCTTGCATGTTGCACCGGATTGTTAGTCAACTTGATTGCACTCTCGTTGTCACATAGCAATGGCACTTTCTTGAACTTGATTCCAAAATCACTCAAAGTGGCCTTCATCCAAAGTATTTGTGCACAACAACTACCGGCGGATATGTATTCGGCTTCGGCGGTTGATAATGCAACACTATTTTGCTTCTTTGATGACCATGAAACAAGTGATATTCCTAACAATTGACATGTGCCTGAGGTGCTCTTCCTTTCAACCTTGCATCCCGCATAATCTGAGTCGGAGTAACCAACTAGCTCAAACTTTGCTCCTTTGGGATACCACAAGCCAACATTTGGTGTATGCTTCAAGTACCTCAATATTCTCTTTGTAGCCTTCAAATGACTTTCTCTTAGTGAAGATTGAAATCTTGCACACATGCACACACTAAACATGACATCCAGCCTTGATGTGGTCACATAGAGTAGGCTTCCAATCATAGACCGATACAACTTTTGATCCACCATATTTCCACTTGCATCACTATCCAAGTTGCCATTGGTGTGCTAACGACTTTGCTATCACTCATGCCAAACTTCTTGATCATGTCCTTGATATACTTGCCTTGACTTACAAATGTACCATTCTTCAATTGCTTGATTTGAAGACCAAGGAAGTAACTTAACTCTCCAATCATGGACATCTCAAACTCATTAGCCATCATCTTTCCAACCTCATCACAAAAATCTTGATTGGTTGATCCAAAAATGATATCATCAACATAGATTTGTAACACAAATAGATCTTTTCCAATCTTCTTGATAAAAAGAGTAGTATCAACCTTGCCCATTGTGAACTCTTTAGAGAGTAGGAAGTCCCTCAATCTCTCATACCATGCTCTAGGTGCTTGCTTCAAGCCATACAATGCCTTCTTCAACTTGTACACATGGTCGGGCTTCTTGTCATCTTCAAAACCGGTAGGTTGCTCAACATATACTTCTTCATTAATGTAACCATTGAGAAATGCACTCTTGACATCCATTTGATAGAGTTTGATGTTGTGGGCACAAACATAGGCTAGTAAGATTCTAATTGCTTCCAATCTAGCAATCGAGGCATATGTTTCTCCAAAGTCAAGACCTTCAACTTGTGTATAGCCTTGTGCTACCAATCTTGCTTTGTTCCTTACTACTATCCCATCTTGATCTTGCTTGTTTCTAAAGACCCATTTGGTTTCAATCACATTGTGTCCATTTGGTCTCTCTACTAATTCCCATACTTGATTTCTTGTGAAGTTGTTCAATTCTTCATGCATAGCATTCACCCAATCAACATCCTTCAAAGCTTCATCTATCTTCTTTGGTTCAATGGATGACACAAATGAGAAGTGTTCACAAAATGATGCCAATCTTGACCTTGTTTGTACACCTCTAGAAATATCTCCAATTATGGTGTCCAATAGATGATCCCTTGCAACATTGGTTGGTTCAAGGATATGAACTTGATTGCTTGCACTTGCTTGATCATTTGGTTGAGATGATGTACTAGCCACTTGATCTTGTTCATTGTCATGAGAGTTACTTGTACTAGCTTGATTTGTGTCATCTTGCACATTTGAGTTAGAGAACACTTGTACTTGATCATCTTCATCATCATTCACTTGCCTAGGTCTCAATTCACCAACATCCATGTTCTTCATAGCATTTGAAAGTTGAATGCCTCTAACATCTTCCAAGTTCTCATTCTCTACTTGTGAACCCTTGGTTTCATCAAATTTAACATCATGAACTTCCTCAAGAGTACCACTATCCAAATTCCAAACTCTATATGCTTTGTTTGTAGTGGAGTAACCAAGTAGGAATCCCTCATCATATTTCTTGTCAAACTTGCCCAATCTAGTGCCTTTCTTCAAGATATAGCATTCACAACCAAAAACCCGAAAATATGTAATATTGAGCTTTCTACCATTTAAGAGCTCATAGGGTGTCTTCTCTTTCAATGGGTGACAATAGAGGCGGTTGCTACAATAGCAAGCCATATTGATAGCTTCGGCCCAAAAAGATTGACTCACATTGTACTCACTAAGTATAGACCTTGCCATATCAATGAGTGTTCTATTTTTTCTTTCAACAAGGCCATTTGATTGTGGAGTGTACTTGGCCGAGAATTGATGTCTAATTCCAAATTCATCACACAACTCATCAATTCTAGTGTTCTTGAACTCACTACCATTGTCACTTCTAACTCTCTTGATGGTTGTTTCAAACTCATTGTGAATGCCCTTGACAAATGATTTAAATGTTGCAAACACATCACTTTTGTCCACTAGAAAGAATAACCATGTGTATCTAGTGTAATCATCCACTATCACAAAGCCATATTTATTACCACCAATGCTAGTGTATTGTGTTGGCCCAAACAAATTCATGTGCAATAACTCAAATGCTTTACTAGTGCTCATTATGCTTTTCTTAGGATGGGTGTTTCCAACTTGTTTGCCGGCTTGACAAGAGCTACAAAGCTTATCCTTCTCAAACACAACATCTTTCAAGCCTCTAACTAAGTCATGCTTAACCAATCTATTCAATTGTTTCATTCCAACATGACCAAGCCTTTTATGCCATAACCAACCCATGCTAGACTTAGTGAACAAGCATGTAGATAATCTAGCTTCATTAGCATTGAAATCAACCAAGTATAGATTCTCATATCTAAAGCCTTTGAAGATTAAATTAGAGCCATCTACACTTATGATCTCTACATCATCTACCCCAAATATGCATTTGAATCCAAGATCACACAATTGAGCCACGGATAGCAAATTGAAATTCAAGCTCTCTACTAGCAACACATTGGATATGCTCATGTCATTGGATATTGCAATCTTACCAAGCCCTTTGACCTTGCCTTTGCCATTATCACCAAAAGTAATACTATCATAACCATCATTGCCATTGGTGTTGATTGAGTTGAACATCCTTGCATCACCGGTCATGTGTTGAGTACACCCACTATCAAGAACTCAATGCCTTCCTCCGGCTTTATAATTGACCTACAAAAGAAGATCAATTCTTTTTAGGTAACCAAACTTGCTTGGGTCCTTAAAGGTTAGTCACTAAGTTTTTTGGTACCCAAATGGCTTTCTTCTTTGAGCCCATCTATGGTTTACCAATGAACTTAGCCTTCACACCACTTGTACCCTTAGTAAGCATATAGCATGAATCAAGCTTAAGGGAGGATACAATAGCATTTTTGCTCTTGTTGGTGCATTCATGATCTTTATGACCCACTTTCTTGCAACTAATGCAAAACCAACCATTATTCTTCACAAAACTAGTCTTGTGAGGAGTAAAGGTTGCCTTGCCTTTCTTGGGGGTATAGCCCAATCCCTCTTTGTAGAGAGAAGCTCTTTGGCTACCCAAGCACATAAGCAAGCGGTCCTCACCACCATAGGCCTTAGTCAAAGTGTGAGTGAGCTTGTTAACCTCCTTCTTGAGATTTTTATTCTCAACCACTAGTGAGGCATCACAAGTGAGACTATCACCACTAGATGAGGTGGAAGTGGAAGTGCTACAAGAAGGGTTAGTGGGAGCAACAATGATAGGCATAGATAATGATTCATCAATTATATCACAAGTTAAACCTACATTGCAAGTTTCAATATGCTTCTTTTTATTTTGCTCATTAAGCAAATAAGAATGAGCTTTTTCAAGCTTCTTGTGAGCTTTGCCAAGCTTCTCAAGGGCTTCCTCTTGCCTCTCATGAGATGCATTGAACTCATCAAAGGCTTGCTTAAGGGCTTTAATTTCCTTACGCAAGCTTTTGCATTCTCTTCTCTTAATGTCAAAGTGTTCTCTAGCATCTTCTAGCATGTCAAATAATTCATCTTTAGTAGGTTCATCATTATCACTGTCACTATCATTCTCATTTTTATGTTCATTTTCATTATCATGTTCTTCATCACTTTCATCATCACAAGATTGTACCTTAGTGGCCTTAGCCATGAAGCATGATGAAGATTCGAAGAGAGAGGGCTTCTCATTTATAGCAATGCTTGCAAGTGCCTTCTTCCTGGTGGTCTTGTGATCATCACTATCATCATCATCACTTGAGGAAGCATCACTATCCCAAGTGACTACATATGAATCACCCTTCTTCTTCTTGAAGGTCATCTTGTCCTTCTCTTTCTTTTCCTTCTTGTCATTCTTCTTGTTCTTCTTCTTGTCATCATCATTGTCGCTATTGTATGGATATTGAGCAACAAGATGATCTTTGCTTCCACACTTGAAGCACCTTCTTGACTCTTCTTTGTTCTTGGATGAAGACTTTTTTCTTCTAGTACGGTAGCCCTTCTTCACCATGAACTTGCCAAATCTCTTGACAAAGAGAGCCATCTTCTCATCATCATTGTGACAGAACCGCCCAATTTATACAAGATCAAGTATGGCTGTCCCCGCTAACACGTTGACACACACACTTTTACTCATATAAACCCGGTAGTCCGCCGAGTGTCACGAAGGACCTCGGTAAATCAACATCACAACCAAGATCACGTGATTAAGCAAATACACATCACATACGCAGAGTTGCAGCGGAAATAATATTACAAATGGATTCACAAATAATATTAAAAGTTTGGGTTTCAAAACCGATTATTGAAAACAACATAGCTTTCAAATGATTACATTAATATAAGTTTTAAATACATTGCTAGCATAAGTGACATCATTCGACAAAAGCATATAGGTGAGAAGTAACTATAGAATCACCGAGCCCACTGCATAGCTTAGCCACCATCTTCAACAGTAGAGAACTCCACCGCAACATGGTGGGATAAACCACGAGTACTCGAATGTACTCACTAGACTTACCCGTCGTAAACCGAAATAAAGTGACACCAAGGATTATGCAAGGCTTTATTTGGTGGAGCTGAGTGACAACCTTTTTTGCATAAAAGCTGGAGTAATCATTAGCATTATCCACCTATACTAGCAATGACTTTTAGCCATTCCCTACCATCTATATTAGCACCTGTACTAATCAATCACTTAATTAAGTTGCAAACAATAATAACCATATCAGGTATTTCATGGCTCATTATCATAATAATAATCATCATCATCATTTAACCATATCTTTAAATTTAGTGAATCTACGTTCTGTCACTTTCACCAAGTTCTCACTATCCGGAGAGACGGTGATTCGAATCGATTTCTATCCAGCTGGAGGGGTATTCCTAACACTCACCCAATCCACCTGATCAATGGTTTCCTTAGGTCACCTTTGGTATGACTCAGGAATCGCAGCTCCGAGCAGCGCCGTACCCTCAGGGAGTCCACTCTGCCAGGTGGTCAATCTCACCTCGGACTTACGCCAATAGCTCCCCGCACATCCTTACTATCGCCAGGGTGCGCACTTTCACTTCTCGGTCTTCTGGCCTGAGTTGAGCTACTCGGCTTCGCGGTCGGAACGAGTTATCCGGCCAACTAAGTGATAGGCATGCATTCAACATGACATGAGGACGTACAGCGAATCGGTCCTTAAACGACACAGACGGGGATAGATTCACACCCAAGACCTCCATGCCTTGTTGCTACACTACCCTCATCCCGTCTGGTCTCTTTTCATTATTAACACATGGTTCTTTTCCATGATAGCAAATATAGCCAACAGTGACCAGAGCTCATCCTACATCTCGCAGGTGACAGGAAATCACCTGACTTCTACCGGTCTATGCATAGCTAAGCATCATTCGATCCTACACTTAATTAGGATTCACAGGATTTTATCTGGACAAGGTAAGGATATAATGCACAAATTGATTCCAACCAATTCCTATACTTAATGCATCATCAACAATAAAAGATATTCAAGATATTTGTAAAAACATGGGAGACTTAGAATGCTCCGGGGCTTGCCTGGGATCCCACACAGAGCCAGTGTTAGTTAGACGACACTCGCTAAGTGAGCATCTCCCGTCCTAGCACTTGTCCAGTCCTTTCACCTTCGGGATAGGTCCACCATACACCGTCTTCGGGTTCGGTTCCAACATCACGTCCTTCACGTGGTTCATCTAGCGCACCTAGATGAGATGCAAGATGCAAGTGCATGAATATGAAGAATGGTAATACAAGAGGCATCACATAAACATTCACGATAAACACAAGATTATGCAAGACATAGACACCAATAGCTATTTAACTAACATCACACAACTAACCATAGAGAGCAAGCACATCAAGCATGACACAAGTTTAACAAGGTCACAAGTATCATAACTTGACCATCAACAAGGGCATAAGCCACACTTAGCAACACATGGGGTAAACAACCACAACTAACATATGTCTATTTCTAGACTGGAAACAACAGCTTCATGTTTGGATCATAACTAGAGTTATACAAATCCAATAGCCATGCAACAAGACATTCTAGAAAGCTTATGAAATTCTCTACATTTCATATATAACCATCATAGCATGATTCACAAGTTAACTGGGTCGAAATTATATATTTACAGAAACTGGTCTAAACAAGACAGAGCAATCAATTCTGTAACCCAACTTTAAACAGCTGTAACTCTTAAACTACTTGGCCAAACGACACCAAATTTTAATAGAAGCTAGATACATGATTTATCTACAACTTTTGTATAAACAAGTTTCACAACAAAGCACATTATCATAAAGAACTTTGCTAAGTTCCTAGATCTGTCTATAAACCACATCGGCAAGAAAATAATTATTAACTTATGTTGCAAACACATAATTGGGAAAAACCAACTTTACCAACATTTCACACATGACTAAAGAACACCAGAAAGCATGGTGCTCAGCTCTAAATAATTTTTCTTAAAGCATTTCTTAATTTATTTAGACATCAATGTGTATTTATGAACATATACCAAAAATGCACAATAAATTCTACAAAAATTACAGTAGCTCACATATCCTCTCAATAGTCTACTGTACAAATTTCATACTATTTGCATAAGTATAGCTACCTCTACGAAAAAGACAATTTTCTATTGCAAGAAATCATGTGAGAGCGAGATAAACCAATAACTCACTCATAATTCATCCAATACTCATGAAATTTTTACCACACATCAACTATCACATTAGTAGCATGCCACAAAAATGTCACTTCATTTGGAGCCCTATATCTGCAGTTATGGAAAATAACAAATTCAACTACCATTACAACCATACTGCACAAATCTATTTTTACAGCAAAATATTTAAACTGAAACATGCCATATTATAGATCTAATGCATTGACAATTTCACAAGGATTCCAAAAAGTCCTCATTTACTATTTTACAATTTTTATACTAATTACTATGAATTTTCAAAGTTCATCATTCAAATCTGCCAAAAATCAAAGAAAAGCAATGTAAATCTTGCATCGGGGTCCCTGCGGAAAATAGAACTCAAACGTCAGCGAAGAGGTCCTCCTAAGCACTATTCACATGAGTCACAACTTCACAACAAGATCCTTCCTTTTCCCTTATTTGAGCACGACGTCCTTCATCTTCATCCTTACGATGGCAGAGCGGAGGCGGCGGGCCAGGGCTCATGGCTCCCCACCGCTAAAGCGGCCCAAAGCGGATTTAATGGCGGTCTTTGGGGCGTCATGCGCACACTCTAGGGGAGCCCACGTGGCTGGCCAAGGGGCACAACGCACGCCACAATGACCCAGCCAGCTTGGCAGCACAAGGCGTCGATGCATCACGGAGACGGCGGCCATGTCATGTACTAAGCAGCACAAGGCGCTTCGAGGAGAGGCACACCACGTGCGCTTGGTGGTGGGGATAGGCGGACGAGGTCCAAGCAAGCGGAGGAGGACCCGGCGCAGCAGGGAACAGCAAGAGTCTTTGGAGCTTTGCCACTCGGCAATGGTGGCTATGGAGCTCCAGCAGCAATGGCGTGGTGCCAGCTTGGAGAGGGAGTAGGAGCAGGAAGGAAAAAGGGAGAGACAAAGAGTGGAGAGGGCAGGGTGCCGGTCCTTTACTTGAGCAGGCGGAGGCGAGTTGGCGGCCATGCAAGCAGCGAAGGCGAGCGAGTGCAACATGCGGCCTGCAGCTCTATGCACGGTGTTGACACTGTTCATCCATTTCAAATTTCCAATTCTACCTCAAACATACCACTGAAATCCATACTTCGTGCCTCTGTAACTCCTAAACCACGACGAGTTAGCAAAAACTCTATTAATAAAAGTTGTATATCTACATACCAGCTCCAACTTTTATTAAAGCTTCAAAGTCTAATTAGGCCTGGTTTGGGAGATACAAGGTTCCAAAGTGGGGTACACGAAAACTCAAACATGAATTTCAGTCATCCCAGGCTTAGCCGATTTTCGAGGTTTCACAACAGCACTAAGTTCAATCTTTGGGCTTTGGTTTGACTTGCTTCAAAGCTGATCTAGCTCTTGATCATTAAACAAAGTTTGTTCTACACCACTCAAACTTAAACTTTTGTTTAGGTTCCACTGCCATGCAAACCCTCTAAGCCACAGGTCAAACCAAGTCAAAATAGCATCGCGGTAATGCTTAAATATGAGTTTTAGACCGATTGATGCATTTTCTTGACATTTGCCCAACATGAACCTTTTATGGCTTTTGTTGTAGAGTTCATCTAGAGTCATTTGGGCAAGGTTGCAAGGTTTGGTTGATGATCTATAATTCCATTCACTTAATAAAGCAATCCAAGAAAGATTATAACTTATCATTTCATGTGACTTTTTGATTCTAAACTTTATGAAACTTTTTCACTGGTCAGGATGGATGCATGTTGATGTAATGTACATGTAATGAGCATGTTTAACATTACTCTTGCATAATCTTAACAAGGGTACACATTGTAAGTAAATGTGTGTTGTCCAAGTTTAAGTTGGAGCTCACTCTTGTAGATTTGACCTTGACACCTTCATCACCACTTAACATGTCATGTTTGAGCTTAAACCCATTGCTTAACTAGTGACAAACACCTAGGGTGTTACAATCATCATCATCCCATGAATCATCTTCTTCAGTAGATGTTTCTTGCTTAGCTTTTCCCTTGGATGATGTGGCTTTGAATGCCACGCTCTTCTTCTTGTCATCCTTCTTGTCATCTTTCTTCTCTCTCTTTTCTTCCTTCTCATCATCATCTCTATAAGCATCATCGGTCATGATATCTCCCAAGATTTGATTTGGTGTCATTGTATCCAAACCGGACCTCACTAGAATAGTGACCAATGTACCAAATCTTGAGGGTAAGCATCTCAAGAACTTATTTCAGAATTTCTTATCCTCTATCTTCTCACCAAGTGCCTTGAGATCATTTACAATCACTTCCATCCGATGGAACATGTCCGACACACTCTCATCTTTCTTCATCTTGAAACTAGTAAATTTATCCTTGAGAATGTATGCCTTTGCACCCTTGATTGCCTTGGTGCCCTCAAATGATTCTTCCAATTTCTTCCATGCCTCATGAGCTCTCTCAATGTTCTTAATTTGCTCAAATGTTCTCTCATCCAAAGCATCATGGATGGCACTAAGAGCAATGTCATTGTTTTGGAGTAGCAATTCTTCGACGGTGGTGGGAGCCTCTTCATCTTCTATCTCAATTTTTGTTTCTACCACCTTCCAAATCTTCCTATTGATTGACTTGATATATGTTGTCATCTTAGCCTTCCAATAGGGATAATTTGAGCCATCAAATTGGGGTGGCTTCTTGGTGTTATTGATTTGAGCCATTTTAACACCGAAGGTTGTTAAACCTCAAATAACGGTGACCTCGGCTCTGATACCACTTGAAAGGTCCTAATGGCTAGAGGGGGGTTGAATAGCCTAATAAAATTTCTACAACAACACTTAATAAAAAGATTAGACAATTATGAGGTGAAGCGAGTTTTGCGCTAGCCTAATCAAAATGCAAGCCACCTACCATAATTCTAGTTTAAGTGGAATCTATTCACACAAAAGCTATGGCACTACTCTATGTTAGTGTGCTCTCAAAGGCTAACTAAAGAGCCACACCAACCAAACAAATAAGCTCCCACAACTAGCTACACTAAAGAGCTTGACAACTAGTTTGCGGTAAGGTAAGGAGTAGGCAAGAAGGTTATACCGCTGTGTAGATGTATGAACCAATCAATCACAAGTGTGGATAATAATGAAGACCAATCACCTCGGAATCAATATGATGAACACAATGATTTTTACCGAGGTTCACTTGCTTGCCGGCAAACTAGTCCTCGTTGTGGCGATTCACTCACTTAGAGGTTCATGCGCTAATTGGCTTCACACGCCAAACCCTCAATAGGGTGCCGCACAACCAACACAAGATGAGAATCACACAAGCCACAAGCAATCCACTAGAGTACCTTTTGGCGCTCCGCCGGGGAAAGGTCAAGAACCCCTCACAATCACCACGATCGGAGCCGGAGACAATCACCACCCTCCACTCAATGATCCTCGCTGCTCCAAGCCGTCTAGGTGGCGGCAACCACCAAGAGTAACAAGCAAATTCCGCAGCGAAACACGAACACCAAGTGCCTCTAGATGCAAACACTCAAGCAATGCACTTGGATTCTCTCCCAATCTCACAAAGATGTTTAATCTATGATGGAAATGAGTGGGTGGGCTTTGGCTAAGCTCACAAGGTTGCTATGTCAATGCAAATGGCCAAAAGGGTGAGCTTGAGCCGGATATGTGGCTTAAATAGAAGTCCCCACGAAATAGAGCCGTTGTACCCCTTCACTGGGCACTGATCGGGGTGACCGAACGCTCTGGTCCTACTGACCGGACGCTGCTCCTCAGCGTCCGGTCGCCCGATGGCGGCCACGTGTCACCTGTGTTCAACTGTGAACGTTTGATCTCAACGGTCGAAATGTTGACCGGACGCTGGACCCTCAGTGTCCGGTCGTTTCCAGTAAGGGTCCAAATCCTATTTTTGCCGACCGAACGCGTCTGGTCACGCTTGATCGGACACAGCCCAGCGTTCGGTGCTTAACCCTAATCACTATGCCGTCTGACAGCTCGACCGGACGTAGCTTTTCAGCATCCGGTCGCTGAGTGACCTAGCATCCGGTCAGAAGACTGACGCCATCATCATTTCGACCAACTCTATTTCACCTCTACCTTCTTCACCCTTGTTCAAATGTGCCAACCACCAAGTGTATCACCTTGTGCACATGTGTTAGCATATTTTCTCAAACATTTTCAAAGGTGTTAGCACTCCACTAGATCCTAAATGCATATGCAATGAGTTAGAGCATCTAGTGGCACTTTGATAACCGCATTCCGATACGATTTTCACCCCTCTTAATAGTACGACTATCAATTCTAAATGTGATCACACTCTCTAGGTGTCTTAATCACCAAAATAAAATAGCTCTTATAAATTATACCTTTGCCCTGAGCTTTTTGTTTTTCGCTTTCTTCTTTCCAAGTCGAAGCACTTGATCATCACCATGCCATCATCTTTATCATGCTATGATCTTCATTTCCTTCACCACTTGGAGTGTGCTACCTATCTCATGATCACTTGATAAACTAGGTTAGCACTTAGGGTTTCATTAATTCACCAAAACCAAACTAGAGCTTTCACACGGTCGGTTTGATCTTTTGATCATTTACTGCGAGCGTCGTATAAAACACTCCCATGCTAGTATAAAAGTCTCTGCTCCGTCCCTCCAAACCAGCATCACACACACATTGATCAAACCCCTGCAACACACACATCGATCAATAGTGTACTCGTTCTTATGGCTTGCTGAAGTGGAAGCCGGACAACTAGGGTAGGAGCAGGAACACCTACGGCGAGGAGTTACAAGATAAATTAACGAGTAAAGGCTTTGCCAACTAACCTTCTTAACCGAGCAACTGATCTATATTTTATGCTCTATATAAGCTGTGAAAGATGGTTCACCACTGACTAGTATGACACATAAAATGATGTCGTCGTCATCTGGGTAGGTAATAGGTGCACTCAGTCTGAGACAACCAACCCTGAAATAGTGATGCACAGGCAGGCTGTGGTCCATGTGAAGGACGATTCACACAAATAGGGTGTCTGATAAAATGGTTCTCAGATGAAGGGTAACACTGTATAAAATAATTATAGGAGGAAGATGGAATGGTTCTCAGACGAAGGGTAACACTGTATAAAATAATTATAGGAGGAAGATGGTGACGTTAAGACTTGGCACTAGTTATTATCGCTGATGATTCATCTTATATTTATTTCTCGCACATGTTATTCTCCTTATTATTCTTGCTGAGTATGTGTAAACACATACTCATCTAGCTCTTCTTGTTGACACGCATAGAAGGAGGGGAGAGTAGTACTGCTGGGTGGACTGACAAAGACATGCATACATAGGGTGGGCATAGCCGTGACATCTACTAGGGGAGTAGTTTTGCTGCACTAAATAAAAGAACAAGGATAGCTGCCTTGTGAATGTAGACTTCAATAAGTTGTAATCGTGACACAAAGTATTAATAAAGTGTGCTTATTGTATGAATTTTGATGCCTCTTTTTGCCTTGTGTGTGTATGAGGATTTTAAATTTTCATACACATACGACACTGTCATTGTCTTATTTTTGGGGCGTGACATGCAGAACTCACATTAACAACCATTCACAACCCTAGTTGTCTACTCCTCACTGTCTATCCCTTTCTAGATGCCATTCCACGCACCTCTTCCGTTATTTTGTTTTTTGTTTCAAGTTCATTGAGTTCTTCAATGAGGATACCGAGGAGGCCACATGTTCCTTTAACCTTTATTTTCTGTGGATGGAGGAAGGTGATGGAGCTCAAATCGCGTACCCCTAGAAATCCAAACAATATCGTCTTCACTTTCCCAACAAATAAAACGTAGGTTTGCTTCTATTCCTTTCCTTTTTCTATATATGGAGTTGCTATGATCTTTGGTGGTGGCTTCTAATTTTCAATTCTGTAGAGCAATAAAACCAAATGAATACCATGTATAGTATGTGAGGGACAAGTTTGGGCTAGGGTTGATACCAGAAGAAGTTGCATAAATTATGAAAGGCCAATTCATGGGATTGGAGGAGCAATGAATCAAGATGTGCGAGTAGGTGTCAATGGCAGCACCAATTGCAAAAGGAGATTTGTGTCTTACTTAGAGGCTTTTGGCAGCTGTGTTGTGTGTAGTATGTGTGCAATGCTTGCATTTATCATTGTTGTGAACGGCTACAAAATTCCTACCCTCGCCATGGTATCATGCTAAGTCAACAACCGAACACATGTAGATGCAGTTGGATCAGCTTTTGGTGTAGTAAACTAAGATTAGCGCGCTAAAAAGCAATTTGAGAGTGTTGAAATTTCGACGAGAACTCAGGATAAGTCTGGGAATCAATAGTGAATTTTACTCAATTTAAAATGCTATACTGGCAGTTGAAATGCTCGCATTTTGTATGAGATGGTATTATATTTAATTCCATAGGAGTCTCCAATGGTTGAACTTGTTTTAACTTTAGCATGCTAGATGCAAGAACTGAGGCGGTATTTGGAACATGCGAATAGAAAAACGCAGGAATGAAAAAGGCATAAATGTAATGTAACATATAAAGTAAAAAACACATAAATGCACAATAGATGAATGCCTAAATTTTGTCTTGGATTGTGGAAAAGTTTTTCCAATTGAATAAGCAAATAGCCGTTATATACACTAGCCATAGTACAAACTAACCTAGTTATTTGGAATTTCTTGCTGCTATATATATGGCAAGGGGGAAGTTAATGCGTGACCCGTTGCGCTCTCAGGCGAGCGCGCGACCCTGCCGCCGCAGTCCATCGCCCCCCGTCGCCGCGGAGCTCCGACGAGACCCTACCACGCCCGCGGCGCCCTCCTTCTTTCCCTCCCCCCGCCGCCATGGCCATCGGCGCCCCGCCCTAGCCTAGCCCGGCCGTCTCCTACGTCGCCGGAAGCCCGGAACCCTAACCACCACCCTCGCCGCCCCACCACCTGGGCGCCCTGTCTCCTCCGAGCTCCTTCTAAGCCTGCCAGAGTTAGGAAGAAGAGAGGGAGAAAGAAGGCGCGGGGTCGCGCCATCGTTATACGCGTGGCGGTTGCGTAATAACATTTCTCTATAGTAGGACGTTGAAACAAAACTATATTACACACTACTAGCTACGCTTTCTACACGTTTACCATTATCAGCCTGTTCGGTTGGCTGGTTCGTATCATTGCTGGTTCGTTTATGTGAGAGAGAAGTACTGCTGGCTGGTTCATGTGAATAGCATCCATGTGAGGGGGCTGGCCAGCCAGCCCAGCCAGCCCGCTCCAGCCGATCGGGCTATATGTCATTGCAAAACACACACATACCATTCTATCAACCATTCAATAAGAGTGAGCTAATAGCTTTTCTTCAGGCTGTCTCCAACAGGAGACCTATTAGGAGACCCAGACTTAAAATGGGTGTTCAACAGAATATCTATAGTCTACAACAGAGTACTTATATGGAAGACCCATTTTAGGTGTCAGAAGAGGTATAACCCAAATTTGAGTACTATCTTCTGGAGATCCATTTGCAGAAAAAATTCTCTTTTGGGTCTTGTTGTTGGAGAAAAACAAAAATATGTATTAAACGCTTTATCTGTAGTGTTATCTAAACGTGAAATGAGTCTTATTTTAGGTAACAGTTATTGGAGAAAGTCTAGCCAACAATTGCAAAGGAGATTTCATACGGACAGAGATCTTTGGAGCTCTGTCTCGAAGATTACGACAAAAATGGACGCGCCGATTCAAGACGGGACGATGAAGCGAGCGTGCTCCCGGGGAAATGCAAGACCAAGACGAGCAAAGCACGCCGAGAGAGGGTCGACCATCATTCCCTTGTCATCCCTACACTGCCACGGGGCGCATCGAATGAAAGCTATTCACATTCATTGCGTTCGTCATCATGAAATCCATGGCGCAGTCACGCCATCATCTCCGCCGCACCCGCGCCCGCGCGTACCAACCCACCCGGCCTCTCCCCTCCCCGTCCTTTTTCACCAAGGTTCCATCCTCCGCGCGGCACCCGTGACCGCGCCCCGCCCCGCGGCCGCGCCCGACGCCCCGTCCCCGGCGGCTGACCAATTCCACCATTCGGCTCCACGTTTCTTTTCGAAATAACTACTCCGATTCCATATTTCGAATCGATTCCGTCCTCACGCTCACGCGGCAGCACCGCTCTCCCGCGGGTCGCGTCCAGTCCACCACCGCTGGGCTTCCGCTCCTTCCGCGAAATTCCACCGGCAAAAGCAGTGTGGAGTACCGACTAGAGACGAGTCTCGGACCCGCCGCACCCCGAAGTGCCGAACCCTACGCTACGCTGCGGGAAGCTCTCACGTCGCGCCCGCCCGCCCATGGACCGCCTCGCCGACGGCCTCGCCGCGGCATCCCTCTCCGACACGGAGGACCAGAGCGCCGCCGCCGCCGGTGTGCCAAGCGCTGATTACCTCCTCAGCGTCATGCGCGCCGTCGAGGGCGCCGAGGCCACCATGCGCAGCCAGGTAACTGCTCCATCCCCCGCTTCCCTTCCTTCCGTCTCTTCGAATTCCATCGCTTCACCTCTAACCCAGACCAGTTTCGGGTCGCAACAACCAAAATGTAATAAAAAAAATACCAGCTTATTTTGATTTTTTTTCGTGTGATTTTATTCCATTTCAGCTGGAAGAGAATAACCAGCTCAAGGAAGAGTTGATGAGGAAAACACAACAGTTACAGAGGATGGTAAGTCTGTTTCTGTTCCATGCAGAATTTAAATCCTTTTAGTATTACCAGAGGCATAATATTCTTCACACATGATCTCGTTCTACCATTTCCATCCTATTGAAGTTCAAGGATGTCATGTACCTTCCCTGCTACCTACGTTTTCTTTTTGGGATTTATGCCCACAGAAAATTGTTAGTGGCAAAGCTTAGGATGAAATCTGTTAAGTTCCGTTCGAGGTGACTGGTTTTACTATGTTCTCTTTTACCAAAACAGTCTTCTCGGTCGGTTTGACTGAGAGTTTCTTCTTAGTGCAACACCATAGGGGCACTGGTACTGGGGCTGTCTTTCCCACCGTCTACTCCACGAAATTGGTGTAAAAGACCTAGATACTTTTGGCGGATGCGCCTAGAATACGTTCTAAGAACCTGCACGTTTGCGCTTTATTTCCTTGAAATAAAGCTCGGAGACCTTTTCTCTAAAAAGAAAAAATGGTGTAAAGGAGCAACAGAGCAACACAGTCGAGCATTTTTTACCACAATCTTTTTTGGATATGGTACTTGCATTGACTAGAGCTTTCGATATGTTTATATTTCTGTGTCAAACATACCAATAGATTTGTTTTATTTGAAAATAATGTCTCTGTAGGCTGTGCTGTAATCAGCTTTGGCAGCTTGTCTCATTGCGTCATGATGAAAAACCACAACTCTTGCTTGACATATAACATCTAGAATTGTACTTCTATGGCATATTCGTGGGCATCAAGTGGTTGTTTTGGAATGTGCTTCCTTATTTTTCAGAGCGAAGATGCTACATCCCAAAGTTCTTTCATTGGATTAGGTCAAGAGCGCAATTCTGTTTCTAATAAAATGGATGGCTCCAGCTCTTCAGTAAATCCTCAGAGTACCTTGATCCTTCGTCAGAATGGAAGTTTTGAAAGTAGAGAGCCTCTGACTCAGGAAAGCTTGAAACAAAAATACCTTGACAGTCCCCAGGCAAATGGAGCATTTAAAAGATCATTAGGAGAACAGACTGCTGTTGATAGTGGTGGCCCATCACAATTCTCTACTCCCTCATCTCGGTCCCTTTCTCCAAATAGGTAAAGTAGCACATGTCTATGTTTCTGTCTTGGGATGGTATTTTAGTTGCCTTATAATGATATAAAAGGTTCATTACAGGCATAGAAAAGATGGAGATTATGATTCTAGGTTATTACCAGTTTCAGAGATGAACTCGAACATATCCTGGAAGCAGGTAAATTAGTTCTCATTCAGCGCCATCCGCAACTCTGCATACCTATGATATGCTGTTCCTAACAGTGATAGGTCCTACACAGGACCTTACTGTTAAGGTCAAAGAAGGGGAAGAAGAGATTGCACAATTAAGAAAGCATCTTGCTGATTACTCTGTGAAGGTAAAACATTTTTCACACGTGAAGGCCACTTTACTGTATTTTCCTTCTTGAGCTTCTATTGACCACAAACAACTCCTGACAGGAAGCGCAGATACTCGATGATAAATACAAGTTGGAAAAACGGATTGCTTATATGCGTATGGTAAGATGTTCATTCTATCGGAAGTGAATAGTTCCTTGGAGTGTGTTTATCATCTCATCTTAATAGTTGTTTTCAGGCATTTGACCAGCAGCAGCAAGATTTAATTGATGCAGCATCAAAAGCTTTGTCATACAGGCAAGACATTATTGAGGAAAACGTCCGTCTCACGTATGCGTTGCAGGTATCTTTCATGTGCTATATGATGGATTGTATAATTGTATCTTCGTTTGACTCTCAGCTCACAGTTGGAATATCAAATATGCACAAGCTTGATGCTTCTTATGCATGTTTTCCATCTTAATTAAACATCCCGCTTATGTAAAATATCCTTAAATGTGTACGATCATAGCATGACTTCTGTTGTAGCATGACAAAATTGTTCTGTTGCCAAAAGTCTGAATGTTCAATTTCAGTGCTTACTTAAAATTTGAGCCGATTCTATGGTACAAGCTCAAGTCGGAATGCAACGCATTCTTTATTTGTATAGCCAAATCTTTATTGCAGTAGCTGAAGATAGTTATGAACACGTGATTGCTTGTAGCTCTTTGACACAAGTGTTTGGCATAGGGATTCTTTGTATTGTCTTTCCTTAGTACTGAAGGTAGACTGAATTCCAAATGATTTCTATCGAACAACCGTATTTTACTATTTCATCTTAACCACCAGGTAGGATAATTCATTGCCATGATTGTGCCTGAATTATGTATACATTATACATTGAGATATCACCATATCATGTACTAGGTTCTAGAGCTAGATTTGGCTTGTACACTTATGCTGTGTGGTTCAGTCGTTTCTTATGGAAACTATTTTTCAATACCCCAGCCCGTGAATATTAATGTTAGCCCATGTATTCCTAGGTCTTAGTGTGACGGGTTTAGTTTGGTATGAAAAGTTAAGAAATGTTAGTGACCACCTTATAAGCCCTCACATTCCAAACATAGCACCCCCTAGTGAACACTTTTACATGAAACTAGGATGAAAGTGTAAGATAAGGTGCTTTCCATACACATGCTTGGGTTGGTTGTTATTAATGCTGATGTAAGTTTGTCTTTCCTGGACAGTAATAATATCAGTTTATCTCATGGTATGTTCATTGTTTGGATTTACTAATAAAAAAATGGAAACAATCCTAAGTGTTACTTATGTTACTGTCCAGGCAGCCCATCAAGAAAGATCAATTTTCATATCTTCTTTGCTTCCTCTTCTGTCTGAATATGATGACCTCCAGCCTTCAGTTCTCGATGCTCAGTCAATTGTTAGTAATTTAAAGGTATGCTCTGTTTTCTTGTATGTGCTGTGGCAAGAGTACTGTCATTTAGCATGCATCAGAATTGTTACTACTTTATTATTGGATTTCAAGGGAGAATAAGGTTAAAAGATGAAATGATTTTAAGTGCTATACATTTTCTATTCCCTGTACGAAGTATTCAACAAACATAGCATGCCATGCGTTAATCATATACAAAGCAATCTGAGATCAATTAAAATTTTATTACCTGCGACCAAATTTTTTCTACATTGTATCTAATATAATTCAATTGAAACCAGTATCTGAGCTATCCATTTTCTGACATTTTTACCTTTCCCTGTAGGTTTTGTTTAAGCATTTGCAGGAGCGACTTATTGTTACCGAGGTGAGCCACACTAAACTACCAAAAATATGCATTTATACAAAATGGCATACCGTACCAGTAGTGAGCTTGTCATGTTTTTGAAGTTGCCTTGTATGCAAACTTGGATGGTGCAGGACAGATTAAGGGAGTCTCGATACCAGATTACTCCATGGCATACTGAATTGTCGAATAATACCAGCAATCCTGTATCTACTGATCCTCCTGCTGGAAAAGCATTGGTGACTACAGTATGATATGACTCTTCAGTATATATACACATTCTTCCATTACTCTGTCAAGTTTTAACACATGGTCATGTGCTTCCTACAACTTCTTTGCTTTCTCAGAGCAAAAGCAGCTTTGATGTTGTCCCCCAGCCAGTGTATCCTCACGTACAATCCCCAATGTCTTCCCCTGTTCAAGCTAGAGGTGATTGGGGTGCATTCGGTAACAAAAACCATCAAGATATTTCAAATGAGGTTCCTACAAGAAATGCTGGACATGATGACATGGGAGGGACCTCTCTTTCAAGCAGGTAGCATCTCTTGTAGGAGTCTACAATAATGTACCTTACTAACTTCTGGATCAGTGTTGTAGTGTCTTGAGCATGCTACAGACCTACAGCTATGAATACTTCTTGAGTAGCTGACATTATTTTTAGCAAATTTCCCTTTCCCCCTTCATATTGTTGTTTCACTATTTTCGATAACATTAACTTTTCTTATGAAAGATTTAGGAAACCATTTTGCGTAGTTAATTTTGAGTCATGACTAAAATGCTAATACAATATGATTTTTTTTTATGATTTTCAGAAACCAATATAGGACTGATGTTCCTACTCAAGTATCTCAAGGTGATTCCCATGCTGTTCATTTTGACTTTGAGACTCAGAGTCAAAACCCACCATTCAAGGGTCTTAGCAGAAATGATATACTGGATGGTTCAGAGAGTGCTGAAGCCCAAAACACACAAGAACCTTCGACTCGATGGGGTCCAGGGGACTCATCTAATTTGGTATCTGGCCTTGAGGATGCAAACCCTTCATATCCTTATCTTCCTACAGTTCTTGAGGAGCCTGGTTCTTCTTTCTCTGAAGGTAATTACTATTGAATTAAGTTTGTATTGTTTAACACTACATTCATCTGATAATATTCATAAATGCCTATTATGAACATACAGCTGCAGAGGATGATCCATTGCCAGGCATAGAAGGGCTTCGAATCACAGGTGAACCTTTTCCTGGACGAGAACTTCAAGCAAGTGGATACCCCACCAATGGTACCACAACTTGTAATTTTGAGGTGTGCTTGACTTCTTGACTTCTTGTCAATCCACACTCCGAGTAGTGAAATGATTTTTCAATCTCATCACTTAAAATTGTGAGTTCCAAACTTTCAATATGGTTTCACTTCTTGCAAATGATTTGTGCCTGCAGTGGGTGCGCCATTTAGAAGATGGCTCCGTAAATTTCATAGAAGGTACCCTTTCTCTTCTTTTTTGTGTGCTGATACATTAACCCAGAGTTTATGTTCTGTGACCGAGTTACCTAAAACTAGGATGTCATGATGCCTCATAAAGTTGTCTGTAATTATATTTTTGTTGATGTAGGAGCAAAGCAGCCTAGCTATGTCGTTACTGCCGATGATGTGGACACTTTACTAGCCATTGAAGTCCAGCCCCTAGATGATAGGAAAAGAAAGGTACTTATCTTGTCATATGATCGATCTTTGTTCTACGATGCCGTACTTCTTTCCAAAGATAATTGTTGCAATAGAATGCAATAGTATCACGAGAAATGCTCTAACATAGGAAGTAGGTCTCAGAAAAAGGGACCTTACTGCAATTTCAGCTCTTAATCCCATCAATATGAGTAAAAGGCATAAATGAGAAAATATCAAAAAATAATTACCCTGATCACTTTTGCCATTGTAAGTCAATACAGCGTCCTTGCCTTTGCAACCCACCAAACTAGCCATATGTCTTGGGTGCGTTGTATTTCTATAAATTCTTAATGCAATGATATCTCCTGCATATTCAAGAAAAAAAAAGTCAGGGATGAGATGGTGTGTTAAGCCTTCTTTAGTGCTTCTGAACAACCAGATACAATTCCTTTTTATCGTCTAATATTCTGCTGTGCTCTTAACATAGAGGTGGCTCTAGCAAACCAAGCTAATCACTCAACAATTGTAAACCGATCCACATAGCTAACATCCACAAATCAAACCAACCCAAACTAACTCAAAGCAAATGATAAACTTGGGGTGCCCTGGCCATGTGCGCTCACGGCACTGTGAATTTTTACGAACACCCGTTTCTTGCTCACATAGGTCTTGCTGACAGAATTATTTACAACAAATACCATTGTTTTCGTTTTCCCATTCACTTCAGAGCAGAATACAAATATGATTTGGGCCAAAATCGTGTCTGCAATTTCTTTCTGCTGGAATGGACCTGTGTTTTTTACTTCCAAAGTGTGGAATCATTTGATTATCCTTTATTTTAGGTTATTTACTTATCTAGCATAGTCAATGGTCCACATGTCTTGCCAAGAGACATGCTTTTCACATTTGGTGGTGTGAAAAAAGATTTTCATGGGAGTAATTTTGTTTTCATCTGGGACTCTTTCTGGAAAAATATTACTTAGAAACTAAATTGAGTTTGTTAGCATATGAATTTTATGTTCGTCATAACTCTAGGGGTGTAGTGGAAGTTGCAGTCAATGTTACAGAATCATCCTGACATTTGATATCTGGGTTATTGGTTTTTTTTCTCAAATCTGCAGGAGAACTGCGTGTCTGCATATCATTGCATTAAGAAGGATAGAGAAATATTTACAAGAACACACACACACATCACACTAAACGCTTAGATAACCAACATGTCCATTACATCAACCAACCTAACCAAAACTACTAGTAGCGACCTCTAGGTGAAGCTGCACCAACCCTCTTGACACAGCCAAACACTAAAGGTGTCCCTCTTCAAAAACATTCCTCAAAACTGCCTATTGAAAAGCGAGCACTGAAGGGCTGCTGCAGCCAATTTCCACTAGGAATATTCATCATCGTGTATCCCTTTATGCCGATGATGTGGTACTGTTTCTTCGCCCAGTCGCCACAGATTTGCAAGTGGTGGATGCACTGTTACGGCTATTTGGCACATCTTCAGGACTGAGAACAAATATTCAGAAATGCAGTGTCTCTCCTATTCAATGTTCAAATGAAGACTTGGCTGTGGTTCAGACTCATTTTCCATGTGTAGTTCAGGAGTTTCCCTGCAAATATCTTGGCCTTCCTCTTTCCATCAAGAAGCTGTCTAAGACACAGTTACAACCTCTGATTGAGAAGGTGGCTGACCATCTGCCAGGTTGGAAATCTGAGTTGATGAATCGAGCTGGTCGTGCTACATATGTGCAATCGGTTCTCACCTCAGTTCTAATCTATTTCGCCACTGCCTTGGAGCTTCCTCCATGGTGCCTAAAGGCGGTGGATAAGATCCGTCGTAATTTCTTGTGGCGAGGCAGGAAGGAGGCAAAAGGAGGTCACTGTTTATTAGCTTGGCCCAAGGTGAGCCGTCCAAAGGAGCTTGGTGGCTTGGGCATTTTAGACCTTCAAAGATTTGGTTGGGCACTCAGGGTCCGTTGGTTGTGGTTGAGTAAAACTGAACCTGATAAGCCATGGGCAGCCTTCCCGGTCACAGTTCATGGGAATGCACAGGCCCTATTTGATGCTGCTGTAACTACGGAAGTCGGCAATGGGGCGAACACCAAGTTCTGGACTGATCGGTGGTTACAAGGGTCCTCTATTCAGCTATTAGCTCCCAATTTATTTGCAACTGTACCCAAGAGGCGGGTTAAGAAACGTACAGTTCAGGAAGCACTAATGGACAATCAGTGGGTACATGATATCCAGGGGCACCACTCGGTGGAGGTCCTATCAGAATTCTTGGACATTTGGGACTTGGTTCAGGAAACATTACTCCTGCCAGAGGTTGAGGATGTTCATAAGTGGAAATTGGACATTTCAGGTCAATTCTCAACTAAGACAGCATATGAGGCTTTGTTCCTTGGAGCAGTCCAGTTTGAGCCGAGCACTCTAATTTGGAAGAATTGGGGTCCCAGGAAGTGCAAATTCTTCCTTTGGTTAGTTGCACATAATCGATGTTGGACAGCTGATAGACTTGCTAGAAGAGGTCTTCCTCATCCTGAGCACTGCCCCTTCTGCGACCAAGAGGATGAAACCATTCAGCACCTCCTCTGTTCCTGTGTCTTCTCTCGGCAATTCTGGTTTCAATTACTTCGCACCTTTGCACTCCCGGATATTGCACCTCAGCCATCTGTCACTGGGTTCTTTGACTGGTGGCAACAAGCCGGTAGCACTCTTGACAAAAGAACCAAGAGAGGATTCAATTCATTGGTCATGCTAGGAGCCTGGATGCTTTGGAAGGAGAGAAATGATATTGTGTTCAATGGTGCCTCACCTAGGATACAGCGGGTGCTTCTCCTTGCACAAGAAGAAGCCGCTCTCTGGAGGTTGGCAGGCGCTAAAGGCATTAGTTAACTGGTCGCTGCTCGACCTGGGGTTTAGCAGCGCCTGTTGAGGGAGGTTGACTTCTTACATTTTTAACAGGCGCGTATGTAACCTAGAGACGGTGTGTAAAGTTGGTGTGTGTGCTGTTGTATGGCTATATAAGCCTTTTATCCCCTTTCTTAATGCAATGATACGCAGCTCTCCTGCGTATTCCAGAAAAAAAACTGCCTGGACACTGGGTGCAGAACCATTGAACACAATCATTTCTATGCTTCCAAATCATCCAAGCACCCAAAGTGCTCAGTGATTTCAATCCTCGCTTCCAAAAGCCTTGACCAAAGCATTGATCCTCAGCCACCAGTCACAGAAATTCTCATCCTCAACCTGTGGAGAGGTCTGGCAGTCCAAAATGACGAAAAAGATAGTACAAAACCTGCCTGGAGAATATACAGTTTGTCAGAAGATTTTATATGGTCTCTTGCTCTTGATCACACAGTGTACAATCTACAGTGAGCCGGATGAGGCAAGCCCCCTGCGGGCAAGTCTGTGTCTGTCAGCCATCCAACATCTATTATGTGCTGCCAACCAAAGAAAAAATTGGCACTTCTTAGGTGCCCAAGATTTCCAAATAAGTTGCATGGCGCAGATTGTATACCACCATTAAAGAGGTCCTTACATATCGACTTAGTGGAATACTGTCCATTCTCCGTGAACCTCCAATGGTGCCCAATTGCTCATCCTGTATATCTAGATGTAACTGCACTTCGGTTAGGAGGTCCCAAATAT
This sequence comes from Miscanthus lutarioriparius, assembly GCA_904845875.1. Lineage (NCBI taxonomy): Eukaryota > Viridiplantae > Streptophyta > Magnoliopsida > Poales > Poaceae > Miscanthus > Miscanthus lutarioriparius. The sequence goes on from CAJGYO010000006.1 coordinate 90,688,355, forward strand.
CAAGAAATTTAGAGAGGACTGCAACAGTGAGACCACCGCTAATGTCCTGACCTGTTATCTGTCAAGACCTCTCTCACAGCACGTCTATTCTCTCTTCTTTTGGAATGGAGAAAAAGACACAAGGAGCCAAACCAGCAATGGTCGTCCCTTCCAGCCAATTAAAATGGAGTTGCGATCACCAACAACAGAAACCATGGTGATTGGGAAGAAGTCCCTGACTGAAGCGTGAACTTGTATAGGGAAGGAGGGCCATGACATGTCAGGTTGGGTTTTGGCTAACCAAAGCCATTGCATCCTCAAGGCCCATGCAAAGGATTTAAGATAATGAATACCATGTCCTCCAAGCTCTTTGAGATGACAAACTTTACGCCATGTAATCAAACATTGTCCCCCATTTGCCTCTTTTCTTCCTCTCCAAAACAACAACATAGCCTTTTAGTCCTAAGCAAGTTGATGTAGGCTAGAGTTGAAACCCACCAAGAGCCCCAAGTCACGGTTCAGGCACTTCAATAGCTGCTTTCCAAGCACTCCTATTCAAACATAAATTTCTAGGTATATCCCACGCTTTCAAATATCTTTTTATTGTCTCCCCTATGTCAATTTCGGTCTTCCTCTACCTCGTTTCATATTATTAGCTTGGCTTAGGACTCCACAATGCACTGGTGTCTCTGGAGGTCTTCTTTGGATATGGTCAAACCACCTCAACCGATGTTGGACAAGCTTTTCTTCAATTGATGCTATCCCTAGGCGATCACGTATATCATCGTTCCGAACTCGGTCCATTCTTGTGTGACCACAAATCCATCGCAACATACGCATTTCTGCAACACTCAGTTGTTGAATATGTCGAATCTTTGTAGGCCAACATTCTGCTCCATACAACATAGCCAGTTTAATCGTCGTTCTATAAAACTTGCCTTTTAACTTTTGTGGTACCCTCTTGTCACAGAGAATGCTAGAAGTTTGTCGCCACTTGATCCACCCTGCTCTATGACTAACGTCCGCATCAATATCTCCATCTCTCTGTAGCATCGATCCCAGATACCGAAAGGTATCCTTCTTAGACACTACTTGATCTTCCAACCTCACATCTCCCTTCTCCTGTGCAGCTCCGCCAAAGTCGCATCTCATGTATTCGGTTTTAGTTCTGCTCAATCTAAAATCTTTAGACTCAAGGGTCTGCCCCCATAACTCTAGTTTCTTATTTACTCCAGTATGGCTTTCGTAACTCTAGTTTCCTATTTACTCCAGTATGACTTTCGTCCACTAACACTACATCATCAACGAACAACATACACCAAGAGATATCCCCTTGTATGTTCCTGGTAACCTCATCCATTAGCAAGGCAAAGAGATACGGGTTTAAGGCTGACCCTTGATGAAGTCCAATTTTAATCGGGAAGTAATCTGTGTTACCATCGTTTGTTCGAACACTAGTCACAACATTGTTGTACATGTCCTTGATGAGGGTGAAGTACTTTGATGGGACTTTATGTTTGTCCAAAGCCCACCACATAATATTTCTTGGTATCTTGTTATAAGTCTTCTCCAAGTCAATGAAAACCTTGTGGAGGTCCTTCTTCTGCTCTCTAAACCGCTCCATAACTTGTCTTATTAAGAAGATTGCTTCTGTGGTTGACCTTCCGGGCATGAAACCAAATTGGTTTGTTGATATCTGCGTCGTTCCTCGCAGGCGCTGCTCGATGACTCTCTCCCATAGCTTCATAGTGTGGCTCATCAACTTAATTCCCCGATAATTAGTACAACTTTGGATATCTCCCTTATTCTTGTAGATTGGTACCAATATGCTTCTTCTCCACTCCTCAGGCATCTTGTTCGATCGAAAGATATTGTTGAACATCTTGGTTAGCTATACTATAGCTATATCCCCGAGACATCTCCACACCTTGATTGGGATACCATCAGGGCCCATCGCTTTGTCCCCTTTCATCCTTTTCAAGGCTTCTCTGACCTCCGATTATTGAATCCTCCGCACAAAGCGCCTACTATTGTCATCAAACGAGTCGTCCAACCGAACGGTGTTTTCGTTCGCACCATTGAACAATTTATCAAAATACTCTTGCCATCTATGTTTGATTTCATCCTCCTTCAGCAAGAGCTGCTTCCTCTCATCATTCATGCACTTGACTTGATTGAAGTCCCTTGTCTTCCTATCGCGAGCCCTAGCCATCTTATAAATGTCCTTCTCTCTTTCATTCGTACTCAAACGTTGGTAAAGGTCCTCATAGGCCGGCCCCTTTGCCTCACTCACTGCTCGTTTTGCAATCTTCTTTGTCACCTTATACTTCTCTATGTTGTTTGCACACCTGTCATGATATAAGCGCTTATAGCACTCATTTTCCTTAATAGCCTTTTGCACATCTTCATTCCACCACCAAGTGTCATTTGAGTCGCATCCGCTCCCTTTGGTCACTCCAAGCACCTCTGAAGTAACCTTCCGAATGCATGTTGCCATCTTCTCCCACATGCTGTTTGCATCGCCTTCATCCTTCCAAGGGCCCTCTTCAATGGTCTTTTCCTTAAAGACCTTAGATGCCTCCCCTTCTAATTTCCATCACTTCGTTCTAGCAATCCTAGCTTGTTTGTTCCCACGAGCTTGCACCAGAAAGCGGAAGTCAGCCACCACCAGCTTGTGTTGAGCGACCACACATTCTCCAGGTATCACCTTACAGTCCACGCATGTTCGTTTATCCCTCCTTGTAAGGACAAAGTCGATTTGACTAAAGTACTGGCCGCTACTAAAGGTCACTAAATGGGACTGTCTCTTACGAAAGAAAGTGTTGGCTATCATTAGATCAAAAGCTATAGCAAAGTCTAAGACTTTCTCTCCCTCCTGGTTCCTACTACCATATCCGAAGCCCCCATGAACCGCCTCGAAACCTGCACTTGATATACCTACATGGCCACTAAGATCACCTCCAATAAAGAGCTTTTCGCTACTAGGGACAGCTCTAACCAAGCGATCTAAGTCTTCCCAGAAAAGCCGCTTAGCACTCTCATCATGGCCTACTTGGGGGCATATGCACTAACTAAGTTTAAGACCATATCACTAATGACAAGTTTAACTAATATGATCCTATCCTCTTGCCTTCTCACCTCCACCACACCATCCTTGAGGCTCTTATCAATCAAAACTCCTACTCCATTTTTATTTGAAGTTGTCCCTATGTACCAGAGCTTGAAGCCGGTATTGTCCACCTCCTTCGCCTTCTGCCCCTTACATTTAGTCTCTTGGACGCATAAGATATTTACACGCCTCCTAACCGTTGTGTCCACTAACTCTCTTAACTTACCCGTAAGGGACCCTACATTCCAGCTACCTAAACGGATCCTAGTTGGCTCAACTAGCTTCCTTACCCTTTGCACCTGCTGATGTAGGTGTGAAGACCCTTGCTCATCTTGCACCACATCCGGGCGCCGATGTGGCGCGCCACTAAGGATGCGACGATCCGATCCTTGCTTACTTGACACTGTGCCCAGATCGCGACACGGCGTCGTCACGGGGTGACGACCCGCCCTTGCTCATTTAACATCATACCCGGGTTCCGGCATGGCGCGTCGCTAAGAGGGTTACGCCTCAACGGGATTCTTTTGGGTTTCATCTCCACAAAAGTGGCTAAGTTTTTACATTGGCTCACCGTGCCTAACACAACCCTCATCCTTTACTGTGGGTTTGGGACCTGCTATCTTTGGGACACCAAAGGCGCCCACCATAGGCGGAGTTTCCTCTCCAAAAAAAAATGCACAATGAATTTCTGCAGAAGTGATTGTTCTGTTAAAATTTCTTTCTTTACCATCACCAATATACTATGTCAAATGAGTTATTATATGCTGCAAGTTAAAATGCTTTTAGAAAACTGATTCCCTACTATAAATTCTGCTGTTAATACTTCTAGAAACCTTCTGTTGCAGGGAGACTTTATCAAGGTTTATGCCAACGACCAGAGAAAAAATTTCATGTGGTGAGTTTTTGGTAACAGTGAACTGTGATTATGTTATTTCCATTTACATTTTAGTTTTTCTCATAGAAAGTGCAAATTGAGGAACTTAAACACCTGAGATAATGTGGTGTTTCCTTAGAACTTTTTTAGGACCAGCTCTAGTAGAAGACATTTTGGTGTGCTATCTAACACTGGCTGAGTTCATGTATATTAATCCAATGTGCTGATCCAGTTGATCTGTCTTAAACTATGATAACTAGTGGTGTAGTGTCCATTGGGCAAAAACTTGAAGACCTCACCATTATTATGTTTGAAGAGTGGCTAAAGGGACAATTTGATCTCCTTGTATTTCCTTAATTCCCAAGAACAGTGGTATTTCTGTTTTTTTTTTTGTTTTTTTGTTTTAGTAAACCATATGTGCAACTATGTAATGCTCCTTCTGTCCTTTTTTATAAGGTGCGACTTAACTTGGCATTGTTTCTAAGCTGGATTTTGACCATACTTTTCTCTAGTAGTATCACTGCTAGTTACAAAATCTTAAACATAGGAATGCACATTCAAATATGAATCAAGTGGTACCACTTTTGTCAGCAAACTTTTGTATAGTTAGAATAATTGTTGATCAGAAGTTACTAAGTTTGAATTTTGAAACGTATGCATGCCTTATAATTTTGGATCGAGGGAGTACCTAATACCTATATGCTAGATAATAAGTTATATAGTAGCTGCATTGCATAAGAATTTGAGTAACCATCTTTGATGCAGATCCTGAAACAAAGGAGCTTATTAAGAGAACCCTTGAAATTGGGCATGTGACCTACGAAGTCCAAGTCCAACTGCCTGTATGCTCTGTCATTTTGCATTACACATTTACTTATCAATTCTTATTGCTTTCTTCTGATGTCACACAACTATCTGAACTATTGAATTCTCCAACAGCAGGTCAGATTTTTAGACATATGGGAACCAGCTGTGTTGGCAATAAAGAGGGAAGGTTACAGCATTAAATGTAATGGGCAGCGTGGTGTTGTTATCACAGAGAAGTTTCAGCAAGGAACTGCTGTACGTCACTACTTTTCAGCATACTTTATTTCAGAAACTGGAATGCTGTATATTCTTGTTTTTTAATTTTGCAATAATAATTTAGTTTAGTTTTTAACCATTGTTGTACAGAGAGGCATCCACGTTGGCACTATCTTCATAAGGCTGCGTATCCCATGAAAACTGGACAAGTGTTGCAAACTTGAAAACTCATTAAAAAACATATTTTGGTCGCTTGGAAAAAAATGAAACTTGGAAAAGCCATAGACGATATATGTCGCAAAGAGATGCAAAATTGTTTTATTGAAAAATTCATACAAAAATGACAAACTTCGGGTGCATGTGCACTAGGTGACATTTGCCATCTAGTGCATATGCACCTGAAATTTGTCATATTTTGCTCTTGAAGTTTCTAGTCTGACACCTTGTTTGCCTTTCAACTGTGTCTTTGAAACTGCTTTCATTTCACATAATTGATCTAACATGTGCATGCATATTGTATGTTTATGAAGCGCGCGCCTTATAACAAATCTTGTAATGCCCTATCCAGATTCATATTCCATATGGGCGTCCAACAGAGTTCTCGATTACATCTGCTGATGGTGCCAGTTATGATCTGAAGCCAGTAGAAAATACACTGTGAGTACCAAATGAGGCCTCTGCTTCTTTTATTAGCAGCACAGTTTTTGTACATTCCTACTTCGTTAAATATATTAGCAGCAGCGATCTCTGCTATTGTCTTAAAAATAACAACATGCACCATCACTTCTTTAAATTGGCACTGTTGAAATTCGCCTTTCTATGTTATGTATTTTGTACTATTGAAAGTATGGCAGTCTGGGACCCTATACCCCCAGATTAGGAAAACATTTATTCTTATTCTATTTTGTTATGCCATTAAAAATAATGGGCTTTTTTAATCAAGATATCCCAAATTTCATTCAGAACCAAGTACTGTGCCCTGGGCCCTCAGAGTACTCTACTAGATAATCCCTTTATGCTTTAAGTGACTGTATTGCTATGATCTTTATATTAGAGGAATTTTGATACCTTGCTGAACATAAATCATTTACATCTTATCTTGTTTCATGTTCTAACTTTGCAGGTTGCGGGATACCATTGTTCTAGTATTAAGGTTGTTCAAAAATATGGTACGATGATTTTCTTGTACAAGACATAGCATATTAGTGACCCCCTTTATTGCTAATCCTCATCAACAACAATAAGTGGGTATCAAGAGCTTGTGACTTCTTGAGTAATATTTCATGATGAAAAAAGTTCATTATTATCCTTGAACTTTGGCCTCCATTTGATTTGAACACTGAACTATAAAACTTTACACTTTACAACCTAAAAAATCTCATTTTTTTTAAAGAACATGAAGGAGAACTGCATGTATTCGCATTAAGAAGAAACTCAGTTCGGTCTAGACCATTATGGCATGAGTGCTTACAAATGCCTGAACTCAGGTAACACACAGCTATCTTCTAAACTCATTCACATGGTGTCCGAGTTAGCCAGCACAGCAGCAATCACCCATTTTGGTGCTAGTGGGCACTTAGTCAGAAAACAACTACCTTCTGTGTGCCTGCCTGTCTGTGTGTGAGGTGGACGGACTTGATAGTTCAAGATTGCAAATGGGACAGTTTCTAGTTCTAGAGTTCACAGTTGTGTGTGTGAGGTGGACCGGACTTGATAGTTCAAGATTGCAAATGGGACAGTTCTAGTTCTAGAGTTCACAGTTGAAAAACTAACTGGTGCCAGAGCTCAGGTTGAACAGTAGTGGTACCTGTCCTAAAATTATTAGCATGTTTGATGGCACCGCACAACATTCACCTCTTCTCTAAAACACTACTAGCAGTCAACTATAAAACTATTGACTTACTAAGTTGCTGTTAGTGTGTTCTGTATGATTGGCTGTGCTGGTTGACTTGTATGCTGTTACCATTTCTGAAGTTCTGAATACCTTTTAAGTTTGGTCACCGAAATCCATTTTTGTGTTGCCTCTTATGTCATTTTGAATGCCATAACATAAGAGGTTATGTTGTATCTTGGTTAATACCGGCAAGTATACTATTTAAATAGATGAACCTTTTTTTTTGGAGAAAGACACCCAAAGAGTGCCTCATCTGTTATTTATCAAATAAATTGTTCTTTTAATCATCACAGATGGTGTCTAGAAAGCTCCATCATCTGATCAAAATGCCACTGCATGTTGTTCCTGAACGTACATGTTTTCAGAGAATTTGTTCTCTCAGTGTAGAGTGCATTACAGTATTTACCGTACAAATGGTGACCTGGCACGCATGTGCTTCCAGGATCACCCCTTGTGTCATCCACTCTTTAAAGAGATGTGGAAAAAACATGGCGAGCTGATGCTGATATTAAACTGGTGCATCATGTGTGCATTTATATCTTCCTACTGTTTCAACACTGACGTGAGATGTCTATCTTTCGCAGGCTCTTGAGAGGAGAAGAGGAAGAAAGAAGGGTCTTTTCTTCAAGTAGTTTCAGCTAGATAATACTTGTTTCTATGCTTCTTCTAATGTATGTAGCATTTTGGTTGATTGGCGTGGTGCATAAGTGGTGTTTTATTCAGTGTAAAAATTCTAAACGATTTTGTTGTAAACTAACCATAATACCAATTACACATGTTAATATATTCCTGCCCCCTCAGAAGAGGTAGAGTTCTACCATTACGAGTGCAGCTGTGCGTTTGGCTTCCAGGGCACACGAGAATAAAAATTATATAGTTCAAATGTAATTGGGCGAAAAAGAATTGGACGGCCCCTGACGACGCTCTTTAGAATTTGATTGATCTGTCAAGAGGAGTGCACCGCGGTGGCCTGGTGGGTGGTGCCTGCCTGGCTGGTGCTCCACCGGCGGGCTGCGGCTTGAGGGATTAGCATATCTTTGTGAAGATGCTCTGTAAAATTGGCAGCGTGGAGGTGAGGTCCCGGTCCACGCCCGAGTAATAAGGATCTGAAAATTTTGTGAGGATGGGCGCGCCTGATGCCTGATGCAAACTGGGATGGGCATCCTTTACCGAATATGGGAGCGGACGAGCGGTCCAGGTCTGCGAATTGGTTCCTGACGTGACACTGATTACGCCAGAATGGACCGGCCTTACATATGTACGTACAAATCAAATAGGTATGTGAGTTCAAAAAAAAAATAAAATCAAATAGGTATGTGCACTGTTCAGAATCTTTTGGTGCGTGCGGTGCTGTTCAGTCTCCCTTGTTTGCGTATGTTATACGGCTGGTGAGTCATGTCTGTCCCAGTTTCTTTCACATTTTTTGGCACGAACGGTGTGTGTCACTTTGGCCCTGTTCGGGAACGCTTATCTGAGAATCGATTTTAATCTGATTATGATTTTTTGATAAGCTGCGACGAAAAGAATCTGCTGTCTAAACAATCGAGGGTGTTTGTCAATCCTGATTATTGCCCTTAGATTGCCTATCCTGAGTGCAAAATGACCTGTATGCCCCTGAGGCTGATGACACCTCATTTGTTCACTGAATACGAGCTGAAAACAGTTATGGTACTAATTTTTTGTGTTTCCATAATATAGTTTGTGACAATAACTAATGTGTAGGCAACATGAAATTAACAAAAGTCTGGACAAATTGAGATCGATACAACAGTTAATCAACCAACCATAGCCGTGGCTATAGCATCACGCAAAGCACTCATATCCATATCATCTCCAGAAGCACTTCCTTCATCCGAGCTGGATTCGGGTCCATCTGTACCTTCTTCTTGGATATTTGATTGAAAGTGAGTATCATTTATGGAATTGTCTCTAATGAAATTGTGAAGGGCCATACAAGCAACTATAATTTTTGATTGCTTGTTCACGGAATATTTGGGCATCTTCAAGAGAATGCGCCATTTCATCTTTAGGACTCCAAATGACCTCTCAATCACGTTTCTCAAACTTGAATGCGCATTATTAAACACCTCCTTGAATCCCACTGGAGTACGACCGTGTTGCCATTCAGAAACATGGTACCTTTGTCCCTTGTATGGTGCAAGATATCCTTTTTTATTAGGATATCCTGAATCGACGAGATAATACTTCCCTACATTTTGTAATTGTAGGTTACTTAACACCTCATATCCTTGTCAATTGCAAAAAAATGATTTGAGTCCAAAAGATACATACCTTCGGGAGGGTGTGGGAATTGTTGCTTGTATGTGACTAGAGTATCCAATAAGACACGTCTGTCATGCACAGATCCGGGCCAACCAGTGACAACAAATATGAACCGCATATCAAAGTCACGGACCGCCATTACATTTTGCGAAGCATAACCATGACGACCAATGTATTTAGGTTGCTCATGCAATGGAACAGTTACTGGTATATGTGTGCCATCGATTGCACCAATGCAATCTTTGAAATGAGGCCAAAACCTAGCTTCTTGTAGCTTAGGATGTATAGAACTAAAATGTGGATATGTAGGCCTCACAATGTAAAAAGCCAACTGCATGACACACTTAAGTACCTCTGTAAATTTCCTGCTAATAGTTTCTAATGAGTGGGTGAACTTGTTCTTCACTTGCCTAAATGATTGAGGTGCACCACATGCCCACAAAAACATTGCTAAGGCTTCCTTCGTACACATTCCTCTACTTGCTTTGAAGCCATAATTTTCTACCAAGGTGTCATGAAGGTGTAGGAAAACTGACCTTCTCATTCTGAACATGTTATAGCATTCAGTTGGATTTTGGAGTGTGATCTCAACCCACTGGATTCCAGTCATAGTTGGAATTGTCATAGGAATTTCAGCTTTCTTTCTACCTGTACTACCCATGCACTCCAAAGCAATGTATGCCACCATAAAGTCATCATCATCTGAGTCAATTTCACTAGAAGCACTAGATGTACTCATAATTATCTGTGACACAAAAAGATCCACCAATTAGATATTTTCTCACATCCAACGCTTTGTAGATTACAAATTGATTATGGTACAGTTGACATAAAGCATACTCCCACCTATCGTCTAATATGCTTCTAAGAACTTGAACATTAATTAAACAGGGAATATGTCTTACCTCTGCAAGAATAGGCCTTGGAACCTTCTGGCATGTCAAGGAAAGTACATGAATCGCATAGGATTGGATTGCCTGTTCAAAACCTGCACATGTAGAGTCACGACAGTAAAGACATAGGTTAAAATGCATATCACCTGGCCCAAAATAACATAAGAAAACTTAATGATTAGGAGAATAGAAGATATCAAACACTAGGTGACAGAACAAGGGAGGTACACAAAATAGTTAACTTGGGCACAAATGCGCAATGTAACACTTCAGTCAACCCCAATGACAAAAAGCACTTGGACCCAAGTCTGAAGACTGGAACAGACTGGGCATAGTCTCACATTACAATATGTAACAGACTGGGCATAGTCTCACACAACGAATTGGAAAAATAGCAATAGTCTCACACAAGGAATTGGAAAAAATAGCAATAGTCTCACACAAGGAATTGGAAAATAAAACATAAATGTGACTGCCTCAATCTAACACTAATTCTTGTTCTTGTCTTCCCATGCCCTTCGCAGCCATCCTAACCTCCCACTAGGTGTCTTCAAAGTACTAAACATGTCACGATACTCCTTCTTCATAAGTAGTTGTGTGGCATAGTAATGCTCATCACTCCCTTCCTCAGCACCATCCTCAATGACTTGATCAATCATTTTAGTAACCTCATCTCTAACATGATCAATGACATGTGAAGTGGCTGACTGTTTACTACTTTGTGCCTTCTTCTCATATGCATCCACTAAACGCTTCATGCATTGATCTCTAAAAGTCTTCTTCTTCTTTTCCGGAGGTGAAATTGGGGCTGGTCTTTTTTGACCCCGTTTGTCTGAAGTGGGTGTGACCTTTGGTGTCACACCATCCTCACTGATAGCATCAGCAGCATCCTCACTTTGACATGTTTGGAGAGCATCACTACCACCAACAGGAACATATGAAGTCTCATTAGTAACACTAATTGCATCAAACATGATCCGCTGCTGGTCCTCATGCTCAAGTGGGTTATCTCTGAATGTTATACAACCTGACATAGCCTGAAAAGTAAATGAAAAAAAATTAGCTGTTTTCAGAGAAAACATAACAACTTGCATATGAGAAAAATACTTGTGGATTGTATGCTCACCGCATTTTGCTCCGCCCACCATTCATCAGAAGCCACAATACAACCAGTGTTAGGATTCCTCCCTAATCCAGTAGCTCTCATGTTCAAAGTTTTCCATTGGTTATATTTCTTCTTCATTGTATCCCATCTATTCTTCATTTGTGACTCATTATAAGGCCTCTTGGTACGTTCGAAGAACTTTCGGACTAGATTTGCATAGCCCAGACTATTCAAACAATGTCCAGGCCTATTGTGGGCAAGAACTTCTTCCACACAAATGTCATTGAAGGCCTTAGCAGAAAAAGCATCCCATTTTGCCTGAACTTTTGCTGACTTGTCCATTTCAAATCTCTACAGACTAATAAATATATAAAACACAAGCATTCAGCATTATATTTGAAGAAAAATTCCTAACCAAAGCAATGCAGCTCCAATTCCTAAAACAAAAAGCATTCAACATCTGCACAGACATATCCCTAGCCATGGTACTCATCTAGTAACATACTAGTATATAGTAGTATACTACAGCGAAACGGGACCAATTGGCAAAACATTGCTCGATCTAGAGAGCCATATTAATAGCATAAAATAGAACAAAACTAGCATTGGATCGGAGAAGCCTGCATGCATGCATGGTTCTTGCTGCAAGATCCCATTATTATATATATTCCTGCTTATTAATATAAGTCTTAAGGAGCCAATAAACAAGTCAGTGAGTGCATACATGCATGGGGCTGGCAGGTGTACTAGCTAGTGCCTCAGAGTCTGGAACTACTGCTTGGCAGATTCATCCAGCCAGCCAGCGCTATGCAGGCCAAAAGCCAAAAAGTGACAACAAAAACGGCCGGACATCTCTAAAGTCTCTGATTTAATTTCTGAACCCCGATCGACTGAACTGAATCCAGATATGTAGCTTCCTTCTCCATGTCCCCTAGCGGCCGGTGGTGATATGATCCCACAGCTAGCCACCGTTTGGACGCAACGCAATGCAAGCACTCTCTTTGTGACTATAATTCGTCCTTTTGCAATACAAATAAAAGCAATCCATAGATCGGGTATGAAGAAAAGTACCTCAACAAATCAAGGGAACGCAATAAAAATCAAAGCAATCCATAGATCGGGTATGAAGAAAAGTACCTCAACAAATCAAGGGAACCAGGACGGGGGGATCGTAGACGAAGCGGAACACCTTCAGTCGGAGCAGAGGAAAGGGCGACGGGGGAGCCGGCCTCCACCGACCGAATAGCTACGGGTGCCTCCGGAGAAGATGACGGGGACAGGGAGCGGGAGGGCGCGAGAGTGGAGGGAGGGGGCGTGAGTGAAGCGGCGTGAACCCTAGCGAGCGAGAGTCGCTAGTGGAGGGGAGCGGACGGAGATGGACGGGTGAGTGGAGGGCGGAGGTGGAAAAAAGAGTTGTGGTGTGGGAAACGCAATCGCTCGCTCGCATGGTCCTCAAAACGCCAGTACAAGTTCATTTAGGATTGTTTTCACCTCCCGATGGTTACATAATCTAAAATAAGCGAGGTGTTTGGGTGGGATTTTCGCTTCTTTTCACCTCGATTCCGATTATAAGCGAAAACAAACACGCCTTTGTGGCGCTGTTCCTTCCGACTTTCCGAGACATAAGCGCACAATTATAACACTACAGAAAAAACGCCTCTTTCTTGTTGCTTGCCCGGTCGGCAAAGGCATAAACCAGTCGGCAAAGGCTTTGCCGACCGCAGCTCACGCTGCGATGGCGGCAAGAAGAGCGGTCGGCAAAGCTGGGTCGGCAAAGGCGGATTTGCCGATCGCCACGTGGCACACCACGATCGGCAAAAGCCTTTGCCAACTACCACGCCAAAGATCGGCATAGCCACGCGGCGCCGTCGATCTGACGACGGGGCTTTGCCGATTCTTTGGTTCCTCGGCGGCCGAAGAAAGAATTTTTTTCAAAAAAATTGTTTGCCCGATAGCCGCCACTTCAGCGGTCGGCAAAGAAAGAAAATATTTTTTTTTTTAGAATGTTCTTTGCCGATCGCTTTGAGTTGCAATCGGCAAAGGTTTGACCTCTTTGCCGATCGCCTCCCATTGCGATCAAGAAAGACTCGTCTGAGGGTTTTTTTGCACTTTTGCCGACGGTCGGCAAAGCCGGAATTTTTTTTTTGCTTTTGTTTTCGCTTTCTCGCATCAAAACCTCGCAAAATCACAAATTATAATCCAATTTCACCGAAGCACCCGTAGCACCATTTATATCACAATTTCATCACATTTGTCGCCAACATCACCACATATATCACAATAACGCACAACATCACATATATCTCACATATATGTCACAATAACAACCACACAAGTGCATTACAACCATCACATGAAGTCCAACACGTCCGAACACCACAAGTCGACGTCCATCACACGAAGTTCAACATAACAAGTCTAGGTCCATAACGAAGAAAAGAAATACATGACAACAACTTCGACGATACGGTGGATACATGATAACAGAATCGACAAATACCTAGCTTTCATCATGCCGCCCCGGTCCGGTCTCGTCTCGCCTCCGCCCCAGTAGCCCCCTGTGTTTTGCCCACGAAACCCCTTGGACCAAATCGAGGCGCTGCATACAGACGCCACCCTCACACAGACGGCGGCCACGAGTACGCCGGAGGAGGGCCACGCGGAGGTGGATACGGTGGATAGGGTGCGGTGGTGGATACGACATCATCGATGGCGGGACCTCTAGGAGACGGGTTCGAACCAATCACCGACCGTACTCGCACAAGTTAAACGCCAAGTGATGTCATTAGTATCTGCAGATGGACGCACAAGTTAAAGCAAGAGTCAATATACTCACCGGGGTCCCTCCAGGAGCGACAGCGTGAGCAGCAGCAGAAAAAAACTCGGAGGAGGAGGCGGTGGAGCGAACATTGGAAGAGGAGGCGGTAGACGCCCCGGCGTCTGCATGGACCGGAAGAAGCCGCCATGTTCGCATCTGAGTGTTGTAGTCTTTGCTGCGAGCTTTGGCCGGTAAGCCATCTGTTGCGCCATCATCTGCGCGTGCAACGTGATGATCGTCTCCTCCATCTTGGCCTCCATCCGGGCTGCAATATTACATCCGCAGTGTTGATTGTATGTACAAAGCGAAAACGAGTGAACGACGAACAAAACGGCACTTACCGTGACGCCGATCGCCGCCGGGCGCTTACGGGATGTCATTTGGAGCTCATGGGCGTGGATCGAACTCGGTCAGCCAGGAACCTAGGGACGGGTCGAGGGCGTGTGGGACATGTAGTAGCGGCCGTCTTTGCTTCTCGTCCCAACCGTTCTTGCAGAGGTCTATGTCCGAGGGCTCGGCGGTGGGTCGAACGCTCCCCAGAAGCGCCGGGCGAGCCGCGACGGTGTACTCGGTGGCCTTCTCGTAGGCGGTGGGGTTGGTGTACGCATCGGGCCCGTCCTCCGGGTTGTAGACGTTGTTTGGATCCGTCGCCTTGCCCTTGTGAGAGAGGAGGTACGCGGTGTACTTCGTTGATTTCCCCCACCGCAATGCGTCTGCGTCGCATTGAAAACACAACACATGGTTACAAGTATTGACAATTGAGCGCAAGGATTAAGACATGAATAGACGCATACCCATCTTGTCGCGAATCGGGAGGGGCTGATTCCCTGGTGGTGTGACACCCCTCGATCTGCAGGCGGCGGCCTGACGGTCGGCGCGCCACAGACGCTTCATCCGTGCGCCACATGCGCACAATCTCCGTCCCAAAGATTCCACGTGGTTGTCGCACCACGACGGACACACACGCATGACATCAAGTATTTGACATGCGAGAAGATTAGTGTAATGTTTCATCAAGGAATCTGAACGAATGTTGTCATACTTAATTACACCGCCGTATTGCGCTTGGGTGAGGTCGGCCTCCCTCGAGTTCATTCTCTCCCGGATTTGGGGCTTCTTGATGTTCTCTCCAAGCACGCTGGCGTGGAAGTCGCGGATGGCTTTGTGATCGCGCCTCATGGTACAGTCCTTGAGACGATCTTTGCAGACATCTCCCTCGCACTCGCGCCGCTTTGGGCCGCTTTACCCTCCTCGCGACGTGAAGAAGTCCCGCATACGCACACATCATGTAGCATTTCCTTTTTGCAAGAAGTCCGATTTAATGCGTATTATTTAGCAATGCGGTGCGATGAAAGACTCACCCAAAACTCCCTCTTTATCTTTGCTGCGATGGTCTCGCCACCCTCCTCGACGAGGTAGAAGTGGGACCACTTGGTGGGCACCTTCATCTCGCCGTTGACGCGTTGACAAGGCCAGGTAGTACTCCTTAATCGGAGGCCACGGATGCCATTGATATGGCGTGCTTGACCTGCTCCACTCACAATCTTCCGGGAACTACACGAGTCATTAAGAACAATTGTTAGTCTTCGATTCGATTTTGACATGTCATATGAACAAGTAGTGAAATCAATAATGGTTACTTACGTACGCCCACGGGTGTGATCACCGGGCGCCGGTGGAATTGCGGCCGCACCCTAGGAAGCTGCGTGGGCCAAGCGAGTACACCTTGGCCACGCTGACGAAGTCGGGTTGCCTCGCTTGGTGTAGGCGCGTCATATCGCCGCATCGTCGCCATCGCCGTCGCCGTTGCCGCCGCCGCCATTGCTGTTAAACGCTGACGTCGTCCCCTTGCGAGGACGAGAACAAAGACCTCTCCCCGGTCGCTGGCGACATCCATCGGGGCTGGGACCCCCTCTTGACGACCAGCGCACTAACACCTCCTCCTCCTCCTCGCTCGTTGTCGGCGGTCTCCTGCGGGGGGACTCGGTACCGAGCGAAGCGTCTTTGCTTTCGATGCGCGGCACCGCCGCCGTCACTTTAACATTTTGTCGAGTGCTGCAATGACAAAGAACAAAATCTGTAGCATAAATAAATGACAAGTACTTGTAAAGGAACATAATAATAACAATATAGTATTACATGGCCTCGTAATTATCTCCTCATGAACGGCAATATCTCAAGGCGTGAGTCGCCATCTCTATCACTATCGCCGCCATCGCTATCAATATTGTCGAGCTCCCTTAAGTCATCACCGCATCATCATCATCCTCATCGTCTCCATAGTCATCATCATGTACCTCCTCCGGACAACTCCATCATTGCACATCATCGCCATCGCCAAGCATTCTTAAGTCCCTGGCATCCTGCACCTCCTCACCCTCGTCCTCATCGATTTCGTTGTCTACTTCCATGCCCATGAGCGAACCAATGTTGATCTCCAAGGTACCTTCTAGCCCCTCAGGTTGATAGAACTCATCGGTGCTTGGGTCAAAGTTGTAATCGTTGTCGTTTGGGAGAGGCGCTTTGCCGCGCGGCGACACCAAATGCACAAGGCTCCACCCCGCAAGCTTCTCATCTTTTTGGCACGCCCATGGGAGGTAATAAACTTGCGTGGCGTCTCGGTTGGCCACAATGTAGACATCGTCTCCTTTATAGCTGGAGTCCTATCGAATCTCGACTTGACCTATCGTAAGGTCTTTCCTCGTGATATCGAGGATCGAACCAATGGCATTTGAATACCACCGCGCTAAAGTCCCGACACCCTTAAAGTTGAGCTCGTATATCTCTTCGACTATGCCATAGTAGTCCTTCCCATCCGTGTTTAGGCGTTTAACTCCATGACACATGGTTTTTAGGTTGGGTCGACTCTCCTCGTAGCTTCTCGTGCGAAAGCGATAGCCATTCACATCATAAACGGTGAATGACTTCACCCTACGGGAGAAGCCACGGCCCACCTGTTTCAATTCATCGCTCATTTCTGCATCCGTTCGGGCCTGCAAGGGTAGGAGATCGTTACATAACTCGCTCCGGGGAGCAAAGTGGAATCACAAAGTCGGAAAGAGGTTAGTTGGTTGGTACCTTTATACAGAACCAGGAGATGAAATCAGGCACACCGTGTCTAAGAAGATTGTCTTCTTCTTGCTCGGTAGGAGCCCTATTGCCTCTCTAGTATTGACTAATAAATTCCACGAAAGAAGGAAGAAACTAGAGGGTCGCACCATGATAGATGGAGGATAGTGACGGGCGTAGGTAACAAGCTCATTGAGAACTTACTTCGATATAAGGAATCACTTCATCAAGGTTGATCAACAATGTGAACATGATAGTCCGCCACTCTCGATGGTTCAACCGCTTGTTGGTACCTGCTTCCACTCCCGAGATCCCCTTGGAAAAGGCCGAGTATCGATGAGTTCTCGCCGGCGTTGTAACGAGGGGGTTGGATTGTGCATGCCGGGAAGCTTCTCAAGATAGTACGCAGTGTGAAGGTCGACACCTCCTCTAGAACGGAGGCCTCTCCACGGAAGCCTCAATCTTGGCTTTCTTTCTACAATTTTTCCAAGAAGCTTTAGACACCTCTCGATTGGATAGCACCAACGGGCTCAAGACGGACCCCCAACCGCGCCTCATGCAGTAGGTGCAAGATTAGATGTTGCATGGACGAAAAGAAGCTGGGTGGAAATATCATCTCCAACTTGCGAGCAACAGAGGTGCAACCTTCTCCAGCTTCAACACAAACATCCCGAGACAACTCCTTGGCACAAAGTCATAAGAAGAAGCTCAACTCTGCCAGACGCGCCACACATGCTCGGGAGGTATCCCCGGTCATCGCAGGAAGGATCTCGCTCAATCCATATGTGGAAGTCATGGCTCTTCATCCCTAAGACTTTCATAGTCCGCAGTTTCACACCCCGCCAGATTCGCGATACCCATCGGGAACTTTAACGTCTTGATCCACTCGCAGAACTTCCTTCCCATCTCGCCCTTTTCGTGATGTAATCGGCCGCCCCTTTTTCCATTTCTGCGCCGGGCGCAGGGTCTTCATCACCGTGTTTGGTCTATCACAGATCATCTCCAGTGTCCAGCCTAGCCTTGACGTTGTCCTTCGACTTTTTTGCCAACGTCCATGAGTGTTGCCCAGAGTGCCTCGGCCACATTCTTTTCTGTGTGCATTACATCAATGTTGTGTGGAAGAAGAAGGTCCTTGAAGTAGGGGAGCCTAGTCAAGCCCGATATATGAGTCCACATGTGGTCCCGAGCATATCCCTTAAACCCACTGCTTCTCGTGTTCGAGAGCTCAGATGTCGGCAAGGACGGCGGCAGGGGCTCTTAACTCATGGAATGGGGCCGTGACTTGAACGCCTTTCGTGAAGTGCTTTACATCTAGCCTGAATTCATGGTTCTCAGCAGAATTGGCGATGCTTGTCGAAAGAAGAAAACTTGCCGCCCTTGGCCACCAGTGAACATCACATCCGCCTTGCATGTTGGGCAAGGAACTTCCCGTGAACACACCACCATTGAATAAGCCATACGCGCCAGAAGTCATGCATTGAATACTGGTACCACATGCATTCTGAAGTTCCTCTTCAGAGTCTTGGCCAGACGTGAGTACCCCTCTTCCCAAGCAAGTTCCAATTCATCCCACACCGGCCGCATGAACACACCCATATTGTCGCCCGGTGTCCGTGTATTATCGGCCAAGAGCACGTTCTTAGGTTCAAACATGACGCCGGGGAGATTGAGGGGATCACAAACACGGGCCAGCAAAGTGTACGGGGGCCGCCATCATTCCAAACGGGTTGAACCCATTCATTGCCAAAGGCTACGCTGCATACATTCCGAGCCTCCATAGCCTTGACAGATTCATGTTATCGGCGTGCTTCCATGCATCACCGTCGGCCGGTGTACCATCTTGTCGTCGATGGTATCTTTTGCCATTCTTGTGCCACGTCATCTCTTGCGTGGACTCCTCCGTCATATACAACCGCTGCCTCTCGGTAGGAAAGGAAGGTGCCGTCACGACCTTCTCGGGGACCTTAGACTGTTTCATGCTGCCATCGAGCCTTCTACCAACACGAACCTAGAGGCATCGCGCTTCTTGAATGTGTTTTTGCTTCCTCGAGGTCTCCCCGAGCAGGGCGCACTTTCTGGACAAGCATGGATCCCCTCATACGGCATCTTAAGTGCACGAAGGAGCTTCATGTAGCGTAGGTGTTCGTCGGCAGGACATGATCTGCCGGAAGCGCCCCCAACAATGCTCAACACGAGATCGGGTTGCCTCGACTAATGCCCAAATGCGACTTCAACCCTATCAGCGTGAGACGGCATCCGCCATGTAAGCTTTGTCTTCTCGTGAAGGGGCTTCATGTGACTCCCATCATGTCGTAGAAGGCCTTCGCGGTTTGCTCCGGATCTTCCTCCACATCCATTCCTTCGCCAAACCGCGGCTTCGTGGAAGTCTCGCCATCATGTTCGCCATCCCGCATCGCCATCATACTCCTCGAGGATGGGTCGCACCACCTCGTCCCCTAATAGGATGGTATTCACCATGGTGGCGCCTAACGGGTATAGTTTGGAACGAACCTGCTTGAACAGATCTCTCAACACCGAGCCTTTACTTTCTTCTTCTTGTTCCTCGCACTCATTGTAGGGACATGGCATTCGAATCGACCCTTTAGCAAATGGGCCAAATGCATGCTCCAGAACTCGGGCGTCCCCTCGATCCATTCGTGGCTCTTACTTGTGAAGCCCGAGTACATCCACTCACGGCCACCCATGCTCACATCATGCGGCAATGTTAACATGTGATAAAACCAAAGAAGTGCATCTACAACGCTCCTACCATCTAATAGGTGAAGGATAGGTCCTAATCCCACCCGAGCATCTGCGCAGACGACGTTAGCTTCCATACTGCGCTCCTCGTCCGAGACAAATTTGGCGGATTTTCCTCATTGCTCTCCCGATACACGCCCCATGGGAGAGTGTGTATCCAGAGAACAACGGGAGGTCCTGCCAAACTCGACTTTGACGGGAGCGGAACATGGGAGCTAACCTCGTCTGCAGGCATCCTCGGCTGTCCAAATAACGTGGACAATCCAAAACAGATATGGTTATACATATGCGAAGAACGATACTTCAACCGTATCCGCTTTGGACGGAGACGCCTTAACCGGGTAACGCGACCTATGACTACATGTGGCGGAAAGAGGGGTCATACTGCAGTGCCGGTGAAGAAAGGCTAGCGGGCAAAGCGGTCTTAGTCGTGTTTCTCCTCGGCTTAGCCTCCAATGGGAGCCCTCCCGAAAAAGAAAAACAATTAGTGAGAACGAAAATTTTGGCGACTCTCCCAGTGCGGAAGGTTACCAAACCTCGCAAGAAAAGACTGACGACGATGGCCGACAAACACATATACATGTCACGCATACGATGGCGACAACCACAAATGTATTTCCAATCCATGCGAAGAATATAAGCGGTATTAACAAAGTAAACTACTACTACTAGTAGTACTACTACCTCGTCGTCACTTGGACGGCGTCACCAAATACAGGAGTGCGAGGGCCGCGAGGACGGCGAGGCGGGACGGCGGGCGAGGTGAGGACGGCGCTGGGCGAGGCGAGGATTCACATGAGGCGAGGATTTGGCGACGCAGGGTCGGCAAGGACGGCGAACTGCCACATGACGGCGGACGGCGGATTTGACGGGCACGCCGGATCGGGGCGGCAAATGACGGCCACGGGCGGGTCGGGCGAGGCCACGGCCACGCGGCCGACGCCGAGTCAGACGCGCAACTGGGCCGCGGATCGGGCGGGCACGGGGCGGGGGGCCAGAAGGGCTGGCCACCACGGGAGGGGCAGGGGGGGGGGGGACGCCACGGGGAGGGACCACCATGGGGGGGGGCCACGGGTCACACATGGCCAGGGAGGGCGCCACACACGGGAGGGACCAACATGGGTGAGGAGGAGGGCCACATGGGGGGCGCCAGCACAGGGAGGGGACCATGGCCACGGGGAGGGCCACGGGGGGGGGCCATGGGCCAGGGGGAGGGCGCCACGGCGGGGGGGGGAAAGGCAAGGTCGGGAGGAGGAGGAGGGGATCCGCCAAGACGGAGAGAGGGAGGGAGGGGGGGGGGAGGGGCGGGGATGCGCTGGCCGGGCGACGGCGGACGGCAATGCAATGGCGGGCGGGTGGGTGGCGGAAGGGATTTTGGGGAGGGAGGGCGGGCCGAGCCGGATAAGGCGACGTTTTTTTTTTTTTTTTTTTTTTTCCTTTGCCGATCGCCAAAGATGTGACGCAATCGGCAAAAGGTCTATTATTTTTTTTTTCAAAAATTATTTTTTTAATTTTTTAAAAATACTTTGCCGATCGCTTCCCGCCTCCCCAGCAGCAATGCAAAAGGCAAAGGTTATTTTGATTTTTTCTCGAGAAATTCTTTGCTTGACCGCCATCCTCCCCGGCAATGCACAAATCTCTTCCAACCGCCATCGATGGCGCTTGGCGGTTGGCAAAAATTGCTGATAATTTTTGAATTTTTTTCACGCGATCCCGGTTTTTTGTGTTGCCTTTCCGAAAATGACGAAACTTGAAGACGATGATATATTCATCGTTTGAGGTCAGTGATTTTGAGAAATTTTGCTAAGTGGCCATTGATTTTTAAAACTCGACATTTCCACATGTGATAACTTTTGAGAAAGTAATCACATGTGGAGATGTCCGTGTTTTAGCCAATGGAACGCCACCACTTGCTCGAAACTTTCTTCAAATTTTTACCACAGCATGTTGGATGACAAGACACGCCGCCAAGTTTCGCCATTTTCGGACGTGTTGATTTTATAAAATTTAAAAACACTTTTCACGCTGGGTTTCGCTGTGTTCCGACACCAACACGGCCGAATTTCATGCGAGGCCCCGCACACGGCCTCAACATGCTCCAAACATCATGAATATCATTTTCTCAATCACGGATTCCATTCTTTTCATGTACCGCAGCTCAAACTGAGTCATCTCAAAAATCAAAGAAATGTAAAAAAATCTACTAATATAGCAAAATAAATCAAATGATCCCAAACTTGGAATATATCATGTACTTACATCAGATCAAGGCAACACAAAAACCGGGATCGAAAATAAAAAAATTTTTTCGAACGCTGGGGAGGATGGCGATTATAAAAAGCCTGCGCCTTTTTGCCGATCGGCGACGGAGTGGCGTTCAGCAAAGGTGACGGTGTGGATGGCGTCAACCATGACCTGCCTTTGCCGATCGCAATTCTTTGCCAACCGCACGGCGATCGGCAAAGCCAGCAATCGGCAAAATCTCGCTTTGCCGATCGCAGAAATTCCAGCTTGGCAAGGGACCTCTTCACGAAAGTGTCGAAAAAAAACAGTTGGCAAAGAAAATTGCAGTCGGCAAAGAGCCAGTTTCCTGTAGTGTAATGACTGTTGAGCACATAATATGAAGTCATTTGACGAATAGTAAGGTTAGAACGAACGGGAAGCCAAGTGTCTGTTGAGCACAGAATGTGAAGTCATTTGACGAATAGTATGGTTAGAACGGAAAGCCAAGTGTTTCGTGTTTACTTGTTGTCGTGCGAAAAGACATGCTACCTCCGTGAAAATATAATTCTAAGATTACCGAAGTCAAATTATTTAAACTTGATCAAACTTATAAAAAATATCAATGCCTATGATACTAAATAGATGCCATTGTATTCATTACGAAATATTATTCTTATAATACATCTATCTGGTGTCATAAATATCAAGTTACTTTTTTCCCTATAAATTTAGTTAAAGTTTAGCTAATTTGACTAAGGTTAGAACATGAATTGCATTCGTTAGTGGACGGAGGTAAGTCTGTCAACATCGGTCATCACACTGATGAGGGACATGATGCTTGCTTCTCTAATTATTCCAACTGTTTGCAGGCATTGGACTTGGACGTAGACATGGAGAGCGTGAAGACTGAAGAAGCTTCACGGAGGAGAGCCACGTTGATGTAGTAAAGTCCTCGGCTGGTCGCAGCATTCTACATATGAAAGATGACGAACGTAATTAACAAAGGTGCGTGACGGTTCACATGAATTTTCAGACCTGTCTGTCTCTGCCTGTGCTGTGCATGCTGCTGTATCATTGGTGGCTGCCACATGTTTTACACTTAAAACCTGATCCATCAGGAAGAGAGCAGTAGGCAGTACTACATACTGGAGTAGGAGTATACCAAAAGACCGGTCAGAGAGTAAAGGCCTCAAAATCAGGGTAGACGAGCAGCAGTGGAAGCGACAAAAACTCTCAAGAACAAGAAAGCTATCTAGCGATCGAGAGTGTAGTACAATTTATTTTGAAGCCCAACAGTCTTTTCTGTCGGGGAAGAAAGCTGGATTGATAGAGATGGAAAGCATATTGTCAAGGGAAAGAATAGATTGATGACGGAGAAATAAAGCCAAATGGCGCGGGTCCACTCGAGCCGAAGAAAATGGTAGGTCCATTCCGATGCAGTTGTCTCCTTCGGTACACCATCAGTTAAAACTTACTAGCTTACACAAATTTTGAAAAATAAAAATAAAGCAACCTAAAATTAACATGCTAGTATAGAAAAAAAATATGTGAACATACGTGTAAAAAAATGTGTGAGCTTAGCTATCTACTTTTGTGCACTGTAGTAGTTGGTTACTCAGATGTACTTTATCATTAATATATGTCACATTTTTTCTCCATAATGTTTTCTTTTAAAAAAAACTTGTGCATTAGCTAGCTCTAAATTTTTACAACCTGCTCCTCTCTCCTCATTTCTCGACTCCATCTCAGCATAAAGTCTACTTATAGTCTTTCAGGGCATCCACAAAGTATCAAAAAGATGGCATTGAGCATTCAATGCTGCTATGGTGATTGAATGTAAGCACTGTGCACACACACCATAAGAATCTACACAAAAAATCTACCTTAAGCTTAAGGTCTATACATAAGAAATAAAATAACATTTATCTCGTTTCTCTTGTCTGTCTCATTTCTATTTAGATATTCAAATGTTAATACTATTTTCTATAAATTTAATTAATTATAAGATCGGTTGACTTTTGAAGTGTGAGATGAGCACTTGTTTTTAGGACGGTGGGAGTATATGGTTTAAAAAGTGCATCCCACGCTTTTTATCCGATCGTTTCGAGAAGAAAGCTGCTGTCCTGCTGATGAGCGCCAGCTAAGCTGATGCATGCATGCAGCGAGGCCGACGGGCGCGCGAGAGGGCAGCCGAGCCACCAAAGCCTTTTGTGGTTCTGCCGCGCACGCAGACGCAGGGCAGACGAGGCGGACCGTACGTCACGCCGGCTTGCGTCAGAGACTGGGGGGTGTGGTAGATAAGGTAGCTGCAAGTGCAGGGCGCCTCGTACGGGCGTGTTAGCCAGTCACAGTGAAAGAAACCAGTAGTTTCTATAACATAGAATATCACATCAAAAAAATACTGCTTTCTAACCCATAATTTCTATGAATAATAATTATTTTCTTTTTCTCTCTTCCAACTCTATCTTCTTCCTCCAATAGAAGCGCGACACGAGCCCCCTAGAAATTAGTGGTTTCTCCCCAATGGCGATTTTATGGTTTCTTGGTGCATTGAGTCAAGAAAAGACCTGGTTTCTTTATGAGGAAATCATTTCTATGATTTTTCTCTCTTTCTTCATTAACTACGTTGCCATGTCAGCATTTTGCCTACGTGGCAAGTCATTTAATGAGGATAGAAATCATCATCAATACACCATTGGGACTGCCTTTATAAACGTGCGGACGGGCAACGCGTAGTAGGTTTCCACCGACGATGCCACACTCACTCGATTGGTGGTCCATACCAGCCGCCTGTCAATGCCATAAACGCCTCCCCGCTCTCAATGCAAAGATATACTCGCGACACTCCATTTTTTTAAAGTTTAACTAGATTATAGAAAATATCAACAACATTTATATCTCCTGATAAATTTATTATGAAAATATATTTAACAATATATCTAATGATACTAATTATGTATTACAAATATTAATATTTTTATATATATATTTGGTCAGATTGGAAAGTGTTTGACTCGGGAAGCGAAAACAACACCAATTTGACGAGGGAGGAGAGGTCAAGGCTATCCGTAACTAGTATATTTTTCTTAAAAAGCTACTCCATATATCTTAGAGAAGTGACATTCTAATTTAAGAAGTCAAACATGTTTAACTTTAACTAATTATATATAAAAATTAAATATTTTATGGTGTAATTAGTATTATTAGACTAACCGCTTCATATATTTTTATAATAAACTTATTAAAGATATAAATGTTAGTAATATTTTCTAAAGACTTAATCAAATAAAAAAATGATTAGCACGAACCTCATAGTGATAGTTTTTGGGAACCAAAAGAGTATCTATAACTCATATACGGAGTACATTATACTATAGTAGACTGCTAGTAAAACATTGTGTCAAGCGATAAAAAACTACATCTAATTAAAAGTTTCTCTTAGCTAATACTTCCTCCATTCTAAATTATAAGATGTTTTGACTTTTCTAGATACATTGTTTTTATACGTATTTATGCCACGTGAAGGAGAGAGGACAAAACCCTTTGAGCTAGCAAGAAAACAAGAGCTAAGCTCTTTGCGCTTGCACATACTTAGGGCCTGTTTGGTTCCTCCTAAAATTCCTGTCACATCGAATGTTTGGACACATGCATGGAGTATTAAAAATAGACTAATTACGAAACTAATTGCACAACTTGCGACTAATTTGCGAGACGAATCTTTTAAGCCTAATTAGTCCATGATTTGACAACGTGGTGCTACAGTAACATATGGTAATGATAGATTAATTAGGCTTAAAAAATCGTCTCACAAATTAGCCTCCATCTATGTAATTGGTTTTGAAATTAATATATATTTAATGCTCCTTATTAGTATCTAAACATTCGATGTGACATAAATTTTAAGAGCGACTAAAGAACCAAACACCCCCTTATGCATATTGCATGAGAGTATCTTTCTCTTGATAAGATAGAGAATACATAATAAAGAACACCTTACATGTGGGGGCATATATGATAACATAGTATCTAAGAGTTGTTACCTGACTCTTACTATTGAAGGTGCCATTATAGCCTTTGACCCCTTAGCTTTGACAATAATCTAGCTTTCTATAATTTACTATCTACAAACTGCTTTGCAGACTCCCTAGCTAAAATGAACATGGCCTCATATTTTTTGAGGGAGAGAGTAGCACAACACGAAATTAGAGGAGCTAGGCGGCAAAGGAGTAGAGATCCACAAGTGGAATAGCTTTTCCTACGACAACAGGGCCCGTCAGTGGCGAAGCTAGAGTAAATTTGAGAGGAGATGCACTTGCCTTGTGGGTGCATAGACATTTGTCCTAGAGGTGCATATATGGTGAAATTTTAAACAAATCAATAGTTTTTACACTTTTTGGGGGTGCATTTGCACCCACTGTCCACAACATAGCTTCGCCCCTGGGGCCCGTGGCCTTGGTAAGTCGTTCATTATAGCGTTATGGCTTGAAAATAGTTACTCTCTTTGTCCTCTGTTGTGCCCCCTGCTTCATTTATTAAGCGCTGCCAGCGGACCATGTGAACTTTTATTGGTGTGAATTTTCTAATATCCATCTAGTCTATGGATTTGGTTGTCACTAAATCCTTTTTAATACTTTTAATCTTGTGACTGTGTGTTTTTTCTAAGCAGAGATCAAAAATATGTTTTAAGGCCTTGTATAACCTTTGATATAATGCTTTGAGAATTTAATATAAGTTTCCTTTATCATTTTTCTTGGTGAGCCATGGTAGGAGGACAGGGAGCAGCAATCAGGCAGCTGGCTGGAGCACATATACACGCGAGCTAAGGCATGTTTGGTAGAGTTTTTGGCTCTAGCTAAAATAGTTCTTGCTCGAGTTTTTTTTTCTGGTAGAGTGTTTCGGCTTTAGCAAAAATAGTTCATGCTTCAGTTTTTTGGTGGAACAGTTTTATTTAGCTCTGCAATGTTTCATAAAATAACTCCTCATTTTGACTCATATGGATCTACTTGGCACATAAACCCACTTTGTCATTAATCTATTTTTTAAAATATTTTTTCATCCTTTTACTCCTCTCTCTCACCACCGTCAGATCTCCTCTCTCTTGCCGCAGTGCCGCCTCCCCCATCCCCGTGTCAGGCGCCACCCTCCTCCATTGGCATCGGGCGTCCTCCTCTGCCAATTCTCATCGATCCTTTTGCCAGCTTAGGCCTCCTCCTCTCCGCCCCCATCCTCTACCTATGTGTCGTGCCCCTAATTTAGGGTCCTCTATGCATCATGTATCAGTCCTCGGATCAAGAGTCGATACACATAATTCAACAAGATTAATATCGAAACCATACTTTTATTGCTAATGGGAAAACACATTACATAGTTCGGGTTTACATAGCTTGGGCCATAGGCCTTATATCATATATTAAAGTTCTAAGACAACGGTCCTATATCATCGTGGCTCTATTTCTACAGGCAACTTGGAGTGCGGACGTAACTCTAGACTTATTCCTTAAGCGTATTCCTATATCCCATCGTCGTAGTTCTAGCGTAGCTTCTTCGTGTAGTCGCACGGTTCCGTCTTCAAGTATCCTCTGGTTGTCCTATCCTTGTGTAGTCCTTGATAGCTCCATACTCGTGCGTTCTCCTATTGTCCTCTCCTCGCGTAACTCCAATAGTTCCATCCGGGTATGTGCTCCTGTAGCCTTACTCCTAAAAATATAGAATAGAGGGGGTTAAGTACATAAAATACTCAGCAAGCCCTAAACTTTGGGTGGAGGGGAGGTGAAAGGGGAAGGTTATATGTGGAGGTGGTTAAGGTGGTTGAGGTAAAAGTGGTAGGGTGAAGTAGTTATAATTATAGGTTGGACCCTGGCAGAGTATTACCATTCTCACAAGTTTTCGGGTTACTTATAGTTTATCAAATTAGTAAAATACGTCTTACCAGATTATCACAGTTGTAGAAGTCTAATCATAGTATCTCATCCCAGCATCTGCCTATTCCAAGGACGTGGCTATTTGAATAGATTCAATAAACTTTGCAGAGGTGTACAAATTTTCCCACAAGATAGACACATTCCGACACCATCGTCATGGCTTAGACAGGTCTAACAAGACCCCGTACCCGAATGTACACGACTTTAGATGTCCATATAACTCTACCGCGGCTTCTCAGGGGTTGGAAAACACACTAAACTCGGGAGGATATACCAAATCGTCCCATCTCATAATCTTAGATGATACCACATCATCCCATCATATAATCTCGGACGATACCAAATCATCCCAACATAATAGTGCCGATGATACCAAATCGTCAATAATATGGGCTTGAACACGGCCAAACATATAATAACATGGGCTCGAACGCGGCCAAAAATCAAAGGGCTTAACGTGGAGGATCACATAGCAACCACGCCAACCGGGCCACAGAAGATCACATTGCATCTGTGCCTGCTCCTGATATTCCGCTGCCAACACCGGCCTCCTAGTAGAAATTATACTTCTATCTAACAGGGTGTGAGATAAGTCTACCCATATAGACATGTGGTCGTACGTAATATCTCACTAGGCGAGAGGGACTACGAACCGGTCCTTATGTGACCGAGGCGAGTATCTCCCAAAGGAAACCTCACCAAGCAATCCTGCCAAGGTAATTTACCTCCATAAATTACCCCTACTCGCCCCCTTTGGGGTTTAGTTTAGGTTTTACCAGTTTTAAGTTCACATTTATTATCCTCAGGTTCATAGAGCTAATCTCATATCAAGGTAACCATTACCTTATCACAATATCATAGTCAACTTATATCATATCCAGATAATTATCATCAATGTTCACATTATCATAACCGAGCTCATGACCCATTATAATTCCATTAATTTATAAAAGAGAATTTAAGTATTATAAGTTAATTTCATTAATTAGTGGGGATAGGGTATGGTGGATTTATGGTGGAGGCTAGCAAGATGAAGTGGTGGTAGAAGGGAGTACTTAAGGGATGGTAAATGAAGTGGAGGGAAGGGATAGGTGGGTGTTAGGACTTGCGTCCATTCATCGACGATTATATCCTCATCCGATTCCTATGTCTCCTATTCCCATCTTTCCGGACTCCATCATGTTTTCTCCACGCCTTCTATCCTACGCGTTTCTAAGCGCCAACAAGCAAGAAAACACAAACAAGGGAAATAACAAGCAAGGCATGGAAAACAAGCATAAGCAATCAGAGGAAGGAAACGATCCTAAATGGGTTGGTCCTATTGGGTGATGGGTTGTTATCTAGGTTATCATTATTATGTCAATTTGAAGTAAGACTTGGATAAAAGGATTCCATCCATAGGGTAGGGTTTTTACGGGTTAGGTTAAGGTGGTGGTTGGTCTGATGGAAAACCAGAGCACATTATTAAGCTTCACTATTATGTGAACCTGAAAGAGAAAGCTTGACCAAGTCATCATAGATAACTTGTCTGGCCTCTACAGGTCCACAAGGGTTAGTGGCACACACGCACATGCATATGTATGTGCCTTTGGATTAGTAGGGTTAGAGAAAAGGCGGGAAATAAAGTTAGCCATACATAGACGTATACTCGGGTATCGGGCATATCCATGTATGTATATATATCCTACTATTTTAGGTGATTGGGTACAGACACATTTGGGTAGGTGGCATGGTACATACGCATACGCGAATATATAGGGTTCCTACTACTACGGTGACAGGTTACTACTATGGGTTATTATTAAATAAAAGAAATGAAAAGCAAGCATATCTAGAATTTAAATGGGCACAAAAATTAGGAGAGAGGGTATGGTTATGTATGGTTTTATTTTAGAACATTTATGGTGTAAGAATCACGGGATTCGGAGTTAGGATGGACTAATTATAAATTGTTAAAGTTTAACGGCAAAACACTAATGGAAAGGAACATAGAAATTATTTCTACAATTTTAGCTAATAAAAAATGAGTGGCAAATACTTAGATATGATTTAGGGTGACTCTAGTTTATTTACAATTTTTCTATAATTTTTTTCATAATTAATAAGCTTATCTTTTATATTCCTGTGTGTACAATTTCCGGGGCACCTAGCACTTTACCCCTCGGTCGACGCGTACTTGTGCTCATGGACTTGTGCACCGATCTGTGAACCCGTTCTCTTTGTCTCTCAAGGTTCACATGAGCCGTGTCCACTCGAGAAAAGGAGAAGGGGTATGGGGCACTACTGCGTGTGGGTCCCAAGCAAGGGGAGGTGGAACGCCCCTATTGGTTCACGTGGACGTGGTCGTGCACGGCTTTGGATGCCACGGCTTCGTCTCATCTCATCTCCCCACAACGCGTCAACAGAGCGAGGAAGGGAGAAGAGCGAGAGAAAAAGAGAGAAAGGGAGAAGGAGGAAACAGGATAGAGGAGAGAGCGTGATGGGGCCACGGAGAGCAGAGGAGGGCAAGACGACGGGCGGCACCGGCGAGGAAAGCGCGCAGCCAAGATCGGTGGCGGTCCTGGGCGGCCGGCATCGATGGCGCTCGGCTCCTAGCGCGGTGGTGGCGCGATGCAAAGCAGAGGGCTGAAGGGAAAGCAGAGAGGGAGTGCGGGGAAGGTCTGGCTCAACGATGCGGGGCGGCGGCACTTGGAGTGGTGGAGCAAGGCGGGGAGGGAGAAGCAGAGGGAAGAGGCGGAGTAGAGGGGCGACAGCGACAATGCCGGTCCTAAGATTTTGAGGGCCCTCTGGCGAGCTCGTCGCGACGGCCCCTCTAGACTATATATAAATCTTATAATATATATAAGCGCTATTTTTTTTGCAAAGCAAAAACAAATCCAGTGATATATTTTTAATTTAACATGTTTGATAATTATCGAGGAACAATGTAGACTAAAACTAATATGATTACCTTAAGGAAGAATAGAACTCCGTAATATCCATTGCTTCTCATTAAAAGATGGTTCTTCGGGCGTTTCTTGATGCAAAATCATCAAGGACGGTATTAAGATCAATAGTGTCCAAGATATCCCTCTGGATGGTGCACATAGCCAATCCATTTAACCTTTCTTATGACATAGTTGATCTCAAACAGTTCTTCAACAACTTTAATTTTGAGAAACTTCTTTCAGCTGAAGCTACAGTCACAGGTAAAGTTAAGAGGATTCGATAGGCAACTGAAACATTTGGATAGCAATCCGCAGCTATAACAAACTCTAGAATCTCTAGCGCTGACATGTCTATTAAGAGCATCTATAGGGAACTCAAGATTCAATTCTCTCACCGGCCCCTTTTCAATCAATATATCTCTACCTTTATTATCAAGATTTCTCCATGTTCTATGATCAAAGACATCATGAATAGAAGCTTCTTGCACATCATCAATTGAATTTTCATGTAGCATCATCAATGTCATCAACTTGTTCACTTAAATTATCATTAACTTGTTGCTGTTGCTACCCTTGTTCTTTAATATTAAGTGCATCTACAGGATTATCATCAGGCATAACACTGCTTGAAGCTAAAAAAACTTATGTATAGCACCTTTTTGAGATTCAATAAACTGATCTTCTACTCTTTTTTGTTTTCTTTTCTGAGACCCCGATAAATGTTTCTTAGGTAACATTCTAAGTTTCTAACAACTAAATTAGAAGAAAAACACGACTGTATGAGTACCGAGTACTAGAAATCCGAAGTAATTAATTTAGATTAAAAATGATCAAGGAAAAAATACCTAGATCGTCGCCTTGCCGTCATCTGCGTCTCGTACCCGTCTACGGCCTACCCAGCGGCGTTGTACCGAACAACCACGGGATAGCCGGACGGGAGCCGCAGTGCCTGTGCTGTAGGCGCAGTGTCGGCGAGACGGATCACGGACGGCGATTCGCATTCACCCTTCGGCGGCGCGGGCGTTCGGCCGTTCGCGTAGGGTCCTGGGTGTCGAGCGAGCGTTCACGTAGACGCGTTATGCGGAGTATACCTAAAGGCTAAAATGCCTATATGTGGGGTCCTGGGCTGCCCCCCCCCTCCCGTGGGCCCTAGGCCATCGCATCCCGTGCACCCTTGCAGGGCCGGCCCTGGACAGCGATGGCCTTGGTGCCGGCAGCGGCGGTCTCAGCTCTGACGAGGGAGGCAGGAATGGCGGCAGGCAGCAGCGGAGAAGAAGAAGAAGAAGAGCAGGGCGGCAAGGAGAAGAAAGGGATGGGAGAGGGGAAGAGCAGAGCACAGCAGCGGACGGCAGCGACCAAGCATCCTCGACCCTCCCCTTCGCGTGCTCGAGCCCGGCTTCGTTGGTGGCGAGCTCGGTAGCCATGGCTGGCTTTTATAGCCAGCGTAGGTAGGTGCCGGCGGAAAATATCTCCGGCGACCGGCGGCGACCTTATCCATCCGAGCGTCCGTGTCGACGGAAAACCCAGAATGGATGAGCTCGGTCGGGATGGCGACAAAGGGAGAGAGGCGGTATCTCCGGTGCTCGTTCTCCACGTGCTCGGAAACGGCAGCGCGGACGCGGCTCGTAAATAATAAACAGACAATGTAACAATGCATGTACATATATACCTATATACGTATGTATTTCCGAAATAACCTTATCAATTTCTAGTTAATTATAAGTAGGGAGCAAAGTATCGTTTATTTATATACACATGTATCATTTCCCTTTTGTAAAAAAAATAGATGATTTATTTCTAAGTATGCAAGCATTAATATGTTCTATTTCCTAGATATATTATGTATTCTTTTATAGCCATGATTAAAAGTAATGATCTCATATTTCCAGGTTTTCTAATGAATATAAATTAACTAAATGTAAATTGAGAAGGGAATATCAGAAAGAAAAATTAAACCTATAATTTATTAATGCGATGGCTATTATAATTCCTAGTGAATAAAATATTGCTATATCTATGATGTATTATCTACCTCTATAATATAAAGAAAAGGTTGTAAATAATTCAAGAATGCAATTGATAATTAAGGGAGGTTATTTTGGTGCCGCAAATAAATTCCAGAAAAGCAAATATACACACAAGCAATCAAGCAAGCATTCAAACAAGCATTCAAACATACACTCAAGCAAATAAAGTGCGGGCAATGGAATTTAAATGCGAAGCGATTTTTTAATCCTAAAAAATATTCCTAGCGCTACAACTAAATCCTACACGACACACAAATGCATATGGTGGATTTTTAATGCAGTGTTTTGGAAAATATTTTTAAAACGGTTTTGTGGAAAATAAATTAATAAATTTTTAATTTATTGTAAATTTTAAAAAGTTCAAATTTTAGTGGTTTTTACTATGATGCAAAATACGGGTGTTACCTGTGCTGGCCTAATCCTCCTCACTCCATGGCAGTGCAGCGGAGCGCAAGCGTGAGCGCCAGCGTGGGAGGTGCTACGCGAGGTAGGGCTGATGAGAGCAGCTTTGGCACCGGCGTAAGTTCCTCTTTAATTTGGCTCCTCTGGCATGTGAGGAGGTGAGGCTCTGTCTGTGTCCAAATCCTAGTTCTGCCTCTAGTTTCAGTGAAGTGAAACCTTGTACTACCTCCGTCGCTAAAAGAATGTAATTCTAGCACAACGTCACGTTTTAGTATCTTAAATTTAACCAATTATAGATAAAAAATATCCATGTTTATGATACTAAACAAATACTATCATATTAATTATAAAATGTATCTTTATAATAAATTAATTTAAAGATATAACTGTGAATATTATTTTCACTAAAAATATGGTCAAATGTGAATTACTTTTCATGGCACGTAATCTATAATTACATTCACTACGGGAGAAGCAAAATTTGTCGAGTGCCACATGCTTTGCCGAGTGTTGCACTCGGCAAAGAGTAGCTTTGCCGAGTGCCGCAGCGTGCCCGGCGCTCGGCAAAGCACGCCACTCGGCAAATGCACTCTTTGCCGAGCGCAACACTCGGCAAAATGCCCGTCAGTTGCCTGCCTACCCCGCCCACGCCGTTACCATCTTTAAAAAAATGTTTACCGAGCGCTTAACCTGACAATCGGCAAAGAGGCCCTTTGCCGAGTGCTGCGGCCTGGCACTCGGCAAAGGCCCTCTTTGCCGAGTGTCAGGCTTGACACTCGACAAAGTATTTTTATTTTTTTATGAATTTTGATTTCAAATTTTTTGTAGGCCTTATCTATTGTTTACAAGCACATGTTAAAATTTGGGACCCTTTTATAACTTTTTGCTATATTTCTTGAATTAATTTTGTTTACTTGCATTTTTTCTGAAAAAGTAAATTTGAACTACACGTGCATGAAATAATGAAATGTAGCCATTCAAAAAATGATAGTCATGTTGTAGAGTGTATTTTGAGGCCGTATGCAGGAACTCACCCAAAATTTTGAATGCTTTGTTCGCCAAACATGACGACCCGCTTGTGGTCGGAGTGTATTTAAATTATAGAAAATGCAAACGAAGTCTGAAATTCACGAAACTTGTCGAGGTGTCGTGTGATCGCATGTGGAGGCTATGATAAAAATTTGAGAAGGTTTCGAGCAACTTGCGACGTCATGCCTAAAACCCAGACATCTCCACATGCGACATCCTCGGCACTCGGCAAAGGATATTTCAAAAAAAAATCCCTTCTGGAATAAGGGCCCAAGGCCCATCCTCCTCCAACCCTATCCTCATTCACACCCGCCCCTCACCCGTGCAGAGCCAGCCACCACCACACCCTCCACCCCCCCATGTCACCTCGCCCCCCCCCCACGCCCACGCCCTCACGCCCCCCCCACCCCCACGCCGCCTGCCACCACCAGCCTGCGCCTGCCCCACACCGCCTGGCAGCCCCGAGGGAGCCCGCCATGGTGCCCTCGCCTCAGCCAGCCGTCCCTACAGAGAGGAGGAGGAGCTCGGCCGTGGTGCCCTGCCCCCGGCCCGGCCGTCCCTGTAGAGAGGAGGAGGAGGGGAGAAAGAGAAGGGGAGGAGGAGAAGGGAGTGGGAGGAGAAGGAGAAGGGAGAAGGAAGAAGGAGAAGGGAGGAGAAGGAGAAGGGAGGAGGCGGAGGAAGAAGAAGGAGAAGGGAGGAAGGAGGAAGGAGGAGGAGGAAGAAGGAGAAGGGGGGAGGAGGAGACGGACCTTGGTCCGATGACCGTTCACGCCGTTCGTCGACGACGTTCATCCATTCCGTCGTCCCCGCACATCACCGTTCGTCCACGCCGTCGTCCCCGTCCCTCACCGGAGAAAAGGTAAAGGCTCCGGGGGTGTCGCCTTCGTGCCATTTATGTGTTGACGGCCTTCGTGCCGGGTTTGTGTATGTGTGGGCCATCGTGCCCCAAATGTGGACGTCGGCCATCGTGCTAGCTTTTTCTTGCAGGTTTTGGAAACCTCCCCATACAGGGGAGGTTCTGCCGAATTTTTCAAGTAATAGTGATGTGTTTCTTCTTTTGCAGAGCAGAGCCGCCGGAGGGGACCCGAGCACCTCGGCGATCCTGATCGTCTTAAATCGCACCCATGGTCGCTACCAGACCGCTTTTGTCTCGCCATCGCACCGAATCGCCATCTGCGCCGCTAGCCTTTCTCCACCGCCACCCTAGGTATAATTGACCTCTCTCTTGCTTACAGCTTGTCGTGACGTAACCCGGTTAGGCGTCTCCGTCCAAATGTGATACGGTTGGAGGTATGCGATCTTTTGCATATCTATGTCCGTATCTGTTTCGGATTGTCCACGTTTTTTGGACAGCCCGCGGATGCGTAGATGGGTTAGTTTTCATGTTCTGCTCGGATCCGAGATGTAGTTTCGGCACCACCTCCTTGTTGTTCTTCGGATACACACTCTCCCTTCTAGGATGTGTATCGGGAGAACAGCGGGGAGGTGCTGCCAAAATTCTGTCTCGGATCAGAGTAGAGCATGGAAACTAACCTCATCTACGCATCCGCGGGTGGGATTAGGACCTATCCTCACCTATTAGATAGTAGGCACGCCGTGCAGATGCAACTGGTGGTTATATTACTCCGTTATGTGTATATGATATTGCTCCGTTATGTGTATATGGTAGAGGATGGAGAACCGTGAGTGGATGTACATGGGACGCCCAAGTTAGGCTCAAATCACCCGTGAATGGATGTATAAGACCGAGAAATTCTTGGACCATGCATTTAAGGAAGCTAAGGGAGTGAGAGACACGTTCTGTCCCTGCAGCGATTGTGAAAACAAGAAAAGAAAAACAAGGAAAGTCATGATGAAGCATCTTTGCAAGTTTGGATTTATGCCAAACTATACCTGGTGGGTGTACCATGGTGAAGCCTATCGTCCTAGAGAGGAGGTCGTGAGACGACGCTTGGAGGCATTTGATGGTGATGGCGGGGTAGAAGGATGGTTAGGTGACTATGAGGATGCGATGTTCGCTGAAAGACCTCCGAAGGTCGAGTGGGAGGATGAGGAGGAGGAGCCAGAGCCAAGCGCTGAGGCGTTCTTGGCCATGTTGGAATCGGCACAAAAGTTCCTACATGAGAAGACAACGGTTTCTCAACTAGATGCCATTGGGCACCTACTGGGGTTCAAGTCCCAGCACAACATGACTCGAGCCTGCTGAAAGCTCTAGTTTGGTTTTGGTGAATTGATGAAACCCTAAGTGCTAACCTAGTTTATCAAGTGATCATGAGATAGGTAGCACACTCCAAGTGGTGAAGCAAATGAAGATCATAGCATGATAAAGATGATGGCATGGTGATGATCAAGTGCTTTGACTTGGAAAGAAGAAAGAGAAAAATAAAAAGCTCAAGGCAAAGGTATAATTTGTAAGAGCTATTTTGTTTTAGTGATCAAGACACTTAGAGAGCGTGATCACATTTAGGATTGATAGCCGTACTATTAAGAGAGGTGAAACTCGTATCGAAATGCGGTTATCAAAGTGCCACTAGATGCTCTAACTCATTGCATATGCATTTAGGATCTAGTGGAGTGCTAACACCCTTGATAATATTTGTGAAAATATGCTACCACATGTGCACAAGGTGTTTGTAGGATTGAGATGGGTTTGGGTCCCTCTCTCCCTCCCGCCGAGCTTGCTCGGCGGGATTCGGCGCTTTCGGGAAAATGAAATGTCTATTTTCTATTGCGCCGGATGCAAAATTCTTGGTGGTTGGCACACTTGAGCAAGGGTGAAGAAGTAAGAGTTGAAATGGAGTTGATCGAAATGATGTCAAGCGTCGGTCTCATCGACCGGACGCTTGAGTCACTCAATGACCGGACGCCGAAAGGTCAAGCGTCCGGTCGAAATGTCGACGACGCAACCAATGGCTAAGGTTGAGCACAGCTACGCCGGTCCGTGTTCGGTCAAAGTGGACCGGACGCGTCCGGCCGAAAAAACATGCCTCGGGAGCTTATCGAAATGACCGGACGCTGACTTCAGCGTCCGGTCCGCTTTTTTACCGAGCGTCCGATCGCTTTTTACCGGAGCGTCCGGTCAGCTTCGCAATTGCTGAAATCGACGAACAACGCGTTTGAAGCGGTGACGCGTGGCGTCCATCGGCGCGACCAGACGCTGAGGGCCAGCGTCCGGTCAAGATGACCGAGGCGTCCGGTCGAGTAGCACGCTTTGCCCAAAGTGAAGGGGTATAACGGCTTCATTTGATTGGGGCTCTATTTATAGCCCCATGGCCGCTCAAGGGAGCTCTCTTGCACATTTTCATTGACATAACAACCTTGTGAGCCTAGCTAAAGTTCTCCCACTCATTTCCATCATAGATTAAACATCTTTGTGAGATTGGGAGAGAATCCAAGTGCATTGCTTGAGTGGTTGCATCTAGAGGCACTTGGTGATTGTGTTTCGTTGCGGATTTCGCTTGTTACTCTTGGTGGTTGCCGCCACCTAGACGGCTTGGAGCAGCAAGGATCGTTGAGTGGAGGAGGTGATTGTCTCCGACTCCGATCGTGGTGATTGTGAGGGGTTCTTGACCTTTCCCCGGCGGAGTGCTAAAAGGTACTCTAGTAAATTGCTTGTGGCTTGTGTGATCCTCATCTTGTGTTGGTTGTGCGGCACCCTATTGAGGGTTTGGCGAGTGATGCCAATCAGCGCGTGAACCTCCAAGTGAGTGAATCGCCACAACGAGGACTAGCTTGCTGGCAAGCAAGTGAACCTCGGTAAAAATCATTGTCTTCATCATTGATTCCGAGGTGATTGGTCATCATTGTTATTCATCTTCGTGATTGATTGGTTCATTCATCTACACGGCGGTATAACCCTCTTGATCACTCTCTTTACTTTACCGCAAACTAGTTGACAAGCTCTTTAGTGTAGCTAGTTGTGAGAGCTTGCATGCTTGGTTGGTGTGGCTCTTTAGTTAGCCTTTGAGAGCACACTAACATAGGGTAGTGTCATTGCTCTTGTGTGAATTGACACTATCTAAACTAGAATTGTGGTAGGTGGCTTGCATTTTTGAGTAGGCTAGCGCAACACTCGCTTCGCCTCATAATTGTCTAACCATTTGGTTAAGTGTTGTTGTAGAAATTTTTATTAGGCTATTCAGCCCCCCTCTAGCCATTAGGACCTTTCACCTGCTTCGATGCTATGATGGCAATTATTGGTGATTTGCTTCCAGAGGGTCATCATCTGCCGAGCAGCTTGTACGAGTCAACGAGACTCCTTCGGGCACTGAAGATGTCGTATGAGCAGATACAAGCATCGACAGTTCCTCCCTCTTGACCATCCATTCAGAGAAGACACCAAGAACTTCATGAAAGGTGTCATGGTGACCGACCCTGCACCTCAGAAGATGACTGGTGGCCAGGTTCATGCTCAGATAGATGCTCTTGTGGTCCCGACGCAGAAAGATAATCCAAAGAAGGGTAAAAGAAAGAATGTTAATCCAAAGAAAGATAATCCAAACAAAGATCGCTTTGTGGGCTATGGTGTGGAACATATGTGGACTCATAAGCCGGGATTGGAGAGGCTTCCCTATTTTGATGACCTTCTCCTTCCACATAACATAGATGTAATGCACACTGAGAAGAATGTCGCCGAAGCACTTTGGGCAACACTCATGGACATTCCTGACAAGACAAAGGACAACCCGATCATGAAGAATATTAGAAATACATGTAATACTATGTTATTTTGTAATTACATTTTCTTTTTTTTGCATACCTTGCTAAGTACTTCTCGTTTATCTTGACTAATATTGGTTTATTCTTTTTAATTGCAGGTGATGGGGCCCACTAGGAGGAGCTGTCACTCGACTTACATGAGATCGAGGGACACGCCACAGGCTGAGGAGACGGAGGTGGAGGCGGAGATGTCAGAGAGGCAGAGGAGGCCGAGGGGCAGGCCCAGGCGGGAGCCGTCGACTGACCACAAGCGTGGCTCCTCGCGCTCTTCTAGGGACGACGACGGCCCTTTACCCACGGTGGGCGAGGAGGCGGCTCCACAGATGTACGATGAGGAGGTGGTTCCGCACACGTCCGAGGAGGGGGCAGGGGGGTCGACTTCCTCTGTAGCCTCCAAACCCTACTTGTGAAGTCCCAGCCAGCTCCCGAAGCGACCGATTCCTCCTCACCGCCGCCCACTGATTGCACCCGAGGGGGGATAAGTAAGTAACTTCATATGTTCTTCATTTGATATGTTGAAAAATGATAATAAGAGCTAATAATAACTATTGTTAACCACTTGTGCAGGAACTGGATGCTTGTGGAGGAGGGGATCGAGGCTCGCAATGTCAATGGGATCCTGGGACTTCTATGCAGGGAACACTTCCTTGGCCTGGTGTGGGCGTCAGAGGATGAGGACCTAGTGGTACCCTCGTTCGACCAGTACGCCCTCATCGCCACCGACACTGAGCATAGAAACTTGGCAGATCGGGTGATTCAGGAGTTGTGGGTAAGCCTTTCTCGCACTACGGCCCTCAATTCATTGCATTCAATGCACATTCTTTAAACAAAATAATGGATACTGAAAGGATCAAGATGCCCAAGAGGGGGGTGAATTGGGCTAATTCTAAATTTTCTTGCAATAATCAAATCCTACGGATAGCCCAATTAACCCCTTGTGCCTAGAAAAGTGTTTATATCAAACTAGTGCACAACAACCTCGCAACCTATGTTCCAAACTTACTCTAGCAAGCAATTCTATGGATGTGAAACTAGTATTGAATTTCTCAAAGTAAATACTCAAAGTAAGTGCTCAAATTAAATAGAGTGAGAAAGGAACGCGGTGATGTTTTGCCGAGGTATCGGAGAGTCGCCACTCCCCACTAGTCCTCGTTGGAGCACCCGCGCAAGGGTGTAGCTCCCCCTTGATCCTCGCAAGGATCAAGTGCTCTCTACGGGTTGATTCTTCGACACTCCGTCGCGGCGAATCACCCAAAACCGCTCACAACTTGAGTTGGGTCACCCACAAGCTCCGCTGGGTGATCACCAAGCTCCCAATCACCACCAAGCCGTCTAGGTGATGGCAATCACTAAGAGTAACAAGCACGAACTCTCACTTGACCACGCGAAGCCTAATGAGAAGATGGATGCACACTTGTCTACTCTTGATTCACTAATGAGGTTTCACTCTTGGATTCTCAAATCACAAACACCTCACTAGGACCTTGCTCTTCTTGGCACTCACAAACGTGTTTCTCAGCTGTTGGAATGAGCAAAAGTCACTCCACACTCGAGTGGAGCTTCTATTTATAAGGCAGCCTGAAAAACGAACCGTTATGAGCTTCTGCGGGATGACCGGATGCTCCGATCATATTGACCGGACGCTCCGGTCAGTTCAACCCGTGCAACAGTTTCCAAGTGATGACCGGACGCTCACAGGGTCCGGTCAGCACTGACCGGACGCGTCCGGTCGATCTTGGATGCTTACTGTAATCGACCGGATGCTGGATACGCAGGGTCCGGTCACCACTGACCGGACGCGTCCGGTCACACTTTCTCAAGTCTGGACCCTTACTGGAGTCGACCGGACGCTGGCCCCCAGCGTTCGGTCACTCTAGACTTGTTCTCCTCAGTCAAATGAACTGACCGGACCCTGCGGCCAGCGTCCGGTCGCACCGGAGCCAGCGTTCGGTCAGTATTTGACCCTCCATTCACTTCCAACTCTCGATCATATGAATGAAGTTAGCTCCAAAGGATCTTAGGCATTCATAGGAGCTACCTAGAGCTAGTTTTAACAAGTGTGCACCACACCTAACTCACTAGACTCAACTAGGTCAAGCTACCCGTTCATACCCCCCTTCATAGTACGGCCAAAGGAAAGACAAAGTCCTAAACTACTCTTAGTGTCTCTCCAACTTCAATTGACACTTAGAACTAGTTATCCTTAACCTTGTCGTCCATCCTTTGAAAACCGAAACGATTTCCATCGTAGGGGCATGACAACCTCAATTGCCCAATCGATCTTCATTACCATGACCTAACTTAATTGCCTCTGCAAAACACACGTTAGTCATAGTAATCTTGTATTGACATTAATCACCGAAATCCACTTAGGGGCCTAGATGCTTTCAATCTCCCCCTTTTTGGTGATTGATGACAATACCACCTCGAGTATGTTATGGAGTGAGGTTTTTGAAGGGCTTGGTTCATATAAGCTTTTGTCGTTAAGAACAAAAGAGTTAGGCAAGCTTATATGACCCAAGCCAACACAATGTACTCAAAGGATATGAATTAAGCATGAGTACAAGTAACAAAGCTCATTTGCTTCGAAGTATAAACGCGGAAGCAAAAGCAAATGAGCAAAACACAAGTGATATGACATATAGATAATGCAAAGTAGAAATCACACATGTCAAATATCACAATCACGTAGATAGCACTATCACATATATATAATAGTATGCATGAAAGTAAACACACGAATGCACAAGTAATAGTGTATCACACAAATAGAACTCCAAATGTATATAATAGGCTAATACTAGATAACTAGCTCCCCCTAAATGCAGCTCCCCGAGACTACATACTCGAACACCTTCCCCCTTTGGCGCCAAACACCAAAACCTAGGGGTTTGACGGCGAGGCTCAGCAGCGACGAGCCGCCGGCCGGTGAAGAACGTGGGCAGTTGAAACTGGCACCATCATCATCTCACCTCGAGCTCAATCGATCCGACCCTCTGTGGCAGGAAATGTCGCTGAAGCGGTCTGGGTCTGAGCTGGAGCTGGTGCTGCCTGTGAAGCTGCTAGTATGTCTGTCGTAGGATCTGACGAGGAGATAGACGAGGGGAGCCTCTGAGTAGTCACGGCGATGGTCTCATCAGAGACGGACCGCGTAAATGCATATGAGGCGGAGTAGGCATGCCGGCAACTCGCCAAGGAT
Organism: Miscanthus lutarioriparius; assembly: GCA_904845875.1. Taxonomy (NCBI): domain Eukaryota; kingdom Viridiplantae; phylum Streptophyta; class Magnoliopsida; order Poales; family Poaceae; genus Miscanthus; species Miscanthus lutarioriparius. Next base: position 90,730,609 of record CAJGYO010000006.1, read on the forward strand.
GCTCCAAGACTCCTCGGAGACCGACGTCTCGTGTACAAATAGCGAGGAAGACCGCTCGTGTGAATCCTGCCTCAAGTGGAGTGAATCAAGGGCTACCACGGTGAGGCTAACCACCGGGACACCAGTATAGGCGGTGAAGCAAATCGAGCCGAGGCTGTCCTCGACTCGAGTCCACTGGGCTGTATCGCCGAGTCGTTGAAGTGGTAGGAGGTCGTGTAAGCCGGGCGGCGGCCGTGGCGCAAGTGGAACCCCAATGGTCGCTACTACATGCCGCATGAATCCCATTAGCTGCTGCCGCATAAGTAACTACCGGTGCTGGCGAGGAGCTGCTGCCGCCACTAGAACTCGCCCCGACGAGCCTGAAATCAGGCGGTTGGCAAACCGCCTCTCCGTGGCTCGCTGTGGTTCGATCTCGCCGATCCGCCAAGAATAGCAATGAGAGCGGGTCTGCTCTGCAGAAAGCAGTGGAGCAGAATCGAGCTACCGACCTCTCATCATCGTGGTCTCAAGGTGGAGGCATCTGAGGTATAGGCCGGTAGTCGCCGCCGAGCTATCACCGCATTTCGCCACCTCCCTATATGCCTCTAGCTCCTCCTCCTCGGTGGGCTGCAATCCCTCCGATGATCTCATCTTGCTTGAGTCATGAACTCGGCACGTCGACGACGACAGCTAGGCTGTCTGGGTGCCCGAGGAGTGGTGTGTCCGATCCTCTGTGATGTGTTGTAAGCTAGGAACTCTGTGGTGGCACCCAGAGTACTCATCCATCATACCAGGGGCTTATCAAGCACTACTCATGGATAAGAAACGTGATCCAATGCGCATAAGGAAGCTACCACGACCCTTGAATCCCTCACTATAGTGTCCTCCATCTCTAAAAGAAGGAGGTCCCAGATATCAAATATCGCTCTGTGCGATCGGGCATTAAGAAGCCGAGTCAGTAAGCTTAGTCGACCTCTCTATATCCCAACCTCGGAAGCAAAGTGTCCTTCCGATAATGGCCTCTAGCACTCTTGTCAGTAGGAGTCCAGTCACCGGGGTTCTGCGCCGACCCTCTCCAAAAGGCTCCTTGAAGCAATGTCGCACTAAATCAGAGGAGGCACCAACCTCCATGTGGACGCCTGAGGGCTCCTCGCTGTCCATAATGCACCTCATGTATCTTGACAGCTACTCCTCAGTAGCCTCAAGATCTCTCGACCACGCCACTCGTCACTCTGTAGTCTTTGCCTCTGAAAGCAAAGTGAATAAACATGTGATGTGGATCGATGAAGAGTGAAGCATAAAACCGACGAAACCCAAGATGGTACATATATCCCCGTCCATCCAATCAAATATGTCACCCCGCAAATATGACAAGTATGGCCAATGCTCTCTCCGGCTGCCGCCACAATGGACTCTATCTCGACAAACTTTTGAGATCCAACACACCGCCCACCGTTGAGATAAGCATTGTAGAAATCCTCCTGCAGCAGGCGCGTAGAAACCCTCACCGCTTCTCTCATCCCTCCTTGGAGGAAACCAAACCTCAAACTCAACAAAACGCAATTGCTAAACCTCGCCTCAAGCGGTAGCGCCCTCAAGTCGAGGTGAACCACCGAGGTGGACCCTCGTGGTCTAGGTGGAGGATGTGATCCCTCCGGCAGTGTCGGCGGCCTCGGTGAGACGGGTACACGGGTCCGCCCAGAGCGCGGGTTGGGGTGCTTGGCTCTGCTCCTCGGCCTCCTGGTCTGGCCGAGGCTCGCTTGTGGGCCGCCATTGCTTTGTGCCGATGGACCCTCCTCAATGGCAACCCGTCGTCTCTGCAAAACGTGATACCCCAAACCGGACTACCATGACGACGCTCAACCTCCTCAATCGCAGCTCAATGCCGGTGAAACTCGGCCGATTCGCAATGACAACTCCGCCAAGGCACCACCTCTCTCGCACGCTCGCGCCTCTGCAATAGCCGCCGCTCTCGCCGCCTCTCGCCGGGTACTTCCGCTTCTTGGATGTCACCTGCTTGGTTGACTTGCCCTTCGATCCGGCTGGCTGGCGAGGCGAGGGCCTCCGATCATCATCACCTGGGCCACCACCAACGTTCTTGGTGCGAGCCATCTGAACTGACAAGATGGTGAACTGCCGCTGATGAAGATCAACTGTCAAACTGAACCTCTCGAGGCTTGGCCTCGATCCTTACTCACGAGCTTGGCTCCGAGATGACTGCCAACTGCCACAAGAACCACAACGGAACCGACTCGCTGCACGATAGAATAGATGGATATACAAATAAATACCATATTGCTAATAGATGTGGAACCCTAATAGAGAAAGCAATGTAGATGTGAAATTGAATCGAATGGCTTTCTACCTGACGATCAGCGATCCGTGAAAAGATGAGATGTCACGCGGGGGAACCACGGAGCCGGCTAGGGTTACACGGAGCAATGATGAACTGGTGGCCCTAGTATTTGTAAAATCAGTGCATTGTATTGCAAATTGATCTACTCAATTTGAAATTGAAACAAGGGGCTAGCCTTACCGAGAGGAGATGAGGCTAGGGCACACGGCAAGAGGCAGAGCAGAGGCGTGGACAGGGCGACTCCGGCGAGCTACGGCGGCGATGGCGCGGTGGCGCGCGAGGTGGCCGGCGTGATGCTGCAATGGCACGGCGAGGCAGGGGCACGGCGGCGCGGGCGCGAGGTGGCCGGAGCAGGGTCGAGGTTGCGCACGGGGTGGCCGGCGTGATGCTGCAATGGCATGGCGAGGCAGGGGCACGGCGGCGCGGGCGCGAGGTGGCCGGAGCAGGGTCGAGGTGGCACGTGGCTGACGAGGGGCCAAAGCGAGCAATCGGCAAGGAGAAGCGGCAATGCTACGGTGGTGCCGCGCGGCGGCGGCGAAGGAGGCGGCGGCTCGGCTAGGGCGTAAAAACAAGTTGAGGACGAACAGGTACGGCCATGGTTAAGTAATCCCCAAAACGCGATGTAAAAGGAAACCAAAAGAGTCCTCAAGTCACGCGAGATCCACCGACCGGACGCCCGGTGGTAGCGACGGACGCTACCACCACCAGTCCGGCCGATTCCAGAGAGGTCCAAATCCTTCGAATCGGGACCGGACGTGTCCGGTGGTCCATGACCGGACGCAGTGTGGTCCGGCCAAGACAACTTGTGCACTCTTCGATCGACCGGACGAGAATCCTTCCCGACCGGACGCACAGACGCAGCTGCGTCGGGTCACTCCTTCGGCCGCAGCTTCACCTCCTCGTGAATCGACCGACGCCGACCGATGCAGATAGCGTTTGTGCAGCAAAGGCCCGCACCTTTTCTAGCAAACCTCCAACCTTCCTTCATACCGCTTATTCCCAATCAAGTCCCAACTTGAAAAAGATCCAAATAAACACCAATTGGGACCGATGTGAGTGACCTCTCTCAAACCCTCATATTTTTTCAAAATATTTTGCCTTAGGCTATAATTCTTTTTAAGAAAATAGGCAACAAGAGGGCAAATGGAACAAAACGACAAAACAACATTCATGCATATGCAATACTTGTAAGTAAATCTAGTTGCTTGTCAAGTTTGATCCAAGGTTAAGCTTCTTCACATGCTTTTCAGCGGTTATCTTAACCATGTTAGACAAGCCCTATGTGCATTGCCACAAATTAAACATGTTGTATATTACAATGAATGCAAGGGACAACACAAGCTCAATTTTTAGTGAAGTTACTAAAATCAAGTACATTTAGCTCATTTCGCAATCTACAAAATGTAGCCTCATCTAGCGGTTTTGTGAAGATATCCGCTAATTGATCTTCGGATCTTACACCTTCCAGTGATATATCATTTTTAGCCACATGATCTCTTAGAAAGTGATGGCGAATATCTATATGCTTGGTCCGAGAGTGTTGAACCGGATTATTTGCAAGTTTTACCGCACTTTCATTGTCGCACAAAAGAGGTACTTTCTCTAGAACTACTCTATAGTCTAGCAAAGTTTGTTTCATGTATAATATTTGTGCGCAATGCACCCATGCAAATGTATTCCGCTTGCAGTGTGGACAAAGCCACACTATTTTGTTTCTTGGAGGACCAAGACACAAGTGATCTACTAAGCAAATGGCACCCTCCGGATGTGCTTTTTCTATCAACTTTGCATCCGGCGTAATCCGAATCGAATAGCCAATTAATTCAAATAAAGCTCCTTTGGGATACCAAAGACCAATGCTTGGTGTGTGCTTAAGATACCTAAGGATTCTTTTTTACGGCAATTAAATGTGTTTCCTTAGGATAGCTTGAAATCTAGCACACATACAACACACTAAACATGTGTCGGGTCTAGATGCGGTTAAATATAACAAGCTACCAATCATAGAACGGTAGAGAGTTTGATCAACCGGGTTACCTCCCTCATCTAGGTCGAGATGTCCATTTGTAGGCATTGGTGTCTTGATTGGCTTACATTCATCCATCTTGAATCTCTTGAGAAGATCTTTTGTGTATTTTTCTTGAGAGATGAAGATGCCTTCTTTCATTTGCTTGACTTGAAAACCAAGAAAGAATGTAAGTTCACCAATCATTGACATCTCGAACTCCTTCGACATCAATTCACCAAATTCTTTGCATGAGTCTTCATTTGATGATCCAAAGATGATATCATCAACATATACTTGACAAATGAAGATATGCCCATCAAGCTTCTTGGTGAATAGTATGATGTCAACCTTCCCAATGGTGAAGCCCTTCTCAATGAGGAAGTCCCAAGGCGCCATACTAAGCTCTTGGGGCTTGCTTAAGCCCATATAATGCCTTGGACAACCTATAAACATGATTAGGATATCTAGGGTCTTCAAACCCGGGAGGTTGATCAACATAGACTAGTTCATTTATAAAGCCATTTAAAAATGCACTTTTCACATCCATTTGATATAGTTTCATTTCATGATGTGATGCATATGCAAGAAGGATACGGATGGCTTCTAATCTTGCAACCGGTGCAAAGGTCTCTCCAAAATCTAAACCTTCAACTTGAGAGAACCCCTTTGCAACTAGTCTTGCCTTGTTCCTCACAACAACACCTTGATCATCTTGCTTGTTGCGGAACACCCACTTCGTTTCAATGACTCTTGCACCTTTTGGTCGCTCTTCAAGATTCCAAACTTCATTGCGAGTAAAGTTGTTCAACTCTTCATGCATGGCATTGATCCAATCCGGATCTTTAAGAGCTTCTTCTACCTTGGTAGGCTCATAGCAAGAGACAAAAGAGTGATGAGCAATAAATAAAGTAAGTTTTTGAGATCGAGTCATTACACCCTTTGATGGACTCCCTATGATGAGATCTTGTGGATGATCTTGTAGGAGAGGTGTGTTTCTTCTATTGACCACTTGAGGAGGAGGTTGTGGAGCATCAACATCTTGTGCTTGTACCACCATTTGCTCATGAGAGATATGAGTATCTTCATTTTCCACTCTCCCATCTTTTTCGCCATCTTGTGGTACATTTGATGAATAAGGTTGGTTAATGACTTGTACATCATCTTTTGGCTTGATGTCTCCCACCGGAATGTTCTTCATAGCCTCCCTCAATGGTTCATCACCTACATCATCAAGATTCTCATGTGCTCCTTGGGAGCCGTTAGATTCATCAAATTCCACATCATATGTTTCTTCAACCAAGCCGGTGGCATGATTAAATACTCTATATGCTTTGGACTTCAATGAGTAACCAACAAGAAAACCTATATCACAACATCTTTGAAACTTCCCTAGGTGTTGCCGCTTCTTGTAGATGTAGCACTTGCAACCAAACACCCTAAAGAAGGAGACGTCCGGCTTCTTCCCATTGAGCAACTCATACGGTGTCTTGACAAGGAACTTTTGAAGAAATAGGCGGTTGGATGCATAACATGCAGTGTTGATTGCTTCCGCCCATAAAGCTTTGGGGTGTTGTACTCATCTAGCATTGTCCTTGCAAGAGTGATCAAAGTTCGGTTGTTTCTCTCAACTACACCATTTTGTTGAGGAGTATAGGTTGCGGAGACTTCATGTTTGATTCCAACTTCATCACAATAAGCTTCTATGTTTGTGTTGTCAAATTCTTTGTCATTGTCACTTCTTATCTTCTTGAGCTTCACTTCAAATTCATTTTGAGCTCTCTTGGCAAACTTCTTGAAACAAGATGCAACTTCGGATTTGTCATGAAGGAAGAACACCCATGTATACCTTGAGTAGTCATCCACAATCACAAGACAATAGAGATTTCCTCCCAAACTCTTGTATGTTGTTGGTCCAAATAAATCCATGTGTAGGAGTTCTAGCACTCTTGTGGTTGACATGAAAGCTTTGGTTGGATGAGTGTTTGCAACTTGCTTGCCGGGTTGACATGCACTACAAAGCTTGTCCTTCTCAAACTTCACATCCTTCAACCCTCTCACCAAATCATTCTTCATAAGCTTCTTGAGTGAGCTCATCCCAACATGAGCAAGTCTTCTATGCCATAGCCACCCAAGTGTTGTTTTGGTGAATAGGCAAGTCTTCAAGTTTGCATCTTCGGAGGTGAAGTCAACTAGATATAAATTGTTGTATCTAAATCCATTAAATATCACTTGTTTGTCATCTACTTTGGATACAACAACTTCCTTCTCGGTGAATAAGCATTGAAAGCCAAGATCACACATTTGCCCAACGGATAGCAAGTTGAAACTCAATGAGGCAACATAGAGTACATTGGAGATGGAATGATCATTTGATATTGCCACTTTGCCCAATCCTTTAACCTTGCCCTTTGAATTATCTCCAAATGTTATTTTCTCTTGTCCATCTACCTCTTCATCTAGTGAGGTGAACATACGAGGATCACCGGTCATATGTTGAGTGCAACCACTATCAATAACCCAATGACTTTCACCGGTCTTGTAGTTCACCTACACACAAGAGATTCAAGCTTTAGGGATCCAAACTTGTTGAGGGCCCTTCACCTTCTCAACAAGTGACTTAGCCACCCAAATCTTCTTAGGCCTACTCTTGTTGGGGGGTCCTAAGAACATGACTTTCATCTTTCCACTAGAATCTTTTCTAAGCATGTAGTGAGCATTGAAAACAAAGGGTCTAGCATGCTTGGGCAAGGGTTGTGGTGGTGGAGTTTGACACTCATGAGCAAAGTGGCCTTCTTGTCCACACTCAAAACATCTCTTTGGCTTTAGCTTTGGCTTTGATTGTTGGTGTTGAGCTTGAGCCTTCTTCTTCTCTACACTTGCCATATAACCAATGCCACTTCTATCCATCTTCATGACGGTATTCATGAGTAGCTCACTTTGGAGATGCTTGCCTCTAGCAAACTTGCTCAATCGCACCTTGAGATGCTCTTTCTCCATCTTGAGCTTCTTGTTCTCTTCCTTGAGAATATCATTGTTCTTCTCTTCCTTGAGTTTCTTGTTTTCTTTTTTGAGCTTCTCATTCTCAAGGATCAACTCTTTGTCATGATCAAGAGTTTCTAGCACAATGGTGTTGTGACTTTTCATCTCTTCAAGATCTTTCATGAGCTTTTCATGGTCACTCTTGAGCTTGACATACTCATCATAGTCATTGCACTCAACCACTTGCTTGCCTTTGCTACTAGATCCATGCTTAATGCTCTCATCAATTAAATCATCACATGAGGTAGCTATATCAATCTTAACAACATGGTTAGTAGCAACATGTGGCTCATTTGGTAAGAATTCTTGTGCAATAACAAGGGTATCATAATTGATCTTTAGAGTTGTATATTCATCTTTTAGCTTGTTGTGACTAATGATAAGCTCATTGTGCACCCACTCAAGTTTATCATGTTTATCTTTAAGCTCTTTCTTAGAAGATTTGAGCTCCTTGAGTTTGGATGATATAGAATCATTTGTTTCTTTGAGCTCATCATTAGCCTTTTCTAATGTATCACACTTAGCTAAGAGTGAATCATTTTTAGCATCAAGTTTTTCATTAGTAGCTCTACTATTTCTAATGATCTTAGTGTATTTTCTTAATATTTTGACAAGATCATCATATGTGGGTGAATCATCATCGCTATCACTATCATCATCACTAGCTTGCTCATCATCACTACTATCATCACTCTTAGTTACCTTGCATTCACCCTTGGCCATAAGGCATAGGTGTGTAGAGGATGATGGCGATGGTGGCGGTGAGGATGCAAGATCAATAGCAATGGCGGCCACCTTCTCATTGTCACTCTCATCATCGGATGAACCACTTGATGAATCAATGTCCGTGAGCCAATCACCGACAATATAGGCATTGCCACTCTTCTTTTTCTTGTAGAAGTCTCTCTTTTTGCCATCTCTCTTCTTGTATGGCTTGTTCTTTTTCTTTTCATCTTCATCACTTGAATCATCTTTCTTGCCCTTGTTCTTGAACTTTTCTTTCTTGGGCTTTGTGCATTGATGAGCTAGGTGGCCAAGTTCGCCACAATTGTAGCAATCCATCTCGGAGATTGGCTTTCTTCTTGAGCTAGTGAAGAACTTCTTCTTCTTGCCACAAACTTGATGCCACTCTTGTTTAGCTTCTTTAGCATCTTGGCGGTCTTTTTCACCATGAGAGCAAGACTTTCTTCATCATCTTCATCACTTGAGCTCTCATACTCAAGTCTTGCCTTGCCCTTATCTTGGCTAGCTTTGAATGCTAAGTCCTTCTCTTTCTTCTTTGTAGAGGTTGAGCCATCTTGTGGCGTGATGTGCATGTACATCTCATGAGCATTGATCTTTCCCAAGATTTGTGTCGGTGTAGCGGCGGAAAGATCACCTTGATGTAGCACGGTCATCACAATGTGCCCATATTTGTCAATGGGGAGGACACTCAAGATCTTTCTCACCACGCTTGATGGTGACATTTGAGTAAGTCCAAGCCCATTGACTTCTCTCTACAAGAACATTCAAACGAGAATACATTTCATTTGCACTTTCTTTGGGAAGCATCTCAAAAGAATTTAGCTTTTTAATCACAAGATGATAGCGTTCCTCACGCTCACTCTTGGTTCCCTCATGGAGCGCACAAAACGTCCACCATAGTGCATGGGAGTCTTTGTGGTTCCTTACACGATTGAACACATCTTTGCAAAGGCCTCTAAAGATGGTGTTACAGCCTTTGCATTCCATTTTTCATAGTTTACTTCATCGCCTTGAAGTTGTGCGGCATTCTTAGGTGTTGGGAACCCTTGAGAGGCGGCTCTAAGAATTCCAACATCTAGAGCTTCAAGGTAAGCCTCCATGCGAATTTTCCAATATGGAAAATCATCCCCTCAAGATAGGAGGAGGTCCATCCCCGTGAGACATCTTGCTCTAAGCGGTTAGGCTTAAAAACGTGAGCACGAGGCTCTGATACCAATTGAAAGGATCAAGATGCCCAAGAGGGGGGGGGTGAATTGGGCTAATTCTAAATTTTCTTGCAATAATCAAATCCTACTGGATAGCCCAATTAACCCCTTGTGCCTAGAAAAGTGTTTATATCAAACTAATGCACAACAACCTCGCAACCTATGTTTCAAACTTACTCTAGCAAGCAATTCTATGGATGTGAAACAAGTATTGAATTTCTCAAAGTAAATACTCAAAGTAAGTGCTCAAAGTAAATAGAGAGAGAAAGGAACGCGCGATATTTTGCCTAGGTATCGAGAGTCGCCACTCCCCACTAGTCCTCGTTGGAGCACCACAAGAAGGGTGTAGCTCCCCTTGATCCTCGCAAGGATCAAGTGCTCTCTCACGGGTTGATTCTTCGACACTCCGTCATGTGAATCACCCAAAACCGCTCACAACTTGAGTTGGGTCACCCACAAGCTCCGTCGGGTGATCACCAAGCTCCCAATCACCACCAAGCCGTCTAGGTGATGGCGACCACCAAGAGTAACAAGCACGAACTCTCACTTAACCACGTGAAGCCTAATGAGAAGATGGATGCACACTTGTCACTCTTGATTCACTAATGAGGTTTCACTCTTGGATTCTCAAATCACAAACACCTCACTAGGACCTTGCTCTTCTTGGCACTCACAAACGTGTTTCTCAGCTGTTGGAATGAGCAAAAGTCACTCCACACTCGAGTGGAGCTTCTATTTATAAGGCAGCCTGAAAAACGAACCGTTATGAGCTTTTTATGGATGACCGGACGCCCGATCATATTGACCGGACGCCTCGGTCAGTTCAACCCGCAAGAATAGCTTCTAAGTGATGACCGGACGACGAGGGTCCGGTTAAGACCTGACGGACGCGTCCGGCCGATCTTGGATGCTTATCAGAATTGACCGGACACTGGATATGCAGGTCCGGTCACCACCGACCGGACGCTGGCCCGGCCACACTTTCTCAAGTTCGACCCTTCTTATCGAGTCGACCGGATGCTGGCCCCCAGCCATCTCCGGCCACTCTGCATTTTTCTCCTCAACAAATGAATCGACCGGACCTCATGGCCAGTCCCGGCCGCACACCGAGCCAAGTCCGGCCAAGATTTGACCCTCCATTCACTTCCAACTCTCGATCATATGAATGAAGTTAGCTCCAAAGGATCTTAGGCATTCATAGGAGCTACCTAGAGCTAGTTTTAACAAGTGTGCACCACACCTAACTCACTAGACTCAACTAGGTCAAGCTACCCGCTCATACCCCCTTCATAGTACGGCCAAAGGAAAGACAAAGTCCTAAACTACTCTTAGTGTCTCTCCAACTTCAATTGACACTTAGAACTAGTTATCCTTAACCTTGTCGTCCATCCTTTGAAAACCGAAACGATTTCCATCGTAGGGGCATGACAACCTCAATTTCCCAATCGATCTTCATTACCATGACCTAACTTAATTGCCTCTGCAAAACACACGTTAGTCATAGTAATCTTGTATTGACATTAATCACCGAAATCCACTTAGGGGCCTAGATGCTTTTAGATACCTCGTGTCTTTATGCAGGACTTCTTCAGATGCCACCGGGACAGGAGGAGGATAGTGCGATCGTGGGCTTACGCTTCTGTAAAAGGCGTGTCTCGGACTTGTATTACGAGGCCCGCCCAAAGCGCAGAGAGACTACAACGCCACCTCCCGTAATGTAAGAATCAACAAGACACAGTGCAAGAAGGGAGATAGAGGTTCTTACTGTGGAGCAAAGACTCTGTGTAAATAGAAAACATCTCCTATTGATTTCTTCCGAGATTAACTATGCCTAATTTGATCTTATGATGGCTTGCAGGTGATTCCAAACTGGTGCGCCACCCACCCCGATTGCTGGGCTGCTATAGTGGACAAATGGTTGGACACGGACTGGCAGAGGGCGCACCAAGAGAAAAGCGAGCACCGTATGATGATGCCAGGTGTACCTCACCATCAGGGCAGCGCCAGCCTCAACAAGTATGCGAAGACATATGTAAGTCTCCACCATTTTTCTTATCTAGCCGCGCTCAGTTTTGCATTATTTCTTACCACATGTTGTTGTCTTTCTCGCAGTCGGTGGCGCACGGTGGCCAGCCAATTGGCCAACTCACGGCGTATGCTCTGGCCCACATGGGCCCGATAAAGTCCAACATCGAGTACAACCCGGATGCGGGCCCAGAGGCGTACACCAACTCCATTGTCCACACCCGCGTCACTTCTTACACGGAGGCGGCAAGGTCAGTCAACGGGCCTGACTACGATCCGAGGACCGAGGAGCGCCTTGACCCTGAGCTCGTGATGAGGGTGGAGGAAGGCAAGAAGCATGGGCATTTCTGGATTAGCGACGACATCGTCGACACGGGCTCTACTCCTCTCCACCGCCTCCGAGCAGCGAGCACGAGCTCTAGCGTGCCCATAAGGCAACGGCCGCGTCATCGGTGGCGGCACTCCAGGTAAGTATTCCAGTTTCATTCGTCGTTCTTTGTCATTTACATTCCTTAGCTATGCATTATTGAAACATTGGTGTCAAATGTTGCGGTGCGAGAGCTGCAACATTTTGGTCCCAAAGAGGCCTAGCTGGCCGAAAGGGAGGCCGATCGTCGAGGCTACAAGCTTTGGAGGCCCAACAAGCGGTTTTGCTCCAGTTAAGTGCAACAACTTGGGCTGCAACAAGGTTGGGAGATCCCACCAACCTGCTTGCACCACCACCACCACCACCACATCGTCCAGATTCTACTCCGGTGAGTATGAGTTCGATGCTTTACTTTCTATGCTCATGCTTAATGTCAAACCTAGTGATGGCCTTCGTGCGGATTTGTTGATGTGTGGGCCTTCGTGCGTGTTTGTTGATGTGTCGGCCGTCGCGTAGGAAATGTGGTTGTCGGCCTTCGTCTTGGCCGCGTTTTTTTGCAGAGTTTGGAAACCTCCCCGTGCGGAGGGTGTCCAGCCGAAATTTTCAACTTTTCTTTAAACTGCTTACATTTTTATCTTGTCACTCACGTGCAATCTCTTCTCTTTTGTGCAGCATCAATCGGGGGCGGCGTCGAACCATCTCGGAGGGTCGCCGGCATCGCAAGTTGGGGCATCGCAACCCTCACATTCGCCGTGAGCCGCTTCCGGAGTCGGTTTTATGTAGGCATGCCTTTATGTATTGAACTTGTGAACTTGTGGTTTGTAATATATTGTGGATTTCGGACATAATTGGTCGTTTGTGATATATATATATATATATATATATATATATATATGTGGTTTCTGATATATTGTGTTGAATTGTGGTTTCTAATATATATATATGCACTGTTGTTTACATGGAAAAGCAAAAAACAAATTTTTTTTTTGCTGTGGCTTTGCCGAGTGCAATGACCATTGCACTCGGCAAATTTGGGAAAATAGCAGCAACAATTTCTCAGATTTACTGAGTGCAATGGCCATTGCACTCGGCAAAGAAAATTTAAAAAAATAAAAAATGATTTGCCGAGTGCCTTGGCAAAGTGGCACTCGGCAAAAAGAAATTAAAAAAATTAAAAAGCAGGCTTTGCCGAAAGTGCCTCGGCTATGGCACTCGGGCAAAAAGAATTTTGAAAAAAAGAAAATTCTTTGCCGAGTGTTGCACTTGGCAAGGAAATAAAAAAAAATTAAGACGGCGTGAGCCTTCGGCCAACGGCCGTCAATCCTTTGCCGAGTGCCCGAGATTTAGCACTTGGCAAAGCAGACTTTACCGTGAAAAGGTTCGACGGAGCCTCTTTGTCGAGTGTTGCACTCGGCAAAGGATTTGCTGAGTGCATGGGTGCCTTTGCCGAGTGCATGGGCACTCGGCAAAGCGTGTGGCTGCTGTAGTGATTCTTTTCGGGACGAGAGTAATACTAATTAAAGCCTTACCCAACGATGCTCCTGTAATCTCTAGCTGACATGTGAAACCAAACAATAAATTTGACCAAATATATATAAGAAAATATTAATATTTATTGTGTATAATTCGTATCACTAGATAATTAAATCGCAGAATATATTTTCACAATAAATTTATTTGGAGATACAAATGTTAATATTTTATATAAATCTAGTCAAACTTAAAAAAAAATTGACCAGTATGAACCCCATAGGCGACACTTTTTTGGATGAATGAAGTATGCACATGCACATTTATCCATACGGATGTACTTAACCCCTAATGGTTAAACTTGAGATGCTTTAACTCTTCAAAAATAGTTAAAATGACTTATAATTTAAAATTGAGGGAGCAATACTTGTCGTAGAGTTCGCATATGTGCCGTTGTATATACATAGTTCATTGGCATATGGCCCGGCCGACGCCCATCATCTCGCTCCTCCTTATCTGTATCCGATATTCCGATCCAGCACTATTGGCTGAAGCAGCTATATAGCTTGCGTGGCCACTTGTCCTTTATCTGTATGGCTCCGTTCGCTGCTCTGAACTTTGGCTGAAACTGGCTGAAAACACTGTTCCGGCTGAATTGTTGTGAGAGAAAAACACTGTTCCGGCTGAAAAAACAAGCCGAACAAGCCAAATTTAAGACAAACGAACCTCTGACTTCTCTGCTGCTGCCCACGTTCATTCCCTCGTCTTGTCGATCGTTCCCACACACGCGGTAGTACTTTACATATACGTGCATACTCAGATATGCATAGCATCCCTCTCAACTCCAGTCATCTCTGTTGCTAGCTGCTTGCATAGTTGCACCTTTTTATTACAGTACTTTATTAGGTTGTTTGCTTGCCTTTACCTTCAGACCACTATTGCCCGTGCCCCAGATCCAGGGAGAGCTAGGAGAGGAGGGGAGAGAGGCAAGAGACAGAAGCGGGGCTGGGGAGAGATGGATGTGAAGAGGAGCTGCAGTAGCAGTACACCATCAGCAGAAGGTAGTAGGAGACGAAAAGCGAGCAACAACAATAGCAGCGGCACATCGACGGCGGCGGTGGAGAGGAAGGAGATCGAGAGGAAGAGGAGGCAACACATGAAGAGCCTCTGCCTCAAGCTCGCCTCGCTCATCCCCAAAGAACACTTCTCCAAGGTACCCCACTCCCCACTTCCCCACCCATTAATTCTTCAATAAGAGGGCGTCTTCGAGGCAGGCTCACTACTACTAGTATTAGTACTAATTGATGTGACTCTTCTTAAATAGTAGTACTGCTTCCCTTTAATTTTCCTACGTGCTCTCCCTCTGTCCCAAAATAGAAGTTATTCTCGCTTCTCGAGAAGTCAACCTCTTTTAACTTTGATCAATTATGTATAAAAATATTAATATTTATAGTATATAATCAATATCATTACATGGATCGTTGAATATACTTTTATAATAAACTTATTTGAAGATATATATGTTGCACGCATTTTCTAGAAATCTAGTCAAAGTTGAGAAATTTTGACCTGCACGTATTCCATAACATTCTTCTTTTTGAGACCGAGGGAGTATATATCTAGATACTAGGTACACACCCTGATAGATCTTTCAGTTGTACTAGGATCAGGTGAACGACTGTGAATTAAAACATCTGAACATAATAGCTCTTCTGGCTAACTACCTATTAGTCATCAAACTCAATTAGTTCTTCTCTTCCCACATGAAATACTATATTGATGAAAGCTGTTGGCTTCTACATGGACATATTTGGCATTTGTTTTTGATTTGAAGCGTCGCTTTCTTCAACTGCGCACAGTTAGACATTAAAATCTCTACATGGACATTTGGTAAATTTGAAAATGTTGCTTTCTTCATCAACTGCACTTAGATATTGGAAATTTGGAATATTCCTTCAAAATGTTTTCTCTAGCACTGTTTTTCTTCAATTTCTACAGTGCGAATATCTGGGGTAAATTGAAGTAACGCTGGAAAAAAACACAGGCTGATTGTATATAAAAGTATATTTACGTATACATGTAGGATACGATGACGCAGCAGGATAGCCTGGACGAAGCGGCTGCGTACATCAAAAAGCTCAAGAAAAGGGTGGACGAGCTGCAGCAGAAGAGAAGCTCTGCCCAGCTCTCGGCTGCCAAGAGAGGAGGTGGTAGTTGTGGTGGTGGAGCCTCGACATCGGCAGGGACGAGCAGCGGCGGCGGCGCCGGGTCAGAAAAAGCCAACGAGGAGGCGGCCATGGTGGTGGCGCCGATGGTGGAGGTCCGGCACCATCACGACGGGTCGAGCCTGGACGTGGTGCTCATCAGCGGTGTGGAGCGGCCGTTCAAGCTGCACGAGGTGGTCACCGTGCTGGAGGAAGAAGGTGCCGAGATCGTCAACGCCAACTTCTCCGTCTCCGGCCACAGAATCTTCTACACCATCCACTCTCGGGTATACAGGCCTTTCATTAATCTAATCTATTGCATTTTCTATCTTTTATTTGGTATACTGTCTCCTAGTCCTAGCGCTAGGTTAGCATGCTGCAACCAGTAATTAATAATAATAATAATAATAATATTATTATTATTATTATTATTATTATTATTATTATTATTATTATTATTAGTTAAGCAGAGATTATATTTGTTGCTCTTAGAGCCTCTCCAATATAATAGTAACGTATAGTACTAGCTATAATAAGTTAAAGAGTGTACATCTCATATATAGACTACAGGAAATTCAACTTTTCTAATGACGGTTTATTTATAATATTGTCTCTTATATGAAAATCTTCAGGAAAAGGTACCGTGAAATATGCACACTCTTGACTTGATTTCACAGTAGCATTCCTGAAGATTTTCACCAAATCAAGTGGCATACTAACTCGACCCCAATTGCATTTCCCCTCCCTCTTGACCACAGGCCTTTAGCTCAAGAATCGGCATAGAGGTATCCAGAGTTTCTGAAAGACTAAGAGCATTGGTTTGACGATACTCCAAGTCGATATGTACATACTGAACAAGAGGTATATGTAGTAATCAAGACGTCAAGGTCTATATATCTTGATGTGATGCAAAGTTGTTAGAAGGGAAATCACGTACTGCAGCTCTATAAATTGGTTACAAAACCTCTCTTTACGTTTTCATTTCCCAACATGTTATATGACTAAATGTTTGCCACTAATTATTTCCTAATAATAAACTGAACATGGCAAATTCCACAGCAAATTCTCTATGTTTTTAGTTCTGTTTTCCCAGCTGTAGTGCTTAGGTGATCTTGTGGAGGTGGCGAATCTTACAGAGGTGCTTAATTAGTGGGTGGTATCTAGCTTCTCTGCGTGTTTTGTAAAGCCGGTGTCCCCAGTACTCTATCTTGCTTTCAATAGAAGCAGGGTAATAGCCTTTCAATAGAAATTAGTGTCCCATATATCCAACAACCCTTTTATGACCAGATAATCACTTTGATTCGACACGAGGTGGAGCACGGGGTAGCTAGGTATAGGCTAGTACCTCAGCTCAACTTCAAAATCGTTCATGGGAGATTTGGCCATTTACGGAGAAAGGTTGTGATCCTGAGTCAACCCTTATCCGGGCACGGGTATGAAGGTTAGATCTGGTTTCCTATGTGGGCTTATCTGTACACCTCTCTGAGAGCTTTCCAAAGCGTGATCATTTGCATCATGATTGTTCTTACTTCTAGTTTCAAATCGAGTAGGGAGAGCAACATGTTATACCCTTATGATTTCTTGATCTTTACATGCTTCATTTATGAGTTATCACTTAATGGAATAGCAACAATATCGTAGCATATCATGTTTAACATACACCATGCTTTTATGCAAACTATCACAAATTTCCTATAATTTACCTCATGCATCCAACAAATTATATGCCTATGTTAGATTAAGTCCTCTGAGTACCTTTGTTCTCATGGTACTACCGTTATTTCTATGTTGCCAAAGATTCGGTGGCCACTCGAGCCACACTCGAGTGAAGTTGAAGGCATAGCCGTTGAAGAGGTGGGCACGCTCTGAATCTATGTCTACTTTGATAGAACGAGCACTACGCGAGTGAGATTGTAGTTTTCGACTCGTAGAGGAGTAGCTTGGGTAGAAGCAGGGATCACACTTACATAAGAAGTTGGAGTCACATTTAATCCAAAATAAAGTTCTTAGATAGAGGTGCTTGCTTGTCATGATGACCTTGGGCTATGATGGTGTTTCATGTCTCTTCCTACGACAACTAATCTATATAGATTGGGAGGGAGATATAAGATATCAGATGAGATGCTAGAATATAATGTTGGATAAGTATAAGAAATTGTAGGTAGAGATGCATGATTGGTTTTGGATGGTTTGTCCATACTAAAGGGATCATTGTGCCTAAGCGGAGTGTCAATTAGGCAACTTAAAACTAATATGCTAACTAAAACCTATGCAAGATATCTATCGAGATGTGTACTACTTTGATTTTGCTAAATGTTGCTATCTCTAACGTAAAAGAGTTATGCAACCTAGATTCTAATTCTATCAACTAACATAGCAAGATGCACTAGGAAAGGTAAGCACAAAACCTAGAAAAAGTGACACTGTTTCCAAAACTTAGAATTCACTTCCTCCATCCCATGATACAAGTATTCTTGGTTCATCTTAAATCTTAATGTATAAGTTTTCTTTTTTTCTATTTTTTCTCCACGGCATAGAAGAGTTGCATGTCATTTCTTTCGAGTAAAACTATATAAGTTTGACCAAGTTTATAGATAAGGGTAGTATTAACTCTACCATACCAAATTGTATGATATATGCTAGTGCTCCAAGTAATTTACATTGGTGCCCCTAATTATTATGGTGATTTCTGTTGTGTTTCAGTGTTTGTTGCATTAATTAATGGGAAAAAGTATGTAACTTTCTTTAGTTAATAACCAACATGCATGCCAAGCCACTGGATCAGTATAATTCACAGGAGACCACACGCATGCATGCATGTATGAGCGAGGGAGATGTAGTTAATGTTGATGGCCTCACCAGCTATTCATATATAAGCTATGATAATGTTTGTAGAACAAACTTTGAATCTTATTAGAACGACATGTTTTTTTTATTTGGTATAGATGAAGTAAGTGACTAGCTAGCAGGAATACTCTACATCTCTTTCTGAAGAATCCGATGCAACTATGCGACAAATCTTCAAGGATAAGGCAGATTCGAAAATCCGCAAGCATCACCGTGAATTCGCATTCATTTTTCTATTGCTTCCTCCTTGTTTGTGTGATCGTGTGGTACGCCCGGAAAATGCATCATGTCCTTTTGCCCACACAGTGCAAGTCCCTACTTGCCCGTTCGCTTCGTTGAAAAAATAAGCCGAAACACTATTCCGGCTGATTTGTTGTGAGAGAAAAACACTGTTCCGGCTAAAAAAATAAGTTGAAAAAGACGGATTATAAGAGAAGCGATCATGGCCTGTATGCTGTGTGGTTCCTTTTGGTCCCCAGTAACCAAAGACCAATAAGTGACCAGTGAGGATAAGCCACGCACATTGTCTATTCTTATTATTTGGCAGTAGCTATGCTGTGCCTGATCGCTGGGCTGGGCTGGCTGGGCAGCCCCTCACATGGCTACTATTTATATGAACCAGCAAGCAATACTTCTCTCTTATATAAACGAACCAGCAACGGCCAACCGAACATGCTTATGACCACATAGCCCAGCTGCTAGCTTGTGTCTCAAAAGCTGTGAAGCATGGATGTGAGTGCACTGCATTACTCCGTATCTGTCCACCTATCCCTATCCTATCTCTGCGCTGGCTCGAGAGACATATGAATGGCCCAAAAAATGCACGGATGTGGGCAAAAGTCGATCCTGCAGAAATTGTTTAATAATATTCCTTTTGTCATGACCTGCCATTTGGACTTGTGTGCATGGTGCCATTTGGATCCAGAAGCTGCCTTTCACTAGATTTACTATCTTGTGCATGCATGCATGTCAAATACTCCGTAGTGATGTAGCTAGCTTTTCCAAACGAGGTGAGCTTTTACAAACCGCAAGCAAACTTTTAACAATCACTGGCCGATCCACCTACATCGGTCCCATATATATCAAAAGTGTCACCGACAACAATACAATCATAATGAGCACCATCATAAGGATTTCACTGCCAGCAAACAGTTCTTCATCATCACTTCAGGATAAATTAGCATAAACTAATACTAGATGAATATAATCTTTGCTCGATTTTGAACTTATCAGCTTCAAATGGCTATATATTGGTGAAAACTGATGGAATCAACTGGGTTCATCCACAATATTACACGGTGGTTTTTGCAATGTAGCCAAGTAAAAGGCTCGGCATAAAACACCTACCTTATGGCTTTTGAGCCCATAAGACAAGGGAGGCATATCTTTTGGCAAGACTAGTAAGGCAGGTTAGCCTCACCACCCACCCAGTGGTAGAGCCGCCACCCGGCCACTATCATCGTCACCGATAACATAGTCTCAACAAAGATGTAGTCACGTTACCATTGTGTACCTCCATCACACGTAGTAGTGATGAGACCAGCATAATCTAAGACAGGCCACATACACAAATCTTGGGTTTTGTAGAGTAGTAGTAGAAGGGCGAATATCATCTAGAGGGTCTAAAAATTTTTACATTGACAAATTTTTTTGTTCAATTGCGTGGTCTAATAAACTAACGGACTTTTTGTGAGATTAGCTATATTTTAGGCAACACTTTAAACCACTGGCACGTTTGGAGCCTCAAGAGCTAAATTGGTCTAAAGTTTTGTGGCACGACCATAAGGTCTAAACAGGTCTTATTTTAGGCAACACTTTAAACCACCGCACGCTTAGAGCCTCCAGAGCTAAATTGGTCTAAAGTTTTATGGCACGACCATAAGGTCTAAACAGGTCTTATTTTAGACAACACTTTAAACCACTGGCATGTTTAGAGCTCCAGAGCTAAATTGGTCTAAAGTTTTGTGGCACGACCATAAGGCCTAAACAGGTCTTAATTAACTCATACTCTCTCCAGAGCTAAATTGGTCTAAAGTTTCGTGGCATTCTAGCTACGTGAGATTGTCTCGAAATAATTGACATTCTAGCCTAATAGGCCAGTGCCAGGCTATTCAATGGTCAGGTCAGTGCAGCGCTTTGCTGCTTGCTTCCGTCCGGAAGTGGATAAAAAAGATAAAAAAATCTAGCCGTGGCAGTTGCTCCCTCACAGCACCAAGCACCGAGGCGAGGCCTGTGCATGTTTCCTGCAGGACGTCGCAATCAGCATGATTCCTCATAGGGGTGTTTCGGTACATTAGCTCCAGCCTTGATATTAGTGAGATGTTCTTAAACGGACATCTCTCTAGGGAGAGAGGGAGTAGTATTTTTTATTTGAACTTAGTCATCAATAATATCTGACACTTTAGAGCATGGCTAATAAGCCAGCCCTCTCGTCGGCTGCAAGAAGCTCCAGGTCACCCGAGCTGCCGAGCAGTGGTGGTGGACCCCACCGATCTTTAATGCTTTGCTGCGACGTGGAAGAACTGGAGTGGAGGAGCGGCAGCCACAGTGCATTTCACCTGCTTTTTGCTGGCGTCTCGCGAGTCGTCCGCTTTCTTCTCTCTTCTGCTTTCTCTCTCTTCCACGTCGGATTTCGCCAGCTCTTCGCCGCTTATAATACTTGCTCTTAGAGTCAATTGGCAACGTGTTATCATATATATATATATATATATATATATATATATATATATATATATATATATATATATATATATATATATATATATAAAGTACTCTCATGATAAATGGACCTGTCTTTTAACCTATACTAAAAATTTGAGATAATGATGGTCACGGCTAAAAAAGAGAAGCTAGCTTAAGACAAATCTAGACAAACATACATATATATACTACTAATACTATCTATAAACGTTTTTGTTTTTGTGGAGCGGCGGAAGAAGCACGTACGGTAACTAGCGAGATTTATCTCTAGATATTATGGTTCCCGCAAGCTGGGAAACCAGACCAGATAGTACTTTGGCGGTACGCGCTACACGTGTACTAGCAGCTTCTTTCCGGGCCGCTGCATGGGTGAGAGACTCGATTACGAGCTTGCGACGACCCATCACCATCAGCCATGAGTGTGGATCCAAGCAAAGCAAAGCAAAATCCCAGGTCCAACCCACACTAGCAGTGTCAGACGAGACAGATCTCTGTCTATGAGCCTGACGCGCGCCGCTGCAGGGACCATGACCAAGCAATTATGACACCTTGCGCGTCGTGAGCTTTAGCATATCTTTGTGAAGATGCTCTGTAAAATTGGCAGCGTGGAGGTGAGGTCCCGGTTCACGCCCGAGTAATAAGGATCTGTAAATTTGTGAGGATGGGCTTGCCTGATGCCTGATGCAAACTGGGATGGGCATCCTTTACCGAATATGGGAGCGGACGAGCAGTCCAGGTCTGCGAATTGGTTCCTGACGTGACACTGATTACGCCAGAATGGACCGGCCTTACATATGTACGTACAAATCAAATAGGTATGTGAGTTCAAAAAAAAATCAAATAGGTATGTGCACTGTTCAAGAATCTTTTGGTGCGTGCGGTGCTGTTCAGTCTCCCTTGTTTGCGTATGTTATACGGCTGGTGAGTCATGTCTGTCCCAGTTTCTTTCACATTTTTTGGCACGAACGGTGTGTGTCACTTTGTGGCGCGTTCGCTTCCGACTTTCCGAGACATAAGCGCACAGTATAATGACTGTTGAGCACATAATACGAAGTCATTTGACGAAGAGTAAGGTTAGAACGAACGGGAAGCCAAGTGTCTGTTGAGCACAGAATGTGAAGTCATTTGACGAATAGTATGGTTAGAACGGAAAGCCAAGTGTTTCGTGTTTACTTGTTGTCGTGCTGAAAAGACATGCTACCTCCGTGAAAATATAATTCTAAGATTACCGAGTCAAATTATTTAAACTTGATCAAACTTATAAAAAAATATCAATGCCTATGATACTAAATAGATGCCATTGTATTCATTACGAAATATTATTCTTATAATACATCTATCTGGTGTCATAAATATCTGTTGTTTTTTTTTCCCTATAAATTTAGTTAAAGTTTAGCTAATTTGACTAAGGTTAGAACATGAATTGCATTCGTTAGTGGACGGAGGTAAGTCTGTCAACATCGGTCATCACACTGATGAGGGACATGATGCTTGCTTCTCTAATTATTCCAACTGTTTGCAGGCATTGGACTTGGACGTAGACATGGAGAGCGTGAAGACTGAAGAAGCTTCACGGAGGAGAGCCACGTTGATGTAGTAAAGTCCTCGGCTGGTCGCAGCATTCTACATATGAAAGATGACGAACGTAATTAACAAAGGTGCGTGACGGTTCACATGAATTTTCAGACCTGTCTGTCTCTGCCTGTGCTGTGCATGCTGCTGTATCATTGGTGGCTGCCACATGTTTTACACTTAAAACCTGATCCATCAGGAAGAGAGCAGTAGGCAGTACTACATACTGGAGTAGGACTATACCATAAGACCGGTCAGAGAGTAAAGGCCTCCAAATCAGGGTAGACGAGCAGCAGTGGAAGCGACAAAAACTCTCAAGAACAAGAAAGCTATCTAGCGATCGAGAGTGTAGTACAATTTATTTTGAAGCCCAACAGTCTTTTCTGTCGGGGAAGAAAGCTGGATTGATAGAGATGGAAAGCATATTGTCAAGGGAAAGAATAGATTGATGACGGAGAAATAAAGCCAAATGGCGCGGGTCCACTCGAGCCGAAGAAAATGGTAGGTCCATTCCGATGCAGTTGTCTCCTTCGGTACACCATCAGTTAAAACTTACTAGCTTACACAAATTTTGAAAAATAAAAATAAAGCAACCTAAAATTAACATGCTAGTATAGAAAAAAATATGTGAACATACGTGTAAAAAAATGTGTGAGCTTAGCTATCTACTTTTGTGCACTGTAGTAGTTGGCTACTCAGACGTACTTTATCATTAATATATGTCACATTTTTTCTCCATAATGTTTTCTTTTAAAAAAAACTTGTGCATTAGCTAGCTCTAAATTTTTACAACCTGCTTCTCTCTCCTCATTTCTCGGCTCCATCTCAGCATAAAGTCTACTTATAGTCTTTCAGGGCATCCACAAAGTATCAAAAAGATAGCATTGAGCATTCAATGCTGCTATGGTGATTGAATGTAAGCACTGTGCACACACACCATAAGAATCTACACAAAAAAATCTACCTTAAGCTTAAGGTCTATACATAAGAAATAAAATAACATTTATCTCGTTTCTCTTGTCTGTCTCACTTCTATTTAGATATTCAAATGTTAATACTATTTTTTATAAATTTAATTAATTATAAGATTGGTTGACTTTTGAAGTGCGAGATGAGCACTTGTATTTAGGAAGGTGGGAGTATATGGTTTAAAAAGTGCATCCCACGCTTTTTATCCGATCGTTTCGAGAAGAAAGCTGCTGTCCTGCTGATGAGCGCCAGCTAAGCTGATGCATGCATGCAGCGAGGCCGACGGGCGCGCGAGAGGGCAGCCGAGCCAAAGCCTTTTGTGGTTCTGCCGCACACGCAGACGCAGGGCAGACGAGGCGGACCGTACGTCACGCCGGCTTGCGTCAGAGGCTGGGGGGTGTGGGGGCATACTGTAGATAAGGTAGCTGCAAGTGCAGGGCGCCTCGTACCGGCGTGTTAGGGCAGTCCCAATGAAAAAAAAATCAGTAATTTCTATAACATAGGATACCGCATAAAAAAAGTACTGCTTTCTAATCCATGGTTTCTATGAGTAATAATTATTTTCTCTTTCTCTCTCCCAACTCTATCTTCTTCCTTCAATAATAGTGCGACACGAGCCCCCTAGAAACTAGTGGTTTCTTCCTAATGGCGATTTCATGATTTCTTGGTGCATTGGGTCAAGAGAAGACCTGGTTTCTTCATGAGTAAACCATTTCTATGATTTTTGCTCTCTTTCTTCATTAACTACGTTGCCATGTCAGCATTTTACCTACGTGGCAAGTCATTTAATGAGGATAGAAACCATCATCAATACACCATTGGGACTACCCTTATAAACGTGCGGACGGGCGACGCGTAGTACGTTTCCACCCACGATGCCACACGCACTCGATTGGTGGTCCATACCAGCCGCCTGTCAATGCCATAAACGCCTCCCCGCTCTCAATGCAAAGATATACTCGCGACACTCCGTCCCAAAATAAGTATTGATATGGTATTTGTGTTTAAGTTTTTTAAGTTTAACTAGATTATAGAAAATATCAACAACATTTATATCTCCCGATAAGTTTATTATGAAAATATATTTAACAATATATCTAATGATACTAATTATGTATTACAAATATTAATATTTTTATATATATATTTGGTCAGATTGGAAAGTGTTTGACTCGGGAAGCGAAAACAACACCAATTTGACGAGGGAGGAGAGGTCAAGGCTATCCGTAACTAGTTTATTTTTCTTAAAAAGCTACTCCATATATCTTAGAGAAGTGACATTCTAATTTAAGAAGTCAAACATGTTTAACTTTAACTAATTATATATAAAAATTAAATATTTTATGGTGTAATTAGTATTATTAGACTAACCGCTTCATATATTTTTATAATAAACTTATTAAAGATATAAATGTTAGTAATATTTTCTAAAGACTTAATCAAATAAAAAAATGCTTAGCACGAACCTCATAGTGATATTTTTTTGGGAACCAAAAGAGTATCTATAACTCATATACGGAGTACAATATACTATAGTAGACTGCTAGTAAAACATTGTGTCAAGCGATAAAAAACTACATCTAATTAAAAGTTTCTCTTAGCTAATACTTCCTCCATTCTAAATTATAAGGTGTTTTGACTTTTCTAGGTACATTGTTTTTATACGTATTTATGCCACGTGAAGGAGAGAGGACAAAACCCTTTGAGCTAGCAAGAAAACAAGAGCTAAGCTCTTTGCGCTTGCACGTACTTAGGGCATGTTTGGTTCCTACTAAAATTCCTATCATATCGAATGTTTGGACACATGCATGGAGTATTAAAAATAGACTAATTACGAAACTAATTGCACAACTTGCGACTAATTTGCGAGACGAATCTTTTAAGCCTAATTAGTCCATGATTTGACAACGTGGTGCTACAGTAACATATGCTAATGATAGATTAATTAGGCTTAAAAATCGTCTCGCAAATTAGCCTCCATCTATGTAATTGGTTTTGAAATTAATATATATTTAATGCTCCTTATTAGTATCTAAACATTCGATGTGACATGAATTTTAGGAGCGACTAAAGAACCAAACACCCCCTTATGCATATTGCATGAGAGTATCTTTCTCTTGATAAGATAGAGAATACATGATAAAGAACACCTTACATGTGGGGGCATATATCATATATGATAACATAGTATCTAAGAGTTGTTACCTGACTCTTACTATTGAAGGTGCCATTATAGCCTTTGACCCCTTAGCTTCGACAATAATCTAGCTTTCTATAATTTACTATCTACAAACTGCTTTGCAGACTCCCTAGCTAAAATGAACATGGCCTCATATTTTTTGAGGGAGAGAGTAGCACAACACGAAATTAGAGGAGCTAGGTGGCAAAGGAGTAGAGATCCACAAGTGGCATAGCTTTTCCTACGACAACAGGGCCCGTCAGTGACGAAGCTAGAGTAAATTTGAGAGGAGATGCACTTGCCTTGTGGGTGCATAGACATTTGTCCTAGAGGTGCATATATGGTGAAATTTTAAACAAATCAATAGTTTTTACACTTTTTGGGGGTGCATTTGCACCCACTGTCCACAACATAGCTTCGCCCCTGGGGCCCGTGGCCTTGGTAAGTCGTTCATTATAGCGTTATGGCTTGAAAATAGTTACTCTCTTTGTCCTCTGTTGTGCCCCCTGCTTCATTTATTAAGCGCTGCCAGCGGACCATGTGAACTTTTATTGGTGTGAATTTTCTAATATCCATCTAGTCTATGGATTTGGTTGTCACTAAATCCTTTTTAATACTTTTAGTCTTGTGACTGTGTGTTTTTTCTAAGCAGAGATCAAAAATATGTTTTAAGGCCTTGTATAACCTTTGATATAATGCTTTGAGAATTTAATATAAGTTTCCTTTATCATTTTTCTTGGTGAGCCATGGTAGGAGGACAGGGAGCAGCAATCAGGCAGCTGGCTGGAGCACATATACACGCGAGCTAAGGCATGTTTGGTAGAGTTTTTGGCTCTAGCTAAAATAGTTCTTGCTCGAGTTTTTTTTTTCTGTAGAGTGTTTCGCTTTAGCAAAAAATAGTTCATGCTTCAGTTTTTTGGTGGAACAGTTTTATTTAGCTCTGCAATGTTTCATAAAATAACTCCTCATTTTGACTCATATGGATCTACTTGGCACATAAACCCACTTTGTCATTAATCTATTTTTTAAAATATTTTTTCATCCTTTTACTCCTCTCTCTCCCACCGCCAGATCTCCCTCTCTCTTGCCGTGCCGCCTCTCCCCATCCCCCCGTGTTGGGCGCCACCCTCCTCCATTGGCATCGGGCGTCCTCCTCCGCCAATTCATCGATCCTTTTGCCAAGCTTAGGCCTCCTCCTCTGCCGCCCCATCCTCTACCTATGTGTCGGGCCCCTAATTTAGGGTCCTCTATGCATCATGTATCAGTCCCCTGGATCAAGAGTCGATACACATAATTCAAACAAGATTGATATCGAAAACCATACTTTTATTGCTAATGGGAAAACACATTACATAGTTCGGTTTACATAGCTTGGGCCATAGGCCTTATATCATATATTAAAGTTCTAAGACAACGGTCCTATATCATCGTGGCTCTATTTCTCTGAGCAACTTGGAGTGCGGACGTAACCCTAGACTTATTCCTTAAGCGTATTCCTATATCCCATCGTCGTAGTCCTAGCGTAGCTTCTTCGTAGTAGTCGCATCGGTTCCGCTCTTCAAGTATCCTCTCGGTTGTCCTATCCTTGTGTAGTCCTTGATAGCTCCATACTCGTGCATTCTCCTATTGTCCTCACCTCGTGTAACTCCAATAGTTCCATCCGGGTATGTGCTCCTGTAGCCTTACTCCTAAAAACATAGAATCGAGGGGGTTAAGTACATAAAATACTCAACAAGCCCTAAACTTTGGGTGGAGGGGAGGTGAAAGGGGAAGGTTATATGTGGAGGTGGTTAAGGTGGTTGAGGTAAAAGTGGTAGGGTGAAGTAGTTATAATTATAGGTTGGACCCTGGCAGAGTATTACCATTCTCACTAGTTTTTGGGTTACTTATAGTTTATCAAATTAGTAAAATACGTCTTACCAGATTATCACAGTTGTAGAAGTCTAATCATAGTATCTCATCCCAGCATCTGCCCATTCTAAAGACGTGGCTATTCGAATAGATTCAATAAACTTTGCAGAGGTGTACAAATTTTCCCACAAGATAGACACATTCCGACACCATCGTCATGGCTTAGACAGGTCTAACAAGATCCCGTACCCGAATGTACACGACTTTAGATGTCCATATAACTCTATCGCGGCTTCTCAGGGGTTGGAAAACACACTAAACTCGGGAGGATATACCAAATCGTCCCATCTCATAATCTTAGATGATACCACATCATCCCATCATATAATCTCGGACGATACCAAATCATCCCAACATAATAGTGCCGATGATACCAAATCGTCAATAATATGGGCTTGAACACAGCCAAACATATAATAACATGGGCTCGAACGCGGACAAAAATCAAAGGGCTTAACGTGGAGGATCACATAGCAACCACACCAACCGGGCCACAGAAGATCACATTGCATCTGTGCCTGCTCCTGATATTCCGCTGCCAACACCGGCCTCCTAGTAGAAATTATACTTCTATCTAACAGGGTGTGAGATAAGTCTACCCATATAGACATGTTGTCGTACGTAATATCTCACTAGGCGAGAGGGACTACGAACCGGTCCTTATGTGACCGAGGCGAGTATCTCCCAAAGGAAACCTCACCAAGCAATCCTGCCAAGGTAATTTACCTCCATAAATTACCCCTACTCGCCCCCTTTGGGGTTTAGTTTAGGTTTTACCAGTTTTAAGTTCACATTTATTATCCTCAGGTTCATAGAGCTAATCTCATATCAAGGTAACCATTACCTTATCACAATATCATAGTCAACTTATATCATATCCAGATAATTATCATCAATGTTCACATTATCATAACCGAGCTCATGACCCATTATAATTCCATTAATTTATAAAAGAGAATTTAAGTATTATAAGTTAATTTCATTAATTAGTGGGGATAGGGTATGGTGGATTTATGGTGGAGGCTAGCAAGATGAAGTGGTGGTAGAAGGGGAGTACTTAAGGGATGGTAAATGAAGTGGAGGGAAGGGATAGGTGGGTGTTAGGACTTGCGTCCATTCACTGACGATTATATCCTCATCCGATTCCTATGTCTCCTATTCCTGTCTTCTGGACTCCATCAGGTTTTCTCCACGTCTTCTATCCTACGCGGTCTAGCGTCGACAAGCAAGAAAACACAAACAAGGGAAATAACAAGCAAGGCATGTAAAACAAGCATAAGCAATCAGAGGAAGGAAACGATCCTAAATGGGTTGGTCCTATTGGGTGATGGGTTGTTATCTAGGTTATCATTATTATGTCAATTTGAAGTAAGACTTGGATAAAAGGATTCCATCCATAGGGTAGGGTTTTTACGGGTTAGGTTAAGGTGGTGGTTGGTCTGATGGAAAACCAGAGCACATTATTAAGCTTCACTATTATGTGAACCTGAAAGAGAAAGCTTGACCAAGTCATCATAGATAACTTGTCTGGCCTCTACAGGTCCACAAGGGTTAGTGGCACACATGCACATGCATATGTATGTGCCTTTGGATTAGTAGGGTTAGAGAAAAGGCGGGAAATAAAGTTAGCCATACATAGACGTATACTCGGGTATCGGGCATATCCATGTATGTATATATATCCTACTATTTTAGGTGTTGGGTACAGACACATTTGGGTAGGTGGCATGGTACATACGCATACGCGAATATATAGGGTTCCTACTACTACGGTGATGGGTTACTACTATGGGTTATTATTAAATAAAAGAAATGAAAAGCAAGCATATCTAGAATTTAAATGGGTACAAAAATTAGGAGAGAGGGTATGGTTATGTATGGTTTTATTTTAGAACATTTATGGTGTAAGAATCACGGGATTTGGAGTTAGGATGGACTAATTATAAATTGTTAAAGTTTAACGGCAAAACACTAATGGAAAGGACACATAGAAATTATTTCTACAATTTTAGCTAATAAAAAATGAGTGGCAAATACTTAGATATGATTTAGGGTGACTCTAGTTTATTTACAAATTTTCTATAATTTTTTTCATAATTAATAAGCTTATCTTTTTATATTCCTGTGTACAATTTCCGGGTGCACCTAGCAATTTACCCCTGGCTAACGCGTGTACTGTGCTCATGGACTTGTGCACCGATCTGTGAACCCGTTCTCTTTGTCTCTGCGGTTCACATGAACCGTGTCCACTCAGAAAGGAGAAGGGGTATGGGGCACTACCGTGTGGGTCCCGCAAGGGGAGGTGGAACGCCCCTATTGGTTCACGTGACGTGGTCGTGCCTGGCTTTGGATGCCATGGCTTCTGTCCGTACTCATCTCCCCACAACGCGGTCAACAGAGCGAGGAAGGGAGAAGAGCGAGAGAGAAAGAGAGAAAGGGAGAAGGAGGAAACAGGATAGAGGGAGAGAGCAGCGATGGGGCCACGGAGAGCAGAGGGCAGCACGACGGCGGCACCGGCGAGGGAAGGCGCAGCCGCATCGGTGGCGGTCCTGGGCGGCCGGCATCGATGGCGATCGGCTCCTAGCGCGGTGGTGGCGCGATGCAAAGCAGAGGGCTGAAGGGAAAGCAGAGAGGGAGCGCGGGGAAGGTCTGGCTCAACGATGCGGGACGGCGGCACTTGGAGTGGTGGAGCAAGGCGGGGAGGAAGAAGCTAGAGGGAAGAGGCGGAGTAGAGGGGCAACAGCGACAATGCCGGTCCTAAGATTTTGAGGGCCTTCTAGCAAGCTCGTCGCGACGGCCCCTCTAGACTATATATAAATCTTATAATATATATAAGCGCTATTTTTTTTGCAAAGCAAAAACAAATCCAGTGATATATTTTTAATATAACATGTTTGATAATTATCGAGGAACAATGTAGACTAAAACTAATATGATTACCTTAAGGAAGAATAGAACTCCGTAATATCCATTGCTTCTCATAAAAAGATGGTTCTTCGGGCGTTTCTTGATGCAAAATCATCAAGGACGGTATTGAGATCAATAGTGTCCAAGATATCCCTCTGGATGGTGCACATAGCCAATCCATTTAACCTTTCTTATGACATAGTTGATCTCAAACAGTTCTTCAACAACTTTAATTTTGAGAAACTTCTTTCAGCTGAAGCTACAGTCACAGGTAAAGTTAAGAGGATTCGATAGGCAACTGAAACATTTGGATAGCAATCCGCAGCTATAACAAACTCTAGAATCTCAAGCACTGACATGTCTATTAAGAGCATCTGTAGGGAACTCAAGATTCAATTCTCTCACCGGCCCCTTTTCAATCAATATATCTCTACCTTTATTATCAAGATTTCTCCATGTTCTAGGATCAAAGACATCATGAATAGAAGCTTCTTGCACATCATCAATTGAATTTTCATGTAGCATCATCTATGTCATCAACTTATTCACTTAAATTATCATTAACTTGTTGCTGTTGCTACCCTTGTTCTTCGATATTAAGTGCATCAACATGATTATCATCAGGCATAACACTGCTTGAAGCTAAAAAAAACTTATGTATAGCACCTTTTTGAGATTCAATAAACTGATCTTCTACTCTTTTTTGTTTTCTTTTCTGAGACTCCGATAAATGTTTCTTAGGTAACATTCTAAGTTTCTAACACCTAAATTAGAAGAAAAACACGACTGTATGAGTACTAAGTACTAGAAATCCGAAGTAATTAATTTAGATTAAAAAATGATCAAGGAAAAAATACCTAGATCGTCGCCTTGTCGTCATCTGCGTCCCATAACCATCTACGGCCTACCCAGCGGCGTTGTACCGAACAACCACGGGACAGCCGAACGGGAGCCGCAGTGCCTGTGCTGTAGGCGCAGTGTCGGCGAGACGAATCACGGACGGGAATTCGCATTCACCCTTCGGCGGCGCGGGCGTTCGGCCGTTCGCCTAGGGTCCTAGGTGTCGAGCGAGCGTTCACGTAGACGCGTTATGCGTAGTATACCTAAAGGCTAAAATGCCTATACGTGGGGTCCTGGGCTGGCCCCCCCCCCTCCCGTGGGCCCTAGGCCATCGCATCCCGTGCACCCTTGCAGGGCCGGCACTGGACAGCGATGGCCTTGGTGCCGGCAGCGGCGGTCTCAGCTCCGACGAGGGAGGCAGGGATGGCGGCAGGCAGCAGCGGAGAAGAAGAAGAGGAAGAGCAGGGCGGCAAGGAGAAGAAAGGGATGGGAGAGGGGAAGAGCAGAGCACAGCAGCGGACGGCAGCGACCAAGCATCCTCGACCCTCCCCTTCGCGTGCTCGAGCCCGGCTTCGTTGGTGGCGAGCTCGGTAGCCATGGCTGGCTTTTATAGCCAGCGTAGGTAGGTGCCGGCGGAAAATATCTCCGGCGACCGGCGGCGACCTTATCCATCCGAGCGTCCGTGTCGACGGAAAACCCAGAATGGATGAGCTCGGTCGGGATGGCGACAAAGGGAGAGAGGCGGTATCTCCGGTGCTCGTTCTCCACGTGCTCGGAAACGGCAGCGCGGACGCGGCTCGTAAATAATAAACAGACAATGTAACAATGCATGTACATATATACCTATATACGTATGTATTTCCGAAATAACCTTATCAATTTCTAGTTAATTATAAGTAGGGAGCAAAGTATCGTTTATTTATATACACATGTATCATTTCCCTTTTGTAAAAAAAAATAGATGATTTATTTCTAAGTATGCAAGCATTAATATGTTCTATTTCCTAGATATATTATGTATTCTTTTATAGCCATGATTAAAAGTAATGATCTCATATTTCCAGGTTTTCTAATGAATATAAATTAACTAAATGTAAATTGAGAAGGGAATATCAGAAAGAAAAATTAAACCTATAATTTATTAATGCGATGGCTATTATAATTCCTAGTGAATAAAATATTGCTATATCTATGATGTATTATCTACCTCTATAATATAAAGAAAAGGTTGTAAATAATTCAAGAATGCAATTGATAATTAAGGGAGGTTATTTTGGTGCCGCAAATAAATTCCAGAAAAGCAAATATACACACAAGCAATCAAGCAAGCATTCAAACAAGCATTCAAACATACACTCAAACAAATAAAGTGCAGGCAATGAAATTTAAATGCGAAGCGATTTTCTAATCCTAAAAATATTCCTAGCGCTACAACTAAATCCTACACGACACACAAATGCATATGGTGGATTTTTAATGCAGTGTTTTGGAAAATATTTTTAAAACGGTTTTGTGGAAAATAAATTAATAAAATTTTAATTTATTGTAAATTTTAAAAAGTTCAAATTTTAGTGGTTTTTGCAAAATACGGGTGTTACCTGTGCTGGCCTAATCCTCCTCACTCCATGGCAGTGCAGCGGAGCGCAAGCGTGAGCGCCAGCGTGGGAGGTGCTACGCGAGGTAGGGCTGATGAGAGCAGCCTTGGCGCCGGCGTAAGTTCCTCTTTAATTTGGCTCCTCTGGCATGTGAGGAGGTGAGGCTCTCTCTGTGTCCAAATCCTAGTTCTGCCTCTAGTTTCAGTGAAGTGAAACCTTGTACTACCTCCGTCGCTAAAAGAATGTAATTCTAGCACAACGTCACGTTTTAGTATCTTAAATTTAACCAATTATAGATAAAAAATATCCATATTTATGATACCAAATAAATACTATCATATTAATTACAAAATGTATCTTTATAATAAATTAATTTAAAGATATAACTGTGAATATTATTTTCACTAAAAATATGGTCAAATGTGAATTACTTTTCATGGCACGTAATCTATAATTACATTCACTACGGGAGAAGCAAAATTTGTCGAGTGCCGCATGCTTTGCCGAGTGTTGTACTCGGCAAAGAATTGCACTCGGCAAAGAGTAGCTTTGCCGAGTGCCGCAGCGTGCCCGGCGCTCGGCAAAGCACGCCACTCGGCAAATGCACTCTTTGCCGAGCGCAACACTCGGCAAAGAGCGCACTCGGCAAAATGCCCGTCAGTTGCCTGCCTACCCCGCCCACGCCGTTACCATCTTTAAAAAAATGTTTACCGAGCGCTTAACCTGACAATCGGCAAAGAGGCCCTTTGCCGAGTGCTGCGGCCTGGCACTCGGCAAAGGCCCTCTTTGCCGAGTGTCAGGCATGGCACTCGGCAAAGTATTTTTGTTTTTTTTTTGAATTTTGATTTCAAATTTTTTTTAGGCCTTATCTATTGTTTACAAGCACATGTTAAAATTTGGGACCTTTTTATAACTTTTTGCTATATTTCTTGAATTAATTTTGTTTACTTGCATTTTTTCTGAAAAAGTAAATTTGAACTGCAGGTGCATGAAATAATGAAATGTAGCCATTCAAAAAATGATAGTCATGTTGTAGAGTGTATTTTGAGGCCATAAGCAGGAACTCACCCAAAATTTTGAATGCTTTGTTCGCCAAACATGACGACCCGCTTGTGGTCGGAGTGTATTTAAATTATAGAAAATGCAAACGAAGTCCAAAATTCACGAAACTTGTCGAGGTCTCGTCTGATCGCATGTGGAGGCTATGATAAAAATTTGAGAAGGTTTCGAGCAAGTTGCGACATCGGATGCCTAAAACCCAGACATCTCCACATGCGACATCCTCGGCACTCGGCAAAGGATATTTCGAAAAAAAAAATCCCTTCTGGAATAAGGGCCCAAGGCCCATCCTCCAACCCTATCCTCATTCACACCCGCTCCTCACCCGTGCCAGAGCCGCCGCCGCCACTCCCGCCGCCGCACCAGCCGCCGCGCCCCACGCCGCCCGCGCCCTTCGGTCCCCGCCCCCACGCCGCCCTAGCCCGCGCCGCCGCCCCGGCGACGCCCTGGCCCCACACCGCCCCTGGCGGCCCCGAGGAGGAGCCCGGCCGTGGTGCCCTGCCCGCGGCCTGGCCGTCCCTGCAGAGAGGAGGAGGAGCTCGGCCGCGGTGCCCTGCCCCCGGCCTGGCCGTCCCTGCAGAGAGGAGGAGGAGGGGAGAAAGAGAAGGGGAGGAGGAGAAGGGAGGTGGGAGGAGAAGGAGAAGGGAGAAGGAATAAGGAGAAGGGAGGCGAAGGAGAAGGGAGAAGGAATAAGGAGAAGGGAGGAAGGAGGAAGAAGATGGAGGAGGAAGAAGAAGGAGAAGGGGGGAGGAGGAGACGGACCTCGGTCCGATGACCGTTCACGCCGTTCGTCGACGCCGTTCGTCCACTCCGTCGTCCCCGCACATCGCTGTTCGTCCACGCCGTCGTCCCCGTCCCTCACCGGAGAAAAGGTAAAGGCTCCGGGGGTGTCGGCCTTGGTGCCGTTTATGTGTTGACGGCCTTCGTGCCGGGTTTGTGTATGTGTGGGCCATCGTGCCCCAAATGTGGACGTCGGCCATCGTGCCGGCTTTTTCTTGTAGGTTTTGGAAACCTCCCCATACAAGGGAGGTTATGCCGAATTTTTCAAGTAATAGTGATGTGTTTCTTCTTTTGCAGAGCAGGAGCTGTCGGAGGGGACCCGGAGCACCTCGGCGATCCCGATCGTCTTCGTCAGCGCTGCGGTCGTGCCTGCACTGCTTCGTCTCGCCACTGCACCGACTCGCCACTACGCCGCTAGCCTTTCTCCACCGCCAGCCTAGGTATAATTGACCTCTCTTGCTTACAGTTGTCGTACGTAACCCAGTTAGGCGTCTCCCGTCTGAAACAGATACGGTTGGAGGTATGCGGATCTTTGCATATCTATGTCCGTATCTGTTTCGGATTGTCCACGTTTTTTGGACAGCCCGCGGATGCGTAGATGGGTTAGTTTTCATGTTCTGCTCGGATCCGAGATGGAGTTTCGGCACCACCTCCCTGTTGTTCTCTAGATACACACTCTCCCTTCCAGGATGTGTATCGGGAGAACAGCGGGGAGGTGCTGCCGAAATTCTGTCTCGGATCGGAGTAGAGCATAGAAACTAACCTCATCTACGCATCCGCAGGTGGGATTAGGACCTATCCTCACCTATTAGACAGCAGGCACGCCGTGCAGATGCAACTGATGGTTATATTACTCCGTTATGTGTATATGATATTGCTCCGTTATGTGTATATGGTAGAGGATGGAGAACCGTGAGTGGATGTACGTGGGACGCCCAAGTCAGGCTCAAATCACCCGTGAATGAATGTATAAGACCGAGAAATTCTTGGACCATGCATTTAAGGAAGCTAAGGGAGTGAGAGACACGTTCTGTCCCTGCAGCGATTGTGAAAACAAGAAAAGAAAAACAAGGAAAGTCATGATGAAGCATCTTTGCAAGTTTGGATTTATGCCAAACTATACCTGGTGGGTGTACCATGGTGAAGCCTATCGTCCTAGAGAGGAGGTCGTGAGACGATGTTTGGAGGCATTTGATGGTGATGGCGGGGTAGAAGGATGGTTAGGTGACTATGAGGATGCGATGTTCGCTGAAAGACCTCCGAAGGTCGAGTAGGAGGATGAGGAGGAGGAGCCAGAGCCAAGCGCTGAGGCGTTCTTGGCCATGTTGGAATCGGCACAAAAGTTCCTACATGAGAAGACAACGGTTTCTCAACTAGATGCCATTGGGCACCTACTGGGGTTCAAGTCCCAGCACAACATGACTCGAGCCTGCTTCGATGCTATGATGGAAATTATTGGGCATTTGCTTCCGGAGGGTCATCATCTGCCGAGCAGCTTGTACGAGTCAACGAGACTCCTTCGGGCACTGAAGATGTCGTATGAGCAGATACAAGCATCGACAGTTCCTCCCTCTTGACCATCCATTCAGAGAAGACACCAAGAACTTCATGAAAGGTGTCATGGTGATCGACCCTGCACCTTAGAAGATGACTGGTGGCAAGGTTCATGCTCAGATAGATGCTCTTGTGGTCCCGACGTAGAAAGATAATCCAAAGAAGGGTAAAAGAAAGAATGTTAATCCAAAGAAAGATAATCCAAACAAAGATCGCTTTGTGGGCTATGGTGTGGAACATATGTGGACTCATAAGCCGGGATTGGAGAGGCTTCCCTATTTTAATGATCTTCTCCTTCCACATAACATAGATGTAATGCACACTGAGAAGAATGTCACCGAAGCACTTTGGGCAACACTCATGGACATTCCTGACAAGACAAAGGACAACCCGATCATGAAGAATATTAGAAATACATGTAATACTATGTTATTTTGTAATGACATTTTCTTTTTTTTGCATACCTTGCTAAGTACTTCTCGTTTATCTTGACTAATACTGGTTTATTCTTTTTAATTGCAGGTGATGGGGCCCACTAGGAGGAGCTGTCACTCGACTTACATGAGATCGAGGGACACGCCACAGGCTGAGGAGACGGAGGCGGAGGCGGAGATGTCACAGAGGCAGAGGAGGCCGAGGGGCAGGCCCAGGCGGGAGCCGTCGACTGACCACGAGCGCGGCTCCTCACGCTCTTCTAGGGACGACGACGGCCCTCTGCCCACGGTGGGCAAGGAGGCGGCTCCACAGATGTAAGACGAGGAGGTGGTGCCGCACACGTCCGAGGAGGGGGCAGGGGGGTCGACTTCCTCTGCAGCCTCCAAACCCTACTTGCGAAGTCCCAGCCAGCTCCCGA
Source organism: Miscanthus lutarioriparius (assembly GCA_904845875.1). Classification (NCBI taxonomy): domain Eukaryota; kingdom Viridiplantae; phylum Streptophyta; class Magnoliopsida; order Poales; family Poaceae; genus Miscanthus; species Miscanthus lutarioriparius. The sequence goes on from CAJGYO010000006.1 coordinate 90,767,772, forward strand.
AGCGACCGATTCCTCCTCACTGCCGCCCACTGATTGCACCCGAGGGGGATAAGTAAGTAACTTCATATGTTCTTCATTTGATATGTTGAAAAATGATAATAAGAGCTAATAATAACTATTGTTAACCACTTGTGCACGAACTGGATGCTTGTGGAGGAGGGGATCGAGGCTCGCAATGTCAATGGGATCCTGGGACTTCTATGCAGGGAACACTTCCTTGGCCTGGTGTGGGCGTCAGAGGATGAGGACCCAGTGGTACCCTCATTCGACCAGTACGCCCTCGTCGCCACCGACACTGAGCATAGAAACTTGGCGGATCGGGTGATTCAGGAGTTGTGGATAAGCCTTTCTCGCACTACGGCCCTCAATTCATTGCATTCAATGCACATTCTTTAAACAAAATAATGGATACCTTGTGTCTTTATGCAGGACTTCTTCAGATGCCAGCTGGGACAGGAGGATAGGGCGTATCAGGTGGCTTACACTTCCTGTAAAAGGCGTGTCTCGGACTTGTATTACGAGGCCCGCCTCCAGGCGCACAGAGACTACAACGCCACCTTCCGTAATAGAAGAATCAACAAGACACAGGCAAGAAGGGAGATAGAGGTTCTTACCAGGGAGCAGTACCTACAGGTAAATAGAAAACATCTCCTATTGATTTATTCTGAGATTAACTATGCCTAATTTGATCTTATGATGGCTTGTAGGTGATTCAAACTGGTGCGCCACCCACCCCGATTGCTGGGCTGCTATAGTGGACAAATGGTTGGACACGGACTGGCAGAGGGCGCACCAAGAGAAAAGCGAGCACCGTATGATGATGCCCGGTGTACCTCACCATCAGGGCAGCGCCAGCCTCAGCAAGTATGCGAAGACATATGTAAGTCTCCACCATTTGTCTTATCTAGCCGCGCTCAGTTTTGCATTATTTCTTACCACATGTTGTTGTCTTTCTCGCAGTCGGCGGCGCACGGTGGCCAGCCAATTGGCCAACTCACGACGTATGCTCTAGCCCACATGGGCCCGGCAAAGTCCAACATCGAGTACAACCCGGATGCGGGCCCAGAGGCGTACACCAACTCCAGCGTCCACACCCGCGTCACTTCTTACACGGAGGCGGCAAGGTCAGTCCACGGGCCCGACTACGATCCGAGGACCGAGGAGCGCCTTGACCCTGAGCTCGTGATGAGGGTGGAGGAAGGCAAGAAGCATGGGCATTTCTAGATTAGCGACGACATCCTCGACACGGGCTCTACTCCTCTCCACCGCCTCCGAGCAGCGAGCACGAGCTCTAGCGTGCCCATAAGGCAACGACCGTCATCGGTGGCGGCACTCCAGGTAAGTATTCCAGTTTCATTCGTCGTTCTTTGTCATTTACATTCCTTAGCTATGCATTATTGAAACATTGGTGTCAAATGTTGCAGGCCGAGCTGCAGCAACTTCGGTCCCAGCAGGAGGCCTAGCTGGCTGAGCGGGAGGCCGAGCGTCAGAGGCTACAAGCTTTGGAGGCCCAGCAAGCAGGTTTGCTCCAATTCGTGCAACAACTTGGGCTACAACAAGGTTGGGAGATCCCAGCCAACCTGCTTGCACCACCACCACCACCATCACCACATCGTCCAGATTCTACTCCGGTGAGTATGAGTTCGGATGCTTTACTTTCTATGCTCATGCTTAATGTCAAACCTAGTGATGGCCTTCGTGCCGGATTTGTTGATGTGTGGGCCTTCGCGCCAGGTTTGTTGATGTGTCGGCCTTCGTGTTTAAATGTGGTTGTCGGCCTTCGTCTTTGACGTTTTTCTTGCAGAGTTTTGGAAACCTCCCGTGCAGGGAGAGTGTCTTTGCCGAAATTTTCAACTTTTCTTTAAACGCTTACATTTTTATCTTGTCACTCACGTGCAATCTCTTCTCTTTTATGCAAAGATCAATCGGGGCGGCGTCGAACCATCTCGGGGTCGCCGCCGCATCGCAAGTTGGGGCATCGCAACCCTCACATTCGCCGTGAGCCGCTTCCGGAGTCGGTTTTATGTAGGCATGCCTTTATGTATTGAACTTGTGAACTTGTGGTTTGTGATATATTGTGGATTTCGGACATAATTGGTCGTTTGTGATATATATATATATATATATATATATATATATATGGTTTCTGATATATTGTGTTGAATTGTGGTTTCTAATATATATATATATGCACTGTTGTTTACATGGAAAAGCAAAAAACAATTTTTTTTTTTTGTGGCTTTGCCGAGTGCAATGATCATTGCACTCGGCAAAGCTGGGAAAATAGCAGCAACAATTTCTCAGATTTAACGAGTGCAATGGCCATTGCACTCGGCAAAGAAAATTTTAAAAAAAATAAAAAATGATTTGCCGAGTGGCTTGGCAGTGGCACTCGGCAAAGAAAATTAAAAAAAAATAAAAACAGGCTTTGCCGAGTGCCTCGGCGCTATGGCACTCGGCAAAGAATTTTGAAAAAAAAAGAAAATTCTTTGGCGAGTGTTGCACTTGGCAAAGAAATAAAAAAAATTAAGACGGCGTGAGCCTTCGGCCAACGGCCGTCAATCCTTTGCCGAGTGCCAGCTCGACACTCGGCAAAGCCTTTGCCGAGTGTCCGAGATTTAACACTTGGCAAAGCAGACTTTACCGTGAAAAGGTTCGACGGAGCCTCTTTGTCGAGTGTTGCACTCGGCAAAGGATTTGCTGAATGCATGGGTGCCTTTGCCGAGTGCATGGGGCACTCGGCAAAGCGTGTGGCTGCTGTAGTGATTCTTTTCGGGACGAGAGTAATACTAATTAAAGCCTTACCCAACGATGCTCCTGTAATCTCTAGCTGACATGTGAAACGAAACAATAAAAAAGTCTCCAACCGCACAGCCGAAGAACATGGGTCAGGAGAGCAGAGACTTTGCATTTGATTCAAAACCGTGCGAGCTCGCGACGACTTCCTCGCCAGCGACGACTATTCTTCTACTTTTCTCTCATCCATGTCAGAAAACAGCTAGCTCGGAGGTCGGAGCTGCTTGGGGACACCCTAATACATGTATGGGTGTGTAGTCCGGCGCCTACGTACTGTGCCGAAGCTTGTCCACATTTACCAACTTTGTACAGCGTTTAGTTGGATTCTAAATTTAGGTTGTCATCCGTTCCAAGAACTTGCCGCTCGCATATAACAAGTTCAAAGGAATGTGTCAAATTTAGGTAGCTAAAATTTTAAAGCAAAACTTTAGCCAACTAAAATTTCCCAGCTAAACTTTAGCGGGGTGTTTGGATGCTCTAGTTAATAGACTCAGTTAAATTTTAGCTGGCTTTAGCAGAGTTGAAATAGCTAAACCCAACTAAGGGTCTGTTTGAATCCCTTGAGCTAACAACTACTCAATCCATCCCAAATTGTAAGACGTTTGACTTTTTTGACACCAAGTTTGACCACTCGTCTTATTCAAAAATTTGTGTAAAATATCACTTCTTTCGTCGTGGTTTGGTTTATTAATAAAAATTCTTCAAGAATGACTTAAATTTGACTATATTTGCACAAAATTTTTGAATAAGACGAGTGGTCAAACTTGGGGTAAAAAAGTCAAACGTCTTACAATTTGAGATGGAGGGAGTAGTTGCTAAACTTTAGTCCTTGAGAATCTAAACAGGTGGATTAATTAATAGGCTAAAGTTTAACCAAAACCTAAACTAATTGTTAGCTCACTGGTCTATCCAACCGAACTATTGAGGGGCTAAAGTTCCCTCGTCGCAAAAATGACAACCGGTACCCCTCCGGACGCGACCCTATCTGCTGGACTGCGTAGTTCCCCGCCGCCCTCTCGCATCCTTCCGCGCCGCCGCTTGCTTCTCTCCCTCGCTCCCGTGGCCAGCCTCAGTCGTGGCCTAGCGGACCATTTTGCACAGACCAACGACGACATAGGCGCCATACAACATGGCCTCCCAGGCTCCCAGCTCTCCACCACCGCGTCCATGTCCGCCGCCGTCGTGCTGCAGTTCCACGGCCTCCGGGGCTACGCCTTGCCCAGGTCGGCGATGGCGATGCCGTCCATGCGGGTGGGCAGGAAGAGGTCGCAGGGCATCCGCTGCGACTACATCGGCTAGCTAGGTCCATTTAGCCTGAGGTTCAGAAGCCTCGACCGCACCGCCGGCCGCCGGCCGGTGCCTATGTAACGTGCGTGCGTGTGTGTACATTGCATGCATCTTTGTTCCAATGGACATAACTCTTTGTGCAGCGGGCTCGTCCAGAAGGTGATGCCGGATGCTGTCCAGCGCTGCCGCCTCGCACGCCGGGTTCGCCGGGTTAAGCAGCATTCTTTGTTGGGGCTGCGTTGCCGTCACGTGATGTTGTGGTTTGGAGTTTAGGGGCATAAACGACTTTGTGTTGAGACGGCAGAACATATCCATTTAGGGATTCAAATATGACTGAACTAATCACTAACTAACTACTACTCGTAGTCAACTAATCACTAGTCCTAACTAATCACTGGTCCTATTTTCATCTAAACAGGGCCTAAACTTTAGTGGGTCTTTTAGCTCGGTTGTTTTGATGCCTAATAGTTAAATTTAGCTAACTAAAGTTTAGCTGGTGCATCAAAAAATTCTTAATGCTATGCCGCGCTAACCGCTGGACGCGCCGGAGCTCACCTAGCAGCAGCAATCGGCAACAGCATGAGTTGCTGTTTGCTACTTCCACCTAGGTTCTTTCCCGCTCCCGCCATTATTATTTTGACACTATTAATTCTGACGAAGACTGCACAGGCAAGTTGAAATTACTCTTTCAAATTGCTGGATCTCTGCCTCCATTCAACTATGCATATATGCTTTCAGACAATAATTTGTGTGATCAGGAATATCCGCCGTTTCTTTTTTTTTTCTAGTCATAGTATAAATAATGCAGATGTTCATATACATATATACTCACTCAGACCCCCTAAAAAATTGTCATTCTCACTTCACAAGTAGTAAAATATTTCAACTTTGACCAAATATATATAAGAAAATATTAATATTTATTGTGTATAATTCGTATCACTAGATAATTAAATTGCAGAATATATTTTCACAATAAATTTATTTGGAGATACAAATGTTAATATTTTATATAAATCTAGTCAAACTTAAAAAAAATTTGACCAGTATGAACCCCATAGGCGACACTTTTTTGGGTGAAGGAAGTATGCACATGCACATTTATCCATACGGATGTACTTAACCCCTAATGGTTAAACTTGAGATGCTTTAACTCTTCAAAAAATAGTTAAAATGACTTATAATTTGAAATTGAGGGAGTAATACTTGTCGTAGAGTTTGCATATGTGCCGTTGTATATACATAGTTCACTGGCATATGGCCCGGCCGACGCCCATCATCTCGCTCCTCCTTATTTGTATCCGATATTCCGATCCAGCACTATTGGCTGAAGCAGCTATATAGCTTGCGTGGCCACTTGTCCTTTATCTGTATGGCCCCGTTCACGCTCTCCTAACTTTGGTTTGGCCGCGGCTGAAAACTTTTTGGTTTGAATTGTTGAGAAAAAACACTGCTCCGCTGAAAAAAACAAGCCGAACAACCCAAATTTAAGACAAGCGAACCTCTGACTTCTCTGCTGCTGCCCACGTTCATTCCCTCGTCTTGTCGATCGTTCCCACACACGCGGTAGTACTTTACATATACGTGCATACTCAGATATGCATAGCATCCCTCTCAACTCCAGTCATCTCTGTTGCTAGCTGCTTGCATAGTTGCACCTTTTTATTACAGTACTTTATTAGGTTGTTTGCTTGCCTTTACCTAATACCTTCAGACCACTATTGCCCGTGCCCCAGATCCAGGGAGAGCTAGGAGAGGAGGGGAGAGAGGCAAGAGACAGAAGCGGGGCTGGGGAGAGATGGATGTGAAGAGGAGCTGCAGTAGCAGTACACCATCAGCAGAAGGTAGTAGGAGACGAAAAGCGAGCAACAACAATAGCAGCGGCACATCGACGGCGGCGGTGGAGAGGAAGGAGATCGAGAGGAAGAGGAGGCAACACATGAAGAGCCTCTGCCTCAAGCTCGCCTCGCTCATCCCCAAAGAACACTCCTCCAAGGTACCCCACTCCCCACTTCCCCACCCATTAATTCTTCAATAAGAGGGCGTCTTCGAGGCAGGCTCACTACTACTAGTGTTAGTACTAATTGATGTGACTCTTCGTACTGCTTCCCTTTAATTTTCCTACGTGCTCTCCCTCTGTCCTAAAATAGAAGTTATTCTCGCTTCTCGAGAAGTCAACCTTTTTAACTTTGATCAATTATGTATAAAAATATTAATATTTATAGTATATAATCAGTATCATTACATAGATCGTTGAATATACTTTTATAATAAACTTATTTGAAGATATATATGTTGCACGCATTTTCTAGGAATCTAGTCAAAGTTGAGAAATTTTGACCTGCACGTATTCCATAACATTCTTCTTTTTGAGACCGAGGGAGTATATATCTAGATACTAGGTACACACCCTGATAGATCTTTCAGTTGTACTAGGATCAGGTGAACGACTGTGAATTAAAACATCTGAACATAATAGCTCTTCTGGCTAACTACCTATTAGTCATCAAACTCAATTAGTTCTTCTCTTCCCACATGAAATACTATATTGATGAAAGCTGTTGGCTTCTACATGGACATATTTGGCATTTGTTTTTGATTTGAAGCGTCGCTTTCTTCAACTGCGCACAGTTAGACATTAAAATCTCTACATGGACATTTGGTAAATTTGAAAATGTTGCTTTCTTCATCAACTGCACTTAGATATTGGAAATTTGGAATATTCCTTCAAAATGTTTTCTCTAGCACTGTTTTTCTTCAATTTCTACAGTGCGAATATCTGGGGTAAATTAAAGTAACGCTGGAAAAAAAACACAGGCTGATTGTATATAAAAGTATATTTACGTATACATGTAGGATACGATGACGCAGCAGGATAGCCTGGACGAAGCGGCTGCGTACATCAAAAAGCTCAAGAAAAGGGTGGACGAGCTGCAGCAGAAGAGAAGCTCTGCCCAGCTCTCGGCTGCCAAGAGAGGAGGTGGTAGTTGTGGTGGTGGAGCCTCGACATCGGCAGGGACGAGCAGCGGCGGCGGCGCCGGGTCAGAAAAAGCCAACGAGGAGGCGGCCATGGTGGTGGCGCCGATGGTGGAGGTCCGGCACCATCACGACGGGTCGAGCCTGGACGTGGTGCTCATCAGCGGTGTGGAGCGGCCGTTCAAGCTGCACGAGGTGGTCACCGTGCTGGAGGAAGAAGGTGCCGAGATCGTCAACGCCAACTTCTCCGTCTCCGGCCACAGAATCTTCTACACCATCCACTCTCGGGTATACAGGCCTTTCATTAATCTAATCTATTGCATTTTCTATCTTTTATTTGGTATACTGTCTCCTAGTCCTAGCGCTAGGTTAGCATGCTGCAACCAGTAATTAATAATAATAATAATAATAATAATAATAATAATAATAATAATAATAATAATAATAATAATAATAATTAGTTAAGCAGAGATTATATTTGTTGCTCTTAGAGCCTCTCCAATATAATAGTGACGTATAGTACTAGCTATAATAAGTTAAAGAGTGTACATCTCATATATAGACTACAGGAAATTCAACTTTTCTAATGACGGTTTATTTATAATATTGTCTCTTATATGAAAATCTTCAGGAAAAGGTACCGTGAAATATGCACACTCTTGACTTGATTTCACAGTAGCATTCCTGAAGATTTTCACCAAATCAAGTGACATACTAACTCGACCCCAATTGCATTTCCCCTCCCTCTTGACCACAGGCCTTTAGCTCAAGAATCGGCATAGAGGTATCCAGAGTTTCTGAAAGACTAAGAGCATTGGTTTGACGATACTCCAAGTCGATATGTACATACTGAACAAGAGGTATATGTAGTAATCAAGACGTCAAGGTCTATATATCTTGATGTGATGCAAAGTTGTTAGAAGGGAAATCACGTACTGCAGCTCTATAAATTGGTTACAAAACCTCTCTTTACGTTTTCATTTCCCAACATGTTATATGACTAAATGTTTGCCACTAATTATTTCCTAATAATAAACTGAACATGGCAAATTCCACAGCAAATTCTCTATGTTTTTAGTTCTGTTTTCCCAGCTGTAGTGCTTAGGTGATCTTGTGGAGGTGGCGAATCTTACAGAGGTGCTTAATTAGTGGGTGGTATCTAGCTTCTCTGCGCGTGTTTTGTAAAGCCGGTGTCCCCAGTACTCTATCTTGCTTTCAATAGAAGCAGGGTAATAGCCTTTCAATAGAAATTAGTGTCCCATATATCCAACAACCCTTTTATGACCAGATAATCACTTTGATTCGACACGAGGTGGAGCACGGGGGTAGCTAGGTATAGGCTAGCACCTCAGCTCAACTTCAAAATCGTTCATGGGAGATTTGGCCATTTACGGAGAAAGGTTGTGATCCTGAGTCAACCCTTATCCGGGCACGGGTATGAAGGTTAGACCTGGTTTCCTATGTGGGCTTATCTGTACACCTCTGCAGAGCTTTCCAAAGCGTGATCATTTGCATCATGATTGTTCTTACTTCTAGTTTCAAATCGAGTAGGGAGAGCAACATGTTATACCCCTTATGATTTCTTGATCTTTACATGCTTCATTTATGAGTTATCACTTAATGGAATAGCAACAATATCGTAGCATATCATGTTTAACATACACCATGCTTTTATGCAAACTATCACAAATTTCCTATAATTTACCTCATGCATCCAACAAATTATATGCCTATGTTAGATTAAGTCCTCTGAGTACCTTTGTTCTCATGGTACTACCGTTATTTCTATGTTGCCAAAGATTCGGTGGCCACTCGAGCCACACTCGAGTGAAGTTGAAGGCATAGCCGTTGAAGATGTGGGCACGCTCTGAATCTATGTCTACTTTGATAGAACGAGCACTACGCGAGTGAGATTGTAGTTTTCGACTCGTAGAGGAGTAGCTTGGGTAGAAGCAGGGATCACACTTACATAAGAAGTTGGAGTCACATTTAATCCAAAATAAAGTTCTTAGATAGAGGTGCTTGCTTGTCATGATGACCTTGGGCTATGATGGTGTTTCATGTCTCTTCCTACGACAACTAATCTATATAGATTGGGAGGGAGATATAAGATATCAGATGAGATGCTAGAATATAATGTTGGATAAGTATAAGAAATTGTAGGTAGAGATGCATGATTGGTTTTGGATGGTTTGTCCATACTAAAGGGATCATTGTGCCTAAGCGGAGTGTCAATTAGGCAACTTAAAACTAATATGCTAACTAAAACCTATGCAAGATATCTATCGAGATGTGTACTACGATTTTGCTAAATGTTGCTATCTCTAACGTAAAAGAGTTATGCAACCTAGATTCTAATTCTATCAACTAACATAGCAAGATGCACTAGGAAAGGTAAGCACAAAACCTAGAAAAAGTGACACTGTTTCCAAAACTTAGAATTCACTGCCTCCATCCCATGATACAAGTATTCTTGGTTCATCTTAAATCTTAATGTATAAGTTTTCTTTTTTTCTATTTTTTCTCCACGACATAGAAGAGTTGCATGTCATTTCTTTCGAGTAAAACTATATAAGTTTGACCAAGTTTATAGATAAGGGTAGTATTAACTCTACCATACCAAATTGTATGATATATGCTAGTGCTCCAAGTAATTTACATTGGTGCCCCTAATTATTATGGTGATTTCTGTTGTGTTTCAGTGTTTGTTGCATTAATTAATGGGAAAAAAGTATGTAACTTTCTTTAGTTAATAACCAACATGCATGCCAAGCCACTGGATCAGTATAATTCACATGAGACCACACGCATGCATGCATGTATGAGCGAGGGAGATGTAGTTAATGTCGATGGCCTCACCAGCTATTCATATATAAGCTATGATAATGTTTGTAGAACAAACTTTGAATCTTATTAGAACGACATGTTTTTTTTTATTTGGTATAGATGAAGTAAGTGACTAGCTAGCAGGAATACTCTACATCTCTTTCTGAAGAATCCGATGCAACTATGCGACAAATCTTCAAGGATAAGGCAGATTCGAAAATCCGCAAGCATCACCGTGAATTCACATTCATTTTTCTATTGCTTCCTCCTTGTTTGTGTGATCGTGTGGTTCGCCTGGAAAATGCATCATGTCCTTTTGCCCACACAGTGCAAGTCTCTACTTGCCCGTTCGCTTCGTTGAAAAAATAAGCCGAAGCACTATTCCGGCTGATTTGTTGTGAGAGAAAAACACTGTTCCGGCTAAAAAAATAAGTTAAAAAAGACGGATTATAAGAGAAGCGATCATGGCCTGTATGCTGTGTGGTTCCTTTTGGTCCCCAGTAACCAGAGACCAATAAGTGACCAGTGAGGATAAGCCACGCACATTGTCTATTCTTATTATTTGGCTGTAGCTATGCTGTGCCTGATCGCTGGGCTGGGCTGGGTGGGTAGCCCCTCACATGACTACTATTTACGTGAACCCGCCAGCAATACTTCTTTCACACATAAACGAACCAGTAACGATACGAACCAGCCAACCGAACATGCTTATGACCACATAGCCCAGCTGCTAGCTTGTGTCTCAAAAGCTGTGAAGCATGGATGTGAGTGCACTGCATTACTCCGTATCTGTCCACCTATCCCTATCCTATCTCTGCGCTGGCTCGAGAGACATGAATGGCCTAAAAAATGCACGGATGTGGGCAAAAGTCGATCCTGCAGAAATTGTTTAATAATATTCCTTTTGTCATGACCTACCATTTGGACTTGTGTGCATGGTGCCATTTGGATCCAGAAGCTGCCTTTCTCTAGATTTACTATCTTGTGCATGCATGCATGTCAAATACTGCGTAGTGATGTAGCTAGCTTTTCCAAACGAGGTGAGCTTTTACAAACCGCAAGCAAACTTTTAACAATCACTGGCCGATCCACCTACATCGGTCCCATATATATCAAAAGTGTCACCGACAACAATACAATCATAATGAGCACCATCATAAGGATTTCACTGCCAGCAAACAGTTCTTCATCATCACTTCAGGATAAATTAGCATAAACTAATACTAGATGAATATAATCTTTGCTCGATTTTGAACTTATCAGCTTCAAATGGCTATATATTGGTGAAAACTGATGGAATCAACTGGGTTCATCCACAATATTACACGGTAGTTTTTGCAATGTAGCCAAGTAAAAGGCTCGGCATAAAACACCTACCTTATGGATTTTGAGCCCATAAGACAAGGAGGCATATCTTTTGGCAAGACTAGTAAGGCAGGTTAGCCTCACCACCCACCCAGTGGTAGAGCCGCCACCCGGCCACTATCATCGTCACCGATAACATAGTCTCAACAAAGATGTAGTCACGTTACCATTGTGTACCTCCATCACACGTGGTAGCGATGAGACCAGCATAATCTAAGACAGGCCACGTACACAAATCTTGGGTTTTGTAGAGTAGTAGTAGAAGGGCGAATATCGTCTAGAGGGTCTAAAATTTTTTACATTGACAAATTTTTTTGTTCAATTGCGTGGTCTAATAAACTAACGGACTTTTTGTGAGATTAGCTATATTTTAGGCAACACTTTAAACCACTGGCACGTTTAGAGCCTCAAGAGCTAAATTGGTCTAAAGTTTTGTGGCACGACCATAAGGTCTAAACAGGTCTTATTTTAGGCAACACTTTAAACCACTGGCATGTTTAGAGCCTCCAGAGCTAAATTGGTCTAAAGTTTTGTGACACGACCATAAGGCCTAATCAGGTCTTAATTAACTCATACTCCCTCCGAAGCTAAATTGGTCTAAAGTTTCGTGGCATTCTAGCTATTCGAGATTGTCTCGAAATAATTGACATTCTAGCCTAATAGGCCAGTGCCAGGCTATTCAATGGTCAGGTCAGTGCAGCGCTTTGCTGCTTGCTTCCGTCCGGAAGTGGATAAAAAAGATAAAAAAATCTAGCCGTGGCAGTTGCTCCCTCACAGCACCAAGCACCGAGGCGAGGCCTGTGCATGTTTCCTGCAGGACGTCGCAATCAGCATGATTCCTCATAGGGGTGTTTCGGTACATTAGCTCCAGCCTTGATATTAGTGAGATGTTCTTAAACGGACATCTATCGTGGGAGAGAGGGAGTTGTATTTTTTATTTGAACTTAGTCATCAATAATATCTTACACTTTAGAGCATGGCTAATAAGCCAGCCCGCTCGCCGGCTGCAAGAAGCTCCAGGTCATCCGAGCTGCCGAGCAGTGGTGGTGGATCCCACCGATCTTTAATGCTTTGCTACGACGTGGAAGAACTGGAGTGGAGGAGCGGCAGCCAAAGTGCATTTCACCCGCTTTTTGCTGGCGTCTCACAAGTCGCCCGCTTTCTTCTCTCTTCTGCTTTCTCTCTCTTGCACGTCGGATTTCGCCAGCTCTTCGCCGCTTATAATACTTGCTCTTAGAATCAATTGGCAACGTGTTATCATATCTATCTATCTATCTATCTATCTATCTATCTATCTATCTATCTATCTATCTATCTATCTATCTATCTATAAATATATATATATATAAATAAAAAGTACTCTCATGATAAATGGACCTGTCTTTTAACCTATACTAAAAATTTGAGATAATGATGGTCACAGCTAAAAAAGAGAAGCTAGCTTAAGACAAATCTAGACAAACATACATATATATACTACTAATACTATCTATCAACGTTTTTGTTTTTGTGGAGCGGCGGAAGAAGCACGTACGGTAACTAGCGAGATTTATCTCTAGATATTTTGGTTCCGCAAGCTGGGAAACCAGACCAGATAGTACTTTGGCGGTACGCGCTACACGTGTACTAGCAGCTTCTTTCCGGGCCGCTGCATGGGTGAGAGACTCGATTACGAGCTTGCGACGACCCATCACCATCAGCCATGAGTGTGGATCCAAGCAAAGCAAAGCAAAATCCCAGGTCCAACCCACACTAGCAGTGTCAGACGAGACAGATCTCTGTCTATGAGCCTGACTTGCGCCGCTGCAGGGACCATGACCAAGCAATTATGACACCTTGCGCGTCGTGAGCTTTAGGGTGTGAGAGAGGCCTATATTTTTTTTAACGACCCAAGTCATACATGGTTTGGTTTAAAATGGCTTCAAAGCTACAACTTACTAATGTTACGACGTTCTCCTGAATTTGTAAGTGTTGGAAAAAATATGGTTATCAGAACCATACATATATATAGACATAACAATTAATCTGGATATAAGTTATGAGATTGACCATATCATTCTTGTTGTCATCAACAAGCTTTGCACAAAACAATCCAATATCGTGGTGGAGACCCACATTCAAAGCAGCAATCCTCATGGAAGAGTATGTAGGAATATTGTACCCAATGTTTTGAAGCGCCCTTAAACATGCTTGCACAGCATATTTTTGCGCAGTAATGTCATGAGGTTGACCGCTGCTCGTCCTATTGATGTATAAAACCATACCTTGTTAGTTACCTGCCCTAGCGAGAATAGAAAAGCAAATTCGACATTGCTTGATTCGACCATCTATAGGGAATGTATCAACATTGATGAAATCAATCCCAAAATTTGAGAGTCTCTCTGAACCATGGTATAGGATGAATTGTCTATATTTAAGAATTATATATATCAGAACAAAATATCTATAGAGGTGTCTTTAAACATGTTGCTTACTATGCCTGGATATGGGTGGTTTGCCCTCCCCAATGCTGGTTGGAAGCCCAGATCATACACATAATTATTTGGCAGATCCGGCGAAGGGAGTTTGGCCATATCTTCTCCTAAATTTATGTCGAGGAAAACAGTTATAGTAGAGGAACAGGAGAGGATAGGAGTAGAAGAAGTAGAAGTAGAAGCAGAGGACAGGAGAGGAGAAGAATAGAAGTAGTAGGACTAGGAGATGAGGGTCTACAAAGCAGCATCAACATTGGCAGCTCATGGAGAAGAGTAGAAGTAGATGCAAGAAAGTGTGCTTTAGGTACGCGAGAAGGTATAAGAAATTAAAGAGGTCTATAAACCAAAGTAGTCCTATAAAACAACAATATATATAAAAAAATAGTAGCAGTAGTAGAGGCCTAAAATCATGTCAATCATCATCTGATCTTGAATTTGGAACATCAATGCATCATAACAAATAAGAGAGAAGGTAATATAGGGGCGGCTGCTAATGATGCCAAGTTCTTCATAAGTTTTTAATCATCAGCTCATATTCCATATAATGTATGTACTTGGACAATTTCATCGTCGGCAAAACAAAGGAGAGGAGAGGAGAGGGGAGATTTGGCAAAAAAAGCAACAGCTGCTTAGCAAACATAGAGCAACAACTAATGGCAAAAGACAGCTAACATCTACTAAACACAAGATTAGCACAGATAGCTGAAATATATATGTATATTAAACAATCAACTAAACAATGGAATACTGCCAAGTATAGAAATAATATGGGTAACCAAAGTTATGTGAATATATGCCATGTATACTGCCAAGTATAGAAAAATATCATATATACTGCCAAGTATAGAAAAATTATTGATTTTATATATCCAACAAAAAAATAATATGGGTAACCAAAGTTATGTAAATATATGTTATGTATACTGTCAAGTGTAGAAAAATATCATGTATACTGCCAAGTATAGAAAAATTTATACTGTAAGCAAATAATATCATGTATACTGCCAAGTATAGAAAAATAGACACATGAAGCTACTGCCTACTAAACTAAAGAGTCAGTCATATACCAAGAAACTGCAGCCCGAGGTTGCTTTAGAGCAAATGACGTCTCACAAAGATCATCAAAGTTAAAATTTGACACTACTAGTACTCATGTTCAGAGGCCGCAGAAGCTAGCTGCTATGGATTGCAGTGTATATGAATGAAGCAACAAGCAGGCAAGCAAGCAAGCAAACACAGTCGGTGCTTGCAGGTGAAGCAACAAGCAGGCAAGCAAGCAAACACAGTCGGTGCAAACACAATCTTGATGATGCCGCATCACCCGCCCCCAAGAGTGAGAGACGAATGAATCAGCTAGCTGGTACAAACTGAGTACTACTTCTTTTTTTACCTTCAGTTCATCTTCTTTGCTAACTTGTGTTTTCATTGCTGTGAAATATCTCTCAATGCAAGGACTGGCCTGCAGGCTAGCTGCATCTGCATGCAGCAGGCAGCAGCCATGGCCCATGATATATATGTGGAAGGAATAATATGATGAACAGTTATGCCAACAACAAAAGAGCTAGTTAGCAGGGAATGAAGAGCATATATAAACATGATGATGTAGAGCAGCAGCATCCATCTCATATCATTGCAAACATGAGTAGTGGTAGTTTGCGATGAAGGAAGGAACCAGTGCTAGATGGATGGATTGAAGATAGATGATAGACGCAGATCGACGAAGACAGCATCCATAGGTCGTGGCCGCCGGGGTACCTAAGTAATACATTGCTATTATTGTGCCCAAGGAAGGGGACCAAAATATATAATGATGATATGACATTGCACACGACACCAGAGCTGGTGAGCTGCATGCTGGCTGAGGGCAGCAGCCTATGGTGATGGTACAAATGCAACGTACTGCTGTCGTCCCAAGTTGAAAGGTAAAAAATTTTCAACTCACTTTATTATATGCTGCCTTTCTTCAGGCTGCAAAACAGCAGGCCTGTGAGTCTGTGTGCTTGTTCTCTTGCTTTTGTGGTGTAGATCTTCTATTTGCTAGTTTTAGTTCACACTTCATTCACACAGCATCTATGAAGTATGATCCATATGCATATCTACAAAGCCTGCAAATTAGATTGCCACAGAGCCCCACATACAGTGTGTGATGGGCCACCCACTACCTGATCATATAGAATGTGTGGCTGACTGTGCATGCCTTATTAATATATAGGCAAACAAATAATACAATGTTAAGGCCTTATATTATTTAGGTGGGTGGATTCTAAGTGTGGTTGATGTTGTTGAACTTTGTTTTATTTTAGATGATGTAATAAACAGGCCTCTACATCCATAAGATATGATGTATGGCTGTCCATTATTATTGTTACAAAGTTTCAGCATCTCCTAGCACACGGTGTTTTTTAAAAAAATTGCGAAAGAAGCTAGACCACAGTTCTAAAATACAACACACACACTTCATCCCCATATATATAACAAATTAAAAGCCTCAAACTAGGAACTGCAAACATACTATGATGCTTTTTTTTATTTTAGTGATAACTACGAAGTGTGATGATGAAATAAGGAACTCCAATGGAACTCTGCATGAATTAATCAACCCTGCATTTAGCATTTCAAGGAACAGTATTTGCAGTCTTCAAGTTAAGAGAGCTACAATTTGCAGATGAGGACATATGTGTGTGTGTTGATTTATGCACATTTACTTATCATCTGCGCACTACCCCAGTCATATATACAACATGGGTGCCATAAATTTAGGACATATATTTGGAATTTGGATCATTAGTGTTAATAATAGTTAGCAGCTACAATTAGGAGATGAGGATCCAAACATTTACTCCCTGCAGTTCATTGGCTGGTGGCGAGGTGCTAACATGTGTTAATGGTTTATTTGCACATCCAACCATCTATCAACCACGACGCAGCCCACAAATGAATCCAAAAACATGCTAAAAAAAAGTGAATCCAAACAGCTCAGCCCAGCCCAAGATCGCCGACTCCGCCTGCTTCCCCCAGTACACCGCCTCGCTCAAGTGTACGCGCGCAGCTGCCCACCCGCCCTAATCCCCAATCTGGCCCTCCTCTCCTTGACCCGTTCACACTCCAGCGTTCGCTAGGAAGGTGTTACTTGATACATGCCATACTTGTATGGCCGCTCGCTGATGCTGCTGTTGTTTCTTGATTAAAGGTTTGAAGGCCAACCAGGACAAGAGCAAGTGCCAGCAGCACTTGAGCAAGTATAGGACTTAATTTATTGGTTCAAATTCCTCTTTTAAGGACCTCAGATAAGGGTGACCTCGTGATTACTACACAGACTCAGTACTCTAACCATGTCATGTTGGCTTCCTATTTTTGTTGTGTATATGATCTCAAGTTTTCGACACAGGTCTGGGCATTAGCTATCTGTGCTCCATTGGGTGAAACTGATTTTTTAGCATATCTTTTTCTGCTCTAAGAAGCATATTTTCGATGTCAGATATACAAGGGGAAAAAATGCATCAGCAGTAAGCTCGTAACTTTGTCATCTACCTACAGAACTGGGTACTGTGATGTAGCATTCCAGCTGTGCTTCGTTGAGTTCAAAACTCTGTAGAGTGCATTTGATTCAGTAAATCACTACAAATCCTTATCTGCTGCATCTACGGCCTGTTCGTTTGGCTGTGGCTTGTCGTAAACGATCGTAAATTTTCAGCCGAAACAGTATTTTTCTCTCACATAAACCAGCCAGCAGTACTTCTTCACGAATCAGCAATGATATGAACCAGCCAACCGAACAGGCCTCTAATCACCGCATAAATTCTGACCGCAAATCAGAAACATTGTGGCCAAAGCAGCAGCAACACTACTCAGTAAAACCTAAAGAAATCAAGCAGCCTCAGCTGCTGCAGCTATGGTCGAAGTGCAGCCGAGCAGAGCCTCTAATAGTTTATTTGATCTCCACAAGCTACCAGGAAACTAATATCAGACCATGAAACACTAATATCAGAGCCTCTAATAGCCACTTCCGGCATCATGTGCTATGGACCCCAATAGAGAATACTCCTATAACTAATATCAGACCATGAAACACTAATCTCTCATAGAGTCAAACAAGGAGGCTTCAAACATCAGATCATCAAGCTTTACACTCTTATTGTTTGGAATTAAACCAATCTACTACCTTTAGCGCAAGCCATTTGGACATCATTTTTTTCTGATAATACCATTGTTGTTGTTTTTGTTAGAGTACTCAACTAGATGGAGTGTAGGTGAACACAAATTTGGCAGAAGTGGCCGGTCAGACCAAATTTTATTTAATCTGTGCAACTCAAGTTTGAAAAAAATTTAATTCTTTTTTCTCTTATAGCAAATCCTAGCTTTGGCTAACCATTTTGGTACTATACTAGTTGTGATCAACATTCAGCAGGAAACCCACCAGAGCAAGCAAGGAGAGGACGGAATCAATCAGGTACCTACTGTCCTAGTCGAGGGAGGGATGCTACGGCTCGACGGAAGATTTGAGGAGGCGGCTCAGCGCACCATAGCGCCACCATCGGCCGTGCCACGCGCACCACAGCGCCGGAAACCCTAGCCGCCGTGGGAGGGGGAATGGCGGCAGAAACCCTAGTCGCCGGGGGGAACGGCGGACGCGCAGGGCAGGAGACGGACCGGGGGTTAGAGGCGGATCGGGGGAGGTAGGGCGCGGCGGAGGTAGAGCACGGAGGCAGCGGAGGTAGGGCACGGAGGCGGCGCCCACGACTAGGGTTCCGCAGCGGGTCCCAGCGGCGGATAGAGCCAAGGAAGCTCGGGGGAGGACTGTCAGAGCGCACGCGGGTCGGTGGAGGTGAGAGGAAGCGGCGCTATGGCATGGAGACGGTGGCGGCGACGGTGGGTTTGGCAGCCTGACGGCGTCCGCAAGGAAGAAGAGCGCCCTGACTTAGAAATTTTTGGCCTCCCGCGGGCTCTGGTATATATACCGGAGGTCATTTGTAAGGGCAGCTCCTGACTTAGCCGCCCCTACAAATAGATTTGTAGGGGCGGTTCCTGAGTTAGCCGCCCCTACAAATATTTTTAATTTATTTTAATTGCTAATTCTGTAATTTATTTTAATTTATATATTAGTTTTTTTATTATTCTATATATATAAATATATGTATATATAAACAATTTTATTATATATATAGATATAATTTTATATTTTCTTCTTTACAAAAAAATATTTTAAAATTTTAAATTTTGAATTTCAAAACAACTAATAGAATTTTAGAACACTAAATGACCTTAAATGAAAATTTTGTAAACATCAAAGTTGTAAAACTCATCAAGATGTACAACTTATATTTTGGTCATCTTTTCATTTAACCAAATTTGAACTATTCAAATTTTGAATTTCAATAAATGTCTACTTCAAATAAGTTTTTGAAATCGTAAATGGTTTCAAATAAGAAAGTTATGAACATAAAAGTTGTTGAACACATCACTATCTACAACTTTTATTTTGATTATATTTTCAGTTGATCAAATTTGAACAGTTGAAATTTTGAATTTCAATAAATGACAACTTCAAACAAGATTTTGAAACCTTAAATGATTTCAACTATAAAAGTCGTGAACATAAAAATTGTTTAACACATCACTATCTACAACTTTTATTTTGGTCACTTCTTCATGTGAGAAAGTATTAGTAATCATTATTCACAAATTCACATATGACTCATAGTTTTATGAACTATACGAGAGACATGTTGATTTGTGAACAATGATTACTATCACTTTGTCAGATGAAGAAAGGACCAAAATAAAAGGTGTAGATCTTGATGAGTTATACAACTTTGATATTTATCACTTTTTTAGCTGAAATCATTTAATGGTTGAAAATCTCGTTCGAACTTGTCATTTTTTAAAATTTGTAAATTTGAATTGCTTAAACTTTGTCAAATGAAAAGAATGACCAAATCAGCATAGTAACTTGATAGGGCATGATTTTAGAAAATTTTAGGAAAAAAATCATCACATTTGGAGTTAGTATGAGGGAGAAAGACTAGTTACAAATTTTACCCAGAGATTAAAAAGAAAAATCACAACCGTTCATGATAATTAATGATAAACAAGTGTGATTTCTCTTTTTAATTTGTGGCTGAAATTTGTAACTAGTTTTTCTCTCTCATATTAACTCCAAATGTGATGGTTTTTTTCCTAAAATTTTCTAAAATCATGCTCTATCATTTTAGTCTGGTCATCTATCTTTGTCACTAATTTTGGATAATTTAAATTTTAATTTCAGAAAATGACAACTTCAAACCTGATTTTCAACCATTAAATGATTTCAGCTGTAAATGTGATGAATACCAAAGTTGTATAACTCGTCAAGATCTCCAACTTATATTTTGGTCATTTCTTCATTTCATAAAGTGTGAAGTGCTTGTTTTAAGTGTTTCAATAGTAGTTCGAACATGTTGTAGTAATAATAAGTGCTGTTTCAAGTGTCTGCGTGTTACAGCTGTTTTAGTAGTAATAGAGTGGATGTTGCAATAGGTTCATCTAGATGCTGCAAAGGGCAGTCTCACACACATGCATAAATATAGTCTCACACATACATAAATCTATAGTCTCACACACATACATAAACATATAGTCTCACACATATGCATAAATAAAGTCTTACAAATGCACACACTTACACAAATACTCCACGTTCAACAACTAGCTAGCCCGCTGTAATGATTTTTTCCTTGACACCTTCTTGTTCCTATGGCAATATGTCTTTGGGCAAGTTCTTTTCCACAACACTGATTGTCGGGTTCATAAACCCGGGATCCCTCATGGATCGGTTTTCCAGCAAAGGCTCGACCCAGCAGACGACGTTGCCAACGACGCGCAACTCATGGGCTGGCCCATGAGACCTAACAAATAGGACAGAAGGGCGAACCAGCTTCCGACCGGAAGGCCTGGCCAAGGAGGAACGGCGCCCGCTTCTGACTCTGGCTCGCCTCTCCAACCGGATGGCCTCGCTTCCGACTCCAGCCCGCCTCTCCGATCGGAAGGCCTGACCAAAGAGGAACAGCATACCGCCTCCAAATCCGACCTGCGTCTCCGACCGAGGATGCACTGAACCCCTACTTACAGCTCTTCTCCGACCAGCGCAGTCAGTGCCAACTGGAACCAACCGACCGGGGACACCCGCTCGGTGAGGACCAGGAAACGGACAGAGGAAGTAAGGCAGGGCACACAAGTCAACCACAATACCGAGGACCGTACCCTATACACCTACAGGACAGTACCGACAAGACATGATAGAAGAGTGCCCCGCAACCTTCCAGGCATGTCAGAACCCAAGTAGTGTTGTGGGCGCCGACATTTGCCCTACAGTGTTGTGGGCGCCCGCAAACTCCCATACCAGACGAGCACGATAAAACCCCTTGCATGCCTCTAGGCATCAACAGTATGGCAGGCACCGACGTCTGCCATACCAAAAGAAGACGATGCAACCTCCCACATGCATCTGACATTAACAGTGTTATGGGCGCCTACAATCATCTTGTACCCAACGGCGTGGGCAACAAGACTTAGTAGCATGCGTACCCTCTCTCTCTCTCTCTTGTAAGGCCGTCCCCTTCATCTGTAAAAGGGATGCGCTCTCTCCCAACAGATATATTGATCAGTTCACTCACACACCACAACAAGAACCACTAGGTTCAAACCTCAAGCACACGCTCAAACACTTAGCACATAGCGAAGCTCCTGTCACTCTCGACCCTTCAGACCAGAGTCCAACCGGACCTCTTGCACCCCCATCTTTCTCCCTTCCGTTTGTAACCCCATATCAAACTTTAAGCACCTGGGCTCAAGAATAATGTCACCGACCAACTCAAACTAGACCTTGGGCACATTGCCTGAACCAGTATAAACCCTGTGTCATTGAGTGCTAGGCCACCTCTGATCACAACGTACAACAAAACTACAAATATTGATGTGTTTGTCACTTTCTACACCGACAGTTGGCGCCGTCCGTGGGAAGGACGCTGTACGTTCACATTTTTGGTCATCAGATGGCCCACTCTTCCGCCACCTTCACCATGGTGGGCTCAAGCGATACGACTCGCTTTGGCTCATTGGAGTTTCCCAAACTCCCACCTGTTGGGATGTGGGTTCCACTCATCTTTGTGTTGTCCCAGGCCTTCCTCTTCGGAAGCCTAGACTTTGTCGCCGATCGGCTCGGCGTACTACACCTCCACGAGGAGGCACTTGTTCCGGCGCCTGTCGGAGGGGCGCCCTCCATCGGCTCTGGGATACACCACGACTTCAACGATGAGGCGCCCGCGCTTCATTTCGAGCAAACGCTCTGCTCAAACCCTGCTGTGAGTAATGTACATGCTGTTATTTAGTCGCTATTTACTATCTTTCGCCGATTCTCCAGAGGGACCCCGCTGTCCCTGCCACGATCGCCATGTGACCGGTTCCCCTATGGCCTCGTGTCCCCCATGGACGCGTATGTCCGGGGTTCCGAAGGATGCTGGCGCCACCCCCTCTCGCATCTGAATTCATGGGGATGGCGAGCCACGCTCCCACCTATTTCCATGACCTCATGGATGATGATGTTTAGGGCGACGGCTATAGCATCGGCGACGTGGCACCAAGCCACCATCCATCTTAGGAGTGCGCTATGGCGGACGCTCTAGGACAACCGTCGATCGTAGCAGAGTCCCTGTAGACTCACACCCCTCCGGACCCTCGGGCGGATGCCCTTGCATGTGCCCAGTCGCACGGTGAGGAGCTACGACAAAGGCGGCAGAACCAGCCGCCACCTGCGCCCACACACTTGGCGCATCACGATGCGTCTCATGCGCGTGACTCGGTGAGCGGCGCCCGAGGTCACACCCGCCAGGTCCAGCGCGACATCATGGACGAGGGGAATGATCCCCCATAGTTCGCTTAGGCTAGCCAGAATATCACCGCTGCGGCAATGCTTCTACACGGCGTTCCCAAGCTCGTCGACCCCAGGTCCTAGTGGAAGCCACCACCGTTCAACAGGCGAAAAGCTCCGCATTGCGACTCTGACTCGCGGCCTCTCTCCCCACCAGGGGAGCAGGGACGCACCAGATGGATCGCTGCATCCGCTCACCACTACAGCCACCAAGCATGGCACAGGTGGCCGCAGCTGCGCCGTGGTCTGACCTAGTGCTTGCTCCACACCGACCGCCGGTACGTGAACGGCTCAGTCCGCACCAAGACGCTCGTGGCATCATCAGCAACCGGTATTGCCCCCGACATAATGATGATGTCCATCGGGTGGCGGTGGGGGCAGGTGACACGGGCCCCGACCGGACCATCGAGGGGAGCGGTGAAACGCGCCCCTGGCATGGTCGCCGCCCAAATGACCGGAGTCCCAGCCCAGAAGGCCCGAGACCACGAGCCTTTGGCCGACGCATCCAGAGAGCGTCATTCCCACAACGCTTCCAACCACCCACCAACATCACCAAGTACACCAGGGAGACGAACCCTGGTATTTGGCTCGAAGATTTCTGGCTCGCCTACTGAGCCAGAGGGGTGGATGATGACCATTTTATGATTGAATATCTCCCCATCTGTGTGGGGGAACATGTTCAGGCGTGGCTTGAATTCCTCCCGCATGACAGCATCCGCGACTGGGCGGACCTCAAGAGGGTCTTCGTCAGAAATTTCCAGGGGACGTATGTCCGCCCTAGAAACTCCTGGGACCTCAAGAGCTACTAGCAGGAGCCCAGCGAGTCCCTATGAGATTACATCCATAGGTTCTTCCAATGATGCAACTCCCTCCCTGATGTCATCGACGCGGACATCATCAGCGCATTCCTCTCCGGGACAACCTATGAGTCCCTGATCCACAAGCTTGGCTGCCTAAAGCCCCGTACCATTCCTCTCTAGGACAACATGCGAGTCTCCTGCGAGGAGGCGGTCGGGCGATCTTCAACGGAGGCTAGGACAAACACAATGCTAAGCACGAGGACCAAGACGAGGGCCCCTCCATGTAGAGGGCAAGAAGAACAAAAAGGATCGACGCCGACCGGCCAACACCATGTTGGTCACCGCAGCTGATCACGCGGGCAAGCAGCCCCAGCAGGACCTGCCTGACCACTTCAACAAGCTCATGGATAGCCCGTGCACCAACCACGCCTACCCCATCAAACACCTCTACGAAGACTACGAGCTCCTCAAACGTTTCCTGCTACAGGCCGGTGGGCCGAAAGAAGGAGACAGCAAAGTGGCGGCAGCCAAGAAAGGAGACGCGGTGGGCAAGGAGCAGGATAGCTTCCCCGACCCCAAGGAATGCATCATGATGTTCGGAGGATCCGATGCCTTCTGCTCCAAGCGCCCGCACAAGGTATGCTATAGAGAGGCATACATCCCCGAGACGGCCGTCCCCTTCTTCCTTAGCTGGTCAGAATCTCCGATCACCTTCGATCAGAGGGACCATCTGTGGTAGAACCTCCCAAATTATAGGGCCTACATGCACCTGTCACTGTCCAACAACCTTTGACATCTATGCATATGTTCCTGGTAACTTAAGAAGACTGTCGGGTGTCCTCGGGGAACCCCAAATCATCCACGATTTCCGAGCAGGATCACATTACAGAGTCATTGCAGTATTACAACATTTATTTAAATATCTACATCAGAGTAAAAGTAGCGGAAGACTTACAATAACATAGTTTACAAACCATTTGTTTCAAACCATACAACTAAGTTCGATAACAAAACAAACCAAAGTAGTGGAGTGGCATTATAATATATTACAAAACACACAACATAAGCTACCCTGCCCAAGGACCACACATTTAATTATCATCATCACACTGAACAATAGTCATGCAGCATGATCCAAAACAGATCTGCTCATGAGCCTCACCTGCAACAAGGGTCAACGAACCCTGAGTACAAAAGTACTCAACAAGTCTTAACCGAAATAAAACTGATAGAAATCAGGAATGCAGGATCATGGGATTCAAGGTATGGCTTTAGCAATAATCAAAGTTCTTTTGCGTAAAAGCATTTTCATAAAATTCTTTGTATTAATATTAAAATCTCATAATATCATATACAAAGCTGACACGATCCGCAATGAGATCATGAAACTTCATATTCAACACTTTCTCAAACCAACCTCAAATTCTAGTTATTAATCTACAATGATGAACAGTGAGTTGAGTCTCCATAACCGAGGAGCAACGACGATTCGAACCGATTATAACCCAGCTGGGAATTCCAGACCACATGACATATGCAGGTCCCCGACTTACATATATCAACCTACCCTCGGATCCTCTAAAACAAAAATGGGTCCGCGCCACCCGAGAATACAGTACTCCACACTCCAGCCCATTGCCACGTGGGTACACGCTATTCCCGCCATCTCTCCACTCCTAGTGCGCGAGTAGCCATTCTCGTAATAGAATAGCCAAGTTAAGGCTTACCGGAGTATGTGGTTAGTACTACAAAGTCTCATCTCATGCAATTCAACAACGGTACGGACCTTAACCGACACAGGCGGAAAGAACCCGCTCACAAGACCTCCATGTCTTGTGGCTCACACACATCGAGTCCGCCTGGTCTAGATTTATTACTCCACATTCCCATATCACATGATAACATAAGTAACCAAAATTTCATTTAAAACTTGCAGATGACAGATAATCACCCGACTTTCATCGTTCTAAGCATAGCTAAGTATAACTAGGAATATACGATCAAAACTGGTAACAAGGTAGATATAGCAAAACAAGGTTTGTAATGCACCAATTAAGCATTTACTTAACTCTTAATCACTTAATGCAGTAAAGAAAAGCAAAAGCAAAATTAATTTGCAAAACACAAGGTAGGGTTATATGCATCCGGGGCTTGCATTCATTGACGGAAAAGTCCGGGTCCGGAGTCGTTCCATCGATATCAACACCAACCTCCACAGATGGATCAACCTCCTCAACTACTTGATTAACTACCATGTGTTCACCTTCGTTCACTACACGTAGTAACAATGACATGTTTAACATGATGCGGAATACGAAACATGATGCTTGACGATGGATACAAAATTTAACAACTTGAATACAACTTTCCTTCGCGGTATAGTTACAAGTTAAACTAACTAAATCTTTTTCGTAACACATACATCAATTGCCAAGGATCATTAACAATCAATGACCCAAGGTCACCACTCAATCAAAAATTCAAACAAAACCTAAATTATTAAAGGTTACTATTTGCTTTTATGAATTAATTATTTAATTAAGAATTATGAAATAAATCAACTTGTTCTAATGGAGCTCAAAATTTTTGTACATGTTCATCACATGATAACTAAGTGGCAAAACAATTTTCATAATTTTTGGATAATTAAATAAGCCTAGAAAAATCATGGAAAGTCATTTATTAATTAATTGAGCAATTTTTATCACATCCAAAAATTACTGAAAATCAAGATTTGGAACATTTGTTATATAATTCACATCAAAAATTTTCACAAAATTTTCATAATTTTGGAACTCTAAATAAATCTACACAAAAATAACAAAAACAGACACTATTCATTCATTTCAGAAAATAGAAAAATTTCCATTTGAACTACATAGTCACTGACAACGGACCCCACCTGTCATCTCCTACCTCCCACGCGTTGACTACGACGACGACGGCGCTGACCGGCGTAAACTCACCGACGGTGAGTTCACCGGCGATGGCGATTGTACCAACATGCTCCCCACGACTAGGCGCACCTACTGACCTACTTAGCTGCACCGATTACGACTCAATTCAAGCTCAACGTCGGCTATGGCGGACACGGCGCCTCGGTGGTACTACGCCGGCGACTACAGACCGGTAGCGGTTAAACAAAGGACACAGGAAGCATCAAGAGCTTACCCTGAACACAACTGAGCAGATAACAAGGCCGGAGAAGCAGCGGTGAAGCGGGACGGCGTCCACGGTGATCACGGCGGAACAAAGTTTGTCGGTGATGGTGTACCGGCGACTGCAGTGGACAAAATGGCCAAGAAACAATGAAATGAGCACTACAGCATCGAGACGAAGCCAAAGGTACACCAATCAAGGGCAACGGCTCACCGACGGGCTCTAGCCACGGAGAAACGGAATCTCGGGTGAGTTCGCCGGCCGTGAGGAAGAAGGCAATGAAACTCGAGTTTCCGGTGAAGACAAATAGAATTGGTGGGTCGGCCGGACGCGCAAGGAGTAGGCGGAGCTGGAGCTAGCTTATCAGCGATGGTGGAGCACAACAACAATGGCACGGGCTCACCGGAGATGAAGCAGTGGCGACGGAAAAACAGAGCAAAGGGACGTGGTCAAACGGCGATGGTTTAGGCTATAAAGGATGGCCAGGAAGCTCAAGGAAGTTGCGCCGTGTCCTTCACCGTGCCAGCGCGACGCCAAAATGGCCACGACCGCACCTGGAACGCCGAAGAAGGAAACGCCAGCAATGTAGCTTCGGCGGTGGACATTGCTCACTCAATTTACAGAAATGCCATTCGCCCAAAATTCACAAATTACTCTCAAATTTTCATAACAACTCAAAAATCTCCAAAAACAAAAGTTGTTCAAAATCAAAAGTTCTACTACTTTGCTTTTGAAACCATACCCAAATTCAGCCTACATTTTGAAATTCAAATTTGAATCCAAAAGGGGACACTTTAAAGAACTACACATTTTCAAATTACTTCAAATTTTTCTAAATAACTTTGAAAACTCCAAAAATCAACTTTGTACAACTTGACAAGATCTACACTTTTGCTTTTAATCTCAACCCCAAAATATGCTTCGTTTTTGAAATGGGTTTTCAGGGTAGAATTTAAATATTGAAATTAGGGTTTTCGGAATTTCCAAAACAATACAAGTATTTCAAACTTGATTCAAACAATACCATTCACACATACAACATAAAGTAAACTTGTTTTAGTAAATGCATATCCAAGTTTTCAATATGTCTAGATGCTTTGCAATGCATATGATGTCATGGCAAGTTTTAGTATTTAAAACACCCGGGGTGTTACACCATCCCTCCTACGTCGCTAGACCGGGACGCTACCCGCTTGTCATCAACCCCATCGTCCTCAAGAAGCGCGTCACCAAGGTGCTGATGGATGGAGGCAGCGGCCTCAACATCCTCTACGTTGACACCCTCGACGTCATGCGCATCCCCCGGTCGGAACTCTGCCCAGCTCTCCATTCCATGGCATGATCTCGGAAGCGCAGGCGTACCCGCTCAGGCAAATCGACCTACCCATCATGTTTGGCAACCGAGCCAACTTCCGCTCGGAGGTCCTCACCTTCGAAGTGGTGGACTTCCTAGGGTCCTACCATGCCATCTTGGGGCGGCCATGCTACGCCAAGTTCATAGCAATCCCCAACTATACCTACCTCAAGCTGAAGATGTCGGGACCGAACGGCGTCATCACTGTGGGCAGTGCCTTCTCGCACGCCTTCACATGCGACCGTGAGCATTTCGAGCTCACCACCGCGGTCATCAACTCGATCGAGCTCCCGCAGCTCAAGGAAACCAAGGCGGTGGGGATCGACCCCACTGACCCAACCAAGACAGTGTGGATCGGGACCCAGCTCCTGGCCAAATAGGAATGCGAGCTCATCGACTTCCTGCGCGCTAATCGCAATGTCTTCGCATGGAAGCCATCTGACATGCTGGGCATACCGTGGGGCATCGCCGAGCATGCACTGCGCCTCATCCTAGGCTCGAAGCCCGCTAAACAAAGCCTGTGTCGCTTCGACGACGAGAGGCGCAGGGCCATAGGCGAAGAGATCGCCAAACTCTTGGTAGCCAGATTCATTAGAGAGGTATTCCACTCCGACTGGCTTGCCAATCCCGTTCTTGTTAAAAAGAAGACCGAGAAATGGAGAATGTGCGTTGATTATACTAGCCTCAACAAAGCATGTCCAAAGGATCACTTTCCTTTACCACGCAAAGAACAGATAGTCGACTCCACCTCGGGATGCGACATCCTCTCCTTTTTGGATGCCTACTCATGCTATCACCAGATTGCGATGAATGAGTCTGATCAACTTGCAACCTCGTTCATCACCCCGTATGGTTTGTACTGTTATGTAACCATGCCTTTTGGTCTAAAGAACGCTGGCGCCACCTACCAAAGGTGCATGTAGGAAGGCTTTGCCGACCAAATCGACCCGCTCGATCAGCCTGATCAAGCTGAGCGGCCAAAACCAACAATTGTCGTCTATGTTGATGACATAGTGGTCAAAACAGCTCAAGCTTGCAACCTGATCGCAAACCTAGCCACAACGTTTGCGAACCTCCGAAGGTTCAACATCAGATTGAATCCCGAGAAATGTGTTTTTGGGGTTTCAAAGGGGAAGCTGCTCGGATACATTATGTCTGAGCACGTCATCGAGGCCAACCCCAAAAAGATCACGGCCATCTCTAGCATGGGCCCTATACACAATATCAAGGGCGTATAAAGGCTCACCAGCTGTCTGACTGCCCTGAGCCGATTCATCTCCCAGCTTAGCGAACGGGGGATGCCACTCTACAAGTTGCTCAAAAAGATGGACGCCTTCGTCTAGACTGAGTAAGCTTAGTAGGGTCTAGAGAGCCTCAAAGGGTCACTGACATCAACCCCGATCCTCGTCGCTCCCGAACGGGGAGAACTCCTCCTCCTCTATGTTGCAGGAAGCAACCATGTGGTCAGGGCCGCCCTAGTCATCGAAAGGGAGGAACTAGGACCCCACCTTAAGGTCCAGTGACCCGTATACTTTGTCGGGGAGGTACTCACCGACCCCAAGGTCCAGTACCCCTAGGTGCAGAAACTCCTATACGCCGTGCTGATGGTGACCCGGTAGCTCCTACACTACCTCACCGACCACAAATCCACGATCATCACTTCGTACCCATTGGGGGACATCGTCTGCAACCACGACGCCGCGGGACGTATCTCCAAGTGGGCACTTGAGCTCATGGGCCACGACATCAGGTATATCCCTCGTACCGCTATTAAATCTTAGGCACTCGCGGATTTTGTCACCGAATGGACGGAGGTCCAGCTACTGACCCGGACGTCACCCACGAGTACTACACAATGTACTTCGATGGGTCCATAATGGTGCCCGGCTCAGGGGCTGGAGTGGTTCTAATCTCCCCGGACAGGAGTAGGCTTCGCTACGCCATCTGCCTCTATTTCTCGACCCCAAACAATGCCATGGAATACGAGGCCCTCATCAATGGGCTGCACATCACCATCGAGCTTGGCGCTACGCGACTCTACGTCCACGGCGATTCGGAGTTGGTCGTTGACCAAGTTATGAAGGAGTCCTCCTACAAAAACCCCTCAAGCTTGAGGACAAATTCTAGGGGATCGAGCTGCATCACATCCCCTGAAAGGATAACGATGCCGCTAATTTTCTCACAAAATTGGCCGCCAGGCGGGATCCGTCTCCAAGTGGGATCTTCATCAATGATCTCCATGAGTTGTCCGCCCGCATCCTAGAAGGTTTGAGCCAGACACACCCCGATGCCAACCCGGCACCTGGGGGCTCTGATCTTGATGCCAAGCCGGCGCTTGGGGGCTCTGACCCCAGTGCCTCCATGACAACGTCGCCCGCCGACGTCGCAGTGTTGGCACTCAATCAAACCGACTGGCGAGCGTTGCTACTCGCCTTCCTCCTCGAGGAGGTTCTCCCACCCAAAAGGACTGAAGCCCGATAGATCACTTGACGCGCCAAGACCTTCATCGCGCTCGGTGATGAACTATACAAATGGAGTCCATCGGGGGTGCTCATGAAGTGCATCCCTACCATCCAGGGGAAGCAGCTCCTCCTCGAGGTCCACGTCGGTATCTGCGGACATCACGTGGCCCTGAGATCGCTGGTCAGAAAAGCCTTTCGCCAAGGTTTTTACTGGCCCACCGTACTACGAGATGCAGAGGAGGTCGTCCGTTGGTGTGAGGGATGCCAATTCTATGCTCGGCAAACTCATTTGCCGGCACAGGAGCTTCAAAGCATCCCCATCACCTGGCCATTCATAGTATGGGGCCTCGACATGGTAGGACCCCTCAAAAAGGGCCTAGGCAGCTTCACTCACCTGCTCGTAGCGGCCGACAAGTTCACCAAGTGGATAGAGGCCAAGCCCATCACCAACATCCGCTCGGAAGAGGGCGTCAAATTCTTCCTCGACATCATCTATTAGTTCAGTGTTCCTAACTGTATCATCACTGACCATAGGACTAACTTCATCGAGAAGAAGTTCCTAAACTTTAGTGATGGATACGGCATCAGGATCGACTGGGTCTCGGTCGAACATCCATGTACTAATGGTCAGGTCGAGCGTGCTATTGGCATGGTCCTCCAAGGACTTAAGCCACGCATCTTCGACCGACTCAACAAGTACATCGGGCAATGGGTTGTAGAGGTCCTAGCGATCCTCTAGAGCCTGAGAATGACCCTGAACCAATCCACAGGGTTCACACCCTTCTTCCTGGACTACGGAGCTGAAGTATTGCTGCCCTCCGACCTGGACCACGGCGCCCCAAGAGTGAAGGTTTTCAACCGTGACTGGGCCATGGAGTCTTAATAAGACGCAGTCGACCTGCTCGAGGAGGCCCGCAAGACGATCATCATCCGCTCCACTCCGCTCGCTACCAGCAAACTATGCGCAGGTACCACAAAAGGAAGATCAGGGGGAGGATCCTCGAAGTCGGTGATCTCGTACTCTGGAGGACCCAATCAACGAAGGAGAAACACAAACTCTCTCCACCATGGGAAGGTCCCTATATGGTGACCGAGGTGATCCGACTAGGCGCCTACCGCCTAAAGGGCGATAGCCGACAACGTTATCACCAACACTTGGAACATTGAACAGCTACGTCATTTTCCCCCTAAATTTGGTCTTACCGCTTTTATTCAACACTTGCTCCTGTAAAGCACCCCAGCCTAAACACCTTTAGCCTAGGTCGCTCGGGGGATCCACGAGGGTACAATATTAAATACTACCTCTCTTTTTTACTATCACATGGTAAAAACTTTTTTGCTGAACGAAAGGGCATTCCATTCCTTTGATTACCCTACGTAACTTGGTTTTTACTCCAGACCGAGCGCACCCCACCATGACCTATGGTTACAAGCAGCCGAACCTAGCGGGCCACCCCGAGGTTCTTAAAGTTGCAGCCTGTGGAACAAACGGGCAGGTGTGAAAAAGAAAGGATAAAAACAAAGCTATGCTAGGATAAAAAACAAGGAACGGATGGTGATTCTATCACAAAATCAGAACTGATGTATTCATTTATAAAAAAACTATTCACATGGGGGCTCCCCCATGAACTTAACGATTACATTTGCTGACTACTTCTACTCCAAATGCTACTGTGGCCGCTCGGCGGCATCGGCTGAGGCCAAAGGTAAGGCCACGACACATGCCGCCGGACATAACCACCATCGCAAGGGCCCCGCCCAGTTCCGCTCCCTCGACTTTGGCGAGCATAATGGGTACCTCAAGGGCGTCACACCCATAGATAGTCATCAGAAGTGCATGGAGCTCCTGACCTTCTCATGCAGTCGAGGTAGCTCCTGGACAGGGACGCTGCCCGTGGAAGCAAGGCCTCCATGGCTGGAGGATGTCTCATTAAACTTTATGAACTGGCCAACCAGAGTAGCTGCAAGGGCAAAACCTCCCTCCGGTGCAGTCCCGAGCATCTTCCTCTCCGACAAGGCTCGCCTAGAGAAGATTCACCGGAAGGAGTCCACATTCGGCTCCATCCCGATGAAAGCCTCGTAAACGGTGACAAAGCCGGTGACATGTAGTACCCTCTAGCGCGCCACCTCCTTCGATAGAAGTAGCCCATTCTCGGCGAAGGCGGCCAGCATGGCCTCCTTGGGGGGAAGCAGCCCCTTCTCGGTGATGGCGGCCAACACCACCTCCTTGGATAGAAGCAGCCCCTTCTCGACAAAGACGGCCAGCACCACCTCATCTATGCTGGATGACCTCTAGCTCGACATTGCGCTTCGAAATCACGAACGGGTCTATGAGTTCTCCTTTCCCTCTCCCTTTCCCTATTTAAGGAGGAGATGCAGCAGTTGAAGAAGGGCAAAGGATTGGGGCGAAAAACCCTCTCCCTTCCCCCATTCAATGCGGATGGGAAATGACGGGACATGCCCTGACCGATGGGACGCACCCTGCCCGATAGAACAACACCTTGTCAGATAGGAGATGGCCTAGGTATGGCCCACCACTACCACATGCCGAGCATGAGAAACAAAGTGCCACCACGCGCAGATGGCCCTTTGCCTTCCTAGGCGGGACTTGGAAAGGCCCAACTATGGGATCTCCACCTAGGAGAGACCATTGGGCTTCCTGAGTCAATCGGATGGCTCAGGCAAACGCTGAGAGACAGGTAAGGAGCAGAGGGACGCCCCATGTGGGCCATGCCGACTCCATCACAAACGACGAGCGTGGATCCCGGACGGACATTTCTGATTGGAGCTCCTCAAACCCCGTCACTCGAGTCATCACGGTAACATTACCAACCCCCACTATTTCTTTATATAATTATTCATTCATCTATACACGCATTCATTCATTCCATACATCCAAGGCATCACATGTGCAGTTAATTGCACCACAACGCTCCATGTTGCATCACGAAGCGGCAGTTGCCTCATTCAACATGAGCAACGACCGACCGAGGTTCAAAGGCCGGCCCACGAAGGGCTCGAGGCCACCTCACGTCAAACAAAGCTAGGGGAGAAAGCGCAGATGAGCCCCGAGCGGCCCTCGCCCAGTCCGCCCTGAAGCAGATAGGGTCATCTTAACCTTCTCGTTCGATCCTAACCTCTGCCAAACCCACAGAATCTCCATCGAGGGGAGGCCATTGGGCCACCCGGGTCAATCTCTAGAATGACCTAGGCATCTGCCGGGTTATAGGTTAAGGAGCAGTGGAATATCACATGAGGGCTATGCCGACCCCATCACGAATGATGGACCTGGATTTCACTCGAACGTGCCCGTAAGCGAGCTCACCGAGCGTGTCACTCGAGCCATTGAGGCAAGCGACGTTAGCACAGCCCCTCCGGTTGTGAGAAACCACAGACGGGGTAATGCACAAAACTCAAACAACCCCTACCAAGCCCAATAGCGCTCAGGGGCTCAAGACACCCAAAACTGCCTCAGCTACGCCCGACGCCAGGATCCA
Organism: Miscanthus lutarioriparius; assembly: GCA_904845875.1. NCBI lineage: Eukaryota > Viridiplantae > Streptophyta > Magnoliopsida > Poales > Poaceae > Miscanthus > Miscanthus lutarioriparius. Next base: position 90,801,673 of record CAJGYO010000006.1, read on the forward strand.
CGAACTCCGTCTCGCCCGATCCCTAACCTACCTCGGCTGCGCCCGACGCTAGGATCCATGAACTCTGTCTCGCCCGATCCCTAAACTGCCTTAGCTATGCTCGATGCCAGGATCCATGAACTCTATCTTGCCCGATCCATAAGCCCGATCCATAATCCGCAACTCCTTCTCGCCGATCCTAAATCGCCTCGCCGACACCGATCCGCAACTCCATCTCGTTCTTCGATCCTCCAATCCTAAACTACCCATATCGCCAAGACCGACACGTCCGATCTGCGAATCTCCATCTCGCTCGATCCTAAACCGCCTTGCACGCCAATGCCAGATCCGCGACTTTGTCTCGCTCGATCTAAATCCCTTCTCGGCTATGCTCGATGCCATGATCGCCTCCATCTCCCCGATCCTACCTCATATGCCCGACTCTAGATCCGCGATCCATTACTCCCGATCCCTAAACTACCTCAAGATCCCTAAATCCGCCTTGGCACGATAACGCCAGGATCCGCGACTTAATGTCTCATGCTCGATCCCTCACCCGATCCCTAAATCGCCTTTATGCGCCCGACGCCATGATCTGCGAACTCCATCTCGCCTGATCCCTAAGCTACCTCAGCTATGCCCGACTCTAGGATCCGCGACTCCGTCTCGCCCGATCCCTAAACTACCTCCATGACTCCATCTCACCGATCCCTAAAGGCCTCGATCCGCAAACTCCATCTCGCCCGATCCATAAATCTGCCTCACCGCGCGCTCGGCGCGCCAATGCTAGAATGCTCCGACTCGCCCGATCTCTCACCGCCTTGGCCCTAAATGCCGGGATCCGTGACTCGTCTCGCCCGATCCCTAAAGCGCCTCGAGATCGTCAAGTGAACTCCATCTCCTCCATCTCTCACCGATCCCTAAACTACCGCCTAAACCCCCTGCACGCCCCGACGCCTTCGATTCGCTCGACTCTATCTTGCTCGATCCACCGAATAAGCATGAAAAACCTGGCTCGGGGACTACACCCGGGGGTGCGCTCGCGTGAACCCACCGTTAAGACAAAAATCCCCCAAATGATTCTACCCGAATCACCCGGGGGCTTGGGGGCTCCTGTTGGGTTCATAAACCCGGGGTCCCTCATGGACCGGCTTCCCAACAAAGGCTCGACCCAGTAGACGACGTTGCAAACGACGCGTGCAACTCATGGGCCGGCCCATGAGACCTAACAAACAGGACAGAAGGGCGAACCGGCTTCTGACCAGAAGGCCGGGCCAAGGAGGAACGGCGTCCACTTTCGACTCTTGCTCGCCTCTCCGACCGGAAGGCCTCGCTTCTAACTCTAACCCGCCACTCCGACCGAAAGGCCTGGCCAAGGAGGAACAACATACCGCCTCCAAATCCTACCCGCGTCTCCGACCAGGGATGCAGTGAACCCCTGCTTACATCTCTTCTCCGACTGGCGCAGTCAGAGCCGACTAGAACCAACCGACCGGGGACGCCCGCTCGGTGAGGACTAGGAAACGAGACGAAGCAAGTAAGGCAGGGCACTCAAGACAACCGCAATATCGAGGACCGTACCCTGTAAACCTACAGGATAGTACCGACAGGACATGATAGAAGAGTGCCCTGCAACCTTTTGGGCATGTCAGAACCCAAGCAGTGTTGTGGGCGCCCGACATTTGCCCTACAGTGTGGTGGGCGCCCGAAAACTCCCATACCAGATGAGCACGATAAAACCCCTTGCATGCCTTTGGGCACCAACAATATGGTAGGCACCGACGTCTACCATACCAAAAGAAGACGACGCAACCTCCCATATGCATCTAACATTAACAGTGTTATGGGCGCGTACAATCATCTTGTACCCGACGGCGTGGGCAACAAGACTTAGTAGCATGCGTACCCTCTCTCTCTTGCTTGTAAGGCCGTCCCCTTCATCTATAAAAGGAGATGCGCTCTCTCCCAACAGATAGATCGATCAATTCACTCACACACCACAACAAGAACCACAAGGTTCAAACCTCGAGCACACGCTCAAACACTTAGCACATAGCGGAGCTCCCATCACTCTTGGCCCTTCAGACCAGAGTCCAACCGGACCTCTTGCACCCCCTATCTTTCTCCCTTCTATTTGTAACCCCACAGTAAACTTCAAGCACCTGGGCTCAGGAATAAAGTCACCGACTGACTCAAATTAGACGTAGGGCACGTTGCCTGAACCAGTATAAACCCTATGTCATTGAGTGCTCGATTACCTCCGATCACAACGTACAGCAAAACTACAAATATTTACGTGTTGGTCACTTTCTGCACCAACACTTATCTTCTTAGGAAAGTCTATGAATAGCGGCATCTCATCGTAGTTATTGTAAGCTTCAACATCATCCACGCCATCAACTCCGATAATGTGCTGCTTCCTGGAGGCAACCACGTGCTTTGTCTTCTTCTTCGGGGGGAGGTTACTTTGTGGGTTAGGCATATAGAAAACTTGTGCGACACGTGAAGCGAGCACCCAAGGGTCATCTTGGTAGCTTAGGTTCTCAAGGTCTAGGACTCTCAATCCGATCTCGTTCAGTTGGTGTTGTTTGATCCAGCGGCATCGAAACAGGGCCACTGTTATATCCCTTCCATAGTCAAGTTCCCATATCTCTTCAATGATGCCAAAGTATTGGATCTTTCACCCCACTCCATCAAGAGCTTCTATTCGAATGCCGCTGTTTTGGTTCACATATTTACTATCCTTTGCGTGGGTATAGTACATATACCCATTGATGTCAGAAGCTTTCTAAGATGTCACTTGTCTCGTTGGCCCCTCCGCCAATCTACTAATGGTAATAGAGTCTATGCTTTCTCCAGGCGGTATGTTTTGGTCCTTTAACCATGTAGTTAGTCGTTGCTTGTGCTGTTTCATGACCTAATCATCTGAACGACCATTTCTCTCCGCCATAATGATAGCCAAGTGTTCATCAATGTACGGTTGCATCAGTTGTATACTCCAGAAGACACTACAATGCGCCTGACTCACCTCTTTGTAATCATTGTCGATGAACACTTTTCTACCACTGGTGCCCTTCCCAGCCAGCCTACCCTTGTGACAAGAATTGGGTTTACCAATCCCTTTCTGTACTTTTAGGTACTCTTGACAGCACTCGACGACTTGTTTAGTACTGTAACCCTCTATCATGGAGCCCTCTGGGTATGCTCGATTATGCACGTATCAACTTAGAACCGACATGAACCGCTCGTAGGACCACATTTCATGCAAGTAGCAAGGGCCCAGTGCCTGTATCTGATGAACCATGTGAATCACGAGATGTGGCATTATATCAAAAAAAGCAGGAGGTAAACACATCTCTAGTTGGTTTTGTGTCTCCACCATAAATTCATGTAGGTCACTCAGCTCTTGCTTGCCAATCGTCTTCTGTGAGATTTTCAAAAGAAGTAGCACATGCGGGTGATGGCCATTTTCAAGAACTCTAGCTTTATAGCCCTGATTGCAATAGGTAGAAACACTGTCAGCATCACATGACAATCGTAAGCCTTGTAGTGTGTTATTAACAAGTCCTCCATTGACAGTAGCTTCTTCACATTCACTGAAAACCCAGTCGGGACTTTGACCCCCCTCAGGAAAGTGCATATAGCTCTCTTCTCGTCTGGTGTTAGGTTGAAGCACGCCGTGGGCACAATGTATTTTCCATTAGCCTTAGTTACCGGGTGAAGCTGTGGCATCACGTTTAGCTGCACCATGTCTTTCTATGATTTCAGACCATCCTTTCACTTGCCTGTGTCCATCAAGGTAGCAATGAGACTCTCAAAGACATTCTTCTGCACGTGCATAGCATCAATGGCATGGGGGACCTCCAAGTCTAGCCAATAAGGCAGATACTGAAAGAAGATCGATTGTTTCTTGAAAGGTACGCCTTCGATAGGAGGTGTGCTTCTATCTCTGTTCATCCCATCCGAATTCTTCTTTCCATAGACGGCGCATATGTTTTTCATGATTCTGTACACGTGTTCTCCGTTATGACGTCTCTCCGGAGGGGGTTCAATCTCCGAGGTGTTGTCATAAAATCTAAAGAACAATTTGTTGCGGTACTTATGACTTGTCTTTAAGAAGCACCGATTCCTTAGGTAAACTATCTTCTTGGATGCATTCAGGTACACCCATGTAGTACCATCCAAGCAAACGAAGCATCCTGTCTTCCCTTTGATCTGTCCAGACAAAGCAAACAACGCGGGGTAATCATTGGTAGTAACAAATATTATTGCTCTACATATGAAGTCCTCCTTTCAGAATGCATCGTACATCGGCTCCCCATGCCTCCATAGCCGCTCCATTTCTTACATCAAAGGTTCGAGAAACACGTCTATATCAATGCCTAGTTGTTTAGGGCCAGAAATAAGAATAGTGAGGAGAAGGTACTTTCTCTTCTGACACAACCACGTTGGGATGTTGTACATGGTCAAGATCACTGGCCAAGTGCTGTGGTCGCTCATCCTCTCATTGAAGGGATTCATTGCCTAATGGAGTGTCTTCTGGGGGCTGAGATTCTTGTACCACCTTTTTTGTACCCTTCTTATTCCTCCTTTTTCCCGTGGAGGCTTCGTCCCCACCGTAAAGGTCATTGTTCTTTGTACCGGCTGGCCCCACACCGGGGATATTTATCTAGTGACTTGAACGTTTCGCCACAAAAAAGTATATAGTGGTTGGGGCATGCATGGATTTTTTCAACCCCCATTGTCAATGGACTTATGACCTTCTTCGCTTGGTATGTGTTGGGGGGAACTTAGTTTGGTTGTGGCATCACCCATGACAGGTGACTCAATAGATCATTGAAACTATAGTCTGACCAGCCGTACTTAGCCTTCAGGATGAGTAGCTCAAGCACAAAATGTAGCAATGTCCAATGTGTCGGACAGCCCTTTTCAACACCATACACAACCTCCTTTGATGCTTTTGTCACCCTTTCTAAATTTTCTATACCTTTCAGGCTCTTTAGTAAAATCTCTGGTCTAAGGGATCGAATCATGTCCTCCAAATCATCTTCATCCCCGACACGTGCTCCACCATCATTATTGGCACCACCTTCGTTGTTACCATCCCAACCACCAGCATCACCACCTTGTTCATTACCAAACTCGGATCCATTCGTGCATCAAACTCTGCAGAATATTGGGACAGGGATTCTAGGGTTTCGTCGTCGTATTCCTCCTCATCCTCGTCGTTAACAATAACCGTTTCACCATGATAAATCCACACTGTGTAGTCCTCAACAAATCCTCGCATAATCAAATGTGATCTGATGATAGTCACATCTGTCCATGCCATATGGTTGTTGCAATCTTTACAGGGACAAATAATTGTATCCTTATTCTCTGTCAACGTCGTTGCATGCTTCTTTATGGCTTCAATAAATTTATCCACCTCTTCACGAAAACCAGCCTTGAATCTTAATGAACCATACATCCAAGAGTTCTTGTACTCCATCTTTTCCAACAACAACAAAACAAACATTAAAGGACTACTTATTCATATATATATATATATAAATGAATCAAATTAATAATTACTTAAGAATAATTGTATATACTTCAGATATATATGAATATAAATCAAATATAATTACATGAAGCATTCAAACACACCATGGTAGAGGAAAATTAATTAATGGTCCATTTATCCATAAATAATTAAAATACATCTTTGTTGATTACAATAAACAATTTCAAAGACAACAATTAGCAACAATTATATTTTACCCAATATCTTTCATGCAAACCCTAGTCCAATTTCATCAAACATAAATTTACAAAAACAAAATTAACAAAAAAACCAAACCCTAGATCTAGATCTATATGCACATGAAACATCCATAAAACTAACTAATTGTTCACTAAAATCAAGAAACATGGACCAAATAAGGGTATGATCTTGTTCCCCTACCTAATTTACCCTAATACATTCAAAACTTGGGTCTAATGTTCATCATAAGTAGCTCAAGCACCATAGAAGAGAGAGAAAAGCAAAACTCTAATTACTCACTAACCAACCATTAAAACTTCAAAAAAAGTGAGGAATAGCATTTTCTTACCTTCTACAACCTCTCCACCAAAGGATTTGAGATCAAAATCTTCCCCCTTTAGTAGAGCAATTTTTGGAAGGTGCCCAAAGCCTCCCCTCCTTTTTTTCACGGGTTGAAGTGAGTGACCCGAGGAGGAAGAAGGTGCTGTAGTTTTTTTATATGTGGGTCATTTGTAGGGGCGGCTGGTGATTGAGCCGCCCCTACAAATTGTAGGTATTTATATGCGGGGCATTTGTAGGGCGACTCAATCACCACCCGCCCCTACAAATCCGACCCATTTGTAGGGGCGGCTCGTATCACCAGCCGCCCCTGCTGTTCCATTTGTAGGGGCGGCTGGTCTCGTGGGTCCCGAGCACGCCACTGTAGGGGCGGCTCCATCACCAGCCGCCCCTACAAAAAATTTATCCCGTTGTTACAAACTATTTTTTACGTAGTGCCAGCCGCTTTCGGCTTTCGCATGGCGCTCGTGGCTCGCCTATCGATCGCTGCCCCTGCCAGCGAGCGAGGTCCAGCCGGGCATGCGTACGTCACACAGGCTTGCGCCACCAACGCTACGTACGCAGGCCAGTCGGCAGAGCACTTGGCATGTACCAAAACATTTTATTTAGGATAATGCTCGCACAAGCGCGCCAGTGCAGCGCGTGTTCCATTCGGATGGTTCGTTCCCATGCCTGTCAACGATTAGGTCTAAAAGACCTCTTCTGTTCTACCTTCAGTAAGGCACGGTTTCTCTAAAATATAAAAAACACAATGACATTTTCTTTCCCCACTGCCACACGCATACAACTACCGCGGGCGCATCCACCATGCCACCCGCCTGCCGCCACCCGCCTGCCGCTGGCCTTCTCTAACGCGGTGGCCTTCTCCAGCCACGGCTTTCCTGTCTGGACGTCGCACACCCACTCTGCCTCGCTGCTACCTCGCGCCCATCCCGCGCCGCTCGCTCTCGCCCGTCACGCGCGCCACCCGCCCGGCCGAGCTAAGCCTAGTGCTGCTAGCATTGGTGGTGGTGGTGGTGCTCGTGCGACGCCGGCTCCGCCCCAGACAGCTAGAATCGCCCGGCCCCGGGCTCCCCCATGTTACAAGCGCATGTTTCAAGTGTTTTCAGATGTTTTGTAGGTATGTTTCAAGTGTTTTATGTGGATGTTGCAAAAGTAGATCGGGATGTTACAATGATTGTACACATATGTTGCAAGTGTCTATTCCCAATGTTTCATCTGTTTTTTCAGACATGTGTTGCAAGTGTGTTTATCTGGATGTTGTATATGTTTCACACATATGTTGTAAGTGTTTTATTTGGATGTTGCATATGTCTGCAATTATTTTTCAAGTATTTTTCATGTGTTTTTGCATATGTTTCAGGCTCATGTTTTGAATGTTTCAGTTGTTTCGTATGTATGTTGCAATTGATTCATTTGAGTGTTTTAAAAGTAGATCGGGGTATTGTGCATGCTGCAATGTGGGGCCACTTGCCACAGCTGCCTGCTGCAGCTGCTGGGCCCCATGCATAGCGGGGAATGGCGTAGTAGCCGTGGAGGGATGCGGGAAGTGTGGGGGAATGGCGTGGGCGGGACCCGCCTGTGCGTGCAGCAGGCGCTGGCGCGGGCGTCCGGACGCGAGGGGGGGGGGTTCATCCCGACATCCTGGCACTAGTGCTGCCGATTTATTTGTTTGATTATTTCCACGTATCTTGAAATAGTCAGGAGTTTGAGTGCATTTTACCTATTACATATATTTGGCTCCCAATAACGCCACCACCGTACGTGCACATCTGGCTGGCTGCCTGCCTGCATGCCCTCTCCGATCCTCTTGAGCATCCGCTCCTAGTTGTGTACTGCCTTCATCCCAAAAAGAAAGACATTATGGGATGCGTGCACATCAAGTTTTTTTAATTTTAACTAGATTTATAGAAAATACGTGCAACATTTATATCTAATAATACTAATTATGTATTATAATTATTAATATTCTTTTATATATAATTGGTCAAAGTAAAAAAGTTGATTTATCAAGAAGCGAGAACGTCTTCTGTTTTTGGAGGGAGTAATGTGTTATTGGTGGAGCGTAGGCTCTTTTTGAATCTGCTAGTAATTCTTACTACTTAGCACTTGACAACAACCTCTACTTTATTACTAGTTAGCTAGTGGACATCTTTTTAGTATTAGCATATTTAGATTCACTCATAATTCATAGTTGCTAACTATTAGCAATGCAAGCTAGATTATATTATGCAAATGTCGACTAATGCATCTCCACATATAGGGCATCTAATATGGAGGGTGAGGTACGGATAGTGACAAATTCTTGTAGTAGAGAACGAAGGATACCAAAAGTTGGAAATGATAGGAGAGAGAACATGAGTGGATAAGAATTGAGAAGGAATGGTGTTTCATCCCATCTTCCTGATACAAAAGAATACTACAACGTCCGAAAAGGAATTCAACTCTCTAGTATAGTTCTAAGTTAACTTATCTCAAGTTTGATCAGTTTTATAAATACATATACTCATGGTATGAAATAAGTATCACTAAATTAATTATAAAATATTAGGGTGCTCGCAGCTGCAGAAATAAGCAGCTTGCTGCAGATTGCTGTTGCTATCACTACGTACAGTGATTTGAGAGAGAAGGAAAGGCTACCGTTGCAGCAGCTACTACTTCTTTCTACAACCGAACATGTCTAGTATACTTATTTAGAGTAAAAAATGATTTGACTAAAGATAAAAGTAGAGTTGCATTCTTTGTGACTAAACAGCATGCTGTGATGTGTTTGGTCCACACATCTTTAGACACAAAGTGTTCAAGATGTACTACATTATTGGTATAACTAGATATGTAAAAGGAGATGTGGAAACAATGATGTTGCATTGGAGCGCCCACATATGCATAAGTCATGTTTGTCCCATCTTTTGAATAAGTTTTCCCCTACAGGAAGCTACTATAAACAAATTGATTCACTTCTCATTCTCAGAATCCCAAACTAGCATGTGACCCTAATAGAATCCTCGGTGTGCCTTAGCGAATCAGCTCCTGCAAAGATACAATGCAAGGCTAGTTTTAGCAAGCTATAAGCAGGTTGCATGCTGAGGTAGAGAAGAGAGCAGAAGCCAGTTGTAAACTTATAGCTAGTTTAGACATAAGAACAAAAAACTTTATAAGAGAGACAAATAGACCATATAGTAATAATGAAGAGCTAATTACTGTATGGGTGTGCTAAGAAATGGGCTGCAAAAATCCTTACAGCATATAGCCGGGCTATATTATTAGTCTTACTCTTTTCAAACAGCGCTGCTTTGCCAGTCACATGAACCGCTAACAGAGAACTTTTTCCATAAGTAATAAATTGCTACCGTATGGCATATATTATGTAGATAATGCCAAGCCCTTCCACGTCCCAGCTTTGCAAGTTTGCTCCCAGTACACACATGCATGCGATTGCTTTATATAAATAAACAAATTAAATATAAATTCCTCTGTGGTAGCCAGCAGTAGCTCTCTATATATAGGGCATCTAGCTGGTCCGGCCTTGCTGTCCCCAATTCCATTATCACGGTCGTTCATCCAAGGCCGCGTTTAGTTGGCCACCGGATTCGGTGCCGGCTGAACCTGCGCACTGTAGCTACACTGTAGCGTTTTGTTTTTATTTGGTAATAATTGTCCAATCGTTGACTAATTAGGTTTAAAATGTTCGTCTCGCAAAGTACAACCAAATTATGTAATTAGTTTTTGATTTCGTTAACATTTAGTACTCCATACATATATCGCAAGTTTGATGTGACGGAGAATCTTCTTTTTATATAGTGCCAAATTCTGTAATTTGAGGCAACTAAACATGGCCCAATTGGGAACCAGCACGGAGCAGGTGGACTCCTTTTACACGGCTGTGACGTCACTACCGATACTGACTAAAAAATGTACAAGCATTTATTTTAAAATGCTATAACTTTTGATCGGTGTATTAATTTTTAATTCCGTCTGCATCGGCGTGTTCTACATGACGAGACGAACAAAACTAGACTCCACTTGCATATGTTTTAAAGAATTTTATTTTAGTAACAACTTATGTGTAAACTTATAACATATAACTTATAACATATAATTTATAGTATATAACATATAACTTAGAGCATATAACTTATAACTTACAATTTATGCAAAAATTTAGAAACACAAAAGTTATGGAACACAATTTTTTTATGTTTTGCCTTTTTTCTCTTTTTACTTTTCAATTCCTTTTACGCATGCTACCAACATATCTGCTAACATTTTATGATATTAATTTGTACACTTAAGTTATATAGCATAACTTATACATAACTGGTATATAATAACTTATATACACAAGTTGTGTTTGATAATTTTATCGTAGATAAGTTGTGTTTCATAACTTTTTGTGCTTTTAAGTTTTGATATAAGTTATAAGTTAATTTGTTCATTTGTCTTTAATAACTTTTCTGTTTCTAAGTTTTGATATAAGTTATAAGGTAATTTATTTCTTTTTGTTTAATAACTCATGTACATAAGTTGTGTTTCATTACTTTTGAGTTTTTCAAGTTTTGGCATAAGTTACAAGTTATAAGTTATATGCTACAAGTTATATGTTATAAGTTAGTACACATAATTTGCTACTAAAATAAAATTCTTCAAAACACATATAATTGGGATCTAGTGTTGTTCGCCTCGTCACGTAAAATACACCGGTGCAGACAAAATTAAAAATGGATACACCATTTGAAAGTTACGGCAGCTTAAAATAAATATTTTTCTTTTTTTTCACCTTGCGAGGAGGGGAGTGGGAAATGGAAACCGTGCCTACCAGGCTCGCCAAACGTGCATGCGCCAGACGTACTGCTACGGAAATGAATTTTTTCCTAAAATGGAAAGCAACACTCCCCGGTAGAGAAACGATCTTTGATTTAGCTCGAAATTTAGTTTTAGTCCCGATATTTTTCACGTCCGGGATTAGAAAGACCTTTAGTTTTGGTTTGTAGCTCCAATCGGGACTAAAGGTTCCTGCCCAACGGTTACTGCGGGACATTTGCTGCAGGGAACCTTTAGTCCCGGTTGAAGCTATCAACCGGGACTAAAGGTTAACTTTTACTCCTAGTTGATCCCTCTAACCGAGAGTAAAAGTCTAGTCCCGGCTGGAGGCTCCGTCCGAGACTAGAAAGGGACCTTTAGTCCCGGTTTCTGTCTTCAACCGGGACTAAAGGTCCCTTCCTATATAGCCCTTTTTCCTCCCCGAGCCCGAGCCACTTCGAGCTTAATGTTCTTGCTTCATCGCCGGCCTCTCTTCCTCCTCATCGCCGGTCATCACAAGATTTCTTCGATTCCTCCGTCGATTCTTCGGTTCTAAAGGTTACCAACTTTATACTTTCATGTTTCATCAGTAGCATATCTTATTTTGTGGACTAGATATATGTGGTTTTTTATGGTGGATTTTTTTATTTGTAAGCCATTTAAGCTTAAAATCACTTTAAAGTTTGCATATTTGGATGAAGGAATGTTAAAGTAGTTATTCAAAACTAGTTTTCAGCTTTCATTTCTAGCATGCATAGCACACTTCATGGTTTAGATATATAGAGAATTTTAGAGTTTTTTAAATTTTATTTGTTTATAAAATGAGAAATTTATATTATATTAAAAATGAGTATAGAGAGTAGATGGCAACTGCTTCCGGGTCCTCGGCCTCTCATTGGGTTCCAAAGCGACTGAGGTCGGATCTCCCCCTCATTACATGCGGCAAGTGTGAGGAGAAGATTGTGATAGAGTACCGGGTGAGGAAGGAGTGTCCCAACAAGGGCCGTATCTTCTACAAGTGTCCGGATCGCAATGTGAGTTATTTTGTCGCATTTGATGATTATGGTTAATTTATACTTAGTTTCATGATGATTGTGATTAAAGTTCTATTTTTTTGTTTTAATTTCAGTGGGATGGCATTCGATGTTCAGGCTGGTACTGGGAGGAAGAGTATGTTGAACACGTGCAAAACTCTCTTGCACAGGCGGCTACGGTGGCTGATGAGGCAGTGATCATGCGGAAGAAGTCCATAGATGTTGAACAAACACATGATCTGTCTGTTTTAGTTGGGATTAGTTGCAAAATCCTTATGCTGCTGAAGTGCATTTTAGCTTTAGTTTTTTTAGTGGTAGTTGGGATTGTCTACATTGTAGCGAGACTTTCATAAATTAATACCTTATGTGGTGGCATGCATGTCGTATAATTAACTAATTATGTTATAGGTTTTAATATGGTATGTATATCATGTAATGCAGATGAGCCGGCATTGGATGTACAATGCTGATCGCCGTTCCCAAGAGTTCATTGAGGGCGTGCATTCTTTCTTACGTGTGGCCGAGGCAACCAAACGCGATGGTTTCATGTGCTGCCCATGTGCCATATGTAAGAATTTGAAGGAATATGCTAGCTCAAGGAGTCTTCATTCACACTTGTTGAAGTCGGGTTTCATATCAAACTATATTTGTTGGACGAAGCACGGAGAAACCGGGGTTGTAATGGAAGAAGGTGAAGAAGAACAATGGGACGATGATGACATTATTGCTGAATATGGTGCCTTCAATGATATTGCAATGGGGGAAGCTGAAGAAGAGGTAGTGACAGAAGATGAGCCCGCTGTTGATCTTGGTCAGGCCATTCATGACGCACAAAGAGAGTGCGAAAGTGAAAAGGAGAAGATCAAGTTCGAGCGCATGCTAGAGGATCACAAGAAATTGCTATACCCAACTTGTGATGCGGGACAGAAAAAGTTGGGTACCACACTGGAATTGCTGCAATGGAAGGCAAAGAATGGTGTATCTGACAAGGGATTTGGGGAGTTACTGAAAATCCAAAAGAAGATGCTTCCGAAGGATAATGAATTGCCCGTCACTACGTACGAAGCAAAATAGGTATTCTGCCCTTTGGGATTAGAAATCCAGAAGATACATGCATGTCCTAATGACTGCATCCTCTATCGTGGTGAGGAGTACAAGAAGTTAGATGCATGCCCGGTATGTCATGCATCGCGGTATAAGATCAGGCGAGATGACCCTGGTGATGTTGAGGGCGAACGTCCCACGAAGAAAATTTCTGCCAAGATTATGTGGTATGCTCCTATAATACCACGCTTGAAACGTCTGTTCAGAAACAAAGACCATGCAAAGTTATTGCGATGGGACAAATAAGACCGTAAGGTAGACAATATGTTGAGACACCCTGCTGATGGGTCCCAGTGGAGAGCAATCGATAGAGAATTCCTGGAGTTTGCAAATGACGCAAGAAACTTAAGGTTTGCTTTAAGTGCGGATGGTATGAATCCTTTCGGGGAGCAGAGCAGTAGTCATAGCACTTGGCCTGTTACTCTATGTATCTACAACCTTCCTCCCTGGTTATACATGAAGCGTAAGTTTATTATGATGCCAGTGCTCATCCAAGGCCCAAGGCAACCTGGCAACGACATCGATGTGTACTTGAGGCCACTAGTTGAAGAACTTCTACTTTTATGGAACAGACCAGGTGTACGTGTGCGGGATGAGTACAAACAGGAGCACTTTGACCTGCGAGCATTGTTGTTCGTAACAATCAATGATTGGCCTGCTCTAAGTAATCTTTCAGGACAATCACACAAGGGATATAATGCATGCACACACTGTTTCGATGACATTAAAGGTATATTCTTGAAAAAATGTCAAAAGGTCGTGTACCTTGGCCATCGTCGATTTCTTCCCGTGAATCACCCCCTAAGAAAGAAAGGCAAGCATTTTAAAGGTAAGGCAGACCACCAGACCAAGCCGGGCAACCAAACTAGTGAGGATGTACTCAATATGGTCAAGGATGTGAAAGTAGTATTTAGAAAGGCACATGGCAGCGAACCTGTTTCGAATGACATCGACGGTCACGCACCCATGTGGAAGAAGAAGTCCATATTTTGGTGTTTGAAAGAACGAGACAACCTACATCCAAAGAAGACCAATGATGGACGCCATTACTTAAGTCCTGCCAGCTACACTCTTAGCAAAGAAGAGAAGGAAAGCATGTTTGAATGCCTAGCAAGCATCAAGGTACCATCTGGATTCTTCTCGAATATAAAGGGTATAATAAATATGCCAGAGAAGAAATTCCTAAATTTAAAGTCCCATGACTGCCACGTGCTCATGATGCAATTGCTTCTAGTTGCATTAAGAGGAATTCTACCTCCAAATGTACGTCTAGCCACCGTGAAGCTATGTGCATTCCTCAATGTAATTTCTCAGATGGCAATCGATCCAATGGATCTAGCTAAACTATAAAATGATGTGGTTCAATGTCTTGTCAGCTTTGAGTTGATGTTCCCTCCTTTCTTCTTTAATATCATGACACACCTCCTAGTTCACCTATTCAAGGAGATTAGCATTCTCTGTCCTGTGTTCCTACACTTGTTTCCCTTTGAGGGGTTCATGGGAGTCCTAAAGAAATATGTTCACAACCGTGCTCGGTCATAAGGAAGCATCGCCAAGGGCTATGGAACATAGGAGGTCATTGAGTTTTGTGTTGACTTTATTCCCGACCTTGACCCGATTGGTGTTCCTAAATCGCGACACGAGGGGAGACTAAGTGAAAGGGGACACTAGGGATGAAAGCATATATTGGTATGCAGGACAATTATTTTAATAAAACACACTACACAGTTCTACAAAACTCCTCCTTGGTGGATCCGTATATCGAGACACATAAAGAGTTGCTCTGATCCAAGTTTCCAGGGAAGTCTGAAGCTTTTTAGAATGCAAAATTTTGCTATACACCACATAAAATCATGGAAAGTGCTCAAAAGTTAACAATTTGTGTCTCGAGAGAGTAGTTAATTGTAAAATCGTGCGTGTAGGTACTTACATAGTCCACATCGTCAACATTTGAACATTGAGAGAGCATTTTTGGTATAGCTAGAACAAGCACTCCCACTCAACATCGAACTTCTCTTCTTCAGAATAATGGAAACATGTGGTGAACGGATAATAACCTCAAAACCAAAGTCGTCCATCTCTGTTGCTTGAGCGACTGGTAGTGTTTCTGGTATAGCTAGAACAAGCACATGAAAACTTTTAGCGACTGGTTGCGAAAAGAATGCTAGGGTGATGAGAGTATTGATGAGCAACTGTATTTGTTGGCTAGGCAGCCATCGTGGCATATCCTCACGTACAAAGGGTACAAGATAAATGGGAATACATTTTACACAGTAGACCAAGATAAAAGGAGCACCAACCAAAACAGTGGTGTCCGCATAGATGCCACCGACCCTAATGGAAATAAGCAAACATATTCTGGCCACATAGAGGAGATATGGGAACTAAACTATGCACATACTTTTAAGGTACCTTTGTTCAAGTGCCAATGGGTAAAGGCGACTGGAGGCGGGGTAGCAGTCGACAACTAGTATGGAATGACAACCGTGGACCTCAACAATATTGGGTACAAAGACGAACCATTCGTCCTTGCCAAGGATGTGAATCAAGTGTTCTATGTCAAGGATATGTCTACAAAACCAAAGAGAGGGAAAAACAACAACGACCCAATCAATGAGCCAAAGCGCCACATAGTTCTTTTAGGGAAAAGAAACATCATCAGAATTGAAGACAAGTCAGACATATCAGAAGATTATGAAAAGGATGACCAAATTCCACCCTTCACAGTGAACAAAGACCCAAGCATCCAGCTAAATGATGAGGACACTCTATGGTTACGGCGCGATCATAACCAAGGGATATATGTTAAGAAGAAGTTCACTATTGTGCCCGCTTGATATATATAGTGTATTCATATTTCTGTCGTGTATTCATATTTTCTACGATTTAAATGAATTTTCTGCTTGACGGTGGATTTCCTGTGGAGAATGTGTGATGAAAAAACAAATGATTAATGTCAATAAGATGTGAAAACTAATTTCCTGTCGAAAAGCTATAGTTTTAATGATTTTAATTAAGTAGTACATTTTTACATGGTGAAAATTATTATTATTATTTACACTATGTTAAATATTTATACGGTAAAACAAAAGAGTTTAGGTTACAAATTTTTCTTATGTACAATAATGCAAAACCAGGTCCCGAAATTCTTTTTGTAATTTTTTTGCTAATATTTTATTTACTAGGCAATTAACAACTCTCTGCATATTTATATAAAAGAAATATATAAAAAAGAAAAAACTTCTACAAACTGGTGAGAAGCCAAACTGCAGCCCACCTTTACTCCCGGGTGGACCAACCACCCGGGACTAAAGGTCAGACCTTTAGTCCTAGTTCTAACCATCACTCGGGACTAAAGAACCTTTAGTCTCGGTTCTAACCATCACCCGGGACTACTAAAGATGGGCTGCGTTTTCGTGGCCCACCAAAATCCCCTTTACTCCGGGCCGTGGTTACACCCGGGACTAAAGGTCAGACCTTTAGTCCCGGTTCTAACCATCACCGGGACTACAGGTCCCCCTTGATAAACCACACCCTTCTAGTTCTCTTCCTCTCTGTCTCCGCCGCCTTCTTCTCCAACCGGATCTAGTAGCCGCCAAGCCTTCTTCTTCGTCGCCTCATCTTCTCCACCAGATCGATCCGATCTAGCAGCGTCGCCGCCCCCAGGCGACCACCCTAGCCTCGCCTCGTCATGTGCGCACGTTGTCACCGGCCCCACGCGCACGCGTGCTTCTTCTCCGGCCGGCCAGCGCACGCCTTGCGTCATCCTCGTCCCTGTCCCACCTCGCCCCCAAGCGGTTCAAGGTTCTTCGAGGTGTCTACCTCCTCCAATTCATCCCCTTCTTCATCCTCCTCTCCGTGCTATGTTTGAACTTTGAAGCCCTCGTTCTTGTGTTAGATCCACGAGACGCAGTCTTGTCCAAGATCCGCAGCATGCCACAGCATCTCTATTACGGCACGTCTTCTCTAGGTTTGGCCCGATCTCCCTCTTCTCTGCACTCTCTTGCTGCTTTATGGCCAACTCGTTCAGTGCCTTTGCATGCTCAATGAATGTATCGCTTCAACAGTTAGATCATTTTTTGATACAAGCGCTAATTATTAGCTAGCTAAAAATTAGGACTAGCTCACCTAAACAGAAGGACTAATGGATAGTAGGAAATTTGGCTAATCGGCGGTGGAGGATGCCTGATGCGTGAGGTTGAGGTGGGAGCAATGACAGCGTATGGTGATGGGGTGAGATGGAAGAGGTTGCCGCGGGCACGGTGAGGAAAGTGAGCTCATTGCCTTATGAAGAAATAGGAGGCAAAAACCGGATTGTTGAATGTTCAGTGGATGGCTCAAAATATTGGGTGGTAGAATGTGGGCGACTGAGGCCATGAATTCATACTGATATATATTTATGCTTGTGTCTGGCCCTATGTAATATGTATTTGCATGTGCGTGTCGATGATCAAATTAAATGGCAAAGATGTGTACCACCGTTATTACTGTTTTTTAGTAAAGTCTAAGTCTCTAACATGTTTTTTGGCTGCAGGAGCTAGACCTCGCGTTTGACACCTTGGATGTGAGCCACCGTCACCACCATATATAATCCGTTTATGATGGATTAATTGCTCCAACCTTTTGTAAATCGGATGGATGCGTGTACCGAGCCCTCGTGGCGCAATCTTGTATTGCGATTTTGCGCTGAGCCATCGAGCTCAGTGGGGCACGGGTGTGGCCCAGTGTCTCGTTGTTTCCTCCTTTTTGCACAGTAGCTTATGACGACGCGCCCCCAAATCCGAGACGTTCGACATCGTCGGTGACGTTGTAGTAGCAGGGCACGTAGTTCTCGTACTCGGGCGGGCATACCTCCGCCTCCTTGGCGTGGACTAGTTAGAAAATTGTAGAAAATCCATACTAGTTGAACTTGCGGACCGTGTTTATCTTGGCTAGCATGTTCTCTGCCGAGTGGTAACGGACGCCAAGGAGGAGCTTTGATTCTACGAGGGAGAGTGGCAACGGTTGTGGAAAACCGTGTTCCCTTCCTCATAGAATCGGAGCTCTTCCATGGCCAAGTACGGTGCCGTTCGGTGGAGAAATGCCTGCCGAGATGATCACGTAAGCAAGGTCAACTAGTACGGAAGCTTATGTGATCTTAGAAGATGTGTGAGGTCATGAGAGTGTGTGTTTTTTCTTAATTTTGTCGAGCAGGTCACTTAGAATTAATTTTTCCATGAAACGCCCGCGAGCTCACCGATGTCGAGCAGGTCACTTAGAATTAATTTTTCCATGAAATGAAATACTTAGAAATCATGCCTTTATTTTTTAGAATTAATTTTTCCATGAAATGAAAAACTTAGAAAATAGTTAGAAAATTGTAGAAAATCCATACTAGTTGAACTTGTGGACCGTGTTCATCTCGGCTAGCATGTTCTCTGCCGAGCGGTAATGGACGTCAAGGAGGAGCTTTGATTCTACGATGGGGAGCGGCAACGGTCGTGGAAGACCGTGTTCCCTTCCTCGTAGAATCGGAGCTCTTCCGTGGCCAAGTACGGTGCCGTCTGGTGAAGAAATGCTCACCAAGATGATCACGTAAGCAAGGTCAACTAGTACGGATGGTTATTTATTTAAACATGTTTTTGAGCTAGAATTTGATGGATATTTGATAGATATAGTTTTTATTTTTTATAGATATATCTAGTGGTGTAAAAGCTACATGGCTGCCCCGAGAGACAACATGGATGAAGAAATGATGGATATTATCAACACCGGACACTCAATTTGCCGATGGTGACCAGCAGGATGTAGATGACGGGAGTCAATACCTGGCTCTTGAAGATAACTAAGAAAATATTGTGCAAGAAAATACTGGCGAGGTAGATATATTTATATATATATATTTGAATATTATATATATATATATTTGAATATCTATCATCTATTATGTGTACACATGATATTTATTTATTCTTTTTTATATGTAGCCCTCTGGATCGATGACCACAACGGCGAAAAGCAAAAATATTTGAGGCCCAAAAAATCCATTGGAGGGGCGCTACATAATATCGGAATTCAATATCGAGATAGGCGAACCACTTGGTCCACATGCAAGAAAATTCGTGGAACACTGTGGGTGCCTTGTAAGGGACAGACTTCCGATCAGTGCCCGTGAATTGAAGCAAAAGATCAACGAGCCTTATGTTAGTTTTGTCTCTGATCTTGATAAGAATTTAATTTGGGATGATATCCTTCAACATTTCACGTTGCAAGCGGATGATTATGATACTATCAACGATGATGAATTGAAGGAACTAGTTCGAAAGTGGGCTATGAAGAAGATGGCCACACAATTTCAGACTTGGAAGAAATCCCTATACACGAAATACGTCAAGAAGAACCTAACGCCCAATTTCAATACTAGTGGCCCACTCACGAAGTTGAGGCCCTACTGGAATGATTTTATACAGTACAAGACATCGGAAGAGGGTGAGGAATGGGTGAGAAGGAACCAAGAGAATGCTCGACAGAAGGTATACCACCATGGCATGGGATCAGGTGGCTACGCGATTGCCATTCCGAAGTGGGAAAAATGGAAGCGGACATTCTTGCCAAGGGTATCACACCAGAATCACTCAATTGGCCCAAACGCGCGAAGAATTAGTTTTTCGCTCATGGGGGAAGACTGGACCTAGAGACCGGGAAGCTGGTTCATGGCCCAAAACTCGAAAGAGCAACACAAAGATTTTGTTATGCTCTACAAGCTAAAGCTATTGGTGCGTTCAGGCCCAATAGAGAGAAGGATGAACTGACATATGCCATCGGGACTGCTGAAAACAGTGGCCGAACGAGAGGTTTAGGATGGAACATTTCTTGGGAGCATGGTTTCCCTAACGACAGAGATACCTACAGAAGCCGGCAGAGAAGGAAGGATGAGGATGCAGCGCGGATCAGTAGGTTGGAGGAATATGTTCGTGAGTCACGGGAGGCGTTGCTTCAAGCACAGGAGCGCGAAAAAGACATGCAAGCTAGAATGCAGGATGAAATCATAAAGCAAGTGCAAATAGCAATGAGTGCCCAAAGGCAGGCATTAGATCCAGGAATCAACATTAATATTAGCCCCCTGATCAGTTGAAAAGCAGCTGCGCTTCCACGGAGTTGCCAAATCAAGTTGACGCAATACTACGTTTCCCCATGGATGACATCACTGCAACGTTTACATCATGTGAGCTACATATTCCAAAAGAGAATGCCACAATCATGGTGGCTCTCGGTGTTTTTTCTCCTCCAGATCCTACCAAGACACCAAGAATCCATGGGACAATAATACCACCTGGATATGTTAGCGTCTCAGTAGATAGAGTTAACAAAGGTTTTAGTGATCTGGCTCTTGACATTCTAGGAGGTGATGGGGAGAAGACTCTAGGAGAAGCAGAGAAGACATTTATACTATGGCTCAAGCGCTACATCATTATTCCCAGGGTCTCTAGTCCACCGCCGCTTCGGCAACTGCCAGACAATAGGTGCAAACAAAAGTGAACGAAATAAATTTTTTCACTAATTTTCTATTAACATGCATGATTAATAATAACAATATTTCTTATACCTAATTATTCTTTTTTGTACTTACAGCAGGGCCTTTTGCCAACCTAAGTCCAATTATTCAATCTCTAGATCATCATAGTGCTCCGGGCAATGATTATGCAACGCCGCCACCGCCGCCACCTCTAAGGAGGTCTCCAACGCATCCAAGGAGGTCTCCACCGCCGCCACCTCCAAGGAGGTCTCCAACACCTCCAAGGAGGTCTCCAACGGTTGCCCCGCCTCCCTTGATGATCAAGAAGCAGCCAGCTCCTAAGAGGTTCGCCCCGCAAACAAAGTCGTTGGCCCACCGGCCGGCAAAGAAGAAAGTCTCCTCTAATCCAATTATTCCCAAAAAACTGTCGTACGAGAAAAGTGAAAAGGAATTAAAGGATGCAGTACAAAAAGATGTGAAAAGTTTTTTTCAAAAAGTAAGAAAGCAACGAGAAGCGAGGGAGAACCCAGAGAAACCGTACTTCTACCTAGCTCCAGATCTTCTAAAAAAGAAGGTGGACCAAAAAAAGCGGGAATCTCAAAAGACCCGACCAAAATCGGACTATGACCGCTCTCTCACCAAGTCATTTGAGGCAGCGCAGAAAAAGACTAGAGCAGGGAAAGGTGTTGCACAACTCGAACAACAATCGCAACAATCAGTCCCCCCTCTTGTCATTCGTAATGAATATGGTTCAAACTTAGACTTACCGGACGTCAATTTTGAGGAAATGGTTCGGTTTTATGAGGATACTGGTTTATACCTTGCCCAAGTGCTCGCTGAAGGACCATCTGCTCCGAAAGTGGATCCTTGAAAGAAATTTGAACATGGAAAGAGTCTATACAACCCTGAGGCCTCAGATGAACTGGGTACGCAAATGTACCTGCTAAACAAGTGGTACATGGCGGCGTGTGAACGGGGAGAGAACTTTATTTCTGTTAGAGTTATAAACCAACATTACTTCCATAGCGATGACGTTATATATGTTGAGTTTTTAGAATTACACCAACTATGCCACCTGAACTCTCTCGACAAAAGTCTCATTAGCTGCTTATTGCCTGTAAGTGTGATTATTTTCTACTATTAAAGTGTATATATATAAAGCTACATGTATATATATAAATTATATATCCTCACACTATATTTTTATATATGCAGATATGAGATGACAGAACTCAGAAAGAGAAAGGATAATGATGTTGGTTTCATTGATCCAAATGTCGTATTCAAACACCCTGATCCCCCGCCTCAATGGAAAGCTGAACTCGAGAAAAATCTCATAAGGTTCTTAGTGAACCAACAAAACAAGGACATATATATGTTCAATTATTTGCTTACTAGTTAAGCTATCTTCCATATATATATATATGTTGACTCTAGTTAATGTCGTTCATATTTGTGTATAAAAACATATGCAACAATCACTAGATATTGATGGTCATTGATATGGCCAATAGTCGGTTGAGCATCTTAGACTCGTTAAGAAAAGAGCAAACAAAGTACCAAGACATGATAGATATTATCCACGGGTAATTTGGTCTCTCTAGCAACTATATATACCCCGATCTCTTAACTGCAACAATTATTAAAGGTTAAATTAATTTTTTATTTTATTAGGCGCAGTGTTTGAAAAAGTTTCATTGAGGAACACCACATGAAACATTGCAAAGCGCCATTAGATGTAATCGCACACAAAGTAAGTACTAACTACATTTATATATATATATAATTCAATTAACACCATGCGTGCTTTCAATTCACCGGATCTTTTTTCTCGTAAAAGTGGGTTCTGAGGCAAGAACAGGGGAACAACTATTACGGATACTATGTTTGCGAGTTCATCATGGCGTACTCAAAAAAACTCCTGAAGAGAACCTCAAAGTACGTTATATAAATATATTCATATATTCATAATTTCTTTTATTGCTCATATATATATATATATAAGTAATCACGTGACCAACACACACATATATATATATATATATATATTAATACTTTTTCTTTAACTTTTATTGAAGACTCTATGGTTGAAGAAAAAAGTCATACGACGTGACCAACTGAAAGCAATTCAAGAGACCATAGCAGGATTTCTTAATGACCTGGTCCTAAACCCCGCCGACGAGTTCTACAATGACGTGAATGAAACATGGAAGCCAAACCAGATGGAGTGAATTTATTATCCCAAGGATATGATAGAATATACAATGCAAGATTTATTTGATATATATATATATATTATATATGTTCATAATATAACGTACAATATATGTATATGCATGTAATATATACGTTAGTTTCATACTTTAGTTTGTACAAAATGTTCGAACATTATAAACGTGTAGAATACGTATATTATTAGCAGCGTAGAATGCGTATTCGAAAACCTATTCGAAAACCTAAATGATTCATCAATTGAAAATAGAAACAAAAAAAAAAGAAAAAAAGAAAACCTTTAGTCCCGGTTGGTAATATCAACCGGAACTAAAAGGTCGGCCCACGTGGCCAGGCCAGGAGGCCTCTTTAGCCCCGGTTGTTATTACCAACCGGGACTAAAGGAGGGGTCCTTCAGTTTCGGATGCGAAACCGGGACTAAAGGAGGGGTCCTTCAGTTTCGGATTCGTGCTCCCAGTTCCAAAACCGAGACTGAAGGGGTTGAGAATCGACCTGTGAGTGTTGCCGGATTTTTTATCGTTGGTCTAGGCAGAGTGAACGTTCGCGGAATAGTGGTGGCGCTCACTGTCCGTACGTGCCGCCATTAGTTGAGCTAGCTATCTCTCGGCCACTCCTTTTTCCAAGTACAGTATTCTCCAACAATCTTCTGGCTGTCTGTCTATCTATGTTCATGTTCATCTGTTCCCATGCATATATGCACACTGTACATATGCACACATGTATGGATGCTCTCAACTCAGGTCATGCTCATGCATATGCCTACTGCACCTACCTCTGCGTGCACGTAAGCTCTTCCTGCCACTGTTTCTAGCTTTTTTTAGACCAGTAACCGTCACTTTTGCCTCTTTTTATACCAGTTCTTATCCCTGTCGGAGTGCCGGTGCTGTGGCACACACAGATCTAGAGACATTAGATAGAGATTGAGAGGACTCGGGCGGAGAGATCAATAGATGGAGATGAGTGCGAAGAAGAGCAGAAGCATCATGAGTAACAACAGCGGCAGTGGCAGCGGCAGCACAACGACGATGGCAGTGGAGAGGAAGGAGGTCGAGAGGAGGCAGCAGATGAAGAGCCTCTGCGTCAAGCTCGCCTCGCTCATCCCAAAAAACCTCTACTCCTCCGAGGTGATGTGTATTCGAATTAGGGTCTGTTTGATATCATGGGTTAATTGTTAACTAGCTAAAAAACAGATCTAGCCTATCAAAAAGTGTTAATATAGATGGACTAGATTTGTAGAGAAATCTTCAACTAATTGTTAGTCAACCTCGGCTAATTTGGACTAATTTTGAGTCCTGATTGATCTAAACATGTCTTTAATGTGGCTTCATCAGTCTGAAGAAGATTATCCTATTCCGCGCGTAACTGTTCGAAGCTAATAAATCGCTAGTAATTACTGGAATTTCTATTTGTTTAGCTTGTTGAGCCCTTTAATTCGGACCTGCAAGGTCGTCACATGAAATATTATTGATGAAAGCTATATTGGCTTATACGAGAACACAGATTTAGTAATTTTCGTGGAGAGAATGTTGCTTTACCATCGGTATGTAGCTTCCCTTTTTAGGAAAAAACCACAATATTAATTTAATTCTTTAAAGTGACGTGTGTGTGTTGCGAAGCATTATTTTATCCCGTGCGAGTTTTGAATATTGGTCGGTAAAAATTCTGTGAAATTTGTGAAGATTCAGAAACCCAGCAGCTGGTATAGATGGCCCTAACAATATTAGTATACAATGTATGCACAAGTGCAGGATGCTATGACTCAACTGGGTAGCCTAGACGAAGCAGCCACGTACATAAAGAAACTCAAGGAGAGGGTGGAGGAGCTGCGGCAGAAGAGAACCTCTGCACGGCTCTTGGCTGCTGCTGGCATAGACGAGGCGGAGGAGGTGGTGCCTCGACATCGGCGGCGACGAGGACCACAGCGAGCGGTGGGGCGGGGTCATCAGAAGAAGCCGGTGACCACATGCCTGTGGCGGCGCCGGCGGTGGTGGAGGTTCGGCAGCACAGCGACGTGTCGAGCCTGGACGTGGTGCTGATCAGCAGCCTGGAGCGACCCTTCAAGCTGCATGAGGTGGCCACCGTGCTGCAGGAAGAAGGCGCCGAGACCACCAACGCCAACTTCTCCGTCGCCGGCACATAAATCTTCGACACCATCCACTGCAGCGTACGTACGTGGGAGTACATCACGATTCTCTGATCTTTTTGTTTCAAAGTTTCAGTTTGATGTCAGATAGTATATCCATTGATTTTAAAACAACGTAAATAATAACATGGTGAGTTTACTAATTAATTGGTGTAGTATTTTTTCTCTCTAAAACTAGCTAAGCTAGCTAGGGGCAGCATTCAAATATTCATATATACTCCCTCCGTCACAAAATAAAACTTCATCTGTGATCCAAATTTTTTCTCAAATTAAAGTTCACTTATAGCACTAGTACAGAAACGAGCTGTACTCCCGGTTAGAAAACCCCTTCCGTCCCGGTTTTTCAACCGGGAGCACGAATGTGGGACTAAAGGGCCCCTCTCCTTTAGTCCCGGTTTCTCGCCCGGGACTAAAGGTCGGTTGGTAATATCAATCGGGGCTAAAGAGGCCTTCCGGCCTGGCCACGTGGGCCGGCCCTTTAGTCCCGGTTGGGTTATCTTTTTTTGTTTCTATTTTCAATTGATTGTTCGTGTCGGTACAGAAAGTGACCAACTAATGAATATTTGTAGTTTTGTTGTACGTTGTGATCAGAGGTGGCCCAGCACTCAATGACACATGATTTATACTGGTTCAGGCAACATGCCCTACGTCCAGTTTGGGTCGGTCGGTGACTTTATTCCTGAGCCCAGGTGCTCAAAGTCTGTAGTGGGGTTACAAACGAGAAGGAGAAAGGTGGGGTGTACAAGAGGCCCGGTCGGGTCCGACCGGAAGGGTCGAGGACGACCGGAACCCCGCTATGAGCTAGGTGTTTGAGCATGTGCTTGAAAGGTTGCGAGCTATCGATCTAGTGAATCTCAACTTGAAGAAGCCGACTGGAGGAATCGATCTCCTTTGTTGGAGGGAGCGCATCCCCTTTTATAGATAAATGGGTGGCTTTACAGGTGAGAGGGAGAGAGTACGGATGTTTCTAAGTCTTGTTGCCCACGCCGAATGAGGGTAGCGATGATGGTAGGCGCCCACAATACTGTTGATGTCGTTGTAGAATGTCAGGTGCACATGGGAGGTTTGCATTGGCTTCTTCAGGAAGGGTGGATGTCGGTACCTACAAAATACTGTTGATATGTGAGGAGCCCTATCACATGTACCAGGTATGGTGAGTCCTGGTGCCTATAGCGCCATCGATGCCCAGAGGCATGTGGGGGGCTTTTTGTCGTACGGGAGTCCAACGGCGCATACAATACTTTAGACACAAATGTCGGCGCCTATAATACTGTTTGTGTCAGGGCGGTTGTGGAGCACAGTTCCCGCAGGCGTACAGGGTATTGTCCCTAGTATCGTGGTTTGACTTGTGCGCTGCCTTCTCCGTTCGCCCCTGGTCCCTTCCGAGCGGGCGTCCCCTGTCGGATGGCCCTAGTCGGCCCTGGGTGCGCCAGTTGGAGAAGAGCGGTAAGCAGGCTTCCTACGGGGTCCCCGATCGGAGACACGGGGTCGGAGCAGGAAGCAACGTTTTGGGGTAGGCCTTCCGATCGGAGAGACCGCCTGGAGGTGGTTAGTGCCCGAGGCGAGTGCTCCGGTCGGAGAGGTGGACCGAAGAAGTTGACGAGCGGGCGCTTGTCCCTTTGGGTAGACCTTTCGGTCGGTGACCGGACCGTCCTTCCGGCCCGCTGTGTTTTTAGACTCTTGGGCCGGCCCATGAACTACATGCTATTTTTCTTGGGCCGAGCCCCAGCGTGGAAGCCGGTCCCTGAGGGACCCCGGGTTTATGAACCCGACAGGAGCCCCCGACTTGAGCAGAATCGTCCGGAGGATGTTTGTCTTGTCGGCGGGTGCGCGCGAGCACACCCGCGGGTGTAGCCCCCGAACCCCTAGGCGGTTCGGGCAGAACCGGCTGGGGAGTTTTTTGTTGTGTCGACGGGGGAGTTTTTTCTATTGTGTCGGCGAGTGCGCGCGAGCGCACCCACGGGTGTAGCCCCTGAGCCCCGGCGGTTCGGGCCGAGCCGTCTGGGGGGTTTTGTTTCAGCGGGCGTGCGTGTTTTTAGTTTTTGAGATGGAATTTTGTTTAACCGCGGCGTCATTGCGCAGCCGAGGTGGTTTTTAGGTGCGGGGGTGAGACAGATCTTACTGATCCCGCGTCGGTGCGTGCAGTGGATCGGGTGAGAAGGTTGGTTCGGGATAAACCCTGGCGTCGGTGCGTGCCACGGATGGAGATAGCTCGGTTTGGTCATGTCAGAGCTCACTGATCTTTGGTGTCGATGCGCGCCGTGGGATCGAGCGAGGTGGAGCCACGAACGGACCCAGGCGTCGGTGCGCGCCGTGGATCGAGAGAGTTAGTTTAGTTAGTTCGGGAATCGGTCGAGCCGGAGCTCTATAGCCGTATGACGTCGTTGGAAGTGAAGCCGTTACACGAGTTTAGGAGTCGCGGTCCCAGATTTGTTGGAGCGCAGTCAGAAGTGAAGCCGTTACGCGAGTTTAGGAGTCGCGGTCCCAGGTTTATTAGAGCACAGTCGGAAGTGAAGCCGTTACGCAAGTTTAGGAGTCGTGGTCCTAGGTTTATTGGGGCGCAGTCATAAGTGAAGCCGTTACGCGAGTTTAGGAGTCGTGGTCCCAGGTTTATTGGAGCGCAGTTGGAAGTGAAGCCATTTTAAAGCTGAAGCATAGTTAGTTGGTTAAAGATCGACGAGGCGATGCTCGCGGATCCTAGCGTCGGTGCGCACCGTGGGACCGGGCGAGTTAGAGTCATGGATCTGGCGAGTTCGAGGTCGCCGTCCTTGGCGTTTGTCTTGAGCCCCCAAGCCCTTATCGGGCCTTCGTGGGGGTCGATGTGAGTATTGTGCGTTACCCCATCCTCGGTTCCTCACAACCGAGGGGCTGAGTTTCGTCGCCTGTCCCGATCGCTCGGGCTCGAAGACTAGCTCGGTGAGTTCGCTAATGGGTGTGATCGAGTGGAATCGGGGTCCATTGTTCATGATGGGGTCAGCATAGCCCTCTTGTGACATTCCACTACTCCTTTACCTGCAACCCGACAGATGCCTAGGTCATTCCGGAGACCAACCCGGGTGGGCCAACAGCCTCCCCTTCGATGGAGATTATGTGGGCCTGGCGAGAGGTTCAGGATCGAACAAGAAGGTTGAGATGACCCGGTCTACCGGACCGAGCTAGGGCCGCACGGTGCTCATCTATGGTTTTCTCCCCTGGCTCTATTGGTTGCCCATGTCGAATGAGGCAACCGTCGCTTCGTGACGCAACACAGGGTGTTCTGGTGCATTTCGCTGCACGTGCGATGCTTAGTTCCCGAGCCCCCGGGCGGTTCAGGGCCTGAATCGTCCAGGAGGCGCAGGCGTATGAAATGAATGCGCATATGGATGTATGAATGATTTATAAAGAAATAGAGGGGGTTTTGGTAATGTTTACCTTGATGACTGGAGTGACGGGGCTCGGAGATCTTCAATCGAAAATGTCCGACCGGGACCCATGCTCGTTGTTCGTGACGGAGTCGGCGTGGCCTACATGGGACGTCCCTTCGCTTCCTACCTGTGTCTCTGTGTTTATCCTGTGCAATTCGATCGGCTCGGGGATCGGTTGGTCTCCCAGCGGAGATTTCATTTTTCGGTCTCCCCAGGCCTGGCCTGGGGAAGCGGGGAGCTGCCTGCTCGTGGTGACGCTTCGGTTCCTGTGCCCGACGTGTGGTAGTGGTTGATCGTGTGGTAGTGGTGGGCCACGGCCAGGCCATGTCCCGTCCGATCAGGAGCCATTCCATCGAGCAGGGCATGTCTCATCGGTTCAGGGCACATCTCATCTGCATTAAATGGAAAAGAGAGAGAAATTCTCGCTCTGCATTCTGCCTTCCCCGATCGGCGCGTCCTTCCTTAACCGCTATTCCCTTTCCTTTAAGTAGGAGCAGGTAGAGGGTTTTCGTTTCATTCTTTTGCCTGCTCTTCATCTGCTGCCGCCTTCTCTCTTTCTTTTTTGCCATGAGCGTTCCTGAGAGCCGCGGAGGTTTCTAGGAAAGAAGGGGGAGAGAGTGAGGGAGAAGAGAGGAACTCACCGATCCTTCATGATTCGGAGCGAAATGTCGGACTGACGGTCGTCCACCGTGAGGAAGTCGGTGCTGGAGGCTTTCGTCGCGAAGGGGTTTCTACCACCGCAGGAGGTGTCACACTGGTGGGTCCCCATGAAGGAGTTCCCGCAACCTCGTCCTGATGAGGTGGTTTCTTTCCTTACGTTTCATGAGCGCGGACTTGGGTACCCCGCGCACTGGTTCCTGCGCGGGCTCCTCAACGAGTGGGTTCTGGAGCTGCGGCATCTCAACCCGATGGGGGTGCTGCATATCGCTGGTTTTGTCATCGTCTGCGAGGCCTTCCTCGAGACAGAGCCGCACGTGGATCTCTTCTGTCTTTTCTTCTCTGGGAGAGCCATGGCGGACTGAAGTTCGGCCTAGGTCACACCGGTGGGAGGCTTTGCCCTGTAGAGGAAGCCGAGTGTGGGAGGCTCATATCCCGCGTACTCCCCATGTGACTCCAACTGGGGATGGCATGGGGAGTGGTTCTATATTAGGAACCCAGTGGAGGCGCCGTTTCCGGCGTTCACCGGCAGGAGGCCGGTGAAGCAAAAAAGTTGGTCGTGAGGTTGCGCCCGCACAAAGAGGCATAAGGCGGAGGCCATCGAGGGGGAGCTCAAGAAGCTCGTAAGGTGCGGCCTTGACGGGGTGCGGGTGTTCCACACCCTTTACTGCCGCCGAGTTGCGTCGTTGGCGAAGAGGACCCACCCGATGTGGATGTACGGTGGCCGGTCGGTCCCGGACCGCGCGTTGCCGGATGAGCTACCGAACGACGAGATCTGGAGCCACATCGGTCGAGTGCTGTAGCTGAGGCCCGGAGAGACAGTCGTGGGAAAACCCATACCATTTAATGCCTCGATCGTGCCCACACTGGTATGCTCCTTATTTTGTTCGAGCTCTTTCTCTGCTTTTTTCCCATCTCTTTGACTTCGGTTCAATCGTCCCGTAGGGGCTCGGGAGGTATAAGTCCCGGCCGCACCTCCCTAAGGGACCGGAGGGCCAGGCCCGGTAGGCCGCCCAGAAGGAGGCGACAGACGCCCGAAAGAAGAAAAGAACCAAGGACGTTCAGCGGAAGAAAGAGAAGAAGGAGGTCGCCCGACGCATGAAGGCCGGGGAACGTAGGAGCGACGTCGAGTCAGAACTCGCGTCGGATGATCCTACGGATTTGGATGACATGGTCTTCTCCGACGAGGAGGAGAGTCGGGAGGTCGTTGTGACCTCGGCGGTGCGTCGCGACCCTGCGGCGATGTCTGCTGGTGATGGGCAGGAGGCCGCACGGCGTAAGGAGGTTCCTGTGTCGAGGAAGCGTGCTGGGAGCGCGGATGCCATCGGTGGATGGGCGGTGAAGCGAACGCGGTTACCGCGCCTCTCGGCGGTGTCACCGGTCTCGTCGTCACCTGTGGTGGACGTGGTTGAGCAAGCCGGGTGGTCCGAGGAGGGACAGGCACTCGTGCGGCGACGGGGCCGGTGCCAATGCCAGACTTGCAGCCGGAGGTGGCCCACCTACCATGGGTACGGTCGAGTAGCCCGGGCGGTCTGAGGGGCAGACTGGCTCCCGGTCGACACGCGACCTTCAGTCGGAGGACGCCCCGCCCGCTGCACCTGTCGGGAGTCCCGAGCCGGAGGTCACAGCGACCCGCAGGCCGGGCAGGAGCCGGTCGGGACGGTTCTGACCCCATCTGAAGTGAGGGGTGTGGGTCGTAGCATGGGAGCGGTCCTCGTCCCGTAGGTTCGTGGTCGTCGAAGTCTGCCTTCTGAGTCATGCCGCTTGCCATCCGGTATGTTTCCTTTTGTTGCTTCTTCGGTTTTTACTGGTTGAGTCTTTTCTGGAGTGTGGCTTACCCATGATTTTTGTCAGCGGACGGGGGATGCCGGGGTTGAGCATCGCCCCGACCCCCATGCAGGAGGTTTGGAGGCCCACTCTGCAGCATGTCGCGACGAGCGAAGGGGGCAGCAGGGTGGCGGCGGTGAAGCCTTCCCTCCCGGGGGTGGTGCCCCCAGGGGTGGCTGCTGATAATGTGACAGCGGTGGTGACGTTGTTGGTGGTGATCTTGGTGCCGATGGTAGGGGGTGCGTCGGAGGTAACTCTCACGACCCCTCCTCCACCGGTCGTGGTGGAAGAGACGAGGGAGGGTGAGCTCCCTACCTCGCCGGGTGGAGGGCTGCACGACCTGTCCTTGCCGTCGGAGCCAAAGGCGCCGGAGGGAAGTGTGGCCGGGATGGAGTTGGGACGCCCGGCGGCGCTCCACGTGAATGAGGTGGTGGAGATCCCGTCTGACGACGAGGCAGATACCATGGCGGAGCCGCCGGTGTCGTCGTGGGAGCTGGCGGTGGCGCCGTGGGAGCTGATGGTGTCGCCGCGAGCTGGCGTTGGTCCAGTCGAAGGCTGGGCCCTCCGGTGGTTCGTCGGAAGGTGACCTAGAGTGGCCCTTCCCTGAGGACCCATCGAAGGCGTGGTTTGTCCTCCGGGATTCCTGGGAGCGCCGTCTCAGGGACATTTTTGGGGGGCAAGGGCATGCCGCGGTGTCTGAACTCACCAAGCTATCCGCGAAGCTTGAGAGCGCCCGGAAGTAGGCTCAGTTTGCTCGGCAGCTGGTTGAGGTCGACCTGCAGCTTGCCATGGAGGTGAGTTTCTAGTACTTGTCCTTGCCCTTTGAATCTTTCGTCGGTTGTTTTTAGCATGCCTATTTTCACAGGAAATAAGGAAGGTGTCGTCTTGCAAGTCTTACTTCCTCTGGGCAGAACACGCCCGGATGGCCGAGCTTGAGCGTCGGGTGGAGTCCGCTTGCCACAAGTCCTAGGTCCGGGCGGCCGAGGCGGCTGCGGCGCGGGCAGAGGGGCAGCGTGTGGCGGAGCGGGCGATTGCTGCTGAGCAATGGCTCGAGGCGGCGAAGGTCCGCCAGGAGGAGACTGAGGCAGGGCTGTGGACGTCCCTGGCGGACACCAAGGCGGTGCTTCAAGAGGCCTTGGCGGCCCTTGAGCCGGAGCGGGCCACCCTGGAGTCAGCACAGAAGGCCCTGGAGTCTGAGAAGAGGGCCCGATCGGAGGCGGATCGGGAGGTGCTCGTGCTTTGGGGCTAGGTGATGGGGACGGAGGATGCGGGTGCCCGGCTGCATGAGCAGATGGCTTGACAGGCGGAGGATCTTTCCACCCTTGAGGCTGCTTGCTTCGGTGCATACCTTTTTTGTTTTCTCATGGTGTTGATTTTTTCCTCAGCCTGTTTCTGAGCTTGTCGCCCTTTTTCCAGAGCTGGGTGAAAAGGTGAAGGCGCTGGAGCGAGACCTGGAGACGACCAAGGCGAACTTCAGCCAGAATGCCGAGGAGCTGGCCAAGTCCCATGAAGAGCGACGTGCTCTTGAAGGGGATCTTGACCAGATCCGCAGTGTTGCCCGGCTCATCGTCTCATAAATCTTCGGGTCGGCGCCAGGTACCAGCGTGCCCGGCTGGTGGAGATCCTGGACGCGGTTAAGGACCTTGTTAGGAGTGGGCTATTTTATGGAGCGTCGGGGGTGCTGACCTCGGTGGCGACGCACCACCCAACCTGGACTTCGACGCTATCTGCAGTGGGTATGCTAAAGGTATGAGCATGGGGGACATCCAATCAATCGGGAGAGCTTGCTGCCGCACGCGTGGTCGTTGTTAGAGCAGGTCTCCGCCGAGTGGGTGATGGAGGTTCGCCGTGCAGACATGGTCCGAAGTATGCGCGGAGAGGACGCTTCTGAGCTTGCGGATAGCCCGGAGCCTGGTTTTGGGGGGGAGGGAATGTCACCTCGGCCTCGGTCGAGGCGAACGTCGTGCCGCCAGGGAGTGAGCAGCCTAGGCCTTCGTCGGTCGCGCCGCCAGTAGACGCCGCCGGGTCGGTTTAATATCTTGCAGAATGTAAGTAGTTTAGTAAGAGTTTTAAGTTTGTGGGGGAGCCCCCGTGTAAAACGTTTGTGTGTGTGTTTTAATGACTGCAATCGGTTTTTGTTTTTGTGATGGAGTTGCTCCGTTCGGGGAAGCTTGTTCCCTTTCGTCCCTTAGTTTTCCCTTAGCATAATTTTGTTTTTTATTCCTTTCTTTTTCGTACATGCCCGTTTCTCCCATAGGTTGCAACCTTGTGAGCCCGGGGCGTGGCCCACAAGGCTTGGCCACTTGTAACTATAGGAAAAGGCGGGGTGCGATCAGTCGGAATGTTTTAAAGCAAAGCTACGTAAAGCAAATTAAAGGAATGAACAGCCTTTTCGTTTGGGTAGGAAGGAGTTTCTCCATATGAAAGTAAAAAACAAAAACAAAGGGGTAATAGTGCCCCCTAGTGGAGCCCCCGAGCACCCCGAGCCGAAAGGTGTTTGGGTCGGGGTGTTTTTATAGGAGCGTTCACTAAGTAAACAATGGTAAAACTGAAACTTAGGGAAAGGGAAAAATGACATAGCTGTTCCAAGCGTTTAGAGAGAACATCATCGTCATTGTCCTCCAGTCGGTAGGCGTCCGGTCGGATCACATCAGTCTTCAGTCGTCTGGATCCTCACCCGCTGTGCCCCCTTCTTCTGTCGCTGCTTCTTTGCCTTTTTCTTTCCTCGGCCTGCCAGACTACCTCAGTAGGCACCTGAGGAGCTGGCAGTCCTTATAGAGATGGTTGACGGGATAGTTGTGGTTGGTGCACGGGCTCTCCATGAGCTCGTGGAAGTGTCCCGATTAGTCCTGCTGGGGCTACCTGCCCAGGTGATCGGCCGCGGCGACCAAAGCGGAGTTGGCCGGTCGGCGGCGATCCTTTCTGTTCTTTTTTCCCCTCTGTGTGGAGGGGCCCTCATCTTGATCCTGGCGCTTGGCCTTACCTTTTTCGTGGCCTCCGTTGAAGCGCGGTGGGAACGTCGCTTGCTGGGGGAGTTGGGCAAAGGTCAGTGGTCCTGGGCCGTCAGTGCTGGGACTTCGGTCGCCGCTATATGTGCCTCAGTCTGGTCCGAGCCACGCGTAGATAGGCGATTGGTGTGGAGCGGTCGTCAGGTCAATACAAGGTGCCATTGCAGCCCCATGTGCCGCGCTCAGTGGTTGTTGCAGTGACAGGGTGTAGTGCCCCATCTGCTGCGTCCCTGTTCCCTGAACGGGGAGCGGGGTCGCGAGCCAGCGTTGTGATACGAAGCATTCCACTTGCTGAACAGCGGCGGTCTCCACCAGTGCCTGGAGGTTCCGGTGGATCACCTGTTCGCGAGGGTCGCTCAGCTTGGACTGGCCACGCAGGAGCATTGCCGCGGCAGCAATGTTCTGATTGGCCCGAGTGAACTGTGGGGGATCGGTCCCCCTAACCGGGGTGTTGCGCTAGACCTAATGGGCGCGACCCCGAGCGCTGTTCGTCGGTTTATGCGCATAGGACGCATCGTGGTGCGTCAAGCGCGATGGTGCGGTCGGTGGTTGATGCGGCCACTGTCGTTGTAGATCCTCCCTGTGCTCACGTGTGAGCTTGGGGGCCTCCGTATGAGGGCCCAAAGGGGCGTGAGTCCGTGAGGACTCCGTTGCCCGTGGCGGCTATTCCGGAGTGTCCGTCATAGAGCACTCTTAGGACGGACGGTGGCTGGGTGCCACATCACCGATGCTGGAGCCATCACTCCCGACATCGCCATCCATGATGTTGAGGAAACAGGTCGGAGCGTAGCTTGCCACCCCCACAAACTCAGACGTGAGAGGAGGTGGCACCATAATCTTTCGAGCCCTCGGGCATACGCGTCCATGGGAGACACGAGGCCATAGGGGAGCCAGTCGTATGGTGGCCGCAATGGGGGGCAACGGCAGCCCTTCGAGTATTTGGCAGAAGATAGAATGTAGCATGTAAAGAACGGCATGTATATTACTCACAGCGGGGTTTGAGCAGAGAGTTTGCTCGGAAAGAAGCGCAGATGCCGCGCCACTGAGGTTGCGCGTCCCGGAGTCGATGGAGGACGTTTCTCCGATGAGTGCCGGGTCGCGAGTCTCCTCGTGGAGGTGGAGTACGCCGAGTCGGTCAGCGATGAAGTCCAGGCTTCTAAGAGGAAGGCCTAGGATGGCTCAAAGATGGGTGGAACCCACATCCTAGTGGGTGAGAGCACGAGAAAGTCCATCGAGCCAAAGCAAATCGTATCGCCCGAGCCCGCCACGGTGGGGGTGGCGAAAAAATGGGCCATCCGATGACCAAAAAGTGTTGAACGTACAGCGTCTTCCCCACGGACGGCGCCAACTGCCAGTATAGAAAGTGACCAACTAGTGAATATTTCTAGTTTTGCTGTACGTTGTGATTGGAGGTGGCCTAGCACTCAATGACATAGGATTTATACTGGTTCAGGCAACGTGCCCTACG
Organism: Miscanthus lutarioriparius; assembly: GCA_904845875.1. NCBI lineage: Eukaryota > Viridiplantae > Streptophyta > Magnoliopsida > Poales > Poaceae > Miscanthus > Miscanthus lutarioriparius. Next base: position 90,836,909 of record CAJGYO010000006.1, read on the forward strand.
TCCAGTTTGGGTCGGTCGGTGACTTTATTCCTGAGCCCAGGTGCTCGAAGTCTGTAGTGGGGTTACAAACGAGAAGGAGAAAGGTGGGGTGTACAAGAGGCCCGATCGGGTCTGACCGAAAGGGCTGAGGACAACCGGAACTCTGCCATGAGCTAGGTGTTTGAGCGTGTGCTTGAAAGGTTGTGAGCTATCGATCTAGTGAATCTCAACTTGAGGAAGTCGACTGGGGGAATCGATCTCCTTTGTTGGAGGGAGCGCATCCCCTTTTATAGATAAAGGGGGTGGCTTTACAGGTGAGAGGGAGAGAGTACGGATGTTTCTAAGTCTTGTTGCCCACATCGAATGAGGGTAGCGATGATGGTAGGCGCCCACAATACTATTGATGTCACTGTAGAAAGTCAGGTGCACATGGGAGGTTTGCATTGGCTTCTTCAGGAAGGGTGGATGTCAGTACCTGTAAAATACTGTTGATATGTGAGGAGCCCTACCACATGTACCAGGTATGGTGAGTCCTGGTGCCTGTAGTGCCATTGATGCCTACAGGCATGTGGGGGCCTTTTTGTTGTACAGGAGTCCAACGGCGCCTACAATATTGTAGACACAAATGTCGGCGCCTACAATACTGTTTGCGTTAGGGCGATTGTGGAGCATTGTTCCCATAGGCGTATAGGGTATGGTCACTGGTATCGTGGTTTGACTTGTGCGCTGCCTTCTCCGTTCGCCCCTAGTCCCTTCCGAGCGGGTGTCCCCGGTCGGATGGCCCCAGTCGGCCCTAGGTGCGCCAGTCGGAGAAGAGCGGTAAGCAAGCTTCCTACGGGGTCCCCGATCGGAGACACGGGGTCGAAGCATGAAGCAACATTTTGGGCCAGGCCTTTCGATTAGAGAGACCACCTAGAGGCGGTTGGTGCCTGAGGCGAGTGCTCCGGTCGGAGAGGTGGGCCGAAGAAGTTGTCGAGCGGGCGCTTGTCCCTTTGGGTAGACCTTCCGGTCGGTGACCGGATGTAACACCTCGGGTGTTTTAAATACTAAAACCTGCCATGTCATCATATGCATTGTACATCATTTCGTATTAGTGAAAAATTTGATGTGCATTCACTAAAACAAGTTTACCTTTATGTTGTATGTGTTGAATTGTATTGTTTGAATCAAGTTCAAAGTTTTGTTGGATTTGAATTTTCAAAAACCCTAATTTCAGCATTTAAGTTTGCCCTGGAAATCCCATTTCAAAATCTAAGCACATTTTGGGGTTGAGCCTAAAAGCAAAGGTGTAGACCTTGTCGAGTTGTACAAAGTTGGTTTTTGGAGTTTTCAAAGTTGTTTTATAAAATTTGAAGTAATTTGAAAAGGCGTAATTCTTTAAATGTCCCATTTTTGAATTCAAATTTGCATTTCAAAATGTAGACCGAATTTGGGGGTGGTTATAAAAGCAAAGTTGTAGAACTTTGAATTTTGAACAACTTTTATTTTTGGAGATTTTTGGGTTGTTACATAAATTTGGGAGTAATTTGAGAAATTTGACGAGTGGCAATTCGGTAATTAGTGGGAACAGTACCATCGGGCAGCTGTCACCGCCGGCGACCTTCTTTTGGCTTCCAGTCGCCGCCGTGGCCACGTTTGGCTTTGCGCTGGCACGGGGAAGGCCTCTGCGTGGCTTCTCTTTGCTTCAGGGCTGCCCTTTAAAGCTTGTGCAGTCGCCGTTCTCCTCCTTTCTTCTCCTCTATTTTCCCGACACCGCCGCCATAGCTCCGTCGAGCTCTCGCCGATGACCTAGCACCTTTACCGTCTCAGCAAAGTGCGCTATAGTTTCGCTTACGCCTTGCGCACCCATCCGACCTGCCTTTGAAGCTTTACTTCGCCGGGAACCGCCGCTCGTCGCGTTTCTTCTTCGCGGCCGGCAGCACCACCATCATGTGCGCTTCACCGTGGTCGTGGCTCTCCGGTGAGCCGCTGCTCTTGCGAAGTATTGTTTCAGCTTCACCATGATGCCATGATGCTTATTGCCTTGTTTCTTGATCATTTCATCCACCACAGTCGCCGGAGCACCGCCATCGATGACCGTTGCTCCGCCGTGGTTGCTGTGACTGACGACGTACTTCACCGTTGCTTCTCTGGTCCTGTTGCCTGCTCGAACGTGTTTGGGGTGAGCTGCTGATCCTTTCCAAGCGCTTAGTTTAACTGCTACCAGTCTCACATCACCGGCGTTGCGCAGCCGCGCCACCGTGTCGGCAATGGACGGCGTCAAGCTCGTACACCGCTGTAATTAGTCTAGATAGTACATTCAATTGATGTGGGGTGATGTGGGGAGTGTTTTGGTACCTTCGTCGTGGTCGGAGACCTCACCGACGGTGAGTTATCGCCGGTTAGCGCGCGAGTCGCCGTGGTCAGTGCGGAGGTCGGGGATGACAGGTGGGGTCAAGGTGTCAGTGACCGTGGGTTTCAAAATGGAATTTTTCTATTTTCAGAAATGAATGAATAGTGTATGCTTTTGTTATTTTTGTGTAGAATTAATTAGAGCTCCAAAAATTATGAAAAGTTTTGTGTGACCTCTCTGTGATGTATACTATTTAATAAAAATATGAACTGTTGATTTGCAGTATTTTTTGAATGTGATAAAAATTGCTCAATTCATTAATAAATGGGTTTCTATGATTTTTCTAGGCTTAATTAATTATCCAAAAATTATGAAAATTATTTTGCCACTTAGTTATCATGTGATGAACCTTTGCAAAAATTTTGAGCTCAATTGGAACAAGTTGATTTATTTCATAATTTTTAATTAAATAATTAATTCATAAAAGCAAATAGTAAACTTTAATGATTTAGGTTTTGTTTGAATTTTTGGATTGAGTGATGACCTTGGGTCATTTGTTGGTAATGATCCTTGGCAATTGAAGTAAGTGTTATGAACAAGGTTTAGTTAGTTTTGACTTGTATCTGTACCGTGAAGGAAAGTTGTATTCAAGTTTTTAACTTTCGCATCAATCATCAAGCATCATGTTTTATATCTCGCATCATATTAAACATGGCATTGTTACTACGTGTAGTGAACGAAGGTGAGCACATGGTAGTTAATCAAGTTGTAGAGGAGGTTAATCCGTCTGGAGGTTGGATTTGGGATCGGTGGAACGACTCTGGAACCGGGCTTTTCCGTGAATCAAGGCAAGCCCCGGATGCATTTAAACCTACCTTGTGTTTTACAAATTAATTTCACTTTTGCTTTTCTATACTGCATTAAGTGATTAGGAGTTGAGTGAAAACCTAATTGGTGCATTACCAACCTTGTTTTTCTCTATCTACCTTGTTACCAGTTTAAATTCGTAATTGCCTAGGTATGCTTAGCTATGCTTAGACAGATAAAAGTCGGGTGATTACCTGTCACCTGTGAATTTTAAATAAATCTTTGGTTACGCTTGGTTACTTGTGATCATGAAATTTGAGCATGTGGAGTAATAAATCTAGACCGGGCGGACTCGGTGTAGGGGAGCCACAAGACATGGAGGTCTTGTGAGCGGGTTCTTTCGGCCTGTGTCGATTAAGGTCTGTCTGTTGTTGAATTGCATGAGGTGAGACTTTGTAGTACTAACCACATACTCCGGTAAGCCTTAACTTGGCTATTCTATTACGAGAATGGCTACTCGCGCACTGGGAGTGGAGAGATAGCGGGAATAGCGTGTACCCACATGGCAATGGGCTGGATTGGTGGAGTACTGTATTCTCGGGTGGTGCGGACCTGTTCTTGTTTTAGAAGATCCGAGGGTAGGTTGATATATATAAGTCGAGGACCTACATATGTCGTGTGGTCTAGAATCCCCAGCTGGGTTTAATCGGTTCGAATCGTCGTTGCTCCTCGGTTATGGATACTCAACTCACTGTTCATCATCGTAGTTAATAACTAGAACTCGAGTAAGGTTTGAGAAAAAGTTTGATATGAAGTTCATGATCTCATTATGGATCATGGTAGATTCATATATGGTTCTTGTGAAGTGTTAACTGTTGAATTAAAGAATTTTGTTAAAGTGCTTTTACGCAAAAGAACTTTGATTATTACTAAAGCCGTACCTTGAATCCCTGAGCCTGTATACCTGAGTTCTATCAGTTTCTATTTTAGTTAAGTCTTGTTGAGTACTTTTGTACTCAGGGTTCATTGACCCTTATTGCAGGTGAGGCTCATGAGCAGGTCTGCTTTAGATCGTGCTGCATGACTATTGTTCAATGCGATGACGATAAGTAAATACGTAGCCCTTGGGCAGGGCAATCTATTTGTGTGTTTGTATTATGTTATAATACCACTCCACTACTATATTTTGTAATAATTATAGAACTTAGTTGTAAGGTTTGAAACTACTATTTTGTAAACTAAGTTATTGTAACACTTCCGCTGATTTACTCTGGTGTAGATATTTGAATAAATGTTGTAATACTGCAATGACTCTGTAATGTGATCCTGCTCGAAAATCGTGGATGATTCGGGGTTCTCCGAGGGCACCCGACAGTCTTCTTAAATTACCAGGAACATATGCATAGATGTTAAAGGTCGTTGGACAGTGACGGATGCATGTGGGCCCTATAATTTAGGAGGTTCTGCCACACCGGACCGTCCTTCCAGCCCGCTGTGTTTTTAGACTCTTGGGCTGGCCCGTGAACTACATGTTGTTTTTCTTGGGCCGAGCCCCGGCGTGGAAGCCGGTCCCCGAGGGACCCTGGGTTTATGAACCCGACAGTTCAATTTGGTTTTCGAATAGGTTTTCGAATACGCATTATACGCTGCTAATAATATACGTATTCTACACGCTTATAGTGTTGGAACATTTTGTACAAACTAAAGTATGAAACTAACGTATATATTACATGCATATACATATATTGTGCGTTATTTTATGTACATATAATATGTATATATATATACAAATAAAGCTTGCATTGTATATTCTATCATATCCTTGGGATAACAAATTCACTCCATCTGGTTTGGCTTCCTTGTTTCGTTTACGTCATTGTAGAACTCGCCGGCGGGGTTTAAGACCTGGTCATTAAGAAATCCTGCTATGGTCTCTTGAATTGCTTTTAGTTGGTCACGTCGTATGACTTTTTCCTTCAACCATAGAGTCTTCAATAAAAGTTAAAGGAAAAGTATTAATATATATATATATATGTATTAGTCACGTGATTACTTATATATGAGCAATAAAAGAAATTGTGAATATATGAATATATTTATATAACGTACTTTGAGGATCTCTTCAGGAGTTCTTTTTGCGTACGCCAAGATAAACTCGCAAATATAGTATCCGCAGTAGTTGGTCCCCTGTTCTTGCCCCAGAACCCACTTTTACGAGAAAAAAGATCCGGTGAATTGAAAGCATGCATGATGTTAATTGAATTATATATATATAAATATAGCTAGTACTTACTTTGTGTGCGATTACATCCAGTGGCGCTTTGCAATGTTTCATGTGGTGTTCCTCAATGAAACTTTTCCAAACACTGCGCCCAATAAAATAAAAAATTAATTTGGCCTTTAATAATTGTTGCAGTTAAGAGATCGGGATATATATAGTTGCTAGAGAGACCAAATTACCCTTGGATAATATCTATCATGTCTTGGTACTCTGTTTGCTCTTTTCTTAACGAGTCTAAGATGCTCAACCGACTATTGGCCATATTGATGACCGTCAATATGTGGTGATTGCTGCATATGTTTTTATACACAAATATGATCGACATTAACTAGAGTCAACATATATATATATGGGAGATAGCTTAGCTAGTAAGCAAATAATTGAACAAATGTCCATATGATCGACATTAATTATTTAACACTTACTTGAAGTTGTAGGGGAAGAGTATGTCCTTGTTTTGTTGGTTCACTAAGAACCTCATGAGATTTTTCTTGAGTTCAGCTTTCCATTGAAGAGGGGGATTACGGTGTTTGAATACGACATTTGGATCAACGAAACCAACATCATTATCCTTTCTCTTTCTGAGTTCTGTCATCTTATATCTACATATATAAAAATATAGTGTGAGGATATATAATTTATATATATACATGTAGCTTTATATATATACACTTTAATAGTAGAAAATAATCACACTTACAGACAATAGCAGCTAATGAGACTTTTGTCGAGAGAGTCCAGGTGGCATAGTTGGTGTAATTCTAAAAACTCGACATATATAACATCATCACCATGGAAGTAATGTTGGTTTCTAACTCTCACAAAAACAAAGGCCTCTCCCCATTCACACGCCGCCATGTACCACTTGTTTAGTAGGTACATTTGCGTACCCAGTTCACCTAAGGCCTCAGGGTTGTATAGACTCTTTTCATGTTCAAATTTCTTCCAAGGATCCACTTTCGGAGCAGATGGTCCTTCATCGAGCACTTGGACAAGGTCCAAACCAGTATCCTCATAAAACCGAACCAGGTCCTCAAAATCAACGTCCAGTAAGTCTAAGTTTGAACCATATTCATTACGAATGACAAGAGGGGGGACTGATTGTTGCGATTGTTGTCCGAGTTGTAAAACACCTTTCCCTGCTCTAGTCTTTTTCTGTACCGCCTCAAATGACTTGGTGAGAGAGCGGTCGTAGTCCGATTTTGGCAGGGTCTTTTGAGATTCCCGCTTTTTCTAGTCCACCTTCTTTCTTAGAAGATCTGGAGGTAGGTAGAAGTACAGTTTCTCCGAGTTCTCCCTCGCTTCTCGTTGCTTTCTTACTTTTTCGAAGAAACTGTTCACATCTTTTTGTACTGCAGCATTTAATTCATTTTCACTTTTCTCGTAAGACAGTTTTGGGGGAATAACTGGATTAGAGGATGCTTTCTTCTTTGCCGGCTGGTGGGCCAACGGCTTCGTTTGCGGGGTAGACCTCTTAAGAGCTGGCTGCTTCTTGGTCATCAAGGGAGGCGGGGCAGCCGTTGGAGACCTCCTTGGAGGTGGCGGCGTTGCCACCTGATTGCCCGAAGCACTATGATGATCTAGAGATTGAATAATTGGACTTAGGTTGGTGGAGGCCCTGCTGTGTGAGTACAAAAAAGAATAATTAGGTATAAGAAATTGTTATTATTATTCATGCATGTCAATAGAAAATTAGTGAAAAAATTGTTTCGTTCACTTTTGTCCGCACCTATTGTCTGGCAGTTGAGGAAGCCGCGGTGGACTAGAGACCCCAAGAATAATGATGTAGCGCTTGCGCATAGTATGAATGTCTTCTCTGCTTCTCCTAGAGTCTTCTCCCCATCACCTCCTGGAATGTCAAGAGTCAGATCACTAAAACCTTTGTTAACTCTATCCATTGAGACGCTAACATATCCAGGTGGTATTATTACCCCATGGATTCTTGGTGTCTTGGTAGGATCTGGAGGAGAAAAAACACAGAGAGCCACCATGATTGTGGCATTGCCTTTTGGAATATGTAGCTCACATGATGTAAACGGTGCAGTGATATCATCCATGGGGAAACATAGCATTGCGTCATTTTGATTTGGCAACTCCGTGGAAGCGCAGCTGCTTTTCAATTGATCAGGGGGCTAATATTAATGTTGATTACTAGATCTGATGCCTATCTTTGGGCACTCATTGCTATTTGCACTTGCTTTATGATTTCGTCCTACATTCTAGCTTGCATGTCTTTTTTGCGCTCCTGTGCTTGAAGCAACGCCTCCCGTGACTCACGAACATATTCCTCCAACCTGCTGATCCACGCTGCTTCCTCATCCTTCCTTCTCTACTGGCTTCTGTAGGTACCTCTGTCGTTAGGGAAACCATGCTCCCAAGAAATGTTCCGCCCTAAAGCTTTCGTTCGGCCACTGTGTTCAGCAGTCCCGATGGCATACGTCAGTTCATCCTTCTCTCTATTGGGCTTAAACGCACCAATAGCTTTAGCTTGTAGAGCATAAGAAAATCTTTGTGTTGCTCTTTCAAGTTTTGGGCCATGAACCAGCTTCCCGATCTCTAGGTCTAGTCTTCCCCTATGAGTGAAAAACCAATTCTTCGCGCGTTTGGGCCAATTGAGTGATTCTGGTGTGATACCGTTGGCAAGAGTGTCCGCTTCCATTTTTTCCCACTTGGGAATGGTAGTCGCGTAGCCACCTGATCCCATGCCATGGAGGTATACCTTATGTCGGGCATTCTCTTGGTTCCTTCTCACCTGTTCCTCATCCTCTTCTGATGTCTTGTACTGTACAAAATCATTCTAGTAGGGCCTCAACTTCGCGAGCGGGCCCCTAGTATTGAAATTGGACGTTAGGTTCTTCTTGACATATTTCGTGTATAGGGATTTCTTCCAAGTCTGGAATTGTGTGGCCATCTTCTTCATAGCCCACTTTTGAACTAGCTCCTTCAATTCATCATCGTTGATATCATCATAATCATCCGCTTGCAACGTGAAATGTTGAAGGATATCATCCCAAATTAAATTCTTATCAAGATCAGAGACAAAACTAACATGAGGCTTGTTGATCTTTTGCTTCCATTCATGGGCACTAATCGAAAGTCTGTCCCTTACAAGGTACCCACAGTGTTGCACGAATTTCCTTGCATGTGGACCAAGTGGTTCGCCTGTCTCGATATTGAATTCCGATATTATGTAGCGCCCCTCCAATGGATTTTTCGGGCCTCGAATATTTTTGCTTTTCGCCATTGTGGTCATCGATCCAGAGGGCTACGTATAAAAAAAGAATAAATAAATATCATGTGTACACATAATAGATGATAGATATTCAAATATATATATATATACTATTCAAATATATATATATATAAATATATATACCTCGCCAGTATTTTCTTGTACAATATTTTCTTGGTTATTTTCAAGAGCCAGGTATCGACTCCCGTCATCTACATCCTCCTGGTCACCATCGGCAAATTGAGTGCCGGTGTTGATAAGATCCATCATTTCTTCATCCATGTTGTCTCTCGGGGCAGCCATCTAGCTTTTACACCACTAGATATATCTATAAAAAATAAAAACCATATATCTATAAAATGGATCGAGTCATGTGTTTAAAATTAATTAAATAACTACACTCAAAATTCAAGTCTCCAAAGCATAACTTACTCTGAGTCATGTGCTCTATCTATTTTTCTATTTTTTCTATGCCAAAAAAAATATGCACATCACACACACACACTCACTCACTCTGACTCACTCACTTACACACACAATTTACTAATCATCACTCACATACATGTACAACATGATCATCATTATATCACACACATATATACACTATATACTCATCAACTCCGGTGAGGACGAGGAAGGAGAGGATGCTGACATACGGCACACGTGAACGACGGTGGCGAGGTGGCGGGGTGCAATATGTGTTACATACCAATGCAAAAATAAATTGTTTGTCCTATTCAGGTCGATGGAACTACCATGATGCTAGTTCTTTCATGCATATTTGAGAATCTATGGATTTTGAAACTTCATACACATTTTTATGAAGCTGTCCGATGCATACAAGATTTTTGTTTGGCTAGTAATCTGGAACATATGCATATTACCTACACGGTAGGAATATTACCTACACTATTTGCTACCTGCTGTCATTCATAAGAGCAAAATGGTTCTTCTGTCCATGTTTTTTAGTTCCTAAAATGCCCTCACACCCCTATGCTATATCTGACCCAGACTCACTACCTGTCATCATATGAGTTAGAACAATGACATATACTCATATGAGTTACAACAACATGCATCCAACAATAGAGTGCAATTCTAAATTAACTAAATTAACATGCATCTGATAGTATGAAAAATAACATAAAGCACCCCTATAAATATATATCTAAATTATCCACATGTACCGTTACGAAGCATAATGTAAAATAACCTCCTAAATTTACATCTAGATTAACCACTCTGCCATTATAATGGATAATCTATGTAATTCCTAGAAATTGCATAGCAATTACCCATTGCTGCCATTATCATAAAAAAATTAACTAAAATATTCCATCATATCAACAGTTTATTTCGTTAAATGAAAGATTAAATAATTGTAATTACACCAATATATGTTTTTGGGATTACCCACTTTTATCACTACTATTAATACATAAACAACTAAGTTAAAGTAATCATACATGCTATACTACAGCATAGATTATGTGTACAAGCATGCATATGAACGATAATAAATTTGTATTTTTTCTGTTCCAACAATCATGAAAAATGTCCTACAAACAATTCATGAACCAATTCATTTTAAATTATATTAAATAATCTATACATGAAAATAATCTCCAGCGAGGGAGACGATGAGCGCGCGGCGATGCACGCGTGCGCGTGGAGCCGGGGACGACGCGACGAGTGACGAGGCGGTGATGATGAGGATGAGGCACTTGGGTGAGGACGAGGGACGAGCGGCTAGCCAAAGAGAGGAGGCATGCCCATGCGGGCTAGGGGACGAAGCGCGCGCATGACAAGACAGTGCCGGAGGTAGGCGCGTGGACGATGACGGAGGCGGTTCCAGATCAGATCTGGGTGAGGGCGAGGACGATGGTGGCGGATTTGGATCTGCGCGTCACGCTCGGACGGGAGAGGCGTGAGCCAGGCCGCCGGCGGAGACGGCGAGAGAGGTGCGCGTGTGTGAGGTGGTGGTGCTGAGGCGATGAGGTGCAGTGGCGGCGCGGTGGCTCTTGGCGAAGAACAAGAAATGATGGAGGGGGAAAGAGAGGAGGCGGTATATAGGGGGATCTTTAGTCCTGGGTGAATCCACAGCCCGGGACTAAAGGTCCTTTAGTTCTGGGTCATGGTTAGGTGAAGCCACAGCCCAGGACTAAATGTCCTTTAGTTTCGAGTGATGCTTAGAACCAGGACTAAAAGTCTGACCTTTTGTCCCGTGCAGCCACAAAAACACAGTCCATCTTTAGTCCCGGGTGGTTGATCCACCCGGGAGTAAAGGTGGGTTGTAGTTTGGCTTTCCGTCGGTTTCTAGAAGTTTTTCCTTTTTTATATATTTCTTTTATATAAATATGCAGAGAGTTGTTAATTGCCTAATAAATAAAATATTAGCAAAAAAATTACAAAAAGAATTCCTGGACCTAGTTTTGCATTATTATACATAAGAAAAATCTATAACCTAAACTCTTTTGTTTTACCGTATAAATATTTAACATAGTGTAAATAATAATCATAATTTTTACCATGCAAAAATGTACTACTTAATTAAAATCATTAAAACTATTGCTTTTCGACAGAAAATTAGTTTTCACATCTTATTGACGTTGATCATTTATTTTTTCATCACACATTCTCCATAGGAAATCCACCGTCAAGAAGAAAAATCATTTAAATCGTAGAAAATATGAATACACGACAAAAAAAATCTAAAGTCACAATTATTACATAATAGGTCTAATACATCACTATATCAAGCGGGAACAAAAATGATCTTCTTCTTAACGTATATCCCTTGGTTATGATCGCGTCCGTAACCATGGAGTGTCCTCATCATTTAGCTGGATGCTTGGGTCTTTGTTCACTGTGAAGGGTAGAATTCGGTCATCCTTTTCATAATCTTCTGATATGTCTGACTTGTCTTCAATTCCGACGATGTTTCTTTTCCGTGAAAGAACTATGTGGTGCTTTGGCTCATTGATTGGGTCATCATTGTTTTTCCCTCTCTTTGGTTTTGTAGACATGTCCTTGACATAGAACACCTGATTCACATCCTTGGCAAGGACGAACAGTTCGTCTTTGTACCCAATATTGTTGAGGTCCACGGTTGTCATTCCATACTGGTTGTCGACTGCTACCCCGTCTCCAGTCGCCTTTACCCATTGGCACTTGAACAAAGGTACCTTAAAAGTAGGTGCATAGTTTAGTTCCCAAATCTCCTCTATGCGGCCATAAATATGTTTGCTTATTTCCATTAGGGTCGGTGGCATCTATGCGGACACCATTGTTTTGGTTGGTGCTCCTTTTATCTTGGGCTACTATGTAAAATGTATTCTCATTTATCTCGTACCCTTTGTATGTGAGGATATGCCACGATGCTGCCTAGCCAACAAATACAGTTGCTCATCAATACTCTCATCACCCTGACATTCTTTTCGCAACCAGTCGCTGAAAGTTTCCATGTGCTGACGCGTAATCCAAGCTTCAGACTTCCCTAGAAACTCGGATCAGATCAACTCTTTGTGTCTCGATATACAGATCCACCAAGGAGGAGTTTTGTAGAACTATGTAGTGTGCTTTATTAAAATAATTGTCCTGTGTACCAATATATGCTTTCTTCCCTAGTGTCCCCTTTTCACTTAGTCTCCCCTCGTGTCGTGATTTAGGAACACCAATCGGGTCAAGGTCGGGAATAAAGTCAACACAAAACTCAATGACCTCCTCTGTTCCATAGCCCTTGGCGATGCTTCCTTTTGGTCGAGCACGGTTGTGAACATATTTCTTTAGGACTCCCATGAACCTCTCAAATGGGAACATGTTGTGCAGGAACACAGGACAGAGAATGCTAATCTCCTTGACTAGGTGAACTAGGAGGTGTGTCATGATATTAAAGAAGGAAGGAGGGAACACCAACTCAAAGCTGACAAGACATTGAACGACATCATTCTATAGTTTAGCTAGATCCATTGGATCGATTGCCTTCTGAGAAATTGCATTGAGGAATGCACATAGCTTCACAGTGGCTAGACGTACATTTGGATGGTAGAATTCCTCTTAATGCAACTAGAAGCAATTGCGTCATGAGCACGTGGTAGTCATGGGACTTTAAGTTTAGGAATTTCTTCTCTGGCACATTTATTATACCCTTTATATTCGAGGAGAATCCAGATGGTACCTTGATGCTTGCTAGGCATTCAAACTTGCTTTCCTTCTCTTCTTTTCTAAGAGTGTAGCTGGCAGGACTTAAGTAATGGCGTCCATCATCTGTCTTCTCTAGATGCAGGTTGTCTCGTTCTTTCAAACACTGCAGGTCCTGTCGTGCTTCGAGTGTGTCCTTAGGCTTCCCATACACACCCATGAAGCCTAGCAGGTTCACGCAAAGATTCTTCGTCAGGTGCATCACGTTGATCGCGCTACGGACCTCTATGACTTGCCAATAGGGTAGCTCCCAAAATATGGACTTCTTCTTCCACATGGGTGCGTGATCGTCGGCATCGTTCGGAACAGGTTTGCTGCCATGTGCCTTTCCAAATAATACTTTCACATCCTTGACCATATTGAGAACATCCTCACCAGTTCGATTGCCCGGCTTGGTCTGGTGGTCTGCCTTACCTTTAAAATGCTTGCCTTTCTTTCTTAGGGGGTGATTTGCAGGAAGAAATCGACGATGGCCAAGGTACATGACCTTTCGACATTTTTCCAGAATATATCTTTAATGTCATCGAAACAGTGTGTGCATGCATTATATTCCTTGTTTGATTGTCCTAAAAGATTACTTAGAGCAGGACAGTCATTGATTGTTATGAACAACAATGCTTGCAGGTCAAAGTGCTCCTGTTTGTGCTCATCCCACACATGTACACCTGGTCTATTCCACAAAAGTAGTTCTTCAACTAGTGGCCTCAGGTACACATTGATGTCGTTTCTAGGTTGCCTTGGGCCTTGGATGAGCACTGGCATCATAATAAACTTACGCTTCATGCATAACCAGCGAGGAAGGTTATAAATACATAGTGTCGGGTTCATAAACCCGGGGTCCCTCGGGGACCGGCTTCCACGCCAAGGCTCGACCCGAGAGTCTAAAAAATAGGGCAAAGGGGCGGTCCAGCAACCGACCGGATGGCGTGGCCCAAGAAGAGCAACGCCTGCTCGTCAGCTACTTTGGCCCACCTATCCGTCTAGAGCGCTAGCTTCGGGCTCCAGCCACCTCCGGACGGCCTCTCCGATCAGAAGGTCTACCCCGAGCCCTACTTCCGACTCTGACCCCGCGTCTCTCTGATAGGGGTACATAAGAACCCTACTCACCGCTCTTCTCCGACTGGCGCAACCGAAGCCGACTGGGGCCATCCGAACGGGACTCCCGCTCGGAAGGGATTAGGGACGAACAGAGAAAGCAGCACGCGAGTCAAACCACGGTACAAGGACCATACCCTGTACACCTGCGGGAATAGTGCTCCACAACCACCCTGACACAAATAGTATTGTAGGCGCTGACATTTATCCCTATAGTATTGTAGGCGCCGTTGGACTCCCGTACGGCAAAAAGCCCCTCACATGCCTCTAGGCATCAATAGTGTTGTAGGCGCCGGGATTCCCCATACCCGGTAAACATGGTGAGGCTCCTCACATGCCTCTGGGCAAGCAGTATTTTGCAGGTACCGACGTCAACCCTTCCTGAAGAAGACAGCGTAACCTCCCACGTGCACCTGACATTCTACAGTGACATCAAAAGTGTTGTGGGCGCCTACCATTATCCAATCCTCATCGGCGTGGGCAACAAGCCTTAAAGGCATCCGTACCCTCTCCCTCTCACCTATAAAGCCATCCCCTTCATCTATAAAAGGGGAGGCACTCCCTCCAATAGGAGGACCGATTTCATTCAAGCTCAGTTCCTTTAGATTCATTAGTCCAATAGCTCACAACCACAGAACCGCCAGGTTTGGACCTCAAGCACACGCTTGAACACTTAGCTCATAGCGGAGTTCTCATCGCTCTCGACCCTTCCGACCGGAGCCGACCGAGCCTCTGGTACCCCCCATCTTTCTCCTTCTCATTTATAACCCCACTGTAGACTTTGAGCACCTTGGCTCAGGAATAAAGTCACCGACCGACCCAAACTGGGCGTAGGGCACATTGCTTGAACCAGTATAAATCCTGTGTCATTGAGTGCTAGGCCACCTCCGATCACAACGTACAGCAAAACTACAAATATTCACTAGTTGGTCACTTTCTGTACCCTTGCTCGGCAAAACTACAAACATAGTGAGTAATGTACATGCCGTTATTTACTTACTACATTCTATCTTCCGCCAAATGCCTGGAGGGCTGCCGTTGTCCCCGTCGCAGCCACCGTACGGCCGGTTCGCCTATGGCCTTGTGTCTCCCATAGACGCGTACGCCTGGGGGCTCCAAAAGATTATGGCGCCGCCTCCTCTCATGTCTGAGTTCGTGGGGATGGCAAGCTACGCTCCCACCTATTTCCTCAACATCATGGATGACGACGTCGGGAGTAATGGCTCCAGCATCGATGATGTGGCACCTAGCCATCGTCCGCCCCATGAGTGCGCTATGGCGGACGCTCCGGAGCAGCCGCTAGGGGTAACGGAGTCCTCACGGACTCACGCCCCTCTGGGCCCTAATGCGGACACCCTCGAGCTCACACATGAGCACGGGGAGGATCTACGACGACAGTGGCCGCATTAGCCACCGACCGCACCAGTGCGCTCAGCGCACCACACTGCGCCCCGTGCACATAGACCGGTGAACGGTGCTCAGGGTCGTGCCCGTCAGGTCTAGCTCAACACCCCAGATAGGGGGACCGATCCCCCGTAGTTCGCTCGGGCCAGTCAGAACATTGCCGCCGCGGTAATGGTCCTACGTGGCCTGTCTGAGCCGAACGACCCTCGCGAACAGATGATCCATCAGAACCTCCGGGCACTGGTGGAGACCACCATCGTTCAACAAATGGAGTGCTCCGTATCACGACGCTGACTCATGACCTCGCTCCCCGTTCGGGGAACAGGGACACAGCAGATGGGGCACTACACCCTATCATCGCAACAACTGCTGAGCGCGGCACATGAGGCCGCAACGGCACCTCGTCTTGACCTGATGACCGCTCCGCACCAACCGCCTATCTACGCGTGGCTCGGACCAAACTGAGGCGCATGCAGCGGCGACCAGAGTCCCAACACTGACGACCTGGGACCACCAACCTTTGCCCAACACCCCCAGCAAGCGTTGTTCCCACCATGCTTCAACGGAGGCCACAGCAAAGGTAAGGCCAAGTGCCAAGATCAAGACGAGGGCCCCTCCATGCAGAGGGGAAAAAGAACAGAAAGGATCGCCGTCGACCGGCCAACTCCGTGTTGGTCACCATGGCGGATCACGCGGGCACTCAGCCCCAGCAAGTCCCTCCGGTCCACTTTCATGAGCTCATGGAGAGACCGTGCACCAACCACGACTATCCTATCAAACATCTCTACAAGGACTGCCAGCTCCTCAAGCGCCTGCTAAGGTAGACTGGCAAGCCAAGGAAAGAAAAAGGCGAAGAGGCAGCAACCGAAGAAGGGGGCGTAGCGGGTAAGGATCCAGATGACTAAAGGACGAAGTGATCTGACCGGACGCCTACTGGCTGAAGGACAACAACGACGACGCCCTCT
Source organism: Miscanthus lutarioriparius (assembly GCA_904845875.1). Lineage (NCBI taxonomy): Eukaryota > Viridiplantae > Streptophyta > Magnoliopsida > Poales > Poaceae > Miscanthus > Miscanthus lutarioriparius. Next base: position 90,853,204 of record CAJGYO010000006.1, read on the forward strand.
CCGAGCACCTTGGAAAAGCTATGTCGTTTTTTCTTCCCCTAAGTTTCAATCTTACCATTATTTACTTAGCGTACACTCCTGTAAGAGCACCCCGACCCGAACACTTTTTGGCTCGGGGCGCTCGGGGGCTCCACTAGGGGCCTCTACTACCCCTCTGTTTTGTTTTTACTTTGAGTACTCTTTTACTTTCATATGGAGAAACTCCTTCCTACCCGAACAAAAGGGTAGTTCATTCTTTTGATTTGCCTTACGTAGCTTTGCTTTAAAACATTTCGACTGATCGCACCCTGCCTTTTTCTACGGTTACGAGCGACCGAGCCTCGCGGACCATGCCCCGGGCTCACAAAGTTGCAGCCCCCGGGACAAACGGGCAGGTACAAGAAAGAAAGAAATGAAAAACAAAATTATGCTAAGGGAAAACTAAGGAACGAAAGGGAACACGCTTTCCCAAACGGAGCAACTCCATCACAAAAACAAAAACCGATTGCAGTCATAAAAACACACACGAACGTTTTACACAGGGGCTCCCCCACGAACTTAAACTTTTTATGTTTACTAACTACTTATATTCTACAAGCTATTAAACCGGTCCGGCGGCATCTGCTGGCGGCGCGACCGACAAAGGCGCAGGCTGCTCACTCTCCGGCGGCACGACGTTCGGCTCGATCGGGGCCGAAGCAACGTTCCCCCCTGAACCAAGCTCCGTGCTAACCGCAGGCCAGGAAGCGTCCTCCCCACGCATGCTTTGGTCCATGTCTTCATGGCGAACGTCCATCACCCACTCGGCGGAGACTTGCTCTGACACCGACCACGCATGCGGCAGCAAGCTCTCCCCGATCGATTGGATGTCCCCCATGCTCAGGCCTTCAGCATACCCGCTGCAGATAGTGGCAAAGTCCAGATTCGGGTGGTACGTCACCACCGAGGTCAGCACCCCTGACGCTCCATAAAATAGCCCGCTCCTAACAAGGTCCTTGATCGCGTCCGGGGTCTCCGCCAGCTGGACAGCAGGCGCGCTAGTGCTTAGCACCGACCCGAAGACTTTCGAGACGACGAGATGGGCAACGTTGCAGATCTGGTCAAGGTCCCCCTCAAGAGCACATCGCTCTTCATAGGACTTGGCCAGCTCCTCCGCATTCCAGCTAAGGGTCACCTTGGTTATCTCCCTGTCCTGCTCCAGTGCCTTCACCTTTCCATCCAGCTCTGAAGGAAGGGCGACAAGCTCAGGAACAGGCTGAAGAAAGAAACCAATGCAACGAAAAACAAGAAAGGGTACGTACCAGCACAAGAGTTCTTAAGGGTGGAGAATTCCTTCGCCTGTCGAGCCGCCAGCGCGCACAGCCGGGTGTTCGCCTCCTCCGTCCCCATCACCCGGCCTCGGAGCACGAGCACCTCCTAGTCCGCCTCCGACCGGGCCCTCCGCTCCACCTCTAGGGCCATCCGCGCTGACTCTAGGGTGGCCCGCTCCGATGCCAAAGCACTCCGCTCTGGCTCAAGGGCCACCAAGGCCTCTTGAAGTGCCACCTCGGTGCTCGCCAGGTATGCCCGCAACCCCACCTCAATCTTCGTCTGGCGGGCTTTTGTCGCCTCGAGCCCTTGCTCAGCGGCAGTCGTCCGCTCCGCTGCACACTGCCCCTCTGCCCGCGCCACCTCAAGCTCGACCGCCCGGTCCTAGGACTCGCGGCAAGCGGACCCTACCTGATGCTCAAGCTTGGCCATCCGAGCGTGTTCCGTCCGGAGGAAGTAAGACTTGCGGGATGATATCTTCCTCAGATTCTATGAAAAACAAGCATGCTAAAGACAACTGACAAAAGATTCAAAGGGCAAGGACAAGTACCAGAAACTCACCTCCATGGTGAGCTGCAGTTAACCTCAACCAACTACCGAGCGAACTGAGCCTGCTTCCGGGCGATCTCAAGCTTCACGGACAGCTTGGTGAGTTCGAGACACCGTGGCATGCCCTTGCCCCCCCCAAATGTCCTAGAGCTAACGCTCCTAGGAATCTCAGAGGATGAACCACGCCTTCGATGGGTCCTCAGGGCAGGGCCACTCTAGGTCACCCTTTGGCAAACCGTCGGAGGGCCTAGCCTCCAATGGACCACCGCCAGCTCCCGTGGTGACACCGCTGGCTCTGCCATCATATCTGCCTCATCGTCAGACGAGATCTCCACCACCTCATTCATGTGGAATGCCGCCAGGCGTCCCAACTCCATCCCGACCAGACTTCCCTCTGGTGCCTTCGGCTCCAACGACAAGGATAAGCCGTGCGACCCTCCACCCGGTGAGATAGGGAGCTCGCCCTCCCTCGTCTCTTCCACCACGACCGGTGGAGGAGGGGCCGCAAGAGTTACCTCTGATGCAACCCCCGCCATCGGCACCGGGATCGCCGCCAACAACGTCACCCCCACTGTCGCCATATCAGCAGCCGCCCCGTGGGGAACCACCCCCGGGAGGGAAGGCTTTGCCGCTGCCACCCTGCTGCCCCTTCGCTCGCCGCAACATGCTATAGGGTGGGCCTCCAAACCTCCTGCAAGGGGGTCGGGCGATGCTCAACCCCGGCATCCCCCGGCCGCTGATAGAAATTACAGGTAAGTCACACTCCAAAAAGACTCGACCAGCAAAAGATCGAAGAGCAACAAAGGGAAACATATCGGGAGGTGAGCGGCACGACTCTGAAGGCAGGCTCCGACGATGACGGACCTATGGGACGAGGATCGCTCCCAGGCTGTGACCCATGCCCCCTCACTTTAGACGGGGGCGAAGTTGTCCCAACCGGCTCCTGCCCGACCTGCGGGTCACTACGACCTTCGGCTCGGGACTCCCCGACCGGAGCAGCGGGCGGAGCGTCCTCCGACTGCAAGTCGCGCGTCGTCCGGGCGCTAGTCTTCCCCTTAGACCGCCTGGACTGCTCGACTGCACCTACGGTAGGCAGGGCCTCCTCCGGCTATGAGTCAGGCGTTGGCACCGGCCCCATCGCCGTACAAGCGCTAGTCCGCTCCTCGGACCGCCCATTCTTCTCAGTCGCGTCCACCATAGATGACGATGGGATCGGCGACACCACCGAGGGGCATGGTGACCACGTCAGCTTTGTCGCCCATCCACCGATGGTGTCCGTGCTCACCCCATGCTTCCTCAACACAGGAACCCCCGCATGCCGCGTGGCCTCCTCCTCCTCACCAGCGGACGTCGCCGTAGGGTCGCGATGCTCCACCGAGGTCACAACAACCTCATGACTCTCCTCCTTGTCGGAGAAGACCATGTCACCCAAATCCGTAGGATCATCCAATGCAAGTTCTGACTCGACGTCGCTCCTATGTTCCCCGGCCCTCACACGCCGGGTGACCTCCTTCTCCTTCTCTTGCTTCCGCTGAACCTCCCTGGTTCTTCTTCTTCCGGGCATCTGCCGCTTCCTTCTGGGCGGCCTGCGGGCCCTACCCTCTGGTCCCTTAGGAAGGTGCGATCAGGACTTGTACCTTTCATGCCCCTAAGGAATGGATGGCCTAGGATCAAGAAACAAGAAAAACAGAGGAAGAAACACGAACAAAACAAAGGATCATACCAGGTTGGACACGATCGAGGCATTGAACGGTATGGGTTTCCCCACAACTGTATCCTTGGGCCTTAGCTGCAGCACCCGACCGAGATGACTCTAGACCTCGTCGTCTGGTAGGTCCTCCGGCGACACACGGTCTGGGTCCGACCGGTTGCCATACTTCCACATCGGCTGTCCTCTCTCCGCCAACGATGCAACTCGATGGCGGAAGAGGGTATGGAACACCACGCACCCCATCCAGGCCATGCCTTACAAGCTTCTAGAGCTCCTCCTCAATGGCCTCCACCTTGTGCCTCTCCATGTGGGTGCAACCCTATGACCAACTCTTCTGCTTCTCTAGCCTCCCACCGGTGAACACTGGAAATGGCGCCTCTGCCGGATTCCTAATGTAAAACCACTCCCCGTGCCACCCTCAGTTGGAGTCACAGGGGGAACGCGGGGTATGAATCTCCCACGCTCGGCTTCCTTCTGCAGGGCAAAACCCCCCCCGGCGCGGTCTCGGCCGAACTCCCCGCCATCAGGGTCCTCCCGGAGAACAGCCGCCGGAAGAAATCCACGTGCGGCTCCATCTCGAGGAAAGCCTCATAGACGGTGACAAAGCCAGCAATGTGCAGCACCCCCATCGGATTAAAGTGTTGTAGCTCTAGACCCCACTTGTTGAGGAGCCCACGCAGGAACCAGTGCGCGGGGTATCCTAATCCACGCTCATGAAAGGTAAGGAAAGAAACCACCTCGTCGGGATGAGGTTGCAGGAACTCCTCCCTCCTAGGGACCCTCTAGTGCGCCACCTCCTAGCGGCGGCAGAAACCCCTTCATGATGAAAGCCTCCAGCACTGACTTCCTCACGTTGGACGACCTCCAGTCCGACATCTTGCAAAAGGATCGGTGAGTTTCTTCTCTCCTCCATCGCTCTCTCCCCTTTCTTTCCTAGAAACCACCGTGGCTCTCAGGAACACTCACGGCAAGAAGGAGAAGGGAAGGCAGCGGTAGAGGAGGAACAGGAAAAAGAACGGGACGAAAAACCCTCTCACTACTCCTACTTAAGGAAAAGGAAACAACAGTTAGGGAAGGACATGCCGATCGGGGAAGGTAGAATGGCAGAGCGAGAAAACCTCTCTCTTTTCCATTTAATGCAGATAAGATGTGCCCTGACCGATGAGACGTGGTCTGCCCACCGAAATGGCTCCTGATCAAAGGGACGTGGCCTGGCCATGGCCCACCACTACCGCATGATCAACCACTACCACATGACGGGCATAGGAACCAAAGCGTCACCACATGTGGGTGGCTCCCCAATTCCCCAGGACAGACCTGGGGAGACCAAAAACGAAATCTCCACCGGGAGACCAACCGGCCCCCTGAGTCGATCGAATCACTCAGTATCCACACCGAGACACAAGTAGGAAGCGAAGGGACGCCCCATGTAGGCCATGCCGACTCCATCACGAACGACGAGCATAGGTCCCGGTAGTATGTTTCCGATTGAAGCTCTCCGAGCCCCGTCACTCCAGTTGTCAAGGTAAACACTATCAAAGCCCCTCTATTTCATTATAAATCATTTCATACATCCAAACGCGCATTCATTCCATACGCCCATGCCTCCTAGACGATTCGGGCCCTAAACCGCCCGGGGGCTCGGGAACTAAGCATCGCACGTGCAGCGAAATGCATCATAACGCTCCGTGTTGCGTCACGAAGCGGTGATTGCCTCATTCGACATGAGCAACCAACAGAGCTAGGGGAGAAAACCATAGATGAGCATCGTGCGGCCCTCGCCCGGTTCGGCAGACCGGCCCACAGAATCTCCATCGAGGGGAGGCCATTAGGCCACCCAGGTCGGTCTCCGGAACAACCTAGGCATCTATCGGGTTGTAGGTAAAGGAGTAGTGGAATGTCACAAGAGGGCTATGCCGACCCCGTCACGAACGGTGGACCCGGATTCCGCTCGATCACACCCGTTAGCGAACTCACCGAATTAGTCTTCGAGCCCGAGCGATCGGGACAAGCGACGAAACTCAGCCCCTCTGGTTGTGAGGAACCGAGGATGGGGTAACTTACACAACTCACATCGACCCCCAAAAGCCCGACAGGGCTCGGGGGCTCAAGACAAACACCAAGGACAGTGACCTCGAACTTGCTAGATCCACGACTCCGACTCACCCGGTCCCGCGGCGACGCACCGACACCAGGATCCGTGAGCATCACCATGTCCGATCTTTAACTAACTAACAACGCTTCGGCTTCAAAAGGCTTCACTTCCGACTGCGCTCTAGACTCCTAGGACTACGACTCTGAACTTGTGTAATGGCTTCACTTCCGACTACGCTCCAAAAACCCTGGGACCGCGACTCAGAACTCGCATAACGGCTTCACTTCCGACTGCGCTCCAAAAATCCTAGGACCATGACTCCAAACTCGCGTAACGGCTTCACTTCCAACTGCGCTCCAGACTCCTAAACTAACTAAACTAAATCTCTCGATCCCACAGCGTGCATCGACGCCAAAGATCAGTGAGCTCTGTCGCATCCGAACTAAGTTGTCTCCATCTGTGGCGCGCACCGATGCCAGGATCAGTAAGCTCTCTCACGTCCAAACTAACTTTCTCACCTGATTCATGGCGCGCATCAATGTCAGGATCAGTAAGTTCTATCTCAATCCAATCCCCGCGCCTAAATGCCTCGGCTGCACAATGACGCCTTGGTTAAAACAAAAATCCATCTCAGACTAAAAACACGCACACACGCCAGCTAAAACAAACACCCCCAAATGGTTCTGCCCGAACCGCCCGGGGGCTCGGGGGCTACACCCGTGGATGCGCTCGCGCGCACCAGCCGAACAACATAAAAACCTCCCCCGCTGACAATGCAGAAAAACCCCCAGCCGGTTCTGCCCGAACCGCCCGGGGGCTCAGGGGCTACACCCGCAGGTGCGCTCACGCGCACCCGCCGGCAAGACAAAAATCCCCCGGACGATTCTACCCGAATTGCCCAGGGGCTCGGGGGCTCCTGTCGGGTTCATAAACCCGGGGTCCCTCGGGGACCGGCTTCCATGCCAAGGCTCAACCCGAGAGTCTAAAAAATAGGGCAAAGGGGCGGTCTAGCAACTGACCAGAAGGCCTGGCCCAAGAAGAGCAACGCCCGCTCGTCAGCTACTTCGGCCCACCTATCCGACCGGAGCGCTTGCTTCGGGCTCCAGCCGCCTCCGGACGGCCTCTCCGATCGGAAGGCTTGCCCCGAGCTCTACTTCTGACTCTGACCCCGCGTCTCTCCGACCGGGGTACGTAAGAACCCTGCTCACCTCTCTTCTCTGCCTGGCGCAATCGAAGCCGACTAGGGCCATCCGACTGGGGACGCCCGCTCGAAAGGGACCAGGGACGAACGGAGAAAGCAGCACGCAAGTCAAACCACGGTACAGGGACCATACCTTGTACACCTATAGGAATAGTGCTCCACAACCACCCTAACACAAATAGTATTGTAGGCGCCGACATTTATCCCTACAGTATTGTAGGCGCCGTTGGACTCCCATACGGCAAAAAAGCCCCTCACATGCCTTTGGGCATCAATAGTGTTGTAGGCGCCGGGATTCACCATACCCGGTAAACATGGTGAGGCTCCTCACATGCCTCTAGGCAAGCAGTATTTTGCAGGTACTGACGTCAACCCTTCCTGAAGAAGACAGCGTAACCTCCCATGTGCACCTAACATTCTACATTGACATCAATAGTGTTATGGGCGCCTACCATTATCCAATCCTCGTCGGCGTGGGCAACAAGGCTTAAAGGCATCCGTACCCTCTCCCTCTCACCTATAAAGCCATCCCCTTCATCTATAAAAGGGGAGGAACTCTCTCCAACAGGAGGACCAATTTCATTCAAGCTCAGTTCCTTTAGATTCATTAGTCCAATAGCTCACAACCATAGAACCGCCAGGTTCGGACCTCAAGCACACGCTTGAACACTTAGCTCATAGCGGAGTTCCCGTCACTCTCGGCCCTTCCGACCGGGCCTCTGGTACCCTCCATCTTTCTCCTTCTCGTTTGTAATCCCACTGCAGACTTCGAGCACCTGGGCTTAGGAATAAAGTCACCGACCGACCCAAACTGGACGTAGGGCATGTTGCCTAAACCAGTATAAATCCTATGTCATTGAGTGCTAGGCCACCTCCGAACACAACGTACAGCAAAACTACAAATATTCACTAGTTGGTCACTTTCTGTACCGACACATAGAGTAACAGGCCAAGTGCTATGACTACTGCTCAGCTCCCCGAAAGGATTAATACCATCCGTACTTAAAGCAAACCTTAAGTTTCTTGCGTCATTTGCAAACTCCAGGAATTCTCTATCGATTGCTCTCCACTGGGACCCATCAGCAGGGTGTCTCAACATATTGTCTACCTTACGGTCTTCTTTGTGCCATCGCAACAACTTTGCATGGTCTTTGTTTCTGAACAGACGTTTCAAGCATGGTATTATAGGAGCATACCACATAAACTTGGCAAGGATTTTCTTCATGGGGCATTCGCCCTCAACATCACCAGGGTCATCTCGCCTGATCTTATACCACGATGCATGACATACCAGGCATGCATCTAACTTCTCATACTCCTCGCCACGGTAGAGGATGCAGTCATTAGGACATGCATGTATCTTCTGGATTTCTAATCCCAAAGGGCAGACTACCTGTTTTGTTTTGTACGTAGTGGCGGACAATTCGTTATCCTTTGGAAGCATCGTCTTTTGGATTTTCAGTAACTCCCCAAATCCCTTGTCAGATACATCATTCTTTGCCTTCCATTGCAGCAATTCTAGTGTGGTACCCAACTTTTTCTGCCCCGCATCACACATTGAGTATAGCAATTTCTTATGATCCTCTAGCATGCGCTCGAACTTGATCTTCTCCTTTTCACTTTCGCATTCTCTTTGTGCGTCATGAATGGCCTGACCAAGATCATCTGCGGGCTCATCTTCTGCCCCTACCTCTTCTTCAGCTTTCCCCATTGCAGTATCATTGAAGGCACCATATTCAGCAATAATGTCATCATCGTCCCATTGTTCTTCTTCACCTTCTTCCATTACAATCCTGGTTTCTCCGTGCTTCGTCCAACAAATATAGTTTGGCATGAAACCCGACTTCAACAAGTGTGAATGAAGACTCCTTGAGCTAGCATATTCCTTCAAATTCTTACATATGGCACATGGGCAGCACATGAAACCATCGCGTTTGTTTGCCTCGGCCACACATAAGAAAGAATGCACGCCCTCAATGAACTCTTGGGAGCGGCGATCAGCATTGTACATCCAATGCCGGCTCATCTGCATTACATGACATACATACCATATTAAAACCTAGAACTTAATTAGTTAATTATACGACATGCATGCCACCACATAAGGTATTAATTTATGAAAGTCTCGCTACAATGTAGACAATCTCAACTATCACTAAAAAAACTAAAGCTAAAATGCACTTTAGCATCATAAGGATTTCGCGACCAATCCCAACTAAAACAGACAGATCATGCGTTTGTTCAACATCAATAGGCTTCTTCCACAGGATCACTATCTCATCAGCCGCTGTATCCGCCTGTGCAAGAGAGTTTTGCACATGTTCAACATACTCTTCCTCCCAGTACCAGCCTGAACATCCAGTGCCATCCCACTGAAATTAAAACAAAAAATAGAACTTTAATCACAATCATCATGAAAATAAGTATAAATTAACCATAATCATCAAATGCGACAAAATAACTCACATTACGATCCGGACACTTGTAGAAGATATGGCCCTTGTTGGGACACTCCTTCCTCACCCGGTACTCCATCACAATCTTCTCCTCACACTTGCCGCATGCAATGAGAGGAAGGTCCGACCTCAGTCGCTTTGGAACCCGATGAGAGGCCGAGTACCCGGAAGCAGTTGCCATCTACTCTCTATACTCATTTTTAATATAATATAAATTTCTCATTTTATAAACAAATAAAATTAAAAAACTCTAAAATTCTCTATATCTCTAAACCATGAAATGTGCTATGCATGCTAGAAATAAAAGCTGAATAATAGTTTTGAATAACTACTTTAACCTTCCTTCATCCAAATATGCAGACTTTAAAGTGATTTTGAGCTTAAATAGCTTACAAATAAAAAAATCCACCATAAAAACCACTTATATCTAGTCCACAAAATGAGATATGCTACTGATGAAACATGACAGTATAAAGTTGGTAACCTTTAGAACCGAAGAATCGATGGAGGAATCGAAGAAATCTTGTGATTACCGACGATGAGAAAGAAGAGAGGCCGGCGATGAAGTAAGAACACTGAGCTCAAAGTGGCTCAAGCTCGGGGAGAAAGAAGGGGTATATAGCAGGGGACCTTTAGTCTCGGTTGAAGACAGCAACCGAGACTGAAGGTCCCTTTCTAGTCCCGAACGGAGCCTCCAGCCGAGAGTAGACTTTTACTCCCGGTTGGAGGGACCAACCGGGAGTAAAAGTTAACATTTAGTCCCGGTTGATAGCTTCAACCAGGACTAAAGGTCCCCTGCAGCAAAAGCCTGCCGTAGTAGCCGTTGCGCAGGGACCTTTAGTCCCGATTAAAGCTATCAACCAGGACTAAAGGTTTCTCTAGTCCCGGATGAGAAAAATACCGGGATCAAAGCTAAATTTTAAAGTGGATCAAAAGTCATTTCTCTAGTGACGTATGTATCCATCCGTACAGACGTACTGTACGTAACAGCAGTAGGACGTTCCCTGCTGCCAGCGAGTGGGGCCATGAAAATAAAAAAAAAGTCATAAAAAAGGAAAAGGAAACACGGAGGCTCCAGAAGCTCCCAATGCTGTATGGCAGGCCGGCGGGGGCCAGGTGCAGCTGTGCAGGCTGGCTAGCAGGGATGGACTACCGGACGCTGCAAGGAACGTGAGGGGTATTTATGTAATTTCATACATTGTATTGGTTTGCATACTTAATCCTAGACGCGTAAATATTATGGGACGGAGAGAGATAGGTATAAAGCCGATCCCGCGTGCATCAGCAAGCCTGCATGGTTAAGTCGACACGTGGCGAAATGAAAAGAAAAATAGAGCCGACAGTTGTTTGTGCACCTTACGTTCCTGTCTTCATTATGAGGCTACTTTCTCCCTTATCGTTTTAGAGACCTGCAAAGTCTCATATATTGTCGGCGTGAATATTTTGGATCAGACTCGTTCTAGCCGTATCCTGTTTCTACCCAAACTTGCTAGCTCTTTCTAGAAACATGGTTTATTTTAGTTGATGATAAAGAGCTGCACTTAGTATATTTTTATTAATAAACTTATTTGTTGATACTATTTTCTCTCAACCTAAGTTGAGATTGGTTGACGCCCTCAAAATATGAGATGGAGACTTATTTTAGGATGGATGAAGTACTCACTACATGATGGGCCGGTAGCACACCCAACAATTATGCCGTTCTCTAATGTAACCAAATTTGTATTTACCTATAGTAGCCTTAGACCCTCCATCTAACTAATTTACATAAGCACCCATTTATGATAAGAGTGGCTGATACTACTAGACTCATGATCTTTACAATCAGCCTCTTTTTTTTCAAGATAGTGGACTTAGTCAACCACCTATGTAAATATCATTCAGCACTGCAGATTATAAACACATAAGAAATCGATTTTTGTTGACAGTTTCTTATGTCAACCACTCTGAAAATGGATGATTTCTAAGGGTGGTTGACTTAATTAATTAGATAACCATAAAGTCAACCTTCCATGAAAATAGAGCTGCTGAACAAATAAATTCATTTTTTTTCAAATGAAATGTGATGAAGACAAACTTTATATTAAAATTGTAGTGCTTGATGAGATCTAAAATCTCATAGTTGATGACTTTTTTTTATTCGCGATCGTTAGAGACCAAAACATATATTATAAATTCTCATATTTTAAAATTCATTTTTTATTTTTTAAATGACATTAGATGGAGACACGCCTATACTAAAGTTGTAGTGCTTGTTGAGATATAAAAAATTTTATTAAAAATATTTTCATTAAATATTTTTAAGAAACAAAATATTCAATACAATATCCGTAAAAGTTAATACAAAAGGATAGCAACCTATACTCCATTGCAAATATGGTATGATGTGGTGGTAAAAGGGGGAGCACGTGAGAGGAAAGATATCAAGTGTGATTACCTGGTAGCCCCTTGGGCTCACAAAATGTATTTCCTATATTTTTTTATGATTTTATAAAATCTAGAAATCATTTTTAGGGACTGTTGACTAAGTTAGCTTAATAAAGCCATCACTGAAAATATCTCTTTAATTTATTTTATCCATGGTTTAGAGGTTTAGGAAACCACTTGTAAAAATCAATTTTGACCATCCCTAATCTGTGCGCTAGTGTGACGTCTTGAAGATATATGGATGTTTTTTATATAGATACAGTCCTATTTTTTGTATGGATGTTTTTTCTATTATTCTTGGTAAATCAACGCCTCGTTCAAATACTCAATTATATTTCCTCCCTTGTGTAACTGCAGGCCTTTAGCCCAAGAATTGGTATAGAGGTTTCAAGAGTTTCTGAAAGATTAAGAGCATTGGGATGATACTAGACTGATGATATACATATTGCTAAGTTATATGACCAAGGCACACATAGTTATATGACCAAGGCACACATGCTTTACTGCACGAAAAGTCTCCCAGGTCCATTTGTTACCAATAAGTCATATATGCAAGGAATTTTTTTACAGATTAACAAAACTTTGTAATCATGGTTGCTACAGTTGTAGTATATGAATATTCGATCGATGGAATAAGACAAAGTCAACTTAGCCTTTCAAATGGAAAGGAGAACATGCAGATTACCCCCCGTTCTATGAAAATTGTCTGTAGTAGAGTGCGTCCATCCTGAGGGAAGCCATTTCCATTCCTCTCTGCACAACGAAGCCTCTCTTTCTTTTGATGTAAGATAGCAGGGTGGTCGCGGTCACGTTCACTATCTCATACTAGTTGATACCCCGCGCGTTGCTGTGGGAAATCTAATAATATCATATGGGAGGATGTAAGGAGTGAAAATACTGAAATTATGAAGGAAATATGCATACGTTTATTTGAACCTTTGATGGATACATATTGAATATGTGAGGGATCTGGAGGAGCAGTGTTATAGTAAGGTATAGAAGGGAATATCAGTCCCATACTCAAAATGATAGACCACATCGATCGCGATCATATGGAAAACACAGTGGACGGCCTAGCCAAACTTAGGGTTAGCCTACAAAATTATTACTATATTCATTGGGGTCTACTTCCTCCAAACTAAATATGGTAGTCGTCCAGTAATTCCATTAGTGAGTCATTTCATCAAGCAAATAGGTGTCCACGTATATGAGAAAAAGGTACTTCGTACGTACTGCTTACATGAAAATAAACAAACTTTGTAATTTACAAAACACGTAGGAGGAAGAGAGAATCCAAACAGCACGGATCTAACATTGATGCGGTGATGACCCGAGAGGAAATAATGATAGTACTCACGTTACTCTTGGAGCCCTTGTCATCGATTGCAGGGTCATCAAAACATGTAACACACGTGTCTGTTTGTTTTCCGTAAAACCGTTGAATAACCTTGTCAAATCACAATCACTCCTTTGGTCATCCTAGCAAATCATTGACAACTTGAGAAGAATGTAGCGTATAGTATTTTGCAGCCAAAGCCGGAGTCCGGACAGTCCCAAAAAGGTTGCTGGAATACAAATCTGTTCCGATCTATTAAAGCAATCGAAAGGGATCGCTTGAAATGCCGCACCTGGGTATGTTCATATATTGCGTTGTTTGCGCCCTCCCGGCCTCCGGTAACTCACCAGCTAGCTAGATATTGCGTGTAGTCATCACTGCGAGCGCGAGGCGGGCCACTGCATGTAGACCACGGGTTAGCGCCTCTCCGACCATGGATAGCGCTGGCATCGCAGCATGTCGCCGAGGTAGCCCGGGGGCAACGGCAGTCAGCAGGGCCAGGAGCGCTTACATATCGGCCACGGAGAAGAGCTGCAGCACCTCGGCGTCATGGTCTCGTGGGGGGCCGCTTCTGCGCTTTTTAAGGTAATGGAGTAGGGGGCGACTATTGGAATGCCTCGTTAAGTTGTATATTTATGGCATCAGTTCTGTATCCACGGGAGATCGTAGGTCATAATCGAGGCCGCAAGGGAACGGGCAGAGGGATGATTGCGCCCGCGTGGAGGAGAACAGGCGTATGTGCGTTTCTGGGTGGCCGGCGTGAGAGAGAAGTGGGACCTACGATGAATTGCAGAAAAATATGCTAACGGGGTTCTCCTATTTAGGTATAGAAGATATGGTTTCCATTTCCCATCCTTGTTAACAAGACTACAAGAGGCGTTGCGATGTGGCGTTTCCATACGCCTGATGGAAACAGACAGGTCTTACAGAGTTGTTCATGTCACATTGTGAGCCTACACGTCGATCGCCTGCGTAAGTACTACTCCACTAATTTATTAAGCGCTGATATTGTTTTGAAAAATATATAGAGGTCGCACAAAGTTATAGCGGGGAAACACAAAGCTAAGTTTTTTTTTAGGAAACAAAGCTAAACTTGGCGTATATTGCTCAGATGTAAACGTTCCAAATATGTCTCTATCGAGCCCGCCCACGCTTCCTTTTCGGTAAGCAAGGTTCGTGGGCCGAGAAGATATTCCTGACTACCAAGGGAATCCACCCATCCGCAGTCCGCACCCACCGTACCCCACTTTTCTTTTTTCTTTTTTCTTTTTTTTTGAAAAGAAGCTTCATTAGTATAGATAGATTAGTATATACTTTTCACAAATATATCAGATGCATACACTCACGTTCATCTTCACCACTCCGACAAAGGCACGCCCCTATCACTCAAATATCCAGGGGAATAGGAGGTGTCCTCTCCCAACCACCACCACCGACGCCCTCTCCTAGGAACTTGTCGGTCCCCCTCCTCTCTCCTAATCGGCGACCTCACTGGTGGAAAGAGGAGCAGGACCTGATCCCTTTACCCTTCATAGTTTTAGATTAGGTCTGTGGATTCGTGTTGATCTAGGGTTTAGTTCTAATGTCATCGATGAGGTGGTGGCGACGATGGTACTTTAGAATAAGTTGGTGTACTTATCAGAGAAAGCAGTTGGTTGGCTTTCTGATGTCTTCTTTTGGTTTATTCTACCGCAAGCTTTGGAATCTTCAACACTCTGTTTGATGGTCAAGGATTGTAAGCCTGTGTTCTTTGGAGAATTCCTCCATCCGATGTTTTTCAGTGGATAGTCGATCTCTTTTTGTCAGCAGCAAGTGGATTTTGCAGTCTTTAAAGCCATGCTTGGCGAGGGTGTTTGCAGGTGACCCTTTTTGTTGTCTTTGCAGTGCAATCTTTAAGCTCCAGCAAACAGTAGATGTCCAAAAGAAAACGACGACCATTTTGATCTTTGATGTACTCTTTTTTTTAGGGGTTGGTTTGTGTCTTTTGTCCATCGATTGTACTAGCCTTTGTTTTCCTTGAGATATATCAGATGTGAAACACTCTTTTGAGTGCTTTTATAAAAAAATTAGGGGAATATATTTTTAGAAGTTGAACTTGATGAAATATGGTTCTTGTGTTCTTACTCCTTTTTTTAAGTCTAATTGTGATTTTGTCCCCGTTAATTTAACTTTGTGATTTTATCCCTGTATTTTTAAAACGAAGACAGAGTTTATCCCTATTTTATTTAGAGGAGTTAATATTGTAAGTTCAACTAACACATACTAGTTTTCCTTGTGAATTTGCCCCTAGTTTTTTTAGTACTATGTGACTCTAACCTCTATTTTTAACATTTTAAAAATTATAGAAAAATTACTGATATTTCAAATTTAAACAAAGTCTAACAAGTTGAAAATGCTTACATCCATCATCTAAATCTGAGAGGGTTAGGTTAAGGTTAGTTTTTTTTTAATTCATTTGTTCGGCATTAATCTAACAGGGGTGGAGGTGGCTTCCAATTCAAAAACAAAGGGTAAAATTATAAAGTTGAAACAACGAGATTATAATCATAATTAGTCTTTAGAGCAGGGGCAAGAACACCAATCTCCAGCGAAATAACTACTGATGCCTCACTATCAAGGAATAACGACGCTACCATCTAAACAAAGTAGCCAAGCCGTCGAATCCAAGACTTCTCCATGACAGATAGGAGTTACCACCACTTACACTAGCCTTCTAACCTACTACGTATATATTAGTATCTCTGTTAAAAAAATACAATTCTAGATTAAAGTTAAACTATCTTAAAATTTGACTGAGTTCGTAAGAAATAGTATCGAACGGCTCAAAAAGATATATTATAGAAATATATTTTACAATGAATCTAGTGATACGTTTTAGTTTGGCAAGTGTTAGTATTATTTTGTATAAATTTAGTCAAACTTTGTACTACTACTCTAAAATTGGATTCTTTCCTAGGGTTTGTTTGGTTAGCCCCTCCTAAAGTTTAGTCAGCTAAATCTAATTTTATTTAGTCATTTTCACCAAAATACTAACTAAATGGGACTAAATGGGCTTTAACCAATTAGTCACCAAATTATTGTTAGAAGGGACTAAAAGAGATTAAACCTCACATTTTAGTTACTTTGAAGTCAAACACCCTGACTAAAAGGGATGGTGTCAAACTGGTGCCTTTTATTGTATTGTATCCAAGCTAAAATAATCAGTCGATCTACTTGCTTGTCCACTTGTAACAAGCGGCTAAACTTTCATATACGGATGGGAGCAAAGCTGTGGTACAACGAGTCTGCAGTCTGAACGGCATAAAAAGTATAGTATCTATAAAGAGTTCTCGGCCGTCTCGTCACATTTTGAACATGCATGGCAGAAATGTTAGATTACTCGAGGAACAGATAGTTTCTGAGTTGTCAATTAATCAACTCGACCTTGGCGCTTCACGCAAGAATAAAATAAGATACTGACTAAAGTCCGTTTCAATATTAATTGTGTATTTGAATTTGAAATATGCCATAATTTGTTTCTGTTTCTAAGGATGTGTAACTGATGGATTTGGAAAAACGAAATTGATAAAGGACCAACTATATATGCACCTAATATAATGAAATAATATTGTATCCGGAAATGCTCTCGTCACGGCGTCCCATCGTCCGAACGGTCACATTCGCGGGCCGCGGCACCACCCCAACGGCCCAAAAGTTGTATCCTCTTGTCCACTCACCTCTAACCTTATCCTGCTGTCTCTATTCTCCAGAAGGCTCTCCACCGCAGCGCCGCAATCGTGCTCCACTGTGACGCGTTCCGTAGCGCTGCAACCATGGGTTCCTTCGCTAGCCGTTGGCCACGCCAGCACATCCCGGAGTCCGTAATCCGCCCCGTTGGCGGTGCCCTGAGGCCATCCCCGCCCTATCGCGCCCCCCTGGCCGGTCTGAAGCTGCCCCTGCCCAATCTGCTCTAAGGTTGCGGTGTCCCCTGGCCGGTCCGCCGACGACGCAAAGCGTCATCGATGGGCTCGAAGAAACAGAGGGTGGCTCCACTCTGTCCGCCGCACCATCGCGCCCCCTGGCCGGTCTGCAACTGCCCCCTGCCCGATCCGCTCTAAGGCCGCGATGTCCCTTGGCCAATTCGCTAGCGACGCAAAGCTCCATCACCGAGCTCGAAGAAACGGAGGGCAGCTTCGCCCCGGCCGCCGCGCTCGACGGATATCGCGACCCCCTGGTCGATCGCTCCCGCCACCGGCGAGCTCTACATCGATAAACTTCACACGCTGACGAGCCTCCATTTTTCCCAAGCAGCAAAGAGATCTTGCAAACATACATTTCAAATGTTGCAAGTATTTCATACAGATGTTGCAAAAGTAGATCGGGATGTTGCGTATGTTGCAATGGCTTGTACATGTATGTTGCAAGCGTCTGTTCCCAATGTTTTATCTGTTTTTAGACGTATGTTGCATATGTTTCACACATATGTTGCAAGTGTTTATCAGGATGTTGCGTATGTTTTGCAATGGTTTTCAAGTGTTTTTATGTGTTTCTGCAAGTGTTTTAAACGCATGTTGCAAGTGTTCCATTTGTCTTTTTTTGTATATTGTAAGTGTTGCATCTGGATATTTCAAAAATAGATCAGGCGAGTGTAGTGGATCTCCATTTGGTCGGTGTGGATTAGATTTCCGACGGTGTTTCTCGCCTTCACGTCGGTTAGTGGTGGCGGGCATACCACGCCCATGCAGCAGTAGTCAGCGGCGGCTTAGAGGCAGCTCTTGGACGAGTGCCTCCGGACGGTGCGGGCCCCATATGGGTGCACAAAATGGCGCGGTAAGCGGACTACAGGCGTGGACGTCTGGACTTCGGACGCCCCATCCATTCGGACATCTAGGTGCTTGTTGGTATATTTAACGCACACAGATAAATCCGTAAGCGCACGGATACCGCTGTAGCTTTCACCTAGAGGTATTCCAAGTATCATATCCATAGGGAAACGTGTGAGACTAACTACAGTCTAACTTAACTAAGGATAGCAACAAGGTTAGGATAAATAGGAGCGTAGAGAGGATAACTAAAGTTCTCTGGTTCTGACTTGGGTATGTCTTCTACTATTCAACTAGGGACATTATGTAACACCCTCGGTGTTACCCTGCTAATCATCTACTAAAGCATGTCATGAGCATCATACTTGTGTGTTAATGCATGTGGTGAAGTGTGTAGATCAATTTCTGTAACCCAAAATGATCAATAAAAATGCTAAACGAAAGTTGGTTCGATGGTTCATGCATATCAAGTAGGGTTTAAAACCAATTTTTATTAAGCAAAAATACTATAGAATATATGTGTAATACTTAAATAAAGTTGGAAAGTGCAAACTTTGTAGATGATAATAAAATACTTGCTGTTGAAAAAGAATATTGCTAAGTAATATTTTCAGTAGCTTAGAAATGCAATATGAAATTAAGATTGGCTCAAACGCTTAGAAAATTTCAAAGTCTTTGGACAGCTAGATGCTGCTATATTTAGCAATTTATTTGGAGAGATTGGGTTAAAGAGTGGTATAGTACTATAATTCCATTTAGTAGTTCCATATGCCATCTTGAGTGTAGTGAAGTCGGTTTAGGTTTAGGAGCAACGATTTGGTCGTGATCAGCGCTTTAAAATTCATGCATGTCACAGCCTTGTGCTGTCTGGCGCCATGCGCGTGGTCACCACCCATGACCGACCCGCATCGTCGTCCGATTGTGCCGTGCGAGCGCGCGTGGCCGCGCACGGCTGCCCATGGCTGCCATGGCCTTGTGCGTGTATTATCGATGAAGTTTGGCATTAGATGGTTTCATTAATGATATGTACTAACAAAACATATTTTGGTTTAATAGATATCTAAATGGTTCATTCATCATATATTGTTTGGCGTGCAATTGTTGCTTGAAGCTACAAAACAAAGCGTTGCAATATGGACTATCGGCATAATAATTTGGCGTTGCAATATATGTTATAGCAACAAATAAACGGTGCGGTAGAAAACCTCATCCCAATGAAATAGTGGGTGTGGCGATAGAGTCTCTAAACTATATCAACACAATAGTAAGCGTGACAATAGAGGGTCCAAAGTATAGCAACCAAGTATTGATCATGACAATAGAGAGGCAACCTCTGGCAACCAACCATTTATCGTGGCAATAGAGGGTTCCACTTATAGCAACCACAATGTTTAGTGTGGCAATAGAGATGCTACCTCTAGCGACCAAATATTTGTCGTGGCAATAGAGGGTTCCATCTATAGCAACCACAGAGATAGTGTGGCAATAGAGAGGGCAACTGTAGCAACCAAATATTTGTCATGGTAATAGAGGGTTCCACCTATAGCAACCACAGAGATAGCGTGTGTCGGGGACCAATACTAGGGTACCCAAAGAGGAGGGGCTAATGGTCGTTATACATTAATCCATCCAGGCAGTCAAAGGTGCGACTACAGCTCCAACCGACACTAAGGCCATGGGCTCCGCCTCGTCCGACCTCTAGCCATGGGCTCCGCCTCGTCTGACCCCATGGTCCTGCGATCCGCCTCGCCCGACCTCTAGGCGGGCTCTGCCTCGTCCGACACCGAGGTCGTGGGCTCCATCTCGCTCGACCTCTAAGGGCAAGCTCCACCTCGCCCGACCTCTAAGGGCGGGCACCGCCTCGCCCAACCCCAAGGTCGCGTGATCCGCCTCGCCCTACCTCTAGGGACAGGCTCCGCCTCGCCCAACACTAAGGCCGCGGGCTCTATCTCACCCGACCCCCGTGGGTGGGCTCAGCCTCGCCCAACATGTGAGGGCTGGCTCTGTCTCACCCAATGTCTAAGAGCTGGCTCCGTGTAACACCCCGGGTGTTTAAGTATTAAAATTGGACATATCATCATATGCATTGCAAGGCATTGGTCATATTACAAACTTTGATATGCATTCACTAAAACAAGTTTACATTTATGCTATAAGTATTGCTTGGTATTGTTTGAATCAAGTTTGAAATCTTTGTATTGATTTGAAATTCCGAAAACCCTGATTTTCAATATTTAAATCCTACCCTGAAAACCCATTTCAAAATTGAAGCACATTTTGGGGTTGAGTCTAAAAGCAAAGTTGTAGAGCTTGTCGAGTTGTACAAAGTTGGTTTTTAGAGTTTTTCAAGTTGTTTAGTAAAATTTGAAGTTATTTGAAAAGGCGAAATTCCTTAAATGTCCCCTATTTGAATTCAAAAGTTCATTTTAAAATGTAGACCGAATTAGGGGTTGGTTATAAAAACAAAGTTGTAGAACTTTTGATTTTGAACAACTTTTGTTTTTGGAGATTTTTGAGTTGTTATAAAAATTTGGGAGTAATTTATGTTTCAAACTGGATGGCAATTCTGTAATTTCGATGAACAGTGTTCACCGCTCTTGCTACACCGCCGGCGACCTTCGATTTGCTTCCAGCGTGGTGTGGTCGCTGGCCGTCTTTTAGCCTTGGCCATCATGGCGTGGTGAAGGCCATACCTCCGTGATAGCTTCCTTGCGCTTGTCACAGCTCGAGCCGCTCTATTTAGCCTTGTCTTCACCAAAAACTTCGCGGTGCGCCACCGTTTGCCCCGCCCTCTTGCTCTGTTTTCCGACGCCACGAGTCTACTGCCATACCTCCCATGCTCACCATCACTTTAGCGCACTCCAGCATTTGCAAAGCTTGTCACAGCTCTCGCCTACTCCTTTGCACAATCCAACCAACCTGCTTTTTAAGCTCAGTGCGTGGTGTATCTATTTGAATAAACTGTTGTAATACTTCAATGACTCAGTAATGTGATCCACCTTAGAAATCGTGGATGATTCAAAGGAGGTTCCCATGAGGACACCCGATAGTCTTCTTAAGTTCTATGAGTGAATAGGAACGTATGCATAGATGTCAAAGGTTGTTGGACCTCTCTGTGACATTATTTAGGAAAAATGTGTTGTTTTTCAGTACCCTATAATTTAGGAGGTTCTACCGCACTCCGCCTCGCCTGAAAATTGATGTCATGTGAGGGCGGGCTCGCTTTGCCCGACGTCCTTTAGTGATTTAGGTTTTGTTTGAGAGATTGAGTGATGTCCTTGCATTGCCCGATCCTCAAGCATGACTCCTAACGGAAGCTCACGCCGACGCCAACCACTACAAGCCAGAAAGTACAACCCAAGGTCAAACTTCTAGCATCGTGTAGGGAGCGGTCACGTCTCAACATGACCTATCCCCGTGACATGTCTTTCCAGGGAACTCACATCACCCACAGTGATGGACGTGTGGTCACTATGCTGCCTACTCTGCCTCGACGCTATGCTCACGATCAAAGTCGACGTCATCTGGTTCACCGGACCGCCTACTTATGGGACATGGAGTGGGACATCTCGACCAGGCCGACAACGCCAGACATGGCATCATCGGAGAAATTAAGCGCCCATTGTTGAATTGCATCGGGTGAGCTATCCTCACCACACCACCAACCTGTTCTATTACAGGACTCCCCACGCAAAGGAAAACAAAGGCCCGGAGACCCTGAAGGACTTTCTCTCTCTCTCGTTCTCCTCTTTTCTCCCGCTGTAACCCGTGCTTTCTCTTGGCCTATAAAAGGGAAAGCAGGGCACCCCACTAAAGGCATCGCACCGCATTAGATCAAAACAACTAGCATCGAGACTCGAACACATAGCCGAGCAGCGACCGAGCTCTCGGTACCCCTTCGTTCTTTCCACCAGAGACTTGGGACCTGTCCCTCTCTCGACCGTTTGTAACCCCTACTATGAACTTTTCAGTGCTAGTAACATGAGCAACAAAGTATTAATTAACTAGATGTAGGGACATTACTATGTTATTGTAAGACTTCCGTTGTTTTTACCAAAGATAAACCTCGTGTCCTCTTAGAACACCATCCGAGATAGACACGTAATATTAGAAATTTACTCGTTGGTGTTTACTCAAAACACTGACAGTTGGAGCACCAGTTTGGGGCCTTTTGTGCGTCTCGACATCCACACCAGGCCTCGGATGGCTAATCGCAACGTCAGTCGGGGCCCGAGCGCGCACGTGCGCTTCGGGGACCTGGACTTCATCGCCACGATGGAAGGAGAGTTGGCGCAGGCTCCTGCCGTCGTCCAACCTCTCCACTCCACCGGCCTCGGCGCAATCGCTGAGGCGCTGGAGGAGCTACAGCTGCACGAACCGGAGGCCCGTGCCGTCGGAAGCGACCAGCTCCTCAACTTCGACTACGGGAGGCTAGAGCGCCAGCTCAGCACCTTCCTGGGACCCCGACCATCCTAGGAGGACCTGCGCCACCTCACTTTTTCGTTTGCCAACATCATGACGTGGCTTGCCGAAGGAGAGATGCTCTCTCCAGAATACCTCATCCGGAGCGCCCCGACAGTGCTCCCATACAGGCCGTGCACTATGGTTCTGGTGCATGAGCGTCTCGACCCCCACCATGACGCACATGACACCATCCATGCCCATAGGCGTAATGCACCCTCAGAACAACCCGACAAGGACGTGTCGGTCCACTAGGCGTGGTAAGGCGGCAGGCTGTGCACCGTGCTTCCGGTGCATGAGCGTCTCAGCCTCCACTGTGACGCACACGACACCCTCGACGCCATAGGCATACCTACGGCGATTCGAGGGAGGGGGCTAGACACGGCTACCACACATGTCGTGGCAGACGCTACGACAGCAGTGAGGACCAAAGCCTGAGCCCCGACTTGACGGGACCTCAGGCCTTTCGCTGACGCATCCTCAAGGGCAAGGCGAAGCAGGACGAGGATGTCGGCGAAGGCGCCTCCAACCATCCCAACAAGAAGAAGAATAAACAGCGGCACGAGGGCTCGCTCGTGGCCACTGCCAACCGTAAGGGAGGCTAAAAGCCCGTCGAGGGTACCCTGAACCACTTTGAGAGGCTGCTCAAAGGGCCATGCCCGAACCATGCTTTCTCCGTCGAGCACCTATACAAGGACTGTGGCCTCTTAAAGCGGTTCTTGTCTGGGGGCTTCAACAAGGGAGAGCACATGAAGGAGACTAGCTAGATGAAGCGTGCGACGTCCTCCTCCTCTGCTCAGCCAAGTACCAGCAAGCGTTGCATTGGTACCATGGCCATTGAGTGCGAGGTCGGGCCTTCAACGTTAGGAACCTGCTGCTCCGCTTCGTCCAGAGCAACAAGATCCGCCACAAGTTCTCTCCACCGTAGGAGGGACCGCACGTCGTCACGGGGGTGCTCCGACCAGGCACCTACAGGCTCAAGGCCATCGACGGCGAAGCTTTCGTCAATGCCTATAACATTGAGCAACTACGCCACTTTTCACCCTTAATATATGCACATTTTCTCTTATCAGTTTCATTATCAACGCCCTGATCTTTAGGTGACGCTCGACCCTGGCAACAACAGAGGGTCGGGCCTCACTCAGGGACTAATAAGAGCGTACCTACCCGATAGACATTCTCTATGCCCGACCTTCTCTCATGTTAAGACCTAGAAGCGAGGTTGGTGGAAATGAACCCTGAGTATAACTGGTCGAACTGCGAGAAACCTACGCCCCTGACGGCTATGGTGCCTTTGCTCACCGGCCTGATCAGAGTTTTTTTCCGCACTCCGGGCTTTGTGGCGTTAGCTACAACAAGAGTCAGTGCGCATCTAAGAGTATATCCACCTAGCAAATGTTTCTCTGTGTCCGACCCCCTCTCATGTTAAGATCTAGGAGCTAGGGTTATGGGAATAGACTCTGAGTATAACTGGTCGAACTATGAGAAACCTATGCCCCAGTGGCTATGGTGCCTTTGCTCATCAGCGTGATCAGAGTCCGTTCACCCGCACCCCAAGCTTCGAGGCCTCAATGACAGAAAGGGTCGGAACGCACTAACCTTTTTATACAAAAAAGGGAGAAAGGCTAAAACTGTTTGGCCATAACAAAATTTTAGAGCTTGTTCATTTATTACAAGTTCACCACCTGGCTTATCTGCCTAACTAAATTCTTGTGCGGGGATGTTTTCATCCCCTGTCTCCGCAGGTAAGTCCTATCCCAGCAGGTAACACAAGTCGATCGGACGGCTGGGCTGATACCGAGAGGTGGGTAGAAAGTAGCAGGAGGCCTCACGCGGGTTATGCCGACCCCGTCACGAACGATGGACCCCGATTCCACTCAAACATGTCCGGTAAGTCCTATCCCAGCAGGTAACACAAGTCAATTGGATGGCTTGGCTGATACCGAGAGGCAGGTAGGAAGCAGCAGGAGGCCTCACGCGGGTTATGCCGACCCCGTCATGAACGACGAACCTAGATTCCACTCAAACATGTCCAGTAAGTCCTATCCTAGGAGGTAACATAAGTCGATCGGATGGCTTGGCTGATACCGAGAGACAGGTAGGAAGCAGCAGGAGGCCTCACGTGTGTTATGCTGACCCCGTCATGAACAACGAACCCAGATTCCACTCAAACATGTCCGGTAAGTCCTATCCCAGCAGGTAACACAAGTCGATCGGACGACTTGGCTGATACCGAGAGGCAGGTAGGAAGTAGCAGGAGACCTCACGCGGGTTATGCTGACCCCATCACGAACGACTGACCTAGATTCCACTCAAACATGTTCAGTAAGAGCACCCCAAACCCATCATTCGTGCCATCAAGGTACGACCTACGCCAGCAGGGCGCCCTTTATTTATGCACGCTTTCTCTTATTAATTTAACTATCGAGCCCCCGACCCCAGCAATGGCAAGGGTTGGGTCACGCTCGAGGGCTGGCAAGGGTGTCTATTCGGTAGATATTCTAGATGCTCAACCCCTCTCTCGCGCTAAAACC
Source organism: Miscanthus lutarioriparius (assembly GCA_904845875.1). NCBI lineage: Eukaryota > Viridiplantae > Streptophyta > Magnoliopsida > Poales > Poaceae > Miscanthus > Miscanthus lutarioriparius. The sequence continues at coordinate 90,878,063 of CAJGYO010000006.1, forward strand.
TAAAGGCAAGGTGTGCAAAAACAAACTCTAAGCAAAACAGGTCAGACCGCTAGAAACCTACGCCCCAGTGGTTATGGCATTTCTACTCACCAGCGTGATCAGAGTTTTTCTCCCCGCATCCCAAGCTTTTGCCTTTGCCTTATCGGGAAGGGATTGGAGGAGCCCCCTTACGGAATCTCCACCAAGGAGGGGCCAGTGGGCCACCCAAATCGATCGAACGATTTGGGCCGCTACCGAGAGATGGGTCACCTTTACTTTACGCACATTTATTTCGCTATCGAGCCCATGACCCCAGCAACAGCAAGGGGTCGGGCCTCGTTCGGGGGGTGGCAGGAATGTCTATTCGGTAGACACTCTCTATGCCCGACCCCTCCTCATGTTAAAAAACTAGAGGCAAGGTATGCGGAGACAAACACTGAGTGAAACTGGTCGGACCACAAGGAACCTACGCCCTAGTGGCTACGGCATTATTTGATCACCAGTGGGGTCAGAGTTTTTGTCCCTGCATCCCAAGCTTTAGCCTCCACCTTCCCCGGAAGGATTTGGAGAAGCCCACCTATGGAGTCTCCATCAAGGAGAGGTCGGTAGGTCACCCAAGGCCAATCGGATGGCTCGGTCGCGGCTGAGATACGGGCAAAGGGCAGTGGGATACCTCATGTAGGTTATGCCAACTCCGTCATGAATGACGAACCTGGACCCCACACAGACATATCCGGTCGAGACCTCCCCAAACCCATCACTCGAGCCATCCAGGTAACTTTACCAACCCCCAGTTTACTTCTCCAATACATGAGCATTCATTCATCCATTCTCATGCACGCATTCATACATTCATTCATTCAGTCATACATTCGTTCATACATTCATTCATACATTCATCTCATACATCCAAGCATTGCATATGCATTCATACATTCATTCATATACGCATTCATACATTCATTCATTCAGTCATACATTCATTCACACATTCATTCATACATTCATCTCATACATCCAAGCATTGCATATGCATTCATACATTCATTGCTATACTCATTCATACATTCATCGCATACATCCAAGCATTGCATATGCAATTATTGCATCATAATGCTTCGCATCGCGTCACGAAGCGGTAGTCATCTCATTCGACATGAGCGGCGACCGACCGAGGTTCGAAGGCCAGCCCACGCAGGGCTCGAGGCCGCCTCACGTCAAACAGAGCCAGGGGAGAAAAACTTAGATGAGCCCCAGCGGCCTTGCCCGACCACGCTTAGAAGCGGACAAGGACATCTAGACCTTTCTTGTTTGATCCTAACCTCGAGCCAAGCCCATAGAATCTCCATCGAGGAGAGGCCAGCGGGCCACCTGAGTCGCTCTGAAGCGACACGGGCATTTGTCGAGAGGCGGGTTAAGGAGCAGTGGAATGCCACATGAGGGCTATGTCGACCCCGTCAGCGGATGACGGACCCGGATTCCACTCGGACGTGCACGTTAGCGAGCTCACCGAGCGCAACACTCGAGCCATCAAGGCAAGTGTTATTAGCTCAACCCCTTCATTTGCGAAAACTGAGGACGGGGTGATGCATGAAATCTGGTCAACCCCTAATGACCCCCCGGGGCTCGGGGACTCGAGCTGCTCGACCTGAAATTGGGGGACCGAGGTTCAAAGGCTGACCCACAAAGGGCCTGAGGCTGCCTCGTGTCGAACAGAGCCAGGGGAGAAAATACAGATGAGCCCTAGTGGCCTTTGCTCGACCCGCTTGGAAGCGAACAGGGTCATCTCAATCTTCTTGTTCGATCCTAACCTTGAGCCAAACCCACAGAATCCCCACTGAGGGGAGGCCATCGGGTGACCAAGCTGCTATTCGGAATGGCTCGGGCATCTATCGGAAGGTGGGTTAAGGAGCAATGGAATGCCACACAAGAGCGATGCCGACCCCATCACGAATGACGGACCTAGTTTCCACTCGAACATGCCCGTTAGCGAGCTCACCGAGTGCATCACTCAAGCCATCGAGGCAAGTGACGTTAGCTCAACCCCTCCGGTTGTGGAAACCGTAGACAGGGCGACGATCACAAAGACGAGATGACCCTAGACCGGACCCCTAGTATGCGCGGGGGCTCGAGGCAAGTTGGACTCGCAAGGAGACCGAACGTGTGGTCGCAGAACGATGGCTCAGAACCTAGGGAGGGGTACGTGCGAAAACAAGAGACATTTTCTCCTACTAATTTCACTATCCCTTCCTCGATCTTTAGTGATACCCGACCCTAGCAACGGCAAGGGGTTGGATCTCACTTGGGGGCCAATAAGGGTATAAATACACCCTTTTGAAACAATCGCCACGCCCGACACCCTTCCTCACATTAAACCTAGTAGCAAGGTCTATGGAAAAGAACGACTGAGCAAGGCTGGTCAGACTCCGTGAAACCCTTGCCCCAGCAGCTACGGCACTCTTGCTCACCAGCATGATCAGAGTTTCCCTCCTACACCTTGAGCTCTACAGTCTTAACAAACGGAAAGGTCAGAACGCACCAAAACAAAGGAACAGACTTGGTCAAACGAAACAAAATGGCGAGTTTGTTTAAACGATACACAAAGGTCAGCACTTGTTCGCTGATTACAACAATGATCATCCGACCTATCTGACTAACTAGCCCCTCTAGGGGAGAACTATGTCTTCTATCCTATCCGCCAGGTCCTATGAAAGGAGAGCCACCGCCGTCTCCATCTCCTCCAGCTCATGGGCTTCATAGCCAGGCGCAAAGCCGTGGCTCATCGCCTCTAGGTCAATGTTGTCCCCGTAATGAGAATGAGCAATCATGAAGGATTGATTAACCTCGGCGTGAAGGGCATTCCTTTTGAGCTGGCACAACCGAGCCATGATCTCGACAGCACCAGCCGTAAGCGAGCTAGTCTTCGATGATCGCACCACTTGAAGGTCGTTGCAGACCACTCCGATGGCGGCGCTCAGGATACCGAACTCGTCGCTCTCCGCCTGAAGATTCCTCCATGCCTTGGCAAGGTCCAAAGCCAGCTCGGCAGAGACACTCTCGGCCTCCAGCTTCTGAGCCATCACATTTTCAAGCTTAGCCTAGAGGGAGTCGACCTTCTGCTATGCATCGTCGCGCTCTTAGCAGGCGGATCATGCTCTCGGAGGGCCTGGTCGTGCTCCTCATGAGCCGCGCCATGCTCCGAGCAGAGCCTCTCTGTGGTTTGGAACAGCTCATCCCGCTCCTCACGCAGTCGGGCGACCACCTCGGCATCCAGGTTCATCCTCTTCTCTAGGGCCACGAGCTTCTCCTCGGCCCCCAGCTTTAGCTCCCTTTCCCGCTCAACCTCGGCTAGAAGGTCGAGGATCCATTGGCGGGTCTCGGCATCCTTATGGAGTAGCTAGTCCCACTCCTTCCTAACCTTGGCGGCCTCCTCGTCATTGTGGCATGATCCCGCCGATAGGGCCTCGAACGCCCTCTCGGTCTCGTCAGCATGCCGATGGGCCTCGGCCACCCTCGACCGAAGACTGCCCGCCTCCTCGGCGAGAGGAGTCAGCTCAGCCAACCTCTGCTGGGCGGCAACAAGCTAAGCGGTCACCTCCCCGTGCAGTCGTGCCTCCTCGATGAGGCGGTCCTAGGTTTCCTTCTGATCACGAATGAACTAAGACTTCCCCCGGCTACGAGCTATGAGGGACTGTAGGAAGACGATGGTTAGGATACAAAAAAGCACATAGAGAAAGAAAAGGGCAAGAAGCAGGGTCAAGTGAATACCTAGCTAGAGGGAATGACAATGTCGCACAAGGCACCTCGGGCGTGTTCCAGAGCTTCGAGCACGGACGCGACCCCCACGTCGAGGCTCTCCCGCTCCATGCTCTCTGTGGCGGCACAAGAGTGAAGAGCGTCGATGTTGGATCCTCCGGACTCACCCACCGAAGCAGGGGCTCACTCTGCGTAGGTGAGTCACTGCCCACCGACATCAGGGCCAGGGATGGCTCCCTACCAGCTCCAAGTGCCGCTGAGCCCTCTCACTGTGACGTTCCTGCTAGGATGTCCCCTTCGGTTATGGAAGGGGTCAGCGGTATGGGTAACGACCTCTCTATCAGCACCACGATGTTTAGGGACCCCTCGTCCACGTCCCCCTTCGTTTGGCCCATGCTAGACTCCATCGCCTAGACTGCCAATGGCACGGGTCACGCCAGTACCTCAGGCTCCACCATGATAGCACCCGACCTTAACCCACCTGTCATAGCCACCACCACCTCCATCTGCGTTGGCGGGGTCACGACTGGCTACGTCGCACCCACCGTGGTCAGCGCCATGAGCGCGGTCGGCATCCCCATTAGCCCCATCGCTGGCAGCGGTGTCGCTGCCATCATTGGCTGCTCGGTGACCTTTGAAGGCACCCCTTGGGCCCCCATGTACGCCCGTCCCACCGAGGGCACAAGCGCCACCATGGGCAGCGCCTGTCCAGCCAGAGGCGCGGTCACACTAGCACTGCTCCAGCCTAAAATGGGCGTGGCACCAGCCGGCAGCTGCCGCCTCGCTTAAAGGGTGACGCTCTTCTTTGGCGCTAGCACCAATGGATTACGCTGCCTCCCGACGCTGCAAGAAACGAAAAACATAAGTCACGATGAAATCCACCCAAAACAGAGGAAGCAGGGGAATTGATAACTTACCTTAGTGTCGTCAGGCAGCATATACGTTTGGGGGGCGAACCCCCCGACCTCTGCTCCACCTTGTTGGGGCACGGCCGCTTCGAGCTCGACCCCTGCTCCTAGGCAGATAGGCCCACTCCCCTTGACTCTTGGGAGCCGGCAGCGGAGCCACCTGCCTCCGCCGACATCTCAAGCGTGGCGGTAGAGCCACCCGCCACTATTGACTCCTGAGGGAGGCTGACGATATGTCCCACCTCTGCTGGCTCCTCGAACGTACCCTCCCTTCCGTGGAGCGGAAAGGGTCCTGACTCCTACAAGGGCGAACCACTACCTATCAGCGCATCTTCGTTCTCCAGGATGCCCTACTCGACATTGTCGGCTACCTCATCATCGTCGCCATCATCATCGTCATCGTCGCTGTCGGTGTCCTCCCCCCCGTTCCCGCGCCTGCAGCTTCCACTGCGTTTTCCTCCTCTTGTCCTCCTTTGCCTTCCTCAACCGCTTGCCCTCGGTGCGATTCGCAGCTCTCACAGATGAATCCCTTGGCAACGGAGCTGGGTGATCTATGAAGATGAGGTCCCTCGGCTAGTCCCGTCCCCCTCAAAGTTAATATCAAGAGATCGGGAAGTCAACTGAAGAAAAGTCACGGAAAGGGGAAACTTACGAAGACGACGTAACCGGGCTCTAGCCACATCGAAGGATGCCCCGACACTAGATAAATGAAGTCAAGGGGGGCGCCCGCGTCTTCCCGTGATTTCCCCATCGCCTCCTTGATGCATTGCGCACTCTCGGAGTTGGAGGGCGCTCCCTCGACAAGCTTCGTTCCATCAAACGACGCCTCGGGTGCCATCGCGTACAGCGAGAGAGCACGCGTCATCAACGGCACCACCCTCCTTGCGTGGTAGGCCCCGATGACACCCAACCCCTTCAGACCTCTCTCCTTCAGGATGCGGATGGCAACGATGTGATCCCTGATCTTCTTCTTGTCCTTCTCCGGGATGCCCCACTTCCTCCATGACTCTAGGGCCTCCTCGATTAGGTGCTCGGTGAATTCCGGCAGGGCGGCGGCATCGTCGTTCTTAAGGTAGAACCACTACGAGTGTCACCCCTTGTTGGATGTCGATAGCTGCATCGGTGGGTACTCGCCGACTCGATTGTTCCAGAGATGGATGCCGGCGCACCCCATCGGCATGTGCAGCTCCTGCCTGCTGCTTTTCTCCCTCTTCTTCTAGAGGGTGATGGCGAAGATGTACCTCTAGAGATCAAAGTGGGGGTTGATCCCTAGGAATCCTTCGCACAGGGCGATGAACGCCACCATGTGCTGGATCCCGTTGGGATTGAGGTGTTGCAACTCGATCTTGTAGTAATGCAGCAGCCCCCGAAGAAATTTATGGGCAAGGGTAGCGAACCCACGCTCATGGAAGTACGTGAATGACACCACGTAGCCATCGAGCGGTGACGGCAGATCCTCCTCACTGGGCAGTAGCCACTCCTCGGCCGAGGTCCGCGCGCGGAGTAGGCCTCGATGGACAAGGCCCTCCATGCGCTGGAAGGTGATGTCAGAGCGGCACCACAGATCCATTGGAAGATGGGGGTGGGTGGATGCGAGCTCGACGGCAGTGGGGACGTGGATGCAGGAAGCCTAGGCGATTGGTGCGATGGTTGCAGATGCGAAGGCAAGAAGGCAAGGTATGAAACCCGGGGGCGAACCCTTTGGTTTTATAGGGGCAACGGGTGTGAGGAAACCAACTGCCCACCTAGATCTCCGTGCCTGCCATGATCTGCCACAATGTCACGCTGTGGGATATGCACACACAATCCCTATCCGTTCCCTCGAAAAACTTGCCAAACGTTTTGCCTCTCCGGACGGGCCACGACTTGTCGCAAGTGCAAGGAATACGGATCTAAAAACACGTCTACGGCCCGTCTCAGCCTAGGAGCTCAAAGGTTGGCCCATCGACGGGTTCGACAACTGCTCTGGACACCTTCAAGGTAAGGAAGTATAAAGGGGTGGGTCCGCTAGCGACCAGCGCCTAGGCGCACAAGCGTTGTGGGCATCCTGGCCCACATTCGAATCTCGGTTGGGTACGATCCAAGGTTTTTTCCCCAAGGAAGGCAGAGAGCCCTCGGGACCGGTCGAACGGACCCGAGAACTATATGGATTGACAGTTGAGAATCTGGAGTCGATCACCAGCTGGCCCTAGCCGGATCCTCGCAAACAGGATACCAGGGCCCTAATCAGGAAAGACCTTTTCTAAACCACCAAAACTCATGGCCATACCCGCGAAGGGACCGGTCTCGATGAAAGGGAACCACCGTTCCCAGGTTACGTCATGGGCTACTGAAGAAGGCCAAAGCTCTTAGGGTCCCCCATTCGGAAAAGCCTCCAAATGAGTATTCTACTCCTCCAAAAGCTTGGGGGCTACTATCGGGGACCAATACTAGGGTACCCAAAGAGGAGGGGCTAATGGTCGTTATACATTAATACATCCAGGCAGTCAAAGGTACGACTACAGCTCCAACCGACACCCGAGGCCGCGGGCTCTGCCTCGTCCGACCTCTGACCGCGGGCTCCGCCTCGCCCGACCCCAAGGTCGTGCGATCTGCCTCGCTCGACCTCTAGGGGCGGGCTTTGCCTCGTCCGACACCGAGGTCGTGGGCTTCGTCTCGCCTGACCTCTAAGGGCGGGCTCCGCCTCGCCCGACATCTAAGGCGGGCACCGCCTCGCCCAACACCAAGGTCGCGTGATCCGCTTTGCCCGACCTGAATTTTTTTTAATTTTAACACTTTTTGTAAACTAATTTTAAATCTAACTCTGTTTAATTTTTTTCCAAAACTAACACTTTTGGCCGCGCCTATTGCCATGGCGCGGCAAAACGTCTGTGCCGCGCCATGCATGGTGGCGCGGCTGGTGGATAACGTGGCGACGACCGGGGCTGCTGACCGGTGACGTGGCAGGGCCTGCCGCGCCTCCGATCTTAGCGCGGCACTGACGCGCCCTGATTAGTGGCGTGGCAGCGCCGGGTAGCCCTGCCGCATGCATGCCTGCACCTGCACACACGGCAATGCAACGTCAAATCAAGTCCAATCCAAACCCAGGCTACCATGCTATCATGTTATACACATGGCAGTGCATAGCTGTGCTTCCTACTCATGCCACTATCATGCTATACTACGCCTCTACTAGTATGCCTGCCCCATGCCACTATCATGCTATACTGCGCTCGATCTATCCACCTCAATCTGTGTTTTGTACTACTACTAGTAGATTGAGCTATCAATTATTTATTTTTATATTCTATTCTAATCAACTTCAAAACTACACACGGTCAGACAGAAATAGTGTAGCCAAACGGGTAGACTTGTTGGTTGGACATTGATTTCTATTTTGCCATATATAAATCTGGATTCGAATATTGGAGTATGAATGCAAAACAAATAAAAGTTGGATACATATGGTAGCATCCGGATATCTAATAAAAAATTAAAAGAATATAAATAAATAACTATTTCAATCAAATATAAAACATTCATAAGGAAACTAATACAAAAGTATGGATGCAAAAATATTAGTCAACAGCAAAAAAAACAATAATGAATCAATATATGTAAAATTTAAGAAAAAATAATAAAATAATGAATCAATATACATAAACTTTATAACAACAAATATAAACTAAATCAAGTCAACATTGAAATAAACTTAGTATCTATATCTTAATATTAAATTTTATAGCACTAGTCATTAATCATATGTCATCATACTTTCTAAATAGTTTCATCATATTCATTATCGTTGGATATTTTGGGTTTCTTTAATATGAAACTAAAATTGGATAAAGAGAGAGAAAAGTTATGTGGAATAAATCGGGACATATCCATTTCAGCATCTATATTCTATACCAAAAACATATGCGAAATATACGGATATCCAAATTTAAGATTTGTCGAATATAAATTTAGACAAGACGGTAAACAGCTCGATATCCGTTTCCACCCTAGTACTCTTAAGGGCCCCATGGTACTGGCCTACTCGTACTCCCATACTTGATGCTTCTAGGTGCTGGCCTGTTCGCTTGAGCCGGCTTATTAGCTAGAATCTATAGTATTTTTTTCTCACAATAAAATAGCTTCAGCTAGCTTTAATATCAGCCGAACATGTCGAAATTTTCTCCTGCGCCTATTCAATTTGTGACCAGCACGCATGTACGTGTGCCATGTACTACTACGTCCAACCGGAAACCGCTGCCTATTGCATGGAAACGGATATTGAGCTGTTTCCGGTTGCCTATTCATGGAAACCGCAGCCTTCCAGTTGGACGAATATTGAGATATTCGTACTAAGTTTATTTCAATGTTGACTTGATTTAGTTTATATTTGTTGTTATAAAGTTTACGTATATCGATTCATTATTTTATTATTATTTTCTTAAATTTTACATATATTGATTCATTATTGTTTTTTTTTGTTGACTAATATTTTTGCATCCATACTTTTGTATTAGTTTCCTTATGAATGTTTTATATTTGATTGAAATAGTTATTTATTTATATTCTTTTAATTTTTTATTAGATATCCGGATGCTACCATATGTATCCAACTTTTATTTGTTTTGCGTTCGCATTCCAATATTCGAATCCAGATTTATATGTGGCAAAAAAGAAATCAATGTCCAACCAACAAGTCTATCCGTTTGGCTACACTATTTCTGTCTGACCGTGTGTAGTTTTGAAGTTGATTAGAATAGAATATAAAAATAAATAATTGATAGCTCAATCTACTAGCAATAGTACAAAACATGGATTGAGGTGGATAGATCGAGCGCAGAAGGAAGGAGGTCCCGCCGTCTACATACAGTATGTAGGCCAGTAGCATGGGGCAAGCATACTAGTAGAGGCGTAGTCTCTTATTATCAAGCCGGGAGACTTTGGCCGCCAACCAGGGTGGCCACGTCGCTCGAAATTCCCTCGTCCATCGGATCTTCCATCCGATGGCCACCGTTGCTTGAAACGGATTTTGCCGGGAGCGGATTCTGGCCCTGCTTCTTCTCTTCTTTGTGCTACCCGTTGCTGTTGTCTGGCTTTTACTTCGGAGCTAGCCCACCAAATATATACAGCGGCTTCCGATCCCCCTTCCCGGCTTCTCCCCCTTTCTTCCTCTCTCTTCGTCGCTCCCTCTTGCTCTTGTCCGCTCCCTCCCGCTCTCCCTCTCCGTCCCAGTCGTGCTGACGGCCGCGGCCGCGGCCACCACCGGCCTACGCCTGCCCGGCGGCGTCTCCCGCACGATGGATCCAGCTCAGTACGGCCCACCCTACCATGGCGGGGGGACCTGCCTTGCCACTGTGGACGCCGCTGTTGCAGCTAGCCAAACCCTAACTCAGTCGCTTTCATGGCCCCGCCGCTCCGCCGTCCGCCTCTGCCTGCACCGGCCTCCGTTCGCCAGCTACGCTCCTCTGCGGCCTCGCACGGGAAGGAGCCCCCACCAATCTCGGCCTCGGCGGCTCCACTCTCTCAAAGGGGCCCGTCCGCTGCTCCGTCGTCTGCGACATCTGGCCGGCTGCACGGCTGCGGTGCAGCGTCCTCTTCGGAAGGTTCCAGGGCCCGTCCTTGTTCTTCCCTGCTGGTACTCTTTCCCATCCCTGGTAATTTCCACACTAGCGCCGTTTCGTTTTACCTTTACTGTGAGCCGAGGGCGCCCTCGAAGCGGTGCCGCACCAGCATAGGCGGGAGCCGACGGCTGTGTTTCCAGTCTCTTTGTTCCATTCTATTTCTACATTGATTCTGAAATGCTATATAAATTCTAATGATTTATTTATACATTGATGCTACATAAATCAAGAACCCAGAAAAATATAATAGGCGGTACTGACGAACTATGCGTTAGTGATTAGTTAATTGTGTTGATGCACACTGCATTCCATTTCTTTTCTGAACATCAGCTTTGTTACATTCTCAGAGCATAAGCTTTGTTTGGAACTTTGGATTCAACTCGATACACAGGGATTTCATGAAATGGCAACGATGGACTTCCCTATTTTTCTGGTTTGTTTTGTAAGGAAAATGGACCCTTGGCCCATTTACTTTGGATTTTGGTGTTTGATGACCAACACAACCAAATTGGACTAATGAATTTGCAAGTGTTTGTTTTGTAGTCCAATAGGGCGCAAGACGTGACTTGGACGAAGGCGACATGATGATCTGATGATCAACACCTCAAGCAAGACCTTAGAAGCACAAGAAAAGACCCAAGATGTCAAGCAAAGTCCAAGCATGAAGATAGCAACCAAGCCATGCGCAAGATGGCGAAGAAACGAGCTCGCAGAGGCGACCGGACGCTGGAAGCGTGACCGGACGCTGGACCGGTGGCTCGGCAGACAGGCGACCGGACGCAAGGACCGGACGCTGGCGGCAACCGACCGGACATAGGAACGCAGCGTCCGATCGAGTACAGAGAGGTTCCAGGCGCGCGAAACTGCGACCGGACGCGTCCGGTGGCAGTCGACCGGACGCTGGCAGCGTCCGATCGGTAGTTCGCGGCTACAACGGTCGGGATGACCAGACATGTCCGGTCAGGACGATTCAGCGTCCGGTCACTACCAGTTTTGTGGGAGTTCGACCCCAACGGCTACTTTCTCAGTGGGGCTTATAAATACAACCCCCAACCGGCCATTTGGAATGTGTGGAGCTGAGGAAACATACCAAGGGTGTTGATACACCATTTTAGTGATCTCCACTTGCTAAGTGCTTAGTGTTTCATCAGGTGATTAGCGTAGGTGCTTTGCGAAGTGATTAGGTTGATTAGACCACCGCTTATGCGCTTGCTCTAGGTGTATGCCTAGTGTTTAGTGAGGTTTGCATACCTCTTACCACCCCGTGCTTGCGAGTACAAGAGTTGTACATCGGAGGGGCTTGAAGTCTTGCGAGATCGCACCAACCACGTTTGTGGTGCGGCCGCCACCGTGTACCGAAGGGAACAAGGCCCGCGGCGTTTTGGCCGAAAGCTTGATAGTGAAGACGGCGGGGAGCATCCGGGAGAGGCTTGCCGGAAGGCACGTCGGAGACCCACTTGCGCGTGGGGAAGGCCCGAGGCTATCCACAGAGTTACCCGACTGAGAGCTTGGCCCTTGTGAGGGATTCCTTGCGAGGGGCTCCAACGAGAACTAGGGGGAAGCTTGCGCGCTTCTCGATACCTCGGTAAAAATATCAGAGTCATCGACGGGAGTTTGCATATCTCTACCTTGCTCTTTAAGCTTCCGCATTTACATTGATCATATTATTATCATTTGCGGTAGAGATAGCAACACACTAGCAAAACCGTAGTTGAACATCTAGATAGATTATCTTTTGCATAGGTTTTGCTAGAGGTAGAAAAAGAGGCCATAGTTTAGAGTTAGATTTTTAAGTTGCCTAATTCACCCCCCCCCCTCTTAGGCGTCACGGTCACCTTCAATTGGTATCAGAGCCGGTTGGCTCATATTTGGACCTTTGGCTTAACCGTCGTTGAGCCGACGCTATTGTAGAGTGGTTGGGATGGATACCGCTAGGCCTCCACAATTTGACGACACTAACTTCCCATACTATAAAGCTAGAATGGCTTGCCACCTTGAGGCGGTTGATTTGGGTGTATGGAGAGTCACTCGTGATGGGATGAAACCCATCAAGAATCCCGAAAAACCCACAAAGAGTGATGAAAAAGAAATGCATTTTAATGCTAGAGCTAAGAATTGCTTGTTTGAATCATTTAGCATGGATGTGTTTAACCAAGTGTTCACCTTAAATACGGCACATGAAATTTGGTTAAAACTTCAAGAGCTCCATGACGGTACAAGTAATGTCCGTGAGCAAAAACATTGTCTAGCTAAGCAAAATTATGATTCCTTTGCTATGAATGATGATGAGCTTGTTCGTGATATGTATTCTCGATTGAATCTAATTATCAATGAGCTCCATTCAATAGGATTATTAAAGCTAGATGATGCGGACATCGTGAGGAAGATCATCTCCGTTCTACCACAAAAGAAATATGCAAGCATCATCACCATCCTTCACAACATGGAGAACTTGAGCACCATGACCTCGGGCATTGTCATTGGCAAGCTAGTGGCATTTGAAATGTCACGTAAGATGGGTCAAGGAGAAGCATCTTCATCAAGCAAAGGCAAAGCTCTCGCTTGTAGCGAAAAGAAAAAGATGAAGGGCAAGAAAGTTGAGTCAAGCTCAAGCTCAAGCTCCTCAAGTGAAGAAGAAGAAGATGAGGATGATGATGATGATGATGAACAAGAATCAAGTGATGATGATCAATCTTCCTCCTCCACCTCCGACCTTGATGAAGAATCAATCAAATTAATCAACAAGGTGGAGAAGATGATCCAAAGGCTCAATGTCAAGGGTGTGCCCATCCAAATTCAAGATCTCATTTTCACCAATCAAAGAAATGAGCAAAGAAAGAGAGGATGCTACGGATGCGGCGAGATGGGGCACTTTGTGGAAGTTTGTCCAAACAAGCCCACACCCAAGACAAAGAAGAAGGCGTGCAAAAACAAAGCCCTCACAACAATAAGGTCATGGGATGATTCTTCAAGTAAAGAAGAAAACCATCACAAGAGGCGAGGTCATAAGCACTCATCATCAAGCTCTTCTCGTGTGTGCCTTATGGCACGAGGTAACAAAAGCTCATCCTCTAGTGAGAGTGATAGTGATGATGATTTGCCTTCTTACAATACAATTGTGCAACAAAATCTTAAATATGCTAAAGTTTGCACTAGTCAACAAAAGAAGCTCAAAACTTTAAAAGAAGAGCTAGGTAGTTCACAAGAAGCATACAAGAATTTACTTGAACAATATGAAAACTTTGCAAATCTCAATGTTGAACTATCTACTAAAATTGAGCAACTTGAGGCTAGTGCAACAACAAGTGCATGCACAATTAATGATAAGCAACTTGAAAAGAAAAATAAAAAATTAAAAGAAAAGTTAGCTAACTCACAAAATGATTATCAAAGTTTGCTTGCTAAAATGGAAATCATGTGCAAACATTGTGATGAGCTATCAAATCAAGTTGCTAATCTTGAGGCCGTAAAAAATACCCCCACCAAGGCATCTAAAAGAAATGACATAATTAAAAAGGATGCATCTACCTCTTGCAATGATTTATGTTTAGACTCACCTTTGTGCAACCAAGCTTGTGTTAAGAAAGTGATTGTAGATACATGCACACAAGAGGTTGCAAAAGAGAATGAGCAACTCAAGCAAGAAGTAGCTCGCCTCACCAAGGACTTGACTTAAATGAAAGGCAAGGCGAAGCAAACCCAAATTCATCAAGATAACACCGTCAAGGGAGTGAAGAAGCTTGATGAAGGACAAACCGTGGTTTGCTACGTGTGCCACAAAGAAGGCCACAAGTCCTATGAGTGCAAGGTGAAGAATGGGGGAGGAGCAAAGAAGAAGGAGAAAAAGCAAACAAGCAAGCTCTCCAACACCTACACCAACAAGGTGGACAAGAAGGCCTCCACACCTTATCTCTTGAAGAAGAAGAAAAATGACAAGGTGGTGGCCATCAAGGTGAACAAGCAAGCAAACAATGGGGTCAAACGCTTTTGGGTGCCAAAGGAAATCATTTCCAACATGAAGAGCACCAAGAAGGTTTGGATCCCGAAAGGGAAGTAAGAAGTCCGTCGGTCCTCGGGGAATTTGGAGTCTTGGCAAAGTATGGGTGCATTTCATGGGGTGCATCATGTTGGACAAAGTCATTGCCAAGTGGGTTAGTGGATACTATGGACCTAAATTCCCCTTCCCATGTTAGGTAACTAGATGTTATTACTTTTTAATTGGTACATCTTGCAATTAGATTTTCCTACAATTGGTATCTTTTAGCATCTAGTTACTCTTCATGCCTAGGGTTGCATTTGCATGCTTATACCTTTTGTCATGCATACACTAGGTATTTCATATGGTAGGTTTGCTCGGTCTCATTTGTAACCCTTGGAGCAAACCTACATGGTTTAAAATTGCTTAGGAGCACGGCACATAGCTTGTCTTACTATTGTTTATCTAATATGTGCCAAAGTCCAAATTGTAGATAATTTTCTCCCAAATATCATCTTTCAAGTGGTATTTTGACTCCAAAATCAATTGTGCATGAGTACTACAAGTATTCCATGTCTCCATGCACAAATTCAGGGGGAGGATCATCTACAAGATGGACACTTTGAGACTAACACCTTTTTCAAGTTTATCATGTGTGTAGTAGTCTCAATGCAAGAAAAATGGAGTCCCCGAAGAGAAGCATCGTTCTTCAATTGGCATCATCATGTTGATTTCATTTCATATTTATATGCTTTCTCCATGCATTATATAGATTAAACTCTCTTGTGCAACAAATTGCTAATTATGCATATGCTTTGCTTTCTACCATATGTATGCATATATTTAGGGGGAGCTTAGTCTATATAATGCGAGAGTCAAATTTTGTGATCCATTTCTCTCTATACACAAAGGATCATGAAATTTGACCCTCCCTTGTGCTACTAATGTCTTCCTTTTTAGTGTTTGATGCCAAAGGGGGAGAATTTGAAGGACCAAAGGCAAGCATCAAGTTGATGTCTACAAGTGGTAATGGTCCGAGAAAGGGAGGAAAGTGAATTATGGATTAGTCTATGTAATGGGAGAATTTTTTTTAGAAAGATAGGCTTTAATCCATAATATCACATGGGGACATTTGCAAGGGCAAGACATGCTTTTGAGTAAAGTTTTAATTGGTATCTATCAATTAGTATTATATAACCTTGCCCTTTGCATTGCATCCTAGCAAGTAGATAATTTTTAAATTTAAAATTTTTATCATTTGCTTGCTTTGGTCGTGTTGTCATCAATCACCAAAAGGGGAGATTAGGAGGAAAATGGACCCTTGGCCCATTTACTTTGGATTTTGGTGTTTGATGACCAACACAACCAAATTGGACTAATGAATTTGCAAGTGTTTGTTTTGTAGTCCAATAGGGTGCAAGACGTGACTTGGACGAAAGGCGACATGATGATCGATGATCAACACCTCAAGCAAGACCTTAGAAGCACAAGAAAAGACCCAAGATGTCAAGCAAAGTCCAAGCATGAAGATAGGAACCAAGCCGTGCGCAAGATCGCGAAAAACGAAAGCCGCAGAGGCGACGACGGACTGGACGGACGCTGGAAGCGCGACCGACGCCGGACCGGTGGCTCGGCGACAGACGACCGGACGCAAGGACCAAACGCTGGCGGCAACCGACCGGGACGCAGAACGCAGCGTCGATCCGAAATCTGAAGAGGTTCGAACGCGAAAACTTCGACCGGGCGCGTCCGGTGGCGATCGACCGACGCCACGGCGGCGCGTCCGATCGGTGGTTCAGCAGCTTCTAGCAGTCGGGACAACCGGACGCGTCCGGTCAGGACGATTCAGCGTCCGGTCAGTAGCAGTTTTGCGGGAGTTCGACACCAACGGCTACTTTCTCAGTGGGGCTTATAAATACAACCCCCAACCGGCCATTTGGAATGTGTGGAGCTGAGGAAACATACCAAGGGTGTTGATACACCATTTTAGTTATCTCCACTTGCTAAGTGCTTAGTGTTTCATCAGGTGATTAGCGTAGGTGCTTTGCGAAGTGCTTAGGTTGATTAGACCACCGCTTATGCGCTTGCTCTAGGTGTATGCCTAGTGTTTAGTGAGGTTTAAAAACCTCTTACCACCCCGTGCTTGCGAGCACAAGAGTTGTACATCGGAGGGGCTTGAAGTCTTGCGAGATCGCACCAACCGCGTTTGTGGTGCGGCCGCCACCGTGTCTTAAGAAGGAACAAGGCCATGGCGTTTGGCGAAAGCTTGATAGTGAAGACGGCGGGGAGCATCCGGGAGAGGCTTGCCGGAAGGCACGTCGGAGACCCACTTACGCGTGGGGAAGGCCCGAGGCTATCCACGGAGTTACCCGACCGGGAGCTTAGCCCTTGCGAGGGATTCCTTGCGAGGGGCTCCAACGAGGACTAGGGGGAAGCTTGCGCGCTTCTCGATACCTCGGTAAAAATACCGGAGTCGTCGACGGGAGTTTGCATATCTCTACCTTGCTCTTTAAGCTTCCGCATTTACATTGATCATATTATTATCATTTGCGGTAGAGATAGCAACACACTAGCAAAACCGTAGTTGAACATCTAGATAGATTATCTTTTGCATAGGTTTTGCTAGAGGTAGAAAAAGAGGCCATAGTTTAGAGTTAGATTTTTAAGTTGCCTAATTCACCCCCCCTCTTAGGCGTCACGGTCACCTTCATGTTTACCCTCCAGCATGAATGCTAGGCATCACCTCTTATCTCTTTTCCTTTTATTTATCCTTACAGGTTCAGCAGTTATGGATATTGGCTCATTCAGTTACATTGTTGTTACCCTTTTCACCGGAAAAAAAAGAATTGTTTGCTGCACCTTTTATGCAACTCGCATAGCCCTCCAAAAGGTTAGCCATACATAATTCCAATGAATTATTCTCAGATTAGTTAAATTCATGTTGCGTGCAGTGGCGGATCTAGAAAATACATTTAGGGGGGCTGGGAACTCATCTTGAACTCGAAACTCATCTTCAACCTCCGTCAAGAACACTTCAGCACCTTCTTCCCTGTTGTTAATGGCTGAAAAATTCATGGGGAGGCTAAGGGGGGGCTCCAATGGAGCTGCCAGGGTAGGGGGGGCTTGAGCCCCGGACAGCCCCCTTGGTAAATCCGCCCCTGGTTGCGTGATATTATGTGTGCACATAGAATACCGCCATTCCAGGATCCTGCACTCCACACTGTGGTATTGATTGCCAAACCACATCAACCCTTGCTTACAAGAAAAATAGAGCTGGCCAGTGCACTGCTGCACCCATCAGCGAATCTTCACCAGGTAACATTTCTTGGTTCCAAATATGCACGTTACACTTCAAAATTAGTTCTATGTATCCATTGACATGAAAAACATCTCAAACGCCGAATGTGTTACCTATTATTATAGAGATATTTCCTTCCTCATCTATCAAAATACTTGATGAACTGTGCGTTCTTTCCTTCTTCATCCCTTCCTTTTTCTTAATATTCAAACAGGAATCTGGGTCAGATTGTGGTGACTTAACTGTGATCCTTAGTGTTTGATATAGTAAACTGTCCTCTGACAAATAGGGCAACTTTTTCTGTAACTTAGATACATGTATAGCGCCATGGAGCCAACGTAGCTTATTGTTGTCTTATTGTTCTCTTCCTACATGCAGATTCCCAATTTCAGCTTACACTAGACTATTTTTAGTGAAAGATAAAAATGAAAGGTATCTTCCTACTGCTCCGGCCTTCTGAAGGTAGGCTCAATGATGTTATGCAAGAGTTTTTTTGGTAGTTTACCTTTTCCCCTCCATATGTCTCATGTGTTACAGTTGCCAAATTCGAGACCTTTTATTTGTGCATGACATATCCACATTAAACTCCTAATATTGTTTCCATGCAAAGATTAAACATATTTTTTACATGCGCCTTAACCAGGTGATTTGCCGACACGTGCGAGGGCACGCGTGATGGACTAGTATAGCATGTAGTGGCACGAGTAGGAAGCACAGCTATGCAGTACCGTGTGTATAGCATGATAGCATGGTCACCTGGGTTTGGATTGGACTTGATTTGACGTTGCATTGCCGTGTGTGCAGGTGCAGGCATGCATGCGGCAGGGGTACCCGGCACTGCCGCGCCACCGATCAGGGCGCGTCAGTGCCGCATCAAGATCGGTGGCGCGGCAGGCCCTGCCACGTCACCGGTCAGCAGCCCCGGTCGTCGCCACATCATCCACTAGCCACGCCACCAAGCATGGCGTGGCACAGGCGTTTCGCCGCGCCATGGCAATAGGCGCGACCAAAAGTGTTAGTTTTGGAGAAAAAAAATTAAACAGTGTTAGATTTAAAATTAGTTAAAAAAGTGTTAAATTAAAAAAAATCCCTGACCTCTGGGGACGGGCTCCGCCTTGCCCGACACCAAGGCCGCGGGCTCTGTCTCGCCCAACCCCCGAGGGTGGGCTCCGCCTTGCCCGACGTCTGAGGGCGGTCTTCGCCTCGCCCGATCCCTCGGGCATGGCTCCTAACGGAAGTTCACGTCACCGCCAACCACTACGGGCCAGAAAGTACAACCCAAGGTTAAACTTCTGGCATCGTGCAGGGAGCGGTCACGTCTCAACGCGACCCGTCCCCGCGACATGTCTTTCTAGGGAACTCACATCGCCCACAGTGACAGACGTGTGGTCACTATGCTGTCTACTCCCTGTATGGCCGCTGATCAGCATGCTGGTTCGCCGCGCGCCCGCCGGGACAAAGTGGGACGTCTCGACCCGCTCACAATGCCAGGACATGGCATCATCAGGCGGACAGGCGCCCAGCGTGGAGCTATCCCTGTCACCACCTGCCATGTCAGCGGGACCTGCGCAAAGCGGAAAGAAAAGGCCCGGCGACCCTGAAGGACTTTCTCTCTCTCGTTCTCCTCTTTTCTCTCGCTGTAACTCGTGCTTTTCCTTGGCCTATAAAAGGGAAAGCAGGGCACCCCACTAAAGGGCATCACACCGCATCAGATCAAAACCACTAGCATCGAGCCTCGAACACATAGCCGAGTGGCAACCGGGCTCTCGGTACCTCTTCATTCTTTCCACCAGAGACTTGGGACTTGTCCTTCTCTCGACTGTTTGTAACCCATACTATGAACTTTTCAGTGCAAGTAACACGAGCAGCAGGAACGAATTGGCGTAGAGACATTCTGTCCAAACCAGTATAAACCTCGTATTCTCTTAGCACACCATCCGAGACAGACGCGTAATATTAGAAATTTACTCGTTGGTGTTTACTCGAAACACCGACAGCGTGGCAATAGAGGGTCCATCTATTGCAATACTATTGATGCGTGGCAATAAGGTCTATTGCAACACCTATTGTCGTTGCTAGTGCACATATTACCACTCTTTACATATGTGGCAACATGTATCTCTGGCAACATCGGGTGTGTTACAATAGTTACTACTACAACACCCACGGTGGTTGCTTATACTATGGCTTTGCAACACTACATGGTGTTGCAATAATAATCCATTGTGTTGCAATAGGAGAAAACATATTGCAACACCAAAATAAGTCGTGGTGCAAACTTTAGACCATGGCTACCGTGGCAACGCCTGCCAACGAATTTTTTGTGTTGCAATTTTGTCTATTGCAACCATTTTTGGTATATTGCAACATTTTTAGGTCGTTGCATCAGGGATAAAACCTTATACTGGCTGGAGGGGGCTGTCGCGCCGGGGAGGCTCGCGGCTGTGGGGACTGTTCAAGGCGGGGCTGCTCGTGGTGGCGGTGGGGACTGCTCGTGGCGGCGGGGCTGCTCGCAGTGGTGGCGGCGACTGCTCGCGGCGGCGGGGAGGCGGGCCACCGCGCCGGGGCTAGGTTGCCGCTCCGGTACGAGCTCGCCGTGCCGGCCAGGGTGAGAGGCGTCGTGCTCCTACCACGGCCACCCAGATCTGGTCAAGTCGAAGTGGAGAGGAGAGGGACCGCGGGCCCTACAGCTCCTGCCACGGCCAGGGAAGGGAGGAGGGGAGTCGCGCGTGGCTCCGGTGGCCGCCGGCGAGGCAAGCCAGCTGAACGGGGCGGGCGGGTGCGGCGACGGCGATAGTCACGCACGCGAGGCCAAGTCGCGGGAGAAAGAGAGGTGAGCGAGGCGGAGGTGACCGAAACCGCAGTGGAGAGCTCTAGGGAGCCGGGCCTTGAAGAAACGAAAAAAAATTCGTTCCCGGAGTGCTTTAACGAGCGTGCTGGCCAGGCCCAAAAGAGACGTCCAGGCAAACAAACAGCCCATGTTGCACCCTAGGACGCCGTGGCCCAGGTGGTCTAGGCAAACAAACGCACCCAATATGTGTGTTCAGCATGCGCGTATACCGCCAAGGCAGCCGGTCTTTGGGTCTTGCCTGACACCGCGGCTCCTGTTCTCGCTCTCATCAATTTTCGATTCCTCAACTCTCTGGGTGCACTCCCAGCCGAAGTGAGAACGTGACACCGAGATCCACAGATCTCACTCGACAACCAGGAAAAGAGAAACCCAGACACGCACGCAGGAGTAGTAGCGAACGTCGCGGAAAGCAACACGCGCACACGTCGCGGCGCCACAACGTGCAGAGCAGTTGCAGCAACAGCCAACAACAGTGCTACCAGAAGCAAACCCCATGGGGCCCACACGAAAACGCGCGGGACACGGATCCTCGATTGGAGCGGAGTTGACCGCCACGCGCGTGTATTTATACGCCCATCCGTGCACCGGTGGACGGCGCGGATCGTCATCTCCTTCCTCCGTCCCATCGGCTACGGCTAAGTGCGGGTTTGGTTGACACCTAAATGTAGTCATCTAAATTAGCTTTTTAAGTTTAGTCACTCCTGATTAGTTTGATGACTACCGGGGATGTGGACCCTCGATTGGAGCGGAGTTGATCGCTCGTGCGCACTTATCCAACCGTCCGTGCACCGGTGGATGGCGCGGATCGTGGTCTCCTTCCTTTGTCCCATCGGCTACGACTAAGACTATCTCCAACGATATTGACCCAAATAAGAGACTCATTGGCTAGAAAAAGGTCACGTACCTATTTTCGTTGTTTTCCAACGAAACGCAAAAGAAGATGCACTGACAGGTTCACTCGCAGTGCTGCGGGCGTGGTCCCCACGGTCCTAAACGAATGGACAGGAGCAAATGGAGGGCGTAAACTATGCTTGCAAAGTTTAGTCATCCTTCTCATTTGATTTGTGGAGTAAACAATCGAGAACAAAACCCATTGGCCTTTATTTGGGCAAGTAGCTTGGCCCGTTGGAGGCTTTTTTTTTGCGCTAAAGTAAGGTGAAGCACGCATTTTGGGTTTAGGTATAGGTATGGGTAGGCCGTTGAAGGTAGTCTAAGGGCGTATTTGGTTCATGCCTCCCTAAAATTTAGTCATCTAAACTAGCTTCTAAAGTTTAGTCATCCTATTTGATTTGTGGACAAAAAGAGATTAAAAAGACCTTTTAATCAAGTAGCATGGTCGTTTGGTCGTATTTGATTTATAAGCCATGACTTATCAATAATATTTTTCTCTCACACCAAATCAGCTAACAGTACTTTCAGCCATGACTTATAAACCAAACCAGCCCAAACGAACACGGCGAAGGTGTTTGGCTCAAGGTGACTAAAAGGTGATGCAGCCTGACTAAAAAGAGCAACACTTGAGTGACTAGTTGACCAAAACACTTTTTAGTCCCATTTAATTATAATATTTAGGTAAAATTAATTAAATGTGACTAAATAGGATTAGATTCAGAGGCGAGAGTGACAAAACACCCTGCGGAGGGAAAGACGCCTGTTGCAGGCTTGCGACCTCTCCATTTATTACATTTATTAGGTCTGATTTAGATTGGGGTTAGGAATTAGTATTTGGTAATGTAGCATTTTTATTTGTATCTGATAATTATTGTCCAATCATGACTTAATTAGGCTCAAAAGATTTGTCTCGTAATTTATAATTAAACTGTATAATTAGTTATTTTTTTTATCTATATTTAATACTCCATACATGTGTGTAAAGATTTGATGTGACGAAGAGAGTAAAAAAACTTACAATCTAATAAGGCCTTAATGTGTTTGCATGCTGCTACTGGCGCAGGCGCACTGATGCAGATGGAGACACTGCACCAATCACCATTTCCTACCGCTTTCATGTTTCTTTGACCAAAACGAGTGAACGCGAAGGGTCCAGCGGCCAAGTCTTGCATGCGGTGGGGTCAGCAGAAATTAATGACGACCAGGGGGATGCAGGGCTGCTGTTGCTGCATGTTTGCATGTGTGGAGCCGCAACCTTTCCCACTGCAGGAGCGCGCGAAAGCGAAGCAGGACGACAGAATGGCAGTACCGCCAGGGCTCCACCGCTGCGGCCGACTGACGGTGGACATGGACTATGCGCGGCGTTGCTTTGGTATCACTAGAAACTATGCGCGGCGTTGCCGCGTGGCTGCCTGTGTTGGCCAATCTGCATGCGATGTGTGAGTCCTGTTAGGCATGTTCATCAGATTAGGATGTATTGGTAGGAGGAATAGGTGTTTAGAATCATATAGAGACAGAGAGAAAGGGGTGATAGTTGTAAACCATTATAAACCGTAGTGGTCGAAGCTCCGGCCGGGTTTTCCTTGACGGACGCCATCTGCGCGCGCGGCAGCGACGTTCGGTAGAGAGGGAGTCGGCGCTGTGGCGTCCTCGGCGGCGACGTGTGTGTCAGGGTGGCGTTGCCGGCGTCGGTGGTGCTTCCCGTCGCTGGCAGCGCCCCTTCTCAAGATCGGGTCTAGGGTTAGGATATCGGTGGGGTGACTGGCGGCGCGGTGAACCTCGTACTGCGAGCCCCGGCCCCCACCTTTTCTTTATAGCGCTGTGCGACAGGGGCCCACCAACCATGTAGGGTTGGGCGCCCCCGATCAGGAGCGCGAGGACAAGGCCCAGTTGGTGGGAGATCAATCCTAACATTCTCCCCCTTGATCTCTCATCTATTCTTCGTTCTTTAATTTCATACTCAAAACTTTCAATTCATAATTTTCTTGTTTCCATCCTATTTCATCACAGATTAGTGCATAGAACTGTCCCATCATCACAGCAATTAGTGCCGTTAGACTAACAACCACAATACACTTCGTATGTTCAGGAATCATATGCTTTCCCTTAAACCCATGCCGGCTACGTATTCTCTGAACACGTTGGGTGGTAAGCCCTTTATGAGCGGATCCGCGAGCATTTTCTCTGTACTTATATGCTCAAGATTTATTATATGATCCCGAACTTTATCTTTCACAATATAGTACTTTATGTCAATGTGTTTGGCAACACCACTTGACCTATTGTTGTGAGCATACTGTACCGCTGGATTATTATCACAATACAATCTCAGTGGTTCATTTATATCATCAATCACTTTCAATCCGGGTATGAATTTCTTCAGCCAATTCACCTGCCCGTTGCCTCATAGCATGCTACAAACTCGGCATACATTGTCGAGGATGTAGTCACGGTTTGTTTGGAGCTTTTCCACGATATAGCCCCTCCCCGAGAGTAAATACATATCCTAACGTGGATTTTCTTTCATCTCCACATAATCGAAATCAATACCCCTCTATCTCGCAGGGAATCGAGATCTTCTATACGTAAGCATGAGGCCTTTCATACCACGCAAATAACGCAGGACTTTCTTCACTAATTTCCAATGTTCAATTCTCGGATTCTTTTGATATCCGCCAAGTAACCCGGTAACAAAAAGCTAAGTCGTCGTATGTACACACTTGAGCATATTGTAAACTTCCAACAGCTGAAGCATACGGTACCGCTTTTATTCGGTCAATTTCATATTGGTTCTTGGGACATTGATGTTCCTCAAATCTATCGCCCTTGACTATAGGAGCAGGTGAAGGACTGCACGCATGCATACTAAATTTCTTCAGGACCTTTTCTATGTATGCCTTTTGCGATAATCCTAGAACCCCTTTTCTCCTGTCTCGGTGAATCTTTATTCCCAAAACGAACGAGACATCACCGAGATCTTTCATATCAAAGTTTGAGGACAAGAATTTCTTCGTTTCCATTAGCAGATTGATATCACTACTAGCAAGTAAGATATCATCCACATACAAAATTAGGAATATGTACTTTCCATTCCTGAACTTTGCAAAAACGCAATTGTCCTCAACATTTTCTTTAAACCCAAAACCTTTTATCGTTCTATCAAACTTCAAATACCACTGTCTTGAAGCTTGCTTCAATCCGTAGATTGATTTCTTCAGGCGACATCCCATATTTTCCTTTCCTTTTACGACAAAACCTTTCGATTGTGCCATATAAACATTTTCTTCCAAATCCCCATTTAGGAAAGTCGTCTTTACATCCATTTGATGTAACTCCAAATCATAGTGGGCTACAAGTGCCATTATAATTCTGAAGGAATCTTTACATGAGACTGGAGAAAACGTCTCATGTAATCAATCCCTTCTCTTTGCGTGAAGCCTTTCGCCATAAGTCACGCTTTAAATCTTTCTATATTCCCTTGGGAGTCATATTTTGTTTTGTAGACCCATTTACAGCCTACTGTTTTGGCTCCTTTAGAAATATTTTCTAAGTCCCAAACTTTATTGGTACTCATTGATTTCAATTCATCTTCCATGGCCTTAAGCCACTTTGATGAGTGGTCGCTTCTCATGGCTTCTTCAAATGAGGTGGGATCATCCCCCATCTGACATTCTTCTGTTTCATAAACTTCATAGTCATCAGTAATAGCTGATCTTCTTATTCTTTGAGACCTTCTAGGTGCCACCGGCACTTGTTCCACATTTGGCTGTTGTTGTTCTTCCTCATGTGCAACATTTGGTTCTATAGGTTCCTCAAGGATAGGTTCCTCAAGGACAGGTTCCTCATGTTCATTCATTGTCTCCACGGGAGAACTTGCAACAGGTGTTGGCACTACAGTGTCCTGCACTGTCGGTGCAACAGCAGCAGGTAGCGTGAAGAATGGTTCTTCAACCATCGGAGTGGGTACATGTACCCGTTGTGGCAGAACCTCCTAAGAAATCGGGCCCACGTGCACCTATCGATGTCTCAACAGACCTCGGATAGCGTACACGAGTTCCCAACGACTTAACAGGTCTGTCGGGTGTCCTCGGGAAACCCAAATCATCCACATTTCAAACAGGATCCCAATCACAGTCATTGCAGATTACAACATTTTTCAATATACATACCAGAGATAATAAAGCGGAAGACTTAAGATTAATATTACAAACCAGTTGTTTCAAACTTACATAACCATAAGTGTCATACAACCATAGTAGCGGGATAATATTACATTAACATTATTTATATCACACAAACTAGTGCCTTGTCCAAAGGCCATTCATCATTCCTCATCGTCATCGACTTCATACACTGACATGCAACAGGGACCAAAACAAGCCTGCGCATGTGACTCACCTGCAACAAGGGTTAACAAACCATGAGTACAAAAAGTACTCAACAAGACTGACCCAACGAAAAAGGGCGAAGGTCTTAGGGATGCAGGTGTTGGGTCAAGGTAAGGATGTAGAAAGATTCAAAAGTTCTTTGCCAAAAGCTTACTATTCTTGACCCTATTTTCGAGTTTTACCCCTAAGTACTTTAGTTCAATATCTCCAACTAAGTATTCATATCCCATGTTCCAATCCTTCTCATTCCATTCTTTTTCTTATGTTTTAGTAATTCACCAGTCCTGCATTACTTCTGTAATGAATCGAGTCTCCATATCCACGGAGCACCGGCAATTCAAATTGATTCAAGTCCTAGCTGGGGATTCCTTATCACACGACATATGTAGAACTTAATCTTGCATATATCAACATCGCTACC
Source organism: Miscanthus lutarioriparius (assembly GCA_904845875.1). NCBI lineage: Eukaryota > Viridiplantae > Streptophyta > Magnoliopsida > Poales > Poaceae > Miscanthus > Miscanthus lutarioriparius. Next base: position 90,904,128 of record CAJGYO010000006.1, read on the forward strand.
GGATCCTCCTATACTAAGCCGTCTCCACGCCACCCAAGAGCACAACACACCTCAAATCCGGCCACATTCAAGCCACGAGGGTACACGCTACTCCCGCCATCTCACCACTCCCAGTGCGTGGGCATTTGTCTTAGTATCGGATTAGCCGAAGTAGGCTTACCGGAGTATGTGACCAGTACTACAAAGTGTCTCGTTCAGAAGATCCACAATGAGTGGCCTTTAAGCGACATAGTCGGCAACATTACCCAACATTCAAGATAAAGCCACCGACTAGTCTCTAATTCATTCTATCTTCTTTCTTTCTTTCTTTCTTTGGCCAATATGCCATCTTTGATTGTATCAAAACTTTTACTTTGAAAGCCTACCACAAAGCATACTAAGCAATTCTATGCCTTTGTAAATGAAATCATCTTCAAAGATGGTAAACAATCAATAAGGTAGGCAATGCATCAAGTAGGTAACATTTGAAGTAAATCAACTTAATGCAATAAGTAACATAGGTGATAAACTTTTCAAAGTAAACAAGGTAAGGGTTTAATGCATAAACCGGGGCTTGCCTTCGTTGACGATCTCAGGTTTCGGATCAGTACCACAATTATCGAATCCCGTGACAACCGGGGATTCTCCCAGAACTTGCTCAACTAGAATTGTTTCGATCTCGGGTTCTACACGAAATGACAACATATGCTTTAACATGATGATAATGTAAACATGATGCTTTCACGGTACATGAAATGTAAAAACACCCCGCAAAGGATTTTATTTCACGGTACAGTTGCAAGCCAACAAAACCAACTTGCAATCCTACCATCAAGAACCACACATGTGACTTGCCCAAATGGATCTTGAAACCCTACTAGTCACAAAACATGACCAAAACAAGATCCAACACTAATCAAACACTTAGGTTTTGTCTTTATTTATTTTTGAATTAATTTGGAATTAAGCCCAAAAATAAACTTGTTCCAAATGACCTCAAAATTTTATGTAAGCTTCCTCATAACAAATTAGTGTACCAAAATAAATTTCACAATTTTTGGAGCAATACAGTGGCCTACAAAAATCATGGAAATTGCATTTATTAATTAATGGACTGAATATTTGAACATTAAAAATTTATTCAAATTTCAAGTTTCAAATTTTTAAACCATACTAGAGCATGTATAGAAGCTACACAAATTTTTTCAGAATTTTTGGATGTGTAAATAAATTCCTACAAAATTGAAAAATTGCCGCACTATTCAAAAATCAGAAAATACAAAATTGCATTGTTCTTCTTCCTCACTCGCACTGACAGCCAGGCCCCACTGTCAGTGACTCAAAGCAAACGCACGGCGGCGTGGTCAGTTCCGGTCGGCAAAACGCTCCGGCGGTGATTCTCCGGTGAGATGGACTGCACCAACGTGATCTACATCATGTCGCGAATCTAACCCAACCCTCAGAACAGCAACAGGCACACCAGATGGAACCCTACGCCGGCCATGGTGACTCGGACTCGACGGCGGTCGACGTAGCTATGGCTATGGTGCAGTAGAGTCAAAAGAAGAGCGAGCATTACGCTCAGGAGCTCACCGTGATCACTAAGGTGTACTTGGTGCAGGCGGAGACGTACTGAATCGCCCTGGCCACGGTGAGGTGGGTCGCGGCGGAGCTTCGGCCGGCTCCGAAGAAGACGACATCGCGTGGTGGCGCTGATCGGCTAGAAGCGAGGCGAGCAGGTCGGGAACGAGCGGCAGGGTGAGGCGGAGCTACTGGCCAACGCAATTGGCTTGAGGTGGTCCGACGAGGATGAATTTTACGAGCGCGGCAATGGCACCGGCGGCGAGCAGTCGACGGAAAACCGAGGAATGACGATGGCATGCTCCTATTTATAGAAAGGAAGAAGGCGTCTGGCGTCGACAGCAAACGAATGAGCTTGCCACGGAGATGGCAGCGTGTCACCATGCGTGAAAGCGGCGAAGAAGGTCGGCGGCAAGCAGCTCGATGGCGGTGGCGTCCTGTTCCGGTTGGATTTTGAATTTTGAAATAATTATAGAACTGCCACTACGTCCATTTTTTTTAAATTACTCACAAATTTTCTAAAGAAGTTGAAAATCTCCAAAAATGAAAGTTGTTCAATTTTTCAAACTCTACAACTTTGCTTCTAGAAACATTTTCAAATTCTGCCTCCATTTTGAATTTTGAATTTGGGGTGCATTAGAGCATTTGAATCATTTCAAAATTACTCCAAATTTTATATGTAAACTTGAAAAACTTTGAATACCAAAGTTGATCTACATAAAATAATCTCCAACTTTGCTTTTTGCCTTAACCCCAAATTCCACATGGATTTTGAATTTGCCAAAAGGGGCAAAAAGGACTTTTATAAATTGAATTTGAATTCAAATTTGATTTGTCTTCCTTTTACTTAAATTTTGATTTTTGACCAGTAACATGGCCCATTAGGGTTGTTTGATTCAAAAGACACATGGCCTCACTTGATCACATGAAATTTGACCCTTGTGGTCATGATCTTTATTTTGGGTTTTGAATCGCATCACATGAAATAACAACATTATGAAATAATGCTTATTAGTGAATGCATTCAAAATTTTCTACTTTATGAATGCTTTGCAATGCATATGATGACATGTCAATTTTTAGTGCTAGGTCAAAACACCAGAGGTGTTACACCCGCTTCTCCTGTAGGCTGATTTCTCGTGCTACCATGCTCCCCCTGATCATGTTATCCTCCAAGAACACATCGTGTCTTGTTTCTACAATCTTCGTATGTCTATCAGGACAATAGAAGCGATATCCTTTCGATCTTTCTGGATAGCCAATAAAATGGCAGCTGACTGTCTTGGAGTCTAACTTTCCTATGTTTGGGTTAAACACTTTTGCCTCGGCTGGACAGCTCCACACACGCAAATGGTTGAGTGAGGGTTCCCTTCCTGTCCATAATTCATACGGTGTTTTAGGCACCGATTTACTTGGTACTCGATTAAGTATGTGAATGGCGGTTTTTAGTGCCTCCATCCATAAACTAATCAGTAATGTGGAGTAACTCATCATGCTTCTTACCATATCCATTAAGGTACGGTTACATCTTTCAGTCACTCCATTCTGCTGAGGCTCCCCCGGTGTGGAGTACTGAGCAACTATGCCATTTTCCTGTAGGAACCTTGTGAATGGTCCAGGAATTTGGCCATATGGGGTATGTCGCCCATAGTACTCTCCACCTCGGTCTGATCGTACTATCTTGATTTTCTTATTGTGCTGATTTTCAACTTCAGCTTTAAATATTTTGAATTTATCCAATGCTTCCGATCTTTCTTTAATTGGATAAATATTGCCATAACAAGAGTAGTCGTCTGTGAATGTTATAAACGAGTCATAACCATCCACACTTTTCACAGGAAAAGGACCACATATGTCTGTGTGGATTATTTCTAAAATTCATGTGCTTCGTTTGGCATCTTTCTTAATTTTCTTGACATACTTTCCTTTGATGCAATCAATACATTGTTCTAAATCTAAAAATTCTAAGTGCGAGAGAATTGATTCCTTAACTAATCGTTCCATTCTCCCCCTCGAAATATGGCCCAAGCGACAATGCCATAATTTCGAAGAGACAGTATCAATTCTCTTCCGCTTCTTAGTTACATCCGTAGATGGGGAATCATTCATACTCTCATCACATACATTGTTCGCATTCTCAGCAAGAGATAATAAATAAAGCTTGTCTTGTCGGAAGGCAAGACCAACACATTATTATTAACCAAGATCTTACACTTGCCATCACCAAAATGGCAATCAATTCCATCATCATCAAGTTTCAAACACTTATCAAATTTCTACGCAAAGAGGGAACATAAAGTACTTCTTTAAGTCTAAGTACAAAACCATTATTCAATTCTAAAGAAAAATCTCCAATGGCTTCAACATTGGCTTGCACTCCATTTGCAACTTTAATCGTTCTTTCTCCTCTTTTTGCAAGGTTCTCGTCCCACTTAACCCCTCAGAAAGAATTTGCAACATGAGTAGTTGCTCCTGAATCAACCCTCCAAGTGGATTTATCATAACATAAATACAGGGATTCATCTACAAATGTAATAAATTGATCACCTTTCTTTAGCGAGAGATTTCGTGAAGTCCGGACAATCCCTCTTGTAGTGTCCTTCTTGAAGCGAAGGCTTGCCACTTGATCCTTTTCACTCCACCATCTGCTGATTCTCGAAATCCTGGGGTTTCTTTCCTGTGAATTGGAGGAAGAGGCCTTATCCCACTTAGGTTTCCCTTGCGGTTTAGAATTCTTGTCATTAAAGTTCTTTCTTTTGTTATCCTTCACAAAATGAGCAGATTCACCTTGTGAGGACTTTATCCTCTCCTCTTCTTGAGCACACATTGAGATGAGCTTTTTTATGCCCCATCTTTCAGGCTGCATATTGTAGTTCACAATAAAGGTGTCATATTCTTTTGGCAAAGAAGCAAAAATCAAATGAATCGTGAAATCCTCCTCCTTCAAATTCATTTCTTTTAGCTTAGATGTCATAGTGTTCATCTTTAAATGTGCTCTCTTATGCTACCACCGTGAATTTCTCATTCACAAGCTTCTTAATCGATGAACTTGTTGTGGCCTTGGTAGACCCAAAGAACCCGACTCTTGATTTTCTCAAGATATTCTTTGGCGAGAGTACATTGTGGATTGAGCCCTTATCTGTTCTTCTATGGTGGCTTTGGCTACCAACAGAGCACTAACGGTTGGAGAGAGTCCATTGCCTATGTTCAAGGTCATATTTCATTCTTATTTCAGCATGATCACGCTTTCGAGCAGCAAAATCAGTGTCAGTTTCATTGTCACCTCTCACCGGGTCCTCTGGTTCAGTAGGACACGGTGAGGTGATGGCAAAATCGACCTCTCCCAACGCAAGTTCCAATTCATACTTCTCCCGCTACACACGGTGATTGGTTCCGTTGAGTGTCAAGATGTTGGCAATGTTCACAATGCATTTGTCTCCTAAAATCATACCAGAGTAAGTAAGAACATTTATACATAAAGTTTCATGCTTTAACTCAACGTTGGTCAAATTAAAACTTATAATTCATCCATGCAAACATTTTACATCACCGTTGGGCAGAAGTAAAATTAATGCATAATTTCTCATGGATCAAAATTATAATATTGTTATTAACAACGTTGGTTAGAAAATAACAATATCATAATCGCATCAAAATTATCTGAAATTTATTTCTCTTAAAATTAAATTATCCCGTTGGTTCAAATTTAATCAAAGAGAACAATAATTATCATGCACAGCGGAAACATTAATAATCTTTTCATATTATTATTTTCCAGAAGCACTAAAAAATTCACTGTTTTCTGAGCAAAATATCGTTGGATAAAATTTGCACAGAAAATTGTATCAAAATCATTCAAATTCATCAAAAAATATGCATTAAAATTGCTCCTGGAAAATAATAAGAAAATCGATTTCTTCCTTCTTTCATTTCAGCCGTGCCGCTTTGCCCAAGACGCTACTTGAAAACGGCTCGGCCAACCGTCCCCTCAAGCAGACAGCCGCACCTGTGCCGCAAACTGGGCTGGGCGGTAAAGTGTCACATACCGCCCTCGCTTAGGCCGGGCGAGTTGGCCCAAATGAAACTCGACTGCTCGATTCGATCCGACGGCCGAGCGGCCGTTTCAAGACTGGATCAAAAGCGTCGCCATGGCCGACGCCCTGAAACCCCCCAGCCATTCGACCCTTCCCTTTCTCTCTCTTCTTCGCCGCTCTCTCTCATCTCTCTTCAGCCGCAGTAGCGAGCCGCAACCGAGAGCGAAAGAGCGACGAGCGAGCGGTCCTTTGCGCCGTCGCTGGCCCCCTCGCCGGCACGCATGCTCCCCAACGGGTGAGCATGCCGCCGTCGAGCGGCCTGGCCGCGGCGCTCCCTTGGCCGAGCCCAGTGAGCCCGCGCCCCTGGCTCGGCTTCTTCTCCCACGCCGACGAAAAAGTTCATCCGATGCACCCTAACCCTACCCCTACTTTCCCCTTTCTTTCTTTGAGTTGTTCTTTTTGGGTTTATCCGAATGGGGAAAAAACTAGGGTTAGGGTTAGGGTTTATTCTTGCCGATTCGGGTTAGGGTTTGTTCTTGCCGATTCGTTTTCTTTGCTTTTGATTTCTTTCTTTTCATTCATCCGAATGGAAAACTTGGGGTTAGGGTTAGGGTTTCGACCCTTCTTTCTTTCTTCTTCCCCTTTTCTCTCTTTCGGATTTGTGTCTAGGGTTCTCAGAATCCGACCCTCCCCTTTTCCCTTCTTTCGATTTGATTTGGGAAATTAGGGTTAGGTCTTAGGGTTTGGCTTTCTATTTTCTTTCCTGATCCGCATCAGATCGGTCGGTTTCACTTACTCGATCTGATTTCTTGTTGAACCGTGGCTCCGGTACCATTGTTAGGTTTTGTTTTTAGGCATGTTCATCATATCGGGATGTATTGGTAGTAGGAATAGGTGTTCAGGATCACAGAGAGACAGAGAGAAAGGGGGTGATAGGTTGCAAACCATCAAAAGCCGTAGTGGTCGAAGCTCCGGTCGGGTTTTCATTGACGGGCGCCATCTGCGCGCCGGCAGCGACGTTCAGTGGAGAGGGAGTCGGCGCTGTGGCGTCCTCGGTGGTGATGTGTGCGTCGGGGTGGCGTTGCCGGCGTCGGTGGTGCTTCTCGTCACTGGCAGCGCCCCTTCTCAAGATCGGGTCTAGGGTTAGGATGTCGGTGGGGTGACTAGCGGCGCGGTGAACCTCGTACTGCGAGCCCCGGCCCCCACTTTTCCTTTATAGCGCTATGCGATGGGGGCCCACCAACCATGTAGGGTTGGGCGCCCCCGATCAGGGCATGAGGACAAGGCCCAGTTAGGCCGTTGGGCCTAACTGGTGGGAGATCAATCCTAACAAGTCCATGACTCCATGCATGTATAGACCATGGATGTGTGAGTCTATGACTTCATGCTTATGAGGTGTACGTTAGTTATAGGTTTGAATGATGAAATGAAAACTAGTATGAATAGGTTGAATAATTAGACTTGTATTTATATTGGAAAAATTAGATCTTTGCTTCTAATATTGATCTCACGGGGTATTTGAGTTTTTTGAATGTCTAGTTAGTAATGGTGCTAAGGATGGTATATTTGGTGCACTTCGATTGGTATCATGCTTCAAAGGTCCAACTCTTACACCTTAACATCATTTGATAGACATTGCCCTCCCACAACTTAAATCCATGCATATGTGCAAGCTTTAATCCAAACTCTTAGCACATATGTAGTGGGAGCAAATGCTACCAATAGAGTTCATGAAACTTTTTCATATCCTTTTACACATGGTAAATATGCTTGGGCAAGCAACATGAATTCAATTGAATTTCAATTTATATCTTTGTAAAAGGGTTGTCATCAATTACCAAAAAGGGGAGATTGAAAGCACTAGTTTGATTTTAGTGAATTGATGAAACCCTAAGTGCTAACCTAGTTTATCAAAGTGATTATGAGATAGGTGGCACATTCCAAGTGATGAAGCAAATGGTGTTGATCATGATGATGGTGTGGACATGATGATCAAGTGCTTGGACTTGGAAAAGAAGAAATAGAAAAATAAAATAGGCTCAAGGCAAAGGTAAAATTCATAGAGCCATTTTGTTTTGTTGATCAAGACATCTAGTGGGTGTGATCATATTTATGATCGATAGCCGTACTATTAAGATGGGTGAAACTCGTATCAAAATGCGGTTATCAAAGTGCCACTAAATGCTCTAACTCATTGCATATGCATTTAGATTCTAGTGAGAGCTGACACCCTTGAAAATATTTGTGAAACCATGTTAACACACGTGCACATGGTGATACACTTGGTGGTTGGCACATTTGAGCAAGGGTGGTGAAGTTTGGAGAGTCAAGGAGGCCACTGGCATGACCGGACGTAAGACTGGACGCTGGACCTACGTGTCTGGTCAGTGTTAGGTGCGCTCGGCCTCTGTCTGGTGGATGACCAGACTCTAGTGGAGCTAACGATCAAATGTGGTGAAGGTGAGTCTGATCAATGCTGATGCATGGTGACGTAGTGCGAGCGACTAAGGCAGCGAGGACCTGATGCTCGGCTGCGTCCAGTCAGGGTGGACCTGACACGTTAGGTCGGCTTTTAGGCGCTCGAGGAACTCTCTGGAATCAAACGGACACCATGGAGCCGAAGGGATCGGTGCGTCCGGTCATAGTTTGGTGGCATGCGCGTTTGAGATTGACCTGATGTCGCTTGGGTGCGTCCGGTCATGGACTGGTGAGTCCTATCGCGACTTAAGTAACTACGCGGGAATTTTCGACCGTTGAAGATCAACGTACGTGGTTAAACCGAGGACGACATGTGGAGGTCATCCAATGACCGGATGCAGGGACCGTGTGTCAAGTCGAGTCGACCTACGCGTCCGGTCAGTGCGATGATAGTGAGGTGCAGGGGGCCAACAACTTTATTTCATGGGAGCCTCTATTTAAGCCTCATGGCTGGCTCAAGCTCACTGTCTTAGCCATTTGCATTGACATAGCAACCTTGTGATCTTAACCAAAGTCCTCTCACTCATCTCCATTATTGATTCATTATCTTTGTGAGATTGGGAGTGAATTCAAGTGCATTGCTTGAGTAATTGCATCTAGAGGCACTTGGTGTCCGTGTTTCGCTGACGGGATTCGCTTGTTACTCTTGGTGGTTGTTGCCACCTAGACGGCTTAGAGCAGCGAGGATCGTTGAGCGAAGGAAGGTGCTTGTCTCTGGCTCCGATCATGGTGATTATGAGGAGTTCTTGACGTTTCCCCGGTGGAGAGCGAAAATGTAATCTAGTGGATTGCTCGTGGCTTATGTGATCCTCATCTTGTGTTGGATGTGCGGCACCCTATTGAGGGTTTGGCTCAATGAAGAAAGCCATTTGGGTACCAAAGAGCTTGGTCACTAACCATCAAGGATCCAAGCAAGTTTGGGTACCTAAAAAGAATTGATCCTCTTTTGTAGGTCAATTACAAAGCCGGAGAAAGGCATTGGGTTCTTGATAGTGGGTGCACTCAACACATAACCGGTCATACAAGAATGTTCAATACAATCAAAACCAATGGCAATGATGGTTATGATAGTATCACATTTGGTGACAATGGCAACGGCAAGGTCAAAGGACTTGGTAAGATTGCAATATCCAATGACATGAGCATTTCCAATGTGTTGCTAGTTGAGAGCTTGAACTTCAATTTGCTATCCGTGGATCAATTGTGTGATCTTAGATTCAAATGCATATTTGGGGTAGATGATGTAGAGATCATAAGTGTAGATGGCTCTAACTTGATCTTCAAAGGCTTTAGATATGAGAATCTATACTTGGTTGATTTCAATGCTAGTGAAGCCCAATTGTCAACATGCTTATTCACTAAGTCTAGTATAGGTTGGTTATGTCATAGAAAGCTTGGTCATATTGGAATGAAACAATTGAATAGATTGGTTAAGCATGACTTGGTTAGAGGCTTGAAAGATGTTGTGTTTGAAAAGGATAAACTTTATAGCTCTTGTCAAGCCGGCAAACAAGTTGGAAACACCCATCCTAAGAAGAGCATAATGAGCATTAGTAAAGTATTTGAGTTGTTTCACATGGAGTTGTTTGGGCTAACACAATACACTAGCATCGGTAGAAACAAATATGGCTTTGTGATAGTGAATGACTATACAAGATATACTTGGGTATTCTTTTTAGTGGACAAGAGTGATGTGTTTGCAACATTCAAATCATTTGTCAAGGGCATACATAATGAATTTGAAACAATCATCAAGAGAGTTAGAAGTGACAATGGTAGTGAGTTCAAGAATACAAGAATTAATGAGTTATGTGATGAATTTGGAATTAAACATCAATTCTCAGCCAAGTACACTCCATAATCAAATGGCCTTGTTGAGACTAAGAATAGAACACTCATTGATATGGCAAGGTCTATGATTAGTGAATACAATATGAGTCAATCTTTTTAGACCGAAGCTATCAACATGGCTTGCTATTGTAGCAACCGCCTCTATTGTCACCCATTGAAAGAGAAGATACCATATGAGCTCTTGAATGGTAGAAAGCCCAACACTGCATATTTTCGGGTCTTTGGTTGCAAATGCTATATCTTGAAGAAAAGCACTAGATTGGGCAAGTTTGACAAGAAGTGTGATGAAGGATTCTTACTTGGATACTTCACTACAAGCAAAGCATATAGAGTTTAGAATTTGGTAAGTGGTACTCTTGAGGAAGTTCATGATGTTGAATTTGATGAAACCAAGGGTTCCTAAGATGAGAATGAAAACTTGGAAGATGTTAAAGGCTTTCAACTTTCAAATACCATAAAGAACATGGATGTTGGTGAATTGATGCCTAGGCAAGTGAATGATGATGAAGATGATCAAGTACAAGCGCTCTCTAACTCAAATGTACAAGATGATACAAATCAAGCAAGTACAATTAGCTATCATGACAATGTGCAAGATCGAGTGACTGGTACATCATCTCAACCCAATGATCAAGCTAGTGCATGCAATGTTCCAATACTCCAACCAACTCATAGTGCAAGAGATCATCCATTGGACACTATAATTGGAGATATTTCTAAAGGAGTGCAAATGTTGACGATAGTTAACATTCATCAGAAACCGACGATATAACTTGCATAAATGGCTAAAATGGATCACCAATGTAGACTTAGGGGTTTAAACTAACAAATTCCATGAGTTTTGGTGAATTCGTGTTTTCAGCAGGATTAAATCAGAAAACTGCCAAGGAGGACCTATTCATAAAAAGAAATCATGGAATTCCACCGCGTAATCGATGTGGAAAGACTCTAGAAGACTCCAGAAGATGAATCACCGAAGCAGGACACGTGTCTCTGACATGTGGGGTCGCCCAGCCCCACCTAGAGGCCACCTGGCCCCTATGGGTCTCACCTGTCAGCCTTGTTGTTATGTCGGTTCTCCACCGCCTTAAGGATTGCATCTCTGCCGTTCTTTGAGTCGGTTTGAACCAAGGACTCACGTTGGACGCTCCGGGCTATATTTACCAGCCCCTGCCATCCCCCAGAAAGAGGAATAGGCATTTGATCCTGAGAGCTGAGAAGCCAGAAACCCTAATTCAGATGTCTACTGGGATCAGAGCTAGTAATCAAGAGAAGATTAGTCCTCAATAGGATCTAGTCTTGTATTAGAGATAGTGAGATAGAGTGAGAGGGAAGAGTTTGGAGGAGTCCTGGCCTATCAGAGCTCTCTCTATGGCTTATACCCTGGCAGAATCAAGTTCTTCTTCAGCTTGCTTCTGAGATTTCTCTAGTAATTGACTTCTAATTCAAGTAAGCATCTTGTTCATATTGTTCTTTAGGTTTGCGACTGTCTTTTAAGTACTTTAATCCTTGTAGCTCCTGGGTTAAAGTAGTATTCGTAGTATAAGCGTGGTGCTTAGACTCGGTTACTTGTGGATGTACCCTATTTTTTGGATCGGTGGTAGCTCACAAGGGTGACTCTTATGGCCTCGTTGAATCCTTTGTAGTCCACCTCCCGTTAGTAGGCCTAGCAGGACATTGTTGCTATAGAAAACATACTCTGCCTGTGTTTTCTGAAGTAATATCCCCACAATTGAATAATAGAAGACAAAGCTTACCAAAGTTAGAACTAGAAGACCTTAGCAGTCTCCTCTATGCTCCTATTATTTAGCATTGATTGTGAAGTTGGGATAAGTTAGATTTAGTTATTCTCACACATGTTTCTTCGAGTTCGATATAAAACTGGGTACACCCGATGAAGTGCTACACCAGTATATTATTCGTGCGCTTGCGGATTATTCTGTGTGCATTGATTTATACCAACAAGAATTTCTGACGCTGTTGCTGGGGAAATAGTTGCTGAGTTAACTTTGAACCTAGCTTATCCTTGTATCATTATTCTTTTATCTTATCTTTTTCTTTTTACCATGGATCTAGAATCCACCCCTATCTACCAATATGGTGTACCTATGAGCGCAAGCCTACAACCAAATGAGTCTTCAAAACCTATTCCAACACCTGGCTATGAGCTGCTCCCGCATTTAATCAACATGGTTCAGGATCAACCCTTTTCGGGTGAAGATGATGAAAACCCCTATTCCCATCTAAATGAGTTTGAGCAGACCTATGCATGCCTACGCATTGTAGGCATGTTAGACGAAACCTTACGATGGAAGCTTTTTTCCTTCTCTTTGACGGGAAAAGCTAAACGTTGGTATAATATCACCATAGGGAGTAGACAAGGAGATTGGGAAGCCCTATGTTATAGCTTTTGCTTGCAATTCTTTCCCATCTCTAGGGTAGTCAGACTTTGCTCATAAGTTCTATCTTTTAAACAAAAGAAAAAAGAATCTCTAGACACGGCATGGGAATGCTTTAATACTCTTATTAATACTGGCCCTAACCATGCCATTTAAGACCCTATTCTTCTTCTAACACTTCTATATGGGTCTTGATAGAAAAAACTCGAAGCTTCTTAATATGGCCTCAGGAGGCTCGTTCTTGCATGCCTCCGCCAATGCGGGGAGAAGCATTCTTACAAAAACCTTAGAGAACATCCCCGAAGAAGTAGAAGAGAAGCAATTAGAGAAAGAATCCCAGATAGTTGAACCCGAATCTTTACCAGACCCATCACCAACTTCAGTTGTCCTAAATCCTGAACCACCGGAAAAGGATGAAACTCTGATTTTGGACTTCATGTTTGAATTCGAGGATGAACTTTTCGATGAATATGAAAATACCTTGAATTACCATACCATGAGGAGACCCCAAAAGGCTAGGAAATCATCATCTAAAGATGAACCTTTAGACCCTTCTGAGGAAGCTTTCCTTAAAAAGACTATGAAAGAGCTAGTGTCTATTATAAGCAATGAATGGTTAGAAGAATCAGAACTTTCCTCTGATGTGATTCGCTTAGATTCACCTTCTATATCCATTCGTTGCCAAATTAATAAAGCTTCTTTTGATGCTCTTTACAATACTGTTGTGGGTGTTAATATCATGTCCGCGTCTTTTGCTCTTGATTTATTGAAACACATGCCATTGACCCTAACAATAAAGTTATTGAAAAGTCTTTCAGGACACATTCTCTCGAGTTTGGGAATCTTGTATGTCCTTCCTATCCAGGTAAAAGGAACCAAAGTTTATTTGAGCTTCTATATCTTTGATATTATGGAGTTCGACTTGTTGATAGGACAACCAATTGAAAGACTTATCCAAGAAAGACAAACGAGGAAGTTGAATATAAGACTTGGAAAAAACTTTAAACTTTCTATACCTATTACTCATTCTCTAAATGCTGAGAGTGAGCCAATTCCTAAGAAAGACCCAATAGAAGAGGTTAAGGTTGCATCTCTTGATTATTTGATTAAACCCAACCTTGAAGATGATGCCCAGTTCTTCATCGAGGAAGAAGGAGAAAATCCCACGAAGCCTGAACCTCTAGATGAATGGCTAGAACCACCTAAGCCCACCATTGAGCTCAAATCCCTGCCTTCTGGTCTTAGATATGCTTTTCTCAATAATGATCAGGACTCTCCTGTGATCATAAGTGATAAACTTTCTCAAGAAAAATCCCTATGCCTGTTAACTGTCTTAGAAAAGCATCGCTCTGCCTTTGGCTATTCACTCCAAGACATTAAGGGAATTAGCCCTGCTCTTTGCACCCATCACATCCCTACAGATCCTATCTCTATACCTTCTAGGGAGCCCTAGCGTAGGCTTAACAATGCGATGAGAGATGTTGTTAAGAAAGAGGTTTTGAAACTCTTGCATGCCGCGATTATCTATCCTGTGCCACATAGTGAGTGGGTTAGCCCTGTTCAAGTTGTGCCTAAAAGGGAGACATGACTGTTGTTAAAAATGAAAATAATGAATTAATCCTCTAAAGAACCATCACTAGATGGCGTATGTGCATTGATTACCGAAAACTTAACAAGTCAACAAAAAAAGACCACTTTCTGTTGCCCTTTATTGATGAAATGTTGGAGCAATTGGCGAATCACTCTTTCTTCTATTTCCTTGATGGGTATTCAGGTTATCACTAGATACCGATCCATCTAGATGACCAAAGCAAAACCACCTTTACATGTCCATATTGAACTTATGCTTACCGTAGAATGTCTTTTGGACTATATAATGCTCCAGCTTGTTTTCAAAGATGTATGATGTCTATATTTTCTGATATGATTGAAGAAATCATAGAAGTTTTCATGGATGACTTTTCTGTTTATGGAAAAACTTTTGATGATTGCCTTGAAAATTTATACAAGGTTTTGCAAAGATGTGAAGAAAAACACTTAGTCCTTAATTGAGAAAAATGTCATTTCATGGATAGAGAAGGAATAGTGCTTGGATATTTGGTGTCCGACAGAGGGATAAAGGTAGATAGAGCTAAAATTGAAGTAATTAAACAGTTACCTCCTCCCTTAAATATCAGAGGGATCCATAGTTTCCTTGGTCATACTGGTTTTTATAGCCGCTTTATAAAAGATTTTTCGCATATTGCTAGACCACTTACATATATTTTGGCTAAGGATGTTTCCTTTGAATTTGATAATGCATGTTTGAAATCTTTTAACATTCTTAAGAAAGCACTTATCTCTGCACCAATTATTCAACCCCCTGATTGGTCGCTACCTTTTGAAATTATGTGTGATGTTATTGATTATGCTGTGGGGGCAGTTTTGGGACAAACTAAAGATAAAAAACATCATGTAATTACTTATGCTAGCAAAACTTTAATAGGACCTCAACTTAATTATGCAACAACTGAAAAATAACTCCTGGCTGTTGTTTTTGCTATTGATAAGTTTAGATCTTACTTAGTAGAAGCTAAGGTGATTGTTTATACTGATCATGCTGCTTTAAAATACATGCTCGCTAAGAAAGATGCTAAACCCAGATTAATAAGATGGATTTTGTTACTCTAAGAATTTAACTTAGAAATAAAAGATAAAAAGGGAGTAGAAAATTCTATTGCTGATCACTTATCCAGAATACAGTTTGAGAATTCACAGGAACTGCCCATCAATGATTCGCTACGGGACGACATGCTCTTCAAGGTCACAAAATCCGACCCCTGTTACGCAAATATTGTTAACTTTATGGTTGCAGGTTATGTACCACCAGGGGAGAATAAAAGGAAGCTTATCTACGAAAGTTGTCTCTACATATGGGATGAACCATATCTCTTTAGACTTTGCTCTGACGGCCTACTCAGAAGGTGTGTACCGGTGGAAGAAGGCATCAAGATCATCGAACGATACCACTCATCACCATATGGAGGGCATTATGGTGCATTCTGCACTCAATCAAAGATCTGGCAAAGTGGATTCTTCCGGCCAACCATGTATGAAGACACGAATGACTTCATCTGAAGGTGTGGAGCGTGTTAGAGGCATGGGAACATTAATTCAAGAGATGCCATGCCACTCACCAACAACCTTCAGATTGAGCTCTTCGATGTCTGGGGAATTAATTACATGGGACCTTTTTCAAAATCGAAGAACTGTGAATACATCTTGGTTGCAGTTGACTATGTCTCCAAGTGGGTTGAAGCCATGCCATGCAAAGTTGCTGATGCAAAGAACTCCAAGAAGATGTTTAAAGAGACAATATTTCCAAGATTCGGAGTTCCAAGGATGGTGATTAGTGATGGAAGCACTCACTTCACTGACAAGAATTTTCACAATTACTTGTCAAAGCATGGAATCCGTCACAATGTCGCTACTCCATATCACCCTTAGACAAGTGGCCAAGCAGAAACATCGAATAAACAAACCAAGAATATTCTGCAAAAGATGGTCAATGAGATGGGAACTGCATGGAAAGATAGACTACCTGATGCATTATGGGCTTACAGAACGGCCTATAAAACACCACTTGGAATGTCACCATATCAATTGGTCTATGGGAAGACCTGTCATCTACCTATTGAGTTAGAATTCAAAGCTCACTGGGCCATCAAGCGATGGAACATGGACTTTGAAGCCATAGGAACTAAGAGGAAGATGCAATTCTCTAAGCTTGATGAATGGCGTGAAAAAGCATATCACAACTCCAAGATTTACAAGGAGAGAACGAAAAGATGGCATGACAAGAGGATCAAGAAGAAGGAGTTCGCCCCCAGAGATAAGGTATTACTTTTTATTTTTAGGATTAGATTATTCGGGCACGGAAAACTTTAGAGCAAATGGGAAGGACCATTCAAGGTGATAAGCACTTCGTCGCATGGAGCGATAACACTTCAAAATGATGAAGGTACGTTATTCAAGATAAATGGCCACAGTCTCAAGATCTTTCTAGAACCTAAAAAACTACCTGAGGATTTGGATGAGGTAGATTTCCTAATTTTACCATAGATTTACACCTCTACCATCCCCCTTACATTTTGTAACGTGAAAATATATTTTTTGGGATTAGATAGGGATTAGAATCCGCCACGAGAAAAATCACCATGACAGGATGACAGGTGGGGCCGCTCGGCCCCACCTAGAGGCCGCTCGGCCCACTGTCACCGCTTCTCTTGCCCGGTCAACTCTCTCGTGTCTTCTAGATCCTTCCTTGTTAAAATCCCACAATTTTTCGACGCATTCAGTTTTTCCTCGTTATGAGACCTCATATGGATAGATCTTGGCCCCTGCTGCAAGTTGTCCCCCCTATATAAGCAAGCCTCAGTCTCCTCCATAGCCATCCCATCAAAACCTCCTTTCTCCAACAGCAGTAAAGCTCTCCTCTCTAGTTCCCATGGCCAACAAAGATATCATCCCCAATGGTTTTGATCCTAGCAAGAAGCCCCACGTGCTTGCGCTAACCGTCACTCCTCCAGAAGTTACCCCCATTCACTCAAGCCAATCTTACTTCGCCCAAGCCATCCATCATCCGGTGATGATTTCTCCGCCGCCGCCATGTCTACTTCTCAAGGACAAGCCACGTCAACCTGACGTGCCGCCGCCGATCAAGGTGACAATGGAGATCAACCTCCTTCCTCCAAGGGCGAACGAGGTGCTGATCGGAGTGAAGACCAATAAGTTTGGAGACATTACACATGTGAAATACAAGTCGGTTACCCCTCGTACCATCTTCAATGGAGTTCGCGCTATGCTGGATCAGATCAAGGCTGTTCCACCAAAGGAGAAGAAGAGGAAGGTGCCATCACCACCTATCCTAGAGGCTGAGAAGTGACCACGGATGACCATTGCTCTTTTAGAGAAGAAGATTGAAGACCTCTCCGATGTTATCTATACCCTAGAGCAAAGGATCGACGAAGAACACGTCTATCGCAAGAGCATGCAACATGACCTAAATGCTTTGAATCATTTTGTTGCTAAGATAAAGAAGTGAGAATTAGGTAGTTAATAATAAGGCATGAGTGTTTAGGTCATGTGTTTAAAAATCATATGTTTAGGTTACTCGCTTAGCTCAGATCGTTAGAATATTGAAGTTCGTGTTAGGTCATCAAAAGTTTGTGTTTAGTTTGTGCTTGTGTAATAAAGTGCCTTACATATTAATGGAGTCTTATTATTATCTGCTCTCTATTTCTTTTGGGTATGTGTGTTTGTCTCCACATGTTGTGCATAAAGGTATACAGGAAAACTAGTGTGGGGGAGACACACCGCGATAGCAAGACGGAATTCAATCGCTAAAATCATGAAATTCAGAAAGCAACAGAACAAGAACCACGCTTGCCAAAGTTGGACCAAAACAGGCCTAAGAGTGGGCCGCCTGGCCTCCTACATGGGCCGGCCGATCCATCATAGCATCGCCTCGCTTCACGCTTTATCCATGGTCAGGTTCGATCCCAATACACTTTATTTATATATGTCTCGCTTTCCTTTTCGAACCAAATTAAAAATCACTTAATAAAACAACTTTAAAACCTGAGGAAAGATTTCTCAGTCATGACTTAAGGATAGACTCACATATTACTTTTCCTAGAAGTCATGCTACTATTGGGAACTTATTATTTGGGATCCCATGTTACTTAAATTGTTGTGGAATGAGATATAGTAGAATAATGAGAACTTGATTCTTGATGTCTTGTTATTGGAGAATTTTATTTCAAAAAGTAAAAAGAATAGCTACACCTCTCCTTTTGTGGTAAGAAATATCCCACTAGAGCCATATATAGACTAAAGAAACATTCTACATATACTACTTGTCATTGTATTGAGTTTGGTCAAACCTTGTGACCCTTGTTGAGAAACTTATCATGCTCTCAAGATCAAGATCATGTACACTCCACATATATTTGCTGCTCCTACACTAGGAGTATGCAATAACATGTTTTCCATCCACCTAAAAATGTTCTACTCCTACACTAGGAATAGACACAAAAAAATGTTTGATAGGATAAATGCTCCAAGTTCTTGTAAATGTCTCTCTTGAATAATTTTCAATTGCAGAAAGAGGCATGGGCTATGCAAAAGTTATTCAATACCGATGATGCAAGAATGTTCGACTCAATCAATACCAATAGAAATGATGGTTATGATAGTATCACATTTGGTGACAATGGCAAAGGCAAGGTCAAAGGACTTGGTAAGATTGCAATATTCAATAACATGAGCATTTCCAATATGTTGCTAGTTGAGAGCTTGAACTTCAATTTGCTATCCGTGGCTCAATTGTGTGATCTTGGATTCAAATGCATATTTGGGATAGATGATGTAGAGATCATAAGTGTAGATGGCTCTAACTTGATCTTCAAAGGCTTTAGATATGAGAATCAATACTTGGTTGATTTCGATGCTAGTGAATCCCAATTATCAATATGCTTGTTCACTAAGTCTAGTATGGGTTCGTTATGTCATAGAAGGCTTGGTCATTTTAGAATGAAACAATTGAATAGATTGGTTAAGCATGACTTGGTTAGAGGCTTGAAAGATGTTGTGTTTGAAAAGGATAAACTTTGTAGGTCTTGTCAAGCCGGCAAACAAGTTGGAAACACCCATCCTAATAAGGGCATAATGAGCACTAGTAAAGCATTTGAGTTGTTGCACATGGATTTGTTTGGGCCAATACAATACACTAGCATCGGTGGAAACAAATATGGCTTTGTGATAGTGAATGACTATACAAGATACACTTGGGTATTCTTTCTAGTGTACAAGAGTGATGTGTTTGCAAAATTCAAATCAGTTGTCAAGGGCATACACAATGAATTTGAAACAATCATCAAGAGAGTTAGAAGTGACAATGGTAGTGAGTTCAAAAATACAAGAATTAATGAGTTATGTGATGAATTTGGAATTAGACATCAATTCTCAGCCAAGTACACTCCACAATCAAATAGCCTTGTTGAGAGAAAGAATAGAACACTCATTGATATGGCAAGGTCTATGATTAGTGAATACAGTATGAGTCAATCTTTTTGGGCCGAAGTTATCAACACGACTTGCTATTATAGCAACCGCCTCTATTGTCACCCCTTAAAAGAGAAGACACCATATAAGCTCTTGAATAGTAGAAAGCCCAACATTGCATATTTTCGGGTCTTTGGTTGCAAATACTATATCTTGAAGAAAAGCACTAGATTGGGAAAGTTTGACAAGAAGTGTGATGAAGGATTCTTACTTGGATACTTCACTACAAGCAAAGCATATAGAGTTTGGAATTTAGTAAGTGGTACTCTTGAGGAAGTTCATGATATTGAATTTGATGAAACTAAGGGTTCCTAAGATGAGAATGAGAACTTGAAAGATGTTAGAGGCATTCAACTTTCAAATGCCATGAAGAATATGGATGTTGGTAAATTGAGGCCTAAGCAAGTGAATGATGATGATCAAGTACAAGCGCTCTCTAACTCAAATGTGCAAGATGATACAAATCAAGCAAGTACAAGTGGCTATCATGACAATGTGCAAGATCCAGTGACTAGTACATCTTCTCAACCTAATTATAAAGCTAGTGCAAGCAATGTTCCAATAGTCCAACCAACTCATATTGCAAGAGATCATCCATTGGACACTATAATTGGAGATATTTCTAGAGGAGTGCAAATGTTGACGGTAGCTAACATCCATCACAAACCATTGATATTACTTGGATAAATGGCTAAAGTGGATCACCAATGTAGACTTAGGGGTTTAAACTGATAAATTTCATGAGTTTTGGTGAATTTGTGTTTTCAGCAAGATTAAATCAGAAAACCACCAAATGTTGGGTTGAGATGGCGGACTAGAGGGGGGGGGGTGAATAGTCCTTTCTAAAACTTAATCGCGTCAGCTAACCGTTACAAGTGCGGAATTGAAACTATCGGTCTACCTAAGACTGCACCCTTCTATTTAAGTTATCAAGCACCTTGAAAAGATCCTAAACAAGCAACCTAGGTGTCGGGCGAGCCAGAGCTCACCTAACCAATCTAGCTTGCAAGGTCACACAAACCTATGCAACTAATACTTCACACAACCGAGGGAGCTCCTACACAATCTAGTAAGCACAAAGCCACCTAAGCTTACTAGCAATGCTCAATAACAAGGCTACACAAGCCAAATTAGAGAGCGCAAATTACTTAGCTACATAAACTAAGCAATGTGACTAACAAGGTTACTAAAACCAAATTAGCCACTCAAGGGAGCTACTTCTTATGCTACACAAGCAAGAAGGCAACTAGCAAGCTAGTAAAGCTAAACTAGTCACAAGAGCAACTACACAAGCACAATGTATATGAAAGTAATACAAGCTTGTGTTTCGCGGAATGCAAACCACCGAGAAGATGATGAAGACAATGTTGACACAGTGATTTTCTCCCAAGATTCACTTGGTTGCCACCGAGCGACGTCCCTGTTGTGTCGGCCGCTCACTTGGTGGCTCGATGGCTAATTGACATCACTCGCCAAGCCCGCACGTCGGGCACCACAAGAACCTGCCCCGAAAGTGAGGGTAGCTCAATGACATGCTCAACTAGAGTTGCTCTTCACGATCCCCGTAGGGTAAGCACAATCCCCCTCACAAATCCTCCTCCTGAGCACTGCATAATCTTCTCACGTGCTTCAACGGAGTCATAAGCCACTAAGTCGTCTAGGAGGTGGTAACCTTCAAGAGTAACAAGCACCATCGGCTTGCAACTCAATCACCTAGTGCGACTTCATGCAACCTCACGATACAATCGCACTAGAATCACACTCACTCACAATCAGATACAACCACTATGTGCACAAGTGAGTTAGAGGCTCTCCTAGCACTCCCCAAGCATGGACACTAAGTCCTAAGGGTGCTAAGCATGTGCCAAGGCCGACTACACACTCCTTTTATAGCCCTAAGGGCTAAAATAACCGCTACCCCCATCACTAGGCACTTTTTGTACTGACCAAACTCGCTGCTGGAGTGACCGGACGCGCAGGTCGTAGAGTCCGGTCGCTGAGTCCAGTCGCTCCTCGTGCGCCACGTGTCCTAGCCGTTCGAAGGTGACTGTTGCTCGCCAATGGCTAGCTCCCACGCGCGCATACTCCTAACTGAACGCGCCTAGGTCTAGCGACCGGATGCGCTAAGGCCGTGTCCGGTCACCAACGCGCCTCTGCACAACTGACCGGACTCACCTTTCTCCTACGACCGGACTTGACTCTCCCAGAGTCCGGTCACTTCCAGGGAGGTTCCGGAGAGCTCTTTTGATTATCGAACGCGTCAGGTCACCAGTCGCTCCTAAACACGTTAAAAACACTGACCGGACTCTGTGACGGACTCATAGGTGTTGACCGGATGCGCATATCGCAGAGTCCGGTCACAGACCTTTCAACGCTAAAACGGCTATAACTCTTAGCTCTGAACTCCGATTTCAATGATCTTGGATATTTTAGAAAGCTTATTCAGAGGGCTTCACAACCCACTTGTATATTTGATCCAAAGCACAATGGATCAATGTAGAATTCCAAATCAAGAGCTATCCTATAGTTTGGAGTACACCAAAAAACCTCTCTCTCTTCTCCAAATTGATCCAATTCAAATCCAACAACTTCTACTTTGCAAATGAAACAACAACACCAAGTGTACACCACCAAGTGCAAGTGTGTTAGCATTTTCACAAACATTTTTCAAAGGATTAGTCACTCAATTCACCACACCACTCGATCCTAGCAATGTCGCAAAGTTAGATCGCTCAAGTGGCACTAGATGACCGATATGCAAACAAGTTTGCCCCTCTTGATAGTACGACCATCTATCCTAAACTCGGTTATCAACTTCTCTACACGCCTATGACCAGTGAAATGAAATGCCCTATGGTTATACCTTTGCCTTGCGCATTCCATTCCATCTCCTTCGATATTGATGCAACACATGCACCAACCATATCACAAATGATATGATCCACTTCATATCATCACGTGACCTTGTTGGTTCCTCGATCTTGACCTCACTTGCTCTTCACCGTTGCTTCGGTCAATCAGCGCCAAGTCATCACTCAACTTGCCCATCACACTTGCAACCGGTCCATCAAGCCAAGTCTTGTCTTGATCTTCTCCACCTTAGTCACATGACTCCATGTCATGTCTCATATGCAATGAGCTCCTTCATCATATGTGTGAGCCTTGCAACATATCCAAGCCATCTTCACCATCTAGCATGAGTTGCTCACACAAATATACATGTGGACTAATTACCTGTGTATCTCACATAAACACATATTAGTCCACCTAGGTTGTCACTAGATTACTAAAACCAAAAAAGGACCTTTCACCAAGGAGGACCTATTCATAAAAACAAATTATGGAATTCCGTCGCGTAATCGACGTGGAAAGACTCTACAAGACTCCAGAAGGCGAATCACCGAACTAGGACACGTGTCTCTAACATGTGGGGCCGCCTGACTTTACCTAGAGGCCGGCTGGCCCCTATGGGTCCCACCAGTTAGCCTCGTTGTTATGTTGGTTCTCCACCACCTTAAGGATTGCATCTCCGCTATTCTTTAAGTTGGTTTGATCCAAGGGCTCACGTTGGACGCTCCATGCTACATATACCAGCCCTTGCCACCCCCTAGGAGGAGGAATATGCATTTGATCATAAGAGCTGAGAAGCCAGAAACACTAATTCAGATGTCCACTAGGATCAGAGCTATCAATCAAGAGAAGATTAGTCCTCATTAGGATCTAGTCTTATATTAGAGATAGTGAGATAGAGTGAGAGGGAAGAGTTTGGAGGAGTCCCGGCCTGTCAGAGCCCTCTCTATGGCTAGTACCCTGGTGAAATCAAGTTCTTCTTGAGCTTGCTTCTGAGATTTATTTGGTAATCGACTTCTAATTCAAGTAAGCATCTTGTTCATATAATTCTTTAAAT
Organism: Miscanthus lutarioriparius; assembly: GCA_904845875.1. Classification (NCBI taxonomy): domain Eukaryota; kingdom Viridiplantae; phylum Streptophyta; class Magnoliopsida; order Poales; family Poaceae; genus Miscanthus; species Miscanthus lutarioriparius. The sequence goes on from CAJGYO010000006.1 coordinate 90,927,461, forward strand.
TTGTGACTCTCTTTTGAGTACTTTAATCCTTGTAGCTCTTGGGTTAAAGTAGTATTCGTAGTGTAAGCGTGGTGATTAGACTCGGTTACTCGTGGATGTACCCTATTTTTTGGATCGGTAGTAGTTCGCGAGGGTGACTCTTATAGCCTCATTGAATCCTTTGTACCGTTAGTATGCCTAGCAGGACATTGTTGCTATAGAAAACATACTATGTCTGTGTTTTCTCTAGCAATATCCCCAGAATTGAACAATAGAAGGGAAAGCTTACCGAAGTTAGAACTAGAAGACCTTAGCAGTCTCCTCTACGCTTCTATTATCTAGCCTTGATTGTGAAGTTGTGATAAGTTAGATTTAGTTATTCTCACACATGTTTTTTCGAGTTCGATATAAAACTGTGTACTCCCGATAAAGTGCTACATCAGTATATTATCCGTGCGCTTGTGGATTATTCTTTGTGCAATAATTTATACCAACAAGTATTTCTGGACGCAATTGCCGAGGAAACGGTTGCTAAGTTCACACCTCCATAAAGTTTAGTCACCTAAACCAGCTCCTAAAGTTTAGTCACTCCTGTTTGGTTTGGTGGACTAAAAGAGACTAAAAGAGACCTTTTAGTTTCTTTTAGTTAAGGTATTTGGCTCAAAGTGACTAAAAGACAAGGCAGCCTAAGTAAAAGGTGAGCTTTAGTCTCATTTAGTAACACTTGAGTGAGTAGTTGGCGAAATCACTTTTTAGTCCAATTTAATTATAGTATTTAGGTAAAATTGACAAAATTGGACTAAATAGGATTAGATTTATGAGGATAGAGTGACCAAACACGAGGGAAAGACGCTTGTTGCAGGCTTGCGGTCGCTCCATTTATTAATGTGTTTGCATAATGCTACTGGCGCAGGCGCACTGATGCAGATGGAGACACTGCACCAATCACCGTTTCCTACCGCTTCCATGTTTTTTGACCAAAATGAGTGAACACGAAGGGGCCAACGGCCAAGTCTTGCATGCGGTGGGGTCAGCAGAAATTAATGGCGACCAGGGGAATGCAGGGCTGCTGTTGCTGCATGTTTGCATGTGTGGAGCCGCAACCTTTCCCACTGCAGGAGCACGCGGAAGCGAAGCACGACGACGGAATGGCAGTACCGCCAAGGCTCCACCGCTGCGGCCGACAGACGGTGGACATGGACTCAGCAGAGGAGGCGTAACTTTGGGTATCACTAGAAACTTGGCGCGGCGTTGCCGCGCGGCTGCCTGTGTTGGCCAATCTGCATGCGATGTGTGAGTCCATGACTCCATCACTAGTAAAAAAAAACATTTGTAAGGAGACGGCTCAACTCGTCGCTCCTAACATACCGTCTCTACAAATCATGTATTTATAGGGCGGTTCCTAGACCGCCTCTACAAATCAATTTGTAGGGACAGATGATGTTATCAGCTGCCCCTACAAATCTGGTAACAATAGCCGCTCCTACAAATCGATTTGTAGGGCGGCTGATAACACTAGCCACACCTATAAATCGATTTGTAGGGGCGATTCTGTCAACCGCCCCTACAGTACATTTTTCGCCAAAAAAATCAAATTTATGATCAAATTCGATCAGAACATATATTTTTCATGTACAACTCCATCATGACTTATTTTCTTCTGCGATTGTACTGAAACTCAATGGCAATACACATTTATTTATACCAGATTATAACAAATATTCCATGACTTTTAGGTGGATAGTTTAGTACAGATAAATGAAATAACAAAATTTCATCTATTAAACTTTTCAGTAATCGTAATAACATTTGCAAATCAGTCATGATCTCTTTCCTGTGTGGCAGGGATAATGGGCCTGCAATTTTGCAATACGAAACTATTTCAACCAAACAAAACATTTGCAAATACAGTACCAGGTGTTTGTCTTTCATATATTATACATCATATTTTTGATTCCAAGGTGGCACATATAATGAAATAAATAACTGAATGGGATAGAAGCCACAATATACCTGCCAATCAGAGTAGACAAGAGTTTCATTCTGATCAAGAACTAGGGTGAAGACATGCTGATCTTGAGCAAGTAGATCTGGTAGCAGTATGTCTGATGTGGGTTCAGTAAATCCCTGGAGTAGAAAATAATAAGAGTAATTACAAACACTTGCTAGATTGTACATGTACAAAGGGGATAAAAACCTTATAGTATATTACCAACCCTGACATAGTCTTTAATTGTGCTCCTAATATCAAGTACAACTTATAGCTGAAACATGAACTGCAGCCCAAGATTGTACACCACTTAGTAAGGATAATAAGGTACGAAACACAAAAACATAACCAACAAAGCTAAGCTGGAAACAAGAGCAACTCAGCACAGAAAAAATGTTACAATTCAGATTATTAACCATCATATGCATCTATCTTAACTAATGTTAAATCCATGAATGCTTTACTACAAGGGTTCATATATATTAATTTCCAACATACATGCATTGACCCAGTTCATAATTCAATAACATCAGAATCTGCTGTGCTTCCACTGAACAACTCAGTAATTCTTTAACTATTCCTAAAGTAATTTGCAAATTTGCATGAATTATTGATTATGCAAATCAAATAATTTACGGTCAAGAAAACAACAATAATTAACAGTCAAAATGTAATTTCACACTCAAACGGTTTTTTACATGACATAAAACCGGAAGCTGGACATGCAGGATGACTCATTAATTGCCCAGTCAATTGCTATTATTGCCCAACACCTAGAAGCAGGAAGAAGAAAATGACAAAACATATGCAGTTTGCTAATAAATTGTAGTTTGCTAATGGTCAGATATAACAGCCGCATCTTGAAAAGGTTTCGGATGTTCTAACCTGATATCATCATAACATTTGTTTCGGAAACTAAGATCATCATAACATTTGTTCTAACATCATGTCAGCCTCTAAACATTGACCTAAATGATATTTGTTTCAGTGAACCTGATTTCATTGACTGAATGTCTGAATTGAACATCAGAAACTGCAGCCAAAGTTAATTTTTCAGTCAACCTGATATCATTGATTGAATCAAAGTAGCAGCTCAATGCTAGTTGTATATACCATGGATGTGTGAGTCCATGACTCCATGCTTGTGTAGTGCATGTTAGTTGTAGGTTTAAATGATGAAATGGAAACTAGCATGAATAGGTTCAGTAACTAGACTTGTGTTTATATTGTGAAAACTAGACTCTTTCTTCTAATGTTGATCTCACGGGGTATTCGAGTTTTTGTGAATGTCTAGCTACTAATGGTGCTAAGGATGGTATATTTGGTGCACTTCGATTGGTATCACGCTTCAAAGGTCCATCTATTACACCTTAGCATTATTTGGTAGACATTGCCCTCCCACAACTCAAATTCATGCATATGTGCAAGCTTCAATCCAAACTCTTAGCACATATGTAGGGGGAGCAAATGCTACCAATGGGATTCATGAAACTTATCCATATTCTTTTACACATGGTAAATATGCTTGGGCAAGCAACATGAATTCAATTGAATTTCAATTCATATCTTTGTGAAAGGGCTGTCATCAATTACCAAAAAGGGGAGATTGAAAGCTCTAGTTTGGTTTTGGTGAATTGATGAAACCCTAAGTGCTAACCTAGTTTATTAAAGGGATTATGAGATAGGTGGCACATTCCAAGTGATGAAGCAAATGGTGTTGATCTTGATGATGGTGTGGACATGATGATCAAGTGCTTGGACTTGGAAAAGAAGAAAGAGAAAAACAAAAAAGGCTCAAGGCAAAGGTGAAATCCATAGGACTATTTTATTTTGGTGATCAAGATACCTAGTGGGTGTGATCACATTTAGGATCGATAGCCAAACTATTAAGATGGGTGAAACTCGTATCGAATTGCGGTTATCAAAGTGCCACTAGATGCTCTAACTCATTGCATATGCATTTAGATTCTAGTGAGTGCTAACACCCTTGAAAATGTTTGTGAAAATATTCTAACACACGTGCATAAGGTGATACACTTAGTGGTTCGCACATTTGAACAAGGATGGTGAAGTTTGGAGAGTCAAGGAGGCCACTAGCGTGATCGGACGTAGGACCGGACGCTGAACCTGCGTGTCCGGTCAGTGTTGGGTGCGCCCAGCCTTTGTCTGGTGGATGACCGGACTCTGGTGGTGCTGACGATCGAACACGGTGAAGGTGAGTCCAATCAATGCTAACGCATGGTGACGTAGCGCGGGCGGCTGAGGCATCAAGTCGGCTTTTAGGCACTCGGGGAACTCTCTAGATTCGAACGGACACCGTGGAGCCGAAGGGATCGGCGCGTCCTGTCGTAGTTTGGTTGGCGTGCGCGTTTGAGATTGACCTGACGCCTCTTGGGTGCGTCCAGTCATGGACTGGTGAGTCCGATCGCGACTTAAGTAACCCCGTGAGAGTTTTCGACCGTTGAAGATCAACGTGCGCGGTGAAACCGATGACGACACGTGGAGGTCATCCGTTGACCAGACGCAGGGACCGTGCGTCAGGTCGATTCGACCTACGTGTCCGATCAGCGCGATGGCAGTGAGGTGCAGGGGGCCAACGACTCTATTTCATGGGAGCCTCTATTTAAGCCTCATGGCCGGCTCAAGCTCACTCTCTTAGCCATTTGCATTGACATAGCAACCTTGTGAGCTTAACCAAAGTCTTCTCACTCATCTCCATCATTGATTCATCATCTTTGTGAGGTTGGGAGTGAATCCAAGTGCATTGCTTGAGTAAGTGCATCTAGAGGCACTTGGTATTCGTGTTTCACCGCGTAGACGGCTTAGAGCAGCGAGGATCATCGAGCGAAGGAAGGTGCTTGTCTCTGGCTTCGATCGTGATGATTGTGAGGGGTTTTTGACCTTTCCCCGATGGAGAGCCAAAAGTTACTCTAGTGGATTGCTCATGGCTTGTGTGATCCTCATCTTGTGTTGGTTGTGCGGCAACCTATTGAGGGTTTGGCGTGTGATGCCAATTGGCGTGTGAACCTCCAAGTGAGTGAATCGCCACACCGAGGACTAGCTTGCTAGCTGTAACACCCTCGGTGTTACACTGTACAGTCTTTTGCTAAAACTCTGCATGAGCATCATAATTATATGTAAATGTGTGTAATATAGGGTGTAAAGCAATGTACGTAACTCGAAGCGTTCATCGGAAACGCGAAACGAATGTGATATTTCATGTCGCGTTATATCACTTTGGGTTTTAAATGAATTTTTATGGAACGAAAATGCTATAGAACATATATTCGAAACTTTAATAAAGTTGTAGTTTAAGCTTCGTAGGTGACGATGAAATACTTGCAGTCAAGAACAGAATTCCCTAGCTAGCATGGTTGGTAGCTTGGAAATTGAATTCGACGTGAAACCGTTTGAGACTTAGTCGAATTTCCTAGGTTGGACAACGCTTTGACGAAGCTAAGTTCGGCAATTTTTGTAGAAGAATCTGGCTAAGTAGTGGTATGGTCTTAGGGTTTGTTTTAGTAGCTTGACATGCCTTCTTGAGAATGGAATAGGTGGTTTAGCAATTGAAGCTTTGAGTTGGATTTTTGGGACGCTTTAAAAAGGGTGCATGGCGCGTTTCCAGACGGTTGCAGTGTCTGGGCCCGGTCACCGTGTTCGGCACTCGGCGTTGCCGCGCCGACCAACCGACGCGCACACCCACACATGTGCCACCGTGCTGGCCAGTCCTACCGCTGGCTTCGTGCTGCTAGCCACTGCCACCTGCTGCCGCGCCCAAGCACAAGATTCACGCACGCCGCGCCCAGCGGGCCTGGTTGCTCTACCGCCACCACCGTCGTCACGGGCCCGCTGCCCTAGCCAGTCCATTGTCGTCGCTTCGCCGTGTCGCTGCCTGCGTTGCGTCGTGTCCTCGCACTGCTCGCGTCATGTCTGCCGGGGCCGCTCTGCCACCGCCATCGCGTTAGCCTGGTCGCTCTGCCACCTTGCGCTTGCCTACGTGGGACCATGCGCACGTGGCCACACTTGGCATGCTATGGCTGGCACATGGCCCTGCCCGCACGTCGCCTTACCACGCATGGGCTTACCCCGCCTACATTGCCATCACATCCACGCTCGATGCGATGCTGCGCTGCTGCCTCCTTAGACCGGTGCCATCCACTACGACGCGCAGGGCCGAGCCGCCGTCGGCTTGCGAGTTATGGCAATGCGGCCAACCGTCCTGAGCATGTTTGGTCGTTCCCCAACGGCCTGTAGCACATGCGCGATTGTGCACCGAGTGGATAGCCACATCCCTCCATGGTAGCGATGAGCCAAGCCATGCCTGCCTTCCCCTGTTCCTCTATTGCCATGGTCGCCGGACCCACGCCTTCAATTTGGCTAGGTGGAGTCGCCTTGGATCAATTAATTCAGTCCACGGCTTCGCGGTGTAGTCAGCCTGCCACCCGACCCCATCGTGCCATGATCCTTGTTGTGCCATGCTCCAATTTGGAGCTTTCCTCCCGCCGGGTCGTTAAGACCGTCGTGGCACGCGTCGATGGCAAGGCCCACTCCAGTGCTGCTCGCGTTCATTTCGTTGCACCGCCAGCTTCGCCTCCACCTGCTCATCACCCTACGCACCCTTACCAAGTTGCTACCACTGCCTAGCCACCCCTGACGTGGTCTTGCCACCGCGGCGCACCTTCGCATCATCCGTGCACACGCGGCCAGCTTGGCCCGGGCCACCTTCGGTCGAACCGCCACCACGTCTGGGTCCGTGGTGAGTGCCTGGAGCTCAATCGCTGCCTTATTTACCCCGACGTTGTTGTAACTCACCCAAACGCCACCGCCTTGTTGTAGGAGCTCCGCCGCCGTGGACTAGCCTCACTACGGCATCCCGGCTCACGCTTTCTTCGCCCAGTGCTTCGCGTTCATGCCTAGGCAGGTATCGGCTCCTTAGATAGAGCGGGGAAAGGCTAGTCTGGCCGACGTAACCACCTGGTGCCAGCGTGCCGCACCGGTGCACGCGCGGGGGGCCCCGAGGGTTTGGCCGTGGTAAAGAAGGAAAGGGGGAGGGGCAGAATTGTAAGATAGCTGTCTGATAGAATAGTGCTGTGGACCTCGGTTGGATTTGGTATTAAAAAAGGGCGTTTTAGCAAATGTACCGGCGCGCGCGGGCCTTCCCCACGCAGTGGGCCATGCGGGTGGATTCGGTTTTCCTTTTCCAGTGAAGTTATGAATGTTTATTCAATTTAGTTTTGAGCTGAACTTTGTAAAATTATAGTAAGTTCGGTAGATGTTCAAAAATAGTGAAACAAAATTTGTTAGGTTCACAAAAATGCTATCTATCTATTGGTGTAGTTAGTTTATAGTTAGCTGTGATAATGATATGTTCATAAATTCAATTTAGAAAGCTTAGTATTAGTTAGCTTAATATTTGTAGGAATTTTTGTTGTAAATTGATGATAGCTTTAGTCATGAAATTTTTATAGTAGGCTCACTAGATTGTTATGCACTCACTGCAATTTTGTAGCCCTAGGGTAGGTTGATAAATAGAGTGACTAGTACTTCTTGTTTTATCATATATAGAGTAAATAGGTATTAAGAGTGAGAATACCTTTAGTTGCTAAGATAGTACATGCCATGTTTCATACTTGTTAGTGGTAACAATAGGTAGCGTAGCACCTTAGTCGGTAGAACTAGCTTAGTAGCTTGATAGATGTATTCGTATTTTAAGAGTTGCTGTTGCCGTATTACTAAGTGTTGCATCATCATTTCATGCATGTAGATCACGAGTCAGTAGAGTTTGTGCCTGTGGACGAACATGACTACGAGAAGATTATTGAGGAGTACAAGGAGGAGGTTCTCGTACAGGAGGGAGCCCCAGAGCCGTTCGTTGCTGACTTTGTTGACACACCACCTGCCCAAGGCAAGCCCGGTGCATAACCCCTATTTTTGAAATGATTAGTGAATATATATATATGATGTGCATTTACGTTACAGGCATTTTATGGAAACTACATGCATAGATATACTTACCTATGAGTCCTACTAGTATAGGTCGAGTAGCTGCCATAATCAGGGTATTGGTAGCGTGAGTAACCTGCCGTTACTCACAATAGGTGATAATTATGATCACTCATGATAAAATGGTGGAAAGGAAAAATGGTGACCGGGCAGGGATCTGGTTTGGGTATTGGTGGGTGTAAGAGGTTGTGTCCTACGGCCAACAGGGTATAACTTGGTTACACTTTTTCCCTATCTGTGTCAGTTGAGAACCGGTCATTGCATTGGGTTCTAGGCAAGTCATAGACTTATTATCCCGAGCACATACTTGGGTATGGGCACAGGGAAGACTTGTTGATATCGTGTCGTGGGTTCTGACTCTTTTTGGATCGACTGATTGAAGGTGGGGATGGTGGAGGTCCTTGCACCGCATTAAGTCTGGGACTTAGGAGCGGGGGCTTGGAGTCCAAGTTTGGACAGGGACCTAGACCCCATGATAGGAGGGTGATGGGTTGGTCTTGCTTATGCCTGGGGTACAAGCGGGGCATGTGTTTTTAGGGTACCCAGCTAGGGGCATTGATTCGCGAATCGTCGGTGTTCCGGTATGGCTTGTCTATAGTCTAGCACCGTAGTAAGAACTGAAAGATGAAAGGTGATGAAATGGAACTGATTGCTCAACTCTTGCTTGAAAGTGGAACATGTTCTTACATAGAATGGCTAGATAATAAATTAATCATGACTGCTAATAATAACATAAATAAGGATTCACTACTAGAATTGCTTTCTGTAAAAAGAAACCAGCAAACAATAAAGCTTATCATATTCCTTAGAGTCGGGAAATTATTCCCATTAGTTGGATAAGTCTTGTGAGTACATTGTGTACTCAGGGTTTATTTACCCCTGTTGCAGGTTCAACTTGAGAAGTACCCGTTGTGTGAACGATTCTTCTGGTGGGCACAGACAGATCCTTGTTCATTCTCGATAGATGTTTATTATCATTCCACTGTTTAATATTCTACACTCTAAATTTGTTACTGTAATAATATATTTTTAAGAACTCTGGATGTATGAAATGGACTAAGTTTGTAACTCATTCTCATTATTGGATCCTTGGGGAAAAATGTGGACTATTCGGGTTCTCTCTTGGGGTGTGCCCGACCGAACCCGTCCGCTATAGCTTGCTTTCGGGGTGCTTAGTGTCTGGTGGCAGATGAGCACCTCCGTAAGCGCGTTATTTCGGGCGGTTTTGCCATAGTTGGTACCAAAGCCAATAATGAGTCTACAAGTTTCATCACTCATTTCCAAAACCTAAAAATTGACCAACAAAAGTTTTGTGAAAAGTAGGATGCGATAAATTATCTAAATAAGTATAAGGCCTAGCATTATGGTCTATTTAGGATAGCGGCACTGGTTTTATCTAATCAGTTTTCTACAGGTACACTGACTTACGTTGCGTAAGAAATCGCTTAGCATATGGAAAGTGAGTGCGCGATGTGCTGAAATTTTGTGAATGCCGCTATATTCCGGCTTGAGTGAGCGTACAGGCCGATGCATGCATCATGATAATAGAATCTTGCTAAAACTAAATTCCCCCTACACGTATAAATTGGATTAGTAAATTGATAGGATAAATTAAAAGAATGCTTTAATAAATGTCTTGTCATATCTCTAATCCCTTGTTTCAGATCTGGAGGGTGTTCTAAGTGGATGGTTCCTATCTCTTATAGAGTAACCTAAGGTCCGGTCATGGGAGCACCTATGCCAAAGCAGCCACTGGTCTTGGCAAAGGCCAAGGTGAAAGTGGTTGGGGCAATGGGAACGGCAACGGGGAGGGCCATGAGGCTCCACTTCTGGCTCCTCCTCCTCCACCACCGCCACCTCTGATGACTCACGCGGAGATGATGGCGGAAATGTTGGCTGCCTGTCGTGAGTCAGCTTGTGCCATGGAGCTGCTGGCACTGGCTATCGGTGGCTTCGCTCGTGGAGGCCATGGGGGCAATGGTGGGAATGGGGGTGGTGCCCGTGGTCCTGAGGGACCCTGCTCTTATCAGGATTTCTTAAAGACGCACCCACCCACGTTCACACCAACGGCCGAGCCCCTGGATGTGGAGCATTGGCTTCGCATTCTAGAGCAAAAGTTTCTGTTGCTCACTCGTGACTGGTGAGTAGATGGTGCGCTTTGCAGCGCAATAGTTGTTGGGCCCCGTGAGTGCATGGTGGGATACATTCAATGCCATGTAGCAGCCAGATCATCGGGTGACCTGGCAAGAGTTCACGGCGGCCTTCAGAGAGTATTATATTTTTGCTGGTGTTCTCAACGGAAGTTGATAGAGTTTCTAGACCTTCGGCAAGGGAGTATGTCCGTGATGGACTACATCAACAAGTTCAATCACTTGTCGTAGTATGCTGGGACTCATGTTGATACAGATGAGAAGAAGAGGGACCACTTTTATCATGGCCTCTCTTGCAGCCTACAGAAGGAGTTATATACTAGGAACTATCAGACCTTTGGGGCGATGATGAATGCCACTATCACCATGGAGGGCTTGCAGCGTGACTCTCAAGCAAAATGGAAGCGCAAACGGGTGGCTATGGGGTCTTCTAGTCACCCCCAGGCACAGAAAGTATAGGTCGTCAGGCGGGTGCCCCATCAGTCTTTGGGTGGGTATTCATTTTGACAGCCCCAGCAGACTTTTCAAGCTCCTTCCACTTAGTATCATGCACCCACTCAGCAGGTGCAACATCAGCAGCCTCAAGGGTAGCAGGTCCCACCTTGTCTGGGACAGGGAAACAAGTCGGGTGCTTGTTTCAAGTGTGGTAAAGAAGGCCACTATGCCCGAGAGTGTCCGCAAAACCAGCTAGCCCAGTCTGCTCAGCCATCAACTAACTCCAGGCTAATCAAGCGGACAGTGATCAAGAAGAAGGTGCCAGTCAGCCGATCTAGATAGGTTAATTTCACGGAGGCTGAGGAAATATTGCAAAATGAACCAGTGATGGCTGGTATGTTCACTATTGATTCCCATCTAGCTTATGTGTTATTTGATTTTGGTGCTTCACATTCATTCATGAGCATGGGATTTGCACACTGGCACAATATACCTCTTATGGCTATACCTTTTGCCTATAGAATCAGTACTCTGGGTGCGCAGATGTGCGTTAATACTCTGATGGACACGGTGAGCTTGGTCTTAGCCACTCACACTTACTGTCTCTAGTTCATGGTACTGCCTGGGCAAGGCATTGATGCAATTCTAGGAATGAACTGGTTGTGGGTATATAGGGTAGTCTTGGATCTAAAGCAGAGAGTTGTAGAGTTACGGCTTCCTTCTTCTAAGGATAGGATGTCTCTTCTTGTGCCCTCAGATCCACCCTTACCTGTTGCTGCTCATGCTAAAGCCTCTCCTGATCTTACCACTATCCCTATGGTATGTGAGTTCCTGGATGTTTTTCCTGAAGATCTACCTGGGTTGCCACCGGACAGAGATGTGGAATTCTCCTTTGAGTTAGAGCCTAGTACTGCTCCTATCTCCCGACGCCCGTACCGCATGGCTCCGAAGGAATTGGCTAAAATGAAAAAGCAGTTGGAAGAGTTGTTGGAAAAAGGTTTCATCCGTCCTAGCTCTTCACCATGGGGTTGTCTAGCCATTTTAATGAAGAAGAAGGATGGCACTCTTCGAATGTGTGTGGATTACCGCTCTCTCAATGTGGTAACCATTAAGAACAAATATCCTTTACCTCGTATCGATACCTTGTTCGATCAACTAGCTGGTGCCAAGGTGTTCTCCAAGATTGATCTCCATTCAACCTATCATCAAATCAAGATTAGACCACAAGATATATCAAAAACAGTTTTTTCTACTAGGTATGGGCTGTATGAGTACCTAGTCATATCTTTTGGTCTCACCAATGCTCCTACATTCTTTATGTACCTGATGAATTTAGTTTTTATGCCGGAGCTAGACAAGTTTGTAGTGGTATTCATTGATGATATCCTGATATATTCCAAGAACAAGGAAAAGCATGCCCAACACCTTCGGATAGAATTGACTCAATTGAGGGAACACAAGTTGTAAGCTAAATTCAGCAAGTGCAAATTCTGGTTAGATCGAGTGTAGTTTTTGGGGCGTGTTTTGACACCGGATGGTATCTCTGTTGACCCCAACAAGGTGCAAGATGTGCTAAACTAGAAGTCTCCCAAGTCAGTGCACCAGATTCGTCAGTTCCTTGGTCTAGCTGGATACTATCGGCATTTCATCCCGGATTTCTCCAAGATAGCTCAGCCGATGACCAAGCTGCTCCAAAAGGAAGCCAAGTTTGCTTGGAGTCTAGCCTATGAAGAAGCCTTCCAAGCTTTGAAGAAATTTCTTACCACTGCTCCTGTCTTAGCCCAACCTGATATTGACAGACCTTTTGATGTATATTGTGATGCCTCAAAGATGGAGTTGGGATGTGTGCTGATGCAGGATGGGCGTGTGATAGCTTATGCTTTGCGCCAACTGAAAAAGCACAAAGTGAATTACCCCACCTATGATTTAGAGCTGGCTGCTGTGGTCCACGCTCTAAAAATTTGGAGGCATTATTTATTGGGCAACAAAGTACACATTTTTATAGATCATAAGAGCCTCAAATATAGATCGGCGACATCGTGGCACCTAGCCACCATCTGTCCCGGGAGTGCACTATGGCGGATGCTCTGGGATTGCCACCGGTGGTGGTGGAGTCTCTACAGACCCACACCCCTCTAGACCCTCGCACGGAGGCCCTCACATGTGCTAGGAGCATGACGAGGAGCTATGATAAAGGCAGCAGAACTAGCTGCCGCCTGTGTCGGCGCACTTGGCACAGTACGCTGTGCCCCATGCGCGTAACCCAATGAGTGGCGCCTGGCATTGCGCCCTCTAGGTTCTGCGCAACATCATCGATGGGGGGAATGATCCCCCACAGTTCACTCAGGCTGGCCCGAACATCGCCGCGGCGGTGATGCTTCTGCGTGGCTTTCCCAAGCCTGTCGACCCATAGCAGCAGGCGGTCCACCGGAACCTCCAGGCACTGGTGGAGACCACCGCTATTCAATAGGCGAAGAGCTCCGCATCACACCACCGACTCACGGCCTCTTTCCCTACCAGGGGAATAGGGGCGCGCTAGTCCAACTGCTCCATCTGCTCACCACTGCGGTCGCCGGGTGTGGAACAGGAGGGCGCAACTGCGCCATGGCCTGACCCGACACCCGCTCCACACTGGCCACCTATGCGCGAATGCCTCGGGCTGAACCGAGATGCTCGCAACGTCTTCAGCAACAGGTGTTAGGCCTGGCATGATGATAACGTCCATCACGCGGCGGTGAGAGCAGGCGGCACGGGTCCTGTCCGTACCATCGAGGGGAGTGACAAAACACACCCTAGGCATGGTCACCAACCTAATGACCGGAGTCCCAGGTCGGATGGCCCGTGACCATGGGCCTTTGGCCGACGCATCTAGAGAGCACCGTTCCCATACCGCCTACCAACGTCACCAAGTATACCGGGGAGACAAACCCCGGTATATGGCTCGAAGACTTTCAGCTCGCCTGCCAAGCCAGAGGAGTAGATGATGACCACTTCATCATTCAGTAACTCCCCATCTATGTGGGGGAACATGTTCGAGCATGGCTCAAATTTCTCCTGCATGACAGCATCCATGACTGGGCGGACCTCAAGAGGATCTTCATCGGGAATTTCTAGGGGACGTATGTCCGCCCTCGGAACTCCTAGGACCTCAAGAGCTGCTAGTAGGAGCCCCACGAGTCCCTACGGGATTACATCCATAGGTTCTCAAAGCGATGCGACTCCCTTCCTAATGTCGTCGACACGGACGTCATTAGCGCATTCCTCTCTAGGACAACCTACGAGTCCCTAATTCACAAGCTTGACTGCCTAAAGTCCCATACCACCGGCTGACCTGCTTGACATCGCCATAAACCATGCCTCCGGCGATAAGGCGGTCAGAGCGATCTTCAACAGAGGCCGGGACACGGGTAAGGCCAAGCGTGAGGACCAAGACGAGGGCCCCTCCACGCAAAGGGGCAAGAAGAACAAGAAGGATTGACGCTGACCGACCAACTCTGCGTTGGTCACCACAGCTGATCATGCGGGCAAGTAGCCCTAGCAGGGTCAGCTCAATCACTTTGAAAGGTCATGGATAGCCCATGCACCAACCATGCTTACCCCATCAAGCACCTCTACAAGGACTACGAGCTCCTCAAGCACTTCTTACGATAGGCCGATAGGCCGAAAGAAGGAAGGGCAAGGAGGCAGCAGCCAAGAAAGGAGGCGCCTCGGGCAAGGATGGAGACAGCTTTCCTGATCCTGAGGAATGCATCATGATCTTTGATTAGTGGGACCTCCTTTCCCGAGACGGCCATCCCCTCCTTCCTTAGCTAGTCGGAATCTCCGATCACTTTCGATTAGTGGGACCACCCTTCCCACATCGCCAGACCAGGTCGCTACCCGCTCATCGTCGACCCCATCATCCACAAGAAGCACCTCACCAAGGTGCTAATGGACAGAGGCAGCGGCCTCAACATCCTCTACGTCGACACCCTTGACGCCATGCGCATCCCCTAGTCGGAGCTCTGCCTAGTGAGCTCTCCCTTCCACGGCGTGATCCCGGAGACGTAGGCGTACACGCTCGGGCAGATTGACCTGCCCGTCACGTTTGGTGACCGAGCCAACTTCCGCTCAGAGGTACTTACCTTCAAGGTGGTGGAGTTCCTAGGGTCTTACCACGCCATCTTGGGGCGGCCATGCTACGCCAAGTTCATGGTGATCCCCAACTACACCTACCTCAAGCTAAAGATGCCGGGACCGAACAACGTCATCACCGTGGGTAGCACCTTCTTGCATGCCTACATGTGCGACCACGAGCATTTCAAGCTTGCCACTACCATCATCAACTCATCCCGAGCTCTCTCAGCTCGGGGAGTTGTTGACCCCAGCAGTCCTGGAATGCAACAAACCAACCTCCTCGACTGCCTTCTGCCCACTCGAGGAGAACAAAGCGGTGGGGATCGACCCCACCGACCCAACCAAAATGGTGCGGATCAGGACTAAGCTCCTGGCCAAATAGGAATGCGAGCTCACCGACTTTCTACGCGCCAATCGTGATGTCTTCACATACAAACCTTCCGACATGCCAGGCATACCGCGGGAGGTCGCCTAGCACGCACTACGCCTCGTACTGGGCTCGAAGCCCGCCAAGCAACGCCTGCGTCGCTTCGACACTAAGAGGCACAGCTGGGGAATTATTCCTAACACACACCCAGACATACCTGCGCCAAGGTAGTCTTAGGTCACCTTTGGTATAACTCAAGTACAATCGTGGATAGGACCAGCGTCGCACCCTCAAAGATACAACCAATCTGCCAAGGGGGCTCGGGACTCTCACCCGCCCTTGGGCTTACGCCATTGGCTCTTCGCACATCCTTACTGCCTCCAGGGTGCGCACTTTAACTTCTTGTGTCCCCGGCCTTAGTTGAGCTACTCAGCTTCACGGTCGGAACGACTTATCGGGCCAACTATGTGAGAGGCGTGCGTTCAACATGAAAAGATAAACCTCCAACAGCCGGTCCTTAAACGATACAGACAAAATCACTATGATACCACAACATACGACTCCGCCCGATCTCCATTTATTCAACAATACCCAGTTATGTTCCACGATAGCACAATATAGCCAACCGTGATCAAGTTATCACCTATAGCTAGCAGGTGATAGGAAATCACCCGACTTCTACCGGTCTAAGCATAGCTAAGCATGATAAGCATTCCTATACTTAAATAGAATTCATGGTAGATATTTCTGGTCAAGGAAAGGTAATATAGCAGCAAGTGTTTCCAAACAACTCCTGTCACGTAATGCATCAATACGAATAACTTTAGGTGACATTAATAAAGTAGGGAGACTTATAATGCTCCGGGGCTTGCCTAGAATCCAACACTAGGTTAGTGTTTGTTAGACGACACTCGCTTGGCGATCATCTCCCAATCAGGCATGTACTCTAGGGGGTCCTTCCATCTTCGAGATAGGTCCACCATACACCGTCTTTGTGTTCAGCTCCAACCTCATGTCCTTCACGGGGTTCATCTAGCATACCTAGATGAGATGCAAGATGCAAGTGCATGAATATGAAGAATGATAATATGAGATGCATCACATAATAGCATCCAAGGCAAACATAAGATCATGCGAGTTGTTTAACTAAACATCACACAACCTATTATAGAGGGATAGAAAGCATATTAGGCATGGAACACAAGTGAACTTAAGTTCAGATATTCCACACATGCATCGATCAAGAATTAACCAACATGTTTAGCCAAAACAAGAGCAACTAAAGCAATCACCTAACACATGTATAGAAATCTGGACAGCAACACAACAGTCATTTGTTTTAACCATAACTAGAGATCTAGACATCCAAATAATGTGATCCTAGAGTTTCTAGAAAGCTAATGAAATTGCCTACAACATTGTTACTATCACCAAAAGCTTATTCCAAAGCTAACCAAGTCAAACATGTTAATGTTTCAGATCTACATAGAACTAATACAGAAAAGTAGTAGTACTTTCAAAACTGTATAACTTGAGTTACAAACATCAAACAAGCATGAACCTTAACTTTATAGAAAGATTATTAAATTATGTAAAACATGTTTATTATCATCACAAGGTGATTCCACAATTAACAAGGCCAATCAATCACAATTGAGCACCTCTATCTAGACTTGGACAGATTCCGTCATGCAACTTCTCAAGCTTATAACTGGAGGTCAACAACACCAAAAGGGGTGATCTTTAACAATTTGGAAAGCTAATGAAAAGCACTACACTTCTTTTATTATCTCCAAGACATGATTTCATACTTAACTAGGTCAAACAATGAAATCTTTCAAATCTACACAGAGCATAGACCAAACATAATAGATCATTTGTCAAATTCATAACTCCTAAACTATCAGGCTTATGGTCTGAAATTTGAACACAAGCAAGATTATAAAATTAGCTACAACTTTGGTTCCACTACAACCACAACAAAGATCATTTACACCACGAAAATAATTGCACATGCAAAACTGCACATGCAGCCCAAACAACAGTGGTACTGGAAACTGATAGGAACTCCAGAGAAGCATAACTAGAGTTCTAGACCTCCAACAAACATGAATCATAACTTTTTGAATATCTTTTGAAGTTAGCTACAACTTTGTTATTATAATATTAAGATGATTCTATAGCTAACAGGGTCAATTAATCTAATAAATGCATCTCTATCTAAAACATGGACAGAATCTGATATGCTACTTTAAACAGCTATAACTAGAGTTCTACATGTCCAATAAATGTGGTTCTAGACTTTTTAGAAATGTTAGCAAATTATAAACAACTTTGTTATAAACACCTAGAGCGAATTCTACTATTAAAAAGGCCCCACAGTATCAACAAGGCAACCCTGTCTGGATTTGGACAAAAACAGCCACAGAGATTTAAGCAACTATAACTAAAAATCTACTTAACCAAAAATTATGCTGTTTAGCTTTTTGAAAATCTTAAGAAAAGTAATAAAACTTATTTATTGTCATCAAGGCATGATTCATAACTTAACTGAGCCAATTAATACAAACATGTAGGCCTATTCAGAATATGAGCAAAGCAACATAGGACATTTGTTATTTTTATAGCTCTTAAACCATCAAACCTAAACTTCTGAAATTTTTACCACAGCATATACATAGCATCAGTAGCCTAGCATAAAATTTTCACATTTATTTGAGCACAACAACTGCAGTTATAAAAAAGGACAAGACATAACTAGTATTAAAAACCTAACTGCATAAATTGATTTTTATAGCAAAACCTTAAATTAAAACATGCCATATTATAGATCTACTGCATAGATAATTTCACAAGGATTTCAAAAAGTCCTCATTTGCTATTTTTGGATTTTCTACAATTTACTACGATTTTCCAAAGTTTCAGCCAAAATAAATGCATAAAAAACGCAATTGCAGCGAGGCCCCTGAAATTTTCCTGAATCAAACTGCAGTTGGCTACACTATTCAACTGAGTCACGGCTTCGCACTTAGACCCCTTCCTTTTCCCTTAATCAAGCTCGCGGTCCTTCTTCTTCCTTGAGTAGCTGCAGGGAGCAGGGGAGGCCAGCGTCGGCGACGGGGTGCTTGCCACCGATGAGGGAGAGGCGTCGAAGGGGCGTAGCAGCAGAGCGCGGCCGTTGGATCATGCAGCCCGGCCTACGACGGCCGGTGGTGCCCTGGCCATGCACGCATGCTGCAGCCACGATGGCTGACGCGGTGGCGGCGAGCTATAGCGACGAGCTCGCCGGAGTAGGCCACGACAGCGCAATGAGGTAGCGGTGGAGCTTAGACATCCTAATGCGTACTCAGAGCAAGCACAAGGAAGAAGAGAGACGACCCGAGGCGGCATGGCCACGTCGAGCACGTGCTAGGTAGTGGCAATGGCGGCCATGGCCACAGCCTCGGCTCTGGGGTCCTCACCTTGGTTCGAACAACATCATAGCTAGGTTGAGGACGTGGCGAGGGCCATGGCGGTGCTGTTGGTGTGGTGGATTGGAGCGTGGCGTGGCAGCAGCGACGTGGCGGCTCTCGGCGTGGTGCTCCCAGCGGTCGCCTATGCATGAACTGGGAATGGGGTGGACGAGGGAGGCTGAGCGAGGAACTGAGGGAGATGGAGGGCGAGACGGCGCTGGCTCGGCTCTTAACTTCTACGCACTGCGGCATGTGGGGGCAGCGCCGGTGTATGGCTCCCACGCGGCGGGAGCAGTCTGCGATGGTTGGCCATAGAAATCTGATTCAAAAGCCTTGAAGGAGCCGCAATACTACCTCAAAAATACGTCTGAAACCCAAATTTCGTACCTCCGTAACTCCTAAACCACGTTGAGTTAGCAAAAACTCTATTAATAAAAGTTGTATATGTACATACTAGCTCCAACTTTACTTAAGTGATCTAGTCTAATTCACAAAGGTTAGCAAGTTGCATCATCATAAGGTTAGGCACATCGAAACTGTAAACTCACTTTGACTTAGAAAAATTCCTAAGTTCCCAAAACAGTACAATGTTGATTCTTGTGAGCTCTGTTTGGCTAATCTAGGCACTGATTTAGCTCTTGACCATTAAACAAAGTTTGTTCTACATAAGATGAACTACAACTTTTATTTAGGTTCCACTGCTATGCAAACACTCTAACCGACTGTTCTAACCAAGTCAAAGTAGCATCACGATAAAGCTTAAATGATCCTTTTTGATATATTGAAGCATTTTCTGGCCACTTGCTCAACATGAACCCTTCATGACTTTTGTTGTAGAGTTCATTTGGAGTCACTTGGGTAAGGTAGCAAGGTTTGGTTATATCTCATATTCCCATTTACTTAATAAAGCAATCCAAGAAAGATTATAACTTATCATTTCATGTGACTTCTTGATTCCAAACTTCATAAAACTTTTTCACTGGTCAAGATGGATGCATGTTGATGTAATGTACATGAAATAAGCATGTTTAACATTACTCTTGCATAATCTTAACATGGGTACACATGTAAGTAAAGGTGCGTTGTCCAAGTTTAAGTTGGAGCTCACTCTTGTAGATTTGATCTTGACACCTTCATCATCACTTAACATGTCATGTTTGAGTTCAAACCCATTGCTTAACTGGTGACAAACACTTGGGTGTTACAGCAGGCAAGGAGGTCACCAAACTCCTGGCAGTCGACTTCATAAAGGAGGTATACCACTCCGACTGACTTGCCAATCCTATTCTTGTTAAAAAGAAGACTAGAAAAGGAGAATGTGCATTGGTTATACTGGCCTCAACAATGCATGCCCGAAGGACCATTTTCCTTTGTCACGCATAGACCAGATAGTCGATTGCACCTCAGGATGTGAAATCCTCTCCTTTTCTGGATGCCTACTCAGGCTATCACCAGATCACGATGAAAGAGTCCGACCAGCTCACAACCTCGTTCATCACTCCGTATGGTTCGTACTGTTACTTAACCATGGCTTTCGGTCTAAAGAACGCTGGCACCACCTATCAACGGTGCATGCAGCAATGCTTCGCCAATCAAATCAATATGCTCAATCAGCCTGACCAAGTCGAGCGGCCGAAACCAATAATCGCCGTCTATGTTGATGACATAGTGGTCAAAACGGCTCAAACTTGTGACCTGATCGCAAACTTGGCCGCAACGTTCGTGAACCTCCGAAGGTTCAACATCAAATTGAATCCCAAAAAATGTGTTTTAGGGGTTCCGAAGGGGAAGCTGCTTGGATACATCATGTCCGAACGCGGTATCGAGGCCAACCCTGAAAAAATCACAGCCATCTCCAACATGGGCCCTATACGCAACGTCAAGGCCGTACAAAAGTTCATCGGCTGGTTGAGGGGGAATGCCTCTCTACAAGCTCCTCAAAAAGACGGATACCTTCGTCGGACTGAGGAGGCACTAGTAGAGAAACGACTTTTGATCCACTTCAAAATTTGGCTTTAGTCCCAGTATTTTTCATGCCTGGGACTAGAGAGACCTTTTGTCCCGGTTTGTAGCTCCAACCGGGACTAAAGGTCCCTGCTCAACGGCTACTGCGGCAGGCTTTTGCTGCAGGGGACCTTTAGTCCCGGTTGGTGTCTCTAACCGGGACTGAAGGTCCCCTCCTATATACCCCTTCTTCCTCCCCGAACCCGAGCCACTTCGACCTCAGTGTTCTTGCTTCATCGCTGGCCTCTCTTCTTCCTCATCGCCGGTAATCACAAGATTTCTTCGATTCCTCCATCGATTCTTCAGTTCTAAAGGTTACCAACTTTATACTCTCATGTTTCATCAGTAGCATATCTCATTTTGTGGACTAGATATATGTGGTTTTTTATGGTGGATTTTTTGTTATTTGTAAGCCATTTAAGCTCAAAATCACTTTAAAGTTTGCATATTTGGATGAAGGAAGGTTAAAGTAGTTATTCAAAACTAGTATTCAGCTTTCATTTCTAGCATGCATAGCACACTTCATGGTTTAGAGATATAGAGAATTTTAGAGTTTTTTTTAATTTTATTTGTTTATAAAATGAGAAATTTATATTATATTAAAAATGAGTATAGAGAGTAGATGGCAACTGCTTTCGGGTCCTCGGCCTCTCATCGGGTTCCAAAATGACTGAGGCCGGACCTCCCTCTCATTGCATGCGGCAAGTGTGAGGAGAAGATTGTGATGGAGTACTGGGTGAGGAAGGAGTGTCCCAACAAGGGCCGTATCTTCTACAAGTGTCCGGATCGCAATGTGAGTTATTTTGTTGCATTTGATGATTATGGTTAATTTATACTTATTTTCATGATGATTGTGATTAAAGTTCTAATTTTTTGTTTTAATTTCAGTGGGATGGCACTGGATGTTCAGCCTAGTATTGGGAGGAAGAGTATGTTGAACACGTGCAAAACTCTCTTGCACAGGCGGCTACGGTGGCTGATGAGGCAGTGATCCTGCGGAAGAAGCCCATAGATGTTGAACAAACGCATGATCTGTCTGTTTTAGTTGGGATTGGTCGCGAAATCCTTATGCTGCTGAAGTGCATTTTAGCTTTAGTTTTTTAGTGGTAGTTGGGATTGTCTACATTGTAGCGAGACTTTCATAAATTAATACCTTGTGTGGTGGCATGTATGTCGTATAATTAACTAATTATGTCCTAGGTTTTAATATGGTATGTATGTCATGTAATGCAGATGAGCCAGCATTGGATGTACAATGCTGATCGCCGCTCCCAAGAGTTCATTGAGGGCGTGCATTCTTTCTTACGTGTGGCCAAGGCAAACAAACGCGATGGTTTCATGTGCTGCCCATGTTCCATATGTAAGAATTTGAAGGAATATGCTAGCTCAAGGAGTCTTCATTCACACTTGTTGAAGTCGGGTTTCATGCCATACTATATTTGTTGGACGAAGCACGGAGAAACCAGGGTTGTAATGGAAGAAGGTGAAGAAGAACAATGGGACGATGACGACATTATTGCTGAATATGGTGCCTTCAATGATACTGCAATGGGGGAAGCTGAAGAAGAGGTAGGGGCAGAAGTTGAGTCCGCTGATGATCTTGGTCAGGCCATTCGTGATGCACAAAGAGAATGCGAAAGTGAAAAGGAGAAGATCAAGTTCGAGCGCATGCTAGAGGATCACGAGAAATTTCTATACCCAACTTGTGATGCGGGGCAGAAAAAGTTGGGTACCACACTGGAATTGCTGCAATAGAAGGCAAAAATGGTGTATCTAACAAGGGATTTGGGGAGTTACTGAAAATCCAAAAGAAGATGCTTCCGAAGGATAACGAATTGCCCGCCACTACGTACGAAGCAAAACAGGTAGTCTGCCCTTTGGGATTAGAAATCCAGAAGATACATGCATGTCCTAATGACTGCATCCTCTACCGTGGCGAGGAGTCCGAGAAGTTAGATGCATGCCCGGTATATCATGCATCGCGGTATAAGATCAGGCGAGATGACCCTGGTGATGTTGAGGGCGAACATCCCACGAAAAAAATCCCTGCCAAGATTATGTGGTATGCTCCTATAATACCACGCTTGAAACATCTGTTCAAAAACAAAGACCATGCAAAGTTGTTGCGATGCCACAAAGAAGACCGTAAGGTAGACAATATGTTGAGACACCCTGCTGATGGGTCCCAGTGGAGAGCAATCGAT
This sequence comes from Miscanthus lutarioriparius, assembly GCA_904845875.1. NCBI lineage: Eukaryota > Viridiplantae > Streptophyta > Magnoliopsida > Poales > Poaceae > Miscanthus > Miscanthus lutarioriparius. The sequence goes on from CAJGYO010000006.1 coordinate 90,950,161, forward strand.
AGAGAATTCCTGGAGTTTGCAAATGACGCAAGAAACTTAAGGTTTGCTTTAAGTACGGATGGTATGAATCCTTTCGAGGAGCAGAGCAATAGTCATAGCACTTGGCCTGTTAATCTATGTATCTACAACCTTCCTCCCTGGTTATGCATGAAGCGTAAGTTTATTATGATGCCAGTGCTCATCCAAGGCCTAAAGCAACCTGGCAACAACATCGATGTGTACCTGAGGCCACTAGTTGAAGAACTTCTACTTTTGTGGAATAAACCAGGTGTACGTGTGTGGGATGAGCACAAACAGGAGCACTTTGACCTGCGAGCATTGTTGTTTGTAACAATCAATGATTGGCCTGCTCTAAGTAATCTTTCAGGACAATCAAACAAGGGATATAATGCATGCACGCACTGTTTTGATGACATTAAAGGTATATTCTTGAAAAAATGTTGAAAGGTCGTGTACCTTGGCCATCGTCAATTTCTTCCTGTGAATCACCCCCTAAGAAAGAAAGGCAAGCATTTTAAAGGTAAGGCAGACCACCAGACCAAGCCGGGCAACCGAACTAGTGAGGATGTACTCAATATGGTCAAGGATGTGAAAGTAGTATTTGGAAAGGCACGTGGCAGCGAACCTATTATGAACGACACCGACAGTCACGCACCCATGTGGAAGAAGTCCATATTTTGGGAGCTACCCTATTGGCAAGTCCTAGAGGTCCGTAGCGCGATCGACATGATGCACCTGATGAAGAATCTTTGTGTGAACCTGCTAGGCTTCATGGGTGTGTATGGGAAGCCTAAGGACACACTTGAAGCATGATAGGACCTACGGTGTTTGAAAGAATGAGACAACCTGCATCCAGAGAAGACAAATGATGGACGCCATTACTTAAGTCCTACCAGCTACACTCTTAGCAAATAAGAGAAGAAAAGCATGTTTGAATGCCTAGCAAGCATCAAGGTACCATCTGGATTCTCCTCGAATATAAAGGGTATAATAAATGTGCCAGAGAAGAAATTCCTAAACTTAAAGTCCCATGACTGCCACGTGCTCATGACGCAATTGCTTCCAGTTGCATTAAGAGGAATTCTACCTACAAATGTACGTCTAGCCACCGTGAAGCTATGTGCATTCCTCAATGCAATTTCTCAGAAGGCAATCGATCCAATGGATCTAGCTAAACTACAGAATGATGTGGTTCAATGTCTTGTCAGCTTTGAGTTGGTGTTCCCTCCTTCCTTCTTTAATATTATGACACACCTCCTAGTTCACCTAATCAAGAAGATTAGCATTCTCGGTCCTGTGTTCCTACACAACATGTTCCCCTCTGAGAGGTTCATGGGAGTCCTAAAGAAATATGTTCACAACCGTGCTCGGCCAGAAGGAAGCATCACCAAGGGCTATGAAACAGAGGAGATCATTGAGTTTTGTGTTGACTTTATTCCCGGCCTTGACCTGATTGGTGTTCCTGAATCGCGACACGAGGGGAGACTAAGTGGAAAGGGGACACTAGGGAAGAAAACATATATTGGTACGTAGGACAATTATTTTAATAAAGCACACTACACAGTTCTACAAAACTCCTCATTGGTGGATCCGTATATCGAGACACATAAAGAGTTGCTCCGATCCGAGTTTCTAGGGAAGTCTGAAGCTTGGATTACGCGTCAGCACATGGAAACTTTCAGCGACTGGTTGCGAAAAGAATGTCAGGGTGATGAGAGTATTGATGAGCAATTGTATTTGTTGGCTAGGCAGCCATCGTGGCATATCCTCACATATAAAGGGTACGAGATAAATGGGAATACATTTTACACAGTAGACCAAGATAAAAGGAGCACCAACCAAAACAGTGGTGTCCGCATAGATGCCCCCGACCCTAATGGAAATAAGCAAACATATTATGGCCGCATAGAGGAGATATGGGAACTAAACTATGCACCTACTTTTAAGGTACCTTTGTTCAAGTGCCAATGGGTAAAGGCGACTAGAGGCGGGGTAGTTGTCGACAACCTATGTGGAATGACAACCGTGGACCTCAACAATATTGGGTACAAAGATGAACCATTCGTCCTTGCCAAGGATGTGAATTAGGTGTTCTATGTCAAGGACATGTCTACAAAACCGAAGAGAGGGAAAAACAACAATGACCCAATCAATGAGCCAAAGCGCCACATAGTTCTTTCAGGGAAAAGAAACATCGTCGGAATTGAAGACAAGTCAGGCATATCAGAAGATTATGAAAAGGATGATCGAATTCCACCCTTCACAGTGAACAAAGACTCAAGCATCCAGCTAAATGATGAGTACACTCTATGGTTACGGTGCGATCATAACCAAGGGATATACGTTAAGAAGAAGTTCACTATTGTGCCCACTTGATATATATAGTGATTGTTTAATAGTGTGTATTAGAGGTATTATGTAATAATTGTGAATTCAGAGATGTTTATTAGGTGTTTCCTTTTTTCTATGTTCAGATTAAATTTGTGTTTGATGGTGGGATTTCCATGTCGCACAAAGCAAAAAGCAAAAGCAATGCATCTGATGTGAAAAAATTAGTGAAAAAATTGTTTTAGTCCCGGCTTGATATGGTGATGTATTAGACCTATTATGTAACAATTGTGACTTTAGATTTTTTTTTTGTCGTGTTTTCATATTTTCTACGGTTTAAATGAATTTTTTGCTTGACGGTGGATTTCCCGTGGAGAATGTGTGATGAAAAACCAAATGATCAACGTTAATAAGATGTGAAAACTAATTTCCTGTCGAAAAGCAATAGTTTTAATGATTTTAATCAAGTAGTATATTTTTGCATAGTTCAAATTATAATTATTATTTATACTATGTTAAATATTTATACAGTAAAACAAAAGAGTTTAGGTTACAAATTTTTGTTGTGTATAATAATGTAAAACTAAGTCCAGGATTTTTATAACTTTTTGGATAATATTTTATTTATTAGGCAATTAATAACTCTCTGCATATTTATATAAAAAAATATATAAAAAAGGAAAAACTTCTGGAAACAGGCAAAAAGCCAACTGCAGCCCACGTTTACTCCCGGGTGGATCAACCACCCGAGACTAAAGGTGGGCTACGTTTTTGCGGCCCGCCAAAAAATAACTTTAGTCCCGGGTCATGGCTACACCCGGGACTAAAGGTCAGCCCTTTAGTCCAGGTTCTAACCATCACCCGAGACTAAAGAACCTTTAGTCCTGGTTCTAACTATGACCCGGGACTAAAGGTCCCCCTTTATAAACCACGCCCTTCTCCCTTCTCTAGTTCTCTTCTTCTCTGTCTCCACCGCCCGATCGATCCAGGCCCGGCCGCGCCACCGCCGCCACGCTTCGCTTCGATCTTCGCCGCCGTCCCCACAACGTTTGTCGCGCCTTCTTCTCCAACCGGATCCATAGCTGCTAAGCCACGCCGTCACCTCATCTTCTCCACCAGATCCGATCCAACAACCTTGCTTGTCCTCGCTGGAGTGTGCATCCTCCTCGTCCCCGGCCCACCTCACTCGTCCTCACTGGAGCGCGTGTTATCCTCATCCCCCGGCGCCCCGCACCACCTCGCTCGTCCTCAGCCACACCGGAGAGCGCGCGCCGAGCCGCGCACCGCCAAGGACGAGGAGCCGCGGAGCCATCAATTGGGTCTGTGTTTTGCTCGTTTCGATTTCTTGCGGCTTGACATCAATCGGATCTGTGTTTGGAAGAGGACGACTAGGGCTCATTTGATCTCTTGTATGTGTCTGTCAGTAGCATGAATCATGAATGAACCATCAAACAAGGCAACCTAAATGACGCTCAGCGCTGGTGAAACCCTGTCGGATCAGATCGACAAGCGGCAGCTTACGTGATCTTAGAAGATGTGTGAGGTCATGAGAGCATGTGTTTTTTCTCAATTTTGTTTGCTTCATAAGCTGCCGGATTACCCAGTCTCTCAAAACCGACGAACACGATCCAGATTTACTTGATAAAATCGGCGGGGATGCGATGCCTATTGGCATAGCATGACACAGCTAGCTGGTCACACTGGCCAGTGAATTTTAGGATGTTGCGATAATTTTTTCGATAACAAAGTGCGAATCTACTGTATTCAAGGTAGAAAATTTTGTTCCGATTGAAAACAAAATTTCTAGGAAACCTATAAAGTTTTTTTTTTTGAGAGAAAGAACCTAAAGAATTTCAATATTTACTTCCTTGTTCGGCCATGAGAACAACGAGAGAACTACTCCTTCCGTTTTGCTCTTTTCTTTGAGCAACTCCCTCTGTTTTGCTATGATTGTTAGGTCATCACGAGATGCATTTCACATTGTCCATTTAGAATTTCATTTTAAAAATGCAGTTATTCTAATATTTTGACTCATTTTCCCCAAAATTATCTCGATAGAACAAAGACATACATGACGACATTCGTTTAATTGTGTCTCACCCCTGCGAAACAATTCAGGTAGAATCTACTCCCTATATTTCAAATTACAATATGGTTTGATTTTTCTAGATACGTGAATTTTGTTATGTACTTAGATATACAATATGTCTACATTGTATGTCAAAAAGCAAAACATCTTATAATTTGAAATGGAGGGACTAGTACTGTCCAAATTAAAAGGGAGATTATACTTGATAATTAATAATAAATGCGACTTCAATCAATCAATCAATCAATGCAATTGCAGCCTAGAGCTAAAATAATCTTGATCCTTGTTAAACACACCCTTTCTTCTATATAAGATTCAAACATGTGCCACACAAGCTGCAGCTGCGTGGTACGGTACTATGCACAATGCATTCATAGTTTCCAAGAGACCCTTTCTAAATTTCTTATACATATATATTAGAGTTATAAATTTATATTGTTATATATATAAATTTGTTATACATACATATTAGAGAGTTATAAATTTGTATTGTTATATATATATATATATTTGTTATACATATTTGAGAGTTTTAAATTTATATTGTTATATATATAAATTTGTTATATATATCAATTGCCAATAAATATTTCTAGAAAATAAGAAATCAAAGTTATGCTTTGGAGACTTGAATTTTGAGTGTAGTTATTTAATTAATTTTAAGCACATGACTCGATCCATTTTATAGATATATGGTTTTTATTTTATATATATATATATAGTGGTGTAAAAGCTAGATGGTTGCCCCGAGAGACAACATGGATGGAGAAATGATGGATATTATCAACACCGGTACTCAATTTGTCGACGGTGACTACAGCAGGATGTAGATGACGGGAGTCAATACCTGGCTCTTGAAAATAACCAAGAAAATATTGTGCAATAAAATACTAGCGAGGTATATATATTTATATATATATTTGAATATTATATATATATATATTTTGAATATCTATCATCTATTATGTGTACACATGATATTTATTTATTCTTTTTTTATACATAGCCCTCTGGATCGACGACCACAACGGCGAAAAGCAAAAATATTCGAGGCCCGAAAAAGCCATTGGAGGGGCGCTACATAATATCGGAATTCAATTTCGAGACAAGCTGACCACTTGGTCCACATGCAAGGAAATTCGTGCAACACTATGGGTGCCTTGTAAGGGACAGACTTCCGATCAGTGCCCGTGAATGGAAGCAAAAGATCAATGAGCCTCATGTTAGTTTTGTCTCTGATCTTGATAAGAATTTAATTTGGGATGATATCCTTCAACATTTCACATTGCAAGCGGATGATTATGATGATATCAACGATGATGAATTGAAGGAGCTAGTTCGAAAGTGGGCTATGAAGAAGATGGCCACACAATTCCAGACTTGAAAGAAATCCCTATACACGAAATACGTCAAGAAGAACCTAACGCCCAATTTCATTACTAGGGGCCCGCTCGCGAAGTTGAGGCCCTACTGGAATGATTTTGTGTAGTATAAGATATCGGAAGAGGGTGAGGAACAGGTGAGAAGAAACCAAGAGAATGCCCAACATAAGGTATACCACCATGGCATGGGATCAGGTGGCTACGCGACTGCCATTCCCAAGTGGAAAAAAATGAAAGCGGACATTCTTGCTAAGGGTATCACACTAGAATCACTCAATTGGCCCAAAAGCGTGAATAATTGGTTTTTCGCTCATGGGGGAAGACTAGACCAAGAGACCGGGAAGCTGGTTCATGGCCCAAAACTCGAAAGAGCAACACAAAGATTTTCTTATACTCTACAAGCTAAAGCTATTGGTGCGTTCAGGCCCAATAGAGAGAAGGATGAACTGACGTATGCCATCAGGACTGCTAAACACAGTGGCTGAACGAGAGGTTTAGGACGGAACATTTCTTGGAAGCATGGTTTCTCTAACGACAGAGATACCTACAGAAGCCGGCAGAGAAGGAAGGATGAGGAAGCAGCACGGATCAGCAGGTTGCAGGAATATGTTCATGAGTCACGGGAGGCGTTGCTTCAAGCACAGGAGCGCGAAAAAGACATGCAAGCTAGAATGCTGGATGAAATCATAAAGCAAGTGCAAATAGCAATGAGTGCCCAAAGGCAGGCATTAGATCCAGGAATCAACATTAATATTAGCCCCCCTAATCAGTTGAAAAGCAGCTGCGCTTCCACAGATTTGCCAAATCAAGATGACGCAATGCTACGTTTCCCCGTGGATGACATCACTGCACCGTTTACATCATGTGAGCTACATATTCCAAAAGGGAATGCCACAATCATGGTGGCTCTCGGTGTTTTTTCTCCTCCAGATCCTACCAAGACACCAAGAATCCATGGGGCAATAATACCACCTGGATATGTTAGCGTCTCAATGGATAGAGTTAACAAAGGTTTTAGTGATCTGGCTCTTGACATTCCATGAGGTGATGGGGAGAAGACTCTAGGAGAAGCAGAGAAGACATTCATACTATGGCGCAAGCGCTACATCATTATTCCTGGGGTCTCTAGTCCACCACCGCTTCCTCAACTGCCAGACAATAGGTGCGGACAAAAGTGAACAAAACATTTTTTTCACTAATTTTCTATTGACATGCATGATTAATAATAACAATTTCTTACACCTAATTATTCTTTTTTGTACTCACACAGTAGGGCCTCCGCCAACCTAAGTCCAATTATTCAATCTCCAGATCATCCTAGTGCTCTAGGCAATCAGGTGGCAACGCCGCCACCGCCGCCACCTCCAAGGAGGTCTCCAACGACTGCCCCGCCTCTCTTGATGACCAAGAAGCAGCCAGCTCCTAAGAGGTCTGCCCCGCAAACAAGCCGTTGGCCCACCAGCTGGTAAAGAAGAAAGCCTCCTCTAATCCAGTTATTCCCCAAAAACTGTCTTACGAGAAAAGTGAAAAGGAATTAAATGCTACAGTACAAAAGGATGTGAACAGTTTCTTCGAAAAAGTAAGAAAGCAACAAGAAGCGAGGGAGAACCCAGAGAAACCGTACTTGTACCTACCTCCAGATCTTCTAAGAAAGAAGGTGGACCAGAAAAAACGGAAATCTCAAAAGACCCTGCCAAAATCTCTCACCAAGTCATTTGAGGTGGCGCAGAAAAAGACTAGAGCAAGGAAAGGTGTTGCACAACTCAAACAACAATCGCAACAATCAATCCCCCCTCTTGTCATTCGTAATGAATATGGTTCAAACTTAGACTTACTGGACGTCGATTTTTAGGAGCTGGCTCGGTTTTACGAGGATACCGGTTTGGACCTTGCCCAAGTGCTCGCTAAAGGACCATTTTCTCCAAAAGTGTATCCTTGGAAGAAATTTGAACATGGAAATAGTCTATACAACCCTGAGGCCTTAGGTGAACTGGGTACACAAATGTACCTGCTAAACAAGTGGTACATGGCGGCGTGTGAATGGGGAGAGAACTTTTTTTCTGTCAGAGTTAGAAACCAACATTACTTCTGTGGCGATGACGTTATATATGTCGAGTTTTTAGAATTACACCAACTATGCCACCTGGACTCTCTCGACAAAAGTCTCATTAGCTGCTATTGTCTGTAAGTGTGATTATTTTCTACTATTAAAGTGTATATATATAAAGCTACATGTATATATATAAATCATATATCCTCACACTATATTTTTATATATGCTGATATGAGATGACAGAACTCAGAAAGAGAAAGGATAATGATGTTGGTTTCGTTGATCCAAATGTCGTATTCAAACACCCTAATCCCCCGCCTCAATGGAAAGCTGAACTCGAGAAAAATCTCATGAGGTTCTTAGTGAACCAACAAAACAAGGACATACTCTTCCCGTACAACTTCAAGTGAGTGTTAAATAATTAATGTCGATCATATGGACATTTGTTCAATTATTTGCTTACTAGCTAAGCTATCTCCCATATATATATATATGTTGACTCTAGTTAATGTCGATCATATTTGTGTATAAAAACATATGTAGCAATCACTGGATATTGATGGTCGTCGATATGGCCAATAGTCAGTTGAGCATCTTAGACTCGTTAAGAAAAGAGCAAATAGAGTACCAAGACATGATAGATATTATCCAAGGGTAATTTGGTCTCTCTCAAATATATATACCCGATCTCTTGCTCTCCCGTAAGTACTAGCTACATATATATATATATATATATATAATTCAATTAACACCATGCATGCTTTCAATTCACGCTTTTTTCTCGTAAAAGTGGGTTACGAGGCAAAACAGTTGCAAGGTGGGCCTCCACTCTCCTCAAAATGGGAGGTAGGCGATGCTCAACCCCATCGACTAAAAGCAATCAAGAGACCATAGCAGTCAAAAAATACTACAATGGCGTGAACGAAACATGGAAGCCAAACTAGATTTTTGAAAAATGATAGAATATACTCAAGCTTTGAGATAAAAGAAAGAAAGAAAGCCTATTGGGATGCAAGCGGTAGGGCTCTAAAGAAAACCTATTCGAAAACCAAAGCGATCATCAATTGAAAATACAAACAAAAATAAAGAAAAAAAACCTTTAGTCGGTTGGTAATACCAACGACTAAAAACGGCCGCACACGTGCCCTCTTGAGCCGGACAAGGGGACACTCGAGACCTTTAGTCGTGAGCCACGCCCCCTCACCATGACCGGATGGGGAGTCGACCAGGCATAGCTCAAAGATCGCGACCAGCCCCACGAGTCACCACGACCGCCGGCTCAAGGCGTGGTGACCGGAGCAGCTGGCGGGGCATCCCCCCATTGCGGGTCGCACGTCGGCTCTAGCCCTGATGATGTGGGGGTGGGAGCTCGCTCCTCACTATTTCACTCGGCCTACCCCTGGAGACATGCTCGGGCGGTGGGGACAAGGCAGCGACTCCCCTAAAGGGCACGGGCATATCCCATGCGTCCGCTTTAGCCCCCTAGACATCACCATGAGTGGCGTCCGAGCTCGCGGCGTGCTTCCTTGGCGCGAGAACATTGACGTGCCTCTCGCCTCCCAAAGCAACGAAATATGAGGCCCACCACCATCGGAAAGCTCGGCCCATGGCTCGCGACGCCCGCAAGTGGTGCAAAAGCCCCTCATGATGAACTCCCGGCCTCCCTCGTCCTCACGTCGTCACCCATCTCCGTGGGTTCCTCCGACTTGAGCTCCGCCTCTATGTCGCTCCTATTTTCACCAGCCCACACTCGCCGGGCGATCTCCTCCTTCTGGTGCGGACACCGAGCCTTCTCACCTCTCTTCTTCTTCTTGCTGTCCACCGCCTCCTTCAAGGCGGTCATGCGAATCTGCGGACATCATGCCCATCGAGCAAAAAGCCTTCGCCAAGGTTTTATTGGCCCACCATGCTATGAGATCTGGAGGGCGTTGTCCCAGGTGTGAGGATGTGAGGTTCTCCTTTATGACGCATTGGTTCACATGAGCTTCAAACCATCACGCCCCTCAAAAAAGGGCCAGTGGCTTCACTCACCTACTACTCCCGCCCCCATCCCAACCCCTTCGGTTCGAAGGTGAGGCTAATTTCACCAAGATTTATAACCGGTGAGTCCCTACAAAATGGATGACTTGAAATCAAATTAAAGGAGAGTGAGATCGAAAGGGACACGAAATAAGGAAAGAAGAGCGTACTAGATTGGGTAGCTTCCCGCACGTGGAGAGGTCCGGGCTTTCCTTCAAGAGTCTCCACAGTACCATGAAAGAAAGATGGGCCTTCATTGCCTCGTGCTCCAAAAACCAATCACCAAGGGTCAAGTCGGAACGCGACCCTATGGTGATCTTCGTCCACTTCGCCAACTCCACCGGTGACGGCAGTTGAGCTTAGGGTCCGGCTGGCACTGAACACCCACATCGGCCAAGCGTCCTTTCCTTTTAGCAGGGGTGACCCGATGGTGGAACAAGGTGTGGAACACCCACACCCCGTCGAGGACGTGCTGCAATAGCTTCTAGAGCTCCGCCCCTGCAATGTGCTCTGATTGCCTATCAAACTAGTCATACAATAAAAGTTGTAGTAGAGACTAATGTGGAAGCATCCATTAGTACATTTTAAAGTCACTAGTGTAATGCAAGCCATAGTGCCATACTGAACTACTAAATCCGTTCTAAATTATAGTTCATTTGACTTTTTTGTCCTTAAGTTTGACCACTCATCATATTTAAAAAACTTGTGCAAAATATCACTTTTTTGTTGTGGTTTGCTTTATTAACCAAAGTTCTTCAAGATTGACTTAAATTTGACTATGTTTATATAATTTTTTTGAATAAGACGAGTGGTCAAACTTTGGGTTAAAAAAGTCAAACGAACTATAATTTAGAACGGAGGGAGTACTGAAGTAGCATATATACCTGACATGTGGCATCTTGGTGTGAATGAAAAAGCACGTTCTTTACTATAACGCAAGAAACATGGATGCCACAGAGCTTTTCACCGTCGTCACCGTGCCGCCTGGGACTTGCGTCGGCGTGAGATCAAAACGAGATGATTTACACGGTGGCGGGGACCTTCCTCCCTCCTGGAGCTGCATTTTGTCGCCTTGAGACTCTTAGGGGGCAGTGACGGTCAATCTCTCCCACGACCATGGAGGATTTGAGAATTGAGATGCGACCAAGAGAGGGCGACTACTTAAGATGAAAGTGTGCGATGTGGCCAGGTTGTACTCGGGGCGGAGGCAAGCTAACGTTTGGCATTCGGGCCTCTCGAATGGAATATTGATCGATGGGTGGGCTAAGGAGATAGTTGGACTGCCCTCTTTGGGAAGGCTGCCGATGGACCACCGCTGCTGGCGGCATGCCGGGGCTCCAAGTCATAAGTATTTTCTAACCCGGGGTCTCGTAGGGCAAGAAATCATAGGTTCTGAGGGACGTGCACCTGCCAAAGTCATCGGCCCTATGTGTGACACGCGAATCGTCCCGGCCTCCGCCGTCACATGCTTTCGGAGGCGCTCGTCTTCCACTAGACATTAAGCACCTCGAAAGTGAGCTACATCGGTCAATTTCGTCGAGCACACCCTAAGGGAGAACTCGAAACAATCCACGTTTTACATTTAGAATCCAATAATAAGTACGAGCTTACAATATTTAGTCCATTTCATACAACAAGACTTCTTAAAAATTATTTATTACAATACCAGAGTTCAGATTGCGATAATTAAACAATGGAATGAAAATAAACATCTAGTGAAAATGATACAAGGATCTATCTGTGCCCACCAGAAGAATCCTTGTATCATTTCCGCTAGATGTTTATTTTCATTTCGCTGTTTAATTATCGCACTCTGAACTCTGGTATTGTAATAAATAATTTCAAAGAACTCTTGTTGTATGAAATGGACTAAGTATTGTAAGCTCGTACACATTATTGGATTCTTGATGTAAAACATGGATTGTTTCGAGTTCTCCCTTGGAGTGTGCTCAACGGAACTGACCGATGTAGCTCACTTTCAAGGTGCTTAGTGTCTGGTGGAAGACGAGCGTCTCCGAAAGCGTGTTATTTCAGACGGTTCTGCCATAGAACGGTACTACCTAGTTTAGTGTCATCTCTTGAGTATTTAGTATCTAATGAAAGATAAGTACTCTGAAAGACATTAGATTAGTCTGGTTCTATCATAGTGTCGCTCGACCCCATCGAGTGAACATAGCTTCGCCCCTAAAAGAACAGCAGCCTGCTCTATATGCGTCATTTGCCTGCCGCCACCGTGAACGGAATCGGTGTGTAGGTGGCCGGCGCGAGTCCACGTGATGGAGCAGGCAGGGCCGTAGGGGCACCGAATCCTCTTGCATGGAGACCAAACAGATTAGCAGGATGATAAAAAACACGATCTTGCTCTACGTGCACCACCCACTAGCCACACTAAAAAGACAAAGCCAGATAACTTGTGCGGTGGCAGGTATGCGTCACCCTACGGGAGTGGAGATGGACAGCAAGGCCTGATGCATGGCTTCCAACGATTCAGAGGTGGGCCCACTGCACTGAAGGAGGACCCCACAGTGTGGAAGGTGGGCCCCACCACTTAGGAGAGAAGTACCGGACGAGGCTGCCGAGACAAAGTTGTCGTAGAAGATCCGCACCGAGTTGGGCCCCGCAGCCGTGATGGCCATCGACGCATTCGGATGGCGCTTCCTCTTTCCTCTCTCTTTCCATTCTATCGCTTTCGCCAGACGCTCGCTCGCGCCTGTGCTTGTGCCCACCGCCGTTGCCCCCTCCCTTGGCTCGTCCACCACCGGTCGCGCCTCCCTACCTCTTTCCTCTCTGATGTGACCATGCCAGTGTCGAGGACCTCTCCGACCACTTCACCGACCTCGGCGACCTCTCCGACCACCTTGGCGATCTCTCCAACCACCTCAGCGACCTCCCCGACCACTTCACCAACCTCGGCAACCTCTCTGACCACCTCACCAGCTGATACACCACTCCAAGTCCTTACTAGACCCATCACCCATAGCCGCACCAAAAAGATACAACAAGAGGTTCTCTGAGAAGGAAGACAAGGATACATCAAGGATGGATCAGAAAGAAGAGCTACGTTTGAGTCAATCCAGCATGACAGAACCATCCAGAAGAAACAGTCATATCTTTTGTCTTCCAAAAGCTATGAAGGTGAATGAGCACTTGTTGGAAAGATCTTGAAGCCTAGTTTCCAATGCTATCATGTCCGACCAGTTTGTAGTGTCCAGCGTGGTGTCCGACCAGTTTTAGTGAAGACTGCTCCGAAGCTCAACAGTCTGCATGAAGCTAAAGATCCCGTGCAAAACTATACCATTCTACAATAATTCGTGGTGCATAGCATACATGGTTGGGAAGATGATGAAGTTAGCTTTCCCACGCATCCAACGGTTTGTCATTCGGATTTTCCAGGAAGGAGTTATGACCAAAATATTGAAAACTGCACAGAAGCCCAGAAGACGCACGGGAACTGAAGACCACCTCGTGAATGCTCTAGCCAGTTGTCCTTCCACCTCCCAATGTGGCTTCTTTAGTTCACATCTATCTTAGAGACTTCTCATAGTATAAATACCACATCTAGGCTACTAGAAAAGGACTTTTGATGATTTGATAATTCTAGTGATATTGCAGCCGAGCTGCCGAGTGCTTACTCAAACCCTTGTTCTTCCTTGTTCTTCCTAGACTTGTGAAGAGATTCCTCTGGGATCCACTAGTTTGTGCTTTATGGGTTCTAGTATGGCTACCCCGCCTTGTGTGGATTAGCTCCGGTTGTGGTTCTGTGGTCGTTCAGAGATCGAGTCGAAGTCTTTGTGGTTTTGGTGTCTCCCTCCCCGTCGCTTGGTCGCATCCAACCTTGGCCAGGTGTAAAGCTAGTTACTCCATTGTTCTTCCGCAAGCTACCTTTGCTTCCCGCTGCCTTGTTGCAAGTTATCTTGTTTGAGACCTACTATCGTGAAGATCGGGCCAACTCCCGTACTGAAATAGTTTCAGTACCTATCATGTGGTATCAGAGCTTCGGATTGACACGGTAGGTCTTGCCGTCATCCACATCGTTATCCTTGATTAATCTACTTCATATATTTGTGTTTATTCAAAAAAAAGTTTCAAAAAAAGGAGAAGTGAAAAGAAGTTGAAGGATCTATGTTGCGGTGTATTGCTGAAAATTTCAGTTTACATATTTGAGTTGGTGGTAATCTTGTTAGCAGCAATGTCGTGTCTTTGAGCACATCAAACCACTCGGTTGCAGTACTGTAGCCCTCCTTGTTAGCCACCTATAGCTCCACCAAAACCTGAACCGAGACGTTCGATTCGTAATCCTTACGACCTCTCTACCACCTCTATTGAAGCTGCCACACCAGCACTGTCACGGTCCTTGAGAACGGGCAAGAACTTGGGTAAGTAAGAGGTGAGATTGTGTGTTTCCACAAATTTATCTATTTCACTTTTCCTTGCAACTAGTCTCATATGGCAGGATCCAATTCGAGTGTTCATGGTGGGGACCACGGAGATGAAGAACCCCCTATTGCACGGGCGGAGCTATGCCAAATGGCCAACTCGCTCTTGGCGGCGATGGAGAGGATGTTCAATGAACGTCTCCCTGCAGCGGGTGGTCGAGGTCCACAACATCAACATGAAGACAATCACCGTGAAGAATTTGGTGATGAAAATTCTGGTTTGGGTGCTGGATTTCATGGCCGCAATGGCAATGGTCGTGGTGGTTAGGGTGAAAGGCGTCATGCTGATTTTGATCAGCGCTGGTGGTGGACGGCGTGCTGAATTTGATCATCAGCGTGGAGGAGGACGTGGACGTGATCGTCGTGTACATTTTGATGATGAAGATGAGGTTCATGATGAGTATGAGGAGGGATTTGATGATAATGAAAATCCTTTTGGTCACCATGGGCATTTTGGACAGCCACATGAACATCGTCGTGGTGCTGGTCATGATGGGGAAATTCCTCGTGGTCGTCGCCATAGAGATGATCCGGATAGCATTGCTCGTGTAAAGTTAAGTGTTCCAAAATTTTTAGGGAAAGAACATGCTGATGCTTATCTTGAATGGGAGGAGCAATGTGATCAGATTTTTAGAGTGCATAATCTTTTTTATCAGAGGCGTGTCAATCTAGCTTATGTTGAGTTTTCAGGTTACGCTCTCACATGGTGGAACCAAGTTCAAGAAAATCAACGTGTGTTGGGACGTGACCATATCAACACATGTGCTGAGATGAAGAGAGTGATGAGAAGACGCTTTATGCCATCAAGCTATCATCGTGACCTCCGCAATAGGTTACAAACATTGAGACAAGGATCAAAATCTGTTGATGACTACTTCAAGGAGATGGAGTTACTCTTGGTGAGATCTGGAATTAGGGAAGATGAAGAGTAAAAATGGCAAGATTTTTGAATGGTCTCAATGAAGAAATTTTAGGTTTTGTTGAGATGTTTCCATATCATAATTTGCAAGACCTTGTTGACCAAGCTATGCGCACCGAAAGGAAAATTCAGCAAGAGGGATGAAGAAGGTCTTATGGGAGCCAATCAATTTCAGCCCCATGGCATCGGTAGCAGCCCGGTACCTTTATTGGTGGGGGAAGATCACAAGGAGTTGCTACTAGGCCTCCTCCATCCGTTGGTGCTGCAAAGACAACGGTTTCTACTGCTTCTTCACCTGCAATTCAGCAAGAACAATGACGATCTGCTGCAAGCACATCAACCCCCCCTGCTGCATCAGCCGCTGTTTCTTCTTCCCATACCCGAGGCATTGTTTGTCACAAGTGCCAAGGTCGAGGACATGTTGCTGCTCAATGTCCTAGTCGAAGGACCATGATTATAAATGAGCAAGGTGAATGGGAATCTAAAAGTGCACCTGAGGAAGAAGCTCCAATATATGATGAAGAAATTATGCAAGATAAAGGTGATGAAATTCAACCTGATGATGGAGACAACAATTGCTTCATTTCTCACCGAGTGCTCAGTGTTACTGCTGTCCAAGAAGAGAATAATTAGCGGCACAATCTTTTTCACACCCGGGGCATGATCAAGGACAAGTTGTGTCAAATCATTGTTGACAATGGCAGCTGCAATAATATTGTAAGTCGAGAATTAGTTGAAAGATTGGGACTAAAACAGCGGTGCCACCCTTCTCCATACAAGATGCAATGGTTAAATGATTGTGGTGCGCTGCGTGTAACAAATATTGTGACCGTTTCCTTCTCCATTGGGCGGTACAATGATCATGTGGAGTGTGATGTGGTTCCAATGGAAGCATGCCAATTGCTGTTAGGAAGGCCTTGGTTGTATGACCGAGATGCTCAGATTTGCGGTCGCGCCAACAAGATTGTTCTCATGTACAAAGGAGAGCACATTACTTTGCTTCCCTTGTCACCGGAGGAGATTGTGAGAGATGATCTGAAAAGAAAACAGCGAGCAAGCGAGAACCACTTACGAGTGACACACAAACATAGTGAGGGAGTGTTTCCAAAGCCAAATAAAACTCCACAGCTACAAAGAACCGAGCCAAATGGAAAAGAGGGTTTAGTGATGATGGCTAGGAAGGGGGATTTAAAAGAATTGAGTGAACCCAATGTTGTGTTCTATGTACTCCTATACAAGGACAATTTTTATGTGCTATAGGAATATGAAGATGTGTTTCTTGAGGAAGTACCACCAGGGCTGCCACCAAAGAGAGGGATTGAACATCAAATCGATCTTGTTCCTGGTGCTTGTCGACGAAATATGGTCGGTAGTCTACCTAGGGGTATGCCCATGGTAGTAGATTATCGACAGACAGATGCGCAAGCTACAAACAAGATGGTGACGCAAGACAGACACGAGGTTTTATCCAGGTTCGGCCACCGTGAAGGCATAATACCTACGTCCTGCGTCTTATTGTATTGATGTATGTCAATGAGAGATGTTTTGAGAGGGGTCCCCTGCCCGCCTTATATAGTCTGGGGAGCAGGGTTACAGATCTAGAAACCAATCCTAACCAGTTACAATTGCCATAGGTGGCCGGATAAGGATTCCTATTCTAACTGACCAGGATCTTGCTTGATCTCTAAGTCTGCCTTGATTCCTTGTGCGGGACTCCAAGCAAATTGGCTAGGCCACGCGTCATCTTCTAGTGGGCCAGACCCTCTAGTTCGGGCCAGCCCAATCCTAGCCGTAAGGGTATAGGGGTTAATACCCCCACAGCTAGTCCCCGAGCTCCATGTATTATGCTGCGACATGCCGTTCAATCTCCTTCGGCTAATGTGATTTGTCTTAATGTCATCTCCAACTGGTTGAAACATTGACCAAGCGAATATGCTGGTATTCTGGTCAGAACAGAGAGTAGTAGACCACGATTATAGCCGAAGACTCCGGTTGTCCGAAGAATGCATGGTGCTCTAAAGAAAAAAGAAAAAGATTTCTTTCCTGATGAAGTGTGCCCACTTGTATTTTTGAAAAGAAATGTAAGTGACCCTTATACAATAGCGGTTATGGCCAATAGTCAGAGCGTAGGGGTCATAAAATAAACACATTCACCGCAAGGTGAAGTGTGCCCACTTAGTCCCCGAGCCTAGTAGTAGGTGACGCAGGCACGTGGTGCCAGGGTCTAAAAAGAATTCCCAATTAAGTTGAAAATCTAATCGTCGTACAAGCGATACGAGATGCACCGGCAGGTGCATCGTACCGATGTAGTCCCTGAGCTTGCTGGAAGGCGAGATATCAGCCTTGTAGCAAGGTCAAATGAAGAAAAAATATCCCAATTGTATGCGAGTCGCCAGTCGCATGTAGTCGAGACACGAAGTCCCCGAGCTGTGATCGGAGAGTGGTCGAGGCAGTCCCCGAGCACAAGTCAAGGAGCGAGTGATGAAGTCCTCGAGCTGTAGTCAGAGAGTGGTCGAGGCAGTCCCTGAGCACGAGAGTGGTGCAGGATGGTTCCTCAGCACGATGGTGGTCTCGACGGCCCCGAAGCACAATGGTGGTCTGGATAGTCCCGAGCACAAAATAATGTGAGCAAAGGATAGTCCATATCCGAAGCAAAAACCATATGTCACTTGTACTATTATTTTATATATTTATTTATTTACTTGCTCTGTCAAGTCCAATTTGACACGTCTGGTCAAAAAAGTAGACGGGTATAGCACGTCATACTGCCTTTTTGTCTTGTCAAGCAAACAGTTGCGTGGCACCTGTAAGTAGGTGCGTCAACATGGGCCCTCCCACACTGGCAACGAAGAGGCGCATATATTGGCGTAGATCTCGAAACTATGAAAACAACCATCTGCGGCGCATGCGCACGTCTCCCAAGAATCTCGGGCAGACGAAACGGCATAACTCTTGGGTTAAATACAGTGTAGGATAGGTAAGTTACTTTTTTACTGAACCCCATTGCCATTCGCAGCCGCAGCTTTCTTCTTCCTCTCGCCAACCCTAATACATCCAAAATCGCCACCAATCAATCCTCCTCCATTTCCTCGATCACCAGCAAAGCCAGATTCATGGCAAAAAGTGATGCGCAGAAGAAAGCAGGGGTCATGGCAAAGGAATGGTGGAAATCGAGAAGCAACGAGTAGACCATTGAAGGCCTCATCACCATGGGGGTACTCCACAACAAGGAGCTCACAGGATGGCGTGCGCCGAGGGCGAGGGGTACCCCGATCCACAACCAGGTGAGATCATGGTGTTCGAAGACTTCTTTAAACAGGGATTTGGGGTTCCGGTACATCCTTTTCTTCAGGGGCTTTGTCTTTACTACGAGATTGGGATTTGCAATCTGCATCCCAACTCGATCCTCCTTGTCGCCACTTTCATACATCTTTGCGAAGCATATGGCGGCTTCTAGCCCCATTTCAATTTTTTTCCGCCATCTTTTTTGTCTACGAAAGAAAGGAAGCGGTGGTTCGAAGATAGCCGGGGGTGTGTACCTCAACCTCCATGATGGCATGAAAGCCTAGTACCTGCACTGCCCATGGAACACGTCGCTTGACGACTAGTACAAGAAATGGTTCTACATTCGCGAAGAGCCGAACACGATCACACTATGCGACGTGGGGTACATTTCGGAGAAGAGGACAAGCTGGTCAGAGAAGCCCGAGCACCTGGAACAAATTCCAGAAATATTTGGAATGATCCCGTGGAAAAAAACTGGATGGTCCGAGCGTGGTCGGGAGTTTCATCAGCCGACGGATCTAGCCCTGCCAGAGGAGAGTACATCCTGGCTATGAATATCAAGGTAGCGCGGACCCGATGAGGACGAGGCGGGAGGCACTTGACAAAATCGAAGTAAAAGCCAGAATTGGAGAGCTATTTAACTTAGCTGATCCAAATTATGCCAGATTGAGCAACATCGAGCATGTTTTCAAGCTTGCCCGACCTCCCCCAAAGGTAACTCGTCTTGCCCTGTACCCGTAGTTTTATATCGTAATAGGAAAAACAGAAACTTACTGTGTGCACTCATTTTTGTTACCTAGGTCAATGGTCGGGATAGAGCGACAGTGTTTGTGTCACCACCCCCTAGAGTGGAGTGGCCACAAGGAGGTGGTCCCACCACCCAGACCAGCGTCGATATCGAGGATGAGGACGTCGACTAGGCGATGCTCGGGGCTGGAGAGGAGGCAGCGGCCCTAGCCGCTGGTAAGCGGTCGGCTGCCCCCAAACAGTCGAAGAAGAGATCAGCAACCTCCCTGCTCACCGGGGGGGGTGCTAAACATTAACGAGCCCAAGGGAGGCCCAAAAGAGAGACCGACCAGCAAGCGTTGACAGGCGATTGTTGCCAGGTCGGACGATGATGCAGAGGAGGGAGAGGATGCAGACACCTTTCGACTTGTCCCTCGAAAGAGGAGGAAACAACTGGAGTCGATGGGGCAAGGTGTCTCATCCGGGCCTATGGGACCCACATCATCAACATCGGTGAAGGATGCAGCCGGGTCGACCTCGGGAGTACCTAGGCAAGGAACGCGACCGGCGACGGAAGCGACAACCCGACCGAGCACACCACCGACCACTGCATCGCGAAGGACAAGCGGTGGAGGGGTCGAGCACCAAGGCCCAGCGATAGTGCTGGATGTATAGGGAGACCAAGAGTCACCCGCACAGCACGTGGAGCAAGTGCGGCCGAAGAGACGCCGCCGCCACATCATTCCGCGCTTCGAATGTGTAAGTATTTATAACCTTATTACAAGTTAGCAATTTGCATTGAATATGGTTGCCTTTTGAACCTTTCTCAGATGTACTAGTTCAGCATCCATAGAAAGTTCGGACCAGCTTGTCGGAAGTTGCGTGGCTCCGCCAATAAGTTCAGAGCAGATTGCCCAGCAGCCAGCCACCGAGGAACCCATTGCAGAAGATCCGTTGGGGCCTCAGCAAGGGAGCAGTCAGATAACAGTCCCCGAGCAGGTGGTCGAGGGACCAACTGAGCCGAGCACGAGTGCTCCGAGTGCTAGACCTGCTGAGGGCAACACCTCAGCGTCGAGGGTGACGAAGCAGACTAAGAAGCAACAACCGGAGGTGAGGGCATAGCCCATATTCATTGACGCTGAAAACCCGTGGGAAGGCTTTGGTGATCGCAGAAGCTGACTGACGTCGGACCAGTACCGAGACCTGAAGAAGAGCACGAAGAGGACAAAGTGGAGGAGGTCCTAGGCCATTCGTAGGACAAACGATAACATGTGTATGTGTCACGTTGGCGGAACGACCAATGGGTTGTCCATGAGGAATTCCCGGAGGTCGAAGAAACCAAGAAAGTTGAACGGGCGGCGAAACGGCTGGTTATGGAGGTGCAGGTAATCTTCGCTTCACCCCCTAATCTTGCTGTCTAGCCGCAGTTGTCTTACTTAGCTATCTACACATAGGACTTAATGAAGACCGCAAGGTACCGCAAGAAATGCTTCGATCAGATTGAGGGGATCGCTGCAAGCAACAAGGAGCTGACGGCAGAGGTGGAACGCTTGCGCCAGCTACTCGAAGCCGCCAATCATGAAAAGTTGGTGCAAGAGTCCCAGAACCAGAACCCAGCCATCCAGCTCAGTAATAAAGAGCGGGAAAGAACAAGTAAGTAGCCATTTTATCACAACAACTATTAACAAGTGATGTTGCGTTGTTGGTAGTAACAGCTTTAGTGCAGGCTTAGAAACCGAAGTGGTCCATCTTCGAGAGGAGAACAGTCGTGCGGTCGTGGAGTGTGATCGCCTGAAAGAGGACAATAGAAAATTGGCACAAGACCAGTCGTAGCTCCGGGACCACATGACCAAAATGACAGAGGAGCTGAAAGGTAAATTTTCCAAACCCCTTTGCTCATTTTTGTTGCCTACCGTAGTTTGGCGTAATATAGCGTCTTAACAGCATGTGCGGTTTGCAGTTATAAAAATCAATGCGAAGAAGCATCTGGAAGCCATGATAAAAGACCGTGACGACTGGAAAGCGCAATGCCAAGAGATCACCAAGGATCGTGACACCTGGGAAAACCGGTGCTAGGAGGTGGCAATGGGCATTTTGCCAGTCCTTAACCTCATCGATCCAGCGCAAGCAGAGGATGTGCCAAGGACACCGCAGCTAGGACTAATCGAGAGGTGCCAAAAGGTATGGGGATGGTTCCAGGAGTTCCTGAAGGAGGCAGGAGAGTATGCAGGTGCACATGTGCTAAGCATGGTACATGCTCACTACCCCCTGATCGATCTCAAGCGCCTGGAGGCTGGATACCCGAAGGAGGTAAATCCAGACAAGGCCGAGGAGCTACGGGTGACCCAGCTGGACTTGTCGACGAAAATAATTGGCGATATTAACCTGTGTGGAGGTGCGACACCACCCGTACAAGGAACGCCGTCAACAAGACAGCTGGGAGCACAGTTATTTTCATGCCAACCAGCGAAGCCTGCGGTCTCGACCAGCCAGGCGTCGACGGGGCCATCTTCTTTAGCTCGTTCAGTGCCAGAGTTCCAGAGCCCTGAGCACGATGTCAGGCGTTGCGAGCAGCAGAGGTCACGTGCCCTGACCAGCCAATAGTGTAGGCTATAGCTGTAGAAGAAGATGTAGTTGTGTTATTGTAAACTTGGACCTTTTCAGGCAAGCTTGTAATAACGTAACTGTGTATCAACATAAGCTTGTTTGTTTTGTAGAAAACATGTTTAAGCTTGAATATCATGTTGATGTAACTAAGTTAGAACGTATTGGCGTTCTGTTTAGTTGTATCAGTTTAATCGACACGTCATCCTGAAAGGTTTGTATGGCCCTAGTTTGTCTTGCGGTCAGAGTGTGAGGTGCGTAGCTTGTGCACACGTAGAAACACACAAGTCAAACCAGAGCGCACCTACCGATCAATCGTAGCGTAGAGAGCGGATCCCATGCACGCGTTGGGAGGAATCGGAGACAGGGCCTGCTCCAAAAACCCGAGAAGGAATGGTGGTCGGTTTTCACTGGTTGAGTTAGAATAACTATAGACTTCAAAATGACACATTAGAGTGGTCGGAGAAATCATAATAGCTTTATTGAAATAAATCAATAGTACAAGAGGGGTACATATCTTAGTAGCTAAGCATAGAAACGCCTAAGCTTGTCAATGTGCCAGGAATTGGGTACGTCTGTGCCATCTAGGCGAGCTAACCTGTAAGATGTAGGGCGTGTAACCTCCTTGATCATGCAGGGTCCTTCCCATGGGGTTGCGAGTTTGTGGACACCTGCCTGATTCATCTTCCACTTCAGGACTAGGTCCCCGACCACGAAGAACCGCTCCTTGATGTTCTTGTTGTAGTACCTGCGCAAAACAGCAAGGTATTTGGCTGTACGTACGCAAGAGTCGAGCCGCTTCTCTTCTGCACTATTCACTTCTAGCTCCCACACTTCATTAGCCTTGTCTTCGTCGAAGTTCTCTACCCGTGCTGATCTAAAGGCTATATCTACTGGAAGTACTGCCTCAGCGCCATAAACCATAAAGTATGGTGATACGCCGGTATTGCGACTGGGCTGGGTTCTGAGACCCTAGACCATGACTGGTAACTCTTTGAGCCATCTTCCAGGAGCTTTGTCATTCTCTCTATACATCCTCTTCTTAAGTGTGTCCAGGATCATATCATTTGCCCACTCGACCTGTCCATTAGCTCTAGGGTGTGCCACCGAGACGTATTTTACTACTATGCTCCTTTCATCGTAGAAGTCCCAAAAAGCGTTCCCGGTGAACTGAGTACCTACATCGGTGATAATGCTGTTGGGTATGCTGAAGCGGTGGATGACCTAGTCGAGGAACACGACAGCCTTTTCTGAAGATGCCATGGCCAGGGGCATGTACTCTATCCACTTAGAGAATTTGTCAATCAGCACAAAGACGCATGTAAATTTCCTAGGGGCCGGTTTGAAAGGGCCGATCATATCCAGTCCCTAGCATGCAAAGGGCCAAGAGGCTGGTATAGTCTAAATCTCATGTGCTGGTACGTGGATTCTCTTGGCGAAGAACTAACAACCTTCACAATAGCGGACTAGCTTCTCTGCATCGGCTACAGCTGACGGCCAATAAAACCCTACTCAGAAAGCCTTGCCGGCCAGCATTCTCGAGGCTGCGTGGTTGCCATAGGAACCGGAGTGGATGTTGTCTAGGAGACGTTCACCATCCTCCTGGGTTATACACTTCATCAAGATTTCCTCCTTCGCGTTCTTGCACCACAATTTGCCATCGACGAGCAAATACTGCTTACTGCGACGCATTAGACGTTCGTTTTCTGTCCGATCGGTGTAACCACGGCCATCTGTTAGGTACTTGATGAAAGGTACTCTCCAGTCAGGCTCCTTAGTGGTCGGAGGTGATTTGGTGGTGTTTGACGCTAGAACCGTAGCCACCAATAGCTGGTCTGGAAGCTTGTCGACCGCGGGATCTTCTTCTTTGATGGAAGGCGTGAGCAGGTCTTGAACAAATACGCCATGTGGGACTTTGGCTCGGGATGATCCTAACTTTGACAGCGCATCTACTGCTTGATTTTTGTCTCACACCACATGTGTGTATTTGATGCCGTAGAACTTGCCTTCCAGCTTTCTAATCGATTTGCAGTATGCGTCCATCTTTTCGCTGGTCATATCCCAGTCCTTGTTGAGTTGGTTGATGACCAGAGCTGAGTCTCTGTAGACATAGAGACTTTTGACACCAAGCTCAACCGCAATGTGCAGACCATGTAGGCATGCTTCGTACTCGACGGCGTTATTAGACGCCGGGAAATAAATCCTAAGGACATATCGGAGCTGCTCCTTGGATGGCAATACGAAAAGGACTCCTACTCCTGCGCCGTCGATGTTGAGAGAGCCGTCGAAGTACATCTTCCAATACTCGACTGACCCCTGAGAGGCAGGTGTGCTTAAGTTTGTCCACTCGACGATGAAATCGACAAGTGCCTGAGACTTGATTGTAGTACGACTTGCAAATTCCAAGGAGAAAGGGCATAGCTCCATTGCCCATTTGACGATGCGCCCGTTCGCATCCTTGTTGCGAATGATGTCTCCCAAAGGGTACTCTGTCATGACCACCACACGATATTCATCGAAGTAATGTTATAACTTTCGGGATGTAATCAGTATGGCATAGATCAGTTTCTGAATCTGTGGGTACCTGGTCTTGGATTCATTGAGTACCTCACTGATGAAATAGACTGGTCGCTGTACCTTGTATACGTGGCCGAGCTCATCGCGCTCGACCACCATGGCAGTGGAGACCACTCGATTAGTTGCCGCAATGTAAAGCAGGAGGGTTTCGTCTTCTCTGGGAACAGTGAGGACCGGAGGTGATGTAAGGAATTGTTTCAGCTGTGTAAAGGCAGCGTCTGCTTCCTCCGACCACTCAAACTTCTCGGATGCTTTGAGTAGCTTGAAAAACGGTAGTCCTTTTTTGCCTAATCTTGATATAAAATGACTGAGGGCAGCCATGCATCCGGTAAGCTTCTGAACATCCTTCACCTTTTTGGGCGGCTTCATGTCCAAGATAGCTTTTACCTTCTCTGGGTTAGGGCGTATGCCATCGTGACTGGCGACGTTGCCGAGCAGTATACCAGATGGGACACCAAAGATGCACTTCTTTGGGTTTAATTTCCATTGGAATGTGTTAAGGGCTGCAAAGGTACGCTCTAGGTTGTCAACAAGGGTGTATGCTTCCTTGGTTTTAACGACTACATCATCAACATAAGCCTCGACAAGGTCATCTTTTATCTCGTCTTTGAGGTAGGCCTGTATGGCGCATTGGTAGGTAGCCCCAGCGTTCTTGAGCCCGAACGACATGGTTGTGTAGCAGTAGGCGTCGAAGGGCGTGATGAAGGATGTCTTGATCTGGTCATCCTTTTTGAGAGCGATTTGGTGATAACCAGAGTAGCAATTGAGAAAGGAAAGCAGAGAAACGGTTGAATCTAGCTGTCTATGCGAGGTAAGCAAGGGGTCTTTAAGGTAGTGTTTGTTGAGATCTACAACGCACTCTCGATTCATTATTCTTTTATGCATAAGAAACCGGGTTGGCTTTAGGGATGATATACTTCTTTGATAGTGTTTGTTGAGATCAGTATAATCAACGCACATTCTCGATTCATTATTCTTTTTGCGTACAAGAACCGGGTTGGCTAACCACTTCGGATGATATACTTCTTTGATAAATCCGGCTGCTAAAAGCCATGTAACTTCTACCCTAATAGCCTCCTTTTTGTCACGAGCGAACCATCATAGCTTCTGTTTGATGGGTTTGGCCTTGCCATCTACATTTAAGGAGTGCTCGATCAAGTTCCGAGGTACACCGAGCATGTCAGCGGGTTTCCATGCGAACACACTCATGTTGCTCCTCAAGAACCTGACGAGCATGTCTTCCTATTTAGGATCCAGGTTGGCCCCAATAAGGGCTGTTTTGCTGGGATCGCCGTCGACTAGCTAGATCGCTTTGTGCTCTTTGGACTTGATGTTCTTGCATGGAGCCTCGAGCTCTGGGATCTCTAGGTGGTCAGCTGGGGTCTTCTTAGCATCGAGCGTGGTCTTGGCCATGCGAATAGAGAGGTCGTGAGCCTCTGCTATTTTGAAGCTATCCTCCTCGCAGGTGTAAGCTACGTATACGTTGCCCCTAAGAGTTAGAACCCCCTTCTCAGTTGGCATCTTGAGCACCAAATACCTGTAGTGAGGTATGGCCATGAACTTGGTGAGCGCTGGTCGACCAAGAATAGCATGGTAGGTGCCTTCAAAGTCAGCGACCACGAAGTTGATGTAGTTGGTGCAGAAGTGGTCTGGAGTACCAAATTGCATAGGTAGCGTGATCTGCCCGAGAGGTGTGGAGCTCTGTCCAAGGACAACACCCCAGAACTATGCCTCGTATGGCTTGAGATCAGCCTGGGTTATCTTCAGGGCTGGCAAACTATTCTTAAACAGTATATCGATAGAACTGCCGCCGTCAATCAGCACTCTATCGAACTAAACCTTGTTGATACAAGGATCGAGAACCAGAGGAAAACTCCCTGGCTCAGGTATTGTAGCCCATTGGTCTTTTCTGCTGAAGGAGATCTCGCGGTGAGACCAAGGAGGGAGCCGTGGATCGGTGATGAGGTTGTCGACATTGGCCACATTCAGGTAGGCGCGAGCGAGTAGCTTGCACTCTCGTTTGGTCTTCATGGACACTCTGCCCCTAATGATGGTATGGACACGGTTAGTAGGCTTGATGTACTTGTGATGGGGATCTGCATCTTCATCATCGTTGTCCTCATCACGCTGCTCCCCTATGTCATGAGGCTTGTCGGATTTATCCGGAGCCTGTCGGCGCATATAGATGGATTTGAGAACACGGCAATCCTCCATGGTATGGTTTGACTTGGGATGGAGCTGGTAGGGTCCTTTCAATGCTTTGGCATAGTCTTCTTCGTAATTGCGACGTCCGCCACCTTTTTTAACGATGTTGACTTCGCCGTCGTCTTCCCGAGCCCGCTTGCCCCTATAATCGTCACGGCGATTATGCCGATTACGCTGGTCGCGGTGGTCATGGGAATCGTTGCGCTCGTTGCGGCAATCAAAATTGTTGTTCCGACCACGGTTGCCGTGGTAGTTGTCGCGGTGTGGGGGGTGGTCGGAGCGTGGAACCCTTGCTGCTTCTTTGACGATTATCTTTTTAGCATCATCGGCATCCGCATATTTTTTAGCAGTGGCTAGGAGCGCTGTGACTGATTCAGGTCTCTTGCGGAGGAGCCTGTCCCTTAGGGCATCGTGGAAGCGGAGGCTAGTGATGAAAGCCTCGATTGCCTCGTTGTCGGAGATTGACGGGACCTTGATGCGCATCTCCAAGAAGCGTCGGACGTACTCACGCAGTGGCTCATCTTTGTGATCTCGAATCCGCTGCAGCTCATATTTGTTACCGGGTTGCTCGCAAGTAGCGATGAAGTTGTCGATGAATGCTTGCTTGAGCTCTTACCAAGAATCAAAGTAGTTCGCCGGCAAGCTGACCAGCCATTGGTGGCCTACATGGCCGACAGCGACTAGGAAGTAATTAGACGTGACGTGCTCATCAGCCATGGCTGATCTGCATGCGGTTTCATAGAGCATAACCCATAATTCAGGGTTCTCCTTACCGTCGTACTTCTGAAGTTTTTCGAGCTTGAAGTTCTTGGGCCATATGACTTGGCGAAGGTGTGGAGTAAACTGCTTCAAACCCAGAGGGCCGTGGGTAGTATCATATTCCATACGGCGATAACTTTCGTGGGATGCATGATCGTTGGCTCTTTGGTTAATGCGATCGCGCAGATCACGTTCTCCGAGGGAATGGCGGAGATCATTATTGCCATCACGGCGACCCCGATTGCCACCCTGTTTAACCCTACAACCGTGGTTATCACGGTGATTGTCGCGGTTGTCTCGGCAGTTGTCATCCCAGTAGTTGCGGCGGTTGTTGTCCCGACCACCATCATGACCACTGTTTCTACCTTGACGGTTGTCTGATGGGTCATTGTTGCGCGAGCCACATTGGTTGGGTGGCTATGAGTGACTTGAGTACTGGTGGCTGTGGCTTGATTCGACTGAGACATATGGAGCCTAGGCTTGATTCACAATCTCTGTAGTCTAGGCCATAGCAGCCGTCAGGTAAGCTTGTATATCATCATGAACTGCCTGGATTTCCGGGGTATTTGGTAGTCGTTGCATTGTCGCCATAGCAACAGCTACGTTGGCGCTTGGATTCCTAAAGACCTGCTTGTCCCCCACCCTATCAAAGGCATTGTTAAGGTCGCATGGCTGGACCCATATGCATCGTGCCTCCTCTTCTACCTCGGCTTCGACTTGTCGGCGATTAAACTGATCAATATTGCGTGCTTCGCGTGCTAGCCTTTCTTGTTCTGTTTCACCAACTGCCGGTGGTTCGTCATTACTGACAACATTGATCAAGTCTCCTTGCCTTGGTGGGAAGGATGGGAATCGTGGGAACCCTAGGGCATGGTCTGGGATATCTAGATCGTATTCAACGCCTTCATTGTCATGATGCTGGAGCTCGGTGTGGACTGAGGCATTACATGCGATGCCGGACGGGGAGC
Source organism: Miscanthus lutarioriparius (assembly GCA_904845875.1). Classification (NCBI taxonomy): domain Eukaryota; kingdom Viridiplantae; phylum Streptophyta; class Magnoliopsida; order Poales; family Poaceae; genus Miscanthus; species Miscanthus lutarioriparius. The sequence goes on from CAJGYO010000006.1 coordinate 90,978,511, forward strand.
TTGAGCCACCCTCTTGAACTATGTGGACCGATCCTTCTTGATACTCCTCAATCCGGACCATGTTGATGAAGTTGCGCAGGCTATAGGGATGAGCCTGCTAGTTCTCCATCGTGGCTTCGTACTCGGAGAGCAAGAGACCCATCGCGGGGGCTGGCCAGCGATAAACGGAGTGCCCTTCAGGAGTAGATGTGACCACGAGATCTGTACCGAGTCGTGCAGGACGACTGGACCGAGCTGGTCGGGTAGATCTGTTGTGGGTAGTGGTTACCTGCTCATTAGGTTGACTTTGAATTGAACTTACCAGAGCTAGGGTTTCGACAAGTTTGGTGCCGACCCGATCGATGGAGTCGAGCAGGTCGGTGTTGTCTATCTACCTCCCTTTATAGCGAGGAAGCGGACGACGGGTTGTCGGCATGTCTGAAGATGATGCGGGCATGGCCGGAGCTAGATCCATCATGGTCAGAGCCATAGCCGATGCAGATGAAGCAATGGTCGACGTAGATTGAATCCATGCCTCCTCCGTGGTCATGGCAATGAAGTCATCGGAGCCAGTGGTCCAGGTGATCTGGCCAATGGTGAACATGAGGCCATTCGGCGTAGCCATGGAACTAGGGATGATGACCATCTTGTTCGTCTGGAGAGCAGTACGCACACCCCCTACCTAGTGCGCCACTGTCGACGAAATATGGTCAGCAGTCTACCTAGGGGTATGCCCAAGGTAGTAGATTATCGGCAGATAGATGCGCAAGCTACAAACAAGATGGTGACGCAAGACAGACATGAGGTTTTATCCAAGTTCGGCCGCCGTGAAGGCGTAATACCTACGTCCTGTGTCTGATTGTATTGTTGTATGTCAATGAGAGATGTTTTGAGAGGGGTCCCCTGCTCGCCTTATATAGTCTGGGGAGCAGGGTTACAGATCTGGAAACTAATCCTAACCAGTTACAATTGCCATAGGTGGCCGGATAAGGATTCCTATTCTAACCGACCAGGATCTTGCTTGATCTCCAAGTCTGCCTTGATTCCTTGCGCGGGACTCCAAGCAAATTGGCCAGGCCATGCGTCATCTTCTTGTGGGCCAGATCCTCTGGTCCAGGCCAGCCCAATCCTAGCCGTAAGGGTATAGGGGTTAATACCCCCACAGTGATCCACTCCCTAACCGTGCACCATATCGCACCAATCCGGAGGAAACAAAAGCAATTCAACACCAAGTGCAGGAGCTCATCAACAAAGGTTATGTAAAGGAAAGTCTATCACCTTGTGTTGTTCCTGTCCTTTTAGTTCCAAAAAAAGATGGCTCTTGGAGAATGTGTGTTGATTGCCGAGCCATTAATAACATCACCATAAGGTATAGACATCCCATACCTCGACTGGATGATATGCTTGATGAACTTAGTGGTGCTATCATATTCACTAAAATTGATTTAAGAAGTGGATATCACCAGATTCGCATGAAAGAAGGAGATGAATGGAAAACAGCTTTTAAAACAAAATTTGGGTTGTATGAATGGTTGGTAATGCCTTTCGGGTTAACCAATGCACCAAGTACATTTATGAGATTGATGAATCATGTGCTTAGAGCTTTCATTGGCAAGTTTGTTGTTGTTTACTTTGATGACATCTTAATTTACAACAAGTCTCTTGATGAACATGTTGAACATATCTAATGTGTGCTTGCTGTCCTACGTGAACAGAAATTGTATGCTAACCTTGAGAAGTACACCTTTTGCACCGACAAGGTAGTCTTTCTTGGATTTGTTGTCACAGGACAAGGAGTGGAGGTAGATGAAGAAAAAATCAAGGCTGTATGAGACTGGATGCCTCCACAGAACGTGAGCCGAGTCAGAAGCTTCCTTGGACTTGCTGGTTTCTATCGGTGGTTCGTGAAGGATTTCAGCACTATTGCTGCACCAATCAATGAGCTGACCAAGAAAGAAGTGCTTTTCAAGTGGGGAGAAGCACAACAGAAGGCATTTGAAGAATTGAAGATGAAGTTAACAACAGCCTCAGTCCTTGCCCTCCCAGATTTTGGTAAGACATTTGAAATAGAATGTGATGCAAGTGGAGTTGGGATTGGAGGTGTGCTCATGCAAGAATGAAGGCCAATTGCATACTTCAGTGAAAAGCTAAGTGGTCCAACTCTAAATTATTCAGTTTATGATAAAGAATTATATGCTCTTGTTCGGAGTTTGGAAACTTGGCAACATTACCTTTTTCCTAAAGAATTTGTGATACATTCAGATCATGAATCATTGAAACACCTTAAAGGACAACTAAAACTGAATAGAAGGCATGCAAAATGGTGTGAATTCATTGAGTCATTTCCCTATATTGTCAAGTACAAGAAAGGAAAAGAGAATGTTGTAGCAGATGCTTTGTCTCGACGTCACACTTTGCTAACCCAACTTGACACTAAGATTCTTGGCTTAGAAAGCATAAAAGATTTATATGCAACTAATTCATATTTTGCTGAACCATATTCCAAGTGTCGAGAAGGCAAAGGATGGGAAAATTTTCCTGTGAATAATGGGTTTTTGTTTCGAGCTAACAAACTCTGTATTCCAGATTGCTCTGTTCGAATTTTACTTGTGCAGGAAGCCCACGTAGGAGGACTCATGGGACATTTCGGTGCCAAAAAGACAGAACAAGTCCTTTACCGACCACTTCTTTTGGCCAAAGATGAGAAGAGATGTGGAGAGACATGTTCTTCGCTGCGAATCATGCCACAAAGCTAAGTCCCGTGTGAATCCTCATGGATTATACACTCCTCTACCTATTCCTAGTGTCCCTTGGGAAGATATCTCCATGGATTTTGTTCTTGGTTTACCTCGAAAAAAAGCGGGGAAGGGATTCGGGGAAGGGATTCCATCTTTGTTGTGGTTGATCGTTTTAGCAAAATGGCACATTTTATTCCATGCCACAAGAGCAATGATGCTTCACATATCGCTGAATTGTTTTTCAAAGAAATTGTACGACTACATGGAGTGCCTCAAACCATTGTTTCTGATCGTGACACTAAATTTTTGAGTTTTTTTTGGAAAACTTTGTGGGGAAACTTGGAACACGGTTGATGTTCTCTACGACCTGTCATCCACAAACGGATGGACAAACTGAAGTTGTGAACCATACTTTATCAATGCTACTGCGAGCTATCCTCAACAAGAACTTGAAACTTTGGGAAGAAAGTTTGCCACATGTCAAATTTGCATACAACAGGGCAGTACACTCGACCACTAAATGTTGTCCATTTGAAATTGTATATGGGTTTAAACCCATTGCTCCCATAGATCTTTTGCCTTTACCTATGCAGGAACGTGTAAACTTCGATGCAAGTAAGCGAGCCGAGTTTGTCAAGAACCTTCATGATAGAGCTCGGACAAACATTGAAAAGATGACAAGGATGTATGAGAAGCACGCCAATAAAGGTCGAAGGAAGGTGTTATTTGAACCAGGAGACTTGGTTTGGGTGCATCTACGCAAAGACAGGTTTCCTGAACAACGCAAAAACAAGTTGCAAGCCCGAGCTGATGGCCCATTCAAAGTGCTACGCAAGATCAACGACAACGCTTATGAAATTGATCTACCTAGTACTTATGGTGTGAGTACCAGTTTTAATGTGGCCGACCTATCTCCATTCTTTGGATTGGAAGAGTCGAGGATGACTCTTTTTCAAGGGGGGAGGATGATGTGACCACGCCAGCGTCGGGGACCTCTCTGACCACTTCACCGACCTTGGCGATCTCTCCGGCCACCTCGGCGACCTCTTCGACCACTTCACCGACCTCGGCGACCTCTCCGACCACCTAGGCGATCTCTCCAACCACCTCGGCGACCTCTCCGACCACTTCACCAACCTCGGCAACCTCTCCGACCACCTCACCAGCTGATACACCACTCCAAGTCCTTACTGGACCCATCACCCATAGCCATACCAAAAAGATACAACAAGATGTTCTCCGAGAAGGAAGACAAGGATACATCAAGGATGGATTAGAAAGAAGAGCTACGTTCGAGTCAATCCAGCATGACAGAACCATCCAGAAGAAACAGTCATATCTTTTGTCTTCCAAAAGCTATGAAGGTGAATGAGCACTTGTTGGAAAGATCTTGAAGCCTAGTTTCCAATGCTCTCATGTCCGACCAGTTTGGAGTGTCCAGCGCGGCGTCCAACCAGTTTTAGTGAAGACTGCTCCGAAGCTCAACAGTCTACATGAAGCTAAAGATCCCATGCAAAACTGTACCATTCTACAATAATTCGTGGTGCATAGCATACATGGTTGGGAAGGTGATGAAGTGAGCTTTCCCACGAATCCAACGGTTCATCATTTGGATTTTCTAGGAAGGAGTTATGACCAAAATATTGAAAACTGCACAGAAGCCCAGAAGACGCGCGGGAACTGAAGACCACCTCGTGAATGATCTAGCCAGTTGTCCTTCCACCTCCCAACATGGCTTCTTTAGTTCACATCTATCTTAGAGACTTCTCATAGTATACATACCACCTCTAGGCTACTAGAAAAGGACTTTTGATGATTTGATAATTCCAGTGATATTGTAGCCGAGCTGCCGAGTGCTTACTCAAACCCTTGTTCTTCCTTGTTCTTCCTGGACATGTGAAGAGATTCCTCTGGGATCCACTAGTTTGTGTTTTGCGGGTTCCAGTATGGCTGACCCGCCTTGTGTGGATTAGCTCCGGTTGTGGTTCTGCGGTCGTTCGGAGATCAAGTCGAAGTGTTCGTGGTTTCGATGTCTATCTCCCCATCGCTTGGTCGCATCCAACCTTGGCCAGGTATAAAGCTAGTTACTCCGCTATTCTTCAGCAAGTTACCTTTGCTTCCTGCTGCCTTGTTGCAAGTTATCTTGTCTAAGACCTACTGTCGTGAAGATCGGGCCAACTCCCGTACTAAAAGAGTTTCAGTACCTATCACTCTCTCTTTCCATTCTATCGCTTTCACCAGATGCTTGCCCACACCCGTGCTCGTGCCCGCCGCCGTTGCCCCCTCCCTTGGCTCGTCCACCGTCGGCTACGCCTCCCTACCTATGCCCACACCGCCTCCCCTGGTGATAGGCTGGGGTCACCCCCTTGGCCGCCCGTGCCACCTCCCTTGGTGGGCGGCCATTCGGCCACCGCCACCACTGGCGAGGACACCGACGGCCCTCTCCGTCATCAGGGCTGACCCCTAGGAGCTCTTCTCGTTGTTGCTAATGTATTCCCCCTCCAAGACCCTCATTTTGGTGATTAAATTTTGAATCAATTGATTATTGTTAGTGATTTGTATAGTTAAGTAGTTAGGATTTAGGGTATGGTTAGGTAGTTAGCCTTTAGGTTTTTGTTAGTTAGGATTTTGGATTTAGGGTTTTGCTAGTAATTTAGGGTTTAGGGTTTTGTTAGTTAGGATTAGTGGTTTAGGGTATAGGCTATTGTTAGTTAGGACTTTGGGTTTAGGGATTGGTCAGGTAGTTAGGGTTTAGTTAGTTTCTAGTCATAATGGTAGTTAGTATAGATACTAGTTTTCATGTGTTGGTACTTTGTAGTGCATGATACGATGATTTCAATGACTTGATAAAGTTTCCTCAAATGCTTTTGTAGATGAATTGTTGTGTCTGGGTTTTTTACAGAGGAAGTGTTAGGAAAGAAGATGGTATGTTTGAGGATATGGAAGAAGAATTGGAATGGTTTGATGAACCTCCTAGCTTCAAGGACCTTTGTGTCCGTTTGAATACAAAGTTTGGCGGTGATTTCACACTGAAGGAGAGGTTTGATAATGGGAAGACTAGGGTACACTATGTCCTGATGCCCTTGTGCGACCCTGCTCACTGGTCCTGCTACAATAGGGTGCTCTAAGGTTCCAATGTGCCCATGGCTGAGGTGGTGGTGGAGAATGAGTACATGATGCAGGGTCTCCATGACGGGCTATTCAATGACGGTGTTGGAGGCAATGAACAAGAATTGGGGGCCGAAGGGGAACCAACTCAAGGTAACATGGATTTGGACAATCAGTTGACATAGGAGCAGTTTCATTCAACTCTAGTAGGCTGTATAAACAATGACTTCGATGTGAACGAGTTCGAATGGGAAGAGGAGGAGTAGGAGGAGGTGGACAGAATCGGTGATGTAGTTAGCAATGATTTAGACGATTCTAATGATAACTAAGGAGGTACAGATGCTACGCCAACACCGGTTCATGCCATGCCAATACCGGTTCATGCTATGCCATTACCAGTACCAACTAAGGTACTTCTTGCTATGCCAACTCAGGGTAGACTAGTCATAGATTTGCCAGAGGGTGGTACCCCCTATGATTCATGGGGTAGAATTAGCAAAGCACAGCAGTACGTTCCACCACCACCTTACACAGCAAAAGAGCTTATGCAACTGAGGTTGATGAACATACCTTTCAGTGGCATTCTGAACTATAGGGATGTCAGCATGACGGATATAGCAGTTTGTGACACCGGTCTACAGATGTGTAAAAAATCATTGTATGACCATGAGAATGAAATCTTTAGCAAGGGAATGATATTCAATACAATGTCAAAGATGAAGTAGTTCCTTCAGGACTATGATGTGTATCACCATAGGCCATATACCATCACTCATTTGGACCAGGAGTTGAGGTACCACGTGATATGCAAAAACAGTTATATGTGGAGGTTAAATGCAAGAAATAAACAGAGTGACGGCAAGTGAAGGATAAGTAAAGTGGTCTAACCCCACACTTGCCTATCAAATAAGGGGAAGGAAAATCATTAGCAGCTCACTGCATGTTACCTTGCCCGTCGTATATTGGGGCTTGTTGATGACAATAACAATATTTCAGTGTCTTCGTTACAATAGTCCATATCCGGATTTGTTAAATATGATGTGAAGTACGAAAAGGCTTGGCGTGCTAAGCAAATTGCCCTGGCTATTCATTGGGGTAGCTAGGAGAAAGCATACAACTGGGTTCCCCGAATATTATGTGCAATGCATTACTATAACCCTGGCTTGAAATGGTTTGTAGACATAGGAGGGATGTATTTCGAGGACCCATTGATGCATGTCCTGCATCATGTGTTCTGGTTGTTCACGCAGACGCAACATGCATTCCTGTTTTGTCACCACATCAAACTTAATCACATAAACAACAGTTGATGGCACTTTCCACCACACAAAGATAGGAAATGAAATAAGGTAAGTCGGGCACCTTGATGATGGTTGTTCTTTGTCCCAAATCATTTTGAAGTTGATCCAGAGGACTTGTACGCTCTGATACCATTCTCCGTGGATAGTACCAATGGCTTTGCTTTGGTAAAGGGAGAGGACAACGAATCATGGTCATGGTTCATGTTCCGGCGAGGATCTCGTGTACAAGTGCTTGGCCCATTCTATCTACACGCTATATGTTTGATCTCGGACCGTCATCCGAGGATTCTTAATACTAACCAAAGTAGTGAACATATAATATATGGGTTCAATATCGCTTTTAGTACACTAATGGTGCATCCAAAACATTTTGCTGCTAATTTCTGGTGAGTACAAAAGTACTCAACAAGACTTAACCGGAAGAAGGAGGTTTTCAAGTGACAAGGTAAAGGCTCTATGTTGTCTCAACATTTAAAATCTCATAAGATCATGAGCACCGAGTTCAAGGAGACAGACAAAGAGAGAGAACTAAACAAGATGATATACGAAGTGGGCAATGCCTAGTTAGAGGATCGTAGATGGAACCGAGAATCAAGATACTCACCTAAGTGGGCATTAGCATATCATGAGGGCGCGTAATAGAATAGCCAAGTTTTACCGGTATGGTATCATGACCACCTCAACTTGTTCGAGTCTTTCAACAGGCGGAAAGAACGTGTCTTGTGGCTTCACTACCGAGTTCGGGTCTAGTTTATTACTATGTATCACATGAATTGTTGAGTTCCATCGTTTCAAAAGTGCAATGAATATTTTGTCAAGAGGTGGGAACTTGCGTAGAGGAATCTAGCTAAGCATGGGCAATTTGGAAAGGCGAGAACAAAACATTTGAAGGAGGCCGATAAAAAGTCCGATTGGCCCACAAGATTATCAACCATCGAATTAACCTCCTCAACCGCTTGGATCTACTACGACATGTCTTTAGTGTAACGGGGAAGGGATGGCACAAACTTGGGTGGCAAAATTAAATTATACAACTTTCCTTCAAGCAGGTGGACACAACTATGAGTTGATCTTGACAAAGTAATGCAAGGAGATAGTTATCAAAAGTTCGTCAAAACCCTCAGATCATGCATGCCCCTTGCTCTCACATGATCAATTATTTAATTAAAAATTATGCCTATAGGGTCCACTAAGTGGCAAAACAATTTTTCATAATTTTGGATATGACTTGGAGGGTTAATTAATTAAGCAATTTTTGCCATACATGTGACCCTTGTATCTCCATTCAAACACCCTATAGTATATGGTAGAAGAGCTTTGAGTCATACCTTGCATGTCATCTTCAACCTTCGCGCGCTAGTGGCCCCTTATCATGGTTAAAGGCGACGGTCTACGTGCACATCATCCGGACCATAATGAAGGTAGGGAAGGGTAGGAGGAAGAAGAAGCGACTCAAGGGGACATGAACATAAATAAAGTATGAGAGAATATCACCACGAAAACATGTAGGAGGGGAGACATCAATGAGACCCATGGCAGCAAGGATCGTCGGTCTTTGCTCCATTTGCAAAGAACAACGGTCATAAGGCTAAGCAAGCATAGAAGAAACGCAGGGTAGCAGAAATACATACATAGAACTTGCTTATTTTCCTAGTGAAGTTGTTTAATATGTTTGTTAATGTTACTTTCAATATGTACATGTGCTTTCATATTGTGTTCTGTTGCATAACATGTAGTTTAAATTTTGCAATGCTACTTAATGTTAATTTCAATATTGTATTATTCATCATGTTTTTGTTCTAACCCTTTGTTTATCAATTTGTACTAAATGGCCCCTCCCACGCTTTGTACATGCAATATCTGTTTTGCTTTTAAGCCCCTTCTTGAGGTTTTTAAGTGAGTTTTGGTAGAAATAACAAATTAGAGCTCACGTGTTGAACTGACACCGATACAATTCAACACTTAGGTGGCCTTGCCTCCTTGAGGCCACACACAAATGCTTTGCAATGGTGCACGAGTGGGACGAGTATTTACGAGGTGTTACAAGCATTACGCGTCGTACAAACGGTGTGTCAGCTTCCTCGAGCTTGTCCGCGCTATCAACTATGGTCTTCCAGCCCTTGACCCCGCACTTCTCACTGTAGCTGTAGACAGGTGCGAGTCCCTTCATTCTCCATAAACATTCTTATAACAAAATTGAGGTAACTAACAGTCGTTCTATTTTTGTAATGCAACCTCACAGGTGGAGGCCTGAGACCCACATGTTCCACCTACCTTGCGGCAAGATGATCATGACCATGTAGGACATGAAGGCTATCTTTGGCCTTCGGTTGGGGGGACTTCCAGTGACAGGTATAGTTGACAATGATCACTAGAGAGAGTTGGTGGCTTAGTTCTATGGCTTTCTTCCACTAGACAATGATCACTGTCGTTCTATTTAATACTTGCATTGCAGCGCTAGGAAGGGCCCTACAGAAGAGGACAACGAGTACAACAAGGATGACTAAGACAATGACTACACCCCAAGGCTTCCACATACACCACCACCAGTGGGACCCTTGGCACGCGGATGAGATTGGCATGTCTCAGCTAGGTGGTGCCCACTTGGTACCCAAGGGGACGAGCAGGTACTAACAAAGATACATTTTTGGAATACCTAGCGTGTATGAACTAACAATGCTAAATATTGTAACTACTCTTGCCTATCTTATACTTGCAGGGTCCTAGTGAAGCGCGATAGTTCCACCGATAGCCTCGCCAACGCGACCACATGGACTTTGGGTACACTCCTAATGTGTTGCCTACAAATCCGAAGAGACCGAGGCGACCGACATAGCCATTCACTCCTAGGACATAGGATCTAGGTAAACATAGTCCATGTTTTTTTCAAGTATCCTGAATTGCAAAACTTGTTGTCTTGCCTCCTTACTTACCCTTTTGACGATAATGTAGGTACACCTTGAACAAGGCCTTCAGATGCTATGAAGTTGAAGGATCATGTTAGCAAGACATCCATCGTTGATGACTTAGCCTTATTTTGGAGTTCATGTACTACTCCAATTAATGTACTTGTAGCACTTGTGGTTGAAGACTTTTGCTTCAATTTGTAAACTTAATTAATTCATGAACTTGTGCACTTGGTCGACTTAATTAAGTTCATGTCAAACTTTTGTCGAACGACGCTTATCATGATGAACTTATGTAGTCAAGAACTTTGATCTTATGTACCAATTTGTGAACTTAAGATCTTTGTGACTTATTTGTGAACTTGTGAAATTATATTTGTGAACTTGTGGTCTTGGTCGAATGAATCTTATTTGCTTCAAATTGGTTCAAACAGCGTCGATGTCAATCCTTGCAGGCTGGTTGCGCTGGAAATACCGTAAGCCGCTGCCGCACCGTGGTGGATGGCGCGGCAAAAGCTAGGCCACACCGATCCTACCACATGCCTTACATGCTTAGCAATAAGGGATTTGACAAGTTTCATGCTGCTGCCACTCCGGTATGTGCATCAATTCCTACTTGTACATGGACATAGCTATAGACATTCCATGCAATTGCAATGTTGTCTCACATGGGCCTCCGTAGTTCCGTAAATGTATACATGGTTCGTTAAATGGGTATAATACATCAATACTTGAAATGAAACACAAGACAACACAATGAAAGGTCTAGTACATAACGACATTGTTCATTACTAAAGCATGGAACTACCACAAGGCGCAATCTGAAATCCTCAATCAGAAACATACTGAGTAAGCAATTCGTCGTCCGAGTACCAATCCTCCACCATAACCTCATTGCTGTGGCTAGGCTCACCTGCATTGCCCTGATTCGCCTATCGCCTATAGTAAGCGGCCTCTTCTTCATCTATGGCCTAAGACAAGAACATGTCCTCCTCTACCTCATTCATGTGCCTAAGCTCACCTGCATTGCCTAATCTGCCTGACGTCTATAGTAAGCGGCCTTCGCTTCATCTGTGGCCTCTACGGCCTGAGAGAAGAACGTGTCTTCATCCTCCTCCGCCTGTGAGCCCGCCTCTCCTAGAGCAATGAGCTCGCTCAGTCTGCCAGTGTCATCCTCAGCTTCCTTCGCCTGCAAGCCTGCCTTAGCTAGAGCAATGAGTTCGCTCAACCTAGCAGTTTTGTCCTCATCCTCGTCCCCCTCATCGGACAACGCAATTGGAGATTGAACGGTGCGACTAGCTCGCGTTCTGTGCTCATGTAACTTCTTTTCCTCAAATCTTGCACGGGCCACCTCTACGGCATGGTCCTCATTGCATCCATGTAACACCCTCAGTGTTACCCCATTAATCATCTACTAAAACATGTCATGAGCATCATACTTGTGTGTTAATGCATGTGGTGAAGTGTGTAGATCAATTTCTGTAACTCAAAATGATCAATAAAAATGCTAAACGAAAGTTGGTTCAATGGTTCATGCATATCAAGTAGGGTTAAAACTAATTTTTATTAAGCAAAAATACTATAGAACATGTGTGTGATACTTAAATAAAGTTGGAAGTACAAACTTTGTAGATGACAATAAAATACTTGCTGTTGAAAAAGAATATTGCTAAGTAATATTTTTAGTAGCTTAGAAATGCAATATGAAATTAAGATTAGCTCAAACGCTTAGAAAATTTCTAAGTCTATGGACAGCTAGAAGTTGCTATGTTTAGCAATTTATTTGGAGAGATTGGGTTAAGGAGTGGTGTAGTGCTATGATTCGATTTAGTAGTTCCATATGCCATCTTCAGTGTAGTGAAGCCGGTTTAGGTTTAGGAGCAACGGTTTCGTCATGATCAGCCCTTTAAAATCCATGCACGTCATAGCTTTGTGCTGTCTGATGCCGTGTGCATGGTCACCATGAGTGGCCGACCTGCGTCGCCGCGTGGTTGTGCTGTGCACGCACGTGGCCACGCACCGACTGGCCGTGGCCGCCATGGCCGTGCTGCGGCTTGGCCGCTCTGGCCACACCGCTAGGCCACCCGTCCACTCTACGCCCGACCGCCCCTGCCACCATGGCTACCACTAGTGCTGTTGCTACCTCCATGCCCACGATATGAGGACATCGCAGCCACCACTGTCGCATCACCACGCTACGCGCCTAGAGCTATGCTGCGCCGCTGGCCCGCTTTGACGCTGCGCGCACGTGGCCGTGTCGCCGTCGCCTTGCCATTGATGGCACTACAGCGCGCGGGACACGCCGGTCGCAAGCATGCGTGTCTGTCAGCTAGTGCCTAGCCACAGGCTGTGCCAGTATCGACATAGAATTTTGTCCCGTGCCGAGGTCACACGCAGTAAGCCAGAAGGGTCCGCTCGATGGAGCAGATCCGCCTAGCTTCAGTGTAGGGGTGGTCGATCCTGCGCAATCCTTCCGAGGCGTGCCAGTCAATTTGACCCTGCAATTGACCAGGAGAGAAAGTTTATCAGTAATTAAGGGTGGAACTTGCCGGTATTGCCAGACAGTCCTGAATGTGCGGCTATGAGAGCCGATATGAAAGGAAATCAGCTAAATAGCCGATTCCAGCATATTCATGAGAATGAATCAGTTAGAGCTCATGGGGTTGTATAAGGAGAATCAGTTATCATCCAGGATAAATGTTATTTAAGCAAATATTAATCAATGGCAATAAGATATCAATGACGATCGGTTTGTACTGAGCCAATGATTATAAGTAACTGAACTCCTTTTATATAATAAAGAAACAATTCAACACCACTTAACCATTTAATAAAGATAAATCTAATGAACATGTTAGATCTCATCTATCGCCATGACCAGTGGGGCATGAGGTAGAATCATGCAGGCCGTAGAAACAACAATAGACTCGACGACCCTAACTCATTACTAATATCACTGGGGCATGAGGTAGAATCATGCAGGCCGTAATACAATAATAAGATCATGGGGCTAACATATCTTACAACTTATCTCTACTTCAATGATCTCATAATGTGAACTATTCGTGAAAGCATTCGATATCGGCTAAACAGCCGATTCAGGCATAGCGCACAGTTAAGGTCATGCCTCCTCCAGAACGGATCTACCAACTAACGATCCCCGCTCCACGGTGCTAACAGTGGGGTGAGAGGCAGAATCCCACAGGCCATGATAACGGGCCATGAAACGGTTCTCGCTAACCAATAGATCTACTCAAGATCGAACATGCCTTAACCGCACGCTATGCATGATTAAGATTGATATAAAACAGCTGATGAAAAACATAGCTCATCATTTAAAGTGTAGATCATATCAGTTTTGGATTAGCAAAATAAGATATAAGGCCAATCTAAATCAATCTCAATCGGGCAGAGTAATATTGTTGTAATTAAATAAGCAATGAAAGCAATACACAATATCGGTAACTTAATGAATCTACCAAAGACTGCCACTCTAAGATAGAGCCGATAACATGACCTTGATCCAATTCAAGCAGTGGGGTGTGAGGCAGAATCACATAGGCCATACTTAAATTAGGCAAGAGTCGATAACTAGCTTACACCAGAGCCGCAGTGGGGGTCGACCGGATCGATGCAGCCATACGAACAGAGGTATAAACCATGATGGTACTTACAACAAGTAGTGGAGGTCGACCGGATCGATGCAGCCGTACTTGCCAAAGAACTCGCCGAGATCTACTCTACTCCTACTCCTAAGAGGTGGCCGGAGCCGAAAAAAGTAATTGACTTGTATTTGATTGATTGTGTCTTTACAATAGCCGAGGCTTGATATTTATACCCGGGACTCGCGCACGACTCCTATCTAAGCACGACTCATCACAAAATTTGACTCTAAAGAAAACATTCCTAATTTAAGATAACTTGGACTCTAATCTTTCCCTTTTTGTAGAGTCCAACATGTTTTTGTCCTAGCGTCGAGCGTAGCCTCTATCGTCATCTGCTGGCGCTGTCCGAAGAAAGTCGATTCCTAGATTTTGCATCTGAATCAGCTGTTTCTGATCCGCCCGCAACTGATCCCTTGATGATACGATCCTGGGAGCTTCTAGGTCCCTGTGACTCTCCTTCCAAATCTTGGTGTAAACAGCCAGTTGCCAACCGCATCCCGCCAAGGCACACCCTTGCCGAGTCGCTGGCTGCACCTCCCCCATCGCTCCCTCACTCTCTCTCTCTCTCTCTCTCTCTGTGTTCTTGTCTCCCTACCACCGTCGAATCGTACCGGTGCCACAGCTGCAAGGGGTCATCTCTCCTCAATCCCTCTTGTCCATGCCTCCACCCTCACGTCCCTCTCTCCAGTCGCCCCCACCCCGCTTTGATTGTGGCTCAGCCGAGGCTCAATTTTAGACCTTTGCCCCGCCACCGCCCACGCCATGGCCAGCCTCCACCACTTCACCCAGCCCAAATTCCTCTACACCACAAGCTCACCTTGGCTCCCTCTCCACTGTGCCACGCCAGTGGGGGTGCTACCGCCTCCCCGCCGCCACTGACGCGGCCGTGTCCACTATGGTTCATCACCGTGCTTGTCGCTCGCACGTGGCCAGCCCTGCTCAGGTAGTCACCGGCCGAACCACCACTTTGGCCGGGTTCACGATGTGCCCCTAGTGCTTATCCCCTATCTCTACCATCATGTTAGCGATGTAGCTCTCTAGGATGACCACCATGCTGTCGTGGGTGACCACGTGTGGTGGCAGCTCGCTCCAGTGCGCCCTGTTGCTCCATATCGTCGCTTAGGGTAGGCGTTAGGGTCGTAGATGGGGTTCGGCTCATTAGTTGGGTTGGTGTGAGCCTCGAGTGGCCAGCGTACCACCTAGTGCCATCGTCCACCACGTCAGCGAGCGCGGGGTGTCTCGGGGACCCCTCCGGTGCGAAGGTGAAAAGATACAAGAGCTCCGTTGCAAAGTCATTGTCTATAGAAATAGTACATGTAGTGTCCGCGCTATTGTCTGATAACGCAAGGGCATTTTTGCAAGAGTGCCAGTGCGCGCGTGGGCTCCTAGCCAAAGTCTTGTCACTCATCTCTATCATTGATTCATCACCTTTGTGAGATTGGGAGTGAATCCAAGTGCATTGCTTGATTGTTTGTATCTAGAGGCACTTGGTGTTCGTGTTTCCCTATAGGATTTGCTTGTTACTCTTGGTGGTTGCCGCCACCTAGATGGCTTGGAGCAGCGAGGATCATCGAGCGGAGGTTGATGATTGTCTTCGGCTCCTAACGTGGTGATTATGAGGGGTTCTTGACCTTTCCCCGGCGGAGAGCCAAAAGGTACTCTATTAAATTGCTTGTGGCTTGTGTGATCCTCGTCTTGTGTTGGTTGTGTGGCACCCTATTGAGGGTTTGGCGTGTGATGCCAATTAGCGCGTGAACCTCCAAGTGTCATCATTTGATTCTGAGGTGATTGGTCTTCATTGGTATTCATTCTTGTAATTGATTGGTTCATTCCTCTACTCGGTGGTATAACCACCTTACTCTCTCTTTTTACATTACCGCAAACTAGTTGTCAAGCTCTTTAGTTTAGCTAGTCGTGAGAGCTTGTTAGTTTGGTTAGTGTGGCTCTTTAGTTAGCCTTTGAGAGCACACTAACTTAGTGTAGTAACATAGCCATTGTGTGGATAGAGACTATAGAAACTAGAATTGTGGTAGGTGGCTTGCTTTTTAGTAGGCTAGCGCAACACTCGCTTCGCCTCATATTTGTCTAACCAGTTTGCTAAGTGTTGTTGTAGAAATTTTTAATAGGCTATTCACCCCCACCCTCTAGCCATTAGAACCTTTCAAGTGGTATCAGAGCTATGGTCACCGTGATTTGAGGCTTAACAAACTTCGGTGTCAAAATGGCTCAAATCAACAACACCAAGAAGCCACCCCAATTTGATGGCTCAAACTATCCCTATTGGAAGGCTAAGATGACAACATATATTAAGTCAATTAATAGGAAGGTTTGAAAAGTGGTGGAGACCAAGATTGAGATAGAAGATCTGGAGAATCCCACCGCCGCCAAATAATTGCTTCTCCAAAACAATGACATTGCTCTTAGTGCCATTCATGATGCCATTGATGAGAGAACATTTGAGCAAATCAAGAACATTGAGATGGCTCATGAAGCATGGAAGAAGTTGGAGGAATTATTTGATGGCACTCAAGCCGTGAAGGGTGCCAAGGCATATATCCTCAAGGAGAAGTTTGCTAATTTCAAGATGAAGGAGGATGAAAGTGTGTCGGAGATGTTCCATAGGTTACAAGTGCTTGTCAATGATCTCAAAGCACTTGGTGAGAAGGTGGAGGACAAGGACTTCTCCCATAAGTTCTTGAGATGCTTACCCTCAAGATTTGGCACATTGGTCACTATTCTAGTGAGGAGTGGTTTGGACACCATGACACCAAACCAAGTATTGGGAGATATAATGACTGATGATACATATAGAAATGATGATGAGAAGGAAGAAAAGAGGGAGAAGAAGGATGACAAGAAGAAGAGTGTGGCGTTCAAGGCCACATCATCCAAGGGCAAGGCAAAGCAAGAATCATCAAGTGAAGATAAAGACTTAAGCTTTGATGAGATGGATGATAAGAAGATGGTTCTCTTTGTCAATAGATTTGGCAAGTTCATGATAAAGAAGGGCTACCGTGCTAGAAGAAAGAAGCCTTCATCCAAGAACAAGGAAGAATCAAGAAGGTGCTTTAATTGTGGAAGCAAAGATCATCTTGTTGCTCAATGCCCATACAATAGCGACAATAGTGATGACAACAAGAAGAACAAGAAGAAGGA
Organism: Miscanthus lutarioriparius; assembly: GCA_904845875.1. Taxonomy (NCBI): domain Eukaryota; kingdom Viridiplantae; phylum Streptophyta; class Magnoliopsida; order Poales; family Poaceae; genus Miscanthus; species Miscanthus lutarioriparius. The sequence continues at coordinate 90,995,364 of CAJGYO010000006.1, forward strand.
CAAGAAGGAAAAGAAAGAGAAGAAGGATAAGATGACCTTCAAGAAGAAGAAGGGTGGTTCATATGTAGTCACTTGGGATAGTGATGCTTCCTCAAGTGATGACGATGATAGTGAAGATGACAAAACCACCAAGAAGAAGGCACTTGCAAGCATTGCTATCAATGAGAAGCCTTCTCTCTTTGACATTCCATCATGCTTCATGGCTAAGGCCACTAAGGTACAAACTTGTGATGATGGAAGTGATGAGGAATATGATATTAAAAATGAAAATGAAAGTGATAGTGATGATGATGAACCAACTAAGGATGAATTACTTGATATGCTAGATGATGCTAAAGAACACTTTGACATTAAGAGAAGGAAATGCAAAAGCTTGCGTAAGGAACTAAAAGCCCTTAAACAAGCCTTTGATGAGTTCAATGCATCTCATGAGAGGCTAGAGGAAGCCAATGAGAAGCTTGGGAAGGTTCACAAGAAGCTTGAAAAAGCCCATTCTTCTTTGCTTAATGAATAAAATGAGAAGAAGCATGTTGAGACATGTGATGTAGGCTTAACTTGTGATATAATTGATGAATCATTCTATAAGCCTATCATTGTTGCTTCCACTAACCCTTCTTGTAGCACTTCTACTTCCATCTCATCTAGTAGTGACGGTTTCACATGTGATGCCTCACTAATGGTTGAGAATGAGACCCTCAAGAAGGAAGTCAATGAGCTCACTCACACCTTGGCTAAGGTCTATGGTGGTGAGGACCGCTTGCTTATGTGCTTGGGTAGCCAAAGAGCTTCTCTCTATAAAGAGAGATTGGGCTATACCCCCAAGAAAGGCAAGGCAGCCTTTGCTCCTCATAAGACTAGTTTTGAGAAGAACAATGGTCGGTTTTGCACTAGTTGCAAGCAAGTTGGTCATAAAGAGCATGAGTGCAAGAACAAGAGCAAAAATGTTAATGTATCCTCAATTAAGATTAATTCTTCCTATGTGCTTACTAAGGGTACAATTGGTGTGAAAGCTAAGTTCATTGGTACACCATGGATGGGCTCAAATAAGAAAGTCATTTGGGTGCAAAGAGCTTGGTCACTAACCTTCAAGGACCCAAGCAAGTTTGGGTATCTAAAAAAAATTGAACTTCTTTTGTAGGTCAATTACAAAGCTGGAGGAAGGCATTAGGTTCTTGATAGTGGGTGCACTCAACACATGACCAGTGATGCAAGAATGTTCAAATCAATCAATACCAATGGCAATGATGGTTATGATAGTATCACATTTGGTGACAATGGCAAAGGCAAGGTCAAAGGGCTTGGTAAGATTGCAATATCCAATGACATGAGCATATCCAACGTGTGGCTAGTAGAGAGTTTGAACTTCAATTTGCTATCCATGGCTCAATTGTGTGATCTTGGATTCAAATGCATATTTGGGGTAGATGATGTAGAGATCATAAGTGTAGATGGCTCTAACTTGATCTTCAAAGGCTTTAGATATGAGAATCTATACTAGGTTGATTTCAATGCTAGTGAAGCTCAACTATCTACATGTTTGTTCACTAAGTCTAGCATGGGTTGGTTATGGCATAGAAGGCTTGGTCATGTTGGAATGAAATAATTGAATAGATTGGTTAAGCATGACTTGGTTAGAGGCTTGAAAGATGTATTTGAGAAGGATAAGCTTTGTAGCTCTTGTCAAGCCGGTAAACAAGTTGGAAACACCCATCCTAAGAAAAGCATAATGGGCACTAGTAAAACATTTGAGTTATTGCACATGGATTTGTTTGGGCCAACACAATACACTAGCATCGGTGGAAACAAATATGACTTTGTGATAGTGGATAGTTATACTAGATACACTTGGGTATTCTTCCTAGTGGACAAAAGTGATGTGTTTGCAACATTCAAATCATTTGTCAAGGGCATTCATAATGAGTTTAAAACAACCATCAAGAGAGTTAGAAGTGACAATGGTAGTGAGTTCAAGAACACTAGAATTGATGAGTTGTGTGATGAATTTGGAATTATACATCAATTCTCTACCAAGTACACTCCACAATCAAATGGCCTTGTTGAGAGGAAGAATAGAACACTCATTGATATGGCAAGGTCTATGCTTAGTGAGTACAGTGTGAGTCAATCTTTTTGGGCCGAAGCTATCAACATGGCTTGCTATTGTAGCAACCGCCTCTATTGTCACTCATTGAAAGAGAAGACACCATATGAGCTCTTGAATTGTAGAAAACCCAACATTGCATATTTTTGGGTCTTTGGTTGCAAATGTTATATCTTGAAAAAGGGCACTATATTGGGCAAATTTGACAAAAAAATGTGATGAAGGATTCCTACTTCAATACTCACCTACTAGCAAAGCATATAGAGTTTGAAATTTGAATAGTGGTACTCTTGAGAAAGTACATGATGTTGAATTTGATGAAACCAAGGGTTCTCAAAATGAGAATGAGAACTTGGAAGATGTTAGAGGCATTCAACTTTCAAATGCCATGAAGAACATGGATGTCGGTGAATTAAGGCCTAGGCAAGTGAATGATGATGAAGATGAACAAGTGCAAGTGCTCTCTAACACAAATATGCAAGATGATATAAATCAAGCTAGTATAAATGGCTCTCATGACAATGAACAAAATCAAGTGGCTAGTACATCATCTCAACCCAATGATCAAGCAAGTGCAAGCGATCAAGTTTCAATACTCCAACCAACCAATATTGCAAGGGATCATCCATTGGACACTATCATTGGTGATATTTCAAGAGGTGTGCAAACTAGATCAAGATTGACTTCATTTTGTGAGCATTTCTCATTTGTGTCATCCATTGAACCAAAGAAGATAGATGAAGCATTGAAGGATGTTGATTGGGTGAATGTTATGTGTCGGATATATATATCCGGGTATCCAAACCAAAGGATTAATGAGCATCATCTCGGCTCATCCGATGGTTAAGGATGCAACTACAGCCTCATCTGACCCCTAGGGGCCGGGCCATGCCTCGTCTGACTCCGAGGACGAGGTTTCCGCCTCGTCCGACCCCAAGGCATGGGCTCCGACTCCGAGGATGATGTTTTCGCCTCGTCCAACTTTGAGGATGAGGTGTCCACCTCATCCGACCCCAAGGCATGGGCTTTGATTCCGAGGATGAGGTTTCTGTCTTGTCTGACCCCAAGGCGTGGGCTCTGACTCCTTCGACCCTAGGGTGCGGGCTCTCACTTGTCCGGTTCCATGGGGAGGGCTCTGCCTCGTCCGATCCCCGAGGGTTAGATTCTGCCTCACCCGACGTCTAGGGGCTAGCTCTGCCTCGCCCGATGTCTAAGGGCTAGCTCCGCCTCGCCCAACATCTGAGGGCTGGCCCCGCTCGCCCGACACCAAGGCTATAGGCTCCATCTCATCTGGCCCCTCGAGCGTGGCTCCCAATGAAAGCCCATGCTGCCGCCAACCACTCAGGCCAGAAGGTATGACCCAAGGTCAAACTTCTGGCATCATGCAGGGAGCGGTCATGTCTCAACACGACCCGTCCCTACGACATGTCATTCCAAGGAACTCACATCGCCCATAGTGATGGATGTGTGGTCACTGTGCTGCCTACTCCCTGTACGGCCGCTAATCAACACACTGGTTTGCCACGCTGCCCGCCAGGGCAGAGTGGGACATCATGACCCGCTGACAATGCCAGGGCATGGCATTGTCGATGGATAGACCTCAGGCGTGGAGCCGTCCCTATCACCGTCTGTAGTGTCGGCGAGACCTACATAAAGGAAAAGAAAGGCCCGGTGACTATGAAGGACTTCCTCTCCCTCTGGTTCTCCTCTCTTCATTTGCTATAATATGTGCTTTCCCTTGGCCTATAAAAGGGAAAGCACGGCACCCCACTAAGGGGATCGAAGGCACGAGCATCGCAACACATCACACTTGAACCTCGAACACATAGCTGAGCAGCAATCGAGCTCTCGGCACCCGTTCGCTCCTCTCACCAGAGACTTGGGATCTATCCCTCTCTTGCCAGTTTGTAACCCCCTACTACAAACTTAGTGCTAGTAACACGAGTAGCCCAAAACTAGACGTAGGGACATTCGGCCCGAACCAGTATAATCCTCGTATCCCTTAGCACACCATCCGGGTCAGACGCGTAATATACAAATTTACTAGTCGGCTGTTCGAAACACCGACACTATGCATGAAGAATTGAATAACTTCACAAGAAATCAAGTATGGGAATTAGTAGAGAGACCAAAGGGACACAATGTGATTGGAACCAAATGGGTTTTTAGAAACAAGCAAGATCAAGATGGGTTAGTAGTAAGGAACAAAGCAAGACTGGTAGCATAAGGATATACACAAGTTGAAGGTCTTGACTTTGGACAAACATATGCCCCGGTTGCTAGATTGGAAACAAATAGAATCTTGCTAGCCAATGCTTGTGCCCACAATATCAAACTCTATCAAATGGATGTCAAGAGTGCATTTCTCAATGGTTACATCAATGAAGAAGTATATGTTGAGCAACCTCCCGGTTTTGAAGATGACAAGAAGTCCGACCATGTGTACAAGTTGAAGAAGGCATTGTATGGCTTAAAGCAAGCACCTAGAGTATGGTATGAGAGATTGAGGGACTTCCTACTCTCTAAAGGATTCATGATGGGCAAGGTTGACACCACTATATTCACCAAGAAGATTGGCAAAGACTTATTTATGTTGCAAATCTATGTTGATGACATCATATTTGTATCAACCAATCAAGATTTTTGTGAAGAGTTTGGAAAGATGATGGCTAATGAGTTTGAAATGTCTATGATTGGGGAGCTCAGTTACTTCCTTGGTCTTCAAATCAAGCAATTGAACAATGGTACATTTATGAGTCAAGGCAAGTACATCAAAGACATGCTCAAAAAGTTTGGCATGAGTGATAGCAAAGCCATTAGCACACCAATGGGGACAAATGACAACTTGGATAGTGATGCAAGTAGCAATATGATGGATCAAAAATTGTATTGGTCTATGATTGGAAGCCTACTCTATGTGACTGTATCAAGGCCGGATGTCATGTTTAGTGTATGCACGTGTGCAAGATTTCAAGCCTCACCAAGAGAAAGTCATTTAAAGGCTACAAAGAGAATATTGAGGTACTTGAAGCATACACAAAATGTTGGTTTGTGGTATCCCAAAGGAGCAAAGTTTGAGCTAGTTGGTTACTCCAACTCGGATTATGCGGGATGCAAGGTTAAAAGGAAGAGCACCTCAGGCACATGTCAATTATTGGGAAGATCACTTGTTTCATGGTCATCAAAGAAGCAAAATAGTGGTGCATTATCAACTGCCGACGCCGAATACATATCTGCCGGTAGTTGTTGTGCACAAATACTTTGGATGAAGGCCACTTTGAATGACTTTGGAATCAAGTTCAAGAAAGTGCAATCGAGTTAACCAACAACCCGGTTCAACATGCAAGAACAAAGCACATTAATGTCTGCCACCATTTCATAAGAGATCACCAACAAAAAGGGGACATTTGCATTGAGAGTGTAGGCGTCGAAGATCAACTTGCTGATATATTCACCAAGCCATTGGATGAGAAAAAGTTTTGCAAGCTAAGGAATGAGTTAAACATATTGGATTTTTCAAATATGTGTTGATACACCTCCCACTTATATGATATGCCTCTCCTTCGAGCAATCCAAGGTAAAAGTTGATTGGCATGGCATACATCCTTACTAAGGACATGATTAGTGCATCTAGTCATCTTTCACATTTAATAGGCTCATTCATGAAAATCAAATGAATTTGATGATTGTATGGTACCACTATTGCTTCTATGCTTGACTTGATCTAGTGGTAGCATATGACACGTCTGTGGGCTTGTAAACCTAGTGTTTGATCTAGAAAATGAGCTCTAAGTGTTTAACTCAACATGGTACAAGATAACCCTTATTTGGAGGTGTGAAGAAGCTTGCCCTTGGATCAAACCGAGTTAAATATCTTTGGTAAATGATCTAGATTGGACCAAATTTGGGAAAATGATCCTCACCCCATTGATTGACATTAATAATCTCAACCTATTTAAAATTAAACCTTTGTGGTCATTGATGACAAAGGGGGAGAAATAGTTTACAAAGATAGTGAAAAGATAACAAAGGGGGAGAATTTGACAAAGGGGGAGAGACATGACAAATGAAGGGGATCAATTAAAATTGCACAGAAGTAGGGGGAGCAAGCTCATGAACTTGTATGGTGCATTTGAATGTGCATTTCATAGATTTGCTTGCATGGCACAAGTTTTAAATTTCAATATCCATGATTGTGTGGTGTATGATAGTTGTAGGTTTGAATGATGAAATGAAAAACTAGCATGCATAGGTTAAGTAACTAGACTCATGCTCATATTATGAAAACTAGACCCTTACTTCTAATGTTGATCTCACGGGGTATTCTAGTTTTTGTGGATATCTAGTTACTCATGGTGCTAAGGATGGTATATTGGAGCACTCCAATTGGTATCATGCTTCAAAGGTCCATCTCTTATACCTTAGCATCATTTGGTAGACATTGTTTCCTATATTTTCTATCTAAGCATATGTGCAAGCTACAATCCAAACTCTTAGCACATATGTAGGGGGAGCAATTGCTACCATTTGGGGTTCATGAAACTTGTCCATATCCTTTAACACATGGTAAATATGCTTGGGCAAGCAACATGGACTCAATTAAATTTCAATTCATATCTTTGTGTAAGGGTTATCATCAATTACCAAAAAGGGGGAGATTGAAAGCTCTAGTTTAGTTTTGGTGAATTGATGAAACCCTAAGTGCTAACCTAGTTTATCAAAGTGATTATGAGATAGGTAGCACTACTCCAAGTGGTGAAGCAAATGAAGATCATGACATGATGATGGTGATGCCATGGTGATGATCAAGTGCTTGGACTTGGAAAAGAAGAAAGAAAAAAAACAAAAGGCTCAAGGCAAAGGTGAAATTGATAGGAGTTTTTCGGTTTAAGTGATCAAGACACTTAGCGAGTGTGATCTCTCCAAGTGGCTTGGTTGCCTTGCCAGGTACCACACCCTAGAAGGAGGAATCAGAGGGTGTGAGGTCTCCTATCCCAAGGCCCAGCTCCTTTAGGGCTCCGGCAAAGAGGAGGTTCAGAGCACTTCCGCCATCGACGAGTACTTTCCTGAAAAGCACTTTCCTAACGGTTGCATCAAGAATGAGGGGGAAATGCCCTATGTAAGGGATGTCCGCCCACTGGTCGGCCCTGCTGAAGGTGATGGGGACCTCGAACCAGGAATGATAGCTAGGGTTGGCGATGGCGTCTTCTGCGTTGACGGCGAGCACTCGGCGAGAGGTGAGCTTCCGATCTCGTCTGCTCTCGACGGCAGTGAGGCCCCCAAAGATAGTGGCGACCACTTTGTTGTGATCCTAGAAGGCGTTGTTGTTGTCCCTAGGTGGTCGGCAGCCTCTGGCCCCGTCGTCATTGTCGTTGTCTGGCTTTTTGGCCTAGAACTTTTAGCCAAGCCGAGGCAGTCCTTCATCTTGTGCTTGCTATTCTTGTGGAGGGGGCATGGGACTTCAAGGATCTTCTTATACTGCTCATCATAGTTGCTCTTGGCGCGAGATTCGTCAATGGCGGCGATGATGTGGTCGGGTCGACGGTGGCAATATTGACCAGATCTGGACCCTTCCGGCCGATCACGGGCGCTATCCTAACGGTGGTCGCGGTAGTCATAGCGGCGGTCACTGTGGTGTTGGTTGTCGGGGCGCTCGTCGCTACAGCGAGTTGGGCGATTAGTGCCCGCATCCTCGTTGAAGCGTACTTCAGCCTCTTCGGCATCGGCATACTGGTCAACGGTCGTGATCATCTCGCCAATCCCCTTTGGCGGCTTGCGATTGAATTTGGAGCGGAGGTCGCGGTGATGGAGTCCTCGAACGAAGGCGGTGATGACTTCAGCTTTTGTGATGTTGGGAATAGAATTCCTCATCTCGGAAAAGCGTCTGCTGTAGCTACGGAGGAGCTCGGACGATTTCTGATAGATGCGGTTCAGATCATGCTTGGTGCCCGGCCGAGTACACGTAGCCATGAAGTTGTCGGTGAAGACCATCTTCAGTTGTTCCCAGGATCCGATGGAATCTAGGGTGAGGCTCATGAGCTAGTTCATCGTGGTTGGCATGAGCATGACAGGAAGATAGTTCGCCATGACACTGGTATCTCCTTCGGTGGCTCACACAGCTGTGGCATAAGCTTGTAGCCACTGTGTGGGGTTCATCCGTCCCTCGTAGGGCTCGACCCCGGTGATTTTGAAACCACGGGGCCACTAGAGTGTTCGGAGTGCCCTCATGAATGCTCGGGGCCCTTCGGGATCGTCGCCATCGTGATCTACGGCGTTGCCGGCGTTGAGTGGCTGGAGGGCTGAGTCTGGATTATCTAACTCTTGCTCATATTCTTGACGTCGATGTACTTCTTCATGGCGAGAGAAACGGCGCCCGTCAATATGACATCGTGTGTCCCTAGAGAATGTTGATGTGCGCTCAGACGTCTTGGTCAACTTCTTGGTCTTGTTGGCGATGATAGTTGATGCGGTTCCCCCAAGCACCCCCCCTAGAGGGGTTGTCCGACATCGCGGTGCTGGTTGGCAAAACAACTTCGGCTGGGGTGGCGATTGGATCTTGGCGCGGTGTATCGGCAAATCGAGCTCGTCGAGTAGGAAGGTCTCTGATCCTAGCGGATCTCGTTGACCTGGCAGTGTGTAGCTTTGAGCATTGCGACGACCTTGGCAACTTCTGGCATTTGTTCAAGCTAGGTGAGCTCATTGGTGGCCACGGCCAAGTTGGCGCTTGGGGTCTTGTAGATGTCGTGGCTGTCAACACGGACAAATTCATCATCGAGGTTGCATTGGAGTGGGTGTGGCCTCCCTTGCGAGTTGAGCTGTTCATTGCGAGCAACCTCTGCTAGCACAATGGCGTCCTCATTTGCTCGGCGCTGCGCATGGTTGGCATTCCTGTTGACACGAGCGGCGTGGTCCTCGTCATTTTCTCCATCCCATGGAGGGCTATCGACGTTGACGTTAAAGATCCCACCTCCTCGAAAGGGTGGGAAAGGAGATTGGACGGCGGCGGTTTCGGCGACAGTCTTCGTGGAGCCCTAAGACTCGGAGTCTGGATTCTCCTCCAGGATGGTGTGGAGGGATGCTTCGAGGCGTCGGCCGATGTGCAGCATGTTGACAGTTGGTGAGAGCTGGTCAGCGAGAGGATAGATGTCTCCCACCTGGTCGATGAATTTGCCCCATAGGGCATCTTTGTAGGAGGCGGTGATGCTGGTGAGCACAAAGGGTAGGGCCATAACCCCTAGAGTTTCCTGATCGGCCTCCGATAGATCAGAATCAGAGGGTGGTCGGCACTAAACCAGAGTGGTCAGAGCTGATTCTACGATGGAGAGGCAGTCGGCGAGCTTCTAGCTGACCTGATCGATGGATGCGATCAGATCATCATTGTTGATCCGCTTCCTTAGGTAGCGGGTAGTGAATTATTTATGAAGATGACCTCAGAGGCGGTTTCGGGATCGGATCTGCAGTCGCAGGTGTTGGGGTGGTCGGCGTAGAATCGATCTGCACCGGCTCAATGAGCTCTCCGTCTCCGTCAGCATTGATGACCCAGGAGTTTGATCCCACCGTGAAGATCTGGCCGGGCTATGGGGGGCGAAGATCCTACAAAACATACCATCTTGTGTTGACATGGAAACAGCACGCACACCCCTACCTGGCACGCCAACTATTAACAGAATATCATCGGTAGTCCTCCGAGGGGTATCCCACGAAGCTAGATTGATCGATAGAGATGCGTGTAATCGAGAACAAGATGGCAACAGAGACACAAGATTTAGACAGGTTCAGGCTGTCAGCGCGACATAATACCCAACTCATGTGGTCTGTTGGATTGTATTGGCTACAATATGATGTTGCCTATGTTTTGAGGGGGTCCCTGCCTGCCTTATATAGTCTAGGGGCAGGGTTACAAGTCGGTTAGACCTAGGAGATAACCAGAAAGTAATAACATATTACATGAATCATGGGATCAAACGTATCCCAATAGATCTTGTAGTATCCTTAGGATATCGCTAATGATGCCTTGCGGTGCACGCTGAGTAGTGCCGTGCACCGTAGGTCTTCGTCTTGTGGGCTGGACCGCCCCTAGGAGCGCAACCCATGTAGTTTGTCATGGGTACCCGAGGTCGTACCCCCGCACAATAGCCGTACTATTAAGAGGGGTGAAACTCATATCGAAATGCAGTTATCAAAGTGCCACTAGATGCTCTAACTCATTGCATATGCATTTAGGATCTAGTGGAGTGCTAACACCCTTGAAAACATTTGTGAAAATATGCTAACACTTGTACACAAGGTGATACACTTGGTGATTGGCACATTTGATCAAGGATGGTGAAGTTCGGGGTCAAAAGGAGAAATTTTCGTATTGACCGGACTCTACCTTGGGCAGTGACCGGACTCTGACCCCACATCCGGTCAGTGGCGCGCAGTGAAGGCCATCCTCGGTCCCTTGACCGGACGCTGAAGAGAAAGAGGGACCGGACACACAGGGGGTGCGTCTGGTCACCTAGTGACGTACGCTGACGTAAGCAACAGAGAGAGGCTGAGTTGTCCAGACACAGGCCTGGGTCCGGTCATGAGCCACCGGACGCGTCTGGTCATGAATTTCTGCCTCTGGAACCTTACTGGAAGTGACCGAACGCCAGGCGACAGTGCATCCGGTCTTACACTGCAGTGTGTCCGGTCATAACTTATCACATGGCGCAAACCTGACTAGCCATTAAGATCGGGCGCTCAGCATTTGAGGCTGATGACACGTGGTGAGCATCGGGCGACCGGACGCTGAGGTCCTACGTCCAGTCAACCTGACTGACGCGTCCGGTCAGCCCGTGTTTTAGAAGACTGAGGAGCCAATGGCTCTATTTCATTGGGGGCTCTATTTAAAGGCATGTGGATGGCTCTAGCTCACTCGCTTGGCCATTTGCATTGATATAGAAACCATGTGAGCTTAGCCAAAGCCCTCCCACTCATCTCCATCATTGATTCATCATCTTTATGAGATTGGAAGTGAATTCAAGTGCATTGCTTTAGTGTTTGCATCTAGAGGCACTTGGTGTTCGCATTTTGTTGCGGGATTCGCTTGATACTCTTGGTGGTTGATACCACCTAGACGGCTTGGAGCAGCGAGGATCGTCGAGCGGAGGTTGGTGATTATCTCCGGCTCCGATCGTGGTGATTGTGAGGGGTTCTTGACCTTTCCCCGATGGAGAACCAAAAGGTACTCTAGTAAATTGCTTGTGGCTTGTGTGATCCTCGTCTTGTGTTGGTTGTGTGGCACCCTATTGAGGGTTTGGCGTGTGATGCCAATTAGCGCGTGAACCTCTAAGTGAGTGAATCACCACAACGAGAACTAGCTTGCCTGCAAGCAAGTGAATCTCGGTAAAAAATCATTGTGTCATCATTTGATTCTGAGGTGATTGGTATTCATTCTTGTGATTGATTGGTTCATTCCTCTACTCGATGGTATAACCATCTTACTCTCTCTCTCTCTCTCTTTTATATTACCACAAACTAGTTGTGCTCTTTAGTGTAGCTAGTCGAGAGAGCTTGTTAGTTTGATTAGTGTGGCTCTTTAGTTAGCCTTTGATAGCACACTAACTTAGTGTAGTAACATAGCCATTGTGTGGATAGAGACTATAGAAACTAGAATTATGGTAGGTGGCTTGCTTTTTAGTAGGTAGCGCAACACTCGCTTCACCTTATATTTGTCTAACCAGTTTGCTAAGTGTTGTAGAAATTTTTAATAGGCTATTTACCCCCTCTAGCCATTAGGACCTTTCACACTTCTCCATTGAAAACACCTAAAAAGGTGACATTAGTACATGAACACATATAGCTCAACATTTCAACAGATACACTTCCCATTTACTTCATGCTTGTTTGGACACACAAACTCCAACGTATTTCTAGGGTTTATCACAGCTCGATCTCTGCATTCGCACAGAGGAGGTTTCTCAAGTCGTCTAACTGTGGCTAAGTGCTTCTCCTTAGCTGTCATTGGTGGGGGGTTAGGGGGAGGTGGAACCCACCGCTCAAGGTGCTCACGTGGATGTCTCCCTCTCCACCAATCGTCGAAAAGGAGGTACCTTAGGTCAAACTTATCTAGACCGTCAATCCACTGAAAGAAAAAGCACCTCTCATGGGCCTACACAACAAGATTCCAACAAAATATTAGTAACCTCGTAACATAAATAAAGAAAAAAGGTACGAAAAGAATCAGTTACATTAAAATGACTGCATGTGTAGAAGCAACGCGCAGCTATGTCTTGATATCTTGATTGAAACACATCGGTCAGACGACCACAGTAACCGTTAGGGACAAGGAGGTCAGGAGGGACGGGGGCATCTTTGCTAGACGCGTCGGGGTATAATTCTCTAGGACGACCCTGTTTTCGCCATAACTGCTCCCGATATATGTCTTCCATCTAATAAAACGGTTGTAATTTAACATCAATCAAACCATCACAAATTAATGTAAAACAAAAAAGTACTAAAGCAATGTAAAGGTGAACCATTTGCATTAAAACAAAGAAAATATAACCTACACTTACGCACCGATAGTTCTAATTAATAGTTATAACTAACTAATTAGCCTTCACATAGAGAAAATTAACTAATCTTTTTGTCCAAACCCTAAGTAGGAATCCTCCATTACCAATCCCTCGCTACCAATCATAATCTTTGAATCCACAGTTCAAACAACAAATAAGAGCATGAATACCTTGATGGAGGCCGAGGAGAAGCTCGGAGGAGGGAGGGAGGTAGGCAGCCAGGGAGGGCAGGCGGCGACCGCCCAAGGGGGGGGGAACGGCGGTGGCGCAGCCTCCTGGATGCCAACAAGGAGGGAGGGAGGGCGGGGGAGGTGACCGGTAGGGGCGCGGCCTCACGGGAGCGAGGGACGAAGCTAGCGAATGGTGCGGGCGTGGGACGCAGGCGTCCGGCCTTGACGCAGTGACAGACAGAGGGAGGGAGGGAGCCAGGGCGCATCGCTTAGATGCGGTTTCGCTGCGCCGTGTGCGATGGCGCGACACTGCCGTGCCAAGATCTGCGGCACGACAGCGCCTACCACGTCAGCGGCCAGGGCCGGGGGAAGTGCCACGTCATCGCCGCTACCGCGCCGCCAAGCATGGTGCGTTAGCGTTGTTTGACCGCGCCGTGGCAATAGGCACGGCCAAAAGTGTTAGATTTGAAAATAAAAAAATTCAGTGTGAAATTTAGAAATAGTTTAAAAAAAGTGTTAGAAATAATAAAAAATCACCGGTGCTACCTCCGCAGTCTAGGAGGTAGCTTGGAAGATAGGGTCCGACCGCCTCCAAATCTGAGATTGCGGGCGCCAGTTTCCCCATTCGCCCGGCCGCTGCAAGGCCAGGGGAACCGAGCGCGGCGAAGACGCCTCCACCGCATGCGTCGCTGCTCACCCTGTTCGCTTGATCGTTTCTACGGCTTATAAGCCAAATGATGCTATTTTGTTGTGAGAGAAAAATATTATATTATGACTGATCGTGTGGGGGGCATTGGCCCCAGATCTGGTTCATCTCCCTCCATAGAGGAAGATAGCCCAGAATCCGTGCGTCCACACTGCACTCAGCAGCAAGGCGCTCCCACGTGTGTGCGCCAGACCCCAGATGGACCTCTGAATTAGGGGAGGGAAGAGCAGGTCTTCTTCGTAGGCGCGGATGCCATGATGGACCGGTGATCCGATGCTCAGCAGTCCACCACCAAAACTCCCCCGACTGCCCTTAATGTTGACCTTGTTGCTACAGGTGACCTTGACACCACTGTTGTTGGAGTTGTTGCGGAGCGTACTTCTGCCTTGGCTCGCCATGGATGGGGGCGGCACCATGGAGCCCACATGGCCATGGAGACAACAAGGAAGAAGCATGGGAGAAGGGGGCTTTATTGAAATACTCATCTCGTCGCTTTGGAGGAGATTCACGCCGGCCACCATGGCCGTGAGCAACCTACCCACCACCAAATAAACAAAGATGAGGAGGACAGAAATCCTCGAAACACCCATACCGGGGCACTTATTCCACTACAGGGACTACTGGAAGGAGGAGGAAGGGAAGGGCTGGCCCACCTACCCTCGTTGCCGGCGAGCTCGCCGGAGAAGAAGAATAGGGGGCCGGAGGCTGGACGTCACTGGGGCTCTCTCTCATAGGGAGGCTCTCACGCACTCGGTCCACCTCGTCTCCTCCACTGCCATCGATAGGAATTAATTTAATTGGGGACAAAGGGAGCTTGGCCTACTTTGGTAGCCCATTTTCTCGGAGGGATCCCAGCGGTTTCCCCGTGCCGATCTCTCCCAGGCCAAATTGTTGCGCTCTTTGGCAACCCACCCACCCGAGGATCTTTAGCCGCCGCTTCCCTTCCTTTTCCACGTGGTAGAAATCCACGACTCGTGAGGCTGGGAGGGTCACGAGGCTGCCGCCGCCCCATCATCCCGTCGCTGCCACTCCTCCGCCTTCTCATCTCTTCGGCTCACGCCAACGGTGAGCCCGCCTCAACCTACATCTCTGTGCACGCTAGGGTTTCGGTTCTCTTATCCTCTCTTCTCACAGACTATTTCTTGCAGATCTTGGGGCTACAGCCGCCACCTTGACACCCGGTTGCAAGTGCCGCCGCCACCCACCGACTCAATCTGTCCACTGCTCCGTGACTGCCCCCGCCTGGCCACCTTGCCTCGTCCCAAGATCCGGTGAGCCCTTCCTCTCTCCTCCCCAGATCGAGCTCCTGCGACTTGGATGTGTAACTTTTACTCATTGTATGTGCTTGTAGTAGCATACTGAGAATATCATGTTTTGTCTGATGATTGCTCACCATTTGAGCATGTATGGCCCACTATTTTTTGTCCATGCTGTCATATCAATATATTTGCAATGTTATGAGTTATATCAGTGGTTGTTCTAAAAGTATTGTACCGATGAAGTTCACAATGTCAGCACATGTGCAATATTTAAGTTTGATATAATTGGTTACGTGCACACAACAATTATGAAAATTGTGAATATTTAAGTTTGTGGAATTAATTTGGTTTTCTTTCCTATCATACATGTGCACTGGGTATGTGGTATGTACCGGAAGCGCTAGCATATCTAAAATTGTTTATGATTCTTGTTCAAGCATTTTGTGTAGCATTGCTTATTAAATTAGCTATGGGAAATAGCTGGATACTCAGCTTTGCACACTCGCAGAGTCCATGATAGGCTTGGGCTGTAGCAAGGTAGCAATATTGCTACAACAGTGACCAGTGAGGCCATCAGCTGATGTACAGACAAGTCAGTCTTGTTAGCTAAGTCAGTATTATTAACTTGCACATATAAGCAAATTTAGGAGCTGCACACCTAGTTTTTCAAGTTTATGGGGCTTAGTTGTGGCAATCATGAAAGTTTAGAGGAACATACCACAACTTGAATGCCTTCTCCCTTTTTCTTTTTGTTTACACTTGTTTTCTCTACTTGTTGACACGATGAGAGACCATGTGAACATCCCAATGTTCAGGGGTCAGAATGGATGGAGTGGAGAGGGCTGGAGAAGTATCTCAGAAAAGTTCAACCAGATGTTTCCTTTTGCACACTTCACAAAGCAACAGCTACAAGAGAAGGAAAATGAGTTAAAGGGCAGCTGGAAGGTGATACGAGATGCGAGAAAGGAAAGTGGTGTTGGTTGGAATGACTCATTGGCCATGGTGATTGCGGAACCGCCAAAATGGAAAAAACTGATCAGTGTAAGAATTTTTCACTGAACCAAAAAATTGTTGCCATATTCTGGTTGCAAGCACTAACTATGCTGTTGTCTTGGTATTAAATAGGATAATGGAAAAATGGCAAGGTTTCAGAAGAAGCCATTTCCTTTATATGAAGATTGCACGTCATTATGCTGGTATGTTATTTGAAACTTCTCTAAGGTTATGTAGCCTTATTATTCTACTTGAGAGTAAAGCACCATCTAACTTGATAGTATGACTGTGCAATGCTTTCAGTTTAAGTTATAGAATGCCTACACTTGAAGTATGACTGTGCACTGTTTTTTTTTTGCATAGAAAGTGTGGCTACAGGAGATCTAAACTTCACATCAACCGAGAACTTGGAACCTGCTCCTGCTCATGGTCCACTTGCTCCCGCTGCTCCAGTTGCTCCCACTGTACTCTCTGAGAGCACAAATCCATTTGCTAGTTTAGATGGGATAGACTTCTCGAGTGCACATAATGAAGCTCAATCTGCACCTTCCAATGAAGATTCTGTGCAAGGAGCATGGGGTGGGAAAAAGCGTAAGCGAAGTCATATTGGTTCTGCTATTGAGGATTTTGTGCAGTTTAAGAAGATGCAAACAAGCAAAACCTTGGAAGAGCTCAATGAAAAGAAGAAACAAGACGAAGAATTTTCAGTCCACAAGTATCTCGATGAAGTAGACGCAATGGTTGGACTTACTGATAGGGAGAAGGCTTATGCTATGGATATCTTCAAATCTGAGATAGGCAGGGAGGTATTCATGAAAATGGAAAACAAAAATGTTCGCTTTATTTGGCTCAAGCGCCAGATTAGGTATATCTGTTCCCCGTACTAATTAGCACTAGATTAGTATTACTTTGGTATGTCTTAGTTGCTAATGCTTTTCCTTGTGCTTACTTACAGTGCTATTAGTGGAGGCAATGTTGGTGGAGGCAATATTGGTGGAGGCAATGTTTGAATTGAGAAGAAAAATACAGCTACAATCATTGTATACAGGTATATTATTTGAATCTGCCCTTCTAATATCTGGGGTATATATGAAGGTAGTTTTCTGTGATGTAGCTTGATGTGCAGTGTAGGAGATGGTCAATTTGTTTGTAGATGTAGCACTGTCTCATTATGCAATCAGTGTTGGATCTTAAGCCTCTCAAGAGGAAGCTTGAAGAGGGCGAGATGATTTGCCTTGGTTATGAGCAGGGTGAGGTGTTTTTTTCAGCTTAGCTGTGCTAGGCTGTGAATATTGTAGTCTTGGTTTGTTCAGCTGCTGTGCTTGCCTGCTGGATGATGATTAGAGGTAGATTTGAGATTTTAGCTTTTGATCGGAGTTGACTAGCTGCACAGAGTACAGCTTAATACAATGCTCACTTCAATAAGAGTACACACGTCAATCTGCACTCCAAATTGAGTGAATTTCCACTGCCTTGGTTTCGTAGAGTAGTTGTAAATGTGTTCAATGTATTGGCTGTAAATATGTTCAACTGTAAAGTTACATCCTAGGACTTTTGTGTTGGTTCATGACTAACCTGCAGCTGCACCAAAATTTAATTTTCATGTGTGCCGACAACTTCTCCACATTTGTAATTTGCTTGTTGTGGCATACCATGTAGTTTACCCTTGGTTTAAATTGATGTATCCTAGCAGCACTAGATTAGTTTACTTTAGGTATGTCTCTAGCTACTAATGTTTTTCCTTGTTTACTTGCAGAGCTCTTGGTGGAAGCAATGTATGATTTGAGAAAAAAATTGTTTTTACTGGCTGCTGTGGATATGTGAGAAGCTTATGTAAAGGAGTTTTTTTTTCTCTCCTCTCTGAACACTACGTATTGAACTATGTCAAATAATAATTGCCACTTGATGCAGTCATATACAAACTTGTTTGGAAAAGCCAAATCTGTTATGTAAACAGACTTATTCCTGAGATTTATTCATCACTACGTGGTGCTAGCATTGATATGTAGTGACTTTCTTGTATTATTTTTCTTTTCTGAATTTTCTTATTTTTTAAGATGTTTTTATACTTTATCTATAGTAGAGTTATCAAATAAGCCGACTTATTCCTGGAACCCTGGGCATTGTACATGCACAGCAGAGAAGCCCGTGAGCCATCAGGAAGGATTCATCCATGCATGCATGCTTATCTGACTGTTGTTTGTGCTAGAGCTGTTTGATGCCAACATCCGTCTCCCATTGCATCTGCATACTCCCAAACAGCCGCAGGGAAATAACCCCCCACGTGAAATCTCCCCTCCAGCAGGTGCTTTCTTCCCTTGGTTAATTACCCTCTGTTGCCACGTCCTGAGGGAATAGAGCCCGGGGTTCCTTCCCCGGTGCTTCCAAAGTAGGCCTAATAGAAAGTCTAAAAAAAAGTGGCCTACCCGCCGCACAGATACGATGGAACACGTCTGCTCGAAAAAAAGGAAGATATGATGGAATACGTGCCGTATTATTAAAGCCAGTGCCATATTTTTTCGAAAGATCAAGCCAGTGCCATATAAATAGCGTGGCAACGGATGCCATTGAATTGTTTTCCGCTCTCCCCAACCGATTCCATTCTTCCACCGAGGCAGCGACGAGCTAGGGTTCGTGCAATTTGGGGAGGCTCCAACTATTCCTCCATCGGGATTCCAGGTATTTCGTCGTATATCCCTTGATTTGGAGCCAAGTTAAACTTCAAATGTTCCCCTTCCTTTGATTTCGAGCGAGTCTTGATTCCAAACGATCAAATTCGCTGATTTTGAGCAAGCGTGGGAAATTGATTGTAATCGTTCTAGATCGAATCTTGTAGGGGCGTGCCTTCATACTGCTGCATATTGTTCTCCGTCCTCACCCCTAGAAAATCAAATAAATTGTGGTCGGATTCAGAGGTCTAGAGGGGTCAGAATTTTATCTAACTCCCATCCTCACCCCTAGAAAATTCAGCTTTGTTTCATAGTTACTACATGGTGGTTACTACAACATGCACGAATTTTGTTATTAGAAAGTCTCATCTTCCTGCTAATCTGCTTCATAGATGTTATAGTATCTGTTAAACAACTATCGCTTAAGAAATATTTAGAATGTTGATAGTGATTACAATAAATTTATTAGGCATGACAACATCTTTTCTGTATGAAGCACTTCAATTGGGATGGCATATTTCAGAGGAAAGATGGACTTCAGTGATTGTCGAATAAAAGTGCTACATTGGATACTTATGCGCAGTGATACTGTATCCCAAACATATCTTCGGTTAGTGGATTAACTGTCCTACTGTTATTGATCTACTCTGCAGAAAAGGTAGTGCGGACAAACTAATGGTGTTCTTAGATGTATGGAGCAATGGGATGCCATACCAAATACTGGTGCTGCAATTGTGTTCAGCCCTTGACAAAGGTGAAATTATTTGTCCTCACTATTTATTAGTTTACAGCTTTGGAAATAATCTGAACTTTGCAATTTGTGGATTACTCTATGAAAGAAAACCCCCAATCACGCACTGTCCCTGAATTGCTAATGCCTCATCATGTAACCCTTTTTCCTTTTAATGCGATATATGTGATTCAAGACTTCATTTCAGCATGTGTATACAATTTGTGATCTTAAGGGAGACTTCTTTTTTTGCAGGTATCAGAATGTGGTACAACACGCATTGTCGGTAGTTGCAGCTTACAGCACCGTAGCACAGAGGGCACGCAGCCCTTACCGGAGCCGAAGCGCCCAGCGAGGCCTCCTCCGGACTCCTCCGCTCCCGGTGGCTTTGCCTGCTGCGTACTCCCTCCATCTCTGCACAAGGTAACAGCTCCCTTCCTTTGTGCTTAGCACCAAACACTTCATATATATTTTCATGACTAATATTGATGTGCTTTTGTAGCCATTTTTGTTTGTCGCTAAGATCAATAAATCTTAATAAACAAACATTTGACGAATCCCCCAAACATTGGTGGCTTACTGAAAGGAGTGGTTGCCTATAAAATTTAGTTGTACAAATCTGCAACCTCTTTAATGTGTTTTCTGATTAATCTGCCTTTCCACTAATGTATGCTACTTACCTGAAGGGTGAAGACCTCATATGTATTGGCCTATCTTACAATGATTACATGTTCTGCTATGTTTCATTGGTTTGATTAGTCATTTTTTGTTCATTTACAGGTTGTACCATCCAGCAAGGCTACCTATCTTGCAGGGACGCCGATCCTGTAGGTTTGGGTCCAATATTTTTTTAGACTTAAACCATACTTCTAGATTACGATGCCAGAGCAGTGATGTATAATTGTATATATGATCTGCAAACAATTCCCTTCCTTCCAATAAAATGCCACTTTCTGATTTTATTTGCTCCAGCATTTCATCTCAAAATACTTGGTTATATTAAAGTTAATTATTTTCTATGTCAAAGCTAACAAATAGCATTGCCTCTGCACCGATTGCTTGCTATTATCGCCCGCGGCACCGCGCGGGGTACTGGCTAGTATTAATAAATTTTAGTGGTAGCTTTGTTCAAAAAATAATAATTTTACTAGTGGACTGTACTGTATGTATTACAATCGTTTAAAATTCTACTGATTTTGTTTCGTTCCAGAGGTGTTTGTAATGACATAAGTTATGCGAAATGACTCCTTTTCTCTTTCTTTCTTTTTTCCTCGATTCTTTGTTCTGTTCTGAAATAACTAAAACAGAAGGGTCCTTGTTGTTTTCATGGCTGTTGAATTGAATACGTTCTTTCTTAAGTTCTGCCTTTGCATTCCTCCGCGGAACCCCTTGATTGTCTATCTGCTAGTACTTTGGTGGTTGATTGCTATACTAACTATACGTGAGTACAATACCTGCTTGCAAGACGGGTAAAATTTTGAGGTCACTTGGTTCAGACTTTAAAATGTTGCTTTGCAGTTATAATTATGCAATTTGGATGGCGTACTCTGTACTTCATCTCAACGTTATTGCTGTTCCGAGAGCAGAAATTTTTTATGCTGAGTCTGCGGAGTATTAAGTATTGACAGGCTCACATGCCATACATGACAATGTACATGTGCCAGTATGCTGGCCATAAATGGCTACTGTCTGCCAGTATGCAAAGATTCTGCCTTATTTTTTTTTTGCTCCCTCTGTTCAGTTTCTTTTTTTTTTAATCGCCCTCTGCTCAGTTTCGAAGCGTCTACACTGGCACGAGAGAGCAGCCGAAAGGAAGCTCAAATTCGTTTTCGTAATCAGGCTAGGCCCGTCGGCATACTAGTGTAAAAGGATAGTGGGCCCAAGATGTCCTCCAATTTTGATAGCAGCCCACCGATCTCAATGGCCTAGTCTGTTTTTCATCTTGTGACCGACGGATGCTTTGTTTTAAGAAAATTTACGAGTGAAACTAGATGTTCTAAGAACAAACTAGCTTCATACTTCTCTCCCTGGTGGCATAGAATTGCTTTCTTTTTTGAAATGAACTTGGGATTTTTTTTTTCATTATCTCTAAGGGCTTGTTCCCTGAATTGGACTGAACTGAATCAGATTCCGCATACCGGCCCGTTTGGGTGACCCCAGAATCGAATTCACCATTTCAGCCCGTTTCCGACCGATGAAATGGTGGCATGCTCCCGATTCGGGCCCCAGCCCATCCGAAACGCTCAGAATCCCCCTCCTGTCGCCTTCCTTCCCTTCCCCGACTCATCCCGACGCCGCTCCCTCCCCGACTCGACTCCATCGTGCCGCCGCCATGGCGTAGCTTCTCCGCACCGCCGCCGCCTCCACCGCTGCAAAGCTTCACCTGCGCGGCCTAGATCCAGATCGCAAGGTTCCCACGCAGCTGCCCTCGACCTGTCCGTGCGTCGCCCTCGACCTACCTGCGCGCCCATGCCGCCGTAGATCCTCTCCCGTGCGCCATCGCCTCGGACAACGGCACCAGAACTCCGCCTCCGCAGGTGAGCTCTCCTTCAAACACATCTCCTTCCCCGTTCCTCGATCCGTTAGGGTTTGAAGTTTGAACCGCATCTCCATCGTTTCTTAGGTCTTGGAACTCACCGCTCAAGGTTATCGACTTTTCGCCTCTCCATCTTCTTCAAGCCTGGTGAGTCAGACGTGGATCCTCTCCCGTTTTTTTTTTCTTCTATGGATCCAGTGACGGCATAACTCTGGCTTCCTGCATGGGGTTTGATTGTGTGACGGCATGTAGGTTAGATGCATGAGCTGCATATATAGATTGGCATAGATCAGTAGCGGATGGATCGGCGGTAGATATGCAGCGAGGAGCTCTAGACATGGAGAGAGATTTGTGCAAGCAAGCTAAGGAGATGGGGATGGCTAGCCTTGCTGATGAGTGGCATATGCACGTGCCAGTGAGCAAGAGAATTTGCCCATATGCATAACCTCTGGTACTGACTGATTAGTTGGCATAAATGATTACTGGTGCATGTTTTGAAAGGATATTTCATTTAACAGCATGCATTGTAGTAGCAGCAATATCTTGTAAATTGTTAGTTTTAGATTGATGATTGGTATCATGTGGTAGTGCACTGGTTCTGTAAAGCAGATAGGTTTTCTTTTCCCCTCTTCTGTAGTAGTTAGGCATATGAGGTTGCCTTTTGACAAATATTAGGATAACCTATTGTATTAATTTTGGTTCTGTAATAGGGTTATTACAGAACAAAATGTTATTTTGTTTACAGAGAATTGCTCACAGCTTCAACTTGATCAACTTGTGTCTGTTGCCATATCTTCCATGTTATTAGATTGAAGAATATATCACATCATGCTATATCTTCCATGGTTTTTTGTTTAATTATTATGCACACTTGACACTTAGCTTCAGATACAGTGCACTTAAGTTACGGGTTAAAATTAGGATATATGATTCCTACTAGATGCTGAACTGGTTTCGCAAGTCAAAATAAAATGTATTTGCAGATGTGATGCATTGCAAATTCAACATATATGATTAAAGCCCTAGTTTGGTTTTGGATAATTGATGAAACCTAGTTGGACTAATCCTTTCATCTAAGTGTGTGACTAGATAGGATGGTCCAATCCAAGTGGTGGAGCAAGATGAGGTCCATAGTGGTGTTTGTGGACATGTGATGATGGTGATCAAGCTCCGGGACTTAGAAAAGAAGAAAGAGAAAAATAAAATGGGCTCAAGGCAAAGGTGATATCAATAGGGCTATTTTTGTTTTTAGTGATCTAAGACACTATAGAGAGTGTGATCATATTTAGAATAGATGGTCGTACTATTAAGAGGGGAGCTCTTATCGGACAACTCGATCATCTAGCGCCACTAGGTGTTGGAAAACTTGCATATGCATTTTAGGCCTAGTGCACAATAGGTAAGAAGTGATTAACCTTTGAAAAATGATTATGAAAATGCTAACACACTTGCACGTGATGGTGAAACACTTAGTGTTAGCACATTTGCAAAAGTGGTGAGAAAGGTGAATAAAAGGAGGCGAAACTCGGCATGGGGGCTGCCATAGGGGCACCGCCACCCCTTGTCGGGTGCACCGCCATCCCTGTGGTGGTAACCGGCTGGGAGGCCGACAGCAGCGAGTTGCCCTAGGGCACCGCCACTATATGTCCGGTGGCACTGCCACCCCTAGGGCGATGCCAACCTGGACATGGCCGAGACTCAGGAGAAGTGAAGCGGGCACCGGTGCGTCCGGTGTACACCATCGCCATAAGGGCAGTGCACCACTCGGTCACCGCCGCGAGGAGGGCGGTGCCACCACCATTTTCTTCCAGAGACGGGTGAAATGGGGTTGGTCACCGTCGCGGGCACCGCCACCCTGAGGGTGGTGCACCGCCATAAAAATCCAGAGAAGGGGGTATTCAGGCAGATGGTCAGGTGGTCACCGCCACCCTAGGGGCGGTGCCACCGCCACCCTATCCAGTGCCCTAACGGCTAGTTTTTAGCCGTTGAAAAGTGACCATTGGGAGGGGCACCGCCATGTCCGGTGCCCTCGCAGAAAGCTGCTCCAAAGGGGCAACAACTCTATTTGTTTGTGGGCTTATAAATAGAGCTAGTGGCCGGCCTTGGCCACCCTCTTGGCACTTCTAACACCTGCATACACCCTTTGAGAGCTAAGCACACCACTTCACTCACTTGCACACTTGATTTCATCTTGAGTGAGATTGGAGAGTCTCCAGTGCATTGCTTAGTGTTCTAGCATATTGTGACACTAGTTGGGCGATTTGGACTGGTGGAGTTCTTGTTACTCTTGGTGTTTGCCAACACCTAGATGGCCCGGTGATTGGTTGATCATCGAGTGAAGGAAGGTGATTGTCTCCAGCTCCAATCATTTTGATTGTGAGGGGTTCTTGTGCCTTCCCCGGTGGAGCACCAAAGGCAACTCTAGTGGATTGTGCGTGTCTTGTGTGATTCTCATCTTGTGTTGGTTGTGCGGCATTCTATTGAGGGTTTGGCGTGTGATGCCAATTAGCGCATGAACCTCCAAGTGAGTGAATCGCCACAACGAGGACTAGCTTGCCGGCAAGCAAGTGAACCTCGATAAAAAATCATTGTGTCACCATTTGATTCCGAGGTGATTGGTCTTCATTGGTATTCATTCTTGTGATTAATTGGCTCCTTTGGTGATTGGCTCATTCCTCTACACGGTGGTATAACACTCCATCCTTCCTGCGCATTTACATTTCTTAGTGTAGCTTGGCCCTTTAGTGTAGCTAGTTTTGAGGGCAAGCAAGAGTTGTATCTAGTAGTTAGTGAGGCTCTTTAGTTAGTCTTTGAGAGCACACTAATTTAATGTAGGGACACAGCCTTTGATTGCTTATAGACAATAGCAACTAGAA
Source organism: Miscanthus lutarioriparius (assembly GCA_904845875.1). Lineage (NCBI taxonomy): Eukaryota > Viridiplantae > Streptophyta > Magnoliopsida > Poales > Poaceae > Miscanthus > Miscanthus lutarioriparius. Next base: position 91,019,948 of record CAJGYO010000006.1, read on the forward strand.
TTGTGTTAGGTGGCTTGTATTCTTAGTAGGCTAGCGCAACATTCGTTTCGCCTCATATTTGTCTAACCGCTTTACGTAGTGTTGTTGTAGAAATTTTTATAGGCTATTCACCCCCCTCTAGCCATTAGGACCTTTCAAGTGGTATCGGAGCCGTGGTCACCGTGATTTAAGGCTTAACAACCTTCGGTATCAAAATGGCTCAAATCAACAACATCAAGAAGCCACCCTAATTTGATGGCACAAATTATCCATATTGGAAGTCAAAGATGACCACTCATAACAAGTCAATCAATAGAAGAGTGTGAAAGGTGGTGGATACCAAAATTGAGATAGCCGATCCAGAGAATCCCACTGCGGTCGAAGAAGTACTTCAAAACAATAACATTGCACTTAGTGCTATTCATGATGCTATTGATGAGAGAACATTTGAGCAAATCAAGAACATTGAGATGGCTCATGAAGCTTGGAAGAAGTTTAAAGAATCATTTGAGGCCACCAAGGCAATAAAGGGTGCAAAGGCATACATTTTTAAGGAGAAATTTGCTAGCTTCAAAATGAAGGAAGATGAGAGTGCCGGATATGTTTCATCGGATGGAAGTGCTTGTCAATGATCTCAAAGCACTTGGTGAGAAGGTAGAGGACAAGGACTTCTCCCATAAGTTCTTGAGATGCTTATCCGCAAGATTTGACATGTTGGTCACCTAGCACCGACGGTTAATTTTTTCCATTACCATAATTATTTAACCATGCAATTAATTCCGGCTAGCTTGCTCCATTTATGAGCTTGGCTGGCTCGCACGTGAAATCAGCATCACGCAATTACGGGAACCCACCAAATAGCAGGATCTCAAATCGAAAGTGACCGGCCAAGTGCGGTCGGACGACTGCACAGCCACTGAGTAACCTAGCTACAGAGTATACTCTCTCTCTCTCTCTCTCTCTCTCTCTCTCTATATATATATATATATATATATATATATATATATATATATATGTTCTATGTATTGTTCAGCAACGGTAGCTCTGGCCCCCGGCCCCTTTCCCACCATGGCCCGTGGTGGCACCTCCCGGCCCCGGCCCCTTCCCTAACATCTCCGGCAACGGCAGCGACGCCTCTTCATCGTTTTTTGTCTACTGATTTTGTGTTTGTATGCTTATGTGTATAAGTTTCTATGCATGGCTAAATTGTAGCACAAATATGCATTCTATACATTGTTACAACAAATTTGTATACTACTTCATCGAGCAGTTATCTATACACATCTACACAATTCTATACATTATTGGTACACAATTCTATACATTGTCGGAGCAATTTTTAAGCAGCTTTTATGCGTGCTGTCTCCATGTTCTATGTATTGTTCCCATGTTAATTATACATCCCCATATTAGGAAGCATGATGTTGGTGGAGACAACCACGATTGTGTCAGGTGGAATGTCCATCACGTGGAAAGGTTTTTACGCGGCAACAAAATTATTTTTTATTCATTCAACCACTAATTTGTATGCAATATGGCACCAAAAACCTTTCTGCGCATCTTGACCAGTGATTCTATGCACCCAATCGGCCGTCACGTGCCATGATTCAAATTTCAAATTTTGGAGAAGACAAGGTCGTCTCCATGTGGAGAGGTTTTACGCGGTAACAAAATTATTTTTTATTCATTCAACCACTAATTTGTACGCAACGTCGCAACTAAAAAAATTTCTACGCATCTTGACCATTGATTCTACGCACCCAATCGGCTATCATGTGCCATGATTTAAATTTTAAATTTTGGAGAAGACGAGGTCGTCTCCATGTGGAGAGGTTTTTACACAGTAACAAAATTATTTTTTATTCATTCAACCACTAATTTGTATGCAACGTCGGTACAAAAAACTTTTCTACGCAGCTTGACCATAGATTCTATGCACCTAATCGGCCGTATTGTGCCATGATTCAAATTTCAAATTTTAGAGAAGACGAGGTCGTCTCCATGCTTGTATGCTCTCACTCACAAGATTCTATGCGTAGAAAAAAGCATAAATCTTTTATATCCTAATGTGCAAAATTTTGAATTTTAATTTTTTCCAAAAATATATTCACAATGGATCTTAAATCGTGCACAAAAATATCAGGAGTTCAATGGTGAAAACTGTGTTTGAATCGGATGCTTCGTTGAAGAATTATAATGAAAAAATAGAAGAGATTGAATTGGGTAGCATGCATGCATGCGTGCGTCAGCCTTGTCAGATTGTGTTAGGTGGAACATCCAGCTCATGGAGAGATTTCTATGTGGTAACGAATTAATTTTCATTCATCTAACTACTAATTTTTATGTATCGTTGCGATAAAAACCTTTCTACTCAGCTTGATCTAGAATTTTATGCATCCAATCATTTGGGTCTATAGGGGTCCCCACCTGTGCGCGCGTGTCAGCTGGGCGGACCTAGATGGTTGGGCTGGGTGGGGAGGGAGGCTGACTGGGGCTCTCCAATAGCTATTGGAAGCCTTTGGCTCCCAATAGCAGGGCCCTATATATATAGATACAGATATGATATTGGGAGCTTAGGGCTTCCAATAGTTAGTGGAAGCCCCAGCCCAAACTGATGTTTCCTGGTTCCATACCAGGTTCCAGCCCAAACCCAAGCCTTTGATGAGCCTTATATATTGCCCCACACACTAATCCCCACGCAGGCACCTTAGGCCGACGGCCACAACCCCATGCTACGCGCAGTACCCCCACTGGAGCGTAGCTCGCCACCCTTGTAGCGTCGCGGCCGTGCCCCTAGAGCGCGCGCCACCGGGCTCTGTGAAAACTCTAGTTTGGTTTTGGTGAATTGATGAAACCCTAAGTGCTAACCTAGTTTATCAAAGTGATCATGAGATAGGTAGCACATTCCAAGTGATGGAGCAATGGTGAAGATCATGATGATAGCGTGACCGTGGTGATGATCAAGTGCTTGGACTTGGAAAAGAAGAAAGAGAAAAATAAAAAGTTCAAGGCAAAGGTGATTCTTGATAGGAGCTTTTTGGTTTGTTAATTGAGACACTTAGCGAGTGTGATCACATTTAGGATCAATAGTCATACTATTAAGAGGGGTGGAACTCGTATCGAAATGCGGTTATCAAAGTGCCACTGGATGCTCTAACTCATTGCATATGCATTTAGGATCTAATAAAATGCTAACACCCTTGAAAATGTTTGTGAAAATATGCTAACACACATGCACAAGGTGATACACTTGGTAGTTGGCACATTTGAGCCAGGGTGATGAAGTTTGGTAAAGTGTGGAGGCGAGGAAGCGCTGTTTCCTGTGATCAGACGCAGGACCGGACGCTGGACCTGTGCATCTGGTCATCGGGGCAGAGTGGCATGGCCTCAGGTCTATGACCGGACCCTAGAGGAGGCACATGACCGGACACGACGGTGGTGAGTTTGAGAAGAAGTGTGATGAAGGATTCCTACTTGGATACTCCACTACAAGCAAAGTATATAGAGTTTGGAATTTGGCAAGTGGTACTCTTGAAGAGGTGCATGATGTTGAATTTGATGAAACCAAGGGTTCCCAATATGAAAATGAGAACTTGGAAGATGTTAGAGGCATTCAACTTTCAAATGCCATAAAGAACATGGATGTTGGTGAATTGAGGCCTAGACAAGTTAATGATGATGAAGATGATCAAGAGCAAGTGCTCTCTAACTCAAATATGCAAGTTGACACTAATCAAGTTCAAGTGACTCTCATGATAATGTGCAAGATCAAGTGGCTAGTACATCATCTCAATCCAATGAGCAAGCAAGTGCAAGCAATCAAGTTCCAATACTCCAACCAACCAATATTGCAAGAGATCATCCATTCAACACTATAATTGTAGATATTTCTATAGGTGTATAAACTAGATCAAGATTGGCTTCATTTTGTGAGCATTTCTTATTTGTATCATTCATTGAACCAAAGAAGATAGATGACACATTGAAGGATGTTGATTGGGTGAATGCTATGCATGAAGAATTGAACAACTTCACTAGAAATCAAGTATGGAAATTAGTTGAGAGACCAAAGAAACACAATGTGATTGGAACCAAATGGGTCTATAGAAACAAGCAAGATCAAGATGGGATAGTTGTAAGGAACAAAGCAAGATTGGTAGCACAAGGCTATACACAAGTTGAAGGTCTTGACTTTGGAGAAACATATGCCCCGGTTGCTAGATTGGAAGCAATTAGAATATTGCTAGCCTATGCTTGTGCCCACAACATCAAGCTCTATCAAATGGATGTCAAGAGTGCATTTCTAAATGGCTACATCAATGAAGAAGTATATGTTGAGCAACCTCCTGGTTTTGAAGATGATAAAAAGCCCAACCATGTGTACAAGTTGAAGAAGGCTTTGTATGGCTTGAACCAAGTACCTAGAGCATGGTATGAGAGGTTGAGGGACTTCTTACTCTCAAAGGAATTCATAATGGGCAAGGTTGACACCACTCTTTTCACCGAGAAGATTGGCAAGGACTTGTTTGTATTGCAAATCTATGTTGATGACATCATATTTGGATCAACCAATCAAGATTTTTATGAAGAGTTTGGAAAGATGATGGCTAATGAGTTTGAGATGTCCATGATTGGAGAGTTGAGTTACTTCCTTGGTCTTCAAATCAAGCAATTGAAGAATGGTACTTTTGTGAGTCAAGACAACTACATCAAAGACATGCTCAAGAAGTTTGGCATGAATGAAGCAAAGGCCATTAGTACACCAATAGAAACATTGGCAATTTGGATAGTGATACAAGTGGCAACAAGGTGGATCAAAAGTTGTATCGGTCTATAATTGGAAGCCTACTCTATATGACCGCTTCAAGGCCGGATGTCATATTTAGTATGTGCATGTGTGCAAGATTTCAAGCCTCACCAAGAGAAAGTCATTTGAAGACTACAAAGAGAATATTGAGGTACTTGAAGCATACACAAAATGTTGGTTTGTGGTATCCCAAAGAAGCAAAGTTTGAGCTAGTTGGTTACTCCGACTCGAATTATGTGGGGTGCAAGGTTGAAAGGAAGAGCATCTCAGGCACATGTCAATTATTAGGAAAATCACTTGTTTCATGGTCATCAAAGAAGCAAAATAGTGTTGCATTATCAACCGCCGAAGCTGAATACATATCCGCCGGTAGTTGTTGTGCACAAATACTTTGGATGAAGGCCACCTTGAATGACTTTGGAATCAAGTTCAAGAAAGTGCCATTGCTTTGTGACAATGAGAGTGCAATCAAGCTCACCAACAATCCGGTTCAACATGCAAGAACAAAGCATATTGATGTCCGCCATCATTTCATTCGAGATCACCAACAAAAAGGGGATATTTGCATTGAGAGTGTGGGCATTAAAGATCAACTTGCCGATATATTCACCAAGCTATTGGATGTGAAAAGGTTTTGCAAGCTAAGGAATGAGTTGAACATATTGGATTTCTCAAATATGTGTTGATGCACCCTCACTTATATGACATGCCTCTCCTTCGAGCAATCTAAGGTAAAAGTTGATCGGCATGCATACATCCTTTGCTAAGGACTTGCTTAGTGCACCTAGTCATTCCTCATGTCTTAGGCTCATTCAAGAAAATCAAATGAATTTGATGCTTGTATGGTACCGCTATAATATGACATGTTTGTTTGCTTGTGAACCTAGTGTTTGATCTATAAAATGAGCTACAAGTGTTTAACTCAACATGGTACAAGAAAACCTTTGAAATGAGGTGTGAAGAAGCTTATCCTTGGATCAAACCGAGTTAAATATCCTTGGCAAGTGCTCTAGATTGAACCAAATTTGGGAAAATGATCCTCACCCCATTGATTGACATTGATAATCTTAACCTATCGATTGACATTGATAATCTTAACCTATCTAAAATTGAACCTTTGTGGCCATTGATGACAAAGGGGGAGAAATTGCACAAAGATAAGGTTAAATGACAAAGGGGGGGAACTTTGACATAGAGGGAGAGATATGAGAAAGTAAGGGGATCAATTCAAATTCTGAGCACACAAGTAGGGGGAGCAATCTCATAAACTTGATTGGTGCATTTGGATGTGCATTTCATATGTTTGCATGCATGGCACAAGTTTTAAATTTAAAATTCCATGCTTGTGTGGTGTATGCTAGTTGTAGGTTTGAATGATGAAATGAAAAGCTAGCATGCATAGGTTGAGTAACTAGACTTGTGTTTATATTATGAAAACTAGACCCTTGCTTCTAATGTTGATCTCATAGGGTATTCTAGTTTTTGTGTGCATGTCTAGTTACTAATGGCGCTAAGGATGATATATTGGTGTACTCCGATTGGTATCACGCTTCAAAGGTCCATCTCTTATACCTTAGCATCATTTGATAGACATTGCCTTCCCACATTTCAAATCCATGCATATGTGCAAGCTTCAATCCAAACTCTTAGCACATATGTAGGGGGAGCTAATGCTACCATTTAGGGTTCATGAAACTTGTCCATATCCTCTTACACATGGTAAATATGCTTGGGCAAGCAACATGAATTCAATTGAATTTCAATTCATATTTTTGTGAAAGGGTTGTCATCAATTATCAAAAAGGGGAAGATGGAAAACTCTAGTTTGGTTTTGGTGAATTGATGAAACCCTAAGTGCTAACCTAGTTTATCAAAGTGATCATGAGATAGGTAGCACATTCCAAGTGATGGAGCAATGGTGAAGATCATGATAATGACGTGACCATGGTGATGATCAAGTGCTTGGACATGCAAAAAGAAAGAGAAAAACAAAAAGGTCAAGGCAAAGGTGATTCTTGATAGGAGCTTTTTGGTTTGGTGATCGAGACACTTAGCGAGTGTGATCACATTTAGGATCGATAGCTGTAATATTAAGAGGGGTGAAACTCGTATCGGAATACGGTTATCAAAGTGCTACTAGATGCTTTAACTAATTGCATATGCATTTAGGATCTAATGAAATTCTAACACCCTTGAAAATGTTAGTAAAAATATGCTAACACATGTGCACAAGATGATACACTTGGTGGTTGGCACATTTGAGCAAGGGTGGTGAAGTTTGGTGAAGTGTGGAGGCGAGGAAGCTCTGTTTCCTATGACCGGATGTAGGACCGGACGTTGGACCTGCGCGTCCAGTCATCAGGGCAGAGTGGCGTGGCCTCATGTCTATGACCGGACCCTAGAGAAGGCACGTGACCGGAGACGATGGTGGTGAGTCCGGTCCCTGCTGACGTTGGTGGCTTTGGAGGTGGTGCTAAGGGCCAGAGAGGACATGACGCCGTGGTGAGTCCGGTCGGTCACGAACGGACACGTCTGGTCATCAAATTCCCTCTCTGGTGCCTTTTTCGAAGTGACCGGACACCACGACGTTGGCGAGTCTGGTCAGGCACGATGCGTCAGGTCATGGACTTGGCGCCTTGGCCTCGTGCGCGGTCGGACGCGGCGTGAGCTCGTCGGGTCTTGCTGCTGTGAGTCCAGTCGCTCTTTAACACATGCACAAGTACAGTCGACCGTTGAGATCGAGCAGCGCAGATTTGAAGCAAGGGCCATGTGGCGGCCATCCAATGACCGAACGCTGGCTCGGGTACGTCTAGTCGCCCCGACCAGCGTATCTGGTCAACGCGCTGTCTGCTGTAGTGAGAGCCCAATGGCTCTATTTTGTGGGGGCTTCTATTTAAGCCCCATGGCCGGCTCAAGCTCACTCTCTTGGCTATTTGCATTGACATAGCAACCTTGTGAGCTTAGTCAAAGCATTTCCACTCATCTCCATCATTGATTCATCATCTTTGTGAGACTGAGAGTAAATCCAAGTGCATTGCTTGAGTGATTCCATCTAGAGGCACTTGGTGTTCATGTTTTACTGCGGGATTCGCTTATTACTCTTGGTGGTTGCCGCCACCAAGACGGCTTGTTGTAGCTAGGATCGTCGAGCGGAGGAATGTGCTTGTCTCCGGCTCTGATCGTGTTGATTGTGAGGGGTTCTTGACCTTTTCTCGACGGAGAGCCAAAAGGTACTCTAGTGGATTGGTCGTGGCTTGTGTGATCCTCATCTTGTGTTGGTTGTGCGGCACCCTATTGAGGGTTTGGCGTGTGATGCCAATTAGCGCATGAACCTCCAAGTGAGTGAATCGCCACAACGAGGATTAGCTTGCCGGCAAACAAGTGAACCTCGGTAAAAAATCTTGTGTCATTATTGTCCAAGGATTTCCTGGTGTTCATTGTGATTGATTGGCTCCATCATTATGATTGGCTCAATTCCTCTACACGGCGGTATAATCATCACATCCCCTACCTTGCATTTACCTTTCTAGTGTAATTAGTTTTAAGAGCAAGCTTGTGTCGGGTCTAGAGGTAGTGTGGCTCTTTAGTTTGCCTTTAAGAGCACACTAACTTAATGTAGTGACTTAGATTTTGTGTGCTTAGAGGTCATAGTCACTAGATTTATGGTAGATGGCTTGCATTTTTAGTTGGCTAGCGCAACACTCGTTTTATCTTTTAATTGTCTAACATTTTTGCTAAGTGTTGTCGTAGAAATTTTTAATAGGCTATTCATCCCATCTAGCCATTATGACCTTTGACCCTAGAGCACCGACGTGTGGGGACTACGACGTCTACGGCGACGGTGCCCTGGAGCTCGCGGCAGGCTCCCAGGCGGTCGAGAGCGGCAGCGCCGGCGAGCTCGTGGAGGTGATGACGTTCTCCCGTCATCGGAGATCGGGAAGGCCACCTCGCTCTGGATGTTAAGGCGCACCGACGACACCTCCTCATCCACGACGTGCTGCTGCGGCCTCGAGCAGCGAACTGAGAAGGCAACGCAGATCCAGTCGGCATTAGGAAAGGAGGCTGGCCCAGCAGCAGGCAGGAGGCTGAGTTTCCTCAGATCCCGTCGGCAGCAGGAGGTCGAGCCCCCTCAGATCCCTTCGGCAGGAGGAGCAACCTCGCCCGGGCACCCGCTCCGCCTTCTCCCAGCACTACGAGAAAACCGACCACCACCACGTCCTTCCGAACTTCGAGCGGGATGAGGAGCGAGCCTTCTCGTGGGCGGTGGAGGTAGCTGCTCTACCCTGCAGCACGATGAGCAGCAGGTGGATTTTTTTGTGCTTCGCGTTATAGTACTAGTATTGAATGGCTGCATGTGGATTTTTTTTTGTGCTTCTATACTCTTATTTTTTTACCTGTATGCACGCATGATGAAATGTCTAAGGATCTTGCTAGCTTCTTTATTTCTTCTGGTCACGGAGTGTGCTTTTTGGATGTGCTTCACTACTTCTCTGTAAATTTGTATTCCTGGATGCTGGAGCGAGCTCTCACGTCGGCCATGTTTCAGGAGTGGAGCAGCGGCTGCTAGTCCAGTAATTTGTTGTGTTTGGTGAGCTTCTTGTTTGAGGATGTATAGATACAGACTATATATGCTTATGATTTTAAATCATGTCATCAACCACTATATGCTTCTTTTTTATGCACTCAGGGTTGCTGGATTTGAATACAAATTGTGAATGTTTGCAGGGATGCCGGCCACTAGTTCTAGAATTTTTTTTTTTTGCTTTCCTTTGGTTACTATGCTTGTATGCACGCATGCTCAACTGTGTTTTGAGACTTGATTAGAACAAAAAATTGTGTTTATGCATGAATTTCTATATAGAAGTTGCTTGTTATACTTGAGTGAAATGTTTTGATTTGTACTTACTATGTTTCGGCGCATCCGCTAGGCATGTTCTATGCATACATACAAAATCTCCAACACTGGACCGTACGTGTTGTGCTCCCCAAGTGCAGGCTCAAAATTTCTATGCACACATACAAAATATCTGTTTCGCAGTATGCATACAAAAGTTTCTATGCATACATAAGCTGCGTGAAGTGTAGGCTCTCTGCAGCACGGTGAGCAGCAGGATGGCCCTGATCTAGCAGAGGCTCGTCGTCTCCATCTTTTATGCTTGCAGTCTCCACCTTCTGTGCATTGTTCTCATATTAATTATATACCTCATAGTGGGAAGCATAGTGCTAGTGGAGGCAATCACGGTTATGTCAGGTGGAATGTCCATCTAGCGGTAAGGTTTCTATGCGCGCAGTTTTAGGTAGAAGCATGCTAGTGTTTGATGAACTGATCTGCTCATATTGGCTTTCCTTTTTATGCACTCAGGGTTGCTGGTTTTGTAGGTACATTTGCTCATCCGTGTGTCTATGTGATTTGAATACAAATTGTGAATTAGATTGTTTGCAGGGATGCCGGCCACTAGTTCTAGAAATTTATTTTTTGCATTCCTTTGGTTACTATGCTTGCATGCATACTTTTCTATACATGGCTAAAATGTAACTTGGTATGTATTTTATACATTGTTTGCACACAATTTTATACATTGTGGAGTAGTTATCTGTACACTTCTACACAATTGTGTACATTATTGGAACACAATTCTATACATTGTCGAAGCACATTTCTATTTAATGTTGGAACACGTTTCTATACATTGCATTCTTTTTTACTCCCCTTCCAGCGCTGTGGTTTTTGCATTAATGTAGCTGACATTAGTTTCATGAATAGATTTTTGCGCCTGCTAAAACATGTGTTTCTTGCTGACGTAAGGTTTTCGCGCGCCTTTCTTTGCCGCTGTAAGGTTTCTGCGTCTGCTCAAACATGTTTCTACGCCTCTGTTGTGATGTAGGATGGTTGGAAGGATTACTCTCCATTTGGTGTGAGAGGTCAATGGTGGCTCAAACATAGGACATGGCAGCAAACGTCCATGACTTCCTTGGATTGTGGCGGTGGCGATGTGTGATCTTTGATGTAGTTGACGGGTTAATGTAAAAAGTTAGTTTTTCATATGTTGTGTTTATATGCTTGGATTACATGAGCAAAACTATTGGTTTCTATGTCACCTCAGTTGGGTTTCAATATTTGGTTGACAGAGTTTCTATGCATGATGTGAGTTGGGACCATTATGGATAGTCCACACTATGTTGTGAGCAAAACTATCGGGTTTTGAGTGTTTCTATGCATTGTTCCTCTGTTAAATACGATGTTTATTATAATTGGCCCATCCCATAGGAAGGGTTCTGTAGGTTTCTATACATCGTTCCTCTATTAGGGTTCTGCAGGTTTCTATACATCGTTCCTCTATTAATTGAACACCCCAGAAGGAAGTATTGTGTGGGTTGGTGCAGTCACTATTTTTGAAACAAAAATACCTAGAGGGGAGGTTTTGTGAGGATTCTATGCATTATTCCTATGTTAGTTATACACCCCTAGTGAAAAATGCATGGTGTGGGTGGGTGCAAGTCACGGTTTTCAAAACAATAATACCCAGAGGTGAGGGTTTTGTCAGGGTTGTACGCATTGTTCCCATGTCAATTATAGATCCCCATAGTGGAAAGCATGACGTTGGTGACGGCAATCACGGTTATGTCAGGTGGAATGTCCATCTCGCGAAGAGGTTTTTACGCGGTAATAAAATTAATTTTTATTCATACAACCACTAATTTCTATGCAACATCGGTGCCAAAAACTTTTATGCGCATCTTGACCATTAATTATATGCATCCAATTATCCATCACATGCCATCATTCAAATTTCAAATTTTGGGGAAGACAAGATCATCTCCATGTTTTACGCTTGTGGTCTCCTTGTTCTATGCATTATTCCCATTTTAATTATATACCCCATAGTGGAAAGCATGATATTGATAGAGGCAATCACGGTTGTGTCAAGTGAAATATCCATCTTGCGAAGACATTTTTATACGGTAACAAAATTAATTTTTATTCATCCAACCACTAATTTATATACATTGTCGGCACCAAAAACTTTTCTGCACAACTTTGATTCTATGCATCCAATTGGTCATCACATGCCATCATTCGAATTTCAATTTTCGGAGAAGACGAGATCATCTTCATGTTTCTATGTGCTCGCTCATGAGATTTTATGCTTATTCGGCCACATAAAACTAAATATCCTAATGCGTAAATTTATGAATTTTAAAATTTTTCAAAAATGTTATTCACAATGGATCTTGAATTGTCGATAGAATATCGTCGACAGTCCTCTGAGGGGTATCCCGTGAAGGTAGATTGATCGGTAGAGGTGCGCGTAATCAAGAACAAGAAGGCAACAGAGATACAAGAGTTAGACAGGTTCGGGACGTCTGCACGACGTAATACCCTACTCCTGTGGTCTATTGGTCTGTATTGGCTATCGTATGATATTGTGTGTGATCAGATGCCTTAGGCTAAGTCTCAGATCCATACAGAGATGTCGACTAGGGGACCCTGCCCCTCCTTATATGCTCTGGAGAGGTAGGATTACAAGGAAAGTATCGAATTTGGTATTATACAATATCTAATAAATCACATCTTCTTGTAGCCTTGATCTTCTAGGCTGGGCCACCTCTGATGGCGCGGCTCATGTCTTGTCTTGTGGGTACCGGGGGCCATACCCCCACATGAATCGTGCACAAAAATGCCAGGAGTTCAATGGTAAAAACCGTTTTTGAATCAGATGCTTCGTTGAGAAATTATAATGAAAAAATGGAAGAGAATGGATTGGGTCACATGCAAGCAGACATGCGTCTGGTGTGTCAGCTTTTGTTAGGTGGAACTTCTAGTTGGCAGATAGGTTTCTATCCGGTAACGAATTAATTTTAATTCATGCAACCACTAGATTTTATGCATCATTGGGATAAAAACCTTTCTACACAGCTTGACCTGGGATTGGGAGCTTAGGGCTTCCAATAGTTAGTGGAAGCCCTGACCAAACTGGTTGGTCTAGCTCCACAAAACCAGCTGCCCACCCAGCCCAACTGAACCAGCCCACCAGCCCATTGGCCCACCAGGCCCTATATATATTACCCCAAACCCTAATCCCCACCAATCCTCCCCTGGCCGACACCCACTACCACCCGCTACCCTCCTCCTCAAGCAACGGCGACGCGGCCCCATCCCTCCCTTGTCCGGCGACGGCGTGGCCCCGCCCCTCCCCATCCAGCGATGGCATGGCCCGCCCCTCCGCTGTCCGCGCTGGCGCGGTCCCGCGCCCTCCCCGAGCAGTGGCTACGTGGCCCCACCCCTCCCCATCCGATGACGGCGCGGCCCTCCTCCAGCGATGAGGTGATGCGCTCCTCCCCTGCGACAACCCTCTCTCCACGTGTGTGCCCCTCACCATCGATTTGGTTGGTTGCAGGTTGCGGCGCTGGCTCTCCAGCGCCTCTCTGGCCCTCCCCACGGTGGCACGGTCCTCCCCCAACCTACAGTGGGCCCCCTCCCCTCGACGGCATCATGGGGCACGGGCCAGCGGCATGGACGGCGGCGAGCTTGTTACTGCAAACGGATCTACAACGTACAATCGGCGACGGGACACGGCATCCCCACGCAAGCTCTGGCATCCCGGCGCCCCTCACCACCATGGCCCGCAACGGCAGCTCCGGCCTCCCAGCGCCCCTCTCCCACCATGGCCCACGGTGGCACCTCTGGCCCCCGGCCCCTTCTCCAACATCTCCGGCAATGGCAGCGACGCCTCTTCATCGTTTTTTGTCTGTTGATTTTATGTTTGTATGCTTGTGTGCATAAGTTTCTATGCATGGCTAAACTGTAACACAAATATGCATTCTATACATTGTTACAACAAATTTGTATACTACATCATCGGAGCAGTTATCTATATGCATCTACACAATTCTATACATTATTGGTACACAATTCTATACATTGTTGGAGCAATTTTTATACGGCTTTTTTGCGTGCTGTCTCCATGTTCTATGTATTATTCCCATGTTAATTATACATCCCCATATTGGGAAGCATGATGTTGGTGGAAACAACTACGGTTATGTCAGGTGGAATGTCCATCTCGTGGAAAGGTTTTTACTCGGCAACAAAATTAATTTTTATTCATTGAACCACTAATTTGTATGCAACGTGGCATCAAAAACCTTTCTACGCATCTTAACCAGTGAATCTATGCACCCAATCGGCCGTCACGTGCCATGATTCAAATTTCAAATTTTGAAGAAGACAAGATCGTCTCCATGTGGAGAGGTTTTACGCGGAAACAAAATTATTTTTTATTCATTCAACCACTAATTTGTACGCAACGTCGGAACTAAAAAAAATTTCTGCGCATCTTGACCATTGATTCTACGCACCCAATTGGCTACTACATGTCATGATTCAAATTTTAAATTTTGGAGAAGACGAAGTCGTCTCCATATGGAGAGGTTTTTACGCGGTAACAAAATGAGTTTTTATTCATTCAACCACTAATTTGTATGCAACGTCGGCACCAAAAAAATTTCTACGCATCTTGACCATAGATTCTATGCACCAATCGGCCGTATCGTGCCATGATTCAAATTTCAAATTTTGGAGAAGTTGAGGTCGTCTCCATGTTTGTATGCTCTCACTCCCAAGATTTTATACGTAGACAGAAGCATAAATCTTTATATCCTAATGTGGAAAATTTTGAATTTTAATTTTTTCTAAAAATATATTCACAATGGATCTTGAATCGTGCACAAAAATGTCAGAAGTTTAATGGTGAAAACTATTTTTGAATCGAATGCTTTGTTGAAGAATTATAATAAAAAATAGAAGAGATTGGATTGGGTTGCATGCATGCATGCGTGCGTCAGCCTTGTCAGGTTGTGTTAGGTGGAACGTCCAGCTCGTTGAGAGGTTTATATGTGGTAACAAATTAATTTTTATTTATCCAACTACTAATTTTTATGCATCATCATGACAAAAACCTTTCTGCGCAGCTTGATCTAGAATTTTATGCATCCGATCATCTAGGTCTGCAGGGATCCCACCTGCGCGCACATGTCGGGTAGGCGGACCTAGATGGTTGGGCTGGGTAGGAAGGGGGCTAGCTGGGGCTCTCCATTAGCTATTGGAAGCCCCGGGCTCCCAATAGCAGAGCCCTACATATATAGCGATTTTCCATATCCTAGGTGTAGAATATTATTCTTGATCGCAAGCTAAAACTAATCTGAAAAAATACTGAGTAGTAATAAATCGTGTTCAGTATCAGTCAGTATTATACCCAGTCCCTCAAAATACTTAAACACGACTACTGAACCCTACTAAATTTTGTTCAATATAACAGCTTGGTGTAGAATTCTACACCGCAAGTCAAAACTGACCTGAAAAAAATACTGAATAGTACCGAATCGCGTTCAATATCATTCAGTACTACACCCAGTAACTTGAAATACTGAAAAATACTGAAATACGATTACTAAACAGTACTTAATTTTGTTCAGTATATTAGGGTAGAATAATATATTATACCTAGAGTGTAGAATAACGTGTGTGTGTATAGAGAGAGACACAATGAGTGTGCGGTCTGAACTGTCTTAAAATATAGTATCTATCTATAAAGAGTTCTCGGCCATCTCTTGTCACATTTTGAACACGCGTGGCAGAAATGTTAGATTATGAGCTGGCTTGTGCTGAGCTGTCAATTAAGAGTAAGTATAATAGCAGGTTATAAGCAGACTAAATACTGATGTGAAGAAAAAAGATAGAAAAGAGAGGAGAAGTAGACTCTAAGTTTAGAATCGGCTTAGACACAGGAATCAAGAAAATACTATAAAAGAAACAGGTGGACCATACATTAATATTGAAGAGCTAATTATTATATGTATGAGCTGAGAGATAGGCTGTAAGTTGCAGCCAGCCATAGTTAGCCTTGCTCTAGTCAACTCGACCTTCAGGCATGATGAATAAAATAAGATACGTACTAACTAACGTCGGTTTCAATATTAATGCGTGTTTAGTTAAAAAAAAGTTCTAAAAAAGTGCTACAGTATCTATCATATCGAATCTTGCGATACGTGTATGGAGTATTAAATATAGACGAAAAAAAAACTAATTGCACAGTTTGGTTGGAAATCACGAGACGAACGTTTTGAGCTTAATTAGTCCATGATTGAACACTATTTGCCAAATAAAAACGAAAGTGCTATAGTACCCAAATTCTAACTTTTCCTCCAACTAAACACAGCCTTATATCTGAATTTGAAATATGCCATAAATTTGTGTATGTTTCTAAGGATGCGTAATGTTACGTGGCTGCTAGGATGTACTCTAACACGTAACCGATAAATTTGAAAAACCGAGATTGATCCGAGGCCTTGTTTAGATATCAAAAATTTTGGCAAAATGGTACTGTAGCGTTTTTCGTTGTTATTTGACAATAAGTGTCCAATCATAGTCTAATTAGGCTTAAAAGATTGTCTCGTGGATTTCGTCTAAACTGTGTAATTAGTTTTATTTTTTATTTATATTTAATGCTTCATGCATACGTCTAAAGATTCGATGTGACGAGAAATCTTAAAAAATTTTGTAAAATTTTTTGCAACTAAACTGGACCCGAGAGTAACTAACGGGCGTGTTTGGCACACCTTCACTGACAGCTTCATAAACTAATATGAGCTGTTGTTTTTTTTCAAAATAGCTTTTGGTTTTTCTTTCCTTTCACTAAGAGATGGGATGGAAGAGAGCTGAAAAACCTACCTTGTCCCAGCTTCATCTCCCACGTGTGGGCCGCTATAAATGCAAAAGACTAAATCGTGGGGGCGTGTTCGCCGAGGCGCTGCAGGCTCGGCCGCTGGAGCACAGCGAGCTCGGTCGCCGAGGCGAGTTGCCATGGATGCCAGACAGCTGGAGAAGGAAGGGGCCGGGGACAGCCCGTGAAGGATGCCAGACAGCCCGTGAAGGAAGGGCTGTGGCGCGAGGTGCCGTAGCCGAGCCAGGCGCGCGCACCTCTATCGAGCCAGGCCACGTTCTCGCTGAAGCTTCAATGGTGACCCCGGACTCCCCGTGAAATCTTTCTTGGTGTCAGGCCGGGGCGCAGCCCGCCAAGGGAGCCACGGGGCGCAGCTCGCTGGGGTAGGTTCGCGGCCGTCGGAGGAGGCGCGGGCGGCGCCACCGGACGCGCCCGTGTACCGGCGACGCCGCCGGAAAGGCACGAGGAGCAGCTGCCGACGCGCGGATGTGCCATAGGGAAGAAGATGCGCAAAGGGAAAATCCTGTGAGAAAAAATGGAATAAAAAATAAACAAGTGGTATTATAGTTATTTTATTCATTTGGTCCATTATGTGAACGTATTTTGTCAAATAGTTTTTCAAAAATAGCTTAACGTCACCGAGTATTTTGTAAAAAAAAATAGCTTAAATGATGAAGCTGGGCTACGCCAAATAAGACCAATTTATATGCACCTAATTAATGAAAGAATATTGTATCAGCTAGCGCATATATGATACGCAGCTGATTACGAGATTTGATATTTTTTTGTTTACGATCTATTAATCCGGACTGAAAAGAATCGGAAATGGCTGCTGCAGGACATCCGCGAACTTCTCTCCTGTGCATTAAGGGACTTGCTAAAATTTAGATGCCTGAACTTCAATTTCCTTTTAGGTGACGATTATTGCACATATTTTATATAAGAATTGTAGTTTAGTTGGCTGTAATTTCTGTAGATATAATCTGTAATTTTTGGTTTCGAGAATTAAAAGGAATTTGCTAAATTTCAGGTGCCTCAATTTTAGTGTTCTTTCAGGCGACGGTTATTACATATATTTTAGTTTAAAATTGCATTTCTAGTTTGTTGTAATTTATGTAGACACAATCTGTAATTTTTTATTTCGACAACAAAAAAACAAGTCAGACAAAACCACAAACCTAACAAAATATGACATGTATTGGCACAAAGACAGTTTAATAATTTACAATTATTTCTATAGTTAGATAAAGACAAAAATTCGATATATTATAACATAAAGACAAATAACAAATCACAAAAGTGACAATTCACTTGTACTAATTGGTAGTACAGAAATGTTGCCTGAAATCATCTTAAAATTTAGGCACAAGTGTAAAACAAAATCTAATTTATTGGCATATAACATCTTAAAATTCAGGAGGCACGGGAGAAATGGTGCATTAAACATGCGAACTGCATCAAATAAGAAAGGACATGCTGATGATATATAGGACACATGTAAATCAGATGGGCACTGTGAGCATGTAAATCCAAGTGATAAAGATAAAAGGGCATGCAGACGAATATATCCGCAAACGTGGAGTTCTCGCTGTCAGTTTGGATTCCATACCACTAAACTAATATACACCAGAGTACTTTGCCAACTTGCTTAATTAATCAGAACGTGGATCTCTTGGTCAACTAGCTAGTCTAATTAGCTATTATATTATTCCAGAGTCGAGATGGCTGAGAATAGAAGAAAAGAAATATCACTGTATATAAGAAGAAGCTAATAGGAGTACTACAAATTCGCACGACGCACGGATATGGCTCTTGGTACTGTATCACCTTCTAAGGAAGTATTTATATGCGAGACCTATTTTGGGTTTTAGCAAAGTCATAACCTAAATATGAGTATCTTTTCTTCTAAAGACTCATTTACAAAAATTGTTCTCTTTTGGGTCATGTTGTTGGAAAAGATCAAAAATAGATACAGAACCATTTACATATAGCGCTATCCAAACGTGAAATGGGTCTTATATTTTGGGTAATGTTGTTGGAGATAGCCTAATTCCCAGTTTGAATGAATATGATTGAGTAATCTATAAACTCTATAAAGCTAAACCCCCATTAGCTATTTCTCTAAACATGCAAGCTGTTCATCTAATCAGTCCACTATCGGATGCATTTATGACCAACTAGCATTTACAATTATAATCTACATGTCAGCAAGACACATCATCTACTAACATGCATTTAGTTATCCACATCAGCGTGTCACGTCATCCACTAACATTAACTTATAATTGTTGATCCTTGTCGGGTCCATAAACCCGGGGTCCCTAATAGACCTACTTCTCAGCGAAAGTTCGGCCGAGTAAACGACGTTGCGAACGACGCGTAACTCCTGGGCCAGCCCAAAAACCTAACGACGGGCCAGAAGGACGATCCATTCTCCGACCGGAAGGCCTGGCCAAAAAGGAACGGCGTTCGCTTCCGACTCCAGCCCGCTTCTCCGACCGGAAGGCATGGCCAAGGAGGAACAGCGCCTATTTCCGACCCGCGGCCCGCCTCTCCGACCGGAAGGCCTGGCCCGGGAGGAACGGCGCTCACTTTCGACTCCGGCCCGCCTCTCCGTCCGGAAGGCCTGGCCAAACGCCGCTTCTGACTCCGACCCGCGTCTTCGATCGGGGACACACCGAACCTCTGCCCACACCTCTCCTCCGCCTAGCACTGTCAGAGTTGACTGGGACCAACCGACCGGGGACGCCTGCTCGATAAGAACCTAGAAAATGGGCAGAGCAAGTAAAGCAGGGCGCTCAAGACAACTGCAATACCGGGGACCGTACCCTCCACACCTGCAGGACGGTATCAACAGGGCATGTTAGAAGGGTGCTCTACAACCTTCCGGATATGTCAGAACCCAAACAGTGTTGAGGGCGCCGACATTTGCCCTACCGTGTTGCGGGCGCCATCAATTCTCATACCAGGCAAACGCGGTAAGGCATCCCACATGCATCTGGGCATCCACAGTGTTATGGGCACCGGCATTTACCATACCTGGTGACCACAGTGAAAACCTCCCATATGCATCTGACATAAACATTATTGTGGGCGCCTACCATCATTTTGTATCCGACGGCGTGGGCAACAAGACTTAGTAGCATATATACACTCTCTCTCTCTCTCACTTGTAAGGCCGTCCCCTTCATCTATAAAAGGGGATGCGCTCCCTCCCAACAAAGGACGATCGATCTTAGACGATTCATTCACCACTAGAACAGCCTACGATTCCAACGAACAACAGACGTTCGGACACTTAGCGCACGTAGGAGCTCCCGTCCCTCTCAGCCCTTCGGTCCAGAGTCTGATCGGACCTCTTGCACCCCCATCTTACTCACTCTCGTTTGTAACCACACAGCAAACTTTGAGCACCTAGGCTTAGGAATAAAGTCTCCAACCGACTCAGACTGGACGTAGGGCACGTTGCCTAAACCCGTATAAACCCTGTGTCATTGAGTGCTAGGCCACATCCGATCACAATGTATGGCAAAACTATAAATATTTACTTGTTGGTCACTTTCTGCGCCGATAGTTGGCGTCGTCCGTGGGGAGGACGCCGTATGTTCGTGCTTTTGGTCATCGGATGGCCCACTTTTCTGTCATCTCCGCCATGGCGGGCTCAAGCGATACGACTCGCTTTATCTCGCTAGAGTTCCCCGCACTCCCACCTGTTGGGATGTGGGTTCCACCCATCTTCAAGCCATCCCAGGCTTCCTCTTCGGAAGCCTGGACTTCATCGCCGACCAGCTCGGCATGCTTCGCCTTCACGAGAAGGCACTTGTTCCGGCGCCCGTCGAAGGGGCGCCCTCCGTCGGCTCCGAGACACCCGACGACTTCAACGACGAGGCACATGCTCTTCGCTCCAAGCCTACGCTGGGCTCAAATCCAACTGTGAGTAACATACGCTTTGTTATTTACTCGCTATTTACTATCTTCCGCTGATTCTCAGGAGGGACCCTGTTGTCCCTACTACGACCGCCACATGACCGGTTCCCCTACGACCTCACGTCCCCCACGGGCACGTACGCCCGGGGGCTCTAGAAAATGTTGGCGCCGCCCCCTCTCACATCCGAATTCATGGGGATGGCAAGCTATGCTCCCACTTTTTTCCACGACCTCATGGATGACGAGGTTGAGAGCGACGACACCAGCGTCGGTGATGTGGCACCTAGCCACCCTCTGTCCCAGGAGTGCGCTATGGCGGATGCCCTAGGACAGCGCCGGTGGTAGCGGAGTCTCTACAGACCCACACCCCTTCGGACCCTTGCGCGGAGGCCCTCGCATGTTCGCAGGAGCACGGCGAGAAGCTACGACAAAGGCGGCAGAACCAGCCACCACCTGCATCGGTGCACTCGGCATGGCATGCTGCGCCCCATGCGAGTAACCTAGTGAGCGGCGCTCAGGGTCGCGCCCGCTAGGTCCAGCACGACATCATCGATGGGGGGGAACAATCCCCCACAGTTCGCTCGGGCTGGCCAGAACATCACCGCGGCGGCGATGCTTCTGCGTGGCCTTCCCGAGCCAGTCGACCCATAGGAGCAGATAGTCCACCAAAACCTTCGAGCGCTGGTGGAAACCGTCATCGTTCAACAGGCGGAGAGCTCTGCGTCGTGACACCGACTCACGGCCTCTCCCCCAACCAGGGGAGTGGGGACACACCAGACGAACCACTCCATCCGCTCACCTCTACAGCCACCAGGCGCGGAGCAGGTGGACGTAGCTGCACCGCGGCCTACCCTAGCACCCAGTCCACACTGACCCCCTATGCGTGAAAGGCTTCGGCTGAACCGAGACACTCGCAGCGTCATCAGCAGCCGACGTCAGGCCCGGCATGATGATGACGTCCATCGGGCGGCGGTGAGAGCGGGCAGCGCGGGCTCCGTCTGGACCATCGAGGGGACCAGCGAAACGCACCCCAGGCGTGGTCGCTGGCCAAACGACCAGAGTCCTAGCTCGGATGGCCTGGGACCACGGGCCTTTGGTCGGCATATCCAGAGAGCGCCATTCCCACAGCGCTTCTGACCGCCTACCAACATAGCCAAGTATACAGGGGAGACGAACCCCAGTATATGACTCGAAGACTTCAGGCTCGCCTGCCGAGCTGGAGGAGTGGATGATGACCACTTCATCATATAGTACCTCCCCATCTGCGTGGGGGAACATGTTTGAGCATGGCTCGAATTCCTCCCGCACGATAGCATCCGCAACTGGGTGGACCTCAAGAGAATCTTCGTTGGGAATTTCTAGGGGACGTACGTCCACCCTGGGAACTCCTGGGACCTCAAGAGCTGCTAGTAGGAGCCCATCAAGTCCCTGTGGGATTACATCCATAGGTTCTCAAAGTGGTGCAACTCTCTTCCTGATGTCATCGACGCGGACGTCATCAGCGCATTCCTCTCTAGGACAACTTGTGAGTCTCTGATCCATAAGCTTGGCTGTCTGAAGCCCCGAACCACCCGTGACCTGCTCGACGTCGCCATGAACCGTGCCTTCGGTGAGGAGGCAGTCGGAGCGGTATTCAACGGAGGCCAGGACAAGGGCAAGGCCAAACACGAGGACCAAGACGAGGGCCCCTCCACGTAGAGGGGTAAGAAGAACAAGAAGGATCGGCGCCAACCGGCCAACTCCGCGTTGGTCACCGTGGCTGATCACGCGGGCAAGCAGCCCTAGTAGGGCAAGCCCGGCCACTTCGACAAGCTCATGGATAGTTCATGCACCAACCATGCCTAGCCTATCAAGCACCTCTACAAGGAATGTGAGCTCCTCAAGTGCTTCCTATGACAGGCCGGCAGGCCGAAAGAAGGAAAGGGCAAGGAGGC
Organism: Miscanthus lutarioriparius; assembly: GCA_904845875.1. NCBI lineage: Eukaryota > Viridiplantae > Streptophyta > Magnoliopsida > Poales > Poaceae > Miscanthus > Miscanthus lutarioriparius. Next base: position 91,042,318 of record CAJGYO010000006.1, read on the forward strand.
AGTAGCCAAGAAAGGAGGCACGGCGGGCAAGGATGGAGACAACTTTCCCAACCTCGAGTAATGCATCATGATCTTCGAGGGATCAGATGCTATCTACTCCAAGCGCCAGCACAAAGTGCGCTATAGAGAGGCTTGCATCGTCGAGACAGCTGTCCCCACATTCCTTCGTTGGTAAGAATCTTTGATTACTTTGGATCAGAGGGACCACCCTTTTCACATCGCCAGACCAGGCCACTACCCACTCATCGTCGACCCCACTGTCCGCAAAAAGTGCCTCACCAAGGTGTTGATGGACGAAGGCAGTGGCCTCAACATCCTCTACGTCGACATCCTCGACACCATGCGTATCCCCCAGTCGGAGCTCCGTCCTACGAGCTCTCCCTTCCACGGCATGATCCTAGGGACGTAGGTATACCCGCTCGGGCAGATCAATCTACCCGTCACATTTGGCGACCGAGCCAACTTCTGCTCGGAGGTCCTCACCTTCAAGGTGGTGCACTTCCCGGGGTCTTACCATGCCATCTTGGGGCGGCCATGCTATGCCAAGTTCATGGTGGTCCCCAACTATACCTACCTAAAGCTGAAGATGCCAGGACTGAACGGCGTCATCACTATGGGTAGCACCTTCTCGCATGCCTTCACATGCGACCACGAGCATTTTGAGCTCGCCACTGCGGTCATCAACTTGTCCGAGCTCCCGCGGCTCGGGGAATCGTCAACCCTAGCAGTCCCAGACTGCAACAAACCAACCTCCTCAACGGACTTCCACCCACTAGAGGAAACCAAGGCAGTAGGGATCAACCCCACTAACCCAACCAAGACGGTGCGGATCAGGACCCAGCTCCCGGCCAAATAGGAATGTGAGCTCATCGACTTCCTACGAGCTAATCACGATATCTTCGCATGGAAGCCTTTTGACATGCTTGGCATACCTGAAAGTGCATCTAGCCCTTTAGTGGGTTTTGGATGATTGAATGACAACATGATTAAAGGTCTAACCCGTTTGCTAAGTGTGAACAGGTAATAGGTTATCTCACAGATACTTAATGAAAAGCCAAAATGATGTGTTGTTGTATAAACAATCTAGTTCAAGCATAAGACAACAATGCAAATGAAACTCATACAAAGGCTTATCTATTGTGGGATTTCATGTACTATGTGAAAGCAAGCTCGTTAGAATTAATTAATGAGACATGAGGGATTGCATATGGAATGGTCTCTTAAGTGAAGCTTGCTAAATTAAAATGAAAAAGATAACAATACATATGAATGGATGATTCAACACAAGATGTGACTTGATGGCTTGAGATGGTGAAGATAGCAAGGAAAGGCTTCGAGGTACTAAGCAAGGGTGAAGGGCAAGCGACGGCTTGGCGGCCGAAGAACCTAGCTAGGGTGAAGAAGAAAGTACTTGCATTTAGTTGAGGTACTAATCAAGCTAAGATGGTCATATTGATGTGAAGAATCAAATCTATAATGAAGTATTTGATGGAAGTGACTTGATACATTTGGGGTTATTCAAATTTGATGAATGGAATCAAGTCACATGCTCAAGATGGCTATGCTCAAGTGAAAAGATCAACATCAACATGTTAGCACCCTTACTTGATGAAGATTGGAAGGGACGGCATCAATTCAAAAGAACAACTCAAGTGGTACAAATTCATATTTCCGTTTGTCTTGAGTTTAATAGGTATGCCGTATACTATTAAGAGGGATGCATCATGTTGATAGATAATGTTTCATAAGTGCTCAAGCCAACCCATGTGAGTTTTGAGTATTTGAGACACAAAAGAGCTAATCGATTTGTTGTTTGATGCGGCAATACGGGACGTGTCCGGTATTCATACCGGACGTGTCCGTATTTGTCCAAAGAAATGTAAAATTGTTGTTCTCGGGTTGGTTAGTCGGGAGTTCCGGCGTAGGTCGGAGTTCCGACGGTCGGAGTCCCGGCATGGGTCGGGAGTTCCGGCGTCGTCGCCTTCAACCGACTTGGAGGGTTCTTCGTCTGGTCATACCGGACGTGTCCGGATTATATACCGGACGTGTCCGGTATGGATGACCGTAAGCCAACGGCTAGTTTTCAAAAGCCGTGAGGGTCGGGAGTTCCGACGTATGTCGGAGTTCCGACGGTCGGAGTTCCGACATATGTCGGGAGTTCCGACACCTCACTAACTTTAACTCAGTTACATGTTTTTCAAAATTACTGAGGGTCGGGGGTTCCGACTTGAGTCAGGAGTTCCGACGGTCGGAAGTCCCGACATTCTTCGGGAGTTCCGATGCCTCACAACATCACTGTAACTTAGTTACCGTTGGCGCAGTCTGAGTCATACCGGACGTGTCCGGTATGCATACCGGACGTGTCCGGTATTGCAACGGCTATAAAACGGCTAGTTTTTCAAGGGGGCTATAAATACCCCCAAGCCTCCACCTTTGGATGCTGCTGATTCTGCTGAGATAGACACACGTTTTTTAGCCTTGCCAACTCTCCTAAACCCTCTCTTAGTGAGTGTGTGATCCAAATTACAAAATCAATTTGTGGGTTAAGAGAGATTTGAAAAGAGAGCAAGCCACCACTTGAGCACTTGTGCATATTGTCAATCTCGTGATTCGCATTTGTTACTCTTGGACTCTTTGGTCCTAGACGGCTAGGCGTCACGGAGAGCAACCTAGAGATTGTGGTTGCTTCGAAAGTTTAGTAATGGTCGATTCACGCCTCGGAATCAATTAGTGGAAGGAGGAAAAGGAGTTGGAAAAGACTCGGCTAGAGTGACCTTCGTGGTATCCTCTAGGGCTGACCTTCACTGGGTCGCCATGCAGCCCCTCAACGGAGAGTAGGACTCGAACGAGTCCGAACTTTCGATAAAACAAATATCGTGTCTCAATTCGCATTTCATTTGATATTTGTGTTGCTCTAGCACTTGTGCTGAGTTCTCTGTATATCTTGATAGTTAAATTAGGTGCCTGCAGTTTGGTTTGAAGATAGAAATCAAAAGGAGCAAGTTCGGGGCTGATCTGCAGAAATGGTATATCTGGGACACGTCCGATATTTCCTACTGCACTAAAATATTTATTCTCAGTTCTAACTTGATGTTGCAGGGTTGTAGCTTCTAGATATATTCTTTATACCTTGTTTACTCTGTGGCTAACTTGTGAGGGGTGGTAGTACTCTTAATTTGGAGTTTCCATTTTGGAAACTCCCCTTTCTAATTGTTTCCGCATTTAAAGGTGTTAATTTTCAGAAACGCCTATTCACCCCCCTCTAGGCGACATCCTAGGTCCTTTCAATTGGTATCGGAGCGAGGTTCTCACCTAAAGCTTCACCGCCGTGAGAAAAGGATGTCGACGCCTATCGAGTTGGAGCCGGTGCTTCTCCAAAATGATGGTTCAAACTTTCTACCTTGGTCAATACATGTACTCAATGCTTTTAGAGATATTAGTCCTCTTGTTGAGCATATTGTGGATGCAAGCATACCTCTTTCTATAGTTGATTGGAGCAACTACAAAAATTTGTCAAAAGAGGAAGAGATATGCGTGCAACTCAATGCTCAAGCTATTAATATTATTTTGAGTACATTGAGTGTAGAGGTTCAAGATGAGGCAATCTTCAATGGACAACCACCTCCGGAGAGTGCTCATCTCATTTGGACTAGACTTTTTGATTTGTATGGAAAATCCAAATGTGATGATGCACTTGAGATTAAGTCATTGGAAAGTATGTCCATTGTGTCATCATACAGCGAAGAAGCCTCACAAGACCTCAAGAGCACCGAGCCGGAGCAAGAAGTGCAAGCGAAGACATGACGTCTTTGTCATGTCTCGCACACATATCGGGGCGTGTCCGGTATGCCTCCGGACGTGTCCGGTATGGCGAGGCAAGCAGACCAACAAGCAAATGCTTGCAACGATGCTCAAGCCCGATGGCGACCAAGTGATGAGTCAACCTCGGTATCCCATGATACTCATCAGGTTGTGTCTCATGGCCAAGAAAAGCAAGAAGAAGAATAACAAGAAAGATCAAGAAAAGGAGAAAGCACAAGTAGATGATCAAGATAAGAGTGATGTTGAAATTGAAGACAACTACAACCTTGATCATCTCAACCATAAAGACAAGTTCATCATCATGAAGATAGTTGAAAAGAATGATGAGCTTGAAGAAGAGATTGAGAAGCAAGAGCAATCGCTTCAAAATCAAGAAAAGTTTCTCATCTCCAAATTGCAAGAGCTAAAGGCAATAAATGAGAGGTATGAAAAATTATCAATCGAGCATGCTTTAGTTACTAATTCCTCTTCTAGTGTTTCACAACTAGAGAAGGAAAACTTCGAGCTCAAGGCAAGGCTAGATGAACTATCAAGCAAGTATAATGAGCTACAAGCAAATTATGTTCATCTAAAGTGCTCTCATGAGGAAGTAGTAGAATCAAGCATCATGCTTGAGGTGGCTCATGAGGTTGTGATTACATCGGTAAAATTCTCTCAACCTCTCACACATCCGCTCACTAGTACACCATCTCAAATAAATATTTCTTGTACTAATGAGTGTGCTCCTCAAACAAGCCAATCTTCGATTGAGCTAAATCTTATAGAAAACATAGAGCTCAAAGAAGAAGTGCAAAGATTAAAGAAAGATGTGATTCGGTTGAAGGGTAAGGAGAAAGCACAACCTTCTCAAGATAACCGTGATAACATGGTGAAGAAGCTTGAGAAGGGTTCAAACCTTGCTTCCTCCAAAGCCCAACAAAAGAATCACATCTCAAGCAAGGCCAACACAACCAAGAGCAAGAAACATGGAAAAAGGATGTGCTATGGTTGTGGATTGTATGGACATGAGTGGGCTATGTGTCCACACAAGAGTTGGGCCGACAAGGTTGAAGCCGCCAATCAAAAGGCTTCTACCAAGGAGGCCAAGCAAGTGAAGAGTCATGGACAATGTGCTTGTCTCATGAGCAAGAAATTGGGGCATCCTACCAAGAAATACCCAATGAACAAAGAAGCAAGAAAGCAAGCCCAAGTTGCAACTAGAAGATGCTATGGGTGCAATGAGATGGGCCACAAGGTTGATGGATGTCCATACAAGCAAATCAAGCATAGAGCACACAAAGGCCGCATATGCTATGCTTGTAGAAGAAAGGGGCATCTAAGCTATGAATGCCCAAATGGTAAAACTCCTAAGCCAAACACATTTGTTTATAATGATATGCTTAGGAAGACCACAAATGGAGTTAGCACTAGTAAGGTGATGTGTTCACCACAAACTAATGCTAAAGCCATTTGGGTGCCTAAGCACTTATTGACTAACTCAAAAGGACCCAACAAGAGTTGGGTACCAAAGTGTGCTTAGGTTAATGATGTAGGTACTTGGTGATGAGATGGAAGCTTCGGGGTGATTGAGCAAGCAATGTGACAATTTTCACTCAATCTATCAACCAATTCTTATCATAATTCCTTATATGGTTGACCCGAAGATAATTCAATGAATATATCATATATTTCATTCTCACCATTGGTAACAAGTACCTAAACCTTTTAGGATAGCCACTTTGTTCGTTTCATGTTCTATAGTTCACAAATAAGTACATTTGTGAAATAATGAAAGTGGCTAATTAGATTCAATTAAAAAGAATTTTACTTTGTCATATGATGCTTTTAATAATTCTCTAGTAGAGCAATTCATTTATTGAGGTGCAAGTATACAATAAATACTAGAGCTAAACAAGAATCACAAGCAGAGAATTAATTGTCTCTGTCCTGCAAATATCGGACGTGTCCGGTATTACTATCGGACGTGTCCGGTATGGCCAGGGACAGAAAGTCAGTGTTTCTGTTCTGTGTATTCCAGACGTGTCCGGTATACAACCGGACGTGTCCGGTATTACAGGAACCAGAACACAAATTAAATTGCAACTGAGTCTTTGATTAATATATGATTCATAAATCTCTAATTTACTCAGAAGCTTGTGATTTATTAAATCTAAGTGGATTGTGAGCATCTCCCGAACTCAATTTTAAATATGGCAAATTACTTTGTGTTGGTCAAAATAGAAAATTGACTCCCAAATTCTTAAAAGAATAAAGTGATTGTTGAAAGTCATTCAAATTACTTGTGGTACTTATTTAGGGGGAGCTCAGTTTCTATTTTGCACCATTGTAGACTAACAAATTTATCTAGCATTATTTGTAGTCCTTTGGATGAAAATTGATTTCATATATGGTATGATTATTTGACAAGTGAGGTCAACATGATGTTGTCATGCCATGTATTATCTCAGTGGTGATATTGTGGGCTCAAGGCAAAGGTATGTATTTACATACATGCATTGTAAGTGCATCTAAGGCCCTTTATATGCTAGTGTGTGCATTTGTGTGATATAGGATAGATGTTTTACAAAATCCCTAAGTAGCATGTGTAGGTGGTGTGGTTTTTGGGTCTTTGTGACCTAGTCATGTCATATTGTGATTGTTGCTACCCTTGGTTGATTATTTGCCTAATCACATGTGACATGGCTCTCTCAAGTCTATAAATATCCCTATGTCCCACTAAAATCTCTCAAATTTTGAAAATCATAAATTTGTCAAATATTCGAAAAAGAGAAAATCAATTCTTGGCTAATTCATGTCCCCTAAGTGAGAATCCTAAGCCTATTTCAATTAATGCAAATATTATGCCTAGGAAGGTTTGTCATGGTACCCTATTGGTTAGTATTGCAAAAATATTCCGCTATTCATACTAAGGCTATGCCTAAGTATGTTGCGTCTAACATGGGAGGACCCAAACTAGTTTGGGTACCATCGAAAAGTGGATGATCGTTTGTAGGTACCATGGCATTGGAGACTTGATTCAATGGAATTATTATTGTTCATCTTATGTTGAGTCAAGTATTGAAGCCTAGTGCAATTCTATCCCAATGCCAAGTCAAAATTGAGTGAAGTCCATATGCTATCAACATACAAGTGTCATATTCAAGTTGTAGGAATTTATTGATATATTTGAAGGCATGCAAATAAGTGGAGTTGAAGCTTGCAAAGATGATCATAAGCTATCAAGGTATATCTCTTGTTGATCAAAGTTTATTTGGGTGCATATGAGTTAATTGAATTGGATACATATGCATATGTTGCTTGCTATGAGATGTTTGAATGGATTAAATGCTTAAGTAATCAAGTTTGAAGTTGGTTTGATTGGATATGTTCATAAGATTTCTTCTAGTAAGTGGTGTGAATGGACATATGTCTTGTGAGAGTATTCAAACAAATTGATTTCAAGTTTGGTTCAATTTGGAGAAAAATGGCTCAATTATTGAAATCTGCCCAATATTGAAAATCTAAGCTAGCAGTGATCAGAGACATGTTTGAGTAATCAAATCTATTTGTATTGGCTTGAAATTTGGTCTGCATGCTCTACACTTATGGTATTAGTTGCTGTGCAAATTTCATGAGATTTGGATAAGTGATACTTCGGATTTGGAGTAGATCTTGTCAGCTATAGTGCAGCAGTTTTCAGCATGTACCTGTGTGGAAAGATATGAAATCTGGTAGCAATATAGAAGTCCAAAGAAGCTCAAATTTTTACAGCTACTAGAAGACTTAGTGTGTCACATCTTCACCAAATTTCGTGGTTTTTGGATATGTACTTTGGGAGATATGATTTATTCTTTGAAGAGTACAGAATCTGCCAGGAAAGTGACAATTATCGGATTGATCAAAAGTCACTTAGATTCAAAGGTCCACAAATTAGAATCATATCTATAAGTGATTGAGGTACCTATGTTTTGGTTTTGGTTTGAGATAGAAGCATGACAAATGATGAGTACAAGACAATTTATTTGAAGAGTGTATCTAGTACACATTTGGTACTCAAGCTAGAGATCAAGACCAAGATCAAGATGAAGATGGAGTTTAAATTCTAGTGATAATTGGAGATCTTTTGATAGAAAGAAAAGGACTTAAACAAGTAGAAAGAAAAGGACTTAAAGAATGATTTAAAGTTATTCATCAAATTAAGTCCAACAATATGGATCAATCAAACAAAATCTTTCAAGTGGATCAAGTGATTTTCTTTCAAGTTATTTCAAGTGAGTATCAAGGATGGTTCTTTGGAGAGAGGTCACTTCGCTCTAGGCTTGGATGGCTAAAATCTAAGTGGTAATCTAAAAGGGACATTTGAGGTACTTGGTTGAAGAAAATCAAGAGATTGGTCTAAAAAGCAAGCAACACCCAAAGAGAACAAGTCATAAAATTTCAAGTGGTATCATGAAATTTCAAGTGGTATTACAAGTGGTGCATCTTTCAGTTCTCTCAAGCAAACAATGATCAAAGAAGAAGCAAGCCAACCACAACAAGAAAAGTGCACTTGATCATTAGTGATTCTCAATTCATATGGGTGAAGAATAGGAATTCAAAGAATTGGTATCTATTGGTCTTCACCAAGCTTATAATTGGACTTCATGGTGCTACTGGAGAAATGAATTGAAATCTATATGACTATCTTCCTCTCCAACATAGCAAAGGTATCATTGTATTGTGCATGATCATTTTTCATCCCTTACTAGTATGCGGTTAGTGCATATAGTACATGCTTATAGGATCATGCACTACAAATGAAAATTTTTAGATTCATAGACTACCACTATTGCCTGAATGATTATATGATCTAGTGGTTAGTGTATGAGTTTGTTTATGAGCTAGTAAACCCATGTACTTGATCTTTTTTGAATTGCAAACAAGTGACAAGTACAACCTCTTTAAGATGACAAAGGGGGAGAGGTTAATACAAAGAGGGAGAGATTTGTACAAAGTTTGAACCTTAAGCACCCTTTGTGCTTTGTGTGACCCTTTGTGGCGATAGATGACAAAGGGGGAGAGATATGATTAAAGCTTAAGGAGGAGAGAGATGAAAGCTTAAGGGGGAGAGATATGTTTAAAGCTTCAGGAGTGCAACCTTGTGTCTAGCTATGACAAGGGGAGAGATATGCTTGAGAAATCTTTGAGATGAGTGCTATGTGTGTGATATTTATGAAAGTAGGGGGAGAGATATGATTAAAGCTTAAGGAGGAGAGAGATGAAAGCTTAAGGGGGAGAGATATGTTTAAAGCTTCAGGAGTGCAACATTGTGTCTAGCTATGACAAGGGGAGAGATATGCTTGAGAAATCTTTGAGATGAGTGCTATGTGTGTGATATATATGATGTATTTACTTTCATAAGGACCATGCATGTTTTAGAGTGACTTTGTATGGTGTGATGCTTTTTGTTTAGTCTTGTGTGATATATCATGTCATATGCATCATGGTTTTTATTTTGACACACACATGCACCCCACGGATGCAATGATTTAGGGGGGAGTCTCCTATATGTTTTAGTATGTGCAATTAACAAATCGAGGTCATTTTGTGAATTCTAATCATAAGCACATATTAAGGAGGAGCCTCTCATAAATCATTGAACCCAAAATCTTAAATGTTTATATTCTTTTGTAAGCTTTAATCAAGTTGTCATCAATCACCAAAAAAGGGGAGATTGAAAGTGCATCTAGCCCTTTAGTGGGTTTTGGATGATTGAATGACAACATGATTAAAGGTCTAACCCGTTTGCTAAGTGTGAACAGGTAATAGGTTATCTCACAGATACTTAATGAAAAGCCAAAATGATGTGTTGTTGTATAAACAATCTAGTTCAAGCATAAGACAACAATGCAAATGAAACTCATACAAAGGCTTATCTATTGTGGGATTTCATGTACTATGTGAAAGCAAGCTCATTAGAATTAATTAATGAGACATGAGGGATTGCATATGGAATGGTCTCTTAAGTGAAGCTTGCTAAATTAAAATGAAAAAGATAACAATACATATGAATGGATGATTCAACACAAGATGTGACTTGATGGCTTGAGATGGTGAAGATAGCAAGGAAAGGCTTCGAGGTACTAAGCAAGGGTGAAGGGCAAGCGACGGCTTGGCGGCCGAAGAACCTAGCTAGGGTGAAGAAGAAAGTACTTGCATTTAGTTGAGGTACTAATCAAGCTAAGATGGTCATATTGATGTGAAGAATCAAATCTATAATGAAGTATTTGATGGAAGTGACTTGATACATTTGGCGTTATTCAAATTTGATGAATGGAATCAAGTCACATGCTCAAGATGGCTATGCTCAAGTGAAAAGATCAACATCAACATGTTAGCACCCTTACTTGATGAAGATTGGAAGGGACGGCATCAATTCAAAAGAACAACTCAAGTGGTACAAATTCATATTTCCGTTTGTCTTGAGTTTAATAGGTATGCCGTACTATTAAGAGGGATGCATCATGTTGATAGATAATGTTTCATAAGTGCTCAAGCCAACCCATGTGAGTTTTGAGTATTTGAGAGACAAAAGAGCTAACTGATTTGTTGTTTGATGCAGCAATACGGGACGTGTCCGGTATTCATACCGGACGTGTCCGTATTTGTCCAACAACTGTAAAATTGTTGTTCTCGGGTTTGTTAGTCGGGAGTTCCGGCGTGGGTCGGGAGTTCCGACGGTCGGAAATCCGGCATGGGTCGGGAGTTCCGGCGTGTCGCCTTCAACTAACTTGGAGGGTTCTCTGTCACTGGTCATACCGGGACGTGTCCGGTATTAATACCGGACGTGTCCGGTATGGATGACCGAAGCCAACGGCTAGTTTTCAAAAAGCCGTGAGGGTCGGGAGTTCCGGCGTATGTCGGGAGTTCCGACGGTCGAGTTCCGACATATGTCGGGAGTTCCGACACCTCACTAACTTTAACTCGTTACATGTTTTCAAAATTACGAGGTCGGGGTTCCGACTTGAGTCGAGTTACGGCGGTCGGAAGTCCCGACATTCTTCGGGAGTTCCGATGCCTCACAACATCATCAGAACTTAGTTACCGTTGGCGCGATCTCGAGTCATACCGGGACGTGTCCGGTATGCATACCGAACGTGTCCGGTATTGCAACGGCTATAAAAGCGGCTAGTTTTTCAAGGGGCTATAAATACCCCAAGCCTCCACCTTTGGATCTTTGCTGATTCTGCCGAGATAGACACACGTTTTTTAGCCTTGCCAACTCTCCTAAACCCTCTCTTAGTGAGTGTGATCCAAATTACAAAATCAATTTGTGGGTTAAGAGAGAATTTGAAAAAGAGAGCAAGCCACCACTTGAGCACTTGTGCATATTGTCAATCTCGTGATTCGCATTTGTTACTCTTGGACTCTTGGTCCTGAGCGGCTAGGCGTCACGGAGAGCAACCTAGAGATTGTGGTTGCTTCGGAAAGTTTGTAGCAGTCCGATTCCGCCGCCTCGGAATCAATTAGTGGAAGGAGGAAAAGGAGTTGGAAAAGACTCGGCTAGAGTGACCTTCGTGGTATCCTCTAGGGCTGACCTTGTTTGGGTCGCCTGCAGCCCCTCAACGGAGAGTAGGACTCGAACGAGTCCGAACTTCGATAAAACAAATATCGTGTCTCAATTAGCATTTCATTTGATATTTGTGTTGCTCTAGCACTTGTGCAGAGTTCTCTGTATATCTTGATAGTTAAATTAGGTGCCTGCAGTTTGGTTTGAAGATAGAAATCAAAAGGAGCAAGTTCGGGGCTGATCTGCGAAATCGTGTATCTGGGACACGTCCGGTATTCATCTCGGACACGTCCGGTATTTCCTACTGCACTAAAAATATTTATTCTCTGTTCTAACTTGATGTTGCAGGGTTGTAGCTTCTAGATATATTCTTTATACCTTGTTTACTCTGTGGCTAACTTGTGAGGGGTGGTAGTACTCTTAATTTGGAGTTTCCATTTTGGAAACTCCCCTTTCTAATTGTTTCCGCATTTAAAGGTGTTAATTTTCAGAAACGCCTATTCACCCCCCCTCTAGGCGACATCCTAGGTCCTTTCAATACCACAAGAGGTCGCTGAGCACGCACTACGCCTCGTCCTAGGATCAAAGCCTGCCAAACAGCGCCTGCGTCGCTTCGACAACAAGAGGTGTAGGGCCATAGGCGAGGAGATCACCAAACTCCTGGCAGCCAGATTCATCAGAGAGGTATACAACTCCGACTGGCTTGCCAATCCTGTTCTTGTTAAAAAGAAGACCAGAAAATGGAGAATGTGCGTTGATTATACTGGCCTCAACAAGGCGTGTCCAAAGGACCACTTTCCTTTGCCGCGCATAGACCAGATAGTCTACTCCACCTCACGGTGTGAGATCCTCTCCTTTCTGGATGCCTACTCAGGCTATCACCAGATTGCGATGAAAGAGTCCGATCAACTCACAATCTCGATCATCACCTCGTATGGTTTGTACTGCTACGTAACCATGCCTTTCATCCTAAAGAACGCTGGTGCCACCTATCAGCGTTGCATGCAGCAATGCTTTGCCGATCAAATTGACCCGCTTGACCAACCTGATCAAGTTGACCTGCCAAAACCAACAATCACCGTCTATGTTGATGACATAGTGGTCAAAATGGCTCAAGCTTATGACCTGATCGCAAACTTGGCCGCGACATTCACGAACCTCCGAAGGTTCCACATCAAACTGAATCCCGAGAAATGTATTTTTGGGGTTCTAAAGGGGAAGCTGCTTTGATACATCATGTCCCAACGCGGCATCGAGGCCAACCTCAAGAAAGTCATGGCCATCTCCAACATGGGCCCTATACGCAACGTCAAGGGTGTACAAAGGCTCACCGGCTGTCTGGTCGCCCTGAGCCGGTTCATCTCCTAGCTTGGCGAGCAAGGGATGCCTCTTTACAAGCTTCTCAAAAGAACGGATGCCTTCGTCTGGACTGAGGAAGCGCAGCAGGCTTTGGAGAGCCTCAAAGCATCACTGATGTCAGCCCCAATCCTCATCGCTCCCGAATGGGGAGAACCCCTCCTCCTCAACGTCCCAGCAAGCAACCACGTGGTAAGTGCCGCCCTAGTCGTCAAAAGGGAGGAGCTGGGACACCACCTTAAGGTCCAATGACCTGTATACTTCATCGGGGAGGTACTCACCGACCCCAAGGTCCGGTACCCTCAGGTGCGAAAACTCTTGTATACCGTGCTAATGGTGACCCAGAAGCTCCTACACTACTTCACCGACCATGAAGTCTTAGTCGTCACTTCATACCCGCTCGGAGATATCATCCACAATCGCGATGCCGCAGGATGAATCTCCAAGTGGGCACTCGAGCTAATGGGCCACGACATCAGGTATATCCCCCGTACTGCTATTAAGTCTCAGGATCTCATGGATTTTGTCGCCGAATGGACGAAGGTCCAGCTCCTGACCCCAGACATCACCCATAAGTACTGGATGATGTACTTCGATGGGTCCGTAATGGGGATCGGCTCTGGCGCTGGAGTGGCTCTGATCTCCCTGGATGGGAGTAGGCTCCGCTACGCAATCCACCTCCACTTTTTTGCCTCAAACAATGCTGCGGAGTACGAGGCCCTCATCAACGGGCTACGCATTGCCATCGAGCTCGGCGCTACGCGACTCTACGTTCACGATGACTCAGAGCTGGTCGTTGACCAAGTCATGAAGGAGTCCTCCTGCAAAAGCCCCATCATGGTAGCATACTGCCAGGAGGTGTGCAAGCTCAAGGACAAATTCTAGGGGATCGAGCTACACCATGTCCCCCAAAAGGACAACGATACCGCCAATTTTCTCACAAAATTGGCTGCCAGGCGGGCTCCATCTCCGAATGGGGGTCTTCATCAACGACTTAAACGAACCATCTGCCCGCATCCTAGAAGGTCCAATCTAGACACACTCCAACTTTGACCCGACGCTCAGGGGCTCTGACCCCAGTGCCAACCTGGCGCTCAAGGGCTCCGACCCCAGCGCCCCCATGACGACGTCGCCTGACGACGACACCATGATGGCACTCGATCCAACCGACTGGAGATCGCCACTACTCACCTAACTCCTCAAGGAGGTTCTCCCACCAGAGAGGACCAAAGCACGACAAATCACTCGACGCACCAAGACATTCACCGCTATCGGTGATGAACTCTTCAAGCGAAGTCAGTCAGGAGTACTCATGAAGTGCATTCCAACCGAGCAAGGCAAGCAGCTCCTCCTCGAGGTCCATGTCGGAATCTGTGGACACCATGAGGCCCCAAGGTCAATGGTTAGAAAAGCATTTCATCAAGGCTTTTACTGGCCCACCACGCTATGAGATGCAGAGGAGGTCGTCCGCAGGTGTGAGGGATGCCAGTTCTACGCTCGGAAACCTCATTTGCTGGTGCAGGAGCTCCAAACCATACCCATCACTTGGTTGTTCATGGTCTAGGGCCTCAACATGGCAGCACCCCTCAAAAAGGGCCCGGGCGGCTTCACTCACCTGCTCATAGCGGTCGACAAATTCACCAAGTGGATAGAGGCCAAGCCCATCACCAACATCCTCTTAGAAGAGGTGATCAAATTCTTCCTCGACTTCATCTATCGGTTCGGCGTTCCTAACTGTATCATCACTGACCATGGAACTAACTTCACCAAGAAGAAGTTCCTGGACTTCAGTGATGGATATGGCATCAGGATCGACTGGGCCTCGGTCGGACATCCACGTACTAACGGTCAGGTCGAGTGTGCCAATGGCATGGTCCTCCAAGGACTTAAGACACGCATCTTCGACCGACTCAACAAGTAAGCCAGGCGATGGGTTGCAGAGGTCCCAGCGATCCTCTGGAGCCTGAGAACGACCATGAACTGATCCATAGGGTTCACACCCTTCTTCTTGGCCTATGGAGCTGAAGCAGTGCTGCACTCCGACATCAACCACGGCACCCCAAGAGTGAAGGCCTTCGACCGCAACCGAGCCACGGAGGCTCAACAAGATGCAGTCGACCTGTTCGAGGAGGCCCATGAGACGACCGTCATCTGCTCTGCTCGCTAGCAGCAGACCCTCCGTAGGTACCATGAGAGGAAAATCAGAGGAAGGATCCTCGAGGTCGGAGACCTCATGCTTCGAAGGACCCAATCGACCAAGGAGAAGCACAAACTCTCTCCGCCATGGGAAGGACCCTACACGGTGACTGAAGTGATCCGACCGGGCACCTACCAACTAAAGGATGACAACGGCAACGTTCTCACCAACACTTGGAACATCGAACAGTTATGTCGTTTCTTCCCTTAAAAATTCAGTCTTACCGTTTTCTTTCATTCAACGTTCGCTCCTACAAAGCACTCCGGCCCGAACACTTTTGTCCTGGGTCACTCGGGGGCTCCATGGGGGTGCGATACCACCCCTCTTTTTTACCATCATATGGTAAATGCTTTTTTACTTGAACGAAAGGGTAGTCCGTTCCTTCAATTACCTTATGTAACTTTGCTTTAAACATTCCGACCGATCGCACCCCGCCACTACCTACAATTATGAGCAGCTGAGCCTCATGGGCCACGCCTGAGCTCTTAAGGGTGCAGCCTATGGGATGAACAGGCAGGTGCGAAAAAGAAAGAATAAAATAGAGCTATGCTAGGGTAAAAACAAGGAAAGGATGGGACAAGCTTCCCCGAACAAAGTGATTCCATCACAAAAAACAAAGTTGTTGTATTCATGGATACACAAAAAACATTTACACAAGGAGCTCCACCATGAACTTATCCTTTACATATGCTAAGTATTTCTACTCTAATTTCTACTGCAGCTGCCCGAGGCATCGACTATCGGCATGACCGACAAAGACGAGGGCTGCTCGTTATCTGACGGGACAACGTTTGGCTCGGTCGGAGGTGGGGCGACGTTCACTTCTGACCCGGGCTCCACCCCATCTGCGGGCTGGGCGATGTCCTCTTGGTGCGCTCCTTCAGCCACGTTTGCATGGCGAGCCTCCATCACCCATTGCACAGAGACTTGCTCTACCACCAACTATGCGTGCGGCAGCAAGCTCTCCCCGAGCGCATGGATGGCATCCGAGCTCCAACCATCGGCGTACCTGTTGTAGATAGCAGCGAAGTCCAAGTCTGAGTGGTGTGTCACCACCGAAGTCAGCACCCCCGATGTTCCATAGAACATCCCATCGGAGATGAGGGCCCGAACCTCATCCGGGACCTCTGCCAGTCGGATGGCGGGCGTGTTGGTGCTCGGCACTGACACAAAGACCTCCAAGATGATGACCTAGGCGACGTTGCAGAGCTGGTCAAGCTCCCCCTCGAGAGCACATCACTCTTCAAGGGACTTGGCCAGCGCCTTCGCGTTCCGACCAACCGTTGTCTTAGCTGTCTCCAGGTCCTGCTCCAGCGACCCAACCTTTCCGCCCAGCTCTGGAAGAAGGATGACAAGCTCAGAAGCAAACTAAGGAAGAAACCAAGACACCAAAAATAGAATAGGTACATACTGAGGCGGATGCTCTCTAGGATGGAAAGTCCTTCCTCCTACCGAGTCACCTACTCGCGCAACTGAGCATTTGACTATTCCAGCCCCAGCACCTGGCCCTAGAGCGCGAGCACTTCCTGGTCGATCTCCGACCGGGCCTTCCGCTCTGACCCAGGCCTCCAGGGACTCCTAGAGCACCACCTTGGTCTCCGCCTAGGACTTCTGGAGCACCACCTCGGTCTTCGCCTGGTGGACCTTCGTTGCCTCAAGTCCCTACTCAGCGGCGGTCGCCCACTCCACCATGAACCGTTCTGCCACCCGCGACTCTGGCGCCTTGGCCGCTCGATCTTGAGACTCACGATGGGTGAACTCCAGCTAGCGCTCGAGCTCGGCGACCCGCCACAACGCCATGGCCCCCCGCTCCATCCGAGCATGCTCTTCCTGGAGAAAACGGGGTTTGCGGCTCGACATCTCCTCCAAGCCCTGCAAAGCAAAAAGCAGGCATGCTGAGACAAACCGTTGAAAGACCAAGGAGTCAGGGATGAACGTAGAAGACTTACCTCGACGATATGGGGTATGTCGATCGTAACCGCCTATTGGATGGCCATGACTTGCTCCAAGGCCCCCTCAAGCCTTTCCCTGGTTTAGGCGAGATCGGACTCCATCGTGTGTCCTCTCCCCCAAGCATGTATTAGAGCTGATCCTCCTGCTCTTCCCAAAGGATGAACTGAACCTTCCTCAGATCGCTGGGGCAGGGCCACAATAGGTTGGTCGCCCCCAGCCTGCTGGAAGGCCTAGCCGACGATTGGACCACCGCCAGCCCCTGACGACGGTGCCGGTGGCTCCACTCGGTCACCTGCTTCATCGTCGAGAGGACCTCCACTACCTCGACTTCATGGCCCACCAATGGACGTTCCGCCTTGGCTGACCGCGTTGCCCCCTAACACTTCCAGCTTCGACCGGGAGGGCGAGCCGTGCGGCCCTCCGACCAGCGAGGCAGGGAGCCCGGTCTCCCTCCCCTCTTTCACCGTAGCCGGTGCGAGAGGGATCTCGAGGGTTACCTTTGACCCCACCTTCTTCGTCAACACCGGGATCATCGCCAACACCACCGCCGCTGCCGTCATACTTTCAACCATCCTGGAGGGCGCAGCCCTTGGGAGGGAAGGTCGCACCGCCACCGCCCTACTCTCCTCGCCAATCATCACGGCACGCTACAAGGTGGGCCTCCACTCCTCCCACACGGAAGGCGGGGCGATGCTAAACCCCAGGAATATCAGGCTGCTATCAAAAAGAACAGGTTAGTCGCACCCTAAAAACTCAACTATGAGATCAAACAACACATACCAGGACGTAAGCGGCAGGACTTTGAAGCCCCGAACTACTGGCAATGGACCCGCTGGATGAGGACCGCTCATGGGCCGCGACCCACGCCCCCTCGCTTCGACCGTGGGGGAGTCGACCCAGTCGGTTCCTGACTGGCTGGCGCATCTCCACGACTACCGGCTCGAGGCGCGCCCATCGGAGCAGCTGGCGGAGCATCCCCCCACTAAGGGTCACGCGATGCGCCGGCCCCGAAGACACGCGGGTGCGAGCCTGATCCTTCAACCGCCTAGACTGCCCCGCCGCACCCGGAGTAGGTGGGGACAAGGCCAGCGACGCCTCCGAAGGGCGCGACGACCGCGTCCGCTTTGCCTCCCGCTCGCCGACAGCGTCCGAGCTGGCGGTGCGCTTCCTTGGCGCGGGAACATCACCGTGCCTCTTCACATCCCGCCCGCCACTAGCAGACGTGGCCACAGGCTCACGGCACTCCACCGAGGTCACGATAACCTCCCTGTCTCCCTCATCCTTGGAGGAGATCACATCGTCACCCATCTCTGTGGGGTCCTCCATCTCAAGCTCGCTGTAACAGAACCGACCAATTATATGAAATTAAGTAAGAAAATCATCCGCCAGAGCAGACCATTTAGCAAACTTAAGCCTGTATAACTCGGTAGTCCGTGAAATCACGAAGGATTTCAAACCAACTCGCATACCAGCCAAGATCGTAATAAGTTTAGCGGTCACCATCATATATTACATAAAATTTTGCATCTCAGATACATCAAAGTTTAAACATAGTTATTACAAAACGAGTTCAAATAGAAGTAGCGGAAGCCATTTGTTCAAAACCACACACTCACACAGAGTGCAAATACAGTGCCAGCTAATGATCATCTCCAACAAAAGCATCAGACGAGATGTAAGGAATGACCATGCCCATGGTCCTAAGCATCACCCATCGCAGGATAAAGGCAGTTGATACAGTAGCCGTAATACATCTGCCCATCTGCAACAAGTGGGAATAAAACCCTGAGTATGAGAAGGTACTCAGCTAGACTTACCCGACATAACCAAAAATAAAGTGACACCAAGGATTGTGAAGGGCTTTATAGTAGGGTAGCTGACTCATTTGCAAAAAGCGGCATTTTTAGTATTTCAAGAACCTTTCCAAAAGCATTATTGTCAAGTTAATTATTATTAACCTATCGACTACATTTGCACCTATACTAGAGCAAACATGTGATTAAACAAATAATGATAACCAATGATCATTAACAACTTTCATAAGGTCATATTCATTATAACTGTCCAAGTGTTCCATCAACATTACTACGATGAAGTCACTCAAGTCAAGTGCTCACTATCCAGGAGCGATGGTGATTCGAATCGATTCCTAACCAGCTGGTGATTTATTCCTTACACAAACCTCACTCACCCGCTAAAGTGAGGTATCGGTCACCGAGTCAACTATCCAGGAATCTCGAGTTTGCCAGGAACCACATGTACCCGGGGGCCGACCGACTGCTCTTTGGTCTTATCTTTGCACCCCCGTGTCCTACCACAAGTGCTCCGGCACAGTGCGCTGCGGGCAATCTACTCGGCCCAAATAATCTCCTAGCTTCGGGGTCGAAAGGTACTTTATTCGGCTAGCTAAATATAAGGCATGCGTTCAACATGACCTGAGGCCCAACAACGGTCGGTCCTTAATCGACACAGACGGAAAGCACTACAGTCCAAAACTCTGTAAGTCTCCGTTCGGTCTCAACTTCAATTAACACTTAGTTATACCATGACTACATAGTTCTCCAAGCAGATCTAGGTAACCACCTATAGCTCGCAGGTGACAAGAAATCACCCGACTTCTACTGGTCTAAGCCAGCTAAGCATTGACTCGACTGCGGATACCAGGGTAACAAGGATATAGTATAACAAAGGTAGACAAGGTATAATGCAGCAACGGTTGCAAACAACTCCTGAACATAATGCATCAATTAAAGTAAAGCATTTAATTAATAATTGCAAACCGGGGAGAAAAATGCTCCGAGGCTTGCCTCTCTCGAAGGAGCTCGGGCGGTGATCGGGGCACTCCGAAAGTTCCTCAACGTCCTCCTCGTCTGCTTCGGTCACTTCCTACGGCTGCACCTCGAGCTGCTCCTTGGGCTCCTCGGGTATGACAACTGGGCTCTCGGTTTGCGATCCAGTATGATGCAGGTGCGTAAGTGCTTATGCAAAAGTTGCATCGGATGAAATGAGCACAATGGATATGCTTGAATGCAAGGTAGTCAACATCATCTAAGAACATGTACTACAAGCACATGTCATCTACTGCATTCTCTTCTACTACTAATATGCTAAGTCAACACATCTCATTAAATGCTTCAAAGATACACCAAAGCTTCACTAATTCCTTAATCATGCATAAAGCATCATTTGATTAAACCCTAATTAATAATAGGTTTGAATAGCAACATCTATTTTTATAGCTTAGAAAAATCTTATAAAATTACCATAGCACAGTACTACCCTAAGTAGTCTACCATCAGATTTTATGGCATTTGGATAAGTGGAATAGCCTACACAAAAATGACAAGCTATGGCATAATTATGAACATGAAAATATTTTGTACTGTGAAAAGTGTCAAACAACAGATGTAATATTTTTCCTATGTTCTACACAGCAAATAATCACTGTACAAAAATTATCACATGCATGTTTTATACAAATTTTGCTCTCTAGCAAAAATAACAAAAATCAGCCATTAAAGGCACTTGAACTACACCTCATACTCTTTCTACAGGACATGCATGGAATATATTTTTCACAGGAAGTACATTACACAAGAAGAGTAACAAACTTAGAATCATATTTTTCTGATCTTTCTATGATTTATTATGACTTTCTCAAGAAAACAGCAATTTCAATGATTAAATAAAACTCCACAGAAAAGTATCTCAAGAATGACATGCAATATTTTTATCATGTAGATCTGGTGACAAGAAGCACAACAAAATTTGTTTCACCATTTTTGGAGCAATATAACTGGAGATATACATTTTACAAGCTTTGTAAATCAATTTCTGAAATCATTTTCTTTAATACTGAAATGCCACCGACCCAAAACCGCTAGGGTGCACCCGGTCTGCATGTACCCAGAGGGGCTGCCAGTGCGGAGCCAGCGGTCAAGTTGGACCCACGCGTCGGTAGAGCCGAGCGGGGGCCGTCGTTGACCGGCCGGCTCTCGCCGCCGGTGAGCTTGCTGGCGGTGAGGTCACCACCAGGGGCTCTCCGCGACGAGGCGGACCCGATGCACCAAGAACGGGCAAGGGAGAAGCTCAGAAGGAAGCTCGGCGGCGCACATGGTGGGTCGGAGGCGCGGCTCATCGATGGTCGGCCATCTCCGGCCGAGAAGGGGCGCGAGAGGTGGTGTTGGAGCTTCACCGACCTCGTGCGGTGTTCGTGCGCGCGAAGGGAGAGCGAGAAGGAGGACGGAGGGGCAAGGTCCACGGAGCGGAGTGCTTCGGCGAGCTCGGCCACAACTCCGGCGAGAGATTCCCAGGGAGAGGGAGCTTCTCACGGCTTACCGAGGCGAGCACGAGGTGCGCGAGGAGGAGGCGGAGCTGCGGGCGAGATGGAGGGTTCCACGGCGAGCTAGGACGACCGGGCGAGCTACTTCCGACGAGGCGCGGCGCGCGGTGGCGAAGGCGGACATGCGCCACTGCTATTGCTGCTACTGAGCGAGCGAGAGAGTGGAGCGGGAGCGCCTTGCGGGTCAGGGTGAAGATGAAGGCGAAGCGTGGGCGAGGCGGTGGGTGGCTCGTCATGGCGTCGTCGCGCCGCCGACGCATGGCGCCACACCATGCGGCGAAAGCTACCTCGACGCATAATCGGCGCGTCTTGGCGTGAATGAGCGCGGCGAGCGAGAGCAGGGGAGCGACGTGGAGGCAGGCCAGGCCGGCCTGAGCGGCTGGGCCAAAAGCGAGGCGACGGCCCAGTAAAGTGAAATGATGATTTTATTTTTTTAATTTCAATTCTTTTTTTTCCTTCAAAGCAAATTTTGAGTAATTTCAAAGCAGTTTCAAAAGTTGGTGTAAAAATGAAAGTTGTTCCATTTTTCAAGATCTACAACTTTGCTTTTATGACCAAAGTCCAATTCTAGATAGATTTTGAATTACAAAATAAAATCGATATTAACTCAAAACCCTAATTTTGGAGAATTATTTTTAAAGGCAAAATTTGGTAAAAATTTAAATATGAACTTTGCTCCAGATTGTATCCTAAATATTCATAAGCTATCTTAGTGATCACAACAAGAATCATGGCATCCAAACATGAGCATGGCATTTCACATTGTTTGAAACATGAATGAATTTCAATCACTTAAGCATCACATGAAATGATACTTCATTTCTTTCGAAATGAAATGCATGAATGATGCTTATGCATGAGGTGATGATGATTATGTTCATGGGATGGAATGTTAGTGCATGCTTAACACCGAGGTGTTACAGCCCTCCCCCTTATAAAAATCTCGTCCCGAGATTTGTGTTATGAACCATTTGTTATAAAAATCTTCATAAGCTTTTTGTAGATATTCTCCCGTTTCCCAAGTTGCATCCCCTCATCATGATGATTCCACTGTATCTTGTATGTTTTCACCACACTATTCTCGAGTAGCACATTCTTTAGTGTCTAACACACGGACCAGTTGCTCACGATACACCAAATCTGATTTGAGTTGGATGCCTCGAGGTTCTATTCTTTCCTCCGGAACACGCAAACACTTCTTGAGATGTGATACATGGAAAACTAGGAAGACGGTACTCATTGTCTCAGGTAACTCTAACTTATAAGCTACTGGACCTCTTCTTTCCAAGATCTTGTATGGTCCTACAAATCTAGCGGCAAGCTTTCTCCGAACTCCAAACCGTTTCTTCTTCATTGGCGTGACCTTCAGATAAACATAGTCACCAACTTCAAACACAAGGGGTCTCCTTCTTCTGTCTGTATAACTTTTCTAACGCGATTGGGCCGCCTTCATATTTTGCTGGATAATATGAACTTTCTTCTCGGCCTCTTCTACAAAGTCAATGCCATAATACCTTCTATCTCCTGGCTCGACCCAATTTAGTGGTGTTCTACATTTTCTGCCATACAAAGCTTCGAATGGGGCCATCTTGATGCTATCTTGATAACTATTATTGTAAAAAAAATTAGCTAATGGTAACCATGACTCCCATGATCCCCTAGAAGACAACACACAGGCTCTTAACATGTCCTCTAGAACAGCATTCACTCGTTCAGTCTGACCATCTGTCTGAGGATGATAAGAGGTACTACGAATCAAACTAGTTCCTAATCCTTTGTGCAAATGCTCCCAAAAGTGAGCCGTGAACTGTGGCCCTCTATTAGATACTATAGTCTTTGGTATACCATGCAACCTCACAATTTCTACAATATACTTCTCGGCATATTGAGGTGGTCGATAAGTTGTCTTGACAGGTAGGAAATGAGCGGTCTTGGTAAGACGATCCACAATCACCTAAATCGAATCATGTCCCTTTTGAGTAGTGGGCAAACCCGAGATAAAATCCATATTCATATCATCCCACTTCCAACTAGGGACGGACAAAGGTTGCAACAAACCGGCAGGTTTCATATGAATAGCTTTCACTCTACAACACGTGTCACATCTAGCAACATATGCTGTAACTTCTTTCTTCATCTTGGTCCACCAATAATGAGGCCTTAGTTCTTGATACATCTTACTACTTCTCGGATGGATAGATAGCTTAGAAAGGTGAGCTTCATCCATGAGTTTATTCCTAAGCTCTCGATCCTTGGGAACCACAAGACGGTCATCAAACCACAACACGTCCTGTTCATCCACTTTAAAGTGCTTAGACGGTTTTTCTTTTATTTTCTCTTTGATGTGAAATATTCCCTTGTCCGTTTTCTGGCCTTCTATTATCCTACTCTCCAAAGAGCAACTAATCTGAATACTATGTAACACAGCAGGATGCATCAGATCGAACCCATCTTCAAGTAATGGATGCACATTCAAGCAATGTGACTTTCTACTCAAAGCATCTGCCACTACATTGGCCTTTCCAGGATGATATTGCACATTCAAGTTGTAATCTTTGATCAATTCCAACCATCTTCGCTATCTCATGTTCAGCTCTGGTTGGGTAAAGATGTACTTCAGACTCTTGTGATCTGTGAAAATATTGCACACATTACCAAGTAGATAATGTCTTCAAATTTTTAGGGCATGCACAACTACAGAAAGTTCAAGATCATGTGTTGGATAGTTGCCCTCATGCTTTCTCAATTGATGTGAGGCATAAGCAATGACTCTTCCTTCTTGCATAAGGACATAGCCCAATCCAGTTTTTGATGCGTCGCAAAACACATCAAATGGTTTCCCAATGTCCGGTTGTGCTAGAACAGGAGCAGTGGTCAACAGTTCCGCAAGGTGTGGAAAGCTACTTCACACTCCTCTGTCCACACGAACTTGTGATCTTTCTATAGCAGACTTGTCATTGGCTTGGCAATCTTCGAGAAGTTCGGTATAAAATGACGGTAGTAACCGGCTAATCCTTAGAAACTTCTAATCTCAGGAACTGTGGTCGGTGCCTTCCAATCCATAACCTCTTGCACCTTACTTGGATCGACTAAAACTCCATTTTCTGACAAAATGTGACCAAGGAAAGGAACTTTCTTCAACCAGAATTCGCATTTGCTAAACTTAGCATACAACTTATGATCTCTAAGTCTGGTCAAGACAATTCTCAGATGCTCTTCATGATCCTTCTCGTTCTCGGAGTACACCAGAATGTCATCAATGAACACAACCATGAACTTATCCAATTCTGGCATGAAAACTGTATTCATCAAAAACATAAAGTATGCAGGAGCATTTCAAGCCAAAGGACATGACAAGATACTCATACAACCCATATCTGGTGGAAAATGCAGTTTTCGGTATATCTTGTGGCCTAATCTTGATCTGATGATAACCGGATCTCAAATCTATTTTTGAGAACACCTTAGCCTTGGCTAACTGGTCAAATAGAACATCAATATGAGGCAAGGGATACTTACTCTTGATGGTTACAGCATTCAGTGGCCTATAATCCACGCACATTCTCAACGTGCCCTCTTTCTTCTTCTTCTTCATAAATAAGGCGGGACATCCCCATTCAGACTTGCTTGGCCGGATAAACCCCTTTTTTGATAACTCTTCTAGTTGCTTCTTCAGCTTAACTAATTCATCTGGAGGCATCCGATAGGGTCTCCTTGAAATCGGAGCTGTTCCGGGGATTAACTCAATTCCAAATTCAATATCCCTATCTGGCGGAAGACCAGGTAGCTCATCCGGGAATACATCCGGAAACTCACACACTACCGGAATCTGATGAATAGGAATAACTTCAGTAGCACATGTCACACTTATAAGGTCTGTTCTCCGAGGCAATGGTACTTGGAAAGTACCCTCACCCAGGGGATCCTTAAGGGTAAGTACCACTTCTTCACATCTCTATAATCGCTCCCCAATCCTTCATCCAATTCATACCTATAATGACATCCAGAACTAGTCTAGGCATAACTATCAAGTTCACTCGAAACTTTCTGCTACCTAATTCAAGGGTTGCCCCTCGAACCATTCGGTTGGTCAAAACATCAGCCCCTGCTGAACTTATACGGTAACCATAACCCAATTCTGTGCATAGTTGTTCATGTTTCTATGCAAATGCTTGACTCATAAAAGAATGCGATGATCCAGAATCAAATAGAACAACTGTAGGGTTTTCGTTGACAGGAAACTTACTAGCGGTTGCGGGCTCTCCCTCAGGAATCTCATCCATAGTCGTACTATGCACCCGAGCATTATAGGTCTGTTGCTTCTTCTTGGGCGGATAAGGACAGAACCTTGAGAAGTGGCCGGGTTGGTCGCAATTGTAGCAGGGCCCCCTTACTGTACCAGCAGATCCCGCAGCTCCCTTGGAACTGCCTTGTACCGCAGTTGCGGCTACCTTGTTAGACTATACTACCATCTTGTAAGGCTTCTGGGGTCCCCGGAAATTCTGACCTCTCTGCTATGGTGGCTTGAACCTAGCACCAGGTGCAGATGGACGATAGGGAGGACGACCTCCCGTAGGTGCTCTTGCTTGGGATGGACCACCTTCTAGGTCTCTCTTGCGAGTCTTGGCTGCGGTGCTGGCGTTGTTGTTCTTTTCCTGCTTCAGACAATCACTGATGAAGTCATTGAATCTGGCGCGGGTGTTGGTACCCACATGCTTCATCATCTTTGGATTGAGTCCTCTCTTGAAACTGGCGATTCTCTTAGCATCAGTGTCAACCATGTCGGGAGCATAGCGACACAAGTTGTTGAAGGCATGCAAATATTGCGTCACGGTTTTGGTGCCCTGATTCAACGCCAAGAACTCTCCCAACTTCATCTCGGTCAGCCCAGGTGGAATATAAACTCCACGGAAGGTCTCAGCGAACTCTCTCCATGTAATTTGAGCATTTGGGGGAAAGGTTGTGCGATGGTGCTTCCACCCCATTCCCGCTGGTCCTTGCAACTGATGTGCAGCATACTCAGTTTTCAATACCTCAGTCATTCTCAACACACGGAATTTATCTTCCATAGTGTTGATCCATTCTTCAGCATCGAGTGGTTCCGTTGCTTCCTTGAATATTGGTGGCCTGGTGTCCATAAAATCTTTGAAGCTATTGTACTGATTCACCCCAATGCCACCACCCTGATTGTTACAGCGCTGAACATTGTTGGCGATGGTACACAGAAAATCCTCCATGTTCTTCCGGGATTGTTCCGTGTTGCGCTGACTCCCGAGCAACTGTGCGAGGAACACCTCTGGGGTAAACGGGGGAGGAGGTGGCAAATGCGGTTCATGGGGAGGCTCATTGTTGTTGCCGTGGTTTCCACCACCACCACCGGTCCTAGCACCATTAGCACTAGGCTCAGCGGCCTCATACGTGGTACGGCGAGTATTTGTCATCTGCATATTTCAGCAACAAGTAATGATTGAGTGAAGCTATAATAATTGTGAGTGAAGGAAAAATTATGCCGTACTGAATTTACTGGAGAGAATAAATTCATACAATAAAACAGAGGCACAATAATCGCATTCCAATTAAAACAACATCACTAATTAAATTACTTCAACAGCAAACATCGCGTCCAATACACTCGAATTGCCAGCATACATACACTGGACTTTTATGCGTTCAGATATCGCATTACTAGCCAAGTTCCAATCACATGCCAAGCCTCATAAGTTCGAAGCAAGATACATTAGGTTCCATGCCAATAAAAGAAAGGTCATCGCGATAGGACCTAAACACTAGCGCAAGGCAACTAGCCTACTCCTCGGGGCCGTCGTCGGGGTCGGAGACGTCACCATCGCCCCCAAGTGAAACTATAGGCTCGTCCTCCTCCTCATCATCGATGTCCATGCCGGCGGCGTCTGGAGGAGCATATGGGCCAACCCCATTGTAGAGCACGTGAAACTCCTCGTGCAGGTTGACGTTGTACTCCTCTAGCTCATCGACCCTCTACAGCAGAAGGTCCCTCTCGTCCCAGGCTTCATTCCTTTCCTAAACCAACTGTCCAATCATGCGGTCTGCATTGTTGTTGGCTTGAGTCAACGTATGCACCCACTGCATAGCTCTATCACCTCTCTCTACCGCCTGGTCCCGCTGTAAGCTCATATCAGCCAATTGCTCCTGCAAACTAGCTATAGCACGTGCCTGCTTCTTCTGCTTTCTCACCTTGAGCTTATCATGACCACGTAAGCCAGTCAAAGTCCAGTAGGTACTCTCAAGACCCTCATACGCTCTGATGGCGGCGAACATAGCACTCATAGCATGGTTGTCGCTAGCCTGTCCCTCAGCTGGACCTCTGACCAAGGCACTTCCCTAAGGCTGAACCCAAAAAGCATCACGAGGATCATCCCTAGGAAAGGTGCCAGCTAGAGCTGTTGCAAGCTCACTGGGAAATCTGCTCATGATGTCCCTGATGACACGGAAAGTTGCTCCCTCTGCACCCTCAATAGGAGTGCGGCCCTCAAACTCCAAGTGCCAACCATCCCACTCTGGAGCATCACCAAGAGCAGGAACTGTGATCTCTACCACTACAAGTCCATCCTCTGCTAACTGGCTCTCATTCCAAGAGTACACCGGTTCTTGACCCTCTGGGTACCCCACATCATGGAGCACTCTCCAAAGCTAGGTCGGCATGCCAAACTCGCTCAAGAAGGTGTTCGTGGTGCGGTGCTCCCTCAGGGCCAACGGACATCGAGGTGCTCTTCCTCCGATAGACTTACGGGCGGTCTGCTTCGTGCGGGCCATCTGTGGCAAAATTTCTTTTATTACTCCATGGGAACATATTTTAGGTGATACAACTTTTATCAAAATGAGATAATCAATTTATAAGGGGGGGAATGCATGACATGAATGAAATGCACAAGTAATATGATGTATGTACGTGCCGTACGTTCTCTCAAACTTATGAAATAAATAATTTCTAGCGACGAATTCGGTGGCATACAAACGATCTCTCAAATACGTATCTAATACGTTCTACATGAGAACACTGTTATGTACCTGCAGAAGATTCATTTTAGCCCAATTCCCGATGAATGCACAAAAGCAGTAAATTTTATCTACACGCTCTACATGAATCCCCAGATACGTGTACAACGGTAGTAACTACCCGAACCATCATCCTATTGACGGCATCGCCTCAACAGACGGAATACCCATACATGAGATACCTTTGTAAAACATGCGTAGAACATGTAATTACTCCAGCATCATATAAGCATTCACCCTAGATCGGCGGTGTATCCGATCATGCTCTCACAACTCACACTTACCGAGGCGTAGAGGCAAATGATCCATACACTACCACTCAAACAAGTGGCACTCATACAATAGCACGCCGTATGAGCAACGAAAGAGAAATATGATGCAAGAACCCCAAGTCAGTACTTAATTAAGCCACCTAGAGTCCTTAACTGGGCATAAAGGATACGACCACTGGCACACTTTTTCGTTTGGAAATCACATTTTTCAAATGCCTTTTTGTTTTAAATATACTTGTGAACAGTAACACGCTAAACCATGCTCTGATACCAGCTGTAGCAGAACCGACCAATTATACGAAATTAAGTAAGAAAATCATCCGCCAGAGCAGATGATTTAGCAAACTTAAGCCCGTATAACCCAGTAGTCCGTGAAATCTTGAAGGATTTCAAACCAACTCGCATACCAGCCAAGATCGTAATAAGTTTAGCGGTCACCATCACATATTACATAAAATTTCGCATCTCAGATACATCAGAGTTTAAACATAGTTATTACAAAATGAGTTCAAATAGAAGTAGCGGAAGCCATTTGTTCAAAACCACACACTCACATGGAGTTCAAATACAGTGCCAGCTAAAGATCATCTCCAACAAAAGCATCAGACGAGATGTAAGGAATGACCATGCCCATGGTCCTAAGCATCACCCATCGCAGGATAAAGGCAGTTGATACAGTAGCCGTAATACATCTGCCCATCTGTAACAAGTGGGAATAAAACCCTGAGTACAAGATGGTACTCAGCTAGACTTACCCGACATAACCGAAAATAAAGTGACACCAAGGATTATGAATGGCTTTATAGTAGGGTAGCTGACTCATTTGCAAAAAGCGGCATTTTTAGTATTTCAAGAACCTTTCCAAAAGCATTATTGTCAAGTTAATTATTATTAACCTATCTACTACATTTGCACATATACTAGAGCAAACATGTGATTAAACAAATAATGATAACCAATGATCATTAACAACTTTCATAAGGTCATATTCATTATAACTGTCCAAGTGTTCCATCAACATTACTACTATGAAGTCACTCAAGTCAAGTGCTCACTATCCAGGAGCGATGGCGATTCGAATCGATTCTTAACCAGCTGGTGATTTATTCCTTACACAAACCTCACTCACCCGCTAAAGTGAGGTATCGGTCACCGAGTCAACTATTCAGGAATCTCGAGTTTGCCAGGAACCACATGTACCCGGGGGCCGACCGATTGCTCTTTGGTCTTATCTTCGCGCCCCCGTGTCCTACCACACCTGCTCCGGCATAGTGCGCTGCGGGCAATCTACTCGGCCCGAATAATCTCCCAGCTTCGTGGTCGAAAGGTACTTTATTCGGCCAGCTAAATGTAAGGCATGCGTTCAACATGACCTGAGGCCCAACAACGGTCGGTCCTTAATTGACACAGACGGAAAGCACTACAGTCTAAAACTCTGTAAGTCTCCGTCCGGTCTCAACTTCATTTAACACTTAGTTATACCATGACTACATAGTTCTCCAAGTAGATCCAGGTAACCACCTATAGCTCACAGGTGACAGGAAATCACCCGACTTCTACCGGTCTAAGCCAGCTAAGCATTGACTCGACTGCGGATACCAGGGTAACAAGGATATAGTATAACAAAGGTAGACAAGGTATAATGCAGCAACAGTTGCAAACAACTCCTAAACGTAATGCATCAATTAAAGTAAAGCATTTAATTAATAATTGCAAACCGGGGAGAAAAATGCTCCGGGGCTTGCCTCTCTCGAAGGAGCTCGGGCGATGATCGGGGCACTCTAGAAGTTCCTCGACGTCCTCCTCGTCTGCTTCGGTCACTTCCTGCGGCTGCACCTCGAGCTGCTCCTCGGGCTCCTCGGGTATGACGACTGGGCTCTTGGTTTGCAATCCTATATGATGCAGGTGTGTAAGTGCTTATGCAAAAGGTGCATCGAATGAAATGAGCACAATGGATATGTTTGAATGCAAGGTAGTCAACATCATCTAAGAACATGTACTACAAGCACATGTCATCTACTACATTCTCTTCTACTACTAATATGCTAAGTCAACACATCTCATTAAATGCTTCAAAGATACACCAAATCTTCACTAATTCCTTAATCATGCATAAAACATCATTTGATTAAACCCTAATTAATAATAGGTTTGAATAGCAACATCTATTTTTATAGCTTAGAAAAATCTTAGAAAATTACCATAGCATAGTACTACCCTAAGTAGTCTACCATCAGATTTTTATGGCATTTGGATAAGTAGAATAGCCTACACAAAAATGACAAGCTATGGCATAATTATGAACATGAAAATACTTTGTACTGTGAAAAGTGTCAAACAACAGATGTAATATTTTTCCTATGTTCTACACAGCAAATAATCACTGTACAAAAATTATCACATGCATGTTTTATACAAATTTTGCTCTCTAGCAAAAATAACAAAAATTAGCCATTAAAGGCACTTGAACTACACCTCATACTCTTTCTACAGGACATGCATGGAATATATTTTTCACACGAAGTACATTACACAAGAAGAGTAACAAACTTGGAATCATATTTTTCTGATCTTTCTATGATTTATTATGACTTTCTCAAGAAAACAGCAATTTCAATGATTAAATAAAACTCCATAGAAAAGTATCTCAAGAATGACATGCAATATTTTTATCATGTAGATCTGGTGACAAGAAGCACAACAAAATTTGTTTTACCATTTTTGGAGCAATATAACTGGAGATATACATTTTACAAGCTTTGTAAATCAATTTCTGAAATCATTTTCTTTAATACTGAAATGCCACCGACCCAAAACCGCTAGGTGCACCCGGTGCAGTGCACCCAGAGGGGCTGCCAGGCGGGACCCGCGGTCAAGCCGGACCCACGCGTCAGCCGGAGCCGAGGCAGGACCGTCGTTGACCGGCCGGCTCTCGCCGCCGGTGAGCTTGCTGGCGGTGAGGTCACCACCAGGGGCTCTCCACGACGAGGCGGACCCAATGCGCCAAGAACGGGCAAGGGAGAAGCTCGGAAGGAAGCTCGGCGGCGCACATGGTGGGTCAGAGGCGCGGCTCACCGACGGCCGGCCATCTCCGGCCGAGAAGGGGCATGAGAGGTGGTGTGGGAGCTTCACCGACCTCGTGCGGTGTTCGTGCACGCGAAGGGAGAGCGAGAAGGAGGACGGAGGGGCGAGGTCCACGGAGCGGAGTGCTCCGGCGAGCTCGGCCACAACTCTGGCGAGAGATTCCCAGGGAGAGGGAGCTTCTCACAGCTTACCGAGGCGAGCACGAGGTGCGCGAGGAGGAGGCGGAGCTGCGGGCGAGATGGAGGGTTCCACGGCGAGCTAGGACGGCCGGGCGAGCTACTTCCGATGAGGCGCGGCGCGCGATGGTGAAGACGGACGTGCGCCGCTGCTGTTGCTGCTGCTGAGCAAGCGAGAGAGTGGAGCGGGGAGCGCAGCGGGGTCAGCAGATGAAGGCGAGCGCGTGGAGGGCAAGGCAGGCAGGGGCTACCGCGCGGCGTGCGTCGCCGACGCATGGCAGCCACGCGGCGAGCGCGCCCTGACGCAATCGGTGCGTGCGCGTGAATGAGCGTGGTGAGCGAGAGCAGGGGAGCGACGCGGAGGCAGGCCGGGCCGACCTGAGCGGTTGGGCCAAAAGCGAGGCGACGGCCCAGTAAAGTGAAATGATGATTTTATTTTTTTAATTTCAATTCATTTTTTTCCTTCAAAGCAAATTTTGAGTAATTTCAAAGCAGTTTCAAAAGTTGGTGTAAAATGAAAGTTATTCCATTTTTCAAGATCTACAACTTTGCTTTTATGACCAAAGTCCAATTCCAGATAGATTTTGAATTACAAAATAAAATCGATATTAACTCAAAACCCTAATTTTGGAGAATTATTTTAAAGGCAAAATTTGGTAAAAATTTAAATATGAACTTTGCTCCAGATTGTATCCTAAATATTCATAAGCTATCTTAGTGATCACAACAAGAATCATGGCATCCAAACATGAGCATGGCATTTCACATTGTTTGAAACATGAATGAATTTCAATCACTTAAGCATCACATGAAATGATACTTCATTTCTTTCGAAATGAAATGCATGAATGATGCTTATGCATGAGGTGATGATGATTATGTTCATGGGATGGAATGTTAGTGCATGCTTAACACTGAGGTGATACACTCCGCCTCGATGTCGCTCCTCTTTTCCTCGGCCCGCACATGCCGGGCGATTTCCATCTCCTTCCCGTCCTTCCATCGAGTATTCTCAGCTCTCTTCTTCTTCTTGGCGTCCGACGCCTCCTTCAGGGTGGCTTGCTAGGCCACGCCCTCTAGTCCCTTCAGAAGATGCGGCCGGGACTTGTAATGTTCGAGTCCCTATGAAATGGACGACTCAAAATCGAGGTTATTGGAGAGCGGGATTGAAAGTGACATGAAATAAGGAGAGAAGAACGTACCAGGTTGGACAGCTTCGAAGCGTGACGAGCTTTGGGCTTTCCTTCAAGGGTCTCCTGGGTCTTCAGTTGCAGCACCCGGTCAAGTCAGCTCCAGACTTCGTCCTTCGCCAACTCCACTGGCGATGCGTGGTCAGGGTTCGTTGGGCCAGAGTACAGCCACATCGGCCGCGTCCTTTCCGCCAGCGGGGTGACCCGACGGTGGACAAAGCTGTGGAACACTCGCACCCTGTCAAGGCCGCGCTGCACCAACTGCTGGAGCTCCACCCTGATGATCTCCAAGTTCTTTCGCTGAATGCTGGGGGGGCCACGACCAGCTCTCCTATCTCTCCAGCCTCCTACCGGTGAAAGGCAGGAATGGCACCTCCGGCGGGTTCCTGATGTAGAACCATTCCCTGTGCCACCCCCGATTGGAGTCGCAAGGGGTGTACGCGGGGTATGAGCCCGACGAGCTCAGCTTCTTCTGCAGGGCGAAGCCACCAACCGGTGCGGTCCTGGCCAGCTTCCCCTCCTGCAATGCAAGCCCAAAGAAGAACTGCCAGAAGAGGTCCACGTGGGCTCCATCTCGAGGAAGGCCTCGCACACGGTGATGAATCCGGCGATGTGCAGCACCCCAGTCGGATTGAGGTGTTGCAGCTCCAGGCCCCACTCATTGAGGAGCCCGCACAGGAACCAGTGCATAGGGTATCCTAACCCACGCTTATAGATGGTGAGGAAGGAGACAACCTCGCCAGCCCGAGGTCGTGGAAAATCCTCCCCCACAGGAGCCCTCTAGTGCACCACCTCCTTCGCGGCCAACACTGACTCACTCACAACAGATGACCTCCAGCTCGACATTGCGCTCCAGATTCACGAATGGATCTGTGAGTTTCTCCTCTCCCTCGATCTACCCTTTTTCTCCTAGGAACCGTCGTGGCACACGAACACTCTTGGCGAGAAGGAAGAAGAAAGAGAGGCAACAGATGGGGAATAGGCGAAGGAACAGGACAAAAGCCCTCTCCCTTCCCCTATTTAAGGAGGAGGCGCAACAGTTGGGGAAAGGTGAAGGATTGGGGTGAAAAATTGTCTCCCTTCCCCCATTCAATGCGGATGGGATGCGATGGGACGCGCCCTGCCTGATGAGACGCGCCCTGCCTGATGAGACGATGCCTGGTTAGACGGGACGTGGCCTGGGCATGGCCCACCACTACCGCACGCCGAGCGTGGGATACAAGGCGCAACCGCACGTAGGCGGCGCTCCGCCTTCCCAGGCAAGACTTGGAAGAGCCCAACAAATGGGATCTCCACCAAAGAGAGACCAATGGGCTTCCTGGCCCGATCGAATGGCTCAGACGAACACCGAGAGGTAGGTAAGGAGTAGAGGGATGCCCCATGTGGGCCAAGCCAACTTCGTCACGAACGATGGACATGGATCCTGGTCGGACACATCCGATAAGAGCTCCTCAAACCCATCACTCAAGTCATCAAGGTAACTTTACCAAAACCTCTTATTTCCCTTATTTATATGATCATTCATTCATCATTTCTCATGCATGCATTCATTCATTCATCCCATTCATCCAAAGCATCGCATGTGCAGTTGATGCATCACAACGCTTCGTGTTGCATCACGAAGCGGTAGTTGCCTCGTTCAACATGAGCAACGACTGACCAGGGTTCGAAGGCAGGGCTCAAGGCCGCCTCGCATCAAACAGAGCCAGGGGAGAAAACACAGATGAGCCCCAGCGGCCCTCGCCTAGCCTGCTCCGAAGCAGACAGGGTCATCTCAACCTTCTCGTTCGATCTAACGTCGAGCCATGCCCATAGAATCTCCATCAAGGGGAGGCCAGCGGGCCACCTGGGTCAGTCTCTGGAATGACCCAGGCATCTGTCGGGACACGGGTTAAGGAGCAGTGGAATGCCACATGAGGGCTATGCCTACCCCATCTTGAACGACGGACCCAGATTTCACTCGAACGTGCCCGTTAGCGAGCTCACCGAGCGCGTCACTCGAGCCATCAAGGCAAGCGACGTTAGCTCAACCCCTCCGGTTGCTGAAACCATGGACGGAGTAACGCATGAAACTCCACTAACCCCGATCGAGCCCAACGAGGCTCTTGGTCCACGACTCTGACTCGCCCGATCCCTCGGCGCACCAGCCCCTAGGATCGTGAGGATCCCCGACTTCGACTCGCCTGATCCCTCGGTGCACCAGCGCTTGGGACCAAGAGGATCCACGACTCTGACTCCCCCGATCCCTCGGCGCACTAGTGCCTGGGACCGTAAGGATCCGCGACTCCGACTCGCCTGATCCCTCGGCGCACCAGCGCCTGGGACCACGAGGATCTGTGCCCGATCCCTCGGTGTAGATCCACGACTCTGACTCTCCCGATCCCTCGGTGCATTAGCACCTGGGACCGTGAGGATCCGTGACTCTTGTAAGGAAAATGGACCCTTGACCCATTTACTTTGGATTTTGGTGTTTGATGACCAACACAACCAAATTGGACTAATGAATTTGCAAGTGTTTGTTTTGTAGTCCAATAGGGTGCAAGACGTGACTTGGACAAAGGCGACATGATGATCTGATGATCAACACCTCAAGCAAGACCTTAGAAGCACAAGAAAAGACCCAAGATGTCAAGCAAAGTCCAAGCATGAAGATAGGAACCAAGCCGCGTGCGCAAGATCGCAAAAAGAAACGAGCTCAGAGAGGCGATCGGACGACGGACCGGACGGCCGGAAGCGCGACCGGACGTTGGACCGGTGGCTCGACAGACAAAGACCGGGACGCAAGGACCGGACGCTGGCGGCAACCGGACCGGACACGAAACGCAGCGTCCGATCGAGTCTGAAGAGGTTCTAGCGCGCTGCGAATCTGCGACCGACGCCGCGTCCGGTGAAGAAGCGACCGACGCCGGCGGCGTCCGATCGATGGTCAGCGGCTACAGTCGGGACGACGGGACGCGTCGATCAGGGCGATTCAGTCGTCCGGTCGATGCTTGGGCTCAGCGGGAGTTCGACCCCAACGGCTACTTTCTCAGTGGGGCTTATAAATACAACCCCCAACCGGCCATTTGAGTCAAGTGGAGCTGAGGAAACATACCAAAGGTGTAGATACACCATTCTAGTGATCTCTACTTGCATAGTGCTTAGTGTTTCATCAGGTGATTAGCGTAGGTGCTTTGCGAAGTGCTTAGGTTGATTAGACCACCGCTTATGCGCTTGCTCTAGGTGTATGCCTAGTGTTTAGTGATGTTTGCATACCTCTTGCCACCCCGTGCTTGCAAGCACAAGAGTTGTACATCGGAGGGGCTTGAAGTCTTGCGAGATCGCACCAACCGCGTTTGTGGTGCGGCACCACCGTGTAAATCAAGGGAACAAGTCCCAAGCGTTTGGTAAAAGCTTGATAGTGAAGATGGCAGAGAGCATCCGGGAGAGGCTTGCCGGAAGGCACATCGGAGACCCACTTGTGCGTGGGGAAGGCCCGAGGCTATCCACGGAATTACTCGACCGGGAGCTTGGCCCTTGTGAGGGATTCCTTGCGAGGGGCTCCAACGAGGACTAGGGGGAAGCTTGCGCGCTTCTCGATACCTCGGTAAAAATACCGAGTTGTCGACGGAGTTTGCATATCTCTACCTTGCTCTTTAAGCTTCCGCATTTACATTGATCATATTATTATCATTTGCGGTAGAGATAGCAACACACTAGCAAAACTGTAGTTGCACATCTAGATAGATTATCTTTTGCATAGGTTTTGCTAGAGGTAGAAAAAGAGGCCATAGCTTAGAGTTAGATTTTTAAGTTGCCTAATTCACCCCCCCCTCTTAGGCGTCCACGTGTCCTTCAAGTGGTATCAGAGACGGTTGGCTCATATTTGGACCTTTGGCTTAACCGCCGTTGAGCCGACGCTATTGTAGAGTGGTGGGGATGGATACCGCTAGGCCTCCACAATTTGACGGCACTAACTTCCCATACTATAAAGCTAGAATGGCTTGCCACCTTGAGGCGATTGATTTGGGCGTATGGA
Source organism: Miscanthus lutarioriparius (assembly GCA_904845875.1). Classification (NCBI taxonomy): domain Eukaryota; kingdom Viridiplantae; phylum Streptophyta; class Magnoliopsida; order Poales; family Poaceae; genus Miscanthus; species Miscanthus lutarioriparius. The sequence goes on from CAJGYO010000006.1 coordinate 91,079,291, forward strand.
GAGTCACTCGTGACGGGATGAAACCCATCAAGAATCCCGAAAAACCCACAAAGAGTGATGAAAAAGAAATGCATTTTAATGCTAGAGCTAAGAATTGCTTGTTTGAATCTTTTAGCATGGATGTGTTTAACCAAGTGTTCACCTTAAATACGGCACATGAAATTTGGTTAAAACTCCAAGAGCTCCATGACGGCACAAGTAATGTCCGTGAGCAAAAACATTGTCTAGCTAAGCAAAATTATGATTCCTTTACAATGAATGAAGATGAGCTTGTTCATGATATGTATTCTCGATTGAATCTAATTATCAATGAGCTCCACTCTATAGGATTATTAAAGCTAGATGATGCGGACATCGTGAGGAAGATCATCTCCGTGCTACCACAAAAGAAATATTCAAGCATCATCACCATCCTTCATAATATGGAGGACTTAAGCACCATGACCCCAGGCATTGTCATTGGCAAGATAGTGGCATTTGAAATGTCACGCAAGATGGGTCAAGAAGAAGCCTCTTCATCGAGCAAAGGCAAAGCTCTTGCTTGTAGTGAAAAGAAAAAGATGAAGGGCAAGAAAGTTGAGTCAAGCTCAAGCTCAAGCTCCTCAAGTGAAGAAGAAGAAGATGAGGATGATGATGATGATGAACAAGAATCAAGTGATGATGATCAATCTTCCTCCTCCACCTCCGACCTTGATGAAGAATCAATCAAATTAATCAACAAGGTGGAGAAGATGATCCAAAGGCTCAATGTCAAGGGTGTGCCCATCCAAATTTAAGATCTCATTTTCACCAATCAAAGAAATGAGCAAAAAAAGAGAGGATGCTACGGATGCGGCGAGATGGGGCACTTTGTGGAAGTTTGTCCAAACAAGCCCACACCCAAGATAAAGAAGAAGGCGTGCAAAAACAAAGCCCTCACAACAATAAGGTCATGGGATGATTCTTCAAGTGAAGAAGAAAACCATCACAAGAGGCGAGGTCTCAAGCACTCATCATCAAGCTCTTCTCGTGTGTGCCTTATGGCACGAGGTAACAAAAGCTCATCCTCTAGTGAGAGTGATAGTGATGATGATTTGCCTTCTTACAATACAATTGTGCAACAAAATCTTAAATATGCTAAAGTTTGCACTAGTCAACAAAAGAAGCTCAAAACTTTAAAAGAAGAGCTAGGTAGTTCACAAGAAGCATACAAGAATTTGCTTGAACAATATGAAAACTTTGCAAATCTCAATGTTGAACTATCTACTAAAATTGAGCAACTTGAGGCTAGTGCAACAATAAGTGCATGCACAATTAATGATAAGCAACTTGAAAAGAAAAATGAAAAATTAAAAGAAAAGTTAGTTAGCTCACAAAATGATTATCAAAGTTTGCTTGCTAAAATGGAAATCATGTGCAAACATTGTGATGAGCTAACAAATCAAGTTGCTAATCTTGAGGCCGTAAAAAATACCCCCACCAAGGCATCTAAAAGAAATGACATAATTAAAAAGGATGCATCTACCTCTTGCAATGATTTATGTTTAGACTCACCTTTGTGCAACCAAGTTTGTGTTAAGAAAGTGATTGTAGATACATGCACACAAGAGGTTGCAAAAGAGAATGAGCAACTCAAGCAAGAAGTAGCTTGCCTCACCAAGGACTTGACTCAAATGAAAGGCAAGGCGAAGCAAACCCAACTTCATCAAGATAACACCGTCAAGGGAGTGAAGAAGCTTGATGAAGGACAAATCGTGGTTTGCTACGTGTGCCACAAAGAAGGCCACAAGTCCTATGAGTGCAAGGTGAAGAATGAGGGAGGAGCAAAGAAGAAGGAGAAAAAGCAAACAAGCAAGCTCTCCAACACCTACACCAACAAGGTGGACAAGAAGGCCTCCACACCTTATCTCTTTAAGAAGAAGAAAAATGACAAGGTGGTGGCCATCAAGGTGAACAAGCAAGCAAACAATGGGGTTAAACGCTTTTGGGTGCCAAAGGAAATCATTTCCAACATGAAGAGCACCAAAAGGTTTGGATCCCGAAAGGGAAGTAAGAAGTCCATCGGTCCTCGGGGAATTTGGAGACTTGGCAAAGTATGGGTGCATTTCATGGGGTGCATCATGATGGACAAAATCATTGCCAAGTGGGTTAGTGAATACTATGGACCCAAATTCCCCTTCCCATGTTAGGTAACTAGTTTCAATTTACTTCAATTGATATTAGATTTAAAATTTTCCTACAATTGGTACCTTTTAGCATCTAGTTACTCTTCATGCCTATGTTTGCATTTGAATTCTTATATCTTTTGTCATGCATACACTAGGTATATCATATGGTAGGCTTGCTCGGTTTCATTCTTAACCCTTGGAGCAAACCTACATGGTTTAAAATTGCTTAAGAGCACGGCACATAGCTTGTCTTACTATTGTTTGTCTAATATGTGCCAAAGTCCAAATTGTAGATAATTTTCTCCCAAATATCATCTTTCAAGTGGTATTTTGACTCCAAAATCAATTGTGCATGAGTACTTCAAGTATTCCATGTCTCCATGCACAAATTTAGGGGGAGGATCATCTACAAGATGGACGCTTTGAGACTAACACCTTTTTCAAGTTTATCATGTGTGTAGTAGTCTCATTGCAAGGAAAATGGAGTCCCCGAAGAGAAGCATCGTTCTTCAATTGGCATCATCATGTTGATCTCATTTCATATTTATATGCTTTCTCCATGCATTATATAGATTAAACTCTCTTGTGCAACAAATTGCTAATTATGCATATGCTTTGCTTTCTACCATATGTATGCATATATTTAGGGGGAGCTTAGTCTATATAATGCGAGAGTCAAATTTTGTGATCCATTTCTCTCTATACACAAAGGATCATAAATTTTGACCCTCCCTTGTGCTACTAATGTCTTCCTTTTTAGTGTTTGATGCCAAAGGGGGAGAATTTGAAGGACCAAAAGCAAGCATCAAGTTGATGTCTACAAGTGGTAATGGTCCGAGAAAGGGAGGAAAGTGAATTATGGATTGAGAATTTTTTTTAGAAAGATAGGCTCTAATCCATAATATCACATGGGGACATTTGCAAGGGCAAGACATGCTTTTGAGTAAAGTTTTAATTGATATCTATCAATTAGTATCATATAACCTTGCCCTTTGCATTGCATCCTAGCAAGTAGATAATTTTGAAATTTAAATTTTTTATCATTTGCTTGCTTTGGTCGTGTTGTCATCAATCACCAAAAAGGGGGAGATTGTAAGGAAAATAGACCATTGACCCATTTACTTTGGATTTTGGTGTTTGATGACCAACACAACCAAATTGGACTAATGAATTTGCAAGTGTTTGATTTGTAGTCCAATAGGGTGCAAGACGTGACTTGGACGAAGGCGACATGATGATCTGATGATCAACACCTCAAGCAAGACCTTAGAAGCACAAGAAAAGACCCAAGATGTCAAGCAAAGTCCAAGCATGAAGATAGGAACCAAGCCATGCGCAAGATCGCAAAGAAACGAGCTCGCAGAGGCGACCGGACGCTGGACCGGACGCTGGAAGCGCGACCGGATGCTGGACCAGTGGCTCGGCAGACAGGCGACCGGACGCAAGGACCGGACGCTGGCGGCAACCGACCGGACACAGGAACGCAGCGTCCGATCGAGTACAAAGAGGTTCCAGGCGCGCGAAACTACGACCGGATGCGTCCGGTGGCAGGCGACCGGACGCTGGCAGCGTCCGATCGGTAGTTCGCGGCTACAACGGTCGGGACGACCGGACGCGTCCGGTCAGGACGATTCAGCGTCCGGTCAGTAGCAGTTTCGCGGGAGTTCGACCCCAACGGCTACTTTCTCAGTGGGGCTTATAAATACAACCCCCAACCGGCCATTTGAGTCAAGTGGAGCTGAGGAAACATACCAAAGGTGTAGATACACCATTCTAGTGATCTCCACTTGCATAGTGCTTAGTGTTTCATCAGGTGATTAGCGTAGGTGCTTTGCGAAGTGCTTAGGTTGATTAGACCACCGCTTATGCGCTTGCTCTAGGTGTATGCCTAGTGTTTAGTGAGGTTTGCATACCTCTTGCCACCCCGTGCTTGCGAGCACAAGAGTTGTACATCGGAGGGGCTTGAAGTCTTGCGAGATCGCACCAACCGCGTTTGTGGTGTGGCAGCCACCGTGTACCGAAGGGAACAAGTCCCGCGGCGTTTCGGCCGAAAGCTTGATAGTGAAGATGGCGGAGAGCATCCGGGAGAGGCTTGCCGGAAGGCACATCGGAGACCCACTTGCGCGTGGGGAAGGCCCAAGGCTATCCACGGAGTTACCCGACCGGGAGCTTGGCCCTTGCGAGGGATTCCTTGCGAGGGGCTCCAACGAGGACTAGGGGGAAGCTTGCGCGCTTCTCGATACCTCGGTAAAAATACCGGAGTCGTCGACGGGAGTTTGCATATCTCTACCTTGCTCTTTAAGCTTCCGCATTTATATTGATCATATTATTATCATTTGCGGTAGAGATAGCAACACACTAGCAAAACCGTAGTTGCACATCTAGATAGATTATCTTTTGCATAGGTTTTGCTAGAGGTAGAAAAAGAGGCCATAGCTTAGAGTTAGATTTTTAAGTTGCCTAATTCACCCCCCCCCCTCTTAGGCGTCCATGTGTCCTTCAACTCTGACTTGCCTGATCCCTCGGCGCACCAGTGCCTGGGACCGCGAGGATCCATGCCCGATCCCCTAGCGTAGATCCGTGACTCCGACTCGCCCGATCCCTCGGCGCACTAGCGCCTGGGACCACGAGGACCCATGTCTGGGTTCGCGACTCCAACTCGCTGGATCCCTCGATGCACCAGCACCTGGGACCACGAGGATCCACGCTCGATCCCTCAGCGTAGATCCGCAACTCCGACTCACCTGATCCCTCGGTGCACCAGCGCCTGGGACCGCGAGGACCCACATCTGAGTCCGCGACTCTGACTTGCCCGATCCCTCGGCGCACCAGCGCCTAGGACTGCAAGGATCCGTGACTCCGACACACCCGATCCCTTGACTGCACCCGACGCCTGGATCCACAACTCCGTCTCGCCCGATCCCTTGGTTGCGTCCGACGCCTTGGTTGATGACTCTGTCTAGCCCAAGGTAAACACACGCACGCCCGCTGACAAAACCCCCCAGGCAATTCTTCCTAAATCACCCGGGGGCTACACCCGCGGGTGCGCTCATGCGCACTCGCTGTCAAAACAACAAAAAAATTCCCCCGTTGACGAGACGAAATACACCCCAGACGATTCCACCCGAATCGCCCGGGGCACGGGGGCTACACCTGCGGGTGCGCTCACGCGCACCCACCGTCAAAACGAAAAATCCCCCGGGTAATAGTTATTTTTTTTTATCAAACAGACGCAGTTAGTAAAATAACTATTTTTAGCTAAATTTCTAGATACTAACCATCTTACTGGTCGGATGAAATCATATAATAACATATAGGAGTAATAATTATTTTAGTAGCATTTTTCATTAGACATGCATCCAAACACCCTCCAGCTAATAATGAATCAAACAGGCCCTTAGAGCAAATATAATAACATGCTATAAGCTGGCTAAATACTGAGGTAGAAAAGAGAGAAGATGAGAGAGGAGAGAGGTGGGCTGTAAGCTTACAGCCGGCTTAGCCACAGGAACCAATAAACTCTATGAGAGAGGCAGGTGGATCATACATTAATAACAAAGAGCTAACTAATATATGAGTGGGCTGAAAGAAGACAAAGAACCTTACAACCACTATACCGGTTATATTACTAGTCTTGTTCTTATGTATTCGATAGCTTGGGCAAGCAAGGTCTAATTCAACTGTTACTGCTAATAAATCCTGCACCTGTAGCATGCACGGTTGACAATCTTGCTTTAACCTGATCGCTGGTTGGTTTTAGTTATGGTATAGTATTTTTCTCTCATAATAAATTAGCATCAACCGAACTTATCAGATCAGAAACCAACCTAAAACATATTGAGAAACTACGACATCAATTCCCAAACTCCCCGGCCGCACTCCCAGCCGCAGTGACCGGTGAGAACGTGACGCCGAGATCCACAGATCTCACTCGAAAACCAGGAAAAAGAAAAGAAAATGAAAGAAAAACCCAGGCACGCACGCAGGAGAGCACGTACGTCGCGGAAAGCAACACGCGCACACGTCGCGGCGCCACAACGTGCGGAGCAAGTTGCAGCAACAGCCAACAGTGCTACCAGAAGCAAAACCCGCGGGGCCCCACACGAAAACGCGCACCCGGGGACGCGGACCCTCGATTGGACGGAGAGCGGAGTTGACCGCCACACGCGCGCACTTATCCGCACGTCCGTGCACCGGTGGACGGTGCGGATCGTCCCGGGAGGGCCTTGTCCCGTCGTCTCCTTCCTCCGTCCAGTCACTGCTCCCATCGGCTACGGCTAAGGCTCTCTCACCTGGCCCATACCCACTCCCTGTATAAATGAGCAGCCAGCAAGCCCCCAAGGCAGCAGCAAGCAAAGCACACAAGCTCTCCAGCCTCTCTCATCTTGTCTTGGCCTCCTTGGTCCTTGCCTTTGCCTCCTCCGTTGCATCTTGTCCCACCCAAAGGCTAGCTCGAGACCGCACTGCACGCCGGCAGGATCGAGCAGCGACGAGACCAAGCGAAGGTGAGAGCAGACCAGAGCGGTCGATCGAGATGAAGAGCCGGAGGCAGAGCAGCGGGGGCAGCTCGGCCGCGTGCGCCGCGGGTGAGGGCAACACGCACACGCACAGCAGCGGCGGCGGGGGATGCAAGCTGGAGAGGAAGGACGTGGAGAAGAACCGGAGGCTGCACATGAAGAGCCTCTGCCTCAAGCTCTCCTCCCTCCTCCCTCCCGCCGCCATGCACGCCTCTCTCCTCTCCGACGCAGCGGCGGCGGCCGCGGCATCCAATCCCAACAACAAGGTAAAGGCAACAACCTCCTCTTGCCCTCTCGAATCCTCGCTCGCCCGCTTTCCATGGCGATTCCGAGCCGGCAGATCTCTGCCTGCCATCTTCGGACCATTCATTGCTCTATTGGACGCAAGCGCAACGACTGATTGAATTCGAATCAGTGGTGATCCAGACCATCCCTCGCCAAAAATTTTAAAAGTACGTACTAATTTACTAGTAAATGATGGTACTAAGAACTCAAGAAGCCAACTGAATAATAGTACACAGTACTAGTAGTACACCCGTGTTAATTGATGGCGACTAGTTGCCCGGCTCGCTTATTCGCTTGAACTTTTTTTTTACAACAAAACATCTTGGCTTATCAGTTGATTTTAATACCAGCCGAACAGGTTGTATGTTAAAATTTAACTTATGTTGATATTTACGTTAAAAGGTTGTTAGAGGAAAATATTCTTCCATAGCTCAAGCGAACGGTCCAAGTTGCACAGTAAAAACGAATTTTTTACATCAAGTTCGTACAATCAGTTAATCCTTCATGTCGCAGTCAGTTCGCCTCCTGAAGTTTACTACTGTAGCAGTCAATGGAACAAATCCTTTGAAAAGACAATTGACCACGCACGGAACTAGCGTTAAAATCTTCCGGCGGAACTATCAATTCGTGTCAATCTTTGCAGGTCAAAAAATGAAATTGAGACATTCTTGTCCGTATTTCTAGCTGGACAAGCCAATTAGCAATATTGTTGGAATATATTATTCACTTGGCCAACAGAAAACATTTACTGTTAGAAATCATCCGTAGCCTACGTGTAAAACAAAAAAGGGTTAGAAAAAAAGAGTATGAAAAAGCGCGGAACCGAGACTGCTGCTTAGTGTTTGATTACAAAAGCAGCAGTTCTGGATCTGTGATTTGCCACGCCGAATCGATTCGATTGGATTGTGGATCGGATTAGTGGAGATGTCCGCTGCTTTTGTTTGTGATTATGCCCCACCGCCACCGTGACCGGCGGGGCATCGAGCCAAAGCACCAGCCACCATCGTTTTCAGTCACGTTTCCTCTTCTGATACAGGACAGAAAACTCTAGCCCACACACATCACTGTAATAGTGCGATTAGACTACGCAAATAGTCTGTACTGAGCTTCTCCCTCCAGGTCCACTCCATTCACCCACGTGATGGCCCCTCCCCTCCTGTGACAGCCACGCGGGTTTGCTCAGGGGTCACACGTCACGTCACTATTTAGGCGCACATGCCAGATGCCGCCGCTGCCGGAGGAGGAACTCGTGGGCAATAGAATACTCCATCAGAAAAGTAGGAAACACACATCACTTGACTATTGGGTCGGATAAAAATAATCAACATCATAAAATACCCCACTCGGCTGATTATTGCAGTGCTACGCCACGATAACAAAGTCCCCGTTCGTTTTACTAACAAGTCAGGTATGTGTTCGCCGATTTATTATGAATGATAAATAATATTTGTTCGTTGAAATAGTACGGCTCACGTTACGAGCAACGTGACCATAGTTTTCAATGATTCCGCAAAAAAAAAAGTGCTCGGCGTAACGTAACCCCACCACAATTCACTTTTTTTTCCGCCGCTCTGGCCTCCTCTCGACTCCCCCAATTATTATATTCAAGTCTCCGGCCAGGCCAGCGGCCACCTACGGACCTACCAACCGAGGAGCTCCACCATCTTGCCATGTGCGCAAGGGAAGCCAAACCACAGTCGCCATCGGCTGAGCTGTAGCTGAACAGTGAACACTGACATGGTGTCTGCTTCTACTCGTGTAAATTCCATTTGGGCCAAGGAAAGTAAAGCCCGTTTAGATTCCAAAAAATTTTTCGTAAGACTCTTACATCAATCTTAAATTTTTTGATATAAATATGTATTAAAAAAAATGTAATAAAAAATAATTAATTACGAGATTTAAACTTTAATTATAAATTACGAAATTAATTATCAAATACAAACGAAAATCTTAATTATCAAAAACCCAAAAAAAAATTTGGATCTAAACACGCCCTAAATAGAGACGGGAATAGCATGGCACTGCTCCTGCAAATCTTTCAATCAAAATAAAAAAAAGGAAAATCATGGATTTTTTTTTTTGGCGAGACGGAGAATCTTGTTGCGCTGACACTGACCGTAACACGATGGCTTATCGCAGGACTCGTTGACGCAGCTGGACCAGCTGGACAGCGCGGCGGCGTACATCAAGCAGCTCAAGGAGCGGATCGAGGCACTGAAGCAGCGGAAGGCGGGCGGTCCAGGTCCAGCGGCAGGCTGCGCGGCCGCGCAGGCGTCGGGCGTGTCGTCCGGCGGAGGCGGAGGCGTGCGCATGCCGGTGATCGAGGTGCGGTACCAGGACGGGACGCTGGACGTGGTGCTCATCAGCGACGCCGGGCGGCCCTTCAAGCTGCACCAGGTCATCACGGTGCTGGAGCAGGAGGGCGCCGAGGTGGTCAGCGCCAGCTTCTCCGTCATCGGGGACAAGATCTTCTACACCATCCACTCGCAGGCGCTCAGCCCCAGGATCGGCCTCGACGCCGCCAGGGTCTCCCAGAGGCTGCACGACCTGCTGCTGCTTGCTCCGATTCTTGTCTGATCTGATTGAGAGCCCCGTCCCAATGGCTCAAGCACGATGCAGCCACAACATCTGATCAGCCACCGTGCTAAGGCGTAGACTGTAGTGCGGAGTATTACTGTATTAGGAAGGTAGTCTGAACCTCTTCTCAGGTCAGGAACGGAGTGCAGTGCAGTAGCGGGGATCCATAAACCGTCGGCTGATTCTTGCTGGTTTCCTTGCAGTTGTGCATATGTAGGAGCTAGCAAAGCAAAGGTAGCAAACAGACTGCCTTTTTTTTCCCTCCCAGCTGCTCTTGGAACCAGTTGGTGGCACTACTACTATTTGCTAGTACACTAGTACTTGAATTGTGTCTATGCGCGGTCCACAGTGTCACTAGTACTTGAATTGTGTCTAAGATTTTGCGTACATTTGGTGATACTGAATTAATTATGATTGTCACTTTTATAATCAGAAATGTTATACCACACATATAAACACATGGATTTTTTTTCTCTTTTTTCACCTCGCGCGTGTCGATCGCTCGGCTGTTCGTGTTCGTGTGTGGACGAGTGTGTTAGCAGCGGATCCAAAACACATGTACGTGTTCGTGTGTGGGCTCCAGGCTGTTTGCTCGAATCGATCGCTCGGCTGTTTGTGTGTGGAGACGGCTGACGCCTCGTGTGTCCGGCTCCAGGCTTTGCTCTATGATTTATGATTTGTCCTTTCATAGAAAAAAATTATTTCTTATGATTTGTGAGTCTGTGATCTTGTGATTTGTGATTGTCTAGAGGTAGAAGAAAGCTGGAGGTAGAAGGATGATGGAGGCTGTTGGATCTTAATTCTATGGTGTAAAAAAATTCATGTGTTGAAACTATATAAAACATATGGTTGTTGGGTAGACAGACTCTTTATAATACATATAAATATTTGCCACATTTATTTTCTTGAAAAAAAATGATTTCCATGAAATTTTTATATAATTTTTGTGAAATTCCTGTGTTTGAAAAGGACCGTAGCTTTCTTTTCCTTGGAGTTGGAGGGATAGAAGAAAAACTTTCATGAGCGAAGCTCGCATTTGTCCCTGGTTAGGTAGGTCGGTATCAAAACCGCCAAACCCATCACCACATTCACATATGATATGACGCGAGCAGTGCTTTCACGTTTTCGCTTTCACTAACGTTTCCAAATGCATATAGTAATAAACTCCTCGTCATCACGTGGTGTTTAGGTGGTGTTTGATTTCTCCTCCTAAATTTTAGTCGCTGTCACATTAGATATTTGAACACATATATGGAGTATTAAATATAGATTAATTACGAAACTAATTACATAGTTACGACTAATTTACGAGATGAATCTTTTAAGCCTAATTAGTCAATGATTTGATAATGTTGTGCTACAGTAAACATATGCTAATGACGGATTAATTAAAATTTCGTCTTGTGGAGTACTAACGGATTATGTAATTTGATTTTTATTAGTATCCGAACACCTCATACGACATCCTCATTTAACACCTCCTAAATTTTAGTCATCGGATCCGAACACCCCCTCCCTTAGTTCGTCGTCTTCGCGCAGCAGTAGGTCCGTCCATTACCTGGCCAGTGGACTTTGCATCTATAGTTAGGGCCAGTTTGGTTGCCGAAATTTTTGGTAAAATGATACTGTAGCGTTTCGTTGTTATTTGACAATTAGTATCCAATCATATAGTCTAATTATGCTTAAAAGATTCGTCTCGTGGATTTCGTCTAAACTGTGTAATTAGTTTTATTTTTTATTTATATTTAATGCTTCATACATGCGTTTAAAGATTCGATGTGACAAAAAATCTTAAAAAAATTAGTATTTTAAGAGTGAACTAAACAGGGCCTTAGTCGTCGCCGCCGTGCTCGAGCAAGAGCCAACTGCCTTGTCAGCTGTCACAAATAAAGATCCAAAACCCACCATCTACTGCATCTATCCTAAGTTTTGTGCATAATATAATATATAACCACGTGCCTGAGGTGCCAATAAACAACAATATATCTACGGCTCATAGTAGTGCCAATAAAAGAAAAATAAATTAGTCGAGTTTTGTCCTTTTAGGGAGGGGGGAACTGGGGGATAGAGACAGCAGACAGGGAATGAAGCGCTCTGTACGGCCACAATCACAAAAACGAGGTGTTTTCTAGGAAAAAAAAACGTGGTGGACTTTCTCACCTCAGGTCGTCTGAAAAAGTTGAGATACAGACTCAAACTAAAAAAAATATCATATGAAAACCTTATCTTGCAGTGTACATGCACCTACAATTTGTTATTTTTGTATGAATTTTTCTAGTTTGAGTTTGCATCTCAACTTTTATGTGACTACATGTATCGATGCAGAGTGTATCAAGTTTCAGAATTTTCTAAATGACCAAAATATATTTTTGAAATGGTTTGTTTGTTTGCACCTAAGATGTGCTTATTTTTTTTCCGTATAAAAGCTGGATCCCTTATAAAAGCTAAAAAGAAAAATAATAAAAACTTAAAACTGAATCAAGTGGGAGCCTAGCCAGGCCAACCACATGCAGCCCAACCAGAGTGGAAGCCTAGTCGGCCCAACCACGTGCAGCCCAGCTTGGAGTCCAAATCGTAACGGAAATTTGATTGTGGACAAGAATGGACCGGGGCCAGAGCACTGTGTCCGCCTGAGTTTCAGCCTTGCGCGACGACGGGAAATGTGTTTTTGGCTTTTCACTTTTGCGATCCCTTAACTTTTTAAAACCAATTATTTTTACAACCCAATAGTTTAGACAGCGATTTTATCCTGTCAGGCATCCTGCGCGATGCCGCGATAGGATAAATAGAACCGTATTGATAGATGCTGAGAGTAAATCGAACTGCGAGTATTTTTCACAAAGATTATCAAGTTTTTTAAAAAAATATGTAACTAAAAATCCTAAAATTTGGTTTAATATTAGAATTTTTTTGCTCAAAAACTATGAAACTAGTTTTAGGTTTTTCTAAAATCATGCTTTTATCTTATGGTGCCTAATTTGAAATTATTTGAATCTAAGATTAAACCAGATAATTTGAAATTATTTGAATCTAAGATTAAACCAGATTTTAAATTGCATATTTTTTCTAGAAAAGAAATTATTTTGACAGTTTTTTGAAAAAAATATATATTTGCAGACTAATGTACCCCATAATTGTCAACATAGTTCGATTACTCTCGAGGTTGACATGGCACTAGGCTAGATGGATGGGAAGGACCTAGGAGCAGATTGGACAATCGCAAAAGTTAAGGGGTTAAAACAACCTTTTCCCACTCCTTTCGTCCTAAAAAATGGACATTTCATTTCTTGATGAGCCAAACAATCATAATTTCATTTTCTTGTTTTACATCACATTACTTGGCGGTGTCAATGAGCTGATGGCTTTGTGGTTGTGCTCGCTCGGTGGAGCACCCACCGCCCACATTTAAGCACTGCTCAGAGTTTTGCACCAAGCCCCCTCTCCCAACCTTATTTTCTTCACAGTCTCAGACGTGGATATTCTGCAATGATTATGGCGATGTACATGTCATGCTTTGAGTCTAATGGTTTTCAATTACCTCTCAGTTATATGTGTACTTTTAGTTTCAGATATAGGTTAAAGGTTTGTCTTACACGCAGTAAGTGTACGTGTGCGTGCGGTGTAAGTTTGTGCATAGTAAAGATACTATAGCATGCAATTTGAAGAATCCGAGTCAAGAATTAAAAAAAAACAATACTTTGCGCATACGGGGACTTGTCCGTTAGATAGATGAAATGAAACAACATATAGTCCATAAATATCCATCCAATCCCCACCTTCCGTTTTGGATCGACGGTATGCTGATGGCTCGGCAGTGGCACGGCAGAGGCTAGCTGTTTAGTTTTTCCGTTGGCCAGAAGCAGTAAGCGGCGAGGCGGCGGCTGCGCCTGTACTGGACCGCTCCTCCACTTTCCCACGGTAGTCGACCGTTGGGCTTGCCAACGTTCCAAATGTCACGTGATCTTCTTTTCCCCCTTTCCCACACCTCCTCTTCTCTCTCCCACCTCGCGTTCCTCCCCTCCTCGTATCGTAGGTTACCGCTGGTGCGAGTGCAACACAACCCCACCCCAGCTGCTAAACCCGCGACCGAACAGAACAGCTCAGGGTTGCCTACAACCTCGTCGTCCAGCTTAATCGCACAGTTCCCGACTGGGGTTTTCTTTGAGATCGGGAGAGCGCAATTCTTGGCTTGCCAACGCCGCCGGTAAGCGCCTGGGTATGGTTCATCGATTCGTCCTGGGAACTTTCCTCCGCTCCAATTCCCAGTTCTTTCCGTGCAATTGGCTCCGATTCGATTTCGCCCGGCACGTTTCATCTTCTTGCTCTTGTTTGGAATTTGGGGGCAAGAAGAAATCCCCATTCGATTTCGCCAAGAACAGCGTTTGCAAGGGGGATTCTTTCTGCGATCGCCTGAACTCGATGTTTAGTACTAAATCCTCTCTTTGAGTTCTGACTAATCGTTGCTATCGTTTCATCTTCTTGCTCTTGTTTGAAATTTGGGGCCAACAAGAAACCCCCCGTTCGATTTCACCAAGAACAGCGTTTGCAAGGGGAATTCTTTCTGCGATCGCCTGAACTCGATGTTCAGTACTAAATCCTCTCTTTGAGTTCTGACTAATCGATCTCCGCCGCCAGGTTTTGACTGACTGCCGGCTGCGAATCGAAGCGTAAAGATGACGACGCTGTCGTCCGGCGTGCTCCTGAAGCTCCTGGACGGCATGAAGAGCGGCGCCGCCAAGCCCGTGGGCGAGCACCGGACGGCGGTGCTGCAGGTGACGGACATCGTGCCGGCGGAGCTGGACGAGAAGGACCTCTTCCCCAAACACGGCAAGTTCTACGTCAAGGTCTCCGACGCGTCGCACTCCATCTACGCCACGCTCCCGCTGGCGCAGGCCGATCTCGTGCTCTCCAACAAGCTCCACCTCGGCCAGTTCGTCCACGTCGACCGCCTCGACCCGGCCTCCCCCGTCCCCATCATCGTCGGCGCCAGGCCGCTCGCGGGCCGCCACCCGCTCGTCGTCGGCACGCCCGACCCGGCCGGAAGGGCCAAGTCCGCAGCGCCGCGCAGGGGGTCCTGGGGACCCGAGCAGAACGCCGCCATCAAGCCCACCACGCTCAACTTCGACGCCGTGAGGATGACGCCGGTCAAGGAGCGGCCGGCCTTGTCGACTCCGGTCAAGGACCGCGCGGGCGCCGCGACGCCTGCCAGGGACCGCGGGGCTGCGGCGACGCCTGGTAGGGAGCGGGGCGTTGCGGCGTCGCCGGCGATGAGCTCTGTGTCCGTGAGGAGGAAGAGCAGCAGCGTGCTGCCCAGGCTTATCAGGAGCAAGAGCTTCGTCGCCGACAGGGACCAGCAGCAGCATCTCAGGATCCCCAAGAGCCCATTCCCCACTGTACGGTCATCCTCAATTGAAGAACATTGGGGGCCAAGTCGACTCGCGCCCTTGTTTACAAATCAATGTTGATTTCCAATTTGTGTTTGCTTAGGAGAAGAGCTCGGTGAGCTGCACAGCCTCGAGGGCGATGAGGAGAGTGGCCAAGGAGGAAGAGCCCTCCTCGCCTCCTTCTGATGATGAGCTCGGCAGCTCGGCTACGTCCACCAAGAAGCGACCGGCGACAGCTACTCGCGTGCCGGTGCCGGGGAAGCTCAGTCTACTCGGGAAGGTACGATTCCATCTAGGGAATCATGAGTTCACGACCATCAAATCTCTCTCGATTCTTGCTTGTCTGACATAGTTTGCTGTGCCCTTCATTCAGGATGCAATCGAGCAAAGAGAGCAGGCGCAGAAGATTGCCCTGGAGGCACTGCGTAACGCATCAGCAACGGACAACGTGGCTAGGATCTACAAGTATGTGATTTCTCGTAGTAGTGTTTTGGCAGCAATTGCCGATTGCGAGTGGAATGTACGATGGTAACCGATATCGCTGGTTGCTGCTGCTGCAGGTTGTTCTCAGAAGTGAGCAAGACGGCGAGGCCAGAAGCGCCGGCCACCTGTTTTGAGGGCTTCCTCAACTTCCACAAGGAAGCCGTGCAGGCCGTCACCGACATCGAGGCGGTCCAGGCGGCCACCTCGATGGCCGCGGCCGTGGCGAGTGATGAGCAGCAGCACGAGGATGCACCGCCGGTCCTGCAGGAGATAGCCCAGAACAGGGCGGTGGTGCGTCGGAGAGGCATTGGCTTGGGGAGCGTGTCAAAGTCGGTGTCCTTCGCGCCCGGCACGTTGGACCCGAAGCAGGACGATGGCGGCGGCAAGGCCATCCGGAGCTCGAGTGCCAGCAGGAAGTGCCTCGCCATGGACAAGATCGGCGAAGACGGTGGTGACGAGAAGAGATCATATTGTTCTGCTCCTTCCTCTGTCACCACCACTGCACACTCTGCTCTGGGGTCCTCGCTAAAGCTGGCCAAGCAGATACAGGCCGAAGCAGGCATCTGGTTCATGGACTTCCTGGAGGCCGCGCTGGAGACCGGGCTGAAGAAGAGCAAGGCGTCTGCCATGGGTGACGGGCGGAAGCAAAGCAGCTGCTGTTGCCCACAGTCGGTGATGCTGCGGGTGATCAACTGGGTGGAGATGGAGCAGAGCGGCGGTGACAGCATCGGCAGGAAGACAAGAGCTGCGGCCGTTGCACGGAAGCTCAGAATCAAGGCCAAGAACCCTTGCTGAGGTGCCCACCCTCTCTCATTCTTGTGAAAAGGCACCCCAGATAGAGTAGAATAAGAAGGTGATTGCCTCCATTGCTCTTGTTCACGGCATAGTGTTTGTTTCAAGTGTTCTTGAAGTAGGATGACCTGTTCTCCCTGATCAGCAGCAGAACAATGAAGGTGCTGTGTACCGTATTTACGATATTCATTGTTTGTTGAATTCAGCTGTTCATTCTTATTCTTTGCTAGTCTGGCTGTTATGCTTTGTAATTCTGCTGATGTTGCAGACAACTTTTGTGGCAATGATTCGGTCGACCAGCAAATCGACATCAAAATTCATATAGTGTGGTTTGTGCAATCGACTAATTCTAATATAATTAGAGCATCACCCAGTAAATAAACACAAAACACTCCATAAAAAATTCAAATAATTCTAAGCGGCACCATAAGTCAGAGCATGACTTTTGGCAAAAATAATGAAACTAGTTTCATAACTTTTTCAAGCCAAAACTATTTTCTATGATTAAACTATTTTTTATGACTTTTAATTGAATATTTTTTCTAGAAAGATATTTTTATATTTTTTTTGAAAAATAACATTGTAGTCTGATGTCACCCCATCTCGAGGCTGTAATGGTGCACAAATACAACGTAAAAAATAAATGATTTTAAAAATTAAGGGAGGACAAAAGGTTTTATGGATGGATGGGTATGAGGGTAAAAAAAAAAGGAGATGCTAATTTACAGGTGCCTGAAAAGTAATCAATCTCTCAAGCCACGTTTTAGAGTCGTTGGATTTGATTGAATGGCCGGCACCTGTGGTCCACAAGTTGGGTGAGAGCAGCAAGCAAACAGTAGAGCTACATCGCCTGAACAGAACTAAAAAAATTCAGTCGCCTGACAGATAGGAATAGTGATAAAAAAAACTCCATTTTCTCTACTCTTTTCATCCAAAAAAATACAATAGAAATCTTGTTTTATGAGAAGTAACAATCATGAGTTTGTTTTCTTTGTTTCACGTCACATTACTTGGCGTAGTGAAGTGAACAATTGGGCTCGCTCGGTGGAGCACCCACCACCCATGTTTGAGCACTGCTTAGAGTTTTGCACCTCCTCCCCTCATTTTCTTCATATCCTCAAACACGAATGTTCCATAATGGTTAGGGTGATATGCTTGTAACGCTTGGAGACTAATGGTCTGTACCTCTTGGTCGCATGTGTAATGTTATATGTTTATGGGGCACACATGGAGTGTGTGTCCATGTGTGAGATGAGTTTGTGCATAGTTCAGATACTATGACTTATAGAAGAACGGATGTATAAAAAACCACCTTTGGCTACATACGCCCCTGCTCTCTACGGTAGATGGAACAAGTAACACATATATATAGTCGAGTAAAGTATAATTTTCAACCTTCAACTTACAGCGTAGTCCAATTCTCAACCTTCAACTATAAACTGGGTAAGATACGTCCTCCAACCGCCAAAACCGGACAAATTTGGTCCACTGCTTGGCTTCAAAAGTGTTTTTCAGTTTTTTAATAATAAAAAAATGGTTGATCATAATTAATTTATTTTAAATCATAAATATTTGAAGATAGTTCCATTTTTCTTCTAAAGTGTAATCTATCTCTTGGTGCTATATTTAGATTTGTTCGGTTCTTGATTGTTTAAAATAGATAATAAGTGCAACGATAAGCAATAAAGCAATAGGAATAGAAATAAACCAATTCTAAACACCTATATGCAGAACATAAACAAACATAGAACATTTTAAGAAAAAAAATTTGTACTAATTTCATATTTTTTTTAATTTAAACTAACTATTTATGAATTTTTTATAGTACTCCCTCCATTCCGTTTTATCTAGCACCAACACTAGTATTATACATACCAAGAATAATTTAATCCAGCTTTGTTTTCTATATTTAGTGGAGCCGATATCAATTGCATGCAGCAAAGGGAGGAGAAACAGGCCAATAGAATTACAAATCAGTTATGCATGCACGGATGCATGGAGTGGGAAAAGCGGTAAAAACGCTTGGTAACTGCTGCATACCATTTAATAGGGGCGCATGTTATGGTGCTAGGCCAGATACAAACTTGCTTACGTCAAATAAAACGGAACGGAGGGAGTAAATTAGATTTATTTTATTTTATTTTTAAGAAATAGAAAAAAAACCCTTTTAAAACCATTACAAGCACAAAATTGGTTAGGTTTTAATAATTGGAGGGTGACTATTGTTAAGAATTATTATTAGTGATTAATTTATTATTAATCATGTCATTAGCAGTTACTAATGACGGTTCCAGAATAGGCATATAGAGACACCTTTTCGGCATAGAGAGGCACCTTTTCACCAACAGACAACTGCCCATTGAACTTGTATATATGTACACAACACTGTTCATCAAAAAATAGACATCCGTCACTTTCATTCACTATTTTCATTCTTTCATTCACTATTTTCATTCAATACGTTATCAGACACGCTCGCTCACCACTGACGCGAATAAGAGAAGGGAAAGGACAGAGTTCGTCGGAGAAGGAATCACCGGCGTCGCTGCATCCTAAGGTAGAAGATGTCGACTCCGTACCTTACATGAATGCGATGGTCGATTCCATCACCCACGCCGGGGAGCCCGCCATCGCCCGCGGCAACCACGCTAGAGCCCTTCGCCGCTTCATGCTGCATGGCGCCTTCCGTCGTGCCCTCCGGGATATCTCCGACCACCGCATCCCTCCTCGCCGCTTCCACGGAGTCCGCACTGGAGGGAGCAGTGGCCACCGTTCGTCGCCACGCCCGTCGTCCCCGCTGCAGTTCGCCCTCGGCGTCTGCCCGACGCATGGCCCAGCCATGTTCGTCAGGTGCGTGGGGGCACCGCCGAGGACGCTGCCGATGCCGTCGACGATGCCGAGGCTGCCGGTGACGCTGTTGTTGCCACCACCGACGCCGCTCGCGTTGCTTTGGAATAGCAATGGTGGCTCCATGGCCGCGCGCCGTGGGGCCCCTTCGCTCCCCAACCGCAGCACCGGATCGGAGATTTGGCCGTCCGGCTTCGCCTACGACATCGACGTCTCGCTTCCACTGCCACCGCCACTGTCCGGGCCACGCTCCTACGCCGACGTGACGGCCAACCACCACCAAGGCCAGTGCCGGAACGTCCTCCCGCCCGGACACGCCGTCGAAGCCGGATTCGTCTCCTCCTCGAATGAGGAGGGGGCGATTCTCCGCCTCTGAGCGGTCTGGGACGGGCCAGTGGGGGCGGATCCGCCGTTCCCGGCTCGCAGCAACGGCCCTTGTGGCCAGAGCTCACCGGGGATGAGCGGGATCCGCCCTGCCGGCCGGAGTAAGGGCCTCGGCTCGAGCCCGCCATGAGAGGAGGGGGGAGGAAGAGGAGGCACACGACGACAAGAGGCATCAACAGGAGCAGCAGAGGTGTCAGCAGCGGCGACGGCGATGGCGACAGACGGCTGGAGGTTGGGAGGTTAGGGTTTGGAAAACCCTAACCGCCACCCTTTATAGCCCACGGCGGCGGCCGCGCTCACGGGCTAGATCGGCGGCCCAGGCCCAGGTTTCGGCCTGACCGACCACGCCTGCGCCGGCTGGGGGGCCGGTCACTAGAGGCTGGGCCGTGTGCCTCACCCTGGCTTGCGGCTGGGCCGCGCGCCCTGCTGGGCTGGCTGCTGCTCTAGGCGGATTTCTGCCTCTGTTGGCCTAAAAAAATATAGTTTCTTTGTTATTTTCTTTTTCAGCAGTAGTACATCTAATTAGCCTATGCTTTAGCTAATTTAATTCCCACCAGAACATCAGTGTTTTTAAGTACTAAATCTCAAGTTCTGACGAATCGATCTGCGCCACCTGGTTGTGACTGACTGCCGGCTGCGCATCGAAGTGTAAACATGACGCCGCTGTCGTCCGGCGTCCTCCTGAATCTCCTAGACGGCATGAAGACCGGCGTTGCCAAGCCCGTGGCCGTGGGAGAGCATCGGACAGCGGTGCTGCAGGTGATGGACATCTTTCCGGCGGAGGTGGAGGAGGACCTGTTGCCCACGCACGGCAAGGTCTACGTCAGGGTCTCCGAGGCCTCTCACTCTATGTACGTCATGCGCCCGCTGGCGCAGGCCGATTACGTGCTCTCCAACAAGCTCCAAATCGGCCAGTACGTCCACGTCGACCGCCTCGACCCGGCCTACCCCGTCCCCGTCATCGTCGGCGCCAGGCCGCTCCCGGGCCGCCACCCGCTAGTCGTCGGCACGCCCGATCCGGCCGCGAGGGCCAAGCTCGCCTCGCCGCGCAGGGGGTCCTGGAGCTCCGAGCAGAACGCCGCCATCAAGCCGACCATGCTCAACTTCGACGGCGAGAGGACGCTGGTCAAGGAGCGGCCGGCCTTGTCGACTCCGGTCAGGGAGCGCGGGGCTGCGGCGACGCCTGGTAGGGAGTGGGGCGTCGCGGCGTCGCCGGCGCTGAGCTCTGTTTTGAAGAGGAAGAGCAGCAGCGTGCAGCCCAGGCTGCCCAGGAGCAAGAGCTTCGCCGCGGACAGGGACCAGCAGCATCCCAGAATCCCCAAGAGCCCATTCCCCACTGTACGGTCAGCCTCGACTGGAAAACACTGGGGAGGGCAAGTCGCGCCCTTATTTACTTTCAAATCAGTGTTGATTTCCAATGTGTGTTTGCGCAGGAGAAGAGCACGGGGAGCTGCACAGCTGCTCGCGAGCCAGTGAAGGGGAAACTCAGTCTACTCGGGAAGGTACGATCGGATCTAGGATTAGCAGTAAAACCATCATGAGTTCACGACCACCAATCTCGACTCTTGTTTGTCTGACATAGTTTTTTTTCTGCATTCAGGACGTAACCGAGCAGAGAGAGCGGGCGCAAAAGGTTGCCCAGGAGGTGCAAAAGGCTGCCCAGGAGCAGGAGGCGCAGAAGGCTTGCGTGGTGACCGTCAACGTGGCTAGGATCTACAAGTATGTGTGTGATTTCTCGTAGCGTTTTGGCAGTGAGTGTGAGTGTGGTGTACAATGGTCACTGAAATTTGATCTCACGATGTGGCTACAGGATGTTCTAAGAGCTGAGCAAGACGGCGAGTCCGGAAGCGCCGGCCACCTGTTTGGACAGCTTCCACCAGGAGGCCGTTCAGGCCGTCACCGACATCGAGTCGATTCAGGCGGCCACCTCGGTGGCCGTGGCCGTGGTGAGTGATGAGCAGCCCGAGGACGCGTCGCCAGTCCTATAGGAGATAGCCCACAGCAGGGCGGTGGTGCGTCGAAGAGGAGGCGTCGGCTGCGGTGGCGTGTCCAAGTCAGTGTCCTTCGCGCCCGGCACGTTGGACCCGAAGCAGGATGATGGCGGCGGCAAGGCCATCTGGAGCTCGAGTGCCAGCAGGAAGTGCCTCGCCATGGACAAGATCGGCGAAGACGGTGGCGACGAGAAGAGATCATCTTCTTCTGCTCCTTCCTCTGCCACCACCACTGCACACTCTGCTCTGGGGTCCTCGCTGAAGCTGGCCAAGCAGATACAGGCCGAAGCAGGCATTTGGTTCATGGACTTCCTGGAGACCGCGCTGGAGACTGGGCTGAAGAAGAGCAAGGCGTCTGCCATGGGTGACGGACGGAAGCAAAGCAGCTGCTGTTGCCCGCAGTCGTTGATGCCGCGGGTGATCAACTGGGTGGAGATGGAGCAGAGCGGTGGTGGCAGCAGTGGCCGGAAGACTGCCCACCCAAGAGCTGCGGCCGTCGCGCGGAAGCTCAGAATCAAGGCCAAGAACCCCTCCTGATTCATGTGTAACGTAGTTACGCTGCTGCTCTCTGATTCATGCGAGAAGGTAGTTTGTCTCCGATCCTTGTGAGAAGGTACCCAAATATAATCTGTTGAATAAGAAGGTGAGTGCCTCCATTGTTCTTGTTCATGGCATAGTAGCTTGTTTCAAGTGTTCTTGAAGTAGGATGACCGGTTCCCTGATCACTGATCTAATCAGCAGCAGAACAATGAAGGTGCTGTGTACCGTATTTATGATATTCAGTGTTTGTTGAATTCGCTGTTCATTCTTATTCTTTGCTTGTTTGGCTGTTATGCTTTGTAATTCTGCTGATGTTGCAGACGACTTCTGTGACAATGATTCGGTCGGTCAGCTAATCGACATCAAAACATTCTAGTTACTGCAAATGGAGATCATATCCCGATCTCCAGGAGATGTGATTCACAATTTATTCTGCCCAAATGGTCCTCTTATTCTGTCCTCAAACTAAAAGTTCATGATCATCCTTGTCAGTTTAAGGAAGAGGGAAACTGTTTAGAGATCGGGTTCATGCTTGCTCGGGTGAGTTCATAATGGTTGAAATGTTTGGAAACGTCACCGCTGGAGATAGGACGTACAGATGGCGTTTGAGCAGCAGTTTGAACAAATTTATCTCCATACATGTTTGTTCGTTCAAAAACAAAAGAATGTGTCTAGCTAACAACCGGTTGTTTTAGCCTCTTCCAACAACTAGATTTTTCCCATGCACTTACACTGTCTTATAGCTATATTTACACCACCTCATTACTATATTTACGATGATTACTTCAGTATAATTTATTAGATAAAGTAATATAATTTAGGAAAATAACACAAATATATGTCAAACTTTTCAAAAAAAAGATTACAAATTATTTCTATGGATTCCAGACATAAGAGAATATATATCAAATTATTCACAAATGATCAAATTGTCCACAAATTATTCACAAATTTCAGAAAAAATACAGATTCTGCTGGCTGCTGGTGCGCAGGCTCGGCCTGGCCCGTGCTGGCCAACGCCGTCTCCAGTTGATTTGGTGGCGGAGGGAGTAGAGACAGGTGCCCGCGCCCGCGCCGAGGAGGGATGGCCTAGGGGGCGGCGGCGGACGGCCAGCCCAGCAGGGTTGGGAGGGGGCGGCGGCGGAGGGAGCTCGCACCGAGGGAGCTGGTGCCGGAGGGAGCTGGTGCCAGGGCGGTGCGAGTGGGCGGAGGAGGAGGAGCTCGCGGCGACGGAGCAGCGCTGAGGAAACTGGATCGGACGCCAGAAGCAGGGAGCTGGATCGGACACCACGTACAAGATCGAACGGTCAATAATCCGGTTGCTAGCTTCCCCTAAAACATGCGATTGTTAGTTAGCAAATCTGAAAAAAATGCATACATATAATGATCAAGAGGCCTAACTTTAGCCTAATTTTACGACCTACAGCCTGTTAGGAGGCCGTATCGTATCGTGAATTATTTACTGCTGGCTGGTTTGGTGTGAGAGAAAAACACTGTTCCCGGCTGGAAATTTACGATCGTTTACGAGCAAGCGAACAGGCTGCTAGTCACCGGTTTTGGGAAGGGAAACGTCCCTTTAACTCTCCACGTATCAATGCTGGACGCTGGATTTCAAAACTGGATATTCATAAGAGTAAATTATAGCAAAAGGTCCTCCTGACCCCTTTCAAACTATTGTTGTGATATGATTTATCTCCCTGAACTAAAAAAAACAGATGTTTTTGCTCCTTTAACTATTGAATCGGTTGTTTTTCCTCTAAGTGGCTTTCAAAGTGGTTTAGTTTAACGTGCCACCACGCCATCAATCAAAGTGGACTACATTAAATAGTTCAGCGGAGATCAAATAGACTTTAACAAAAAATAAAACAAATAAATCTTCAAAAAAGAACACCAAATACTCCGTCTGTTTTGAAATATAAAGTATTAGATTGTCCAAAATCAAAAGATATTCAAGTGAGTTAACTCTGCAAAACGACCAATCATATGTGTACCTATCATTAATGTCCACCATCATATTTAAAATATGATAAGCACAAGATCTCTCTATCGTTGCATTTAAAATACCAAACTCTAATTTAATCTTATAAAAACTAAAGAAAAATTATTTTAGCTCAAAAAAAATATGAAACCGGTATTTTTCTAAATCATGTTCTATAATATGGTGCATAGATTAGCATTATATAGATCTTATACAGTCTCATTTGATATTTATTTACTAGTATATGCTCATACTATTTGTATAATAATTATTATATGTTGCATGTAGAGGTTCCAATGACTTCACTAACAACACAAGTAGTATCATTTAACCACCTCATAGTTGAACCTTTGGTGAGCGGCCTCAACCACAATGAACAAAAATAGTAGGCAATATCTTGCTAACTTATTTCCACAAGTCCCACATCATTCTTGTGCCAACTTTGTACGGATAGTTTTAAATCTCACCAAACAGAATCTATATACATGTTTCTAAATAAGAAGCAAAAAAAAACATTTTGTGCAACAAAAATGGTGTTTCTTTGCGATGTGGTGGTATCTAGTTAGTACGACCTATACGAGTCGACACCGATCGGGTGGCTAGATTGTTCAGTTCTTGCCCAAACCAGAAAAATGTTGCATCCCCAAGGTGTCACTTGTGTCCATACCGGATAGGGTAAAGTATAAGGTGGTTACATGACACCTATGTTGTTATTGAAGTCACTTGAACTTCTACATATGATCATCAGCGTAGACCAATTATAACAGACAACAAAAGCATATGGCCCCGTTCGTTGGTCTGAATCTTGGCTGAAATTGGTTGAAAAAACACTGTTCCGGCTGAATTGTTGTGAGAGGAAAATACTGTTCCGACTAAAAAAACAAACCGAACAAATCGAATATGGGGTAAGCAGAACGGGGCCTATATTAGTAAATAAACAACAAGATGGGACATATAAGATCAAAATAGTTCTAATCTATGCACCATATTATAGAGCATGACTTTAGAAAAGAAAAACTAAAACTAGTTTCATATTTTTTGAGCTAAAATAAAATTCGTATGGATTTTCTAAGATTGAACCAGATTTTGGTATTTTAATTTATATACCCTTTTCAAAAAAAAGCTGGGTAGTTTTTTAAGAACTATTTTGTACTCTTTTTTTGGGGGTAAAGACTATATGATCCTTGAACTATCAACTAGTCCAATTTACACCCCTCGTGGTTGATGTCTGTCAGTAAAATTTACTGTTTTGCTATCCACCAGTAAGATTGTAGGCCGAGACAAATCAGATTCTTCTATTCGATTAGGCCCGGCACATGAAACACAAGGCAACCAACCAGTTGGACGAGCCGTTATTCATGGAACCTGCCGGAGTGGGGACACCTGCCGCTGCAAGGCACGCGATGCAGTGGTAAACATTATCCTTATTAGCGCGTGTTCAGTTCCACCTAAATTCCCAAAAAATGCTACAGTATCTATCACATTGAATATTTGCGGCCCATGCATGGAGCATTAAATATAGATGAAAAAAAACTAATTGCATAATTTGGTGAAAAATTACGAGACGAATATTTTAAGCCTAATTAGTTCATAATTAAACACTAATGACTAAATAAAAACGAAAATGCTATGTAGTAACCCTAAATTCCAACTTCCTCTAACTAAACACGCTCTTATACTCCATGGTCCATCACGCTGGGCATGTCCTTCTTCAGCTTCGACATCATCGTGGCCGCCGCCAACTTCCTCTACAGCCTGGGCATGCTCCTCGAGTTCGCCGCCTTCGTCTGGCTCCGCGTCAAGCATCCCGGTCTGACGCGCCCGTACCGCGTCCCGGCCCGCCTGCCGGCCGCCGTCGTGCTCTGCCTCGTCCCCTCCGCGTTCCTCGTCTTCGTCATGGCCATCGCCGGGTGGAAGGTGTACGCCATCAGCGCTGCGTTCACGGCGGCCTGTGCAGGTAGCTGTTCGTTGTTGTTTTCTCTGTTTCTCAGCGTTTCCCGTTGGCATAGTTTGTGTGTTAGGCTTTCTGCCTTTTCAGTTTTCAGTCTTTCTTTTCTTCTCTTGTTCATCAGATAGTTGTGTTGGCCTGTGCAGGTAGCTGTTCGTTGTTGTTTTCTCTGTTTCTCAGTGTTTGTAATTGGTTGTAAATTACCATCAGCCCATAGCCAGAGCCAGAGGAGATGGTCTCCTGAGTGTTTGAGAAAAGAAAAAAAAAAGAAGAGCCAAAGCCTAGAAGAGATAGCTTATAAGATGCTGTACCTCAAACAAATGTAGTACCTAAGGTAGTACATATGTTATACAGCAATCGAACATGCACTGGCCATGCATCAGGCAATAAACTAACCCGAGCTTGTCAAGGCCAAGCTGCAGCTTCTGAGACTGCGCGTAAGGAGTGGACGAGGCGAAGGGCTTTCCCTGCAGCGGAGGAGGACGGACGAACGGGCGGCGTCCGGAACGGCGACGACAGCGGGGCCGCCAGCGCCGCAGACGAGCGCGGCCGTGAGCGCTACCTACGCGACGGAGGAGAGGAGCCGCGTCCGGATTGGTGCCGCTGCTGGAGCCGGCGGAGGACCTGGCGGCGGAGCCGGAGAAGTTGTGGCCGGCGGCATCTCTGCCGGCCTCTTGTCGCCGCCGCTCATGAATCTAGGTGAGCGCCCCGTCCTTCCCCGGCCCTTTGTTGCCCGCGCCTCGCCGCCGTCGCCGCGGCACAGGCTCGCCCGCCCGCTGCTCTTTCACCGGCACAGTCTCGCGCTGCTGCCGCCGCTCTTGCGCCGCGAGCCAGGAGGTCGCCGCCAGGCCAAGGCATCCGTATTTGGGGAAGGGGACTGACATCTGGGGCCCGCCGCCACCCTGTCTTACTTTCCACGTTGGAGTGCCAAAACGCAAAACTACTACTCCAGGGGTTAACTAAGCGGTTCAAGAAACTCTAGGGTGTTCGTTAGACGATTTTTAAAGTTTAGGTGGAGTAGCCACAGCGCCAAAGATTCCATTTCCTTTTCTTGTCCTCCCCGCTTCGCCTGTTCCAGCTTTGCATCCCCCAACCGGCCAACCCACACGAACCCACGCGGACACCCCATCCCCACCTCCGAAAGGCACAACCCCACCACCGCCCGTTCGCAACGCGCCCCACGACGCACGAGCACGAGCACGCGCTCCGGGCGTTCGGGAACTCGGAGGCGGCGGTACGGTGGGAGGAGGAGAACCGCGGCGCAGACATGGGAGAGTACTGCCCCTCCGGGAGCTGCGACCGCCGCTACGTGAAGCAGGTCTTCGACAACCTCCACGGGAGCATCTCGCTCGACCCGGTGAGCTCCGCTGCATCCTTACTTCGCTGCCCCTGCTCTCGTCTCTCCTCGCCTCATTGCTCCTGGATTGATTGATTGATGATCCTTGATCGTGTCGGTCCTCCTCCGCCTCCTGTTCCTCGGGGGTGGATGAATTGGTAGACGATGCATGTTCGTTCATTGCTGTTTTTCATCAGTTCGGCTTGCCGCACGCGTTGCCGGCTAGTGGTGGAGCAGGATTATGCAATGCCCTTCCGGGTTTTCTGATACGCATCTGTTTCGTTTGGTTCTACGTTTTCCGCGGCCGCTGTTTACTCTTGCGATGCCGTTATTTTGCTCGTGTGAAAGCAATAGTTATTCACCCTTTTAGGGTTTGCTCCGCCGCCCCGCTCTTAATTTTCTTCCTTCAATTCCTTGTGCCAACTGCCTTGATGAGCCGGAC
Source organism: Miscanthus lutarioriparius (assembly GCA_904845875.1). NCBI lineage: Eukaryota > Viridiplantae > Streptophyta > Magnoliopsida > Poales > Poaceae > Miscanthus > Miscanthus lutarioriparius. The sequence continues at coordinate 91,106,942 of CAJGYO010000006.1, forward strand.
ACAGTAGATTCCCATCTCTTCATGTGTTTCTAATTGTTGCGCTGTGCCGTTTTGTTTTATGTTTTGGTGTTTGGTCCTGTTCATGTGTTGCATGTTGATGTTGGTGTGGCGCATGGACTCCTTGCATGATTAGCTGTGCATGTGGCGTCTCGTTTTTTCCAAATTAATAAATTCAACGGGGGTACGTTTATTTATTCTAATCTAGGAGTAACTGGAGAATAATGCTAGTGCTACTTTTAGAGGGAGAGGTATTATTTTTTGTTGACTTGTTGGGCCATAAACAAGTCTCCGGTGGCTAGTTTAATTTGCTTTGACTGTTACATGTGACTTCAACCTGACCTCAGGTGTTATACTGCAAATAAAATTTTAAATCATGTCAGCATTTTACTAGTTCTCTATTTTTGGGTAGGTAGGCAGTTTCATCTGTGCATTACTAGTATTGACTCCACTGGTGAAAGAGCAACCGTTTGGTGTACATGACAAGTCTATATTGGCCCGCCTGTTTTGTTGTTGTTCATAATCACTTTACATCTTATAAAGTGTTTATGCTTGGTGTTTTACTTTACACCATAGATAACCACTTATGTTTATACTCTTTTAATTTCAGTCTTGAATAGTCATGGATCCAGTGCTATCTAAATAGCATTACTAACCATTTTTATTGATAAGCAATATATTCACATTTTAGGAACATTGAACATTTATAGATTTCTGCATAAGGGTCAATAGGAAATTTATTTATTCTATTCATGTAATGGTCGCTAGGCCCTTTCAAAAACAGGTTGGTGCTAATAGTCCAACAAATACTAAATGAGTATGCTTTGACAGCTTGTGAAGTTTGCATTCATGCATCTATCTGTAACCTATTTGACCCTGTTTGCATAGCCCTGATAGTCATGCCTGGTACCTCTGTTTTCTCATTGCTGGCAAATTGGTTAACCATGACTTCCAACAAGTTGCACTTGTATTAAGGCTACAACTGGATTTGGATGTTTTAAAACTTAAAACTAACGTCTCATATATAGTATATCTCAGGAACTGGCTATGGTGCGGTGCCATTCATGTAACTTCTGCTGCTCATAGCACTCCCATATATAAATAATAATTGTTTCGGTCTTTGTTCTGCAGTTTGCCCTGCAGTTTGTTGATACCGAGGAGTTTCAGAGGTGACTGAGTTTAGTTAATTACATCTTCTCATTTATCTATTCAACTTCTTTATGGCCTAATCATGATTTTGATTTCAATACATCATGCTATTTAGGTTGCGGGACTTGAAACAACTTGGTGAGTTCAGTTTCTCTCTCAATTTGTGGAATTTAGACAGACATATTGAAAACGAAATGGAGTTCCATTGCTTGTTATTTGTTGTTTAGCATTCCAGTTAATATGTATTTGTCATTCTAGCGGACAAAAAGTTCTTTTTTGAACAAAATCAAGCAGACAAAACTGATGAGGGTTAATAATGGTTATTGCTATACATGATAACTATCTGTTCAAGATTCATGATTTGTTCCTTATTGGGTTGACATGACTACAACCAATTCACTATTTGTGCAGAAAATTATGCAGTGATTGAAATACATAGCTTTGTCGTCCCTGAATTCGCTTAGTTGACTATTTACATTTATGCAACACTTTACTCTGTTATTTACATGGATGCTTATGTTTTCAAGTTTTTCAAAATAACATATGAGAACGCTTACTTTTATTTGTAAAATCCAATTTAGGTGGACTTTATACTGTCAACTGTATTTGATGTTGCAATAACATATTTTTGATGGTTTTCAGGTCTTACATATCTCGTCTATCCTGGAGCGGTTCACACACGCTTCGAACACTCATTAGGTGTCTATTCGTTGGCTGGAAAGTCTATAAATAATCTTAAGACATATCAGGTGTGTGTGGCATCAATCTGAACTCTGAAGCTGACTGAAATGCTGGAAAGCTAAAATGTTAAGGTTAAGGTAATGTTTTCTTTTGACAGGGAGAAGAGCTTGGCATTGATCATGTCGACATGCAGACTGTAAAGCTTGCAGGTTGGTCTACACATCTAGGGTTCATTAATTATTAAACATCTTTGTGATCGTGCTTAACTCTTATTCAGGTCTCTTGCATGATATTGGACATGGACCCTTCAGTCATTTGTTTGAGCATGAGTTTCTTCCTAGAGTTGATCCTGGCTCATCCTGGTGATTCTCTTTTGGCATTTGGCTCCTTTTCATATATGGTGTTAATTACATCTAGGTGTGCTGTCCTATAACTTAAGTTATGGTTAGGTCCAGTGGTTCAAAAGACAAGCCTAAGGTTATTCTACTTGTATAGCTGTTATGCATATGTATGTTCCCTTCTCTTTCGTTTGTTATGAGTTTATGCTACTTTAGCTGTTATGGCTTATGCCTTTAAAATCACATGCTGTTTCTGTCCACATTCTGAATGGGTATACATTTACATTGTGCATGATGGCGTGATGATATAATTTCATCATTCTTGCCTCTTAATGAAAAACGGGTGCATAGCCACGTTCATGAATAAAAGATATAGTTTTGATCATTCTGACATTTATCTACCCATGCTGCAATGCTTTACCTATCTTGGGGTTGGTGCCTTAACTTCTATGCTCTTGTTCATTCAGGTCCCATGAAAAGATGTCAGTGCTCCTTTTGGACAGCATTGTTGACAAACATGCAATAGATATTGAAAATGATTATCTCAAAATGGTCAAGGTAAGAATCATTTTGCTTCCAGTCCTTGTGTGGCACACACTAATGACCATCTTTAACCAACTCCCCCTCTCCATGAAAGATTCAGCTTGGTAATATGGATGAATGCAGTTTAATATGTTCTGTGATCTACTGCTTCTGTTTATATATGGAGTAAGCATGGGATCACATGGACAAAAATGTAAAATAATTGCATACAATTCGTTATAGTACATCACAGTATTTATATAGAAGTTCCTAAACCTTAATTAAACATTAAAATGTTCTGTAGGACATGATAACTGTCAGCTCTGAGCCTGCCAGCACAAAAGTATGTATCTTCTCTGTTTCCAGCCTGGTTTTCTACCTGTATTGAAAATGCATTGCTTACTTTGGATGAATTCTGAAAATTATTTCTTCAGAGTGCAAATGAGAAGCATTTTCTTTATGACATTGTTGCTAATGGTCGCAATGGTATAGATGTTGACAAGTAAGGGCCTCTCTGAATTGAACTTATGGCGTTTTCTTCTATATGCCCACAGTGGTTTTGTGCTATGATCTGGCTATGATATAAGGTTGAGTAACTGTGTGCAGGTTTGACTACATTGGCCGTGACTGCAGAGCATGTGGTCTTGGCTGTAATTTCCAGTATTGGAGGTACAATTGATTTCTCTTGTTTTACCTGTGTCAAATTATTCTTGTTTTCAGCCCTGTTTGTTAAAAATAGGAGTGAGAATAAATGTTACCGACCTTCGCAAAATATTTGACATCACTGTTCTTCATGTTGTGGGGTTCTCTGTCAAGGTGTTGACTATTTTCCCCCCTCTCATTTTATGCGGTCAGGTTGTAGGGCGCGTTTGGTTCATTACTCGGTTTGCTGAGCCGCAGTTATGGCCGCGCCTCAAGTCTGGTGCTGGATTTGCTCGCCACAATTTAGGCAAGAAAATCGCATGCAAAACACTAGCGGACAGGCCTGGGCAGTTGCGGCACGCTGAAACCGTGGAAGTGAACCAAACCGTAGCCTAAGCGAGTCAACGCGCCGAACTCTAGGCTGGGCGAGTTCTGGCTACGAGCCAAACGTGCCTATAGTGCTGATCTCGCCCATGGAAATTATGGATTATCGGTTAAAAGTGGTTTTGGGGATGAAAGACTCTAAGGAGACAACTGGAAATCGTGATAGAAAATAGGTTTCCTTTCCTATTCTGTCATCATTCTTGCTTTGTTAGTTTCTGCTTGGTATCTCACTGAGCCACATTTAAAGTGTACGACACTTGTATCTACACAGAAAGAAATGAATCTTAATTAGTTTCTCTGTCATATGATAGCTAGTGTTAGTCCCATGCTAGAAATTCAAACATCGGCACATGGCCTTGTATCTTTTACAGTCAAACTAGTTGAGTGCCCGTGCATTGCTACGGGTTTCAAAATCCAAACGACCTTGTATTTTTCAGCTAACACATATGAAAGAAATATCTTGTGTGTACCATGGTTTCGATTGAGTACAAACATGGGTAACCTAAACACTTTGTGCGGTCAAACGTCTTGCAACCACATCTTGTAATTCACTTTATTACTAAGCACCTCCTTAGAAGCCAATGATTAGAAATCTACCATCAACACCTAAATTGTTTACTTTTTAGATCCACCTTCAAACTAATATATGAGGCAAACTAAGATGCACTCCCATAAACATACATGGACCATGGTCAAGCAAGTCTAGTCGGTAAGCTGAGATCTTTTACCTGGGCCAAGATCAATATATTAAAAATCATTAACTTATTTAACATAAAATGCTTTGGTACATTCAATAGGAACCCATGCAAGAGCAAAACCTTTTTTTTTATTTGTAGCAATTTACATTTGGAACATGCTCGTTCAGCATTCTTCTTATTTCCATCAGATATTGCATCCATGCAAATTTGAGAGGGCATCACTCAGACTTTCTTTAAATGGGCTCTAAGGCCAATGGCACCTGAAATCGAACCATCCTACAAGGAAGAAACAGTGCATGAGACACTAAGCACAGGAAAGGGCCTGAAAAAAGTGCAAGATTATTTTCTAGTTCAAAGCTCATGGTCCGAACCTAGAACATGCTTCTTGTCAAGTGTAACATTCCGCTCACCATATTCTTTTAAGCTAGCAAATTAAAATAACTTGCTTCCTGTCAAGTGTAACATTCCGCCCACCATGTACTGGACTACAGGCGGCTCAAGTACTAAGATGAATATCACAAGCATCTTCTGAATAGGCATTGTCAAGCAAACAAGTAGTAAGAATTCCTACTCCTGCTGCTACCTTACCATTCTAAACAATCTACTTATAGGCATCAGAATTGGTATGGCGATGTCAAAACCTGTTAGATGAGCTGAGGCAGCCCTGAATGTGAATCAATCCATGTGAAGCTGGGCCCATGTTGACGATGCCCAGGTCTTGACGTCCTGTCAGATAAAAGGTATCATCAATCAACAACCTGTTGCCCTGGGAAAATTCAGGCAAAATAAAACAGATGCACCCACGTATGGAATATGGTGGTGAAAATTTAAATTATACTTAAATAAGGACCACATTCTAATGAAGATTATAAGAAATTGCGATCAACTGTACGTGCAGGCACACCCTCAAGTCCACTAATCACCTTCCATGTACTACCAAATTAAACTGAAATAAAGACCACATTCTAATAAAAAAGGGCGTACTCAGTGCAGAGAGCTCCCGCTCTGTGCGGGGTCTGGGGAAGGGTGTCAGTGGCAAGCCTTATCCTCGCCTGTGCAATGCGAGGAGACCGCGACTCGAACCCGGGACCTTCCGGTCACAGGCGGTAAGACTCTACCGCTTGCACCAGGCCCGCCCTTCAAAGACCACATTCTAATGAAAACTGTAAATTGTGGTAAAAAGAAGCACGAAGTATTGCAGAGACAGACTGTGATACTTCACTCAGCCTCTAACCACCACAGATTATGAAGCATAAGAATTAAGACAATCAACAAACACTTATCTACATCTCACCTATTAAATACATAAGAGTAGGAGCAAATAGCAAACTCTATGAAACTGAATAATCTCTTGCGAATAGTTGTACAAGATGATGGAATTAGCAGGCCCCTTTTGCAGATGTATCAACAATTATTAGTCCCCTGAACTGTATCATTCTTTTGGCTATAATAATATTTAGGGACTGCTAATAGATTGGAAGCTAATATTAAAAGATCTGGTCGATGTACTGATCATTTATATAGGGATGTGGCAATGCAGTCCACAGGTTATTTCTACAAGAAATTTATTTTTGTGGATATGCAAAAGTTGTAGTACCTCTGTTCTTAGTCTGGCATTCATTGTTCCTGTTTCTAATTGTGTTTCGATTTTATCTCAGAGCTCTTCTGCAGTGTACTAAAAATTATAATAAGAAAACATACTGATATTTGTTCAGATAGACTTGCACTAAAAATTCTAAATCAAACTGGATTTTGATTTAGACTAAGAAGAATGCAAAAGAGGGCTCCTGAAATTTGCACCTGAAAGAGTGATCGGATGCCCTCACAGCAGCACCTGGATTACTTTGTTATCCACATCCTTCATCCTGTGAGTGAGTGATGACCTAGAGTGGGCCTACGCAGCGACGGAGCCAGCGGTGGGGTTGGGGGGGCTCTAGCCCCCCCTACCGATCCTGGGCACGTGGAGCCCTCCTAGGCCCTCCCTTAAAATTTTATGCATATATGTATTAGGTAGGAGGGGCTAAGGTTAAAAGAAGATAAAAAAACCTCTATTCTTTTGTTCAGCCCCTCCTAAATTTTTTTCTGGCTTCGTCCCTGGGCCTACATGATGCATAGGTTGAGTAACTGATGTCATCTCCCTGTGCATGCAAATTCATCAAACAGTAGCAGGCTAGATTGTAGTTGGAGTTCTTCAGTTGAGAAAGCAACGACGCACTGGTGCTGGATCGATCTGCAACTTGGCGTGTTAAGCACATTCAAGGCCGCCGGTTTCTCCTGTCACCAGGGCGTGGCTGGACACACAGGGAGACAATGGACGGAGGCCGTGAGAAGCCTAGGCCCGCGCGCACCACCGAGAGAGTAAGGGCATGGGCAAACTAACACGACAAGCAGACGATGGCGAAGGGCGACGACGGTGAGCGTGATTCCACAGTTGTTGTGCCGCATCCTCTGCCATAGGGCGAGATCCGGCATCCACGTGTCCTCAGCCCGCCGCCACCTGCACCACCTCCTTGATTTGTCACCTCCTCCTCAGCTGGTGCGTGGGCAGATCCGGCGTCGCCGCATGCTCGACCCGCGCCGCTAGATCCTCAACCCAATCCGCCTCCTTGGCCCGCCGCCTCTTCGTCAGCCGGTGCCAGGGCAAGATCAGGCGCCGCCGCATCCTTGGCCCGCCGCCGACTCCTCGACCAGCGCGAGGCGAGGCTGCGCCCACGCGACGGGGATGGCCAGGAGCAGGGCAGGGGTGTTGCTGGCGACGGCGTGGACGAGCTACGGTGAGGGCGCTGAAGGTCGAGCTGTGGTTGTGCGAGCTGTGACGATGACCTGGCGTTATGCGGGGGACCTTCGAGTCATGCGCTTTCGCGATGGATTAGCGCTCGGGGCGGGGGATTAGCACGCCAGGGGGGAGGATTAGTGTGCTGTTGATTTTCTTTTTCTTTTCCGATCGGGCGGGGGGTTATTTTGGGACGGGATTAGCGCGTGGGACGGGGATTACCGCGGGAGGGGGGCGATTAGCGACCGGTGACGATGACTTACGGGTCTTTTTAGTTGTAGATACCTTTGTCCTTGCAAGATTTAGTTAAATAATTGCAGAAAAATTAGGTATTTAAATTTGTGGTGTATCATGTGTTTGTATGGAAGACTCACATCAATGTTTTCTTTACTGCTACTGTGCTGCCAGTCATTCTTACATCTTCTAAGTTTATATTGCGTCCCCTGCAGATTGATGGAAGGCATGCGAGTGATGGGTGATGAAATTTGCTACCCTGCCAAAGATTGTAGGTTTATATATAGTCCTCACCTGCTTAAATTTGATCTGTTCTCTTTTCAAAATTCTTGTAAGAGCACTGAAATGTGACTTGTGTCTCTCTGATAATACAGACTTGAGCATCCATAAATTGTTTTCAACACGTGCTGATCTGCACCGGACAGTCTACACCCATGCCAAAGTAAAGGTATGGATGATTTATATTTCCTCCTGTTGTTTCATACCTCTTTTTATTTATTTATTTATGTACAAAAAAAAAATCATGCTTACATCATCTAACATCACCTTTGGGTGGGTGGTTGTTGGGGGGGGGTATGAATTAGTTCAGCTTTTGAGAGATTCAGGATTCAAATACAGCCGCTGATTGAATTTCCTGTGAATTGCATTCCTTTTACCTTTAAGCAAGTGTGTTTTGTGGTAAATTAGTTTTTTCGTAGCAATTTCACACATGGATGCCTTTGAATCATTAGTGGTTAACTTTTTATGCACCCAAGTCATTCCTGTTATGGTATTATCTGGTTCATTATCTGACATTCCTCGATCCTTAGGCTGTTGACCTTATGCTTGTGGATGCCCTCATTGAGGCTAATGATTACTTGGGGATATCATTGCATGCACATGACCCAGAAGATTTTTGGAAGGTTTGGTGTCTTTTATTGTTATTGTATTCATAGTTTTCCAGTCTATCTTACATCCCCTGAAATTACAGTTGGATGACACAATCATTAAAAGCATTGAGACTGCTCCTAACAATGAACTGGATAAAGCAAAAGAAATCATTCAACGTATTCGCCGAAGAGAACTCTACAAGGTAGTATGATGCTCATATACAAGTGCATTTTGTCTTGTCATTACACATGCTTAGTATACATAGGAGGTTCTGTTTTTTTAACACATATAATTGTCCCATGTCCATGAATTCATGTGACTTAATTTACTCTTCGCAATCTTATACATTGAAATCCTGTAACGTATTATATCACAGCTTCATGAGAGCATGCTTGTGCTGTGTTTTTTTTTTACCGTAACATGATTGTGCTGTGTAGATATGGTAGTCCTGGCTTGTGTTTGAACAAACCAAAATTTCTTCCAAATAGTCCTAATGAGTAACCTATGTCATCAGATGCTTCTATGAAGATACTCAGGAGGAAAGGTTGTTTGGTCTTCAGAGATGTGTATGATAATACCTATATGAAAAAAAATCACAGCTGAAGCAACCTTGTTATGCATCTTGTAGAGCGCAGTACAGCTATTCCACTCTAACTAGAATTTATGCTTGAGCTATGTTTCTGTTCAATAGATGCATAATGTAGCATCAGCAATGTATTGGTGTAGTTATTGCTTCAGCTAATCTTCCTTTTTATCAAAGTATTAAGCTATTATGTTTCTTTTGATGGGATAAGTCTTATGTGCTGGTCTTTGTGGGGCTGTGTTGGTCACATGGTCTTTGTGGCTGCATGATCTGTTTTTAGGACAGCATCTTAGACTAGAGGACTAGCATCTAGAGGACAACATCTTAGCATCTAGGACAGCATCTTAGACTAGCATCTTGGCATATGCTTGGCTGGCTAGCAGCCTATAAATATGTATCCCCAACCTCTCGGGTTGGCATGGCATTGAGAAATAAGCCAGAAAATTGTCCCAACCCCTAGTGTCATCATCTCTCGATGAGAGTAAGAATTCTGCTACTATTAAGAGTGAGAATTCAACGACTAACAACTGGTATCGGAGTCGTACTATCCTGTAGCCTGAGCATCTCCTGCTCATCTCCTCTCCCAGCCACACAACAGCCCTAGCTGCGAGCAGCAGCTCCGGCCGCTCCTGCTCACTCCTCCCCCGCGAGCTCGTCTGAAGCAGCCCTCTCCCCACGCAGCAGCCCCCCGGTAGCGCGTCATGTCCGCAGGCGATCTCGGCCTTCGATCGCCTCGAAAGCACGCAGGGCGTCGGCGAGGCCGAACTTGCTTGCCAGCAGCAGAACGCGAGCGAAGCGGCGGCAGCAGCTTCAACCGCGGCAGCGACGCAAAGCGTCAAAAAGCGCTAAGGCTGGCAAAGTGGCGGCGGCAGCCAGTGCGGAGCGGAGGCGCGGCGGCGGCGAATGCAAAGTAGCGTCTTGGCGGCGCGAGGTCGGCTTCTGTCTGGCGGTAGCTCCATTTCGGCCGACGACACTCGCCGACGCGGACCCGAAGTTGCTAGAGAGAGGCAAGCGCGCGGCGCGCGCGATGGGCAGCCCCGACGGCGCGACGCGCTGGGCGGCGCTCTGGAGGAGGCGCGCGACGGCGGTGGCGCTCTGGGCAGCGCCGCGCCCACGCAGCGCGGCGGCAGCCTGAACAGCGCGCGCGCGCCGCGGCGCTCTGGTGGAGGCGCGCGACGGCGGCGGCGCGCTCTGAGAGGCGCGCGCGCGGCAACGGTGGCGGGCGGGTCGATGGAGAGCGCGGCCTTCACAGTGCAGCGGCGTGGCTCTCTCTCCCGGATCGGTACCGGCGGGTCGATGGAGAGCGCGGCCTTCACGAGCGCGCGTGGCTCTCTCCCGGGATCGGTACCGTGGTTACCACGGGCTCCGACTGTTGTCGTCGGTCGTCGGTCCCGGCGGTGGGTGGCCTACCCTCACCAAGACCAACTTCGTCGAGTGGGTTGCGGTGATGAAGGTAAAGCTCAGTGCGGCACATGTGGGGAGGCGGTCCGATCTGGCGACGTCGACTCGACCTAGATCGACGGGTATTGGATGCCCTCATCACTCTGATCCCGCCCGAGATGCGCTTCGCTTACCAACAAGCGGACTGCCAAGGAGGCTTGGGGCGCCATCGCCATTGCACGACGCGCGGCGGCGATCAAGCGTCCGCAAGTCCACACCTGCAGAGCGCCGCGAGGAGTGGGAGAACGACCTTCAAGCCGGTGAGGGCGTTGATGACTTTGCTCTCCGTCTCAACACTCATTGCGAAGATGGTGCGGTTTGGCGATGACACCTACGGCGAGGAGAGAGCGTCGAAAAGCTCTTTCGCTGCGTCCCCGAGAAAGTACAAGCGGATGGCTCGCTCGATCGAGTCCTGCTGGATCTCTTCACGATGTCGATCGAGGAGGCGATAAAATTCGCCTCAAGGTCGTCGACAATGATGAGCCACGATCTCTCTCGGGGCCCATCACCACTGGCGGGAAGCTCCTTCTCACTGGGAGCAATGGCTTGCCACCAAGGTGACCGGAAGAAGGGGAGCCTTCTTCCACGACAAGCGATCGCAAGCGTGGCAAACCACGCAAAAGCCGCAGAGACGCCCGAGCCGGGCGCGAGGGGCGTCTTAGGGTGATGCCCGCGGAGGCGCCAGTGCGGCGCCAGCCGCGCAGTATAAGCCGGCGCGAGCGAGGCGGCGCCGCCAATAATCACCGGTTAACTTGGCCATTGGGCCAAGGATCGCCAACACCACGACGCGGCGGGCCCGTCGCATGAGACGGAGGAGGAGCCGGCTGTTCATGGCACATGCAAGCATCGAGCTACCTCCTCCGGCACACCACCGCAGCCCCCCCTCCACCTTGACGAGCCAAAAGCACACGCCCTCCTCGGCGGCAGCTCCGGCAACGACAAAGGCCGACGGTGGTGCCTCGACACCGGTGCCACCCACCACATGACCGGTCGACGGGAGTTCTTCACCGAGCTTGACTCTGGCGTCCCGAGGCTCCGTCAAGTTTGGGGATGCCTCCGGCGTGGAGATCAAGGGCGTCGGCTCCGTCATCTTCACTGCCGTGTCTGGTGAGCACAGGCTGCTCACCGGAGTCTACTACATCCCTGCGTTGAGGAACTCCATCATCAGCTTGGGATAGCTGGATGAGAACGGTTCACGCGTGGTGGTTGAGGACGGAGTCATGAGGATTTGGGATCGTTGTCATCGCCTTCTTGCCAAGGTATCCGTAAGCGCCGTCGACTCTCGTCCTTAACGTGCGGTGGCACAACCCTCTGTCTTGCCGCTTCGTCGGGACGACGAGGCGTGGCAGTGGCACGAGCGTTTCGGGCACCTTCACTTCGAGGCCACAAGCGGCTCGGTGCCACGGAGATGGTGCGAGGCTGCCGTGCCTCGACCATGTGGAGCAGCTCTGCGACGTCTGCGTGTTGACGGCGCGGAGGCGACTCCTTTCCCAATGGGCGAGCTTTCGAGCCAAGGAGAGGCTCGAGCTTGTGCCGCGGGACTTGTGTGGCCCGTGACACCGCCACACCGGAGGACGACGCTACTTCCTGCTGCTCGTCGACGACCTCTCCCGCTACATGTGGGTGATGGTCCTCGGCAGCAAGGGAGAGGCTGCGGACACCATCAGGCGCTCGCAGGCTGCTGCGGAGGCGGAGTGCGGCCGCAAGCTGCGCGTGCTGCGCACCGACAACGGCGGCGAATTCACGGCGGCTGAATTCGCGTCGTACTGCGTTGATGAGGGCATTCAGCGCCACTACTCCGCGTCGTACAACCCATAGCAGAACGGCGTCGTCGAGCGGCGCAACCAGACGGTTGTGGGGATGGCTCGGGCCCTTCTCAAGCAGAGGGGGATGCCGGCTATCTTCTGGGGAGAGGCGGTGGTGTCGGCCTTCTACATCCTCAACCGCTCGCCTACCAAGACGCTCGACGGCAGGACGCCGTACGAGGCTTGGCATGGGCGCAAGCCGGCGGTCTCCCACTTGCGGGTCTTCGGCTGCCTCGCGTTCGCCAAGGAGCTTGACCACATCAGCAAGCTCGACGACAGGAGCACTCCGGGAGGGCTCGAAGGCCTACCGCATCCTTGACACAAAGACACAGCGTGTGCGCACGGCGCGCGACGTTGTGTTCGACGAATGGCGAGGATGGGCGTGGGACAAGGCGGTGGACGACGGCTCGGCTCCAACGTACGACGACTTCACTGTCGAGTACGTCCACTTCGAGGGAGCTGGGGGAGTAGGCAGCTCTTCTTCGGCGAGCGCGTCTACCCCAGTCCCTAAGCCTCCACCGACCCCGGGCGCTGCTACTCGACAAAGCACCACGGTCTCCGGCCAGACCTCGGTGCGATGAGTTCTTCGCCGCTCCACCACGGCCGTCAACGCCGCACTCGCACTCCAAAGACCGACAGCACCACTCCGGGCACGTCTACCCCACCACCACCTAAATGTCGAGCACGGCCGGTTGAGCTTCGCTACTCCGCTCTCTCACGACGAGGAGCGCGTCGGCGCGCATACCACGACGGCGAGCCGTTCGCGGTACCGTCGATGGAGAACCTTCTCGGCGACCGGCCGGTCGGCGGGGCCGGTGTGCTCACGACCTGAGGCGCGCTTGCACCTTCGTGCGTCGACGACGGCGCGAGCCTCTCGATCGCTTGCGGTAGGTCGAGAGACACGCTGCATGGCATGCGCGCCGCGATGCGATTGGAGATGGATGCGGTTGAGAAGAACCGCACCTGGGAGCTTGCTGACCTTCCTCGTGGTCACCGCACGATCACCCTTAAGTGGGTGTACAAGCTGAAGAGGGATGAAGCCGGTGCCATCGTCAAGCACAAGGCTCGCTTGGTGGCACGAGGTTTCGTGCAGCAGGAGGGGTCGACTTCAACGCGCCTTTGCTCCCGTGGCACGGATGGAGTCCGTCGACTCCTCCTTCTGCTTCGCTAGCCGCCGGGAGGGCTGGCGTGTTCATCACATGGACGTCAAGTCGGCGTTCCTTAACGGCGACTTGAAGGAGGTCTACGCACACCGGCCACGGGATTTGCAATCCCCGGCAAGGAGGGCAGGTGCTCACTTGCGCAAGGCCTCTATGGCTTGCGGCGGCAGTACGAGGCGTGGAATGCCAAGTCTGGATTCCACGCTAAAAGGGATGGGCTTCGAGCAAAGCCCGCACGAGGCGGCCATCTACCGACGAGGCAGTGGAGGAAATGCCTTGCTGGTGGGTGTCTACGTCGACGACTTGGTGATCACCGGCACCAAGGATGCGGAGGTGGCGGCATTCAAGGAAGAGATGAAGGCCACCTTCCAGATGAGTGACCTAGGGCCTCTTTCCTTCTACCTGAGAATCGAGGTGCAGCAGGATGACTCCGGGATCACGCTTTGACAGACCGCCTATGCCAAGCGCGTCGTTGAGCTAGCTGGGCTCACCGTCTTCAACCCAGCTCTCACTCCGATGGAGGAGAGGCTGAAGCTGAGCCGCGACAGCACGACGGAGGAGGTGGACGCTACGCAGTACCGGCGTCTTGTGGGGAGCCTTCGCTACCTCGCCCACACACAGCCGGACTTGGCATTCTCCGTCGGCTACGTTAGTCGGTTCATGCAGCGACCGACAACGGAGCACCAGCAGGCTGTGAAGAGGATCATCCGCTACGTTGCGGGGACTCTCGACCACGGCCTCTACTACCCTAGGTGCCCTGGGGCGGCACACTTCGTCAGGTATAGCAACAGCGACCACGCCGGCGACATCGACACCAGCAAGAGCACGAGCGGGATCCTCTTCTTCCTCGGCAAGTGCCTTGTTAGCTGGCAGTCGGTCAAGCAGCAGGTGGTGGCCCTGTCCAGCTGCGAGGCCGAGTACATAGCGGCCTCCACCGCTTCGACTCAGGCACTCTGGTTCGCTCGACTGCTTGGTGATCTCGACAGAGACACTAGAGCGATTGAGCTCAGGGTGGACAGCAAGTCCGCTCTGACCCTGGCAAAGAACCCCGTTTTCCATGAACGGAGTAAGCACATCCGGGTGAGGTACCACTTCATCCGAGGCTGTTTGGAGGACGGGAGCATCAAGGCGAGCTACATCAACACCAAGGACCAGCTTGCGGACCTGCTCACCAAGCCCCTTGGGAGGATCAAGTTCCTTGAGCTCTGCTCCAAGATCGGGATGGTTCAACTTTCCCACAAGACGACGCACAAGACTTAGGGGGAGAATGGTGGGATAAGTCTCATGTGCTTGTCTTTGTGGGGCTGTGCTGGTCACATGGTCTTTGTGGCTGCATGGTCTGTTTTTAGGACAGCATAGGACAGCATCTTAGACTAGAGGACAGCATCTAGGACAACATCTTAGACTAGCATCTTAGCATCTAGAACAACATCTTAGACTAGCATCTTGGCATATGCTTGGCTGGCTAGCAGCCTATAAATATGTATCCCCAACCCTTCGGGTTGGCATGGCATTGAGAAATAAATCAGAAAATTGTCCCAACCCCTAGTGTCATCCTCTCTCGATGAGAGTAAGAATTCTGCTACTACCGAGTGATAATTCAACGACTAACATCTTTGAGTTGCAGTTTTGCAACCAGTATTCTGTTCCAAAGGATAAGCTGGAGCATTTCCAAAATATTACTGCACAGGACATAGTTTGTTCACAGGTTTGCACTTTTCCCACATTTTATTAAGGGTGGCTGAAATAATCTGGCCTCTCTGAAGAATTCACACCTTTTTTTTTTAATGTTGACTCAACTTTCTTCAGAAATCTTCTGAGGTGCTGCTGAAGGAAGAGGATGTTGCAGTAAGTAATGTTAAGATAGATCTTACTCGTGGAAAAGATAACCCCCTTGAAAGGTTTTTGATATTTGAATGCTACTTTATCTCTCTTATTGATTTGTCTGAAATATCAAAATTCTAACTGATCACATTCCTTTGTGTATGTAACAACCAATCACCAGCATCAAGTTCTTTAAGGTAATTACTTGCTTCTGTTAAACTTATATGTGTCTTGACTCTTGATTAATGGCTATTTCAGTAACTATGATATGATTTTATTGCAAAAACTATGAATATATGTCCACTCTCTATCCGTCATGTTTCATTGGTGATTTTTAAATCTCAAATACACCTTTGTTATTGTTTACATGGTAGTTTTGCTATTGCCTTCTTGCCCATTTTACTGTTACTGTTTTTTGGTAGTTTTCACAGAATGTAGTAAGTAATTTAGCCATAATCTGTGTATATCATTTATTTTGAAGTCCTATTGTTAGGAAGATAGCACCACTTTTCTTAAAAAGGTTGGACTATACCTTCAATACTGAATTTGAACCTTGAAGGGCGGTCTTTGTCCTTCTTTTTGTTGTATTTGTGAGTAACATGATTGCGAATTTACTTGTGCACTATTAATGCCCCTTGACAGATGTCTGTAGTTATTATTTATGAACGTAGATATCTCCAGGTTCTCTGGCCTAAGCAGAAATTTTGTTGCAACAGGATTTTGGATGCGATGAGAAGTTCCCCATCACGGATGACAGGGTCAGCCACTTGCTACCTGCGTACAATGAGGATAGAATTGTGAGGGTCTATGCCAAGAAGCCTGAATTGGTTAGTGAACATGAAGTCAGCTACTCTGTTTTCATCATGTTCAGCAGTTTCCGAATGTTAATGAAATACTTGGTTCCAGGTTGATGTGGTGTCAGAAGCCTTTGAGAATCTCCAGATGAGAATGTATGGTGAGAAGACTCAGGTGCACGAGACGCCCAAGAAAAAGAGGATTAGATCCAACTAGGCAGTTGGATTTTGTCAAATCACTCTTTAGATAGCATACAAATACGACACAGGAAAATAGACAAACAAGAAGCTCTATAGATAAAGCATCATAGAATAAAAGGAGACTTGAAAGGATAGAATATATTTAAAGACTTAGCCTTAGATAGGAGTGCTTGGAAAACAACTATTCACGTGCCTGAACCTTGATTGTTTCTGCTGGGTTTCAACTCTAGCCTACCCTAACTTGTTTGGGACTTAAAGGCTTTGTTGTTGTTGTTATAGATGGTAGTCTGCACTGGTAAGGTGTAGGTATTTTGTGTACAGGTGAAGATACAAACAACATTGCATGAAGTATTAAAACTCACGTTGACGTACGAGGTACGATGCTGCATGTGCGTGAATTGGATGGCTAGCCAAATACTTTATGATGTGGCTGGATTTTTAAATACTTGATATGCATGATTAGCTCTATGGAGCATCTCTTTTTTAAGCGACCGACGGTGACCTATTATTTATTCTGTTGTGACAAACGTGTTGGCAGTGTGCTGCGGTTGCGAAATGAGAAAACCACAGAATAAATTGTACGTGGATAAGCAGGGCGAAGGTTGCTCGAGGCAGCTAGCGTTGCGGCGCGCGACCTTCTTGCGAGCTTCCCCCCGATCCATGGTCGCATGTCTCCGATCTGCTCTCCTCCATGGCTAACTTGAGGATCTATGGCCAGATTATTTTGGAGAGGTGGGCGATCAAGATGAAGATGGACAATGAAAGCGTGACTGCGAGGAGTCTATCGATTAACAGAACCGACTAAACCATGCGCTATTTTGGACGGTGCCGCTACTTTTGAACCTGTGAATCGATTCAAGTGCTACAAAAGCATGTAAATTCTTATATGAGTTTTGTCCACTCACTCATGTGACACTTTTCTTTTCGTATTAGATGACATAAATTTTAGCTACTCCTGCTAATATGATATGGTTGGGTTAACCTTATCAGTGTAAGATGATTTTTGGATTATGTTTGCTGAATTAAGGAAATGTAAATGATGTTTTTTCTTTCCGTGCAAAACACGTTTGCTAGTGTAAATAATACAAAAAGAAAATAAAAAACAAGAAATTGCAAAAGAAACGTGTGAAAACTAGCAGCCCAGAAGAAGCCCGTGTGCGCTCTACCCGGGCCGAAAAAACCCAGATTGGGCCGTCCGTCCGCCGCATTTCCCTTCCGTTCCCCCTTCCAGCTCCACACTCTCTCGGCTCTTGCACCCCTTTCACTCTCCGACGATTGGTCCCTCGCCGCCCCCCCCCCCCCCCCCCTTTCGCTCTCCGACGACTGGTGGGCCGCCGGCGCCGGCGCCACCCTACGCCAGGTGCCAAGGCTTTCGTCGGCCTCTTCGCCGGCGAGGAGCACCCACCAGGTATTCCCATTCCCTCTCTTCCCTTTCTGCTGTGCGAAGCGGAGCACCAAACCCTAACCTAAAGCTATTTGGCTATGGTAGCGAGCCATTTTGTTTGCATGTGTTTTTGGGCACCAATGTCTGTTCTTTTGGTTGTTGAAGGTGTTTGGAGCATGGAACAGGTGGTGCTTCCAAACCTAGATTTCATTTTAGTAGCCATGAGTCCATTTCTGGTTTGGTTGGGGTTTCTCTAAGACTCTTCAGGACTCAATCAACAAAGCTTTGAGATATGTGCTGGTCTCCTTCTGGAGACATGCATCTCTTCTCAGATGGAGGGTGCCCGTGCTTCTGGGGCCACAGACGTTGTTGTGTGCATTCGTAGCTGAATAGTTGTGTGTGTTAGACTGTTAGTTGCTGATTGCAAGAATGTCCATGTATATTTGATAACTAAGGGTTGCTTTTTTCCGCTGTTGTACATGTTTCGCCTTTGATGCAGGCAGAAAGAAGTCTTTCTAGTCATTAGTCAAGACCTAAAGTCCTCTCCATATTATATCAAACGAGTGAGAGCTACTCTGTGTTTTTGACCTTCCTCCTCTCTTGCCACCGTAGACTTAGTTGGATAAATTTAAAAAAAAAACGATTGTACTAAGAGCTACATATCTTTGGCCCAAAAGGGCAACAATTTTGCTATCTTTTCACCATCAATTTTTAGTAATGAATCTGATGTTTACATTATGCTGGCTATCTGGAATTGTTTTGCATTTCTTTTGTTGTAGAAAAAACATTGTTACCATATATGGTGTAGTGAAATTTGAACACATATTGACGAGCACTTTTATGCAGGCAAGCTTCTGCTGCTCTGCATGCAATTATGAACTGATGATTATTGTTGATAACAGGTAAGTATTCTTTTTGCCATGTTACAGCTATAGTAAGGGCCTGTTTGGTTCCTTTAGTCCGCGGACTAAAGTTTAGTCTCTGGACTAAAGTTTAGTCAGGGACTAAAGTCCATTAATGCGGTTCTATAAAGACAATATTACCCCTGTGGATAGGCTTGGGGACCGGTGGGTTGGGAGTAACGAGGGGCAGGAGTGTCTCCAGAACACTTTAGTCCAGTTTAGTCACCCCTTCGTGGACTAGAGGACTAAACCCTTTAGTCCAAATTTTAGTCCATGTGTTTGGCATTTTAGGTACTAAAAGTAGGCATTTTAGTCCACATTTTAGTTTAGTTCGTGGAACCAAACATGCCCTAAGCTTGCATGACCTTGTATTCTGTGAACCTCAACTTTGCTTTCCATCCTGTTAAACTTTAGCACCAGGACCTGCTCAAAATTGTTTATGACTGATGAGGCAGTGATTTTCAGATTTAAATGAGGAAAAAAAATAATCAGAAGCCTCAAAAAAAAAAAAAACTGGGGAAAAAATGAGGTGTTTTGGGATGCAAGGAACCCACAAAAAATGTGGAAACAAGTTCTACAAACTTTAAATAAATGATCCAGTAAATCTCGAAAATAAAAAAGAGATTTCTGTTGCATGCACACCTCAGCTACAATGTGAATTTCTGGATAGCCATCACAGATGATGATATTTCTCATCATTGGTGCCAATTTTTTTTTTGAATTTTCTCCAACACCCCCCCCCCAATTTGTAGGCCTATTGAGTCTTTTATTTGAAGCTTCTATAACATGTTTTTTAAGCTCGGGGGTTCCTTGTGTCCCAAAACATCTTGAGTGTTTTTTCCAAAAAAAAAATGGAGGTGTTTGAGTATTTGTTTACCTCACTTGAATTCAGAAACCACTGCCGCGCCAGCCCAAAACTACTTTTACTGGGCTTAGGGGGCAAAGCTAAACAGAATTAAAAGTTGGATACTCAAATTAAACTTATTAGAGTTAGGGTCAGAATTAGAGAAACTGGGAAACTTGAGGAGCGGAATATGGACTTATTTATATGTGCTTATTTGGCGTTGCTGCATGAGTTTTTTCCACTTCATGCTAGATGACAAAGGTGCATTTGGGCCTTTCACTAGAGCAGGGGATTGTCATATGGGATTGCATGTTTGAATTGTTGGATGCACATTTGTAGATTGTTATCACTTTGACAGGGGCGGAGCTCGAGCAAAATAGAGGTGGGGGCGACACTATGTCACAATGTAACTCTATAGATGGTACTTGAATATGGTGAAAAATTGAGAGTTATAGTTGATTTTTGGATTGGGCCTTGGTGCGGCTGCACCCGCAACGATCTATATCGATCCACCCGTGGCTTTGGATGCTACTAATACTGTAATGTGTATTGCAAGCAAGGTTATTATGGCGTTGTATTTCCTCACCTTATCACCGCCTAGGCGATTAGAAGGGGGTGGCTTGCCTCATGTTGCCTTACTGCCTTAAGAACCTTGATTGCAAGCTATGCTTGTCATTGTGTTGCTTTTCTGCATTGTATCTAATGCTTAAATCCATTGGTGGTTTCTTTTATGCATGATGCTTTTGGTCAGATAACAATATTCAATTTCTTAAACCTTTCCTCATGCTCTTGTTGAAGCTAAAGTTACTGCTAACGAACAGATGCTGTGCATGCATTTTAGTTTGAAACAAAGGGTATTGGAGTATGTCAAGTGGTGAATATATGATTCTTTCTCCTTAATTCATGTACATCTACTGCTTTGTCGTTGGATCACCAATGCCAAATGCATCTAGGTACTGTCAATTTGAATCAATTGAACACCATTACACCAATGGCATTTTGTACTGCCCTTTTACAGTTTAGATTTAGAATATAGCTTGCGGTTGTGCCTGTTGTGTTTGATTGCTTGGTACAATATCACAATGGCGATATCCCTCCTTTCTTTTCCAGGGAGTTTAATTGACCTGGTAGAAGTTATGCTGGCATGTTTGTTTTATTGATTGCATTGTTTATTTTGTTGCAGAAATGTGCTGTTGGATTTTGTCCACATATGACCATGGGCAGTCAAAGATTTCTGCAACCTGCATTGCACGTCTTATTCTTAGAGAACTACTGCAGTGGTTACTAATATACTGTGCTAGCCACTACATAGTATAACGTTTCTGCAACGATACCAATTTCTCTTCTTGTTTACATGGAGTGCAACAGAGATGAGGCTGCTAGAGCGAAAGCACTTGCAGAAAGAAAAATGCTGGACAAGGATTTTGTTGGTGCAAAAAAGATGATTATCAAGGCGCAGCAACTCCTCAAAGAAGTGGATGACGTTGACATTCCAAAAATGTTAACTGTTTGTGATGTTCATTATGCTGCTGGAGCTAAGGTGAATACTGAGATTGATTGGTACGGAATACTGCAAGTACCTGTAAATGCTGATGACGCACTGATAAAGAAGCAGTATCGTAAGCTTGCCCTTTTGCTACACCCTGACAAGAACAAGTTTGGAGGCGCGGAGGCAGCATTCAAATTAGTTGGAGAAGCAAACATAACTCTTACAGACCGGTCAAAACGTTCTGTGCATGACATGAAAAGAAACACCTTCAGGAGCGTTATAGCAAGACCCAATCATCAACCACCAAAAAGACCTGCACCTGCTAGATCTAGTTCTACTCCTGTGAATCTCCATAATATGCATCAGCAACATCTGCATCAAGCCTCAAATCCTACAGGGCCGCAAACAACATTTTGGACTATTTGTCCAGATTGTGGCATGAGATATCAGTACTACCTCTCGATCTTGAAGAAGGCTTTGCGCTGTCAGAATTGTTTGAAGCCATTTATCGCACATGATTTGAAGGACCAAGCTATTCCTTCTGGGGCAAATCAGCGATCTGCTGGGGTTTGGAAAAATGCAGGCGCACCACAGAATTTTACAGGCCCTCAATCAAATGTCACTGGTCAGAAAGGTTGGTCTGCCACTCCAGGAGTTCATGTTAATATCGGTTCTCATCATGCTAATGTAAATACAAAGAGGGAAACTGATGGTAATGTAGGTGGGCTGAAAAACAAAATGAAATCTGCCAGGGCCACCAGGAATCCTTCAAAAGCTTCAACTGCTGGATTGAAAAGGGGCAGGAGGGCGGCATTTGAATCTAGTGAGTCTAGCATATCAGAAACCAGCAGCGACAGTGAGGAAGAGGTTCTAAAACATGGTCCTTCTAAAAATAGTGCAGGGCCAGCTCCACAAACTCGCAGATCTAGCAGGCAGAAGCAAGAAGTTAGGTATAATGAGGATAGTGATGATGACGATGTTGAAGATGACGATAACACGGTTGAGGATGATTTTGTTGGCTCTCCTGCTTTGAAGAGGTTAAGAAGAAGTGGCCTGTTCCATGGTGATCACAGTACTAAAACAGCAAAGCTGAATGAAGACACCGCTGGTCATAATGGTCTGAGTAACTGCAGTAACTTAAAAGATACAAAGAACAGTGGTACACCATGTGAAGAGAAAACTTCTAATGGAGTTGAGCAGATGAGGAGAGAAACAATGCATGCTCGAGAAAATAGTGATGGCAAAGAAGAGCTATTTCATTCTGTCAGCAACAATGGTCTTGGTCTAAATGATGATGATGCTTCAGATGATAATAAATTCACTTTCCCAGATCCTGAATTTTTTGATTTTGACAAACTTCGAGATGCAAGTCAATTCAGAGACAACCAGGTCTGGGCTGTCTATGATGATCAAGGCTGTATGCCTAGATTTTATGCTCGAATCACAAGGGTAAAAAAGATTCCAAAGTTTATGCTGCATTTTGTTTGGCTGGAGTTCAATCCTGCAAATAAAGCGGAGGAGGCATGGTCTTACAGGGGTCTGCCTGTTGCCTGTGGACACTTTAAGCATGGACAGTCAGAGACAACGGAAGAAACTGGTATGTTCTCCCGGACTATATCATTTGGGAGAAGCAAGACAAACAACTTCTATGAAATATATCCAATGAAAGGTGAAGTTTGGGCCCTTTTTAAGGGATGGGATATTGGTTGGAGCTCAGACGCTGGCAATCACAAAAAGTTGAACCATCAGTATGAGGTTGTTCAAGTCCTCTCTGATCTCACCACGAGCACTAGCATTATTGTCATGCCGCTTGTGAAGATAAAAGGCTATGTTAGCTTATTTATGCAGTCTGGAGAGGCAGCTCCATATGTGATACCTCAGGGTGACACACTAAGGTTCTCTCATTGTGTCCCGCATCATTTGATGAGCGGAACTGAAAAAGAAGGCATTCCAGAAGGATCTCTTGAACTTGATCCTGCAGCACTTCCCTTGAACTTGGAAGAGGCTTTTCCTTCTGCTAATCCGGAATGCAGTTCTGTAAGAAGTCAGGGCCGTGACTCCAAACATGCTGGTTTGTCCAGTGGAGATCGCAAAGGATCCATGAATGTGAGGCAGGGGCAACATACAAAATCCGTGAATGCAGGGATCCCTACAAAGACACCAGAGGAAGAGAAAATCAAGCATAGCACTCATCTGCCTGAAGTTACAGATGTCGATGACGATGACGATGATGATAACATTTGTCAAACAGAGTATGTATGCGCTGAACCAGAATTCTATGATTTTTCAGAAATAAGATTGCTCCAAAGGTTTTCACCTGGGCAGATCTGGGCTCTCTATAGTGATATAGATAAATTCCCCAATTACTATGCATTCATACAGAAAGTTGATCTCAAGAATGATAAAATACAAGTTAGATGGCTGGATGTCTGTCCTCAAGGAGAAGTGGAGAAAAGATTGTCCCAAGAACGGACCATTAGCATTGGAACCTTTAGGCTTTCCAGTATCCATGAGATGGTGACTTACACTGGTACAGATGCCTTTTCTCATCGTGCAGAGGCCAGATCTACTGGCAGAAAAGGCGAATATGAAATATTTCCTCGTCTTGGTGAGATATGGGCGGTTTACAAAAATTGGAGAGCTGGATGGACTGCGCAGGATTTTGAAAAATGTGAATATGAACTGGTGGAGATATTTGGCTGTACTGATTCCTCCATACAAGTTCGGCTTGTGAGGAAGGTGGATGGTTATAAGATGGTATTTATGTCGTACAGAGCAGCCAGTTCTGTGAAGACAATAAGGAAGGATGAGTACCCCAAGTTCTCTCACCAGATTCCCTGCTTTCATTTGACACATGAAAAAGGTGGCCAGCTTCAAGGCTATTTCGAGCTCGACCCCCTATCACTACCAGAGGGATTTCTCTACTGATTCGATCTGAGATAAACCTTACCAACATCGAATCTGGAGCTTTCCTGTGATGAAATTTCTGGAACTGAGGTTCAGTGAATGTTACGGTCCACAATTCAACATTTTTTCAAGTGACAATGACATAAGGTGTCTGGATTTGAGCATTCGTAGCACTAACGTTGTTACAGTTGACTCAATCTGCACAATGAAGGCATTGACTTTTGGACTCTTTGCTGGATGGCTGTCCTGCAGCTGCAATTCACAAGACTAGTAATTTTTTTACAGTTGCTGTTTGTAGTTAGCATTAGTTGTATCTATGGTTTTAGTTCTGGTGTAAAAACTGCTACTTCTTTTTTTGTCTTGTAGTGCACTCTAATGGTAGTACTCTGTTTGAACAGTGAGGTGCCAGCCTGATTAATTATCAGAAGAGTTCAATTGGCCACCCTTCCATGGAACTGAAACATGAAATCGAGCTATAGCCTGGCTAGGCTGATCGATGAATGTGTCATGCTTGTGTTGCTGTGCGGGGACATAGATGACATCCTCCTGCGGCTTATCAGAGCTTATTTCTATTCGCATCTCCCTGTGTATAAATGTTACACGTCCTAGTTTTGATATGGCCATGTCTTTTCTTGAATTATGTTTATTTCCTACAAGTATTAGATGAGTCTCTGTCAAACCTTTTTGAATTGCGTTACAGAATTGTTATGAGCAGGCATATATTAGTTGAATTTACCATTCTGAAACATGAAGAAACGACCAAGCCAGATACAGAAATGTTGGAGGGGGCGGGCGTAATCACGGGAGGGGAAGAAGCAGATGAATCTTATTTACTTGCTTTCTGATTACAAAAACTCTACTTCAATAGCTGGCCAAAAGCCCAAGTAAGGGTCTGTTATGGTCTAAAGTTTAGTTGGCCAAAATTAATGTATAAAACTTTAGAACACTGTAGCACACTTGTGTCCTCAAAAGTTTTTATGAGGTTGGCTAAACTTCACAACACTTTAAATTTTCTGTTTGAATTCTTAAGAGAGTGGTCCAAAGTTTGTCCAAACATGGCCTAACTAATTCTAAAACAAAAACAACCCTGGTCTGAAGGAACCAACTATAAATATCCTAAGCAACTAACTGAATATCCTCAACAATAACTGGATGACGCTTGTCGTCCTAGGCTCCTATGCCACTGCCTCAGCCGCCGCCTTCTTGCGCCTAGCTTATGGCCATGCCGAGCATAAGAAGAATATTAGAATCATAATATCGTGTAAAGGGTGTATTTACTACCAACCACTCATTATCAGTAAATTCTTAGGTCGGAAGCTGTTATTACGATATTTTTGTCTCAACTGTAACTCTTTAAGTTCAATTTATTTTTTTGTTTGTCCACCATTCGCCCTTTTTCTATCTATTATAGCCTCACATGGATGTTACTACCCAAAATCCCTTTTTTAGTGAGGTTACATTCGCCCCTTTTTTCTAAAACAATGGTCCGTCTTCACAAACAAAATATTCTAGGTTCAGAAGAATAATATTACAGATTTAGACGAATAAAATTTTATGTAATATTAGAAAACATGGAAATGAAAGAAACCTAGAAATATAGGAAATAAAGAACAAAACATGAACATAAAAATTTATCTTCTAAATTTGTAATATTGATTTTCTGAACCTAGAACATTTTGTTTTTTAAGACGAGCCATTGTTTTTGACACCTAGAATATCGTCTCTACTCCATAAAAGAATGTTCTATCTTAGTGAGATAAATGTTCGTTAACAAAACTTTGTCTAAAATATACCCATATAAGGTCTTGTTTTGAAGGATTTATTGTAAGAAATATAATGGTGTAACCAGAATTTCATTTTGACGATTAATTTACACACTATGGCTTTTAAAGTTTCAGAAACAATTTTCAAATGCTGACATCAACAAATTTGGACCATGGTCGACTAGCTTCGTTGGGCCATTTTTCTTGTTTGGGTTGGCCCATATGTGTCAGGGCTCGATTGGTTTGTGACCAAATTTTGCTATGCCAAAGATTTGGCTGCCAAAAGTTGAGCAAAAATATTGCCATAAATTTGGCAAGTCAAATATGAGAGGTTGGCAAGTTTTGGTAGCAAACCAAATACTAGCCAAAATTTTGGTTTGCCAAATCTTTGGCATGGCAAAATTTGGTCACAAACCAATTAGACCCTAGTACAAGTATCTGATTCAATATGTAACCAAATTTCACAATATGTCATGGATACTTATCGTAGGGGTATCAAAGCCATATCCGTATCAACATACGATAAACTACCCTTATGAGTATGCACATACGAACTTGACCTAACCTCATGAAGAATAAAAAGCTATGAGAGCATCGGATAATTACAACAATTTTTTCCTTTTTACTACTACGAATCAACATTTGCCACCTAAACTCTTACAGGATATCTAAACTTTTCATAAAAGATCACAAACTTTTTCATGCAAAAGCAATTCTAACGTAAAATCCCATCTCAATTATCCTTGTTTATTTCAAAAAAATAATTTGCTAATTGCAACTCATTTCGTTCCCTCTCGCTAACTTCTAAACTTTGCGCCCTAGTCTCGGTCCGATCTTATTGGATCACAATATCCACATAATCTAAAAAAACAAACAAATTCAAGTCACGAAATTGTCTAGTCGAGTTGCTGAATTGAGCATTTTGCCCATGAAGTGACTACATCTGCGGCGGCAAAGGCAAACCGCTAGCGATTGTTGGTGGTCACACACCCCTATACCATGAAGAGAACACCTCCCTCCATTGTTCTCTTCATCTTTTCCCGCTCGAACTAATGGCATGCATGCAATGTGCGTGTGCGACTTCACCATGGCCACGGTGGACTCACCAAGTTGGGTTGATACGTTACCAACTTGGTCCGAGTGGGCAAATCATCAACCGCACAAAGAGGTCAAAAAGTACTAGTGGTCTCCCAGGTAGGCCTCTTGCCACATGGGCTTGCTAGCGCTCGGACGTCGGGCCCTAGGCCCGCGTCCGGATGTAGCTCCCGTGCTCGTATCGCATCCCACACGCCGAAAGGTCCTTGTGTGGTTTTGGTAATTGAGTGACAACCTAGGTGGACTAATTGTGTTTATGTGAGATACACAAGTGATTAGTCCACAGGTACATGTGTATGAGCAACATATGCTATGAAGACGAAAATGGCTTGGAGATGTTTCAAAGCTCACACATATGATGATGAAGGAGCTCATTGCACATGAGACATGACATTGAGTCATGTGATCAAGGTGGAGAAGATCAAGACAAGACTTGGCTTGATGGACCGGTTGCAAGCGTGAAGGGCAAGTCGGAGGCTTTGGAGCGATGGACCGCGTGGCGGTGAAGCTTGAGCAAGACTTAGCACCGATGGACGAAGGCAACGGTGAAAAGCAAGTGAAGTCAAGATCGATGAACCAATATGATCACGTGATGATATGAAGTGGATCATATCATTGTTGATCATGTTGGTGCATGTGTTGCATCGACATTGGAGGAGATGGAATGGAATGCGCAAGGCAAAGGTATAACTTAGGGCATTTCATTTCACCGGTCATAGGTGTGTAGAGAAGTTGATGACCGAGTTTAGGATAGATGGTCGTACTATCAAGAGGGGCAAACTTGTTTGCATATCGGTCATCTAGTGCCACTCGAGTGATCTAACTTTGCATCATCGCTAGGATTGAGTGGCGTGGCAAGTTGAGTGGCTAATCCTTTGGAAAATGATTGTGAAAATGCTAACACACATACACATGATGGTGTACACTTGGTGGTGTTGGCACATTTACAAAGGAGATGAAGTTGGAATTGATGTGGATCAACTCGGCGATGAAATGGAGGCGAGAAGGGTTAGTAACTCCACTGGCGGAGTGTCCGCCCGTAGAGTAAGGACAGTCCGACGGTTCCACCGGCGCCCTATACAGAAAAAGACAGGGTCTCATAAAGTGGACCGGACGCTGGTCACGTGGTGACCAGACGCTGGGGTCCTGCGTCCGGTTAGTGGCGGCAGAGAGCGTGCAGGCGTCGGTCTTCGACCGGACGCTGGCACTGAAAGTGATCGGACGCTGGCAGGGTGCGTCCGGTCAGGCTGACGTAAAGTGACATAGGCGACGTAGAGAAGGTGGAGAAGGACTGGACGCTGATGTTGCGTCCGATCGTGACCGACCGGACGTGTCCGGTCATGACTGGTACCTTACTGGAAATGACCGGACGCTGGGGTTGCTGCGTCCGGTCACTTTGAGCAGCTGCATCCAGTCATCACTTGACCATTGAGATCAAGCGACTGAGGTTGAACGGAGGCGACACGTGGCAAGCATTCGTTGACCGGACGTTGAGGTCCTGCGTCCGATCGATCTGACCGGAGCGTCTGGTCACCCCGAGTTTTGCCCAGTGAAGGGGTAACGGCTAGTTTAGCCTGTGGGGCTATAAATAGAAGGTGGCCTCGGCCATGGCCGGGGCTGAGCACCTTGAGGGACTTTGTGTCCATGCTTGAGAGTGCTTGGGAGCCCTCCATCTCACACATACTTGATAGTGATCATCCGATTGTATGAGAGAGCGATTCTAGTGCGATTGCATCGTGAGGTTGCATCGAGTGGCACTAGGTGATCGAGTTGCAAGTTGGTGGTGCTTGTTACTCTTGGAGGTTGCCACCTCCTAGATGGCTTGGTGGTGGTCTCCATCGAAGCCTGCAAGAAGCTTGTGCGGTGCTCCGGAGAAGAGCTTTGTGAGGGGCATTGTGCTCGCCCCGCGAGAGCCGCAAAGAGCAACTCTAGTAAAGCGTGTCATTGAGCTACCCTCACTTTTGGGGTAGGTTCTTGCGGTGCCCGACGTGCGGGCTTGGCGGGTGATGCCAATTAGCCTCCGAACCACCAAGTGAGCGGTCAACACAACAGGGATTAGCGTGTTGGCAAGCACGTGAACCTCGGGAGAAAAATCATCGTGTCAACCTTGTTCTTCCCGTTGGTTTGTAATCCCCTTTCACAAGCTTGTATTTATATTTCATATACATTGTGCTTGTGTAGTTGCTCTTGTAATTAGTTAGCTTGTGTAGCTTACTAGTTAGCTTGTGTAGCTTACTAGTTACCTTCTTGCTTGTGTAGCATTATGTAGCTAAGTAATTGCGCTCTCTAATTTGGCATTGGTTGCCTTGTTATTGAGCATTGCTAGTGAGCTTAGGTGGCTTTGTGCTTTTGCTTACTAGCTTGTGTAGGAGCTCCCTTGTTGCTTGAAGTACTAGTGGCATAGGTTTGTGTGACCTTGCTTCTAGAATTGGTTAGGTGAGCTCTAGCTAGCCCGGCACCTTTGTTGCTTAATTAGTATCTTTGGAAGTTGTTAGAGAACATAAATAAAGGGGTATAGTCTTGGCTAGACCGATAGTTTTAAACGCGATTAATTTTAGAAATGACTATTCACCCCCCTCTAGTCCGCCATCTCGACCTTACACACGCCTCATCTCGTGCCCAACTATCACTAGTGTCCGAAAACCGTGGCCCGCGCCTATCCAGCGTTTGCACGGTGGAACCATGCACCGCACCTATGAAAGGTCCTAATATGGCTAGAGGGGGGTAAATAGCCTATCTAAAAATTCTACAAAGCACTAGAGCAATTAATTAGTACAACAAATGGCGTAATGCAATTTTGCTCTAGCTCTACAAGGGTTGCAAGCCACCTACCCCAATAATTCTAGTTAGTTGCTATGATCACTAGGCACAAACAAAAGCTAAGTCACTACTCACTAAGCTAGTGTGCTCTCAAAGACTAATTAAAGAGCCACACTAACCAACTAACAAGCTCTCAAAGACTAACTACACTAAAAAGCTTGGTAACTAGTTTGCAAGAAATGTAAGGGAGTGAGTAGGGTGATTATACCGCCATGTCGAGAAATGAACCAATCACAATATGAAGGCAATCCAATCACCGGGAGAAATCCAATCACACAAGGGACATAAGATTTTTCTCCCAAGGTTCACGTGCTTGCCCGCACACTAGTCGCCGTTGTGTTAACCAACACTTAGTGGTTTGGTGGCTAATAGGTATCACACACCTAGCCAACAAATGGCGCCGCAAGAATCTACCCACAAGTGAGGTCACTCAATGACACGAGCAATTTACTAGAGTTACTTTTAGGCTCTCCACCGGGGAAGGTACAAGACCCCACACAATCAACGAAGCCGGCCACGAACAATCACCAACACATGCCTAAGCTCCTCCGCTGCTCCAAGCTGTCTAGGTGGCGGCAACCACTAAGAGTAATCAGAACTCCGTAGCCACAACGATCTCTAAGTACCACTAGATGCAATCAGTCAAGTAAATGCACTTGGAATCACTCCCAATCTCACTATGATGATGAATCAATGATGGAGATGAGTGGGAGGTGTTTGCTTAGGCTCACAAGGATGAATCACAGGTGAAAATGTTCAAGAGGGTGAGCCCAAGATGCCCCAAGTCCTTTTATAGAAGCCCCAAACTTCAACTAGCCGTTGGTGCCTCGGGGGGCCGATCGGACTCACTCTAGAGTTCGGTCCCCTGGGTCCGATCCCCAGATAGCCACCATGTGGTGCCCCTTCAAACAGCGGCCGTCGATCTCCAATGGTCATCTCGTGATCGCGCAGTCACACCACCTGGACCGGACTCTAACTCCCTGGGTCCGGTCGCTGCGCGATCCCTAGGTCCGGTCAACTCTAGAGAGTTCCCGAGCGCTAAAAACATGACCGAACTCGGTCCGATTCTAATAAACGGACTCTGTGTAAGGTCCTAATGGCTAGAGGGGGTGAATAGCCTATTAAAATTTCTACAACAACACTTAGCAAACGGTTAGACAAATATAAGGCGAAACGATTGTTGCGCTAGCCTACTAAAAATGCAAGCCACCTACCATAATTCTAGTATCTATAGTTACTATCCACACAATGGCTATGTCACTACACTAAGTTAGTGTGCTCTCAAAGGCTAACAAAAGAGCTACACTAACCAAACTAACGAGCTCTCACGACTAGCTATACTAAAGAGCTTAACAACTAGTTTGCGATATTGTAAAGAGAGAGAGCAAGATGGTTATACCACCGAGTCGAGGAATGAACCAATCAATCACAAGAATGAATACCAATGAAGACCAATCACCTTGGAATCAAATGATGACACAATGATTTTTTACCGAGGTTCACTTGCTTGCCGGCAAGCTAGTCCTCGTTGTGGCGATTCACTCACTTGAAGGTTCACGCGCTAATTGGCATCACACGCCATACCCTCAATTGAGTGCCGCACAACCAACATACAAGATGAGGATCACACAAGCTACGAGCAATTTACTAGAGTACCTTTTGGCTCTCTGCCGGGGAAAGATCAAGAACCCCTCACAATTACCACAATCAGAGCCAGAGACAATCACCAACCTCCGCTCGATGATCCTCGCTGCTCCAAATCATCTAGGTGGCGGCAACCACCAAGAGTAACAAGCGAACCCCGCAGCGAAACACGAACACCAAGTGTCTCTAGATGCAAACACTCAAGCAATGCACTTGGATTCACTCCCAATCTCACAAAGAAGATGAATCAATGATGGAGATGAATGGAAGGGCTTTGGCTAAGGTCATAAGGTTGCTATGCCAATGCAAATGGCCAAGAGAGCGAGCTTGAGCCGGCCATGAGGCTTAAATAGAAGCCCCCACGAAATAGAGCCGTTGGCTCCTCAGTCCACTGAAAATTGGGGCGACCGGACGCGCCGGTCGGTTTGACCGGACGTAGGACCCTAGCGTCTAGTCGTGTGATGCACGCCATGTGTCCCCTGCTTCAAACGCTGATCGTCTGATCTCAGCGGTCATCAGTGCACTTAAGTTGTGACCGGTCGCTCTACAGTGTGCGACCGGACACAGGACCCCAGCGTCCGGTCACTTCCAATAAGGTTCCACTCGTGTCCGGACACGTTCAATCATGCCCGACCGGACGCAGGACCCCAGCATCCGGTCACTTCCAGTAGGCTTCTAGAGGTGGAAATTCACGACCGGACGCGTCCGGTCACGTACGACCGGACTCACCCAGCGTCCGGTCACTCACTGTCTTCTCTGTTCGCCGCCACATCAGCAGGACCGGACACTAAACAATGTTCAACCAGAGTCCGGTCGTCTGCGTCTGGTCAAGAGATGGAGGGTGGCCTTCACTGCGCACCACTAATCGGACGTAGGACCCTAGCGTCCGGTCACTGCGTGACCAGCGTCCGGTGCACTCTGTGAAACCCTGTTTTTCTATACAGGGTGCTGGTGGCACCGTCAGACTGTTCTCACTCTATGGGCAGACACTCTGTCGGTGGAGTTTCGAACCCTTGCTCCCAAGTGTTAAACACAATGTGTATCATCTTTGTGCATGTGTGTTAGCATATTTTCGCAAACATTTTCAAGGGTGTTAGCACTCCACTAGATCCTAAATGCATATGCAATGAGTTAGAGCATCTACTGGCACTTTGATGGCCGCATTTCGATACAAGTTTCACCCCTCTTAATAGTACGGCTATCGATCCTAAATGTGATCACACTCGCTAAGTGTCTCGATCACTAAACAGAAAAGCTCCTATCAATTTCACCTTTGCCTTGAGCTTTTTGTTTTTCTTTCTTCTTCTCCAAGTCCAAGAACTTGATCATCACCATGCCATCACCATCATCATGTCATGATCTTCATTTGCTTCACCACTTAGAGTAGTGCTACCTATCTCATAATCACTTTGATAAACTAGGTTAGCACATAGGGTTTCATCGATTCACCAAAACCAAACTAGAGCTTTTACTCTGTCGTAGGTCCGGTCCTCACACTGATCGCCACCGCGTGTTGCTGAGCCATGACCGAACACGCCGATGTAGGGTCCAGTCGCTCCTTGCCACCAGGGTCCGGGCGCACGTTAAAACAAATAGAGAGCTCCCAGACCCTTCGGGCTAGGTCCGGTCGTGCATGACTGGACTCACCCTCTGGGTCCAGTTGCCCAGCGCACGCCACGCGTCCATGCCGCCAGCAAGCCGCACAACCAGACTCTGGGCACCAAGTCCGGTTCTCCTGCACACCTGGGTCTAGATGCCTCCACGCCTTCTCGGTCGCATCAAAACACTGACCAGACTCACCCCGGTCAGGGTTCGGTCAATATGCAGCAGGGTCCGGTCCTAGTGTCTCAACTCCTTTTCTTTTTCTATCTCCTCAACCACTTCACCCTTGCTTCCAAGTTGCTAACTACAAAGTGTATAACTTGTGTGCACGTGTGTTAGCATTTTCAAAGCATTTTACAAGGGTCAAGGTTAGCACACTAGGTTCCTAAATGCATATGCAAGAATCATATCACCTAGTGGCACTCGATAACCACTTAGCCAAAGATTTCCCCTCTTTATAGTACGGCTATCGATCCTAAATGCACTTACACCCTGTATGGTGTCTTAAGTGCCAAAACAAAAACCTATCTTATACCTTTGCCTTGATTTCCTTGGTTTTTGTTTTTCTCTTTCTTCTTTTCTAAGTTGGAGCACTTGATCATCTCATTTGTGGCCATCACCTTCTCCATGACAATCATCAAGCTCCAACACTTGGATTGGACCACCTCATCTAATTCATACACTTAGATCAAAGGTTAGTCCTAGGGTTTCATCAATTATCCAAAACCAAACTAGGGCTTTTAGCCTGCTCGGTGAAACCGGGACCCACGCCCACCTATCCGGCTGTGGATGCATGTCGCGAAGGCGTCTGCTGGCCTCAGGCGCCGGCACATGAACCATAGTGGCGCACTAGCAGCAATAGGTTGATGGCAGCATGCAACACCCGATCTACTTTTAAGACAATCCAGATGAAACATTTGCAACATAAATCTAAAAACAGATGAAACACTTGAAACATGCGTATATAGCCATTGCAACATGTGCAAAACCAAGATCCACTTTGAAACATCCATATGAAACATTTGCAACATAAGTCTAAAATAGATGAAATACTTGAAACGTGCCCTTGAAACATGCCTGTGTAGCCATTGCAATATGTGCAACACCATGATCTACTTTTGAAACATCCATATGAAACATTTAAAACAAACGTCTGAAACACCTAAAACACTTGAAACATAGGTTGCAACATGTGTATATTGCCTTTGCAACATATGCAACATCCCAAATTAACTTTTGCAACATTCAGATGAAATCCTTGAAACATGTCTGAAATGCCTAAAACACTTGAAAACATAGCGTTTGCCTACGCGGTCATGGACTACCTGGTGGGGAACTACGGTGGCGCAAGCCTCCCCTTCCTGTCAACGACGCGAGGTGGATGGGGGTGCCGGCGCAGGTGTAGGCGCAGGCCTTCCTCGCCTCCCCTTCCGCAACGGGTGAGGTGGATGGGGGCATGACGTGGGCGCGCGATGCAGCGTGGGGAGGGGTCGGGTGTGTAACACCCCTGGTGTTACGAGCTTGTTTAGCACCGTGATTTAGGCCTAAGTAAAATTTTCGAAAACGAGTTTCTCGGATTTTTGATTAAAAATGTACTCCTATGTGTAACAGTGGCGCTAAGTGCAGTGGTAAAATGTCGCTGTCTGTCGTCTCTTTACAAGACTGTACAAGTTGATCGACTGTTCCTCTCTTGCTTGCGAAGCTGGTGGTCTGGTCTGAATTTTTAATTGGAGCACGTGGTTCTGTCCCTTGCCCTCGCCATGTCTTTTCAAGTTCCGTGCGCGTGCAGTCGCACAGTTGATGGCCATGTTGTGCTGTCCTTCCCTGTCCCCCAACATCGCGTCTATGAATTTGGTGGCGAGCCATGCACGACTCCTCGCTCTCGCCGCACGCGCAAGCGCACTGAGCCCACACCGGTCCTGCAGTCCCAGCTTTTGCTTTTTCCCCCTGCTCCTCTGTAGCTCCACTGCGCGTCGAGCCGCCTCACCAACCGCCGCGCCTCACGCTACGTTGCCCCCATGCAGCCGCTCTTCGCCTCTCACCTAGGCCTACCGCGGCTCCTTCCATTCCCCCACGCGCAAGCGTCGCCCCTCCATTCTCGCGCTGGACCGCCGCCCTTTCGTGCGCCCATGCCAGCAGGGCCGTTTTCCCTCCCCGCTCCTCGGCCACCGCCGCCGGGCTGCCGTGCCACATTCGGCCACCCACGCCCCTCGTCTAGCACGCTCGCCGTGCCGTGCTAACCGCCTGTCGGTGCTGGCCCTCCCCAGCGTGAGCTCCACTGTGCGACAGTTCCGAGTGGCTCCCCCACGCTCGTGTGCCACAGCCGTGCTGGCACTCCGTAGTCGCTGCACCTCCCGCTCGTCCTGGAGCACCACCGCTGTGACCCCTCAGCCATCGTATCTCCCCTTTCCCCTCTTGCGAGCGCGCGCCCCTCGGTCTCCACAGTGCTGCTCATCCTTGCCTCAGTGGCTTTCGCCCGCAGCGCCGCCCTTAGTTTCCCTCCCCGCGTCGCGTGCCCATGCCGCAGCACTGTCCTTCCAGGCGCCATCGCTGCCCAGCCGTCATCTGCGCCGGCCCGCCTGCTGCTCGGGGCCGGTGATGCGCCCCATCGCCGCAGCGGCCCGTACTTGTGGCCGTGACAGCCATAGCACCATGCCGCCCCCATGACCTACCCCACCTCCGTGCACGAACCACCCCAGCCTCGCCACCGGCGCGCCCTCACCGCGGTGCCACCCGGTCCCTAACGTCGGTGCATATGGCCGGGGCACCTTGCTTCTGCTCTGGCCGAGCCACGTCCTCTAGCGGGTGCGCACGGCATCGGGCAAGCCGTGAAGCCGCTTCCCCACCGCCGTCGACAAGCGCATGGCCCGATTCTACCGCAGGCCAATTTTCCCCTGCCATGCTCTGTTTTGAGGAAGGAGATAAGGGTGAGATGGTGAGAATAAAATCTTTCCAGGGTTCTCTATGCAAAGTCAGTGACTCACATGAATAGTCACTAGAGTACCACGGGTTAAGTTTAAGATAGTACAGGGGCATTTTCGCAATCTGGACCCGCCGCCGCTGGGCTTCCCATTTGTGGGCCGGCCTGCTCTCGATGGTCTCATCACGCTTTCGTTCTTTGTCTTTGTGCCACGCTAGGTCGGGTTCTTGCCATTCTTGGGTGGGCGGGGTTCTTAACGCTATTGGGCAGCCTTGCTTGGCTACCGTGGGTCATTGGTCCAGCGGTAATTTGCCCACTTCGGGCCCAAGGGTCTTTTCTTCTTTCTTCGGTATTTTGTTAATATTAGTAATCGGCTGAATGTTTGGAAATTCGTAGTAAATAGTAGAAAAAAATCATAAAAATGCCAAACAAATTTTGTTAGTCTCCTAAAATCATGATCTACCTGTTAGTATACTTTGTTCACATAGTTTGATGATATTATTGGAAGGTATATAATTAATTTAGGTACTTAGTATTGTAAAAAGGTGAACTTATAAGAATTTCCGTGATAAATTGGTAATAGTGTTGGATCTGAAATTGTTACAGAAGGTTCTTAGCAATATTAGCTACTCGCTGTAATTTTTGTAGTTCCAGAAAAAATTAGTTGCTAGATAGATAATGATGCCTAATTTCGAATAAAGATTAAATCGGTAGAATGAAATAAAGAAATACCTTGAAATTGTATAACTAAAACAATTGTTGGGAAATCACGCCTTATTCGGCAACATGGATACGTAGACCAGCGTTAGAGCTATCTCGTTAGCTTGTGAGGCGTGATCGGATTTCTAAGCATTCTAACTGTAGTTGATTATTTACATATATGCATTTGCATCAATGCATATCATATAGGTACGATGATGGATCAATTGATCAAGTGAAAGATGAGTGGGAATCTACAGATGGTGTGATGGTATTCTCTCCAAGAGATGATGCGATGGGCTTTTTATTCAGATGATGGTGGATGATCTGAAGATGCTAATACTAACTTTTGGTTATATCTTACCCAGGCAAGCCCCGGTGCATAACCCCTACTTTTCTGCAGTTTAAATTATATTTGTGCATTAAGTTTTAAGGAGTTGAATGAAACTCACTTGTAAATATATCTTTATCCTATGAGTCTTACTAGTATGACAGGATCGTGTAGATTGCTATGCTACAGGACTCTGGTAGAAGTCGCGTGATTGTCTGTCACTCGCGAGATATAGGGAATATGTTACTGTATCATTATCACTTGAAAAATATAAATGGTGGAAAGAAAAATGGTGACTGGACAGGGATATGGTTTGGGTATTGGTGGGTGTAAGAGGTTGTGTCGCCGCAGACACGGGGCATAGCTTGGTTACATTGCTTTCCCTGTCTGTGTCAGTTAAGGACCGACCGTTGCATAAGATGCGAGGCAAGTCATAGATTTATGAGGCTCTAGATTTATTATCCCAAGCACATACTTGTGTATGGGCTCTTAGAAGACTTGTTACTCTCTTATCGTGGATCCGGCTCTTTCCGGACCGACTGTCTTAGTGGTTTTTGGGTTAGAAGATCCTTGCACCGTACTGAGTCCGGGACTCAGGGGCGGGGGCTTGGAGTCCCAGTTTGAATGGGGACCTAGACACCCAGGACAGGAGGGTGATGGGTTGGCCTTGCTTGTGCCCGGGGTACAAGCGAGGCATGTATTTTTGGGGTACCCAGCTAGGGACATTGATTCACGAATCGCCGCCGAGTCAGTATGACTTGTCTTATCTCTAGCACCGTAGTAAGAACTAGAAGATGAAAGATGGAAAAAGGAAATCTGATTGCTTACCACCTGCTTGAAAGTAGTACAGATGCTTATATAGAATGGTTAGTTAATGAACCAATACGACTGTTAATCAAAATCGAATATAAGGACGCACTTTTAATAATGCTTCATGCAGATGCAATAAACCCACAAGCCAGATAGCCTTACATATCATTGGAGTATTTTCTTTCCTCCTGTCGGGTAAGTCTTGCTAAGTACAATTGAGTACTCAGGGTTTTATTTCCCCCTGTTACAGGTGACAGGTGAATGCTAAAGCTGACCTTTGTATGTGGATTCCTCCTGGTGGGCTCAGAGAAGATTTCCTTTACGTTGCGATCATAGTTTTTATTTATAACGCTCACTAAATATTTCTATAATGAAAGTCTCACAATCTGTTGTCATAGTTTACATACCAATGATTCATCATGTCATAATTAGATAATTATTTTCGCTGTAATTCTGATCACATGTTTATATTCCGCTGTTAAATTAAATTGTTCATAACTCTGATAATATAATTAAATTCCGCTGTTACAATAATAAATATTATACTCTGATGTTGTATTAAAAGCGATGTAAGAAATGGTTAAGAATGTTGTAAGCTTTATCCTCTCATTTGTGATCCTGATGAAAAAAATATGAATTTTCGGGTTCTCCCTTGTGGTGTGTCCGACGGAACCGAGTAATTTGGTGTCCTCCTTCGAGTGCTTAGTGTCTAATGTAGACGAGCACTTCTGAGAGGCATTAGATTAGACGGTTCTGCCACAGGGTGCCTTGCGGAAAGGAGCAACGTGTGAAGGGACCGGAAACGCGGAAGAGACGTCAGAGCAGGCGCTTCATGCTGGGGAGGGAGCGGAGAGAGAGAGCGTCCTGCCACGGGACCTTGCGACGGCATGTCGTCCGGAGGTGCGGTGCGGGAGCGGATAGGAACGAGTGGACATGAGGATAAGATGGACGAGATGATTTTTTATAAACTCTTGAGGGGATGGGAGGGGATTGTTGGGCTGGCGTCGCGGCGCACCAAGGAGCGTCCAAGCGGATGGACACCTGCGCATTACCGCTTGCCCTAAATTGATCTTGGAATTCTATATGGTTCAAAATGACCAATATTTTTATTCTAAAGGGCCACATAGAAAAATTACTGTAGATTTACATCCTACAAAATTTCTTCTAACGTAAATCCTATGTTCCAAATGGGCCAGTGGTCAGGATAGATCAATTTGGGCACAAAAAACCGAGAACCGAGAACCGAACCGAACTAACCGGAACCGAAACCGAAATATTCAGTCCCAGGTTCGGTTCTAGGTTCCCAGGAACCGAAATTATTACGGTTAATTCAGTTCTAGCACTCGGTTAACCGAATTGACCTGAAATAACCGAAGTATGTAAAGACCCCTAGAATGTAGGCTTGAATATTGCTCTATGCTTGAATATTTGAGAGAACAATAACATATATGTGTTGTATTGTTGTTTTATGCTGCATTGCTATTTAAATTGTTCTTTTCGACTGCACGAAAATCAGGCAAAATGCTACCGAAATTTGCAATTGAATGGGTTGTTTCTTGGTTCCTGAAAAATTCGGTTCCATCGGTTAGAACCGAACCGAATTACCCAAAACTGAAATTCCTCAGTTCCGCATTTTCAAAGTAACCGATCGGTCCCTTCTTCTCAGGTAACCAAATTAGCTGAAGAACCAAAGAACCGAACCGATCGATTTTGAGATAATTGGAATTTTGCCATTATGAAACGTGGGCTTCGCTCTTTTGCCATCCTGTAAAAGGGATTCGCTCGTTTGCCACTATGAAACTAGACACACTCGTTAGAATGCTCTTTCTGTATTTTGTTGCCAATTTTTTTTTACGACCTCTTTTCTTTCCCGTTTTGCCCCTCTCTTCATTTCACTTGTATCCAACCCATTCGATCCCCCATTCCACGTGACGGCTGAGGTTGCATGTTGACCTAGGGTTGACCGGTAGACAGATCTAATCTGGACCGTTGGTGCCGAGATGGAGGGCTGGGATTCGCCGGCGGCGTTTGGGGTCGTCGGGGCGGCTCTCCAGGCGACGGCGACGGCGGCCATGGATGCCAGTGGCACTTGCGCTACAGGACGCGGTGGGCCAAGGCGATGGCACGGGGGCGTCGATCTTGGCCTCGCGAACTCGAGACGGGAGCTCTCGGCGGGTTTGGCCGGGCGACAGCGGGGTCGGCACGGCGGCGCTCCATTGGCGGCCGCGGGAGCTCGCAGGCGTGCGGCGACGTGGCGTCTACGGCACACGGATGGGCTCGGAAGGGCACGGGTACGTGCGTCTTGTCGTCGCGGACTCGACATGGTCGCTATCCGCGGCGGAGGATAGCCGGCGGCGGCGCTAGACGCTGCGAGACCGATCGGCTCGGCGGCGTAACCACGTCAAGCTCGCCGGCGTGAACGAGAGCGAGAGAGTGGGCGATAGGGGACTGGCGGGATGCTCTCCTCCGCGCGAAGCTCGGTGAACGGTTCTCGGCAGAGGGGAAGCGGCGAGGCGGAGATCGACGCCGGCGGGTCGAGCTCCTCCGAACACATTCAACGAATGGGGATCAAATGGGAGATAAGGCTCAGGGGCAAAACGGGAAAGAAAAGAGGTCGCAAAAATAAAAAATAAAAAAATTGGCAACAAAATACAGAAAGGACATTTTAGCGAGTGTATTCAATTTTATAGTGACAAACGAGCGAATCCCTTTTACGGGAGCCCACGTTTCATAATGGCAAAATTCCAATTATCTCGATGCAAAGGAAACGTGTGGAAAATAACGGCCGAGGCGGAGGCCCGTTCGCGCTCTCCCGGGCCGAGCAACCAGAGTCTGGGCCGGCCGTCCGCCGCATTCCCCCCTTCCGTTCACGGTCGACCCAGCGGCCATCTCGCACCCCTCTCCCTCTCCGACGACGACTGGTGTGAGTCTCACCCCGCTCTCGCTCTCCGACGACTGGTGGGCCGCCGCCGCCGGTGCTGCCCTGCGCCAGGTGCCGAGGCCTTCGTCGTTCTATTCGCCGGCGACGAGCACCCACCAGGTATTCCCATCCCGTCTCTTCCCTTCCTGCTGTGCGAAGCCGAGCACCCAAACCCTAACCTAAAGCTATTTGGCTATTTGATGCCTCCTGAACCTTTTGGAAAAAAATTGTCGGATGTACATGTGTACACCCATGTCCGTTTGGTAGGTCCGCCCCCGCGGGATATGGTAGCGAGTAATTTTGTTTGCATGTGTTTTTTGGGGCCGGTTTGGTCACCAATGTCTGTTCTTTTGTTTGAAGGTGTTTGGAGCATGGAACAGGTGGTGCTTCCAAACCTAGATTTCATTTTAGTAGCCATGAGTCCATTTCTGGTTTGGTCGGGGTTTCTGTAAGACCCTTGAGTACATCTCTTCTCAGATGGAGGGTGCCTGAGCTTCTGGGGCCACAGACGTTATTGTGTGCGTGCGTAGCTGAATAGTTGGGTGTTAGTGGCTGATTACAAGAATGTCCATGTATATTTGATAACTAAAGATTGCTTTTTCTGCTGTTGTATATGTTTCGCCTTTCATGCAGACAGAAAGAAGTCTTTCTAGTCATTAGTCAATACCTAAAGTCCTCTCCATCTATATCAAATGGGGGTGAAGGCTCGTCTTTTTAACCCTCCTCCTCTCTTGCCACCGTGGACTTAGTTGCATAAATAAATAAAAAAAGATTGTACTAAGAGCTACATATCTTTGGCCCAAAAGGGCAACAATTTTGCTATATTTTCAGTATCAACTTTTAGTAGTGAATCTGATGTTTAAATTATGCTGTCAATCTAAAATTGTTTTGTATTTCTTTTATTGTAAAAAGACTTTGTTACGATATATAGCATAGTGAAATTTGAACACATATTGATGATCACTTTTATGCAGGCAAGCTTCTGCTTCTCTGCATGCAATGATGAACTGATGATTATCGTTGATAACAGGTAAGTATTCTTTGTGCCATGTTACAGCTATTGTAAGCTTGGACGTGCTCTTTATTCTCTTCTAATTTGTCACCCTGTCTCTGAAGTACGTCCATATTTGGCCCCTTAACTCTCTCCATTTTGTCTAATCCCCCCATCCCACAAACTCCATGACCATTTAGTGTGTAGGAACCTCAACTTTGCTTTTCTTAATGTTAAACTTTAGCACTAGAACCTGCTCGAAATTGTTTAGGACTGTTGTGACAGTGGTTTTAGAATTAAAATGAGAAAAAAAATAACAAGCCACAAAAAATTGTGAAACAAGTTCTACAAACTTTAAACAAATGATTCGATAAATCTTGAAAAGAGATTTCTGGTGCATGCACACCTCAGCTACAGTGCAAATTTCTGGATGCCAGTCATCACGGATGATGCAGAGATTTCTCGTCATTGGTGACAAGGTTTATATGTTTTTTTGGAATTTTCTAAAGCCTTTCATTTTTGTTGACTTATTGAATCTTTTATTTGGAACTTCTAGAACGTATAAACTCCAGTTGTTTTTTGTGGGGTTCCCTGTGTCCCAAATCTGGAGTGTTTCTTCCGAAAAATTTGGAGGTGTTTGAGTATCTGTTCCTCACTTAAATCCAAAAACCACTTTTACTGGGCTTAGGGGTCAAAACTAAATGGAATTGAAAGTTGGGATACTCAAACTAAACGTTATTGGAGTTAGGGTCAAAATTAGAGAAATGGAAAAGGAGCGAGATATGGACTTATTCATATGTGCTTATTTGGTGTTATGAGTTTTTCCCGCTTCTTGCTGGATGACAGGGATGCATTTGGGTCTTTGACTACAACAGGGGATTGTCATATGGGATTTCATGTTTGAATTGTGGATGCATATTTGTAGTTTTTTATCACTTTGAATGCTGACCATACTGTAATTTGTAAGAATTTTTGTGCTAATTGTGGAATATTACAAAAACTACATTGTTTATTTTGTTGCAGAAAATTGCTGTTATGCTGGCATGTTTGTTTTATTAACAACATTGTTTACTTTTTTGCAGAAACTTGCTGTTGGTTTTTGTTCGCATATTTCTATGGGCAGTCAAAGATTTCTACAACCTGCATTGCACATCTTATTATTAGAGAACTACTCCAGTGGTTACTAACATACCGTGTTAGCCACTCCATAACATTTCTGCAACAATACCAACTTCTCTACTTGTTTACATGGAGTGCAACAGAGATGAGGCTGCTAGAGCGAAAGCACTTGCAGAAAGAAAAATGCTGGACAAGGATTTTGTTGGTGCAAAAAAGATGATTATCAAGGCGCAGCAACTCCTCAAAGAAGTGGATGACGTTGACATTCCAAAAATGTTAACTGTTTGTGATGTTCATTGTGCTGCTGGAGCTAAGGTGAATACTGAGATTGATTGGTACGGAATACTGCAAGTACCTGTAAATGCTGATGACGCACTGATAAAGAAGCAGTATCGTAAGCTTGCCCTTTTGCTACACCCTGACAAGAACAAGTTTGGAGGCGCGGAGGCAGCATTCAAATTAGTTGGAGAAGCAAACGTAACTCTTACAGACCGGTCAAAACGTTCTGTGCATGACATGAAAAGAAACACCTTCAGAAGCATTATAACAAGACCCAATCATCAGGCACCAAAAAGACCTGCACCTGCTAGATCTAGTTCTACTCCTGTGAATCTCCATAATATGCATCAGCAACATCTGCATCAAGCCTCAAATCCTACAGGTCCGCAAACAACATTTTGGACTATTTGTCCAGCTTGTGGCATGAGATATCAGTACTACCTCTCGATCTTGAAGAAGGCTTTGCGCTGTCAGAATTGTTTGAAGCCATTTATCGCACATGATTTGAAGGACCAAGCTATTCCTTCTGGGGCAAATCAGCGATCTGCTGGGGTTTGGAAAAATGCAGGCGCGCCACAGAACTCTGCAGGCCCTCAAACAAATGTCACTGGTCAGAAAAGTTGGTCTGCCACTTCAGGAGTTCATGTTAATATAGGTTCTCATCATGCTAATGTAAATACAAAGAGGGAAACTGATGGTAATGCTAACGCAGGTGGGCTGAAAAACAAAATGAAATCTGCCCGGGCCACTAGGAATCCTTCAAAAGCTTCAACTGCTGGATTGAAAAGGGGCAGGAGGGCGGTATTTGAATCTAGTGAGTCTAGCGTATCAGAAACCAGCAGCGACAGTGAGGAAGAGATTCTAAAACATGGTGCTGAAAATAGTGCAGGGCCAGGTCAACAAACTCGCAGATCTAGCAGGCGGAAGCAAGAAGTTAAGTATAATGAGAATAGTGATGATGATAATGATGATGCTGAAGATAATGATAACACAGTTGAGGATGATTTTGTGGATTCTCCTGCTTTGAAGAGGTTAAGAAAAAATGGTCTGTTCCATGGTGATCAAAGCAATAAAACAGCAAAGCTGAATGAAGACATTGCTGGCCATAATGGTCCTATAAATGGTGTGAGTAACTGCAGTAACATGAAAGCTACAAAGAATGATGGTATGCCATGTGGAGAGAAGACTTTCAATGGAGTTGAACAGATGAAGAGAGAAACAATGCATGCTGGAGAAAATAGTGATGGCAAAGAAAAGCTATTTCATTTTGTCAGCACCAATGGTCCTGTTCTAAACGATGATGATGCTTCAGAAGATCATAAATACACTTTCCCAGATCCTGAATTTTTTGATTTTGATCAACTTCGAGATGTAAGTCAATTTAGA
Source organism: Miscanthus lutarioriparius (assembly GCA_904845875.1). NCBI lineage: Eukaryota > Viridiplantae > Streptophyta > Magnoliopsida > Poales > Poaceae > Miscanthus > Miscanthus lutarioriparius. The sequence continues at coordinate 91,150,942 of CAJGYO010000006.1, forward strand.
GCCAACCAGATCTGGGCTGTCTATGATGATCAAGGCTGTATGCCTAGATTTTATGCTCGAATCACAAAGGTAAAAGTTACTCCAAAGTTTATGCTGCATTTTGTTTGGCTGGAGTTTGATCCTGCAAATAAAGTGGAGGAGGCATGGTCTTACAGGGGTCTGCCTGTTGCCTGTGGACACTTTAAGCATGGACAGTCAGAGACAACTAAAGAGACTAGTATGTTCTCTCGGACTATATCTTTTGAGAGAAGCAAGACAAAAAACTGCTATGTAATATATCCTAGGAAAGGTGAAGTTTGGGCCCTTTTTAAGGGATGGGATATTGGTTGGAGCTCAGACGCTGGCAATCACAAAAAGTTGAACCATCAGTATGAAGTTGTTCAAGTCCTCTCTGATCTCACCACGAGCACTAGCATTATTGTCATGCCGCTTGTGAAGATAAAAGGCTATGTTAGCTTATTTATGCAGTCTGGAGAGGCAGCTCCATATGTGATACCTCAGGGTGACACACTAAGGTTCTCTCATTGTGTCCCGCATCATTTGATGAGCGGAACTGAAAAACAAGGCATTCCAGAAGGATCTCTTGAACTTGATCCTGCAGCGCTTCCCTTCAACTTGGAAGCGGCTTTTCCTTCTGCTAACCCAGAATGCAGTTCTGTAAGAAGTCAGGACCGTGACTCCAAACATGCTGGTTTGTCCAGTGGAGATCGCAAAGGATCCATGAATGTGGGGCAGGGGCAACATACAAAATCTGTGAATGCAGGGATCCCTACAAAGACACCAAAGGAAGAGAAAATCAAGCATAACACTCATCTGCCTGAAGTTACAGATGTTGATGACGATGATGATGACATTTGCCAAACAGAGTATGTATGTGCTGAATCAGAATTCTTTGATTTTTCAGAAATAAGATTGCTCCAAAGGTTTTCACCTGGGCAGATCTGGGCTCTCTATAGTGATATAGATAAATTTCCCAATTACTATGCATTTATACAGAAAGTTGATCTCAAGAATGATAAAGTACAAGTTAGATGGCTGGATGTCTGTCCTCAAGGAGAAGTGGAGAAAAGATTGTCCCAAGAAGAACGGACCATTGGCATTGGAACCTTTAGGCTTTCCAATGTCCATGAGATGATGACTTACACTGGTACGGATGCCTTTTCTCATCGTGTTGAGGCCAGATATACTGGCAGAAAATGCGAATATGAAATACTTCCTCGTCTTGGTGAGATATGGGCGGTTTACAAAAACTGGGTACCTGGATGGACTGCTCAGCATTTTGAAAAATGTGAATATGAACTGGTGGAGATACTTGGCCATACGGATTCCTCCATACAAGTTCAGCTTCTGAGGAAGGTGGATGGTTATAAGATGGTATTTATGTCATACAGAGCAGAGGGTTCTGTGAAGACAATAAGGAAGGATGAGTACCCCAGGTTTTCTCACCAGATTCCCTGCTTTCATCTCACACATGAAAAAGGTGGCAAGCTTCGAGGCTATTTGGAGCTTGATCCCTTATCACTACCAGAGGCATTTCTCAACTGATTTTGATCTGAGATAAACCTTATCAACAACGAATCTGGAGCCATCTTGTGATGAAGTTTCTGGAACTGAGGCTCATTGAATGTTAAGGTGCACAATTCAACACTGTTCAAGTGACACTGACATAAGATGTCTGTATTTCAGCATTCGTAGCACTAACCTTCTTATTTCTTAAGGTGGACTACCAATCTGCACAACGAAGGCATTGACTGTTGGACTCTTAGCTGGATGGCTGTCCTGCAGCTGCAATTCACAAGGCTAGTAAATTGTTTGTAGTTAGCTTTAGCTGTATCTAGGGTTTAGTTCTGGTGTAAAAACTGCCACTTTTCTTCTCTTGTAGTTTACTCTGGTAGTACTGCGTTTAAACTGTGGGATGCATGCCAGCCCGATTAATTATCAGAAGGGTTCTATTGGCCACCCTTCCCTGGAACTGAAACATGAAATCGAGATAAAGCCAGGTCAGGCTGATCGATCAACGTGTTATGCTTGTGTTGCTTTGCAGGGGACAGGGATGACATCCTCCTCTGTGGCTTATCATTTCTATTCGCATCTCCCTGTATATTATACATCCAGATTTTGATATGGCCATTTCTTTTCTTGAATTGTGTTTATTTGCTATTACAAGTATTAGATGAGTACTCTGTCAAACTTATTTGAATTATGTTACAGAATTGTTACGAGCAGGCATATTAGTTGAATTTGCCATTCTGAAAGAAACGACCAAGCCAGATTCAGAAATGTTGGAGGGGAAGGGCGTAATCACGGGAGAGTAAGACGCATGTATCTTTTTACTTGCTTTCTGACTACAAAAACTCCACTTCAATAGCCGGCCAAAATCCCAACTAACTAATTCTAAAACAACCCTGATCTGAAGGAACTAACGAACTCACAGGATACCCGTATATCTATAAAGTATACCAGTATCCTAAGGCCTTCTGCAATGTATGCCTTGAGTGAAGTTTGGAGAGAGCAAATAAGAACCACCGGCAACGCTGTGACAAGTGATGCTATCTCTGAGTGATGCCAAAGATACCAGGAGCGGTGAACGTTCTTGCCCCGCTCCCACTTTCTTAAAATAACATTGTTCTACTGTAGCAGCAGTTGACATTGAACTCATCAGCCAATGAAGCAGATGGTGGAGAGAAGATATGAGATATTTTATTGCACTGTGGATCCCAGATCTCTAGATAGCACCGCTTCTATGTTTCTTTGCACATTGCAGCCTTTACTGAGTGATGCTTGTTTTGTTGTATCTGGGTCCACCCATTTTCTAGCTTCACTAGTACATTGTGGAGGGCCTAAGCGACCAACACGACATCCTGATAAGCAACTAACTGAATAGCAGAGCTGGAGCCCGAGCCTGTTTTCCCAGTTCCATGCTTTTTGTGTGTGTGTTGGGGGGGGGGGGGGGGGTTGTGGCGCGGGCGTAGAACCAGTTTTCGCAGACCTGGAGCCCGAGCCTGTTTTCCCAGTTCCGTGCGTACGAATGCGAAAACAGCTCCGACTTCGCTCAGTGCCAAAGTGTGCGTAGCATATTAGTTAGATTGTCTCCAACGGAGCAGCCATCGGACGACCCAAACGCAAAATACGTGCTGCACAGTGTTTTACGTCTCGAAAACGCGCTCCAACGGAGGAGGCAAACAAGGCAGGCATTTTGCGTAGCAGGCGACTTGCAAGGCAAAAAAGTGTCGTCTCTTCCGACGACGCAAAAAACAACATCAAAGATGAGCGGGCAGCTGAGGAGTGGGGTGAAGAAGGTCGGAGGGGACCTCGATCTTTGAGGCAGGCAGACTTCGTACTCGGCGACGACCTCCTCGTAAACACGCAGGCGTCGTTAGCGGCGTCGAATAGCAGCATGGCGTGGAAGTGGGCCAGCTCGATGGACTCCGCGCGAAGCTTTCGACGGGCGCGACCCGTGGTGTGGCTGCTGCGTCTGTCGGGTCGTCGAGGACGGAGGCGGCGTGGGCGTGCACGGTGCCATGCGCCCGCAGAAGCAGCGGCGAGGAGCCGCCGCCACGCGCGAGCTTGGGGAGCCGCCATCGCTTGGATCCGGGGGGTGAAAGGTCCTAATATGACTAGAGGGGGGTGAATAGCCTATTTGAAAACTACAAATCAACTAGAGCAATTTGATTAGTATGACAAATGGCGTAATGCAAACTTGCTCTAGCTCTACAAGGGTTGCAAGCCACCTATCCAACAATTCTAGTTGCAATGATTACTTAGGCACACAAACTTGCTATGTAACTACTCACTAAGAGCTCTCAATCTTGCTACTCTAAAGAGCTCAACTAGATGAATGTAAATAATGAAGCAAGCTCTCAATTCTAATTACACTAAAGAGCTTATATCAACTAGTTTGCAAGAAAGTAAATAAGTGAGTAGGGTGATTATACCGCCGTGTAGGGGATGAACCAATCACAAGATGAATATATATATCCAATCACCGGGAGAATGCCAAAGACAAGAGACACTTGATTTTCTCCCGAGGTTCACGTGCTTGCCAACACGCTATGTCCCCGTTGTGTCGACCAACACTTGGTGGTTCGACGGCTAAGAGGTGTTTCACAAACCTCGTCCACACGATAGGACACCGCAAGAACCGACCCACAAGTGAGGTAACTCAATGACACGAGCAATTTACTAGAGTTACCTTTTGGCACTCCACCGGGGAAGGTACAACTCCCCTTACAATCACCGGAGATGGCCATGAACAATCACTAACTCGTGCCAATCCTCCACCGCTGCTCCAAGCCGTCTAGGTGGTGGCAACCACCAAGAGAAACAAGCGAAATCCGCAGCGCAACACGAATGCCAAGTGCCTCTAGATGCAATCCCTCAAGCAATGCACTTGGATTCTCTCCCAATCTCACAATGATGATGGATCAATGATGAAGATGAGTGGGAGGACTTTTGCTAAGCTCACAAGTATGCTAGGTTCATGAAATGTGCTGGATGGTGAGCTTGAGCCGGCCATGGGGCTTAAATAGAAGCCCCCACGAAATAGAGCCGTTATACCCCTTCACTGGGCAAAACGCGTGCTGACCGGACGCATCGATCATTCTGACCAGACCCTGGACCAGCGTCCGGTCCACAGATGTAAGTCACGTGTCATTCTGATTTCAAACTGAGCCGCCAGATCACAACGGCTATATTCTGATCGGACGCTCCGGCAAAACTGACCGGACGCTCAACCCCAGCGTCCGGTCGTTTACAGTAAGGTCCCAAACCGGGTTTTCTTCGACCGGACGCGTCCGGTCCTCCTCGACCGGACACAGAACAACGTCCAGTGTAATATCCTAGACACGGTGCTGACTCGTCAGTTCGACCGGACCCAGACATTTAGCGTCCGGTCAATTTAGACCCAGCGTCCGGTGCATCACTGACACTGGCGTCTTCTCTGCCACGCCTGACCGGACGCGCCGGTCCACCCAAGACCAGCATCCGGTCACATTGAAAACAATGAGACTGAGTTCCTTTCTTCTCTATCTCCTTCACCCTTGCTCAAATGTGCTAGCCACCAAGTGTATCACCTTGTGCACATGTGTCAGCATATTTTCACAAACATTTTCAAGGGTGTTAGTGATCCACTAGATCCTAAATGCATATGCAATGAGTTAGAACATCTAGTGGCACTTTGACAACCGTATTTCGATACGAGTTTCACTTCTCTTAATAGTACGGTTATCTATCCTAAATGTGATCACACTCGCTAAGTGTCTCGATCACTAAAACAAAATAGCTCCTACAGTTTATACCTTTGCCTTGAGCCTTTTGTTTTTCTCTTTCTTCTTTTCTAAGTTTAAGCATTTGATCATCACCATGCCATTACCATCGTCATGATCTTCGCCATTTCTTCATCACTTGGAGTAGTGCTACCTATCTCATAATCACTTTGATAAACTAGGTTAGCACTTAGGGTTTCATCAATTAACCAAAACCAAACTAGGGCTTTCAATCTTCCCATTTTTGGTAATTGATGACAACCCTTATACAAAGATATGAATTGAAATTCAATTGAGTCCATGTTGCTTGTCCAAGCATATTCACAATGTGTAAATGAATATGGACAAGTTTCATGAACTCCAAATAGTAGCAATTGCTCCCCCTACATATGTGCTAAGAGTTTGGATTGTAGCTTTCACATATGCTTTGATAGGAAGTGTAGGACTCAATTTCTACCAAATGATGCTAAGGTATAAGAGATGGACCTTTGAAGCGTGATACCAATCAGAGTGCACAAATATACCATCCTTAGCACCATTGCTAGCTAGATACCACTTGGATATACTTGAAGCACCATGGTTAGCTAGATACCACTTGGAGATGCTATTTTAAAAATGAAATCACTAGGCAGCCTATACATGCTAGATTTTCATTTCATCATTCGAGCTTACAATTAACATACATCACACAAGCATGGATATTGAAATTTAATACTTGTGTTATGCAATTCAAATATATGAAATGCACATTCAAATGCAACATACAAGTTCATGAGGTTGCTCCCCCTACTTGTGTGCTCAAAAATTTTAATTGTTCCCCTTTCTTTGTCATATTTCTCTCCCCCTATCTTACTATCTTTGTGAACTCTCTCCCCTTTGTCATCAATGATCACAAAGGCTTAAAATAGAGATAGGGTAGGATTATCGATGTTAACAATTAGCACAAATGTGAGCTCAAATTATAGATAGGTTGGGGTGAAACCATGTGAAATGAGGATCATTTTCCAATTTGGTTCAATCTAAATTACTTAGAAAAGATATTTAACTCGGTTTGATCCAAGGACAAGCTTCTTCACACCTCCAATAAGGGTTATCTTGTACCATGTTGAGTTAAACACTTAGAGTTTGTCTTTTAGATCAAACACTAGGTTTACAAGCCCATAAACATGTCATATGCTACCACTAGATCATTTCAAATATACAAGCAATAGTGGTACCATACAAGCATCAAATTCATTTGATTTTTATGAATGAGCCTATTTAAATGTGAAATATGTCTAGATGCACTAAACATGTCCTTAGCAAGAATGTATGCCATGCCAATCAACTTTTACCTTGAATTACTCGAAGGAGAGGCATGTCATATAATAGGGGTGCATCAACACATATTGGAGAAGTCAAGTATGTTCAATTCATTCCTTAGTTTGCAAAATCTCTTCTCATCAAGTGGCTTGGTGAAGATATCGGCAAGTTGATCTTCGGTGCCCACACTCTCAATGCAAATGTCCCCTTTTTGTTGGTGATCTCTTATGAAATGATGGCGAACATCAATATGTTTTATTCTTGAGTGTTGAACCGGGTTGTTGGTGAGCTTTACGGCACTCTCATTGTCACATAGCAATGGCACTTGCTTGAACTTGATTCCGAAGTCATTCAAAGTAGCCTTCATCCAAAGTAATTGAGCACAACAACTACCGGCCGAAATGTACTCCGCTTCGGCGGTTGAAAGTGCTACACTATTTTGCTTCTTTGATGACCAAGATACAAGTGATCTTCCCAATAGTTGACATGTGCCCGATGTGCTCTTTCTTTCAACTTTGCATCCCGCATAATCGGAGTCCGAATATCCAATCAACTCAAATCTTGCTTCTTTGGGATACCACAATCCAATATTTTGTGTACGCTTCAAGTACCTCAATATTTTCTTTGTTGCCTTCAAATGACTTTCTCTTGGTGAGGCTTGAAATCTAGCACACATTCATACACTAAACATCACATCCGGCCTTGATGCGGTCACATAGAGTAGGCTTCCAATCATAGACCGATACATCTTTTGATCCACTATGTTGCCACTAGCATCAGTATCCAAGCTTCTACTTGTCCCCATTGGTGTACTAATAGCTTTAGCGTCATCCATTCCGAACTTATTGAGCATGTCCTTAATATACTTGCCTTGACTCACAAATGTGCCATACTTCATTTGCTTGATTTGAAGACCAAGGAAGTAGCTAAGCTCTCCAATCATGGACATCTCAAACTCACTTGCCATCATTTTACCAAACTCTTCACAAAATTCTTGATTTGTTGACCCAAAGATGATATCATCAACATAGATTTGCATCACAAACAAGTTATTTCCAAGCTTCTTGGTGAAGAGAGTGGTGTCAACCTTTCCTATCTTGAATCCCTTATAGAGTAGGAAATCCCTCAATCTCTCATACCATGCTCTAGGTGCTTATTTTAGTCCATACAAAGCCTTTCTCAACTTGTACACATGGTTGGGTTTCATCTCATCTTCAAAACCGGGAGGTTGCTCAACATACACAAGCTCATTGATGTACCCATTGAGAAATGCACTCTTCACATCCATTTGGTACAACTTGATGTTGTGGGCACAAGCATAGGCTAATAAGATCCTAATTGCTTCCAATCTTGCAACCGGGGCATATGTTTCTCCAAAGTCAAGACCTTCAACTTGAGTGTAACCTTGAGCCACTAATCTTGCTTTGTTCCTTATTACTATCCCATCTTGATCTTGCTTGTTCCGAAAGACCCATTTGGTTCCAATCACATTATGACCCTTAGGTCTCTCAACTAACTCCCATACTTGGTTTCTTGTGAAGTTGTTTAGCTCTTCATGCATGGCATTGACCCAATCAACATCATTCAAAGCTTCATCTATCTTCTTAGGTTCAATGGATGACACAAATGAGAAATGCTCACAAAATGAAGCCAATCTTGATCTAGTTCGCACTCCCCTTGAAATATCACCAATAATAGTATCCAATAAATGATCTCTTACAACATTGGTTGGTTGGAGCACTTGCACTTGATTGCTAGCATTTGATTGATCACTTGGTTGAGATGATGAACTAGCCACTTGTTGTTGATTTTGCACATTGCCATCACTAGTACTTGCTTGAATCTTATCATGAGAACCACTAGCTTGCACATTTGAGTTAGGGAGCACTTAATTTTTGTCATCTTCAACATCAATCACCTCTCTAGGCCTTATCTCACCAATGTCTATGTTCTTCATTGCATTGACCAATTGAGTGCCTCTCACATCATCTAGATTCTCATCTTCCTTTTGGGAACCATTAGTTTCATCAAACTCTACATCATGAACCTCCTCAAGGGTACCACTAGCCAAATTCCAAACTCTATAAGCTTTGCTAGTAGTGGAGTAACCAAGCAAGAAGCCTTTATCACATTTCTTTTCAAACTTGCTCAATCTAGTGCCTTTCTTCAATATGTAGCATTTGCATCCAAAGACCCGAAAGTATGCTATGTTTGGCTTTCTTCCATTTAATAGCTCATATGGTGTCTTCTCCATCATGGGGTGACAATAGAGTCGGTTGCTATAGTAGCAAGCCGTGTTGATTGCTTCGGCCCAAAATGAATGACTCATATTGTACTCACTCAACATTGATCTTGCCATATCAATCAAGGTTCTATTCTTTCTTTCAACTAAGCCATTGGATTGAGGAGTATACTTGGCCGAGAATTGATGTTTGATTCCAAATTCATCACACAACTCATCAATTCTTGTGTTCTTGAATTCACTTCCATTGTCACTTCTTACTTTCTTGATGGTTACTTCAAACTCATTGTGAATGACTTTGACAAATGATTTGAAGGTTGCAAACACATCACTCTTATCAACAAGAAAGAACACCCATGTGTATCTAGTGAAATCATCTACAATCACAAATCCATACTTGTTTTCACCGATGCTAGTGTATGTGGTTGGTCCAAACAAGTTCATGTGCATCAACTCAAATGCCTTAGATGTGCTCATCATGCTCTTCTTAGGATGTGTATTACCAACTTGCTTTCCGGCTTGACATGCACTACATAGCTTATCCTTTTTAAAAGTGACATCTTTCAAGCCTCTAACTAAGTCATGCTTGATTAACTTGTTCAATTGTTTTATTCCAACATGACCAAGCCTTCTATGCCATAACCAACCCAAGCTAGACTTAGTGATCAAACATGTTGACAATTGTGCTTCTCTAGCATTGAAATCCACTAAGTATAGATTCTCATATCTAAACTCTTTGAATATCAAGTTTGAGCCATCTACACTTATGATTTCTACATCATCCACACCAAATATGCACTTGAAACCAAGATCACACAATTGAGCTACCGACAAAAGGTTGAAGTTCAAGCTCTCTACTAGTAGCACATTGGAAATGCTCAAGTCATTGGATATTGCAATCTTACCAAGCCCTTTGACCTTGCCTTTTCCATTGTCACCAAATGTGATACTATCAATCCCATTGCTCTTGTTTTCATTGATTGAATTGAACATTCTTGGATCACCGGTCATGTGTTGTGTGCACCCACTATCAAGTACCCAATGCCTTCCTCCGACTTTATAATTGACCTACAAAAGAAGATCAATTCTTTTTAGGTACCCAAACTTGCTTGGGTCCTTGTAGGTTAGTTACCAAGATCTTTGGTATCCAAATGGCCTTCTTCTTTAGGCCCACAATTGGTGTACCAATGAACTTAGCCTTCACACCATTGGCACCCTTAAGAAGCATGTAACAAGAATCAAATTTGATTGAGGATACGTTAGGTAGCTTGTTCTTGTTAATCTTGCAATATTGCTCTACATGCCCAACTTGCTTGCATCTATTGCAAAACCGACTATTGTCCTTCACAAAGCTAGCTTTGGGAGTGACAAAGGCCGCTTTGCCTTTCTTGGGGGTATAGCCCAATCCCTCTTTGTTGAGAGAAAATCTTTGGCTACCCAAGCACTTTAGCAAGTGGGCATCTTCACCATAGGCATTGCCTAAGGCACGAGTGAGCTCATTCACCTCCTTCTTGAGAGTCTCATTTTCTACCTTTAGTGATGCATCATTTATAGGTGGAGTGGAAATGGTAGTGCTACAAGAAGTGTTAGTAGGAGCAACAATAATGGGTTCATGAATAGATTCATCAATAAGATCACATGTTAGTCCCACATCAAATGTAATTATCACTTGCTCCTTCTTGGCTTCCTCCACTTTGACTTGCTCAATGAGAGAGGAGTGAGCCTTTTCAAGCTTAGAGTGAGATTTGCCAAGCTTCTCATGGGCTTCCCTTAGCCTCTCATGAGTGGCAAAGAGCTCATCAAAGGATTGCTCAAGAAATTTTACTTTCTTGCGTAATTCTTTGCACTCCTTTCTCTTCATCTCATTGCAAGCGTGCACTTGCTCACACATGTCCAAGAGCTCCTCCTTGGAGTACTCCTCATCATCATCATCATCATTATTATCATTCCTATAAGAATCACTTTCACATTCATCATCATCACTCTCATCATATTTTACCTTGGTAGGCTTTGCCATAAGGCATGTCGATGGAGTGTCGAAGATGGAGGGCTTGTTGTTGATGGCGATGCTTGCTAGTGCTCTCTTGATAGATTTCTTGTCATCATCACTAGAGCTATCGGTATCCGATGAGCCATCACTATCCCATGTGACCACATAGCCTCCACCCTTCTTCTTCTTTTGAAAGGTCATTCTCTTCTCCTTCTTCTCCTTCTTTTCTTTCTTGTCCTTCTTGTGTTTGTTCTTCTCATCTTCATCATTGTCACTATTGTAAGGACAATTTGCTACAACATGATCGGGGCTCTTGCAATTGTAACATCTTCTCACATATTCTTTGCTCTTTATGTGATCTCTTCTTTTTCTCGCTCCATAGCCCTTCTTCTTCATGAACTTACCCATCTTGCGCACATAGAGAGCCATAGCCTCATCATCAATATCACTTAGATCTTCATCATCACTTGATTCTTTCTTGGACTTGTCCTTGTTTTTGTATGATGATGAACTAGCCTTGAATGCTATGCTTTTCTTCTTCTTGTCTTCTTCTTCCTTCTTATCTTCCTTGTCATCCCCTTCCCTTTCCACACGGTATGTCTCTTGTGTCATAACATCACCTAGTACTTGGTTGGAGGTGATATCCTTTAATCCTCCTCCTATGATAAGCAATCTCAACATCTCAAACCTTGGAGGTAGGCACATCAAGAATCGATGAGAGACATCATCATCCTTGATCTTCTCTCCCAAGGCCTTCAAGTCATTGACAATCACTTGTAATCGATGGAACATCTCCAGAATGCTCTCATCTTCCTTCATCTTGAAGCTTGTCAACTTGTCTTTGAGAATATACAACTTGGCACTCTTCACCGCCGGTGTGCCCTCATATGTTTCCTCCAATCTCCTCCACACTTCATTTGCTCTTTCACAATCCTTGATTTGCTCAAACACCTTTGGATCAATGGCATTGTGTAAGGTGTTGAGGGTCATTGTATTGCATTGCTTGTTGGACTTATCTTGGTTGGTGGGATTATCGGGATCAATGATAGCATAATCATTCTCGGTTACATCCCATACTTGATCATTGATTGAACCAAGATACACCCTTATCTTTCTCTTCCAATAACCATAGCTTGTGCCATCAAAGAAAGGTGGTTTGCCCCCCATATGATTGAACACAACTTGAGCCATAATTTGACACCGAGGTTGTTAAGCCTTAAATCACACGGTGACCACGTCTCTGATACCACTTGAAAGGTCCTAATATGGCTAGAGGGGGGGGGTGAATAGCCTATTTGAAAACTACAAATCAACTAGAGCAATTTGATTAGTATGACAAATGACGTAATGCAAACTTGCTCTAGCTCTACAAGGGTTGCAAGCCACTTATCCAACAATTCTAGTTGCAATGATTACTTAGGCACACAAACTTGCTATGTAACTACTCACTAAGAGCTCTCAATCTTGCTACTCTAAAGAGCTCAACTAGATGAATGTAAATAATGAAGCAAGCTCTCAATTCTAATTACACTAAAGAGCTTGTATCAACTAGTTTGCAAGAAAGTAAATAAGTGAGTAGGGTGATTATACCGCCGTGTAGGGGATGAACCAATCACAAGATGAATATATATATCCAATCACCGGGAGAATGCCAAAGACAAGAGACACTCGATTTTCTCCCGAGGTTCACGTGCTTGCCAACACGCTACGTCCCCGTTGTGTCGACCAACACTTGGTGGTTCGGCGGCTAAGAGGTGTTTCACAAACCTCGTCCACACGATAGGACACCGCAAGAACCGACCCACAAGTGAGGTAACTCAATGACACGAGCATTTTACTAGAGTTACCTTTCGGCACTCCGCCGGGGAAGGTACAACTCCCCTTACAATCACCGGAGATGGCCACGAACAATCACTAACTCGTGCCAATCCTCCACCGCTGCTCCAAGCCGTCTAGGTGGTGGCAACCACCAAGAGAAACAAGCGAAATCCGCAGCGCAACACGAATGCCAAGTGCCTCTAGATGCAATCCCTCAAGCAATGCACTTGGATTCTCTCCCAATCTCACAATGATGATGGATCAATGATGAAGATGAGCGGGAGGACTTTTGCTAAGCTCACAAGTATGCTAGGTTCATGAAATGTGCTGGATGGTGAGCTTGAGCCGGCCAAGGGGCTTAAATAGAAGCCCCCATGAAATAGAGCCGTTATACCTCTTCACTGGGCAAAACGCGTGCTGACCGGACGCACCGATCATTCTGATCGGACCCTGGACCAGCGTCCGGTCCACAGATGTAAGTCACGTGTCATTCTGATTTCAAACCAAGCCGCCAGATCACAACGGCTATATTCTGACTGGACGCTCTGGCAAAACTGACCGGTTGCTCAACCCCAGCGTCCGGTCGTTTACAGTAAGGTCCCAAACCGGGTTTTCTTCGATCGGACGCGTCCGGTCCTCCTCGACCGGACACAGAACAGCGTCCGGTGTAATATCCTAGACACAGTGCTGACTCGTCAGTTCGACCGGACCCAGACATTTAGCGTCTGGTCAATTTAGACCCAGCGTCCGGTGCATCACCGACACTGGCGTCTTCTCTGCCACGCCTGACCGGACGCGCCGGTCCACCCAAGACCAGCATCCGGTCACAGTGAAAACAGTGAGACTGAGTTCCTTTCTTCTCTATCTCCTTCACCCTTGCTTAAATGTGCTAGCCACCAAGTGTATCACCTTGTGCACATGTGTTAGCATATTTTCACAAACATTTTCAAGGGTGTTAGTGATCCACTAGATCATAAATGCATATGCAATGAGTTAGAACATCTAGTGGCACTTTGACAACCGTATTTCGATACGAGTTTCACTCCTCTTAATAGTACGGTTATCTATCCTAAATGTGATCACACTCGCTAAGTGCCTCGATCACTAAAACAAAATGGCTCCTACAGTTTATACATTTGCCTTGAGCCTTTTGTTTTTCTCTTTCTTCTTTTCTAAGTTTAAGCATTTGATCATCACCATGCCATTACCATCGTCATGATCTTCGCCATTTCTTCATCACTTGGAGTAGTGCTACCTATCTCATAATCACTTTGATAAACTAGGTTAGCACTTAGGGTTTCATCAATTAACCAAAACCAAACTAGGGCTTTCAGGGGGCCACCGCTGCATGCGTGCACAGATCTCGCCGGCCCATGGTCAAGAGCTTCATGGCCAGGGCCTCTTGCTTTCGTGAGGGAGGAGGAGAGCTCGCCACCCAAGCCTTGAGGAGGCGCAGCCCCCGCGCCCGCCTGTCGCTCGCTCTTCTACTTGCCGCACCTTCGGCCATTGCCACCACCGTCTTCCTTCAGCGTGGTTGGGAGAGAAGTACAGAACGAGAGAGATTTGGGGCTTGGGGCGTCCGTTGGAGAGGTGAAGTTATGGGTAGGTAACATTTTCACTGTGCGTTACCTAAAATGTGAAATGGGTCTCATGTTTGGGTTCCCGTCGTTGGAGTCGTTACAAGAGTGTCTATCGGTTACAAGAGCCTCAATAGTCTCTATGAGATTTTGGATATGACTCCCCGTAAGAGCGAATGTTCTACGATTTAACGGCTTTGTGTTTTTAGTGACGGTATTCCTTCCTGTCGATAGCAAGACGCCTATGATGATTTCGTCAATCTCGTCTTGAGTATTTACCGGTGTTGACAGTCAAATTAGGCCTACACTGGTTTAACAATCTGCCCATGCAGTTTTTGTCCAATCTAAGAAAAATTATATCAAACGACCTGAAAATAGTACCACATTGGTTTTTCAACGGAATAAGACCACGCCTACTTCATATAAAATATGGGGTACAAATCCGATTAAGGTAGCCAACTACACAATCGATCTATTATAAATATATCCACTTGTTACCCCTTATTATATTATCTCTCTTTCGACCCCCTTATTGTGCTACACGCCCTTGACCGGATTTGTGGGTGTTCTAGGTGGCCTTGTCGGTCCTAGAACACCCCCACCGCGTATTTCCCGACGAGTCTTCTCGGGAGGTGTTCATAGGTTTATCAGACAAAGAACTTGCCCTGCTGTTCGGCCTTCGCAGTTAGGACCTCCCTTCATTTGCAGCCTCTGGGCAATCTAGCCCCCACGTGTGTGTAAGTGTGTGACCCAAATCGGCGTCAATAGTCGATTCAATCTTCAAAGATGTTCATAGAGATAGGGTTTGCGTGTGTGCGTTCTAAGAGGTGAACATGGTTTGTGAGCATCTGTAAAAAAAATGTGGTGAGCACTCATGGCACCACTGGGGTCCACACGACAGCATTTGGCGTGGCTTCGTGTTTTGCCAACCAGAAGCACTTTGGTGTGGCTTCCTGTTTTGCCAGCCAAAAGCACTCTCACGTAAGAGCCTTTTTTCTTTTTTTTATTAGAAAACGCGAGAAGGGTGGATCTAGTACAAGCGGTAGAGTCTTACCGCCTGTGACCGGAAGGTCTCGGGTTCGAGTCCCGGTCTCCTCACATTACACAAACGAAAATGAGCTGGAGCTCTCTACCCTGGGTACGCCCCTTTATTAGAAAAGGCGAGGGAGTTTGGTGTGGCTGCACTCACGGAGCACCG
This sequence comes from Miscanthus lutarioriparius, assembly GCA_904845875.1. Taxonomy (NCBI): domain Eukaryota; kingdom Viridiplantae; phylum Streptophyta; class Magnoliopsida; order Poales; family Poaceae; genus Miscanthus; species Miscanthus lutarioriparius. Next base: position 91,166,333 of record CAJGYO010000006.1, read on the forward strand.
CTGGGCTCGACGCAAAGTCGAAGAAGGCAGTTTCAAAAAAAAAAAGTCGAAGAAGGCCCATGAGAGCCACCCGGCAGATCCTACCTACTGTGCAGCCCAGTTGCACCCGACTGTCCGGCCAACCAACTCATGCACCCACGCAGCCACGCCAAAGGCAACACCACCACAGGCACGCATCACCCACTACAGCAGTCAGAAACGATGATTTAGAAGACAAATCTCCAATGGCTTCCAAATATGCAGTGCCAAAACATCAAGAAGAAACACATTGTGGCTATATTTGAAGGGATACTTAAACGGTTTACACATTCTCTAGATTTTAAGGATATATTCCTATAGCAAAAATAGTGGCTAAAACGTGTACTGATTTTGCACATAACACCAAGAAACATCGTATACTTGGATTGCATTGGATGCACACAAGAGATATATAGGTGGCATCAACGCCTCTAAAATGAAGGGTGGAAATGCACCTCAGGCAAGAGGCTCTAAGAAATTACGGTGTCTGTTTGATTAACCAAGCCAAGACTACAAAGCTGTTTGACACAGGTTTTAACTTTGGCTACATATCTTCAATGCAAAACGACGGCAAAAAAAAAAAAAAACAGAAGACCTATACCAACAGCAACAAATGATGATTAGTTAAATACTTAATGGAATAGACCTACCATCGAAAACCAGTAAAAAGGTAATCAGAACAAACAACATGCTGCTAATACATATATACACATCTTTAGGCACAACAGAGCTTCTGCTGTGGCCTACATGCTCGCTTCGCTTTGCTGTATTTACCCTATATATGTCTTCCCATCTGTTATTCCAAAAGGGCACTCTGCGACGAATTGTCGATGGAATCATTGTTCAAGCGAAGCAGCTGGGACCCCAGCAATATCTCCAGGTTTCGATACTGCAAGGGTGAAAAGGCAATGGACTGTTATAGATAGCAAGCTCTTGTCTGAAACAAACAAAAAATGCTAAAACTGAGCCTAGAACAGCATGATGCAATCTTTATGGAAGCTATTTGAATTACCATTTGTATGCCAAATGATCCTATGGTTTGGATAGGAACCTATTGAAGCGCTGCACTTTTGCAGCATATATTTTCGAAATCTGCGAACTGTCGGGCACATTCCCACCCCGCAAAATTTTCCGTCTCTTCCGAAGCCGGAACAAGAAATCTTCAGTATCAAGGACATATGAGACCTGCATCCATGGCATTGCCAGATATGCTTTATTCTCAACTACAATAAAGCCTGAGATGGAATGTCCAGCCGAAACAAGATTGCATACCTTAGAGGTCTTGCAGGATATCTTGCATTCAAGACCATTCACAACTTTGATACCATCCATTGCCTTCAAAGAATCTGAAGGTTCATCATTATTTGAATATTTCCGCTTATTCCTGGAAGAGAAGCACACGATCAGGAACAAACAAGGGAAATGGAATCAGGAGCTTCACTGTGGTTGGAAAAAGATACCTTCCAAGGTAGACGCCTTCAGATAATTTCTTGTCTGACATACTACACAAATACTCGCTAAAAAGATACGAAGAAAAATTTGGATCAATTGATACTGCAGTCACTTCTGGCTTTTCGTGACCATATTCCATAAGCTGAATAGATAACCTTGTCGGACTCGAGCACTGACATTGACATCACAAACTAATCAGTATCATTCACAAAAAGCATGATGAATTGCCAACAGTACACTACAACTGAAATATTTGTAGTAGATAAGACAAGAGCTATCATTTTGCCACATGTACAGGAGAACACAAGAAATTTTTGAGGCATGGATATCATCAGAAACTGCATAAAATGATACTTACACATTCAAATCGGTATATGCTCTCATCATGGAGTAGGACACGGGCGTTTTCATGATAAACTAGGTCAAAGAACCTCCCAGGAGATCTTGATTTTTCATATAAATATAGCTGCAGAAGCTTATTGTCCATTTCATCTGTTGCTATAGCTTGAAGCTGGCATCAGGAAGTTGAATAATGAATGTGTCATCCAGGCCCAAAAAACAAAGTGGACAGTACAAAGGGGTAAAGCAATTTACCTGCTTCACAACTTTATAAATCAGTTTATCTAAAGTAAAGAGAACATATGATTGAGTCCCAATAATAGCTCGACAGTCATCCTCAAATTTGGTGTTGTCAGAAGAACCATCAAGCAAGTTGTACAGCGCACTCATAAACCTTCATAGGAAAGACAGATCAGTTATTCATCATATACGGATATGATGCATTGTTAACACTGCAGGAATGCAAATATTACTTTGCATATAGATCAGGAGGGTTTGTATCCTTGGAATTCCTCCATTTCTTTTCAGCAGTGAAAGAGTTGGTTTTTGCTGAAAGTAGTCTCTCGTATAAGATCTGCAATAGACATTTATTTAGCAAAAAGAAAGTGAATGCAGAGATATAAAACAAAAGGTCCTTGAAACCTGACCTGATGTAGTCTGAACAAGACATAAAATGAATCGTTTCCATAAAATATACGTGAGAACTTCTCCTCTCGATCATGTAAAGCTGTAGGTACATGCTTGGCAAGTGGTTTAACTGAGTACAGAAAGCGTTCTGAAAGTGGTAGTGATATTCCTCCTTCCACATCATGTGTCTCAGTTGTTCCTTCTGCCTCACCCTCACTTTCAGCTTTTGTATCCTGATCATCATGATCCATATCCTCCTCTTCCTCATCATGATCTTCACGAGAACATTCCTCACCATCACCAGATTCACTGCCCGATGCATCTTCACCCGCCTCTGAAGCATTTTCACTGTCCTCAGTAGACCTCTGAGCACTTTCCTCACCCTCATCATCAGCATCAGCATCATTCTCACCAGCTGCCTCAGCAGAAGATGGTACCACTTCCCCAGGCCTACCCTGGAACGATCTGCTTGTAGAACCTTCCTTTCCTTTAGATGTTCCATCTTCGAAAGGAACAAAATGGTCCTCTTCAAAATCTCCATTTGGCGACAATTCACCCTCTTCTCTTTCGACTTTTGAAGTATGGGGTGCAGAACCATCATTATTTAGGCGCCCTTTAATTCCCTCGCTGGTGCCATTTAAAGATGGTCCCAACCTCCCCGTCTCCCCTCCCTGCCAAAGAAAAAATAGAAATATGGCTCAATGAATTTGCTGGATGCTTTTCTTTGGAAAGAATTTAATGTACATATTACATAAATATTAAATATCCAACTTTTGTACATAGCTCAAAGTTTAATCTTGTACCTCGGCAGAAAGTAATGTTTCATTGCCAGTCTTGCCTTCACCAGCTGCCTCAACTGCATCATGAAAACTTCTAGAAGCATTCACGCCTACAAATTATTTCAGATATAAGAACTAGCAATATGAAACGCAATCAACAGCAAACAGGCCTCCAGCCTAGTGGTTGGAGCTCCTTAGTAGCACCCCAGCGGGCCAGGTTCGAATCCTTGGGGGGATGAATTTCTGGGCTGGGTTAATAAAAAAAAATAGGTAGGGGCTGCCGACTTAAAAAAAAAACTAATCAACATGTTTTGGGCACAAAGAATATTGAAGCAGCAGAACAAACCTGGCGTAAGTTCCGAATTTGCCTTATGTTGTTCAGTCCTAACAACAGCTGCATTTTCTGCTGATCGCTCAGTAGAAGCAATGTTTTGTGTGCTCAGGGAAGGTGTTTCATCTGCAGAGATAGCACCATGCACTCTTCCATTTAGTATAGCGTTTGATGGTTCTTCACCTCTACGGGCAGTTCGATCTGCATCATGGAAACCATTTTGAGTGTCGGCTGCAACTCCATTTGCTAATCTAGCCCGAGATGACGGCCCTTGTTCACTTTCATCACCGTTGCTTTGCTTGGAGACAATCCCAGCTCCGGTATTGCTTTCTCCCACATTTGCAAGACCCGATTTTGTTGTTCGGCTCTTCGGCTTAACTAGGTCAGGATCCTCAGACCCATGTTTTCGCTGAACACCCAAAATTGGCTCCAGAAAAGTTGTCCATATTCTCATCACTTTATCTAATTGATCTGAAGAGTTGCAGACTTCGCCACAGGAGTACTTAATGATCTTATGTAGATCTTCATGGATTTCCGAGTCTACATACTCGAATGACATATTGGGAACTATAGGCCGCCTATTTCCAGCAGCAATGGCAAGGAGCACGTCATCTCCCTTCCTTTTCTTCTCATTAATTTCTTTTATCTCCGTCAGGAGAGCTACACAAGGAATAAATAGTATAGTTTAGCGACCAGGCAACGGTGCAACTACAACCAGAAGAAACATTCACATGTAATTAAAGTTTTACTTCTACATACACTTTGTGCTCAGGTTCTTCGTATCTTGCTGCTTGAAATAGAAACTACGATGGTCAAGTGACTTGTGATAATTCTTGGCATATATTTCAGCCCAAACTTTGTTGAAGTCTGATCGACACCTTGACCACTCCTCCTGCTTCTGTTTGAGCCTAGTTAGAATAACTGGCAATGCAACACTAGCATTTTTGCGTAGAACATCCATCACATCCAGACCATGATCACCGTACAGTCGCTCAATGCACCTCAGGTTCAATGCTGAAAATGTTATCAACCAACAGTAACAGTCAAAGTCCATTCAGTTCAAGTATCCTCAAATATTTAACTTATGCCTGAACAAATACTTACGAGTTAAATGCTCATCGATGCGTATTGGGCTCTCAGGTTTGACTGAGTTGTCTTGCATCTTTTCTATCAGCTCTTCAACACGCTTAGTCGCTGCATTAACTGATTCCAACAGCATATCCAACTCAAACCTGAAATTTTAAGAATAAGTTCCAACCAGCATGTATTGAATCAACGTAAGCATCACATGTATAGGTTATAAAGAACAAACAATATCAATCAGTCACGAACAAAAACAAATGATACTGGTTAGCACGGAAAAAATCGGTAGTCACCAGCTCATTACAGTAGTACCACAGCGTTTTAGTAATCTGGTTTTGAGTCTTTGCAGGTTAGATGGCATAATTATAGGTAATAAGACAATATGTGCACACATAACACATGCAGTACCTCTAGATATGTTAACATGGGTTATGTTCTTCATCTATTCAAGTTTTACACGAACGCATCATTAAGACATAAAACTTCAGTAGCACAACTGCTAGCGGGGCTGGACAAAAAACTCATTGAGCCGGCTCAGTGGCTCATTTCAAAACTGCTCCAATAGAACTCATTTTTCTTTTAGAATAAAAATGAACTGAATTTGAATGACTTTCAACTTCGGCTCGGCTCATTCAGCTCAGTTTGAAGTTGGGTCTCAAACAATTTAGGACATCATGATAAATAAGATTATGTCAATTTCGAAAAAAGCTCAAAAAAAGTGCAGTTGGTTTGTTATCCACCCTAACTGCTAGAGTTCAACTGCACAACTCATACATAAGTGCAGGAGAAACTGATTTCAACTTTGATCACAAGCAACCAATATCATTCTGAGAATCAACTAGACCAAGAAATACAGATTTCTGCTAGCACTGATTCTTTATGTGCTTAATGGTTTACAACATTCACTTGAAGCACACAAGTAATGATATTCTATTAAAAAAAAAGGTAACCGAAAAAAGAGGAAAGATGTAGCACATCGACAAATACCCAATTCAAAATGGTCCAACAACAAAAGCATGCAATGCATGAAATAAAAGCACACTAGGCTTGGAAAATATGGCATGTAACATAAACTATTTCTTAACACTAAGGGCAGTTTGGATCTGTTGTTTGTAGACTCAATGAAAGAGCTTTAAATGCTTATATTTGGTCCAAACTATTGATAAAATAACTCATCTAAATGCTTTCAACGAAGCTACCAAAACCCAGCTCCACGAAATCTGTCAACCCCCCTGAGAGAGCACAATTTACTATGCTTCGCATGCTGTTTAAAGAGGATTTAAAAAAATGGACAACAGATATAACATTGACTAATCAAATGTGCACAAGCAGTTTAGCAAATGGTTTTTTTATTTTTATTTTCTTTCAAACAAATCTAAGTTTAGCTCCAATACTATTGCAGTATTCACATAAGGTAAACACTGGCCAACAACATGACACTGAATATTGGTGGTAGCTCTACAAGCCCTTAGTAACATGAATGGTGGAAGATTGTTCTCATTGAAGTTCATATGCCCACAACTATTGACTCTTAATGCCCAATGCCATATGTATAACCAAGATAAATAAGCACCTGTCATCCTCGCATCGAAATAAGCTTTCCTCGTACTGATTCTTCCGCATGTGCTTAAATGAATAATCTTCACTTCCTGATGTCACTGACACCCAGTGATCATTCAGAACAGAGGCTCCAAGATCAGTCCTGTTGCTGGCCGGGGGCATGGGATACTGAAAACATGATTGAGCCAAATGTTATATGAAACACGGTACACAAAGAACTACATGATATGAATCAGCTTACATTTTTAGGTAGAAGCCGGTAACTCGGAGTGCAGCGTTGACAGTTTGAGAGATCAAGCTCTGATATTGGTTTGGATAGGTTGTACTTCTCTTTGCCAGAGAACATAGGAGGTTTGTGACTAGAACCTTCCTTTGAATTGAATGTAGATCCTTTATCGAGCCTTTCTCGTTCCTTTTCTCTTTCCTTTTCCCGATCTCTATCCCTGTCCTCCCTGTCCCGATCTCTATCCTTTTCTTTATCCTCAGTTTTAACAACCCTCGCGGTTGGCCCTTCATATTAGATAATCAATGTGAATATGATATTTTGAAAGCATTAAGAAATTGTTAAGCAAAGCTTGAATCTAGTAGCCACATACTTTTGTTGAAGACACCGGCAAGAAATCCATCTGCGACAAGGGGCAAAAACTAGTTAAAACCATGAAACTTGGACAAAGGAAATATTATGTGATTACCATCCAAATGTATAAAGTATGTAAATTACCTATATTTTCACAATGCTCCAAGAATTCGTTAAACCCTTCCATGAGATCTGGATAATGCTGGAGTATATCATTCACCTGCAAATCAATGTAAATTATTCATGATTCACTTTGTGGCAAGTAAATTTGCACAGATACTTAGACATATTATAACTGAAGTGAGTAATAATATGAAAAAATTCAAACATTAAGCATGGATCATAAAATAAAATAAACAAACAAGAAACCAACCAAGTTCTTCAGTTCACTTCGCGTGATAATCTCTTGGCTGTAGATGTGTAGACATTTCAAAAACTCTTGGTAAGCTTCATGCTCCAGCTTTTCCTTCACCTTCTCACAGAAATGGAACTCATGCGTGTATACACCTAACATTGCAAGAGAAAGCATGGGCATAACCAACAAACAGAGAGCAAACAAATTTCTCCAACTGTAGATACTAATGGCACTTTACAGCAAAAAAAGATTTGACCACATACTAAGTAACCAAAAAGTGGAAAGCAAACAAGTTCTACAGCATATGAAAGAAACCAGCTGACCTGAGAGCATAAACACTCCAATAGTAAGCATGTTTGTGCATTACTTCTCGATCAAAATGCACGACATCTTACGTATTTGAAATGCCAGAGCAAGGTTTTACAGAAAAGGAATAAATGGTACTAAAACAACCTCAATTCAGCCACATAGTAGTAACAAATACGTCTATGCATCATTTCTTAACATCTATGATCCAGATTATTTTAAGGTTCTGCAGCACACAAATCACATTTTTTAACTATCAAGGATGGTGTTGTTTCTTAATATCAAAAAGTCAGTATTGTTTAAGGTCATCCCACACCCAAATCACATTTTAACTTTCAAGGATGGTGTAGTATCTTGCATAACATACTGAGCAAAGCGAAGAAATGATGTGCAATTACTAGTGTAATATTCCAAAAGACTTACTCTTCAGCGCATCCTTATCGTCATATGATGAAGCAGATACACTATGGATTCCATGATTCTCACTGGGGCCTCCTTGGTGTGCCTCAGCACCTGCATTATCCTCCATCTTCCTTGGAAAAGGCTTTCGCTTACGCTGTCCTATCTCCAGATCTCTGCTGTCATGTTCACCATCCTTGTCTTCTCTCTCATAATCCCTTCTATCCCTTTCCACCTTCCGTTCTTTCTCTTTATCAAGACGTCTTCTCTGGCGATCATGCTCCACGTCAGGACGGTCAACACTAAAATCACGTTCAGCATGTGACAGATAAGGTCTGTCCCTCTGAAGAATGAGAGAGAAAAATGGCATGTCAGCTATCTTTTAAGAATAAGAGATGCCTAGAAAAAGGAGTATAGTACTGCATGATCCTACTTCATGCAAGCTATTTAACTATTGTTTAAATTGAAATTAAGTGGAGCCTGCAAAACTACAAGTCATTTGTACCTTATCATTGTGAAGGGTCCTATTTGCAGGAGGCACTAAAGAGCCCCTGTCCTCCCGCTTAACCAAACCACCCCTTGAGGCCGCTGCTTGTGGGGCCACTGAGGTATCAGGCAGAAAGTGCTGGAACTCTTCAAGCAAATCTTTATGTTCAGTGAACAGCAAAGCAACCTGCCCAAAAATACAAGAAAACACAGAAATTTAGCACGAGCGTAGACATAGATGGCCAAACCAGTAAGAGAAAATAGAACCTCCTGGTAAACATCTTGGATAGACTTATTATCCTTGCGGTACATGTTGAGGATGTCCAAGAATGCCTTGTAAACTTGTTCATCATGCTGAAACCGATTCTGTGAAAGGAAAAAACGTGCAATAAATCACCAGTTTGCTACATATCACACCTTTGGTGCACGATAGATCAACCTGGGCTATTTATACCTTTATCTTGTTCACGAAATTGATAGCTTCCACAAAATCAACAGGCTTCTTCTCTTCTTGTAGCTTGATCGCATAGCCCTTAGGCAAGAAGGCGTTGAACCCAAGGATCAGTTCAGGGTACCCATTGAACAGCGTTTTGACACGGATAATCACTCCATTGGTGTCGATCCTGCATCCAACAGAGCTACACAATAGTATCGAGTAGAAAAGGAAAGCGGAAAGCCAATATTTTTTGCTCCACGGGAAACATTGGAAACGGTATGGATCAGATTGACCAAAGCGCCGGCAGCATGGACGGACCTCTCGCTCTTGAAGTCGCGCATGACCTCGAGGAACTCCTCGTACTTCTCGCGCTTGTCCTGGAACTTATCCTTAACTGCCTTAAGGTAGACGAGCGCATCGTTTGTCGTCAGCTTCTGGTTGGTCAAGGCAGCACCGGACGGCTGCTGCGGCTGCGCCGGCGGAGCAGCACCAGCCTGAGGCGGCGGTGCGGCCGCAGACGCTGAACCGGGCCCGGGCATATGCTGTGGCTGAGCCGACCTGCGACACACAAAAAAAACCGGACCGTTGGATCACATGATAAAACCGTATAAGGAGAAAAAAAACCAAAAAAACATTTTCACATGCTATACTTGAAATTGGGGCGGAAGAAAGCGAATTCAGCAAAAAAAAAACCAAACAAATTCAAGCGAAACCACGAAGTGGTCGAGCAGATTCAAATACGACCGGTTCCTCGGCGACTCCATCGAGAAGCGAGGAAACCCCAACACCGAGAATGGAAGGCAACAAAGACAAACATAGAAACGGAAGTGAGCGCGGCGGCGGCGAGGAACCGGAGCGAGACGGGCCGGAGAGGCGAGGCGAGGACTCACGGATCGGATCGGGCAACGTTGGGGCGTTTGAGCTGTGACCCCATGAGCGCGTCGTCCCTGGCGCCGCGCTTCATGCCCCCATGCAGCACCAGGTGAGCTCGGCCTCCTCGTCAGCCTCCTCCTGGCCTCGGCGCGCGACCGATTTCCTCCCTCGACCACCACCTCGCGCGCTCCGCCGCCGATCTCGCCTCCGAGCCTGCCCGCCGCCGCCGACGCCGGATCTGCCGGCCACGAGCACCCTCCAACCCTCGAGGCGCCGCTGGACGCAGCGCCGGGAACAGCACGGCGAGCAGCGCGGTGGGCGGGAGGCGGGAGGCGGGTGGGAGCTAATCGCCAGGGGAGGGGAGGGAGGGAGGGGTGGGGGGGAACGCCTGACGAGAAAAGGGAGCGAGGCGAGGCGGAGAGACGAAATGAAAGGGAACGGCTCGGGGGCTGGAACGGGGGTGAGGGCTCCGCTAAGTAAACATATCGCGGAGGGGACGCGGCCCGCGGCCGTTGTTGCGCCGCCCGACGCCGCCGGATCCGAGATAAGGGCCACGTGGACGGCGGGGATGGGCTCGGCTAGGGTCAGGCGTGGTTACAAGGCGGTGAGCTCACCGCGTTGGGGAGGCTTGGCTTCTGCTGTGGGTAACACGAACACGCTTACACGCACACCGGCAGGGCGGCAGCGGGTGCGGATACCACCCCTGCCCGGCCCGCGACTTGGAATTCCTGGACTGGGCGGCGTGGCGGTCTGGGCGATTACCCGGGGATTAGAGGGGTCAGGACAGGATTAGCCATCCGAGGCCCGCATGTCAGTGGGCGTGAACCGCGCCGGACAGGCGGCCCGTCTCGCATTGCGGGTTAACCTAACGACCGAGAGGGCGAGAAGGTGCGCCGTCGCGCGCGCGCGTGTGGGCCTATTTCCCATTTTCCTTTTGGAAAGAAATACACTGACAATTTTTCTGTCTCGTCTTGCGTGAGTCACTCACAGAAGGATGTGTATACGTACAGAACTTTGCTGCAAATACAAATAGTTCCTCGTATGCACACGTATATGGCTGTCTATCCTTAGCGCTGCGCTAGGTTTTGCTTGAGTTGGGGATGACGGACCAAATAGCTTGTATGTGCCTGGAAAGAAGTGTCCAAATTCACTTATTCACCTTGTTCGCTGTTGCTGAAATTTGACTTATGTTAAAATGTTATGAGAGAAAAATATTATTTCATCGCTGAAAAATAGTTATGAATAAGGTTAAACGAACAGAGCCATTATTGAAGAAAAATCCATCCAATGTACTATAATTCATTCATCACCTCAAAGCAAAGTAAGTAATAACAAAATTAACACAAAACCCAATTCTAAATATCAAAGTCATCCGAAAAACGCAAAGAGCTCCATCGTTGCAGCCTTCGAACTTTGGCAAAGCCCTGCCACGAGCGCTTACGATCCTCACACCCTTGCAACTAGACTCCATGAAAATATTATCTATGCTAGTCTTTAATACAATTGCTTGATGGAAGTATCGATGCACACAAGTGTTCACATTCTATGTGATATCTCACCTACTCCTCTTCCACGGAAACCATTGTTTAATAGAAGCGATACTCTATAATAAACTCAGTAGAGGAACAGTTCTATGTGAGAAATGATTCATGTGAAAGCTAGTTTTTCCTTCCCATAACTCCTAGTGGTGTGTTTGGATGGCTTCCAAACCACGCCGCAGGCCGCTACGCCGCACATGTGGCACGCCGCGGGAGCCAAACACTGCCGCCACAGTTTGCTGCGTTTTTTGTGTGCACCGCAACCGGTAGTTTTAGTCGCGCGCCGCAGCAAGCCAAATCTTGGGCGGCCGTTTGCTCGCCGCACTTGCGGCGCGCCCTGAGCTGTGGCGGCAGCGACTCTGGCGACAGCCAAACACGCCGTAGTTCATTTTGGAATCACCTCTACAAAATATCATCTGACATAGCTCTTTATGGAATTAGCCTACTCTAGGACTAGGGGTGGGTGTTGGATCTGATCTATGAATTTGGTTTGCCTTTTTCAAGATTTCGGTCATCCAAGAAAATAAGGATGAAATACGTTACAAACTATTGCAAATCAAATAATTCGGTTCGATCTCAAGTCAACACCGAATTAACCAAATAGTTTTAAGACATGTTATAACGATAAATTTTGGCATCAATTTTCCTTTTTCAAAGCATGTTTGAATAGTATAAAATATGATAAGACAAACGCAAAAAATGTATAACACTAATACCAATATATTTATTGCAACTTGACATAAATCTTGAATTGTTCAAGGTTTAAACATAATAAGAGTTCATCATGCAAATAACAACAATTTTGGTTAGTTCGGTTAACCAAGGACTAAGACCAAATTACCTGAAATAAACATGATTAGTTAGAAACGATGATCAAATTAATGAAGTATTCTGTTTCAGTCTCGATTAATTTGGTTCGATCTTTTATTTTAGGTAATTATGACCACCCCTATCTAGGAGTTGCCAAACAAACATTTGTTTCCTTTCTTTTATCTATGTTCGTTTCTCCCTGCTTGTCCCCATTTTCATCGGACCATAATCCTTCTCCGGACGACACCCCTACTGCCAAAATTTGTATGCTACCTAACCACCATCCCTCTTGCTACCTGGTACACTTTGGACCATAAATGAGAATGACGAGCCTTCTTCCAAAAACTAAAGCCACGAGCAACTTAATGTAAACTCTGTGAATGTCTAGCTAGCTTTCCCCTGAATTATCCTGTATCACAACCAACGAGGTGATGAGCATTGCGACGAACTCCAAAGTCACTCTCTGTTTAAGGAGAAGTAATGGGTTCTTGTGTTATCAATCTTTTTAGAAATACTGCGGTCATAAAAACATATAATTTATTACAAGGTTTGTTAATTAAATAAAAAAATTAATATAAATACTCCCTCCATCATAAATTATGAGACTTTTAGCTTTTCTATATACATTGATTTATTATTATTATATATACCTAGACACATAGTGTACATCTAAATGTGTAGCAAAAGTATATATCTAAAAACTAAAAACATCTTATAATTTAGAAATGGATGGAATAAGCTTTCTATAATATTTCTAACTTTTACCACCAACTTAAAAAATCCATGTAGTATTACACCATCTATTTCAAACTATAAGTTGAGCAGAAACTCTCTGCACTAGGTACATCGTTTTTTTACTTTTCTAAACACATAGCTTATTATTATTATTATTATTATTATTATTATTATTATTATTATTATTATTATTATTATTATTATTATTATTATTATTATTATTATTATTATTATATGGAGAGTATATTCAGTAGCTAGCTATAGAATAAGTTATTCTGTAGCCATCTCCATTTATGATAATTTTTATACTTATTTTACGATAAAGTGAATACATATTTACAATAATTATGTTACTATAACACATGGGGATATTTACCGTAACATTATAGTAAACCACTTAGCAAGGAGTTACTATAATCATATAAATTAGCATAATAATTATCATAACTCAAAGTGGCTACAAAATAAGTTATTTTATAGCCAACTACAGAGTAGTAGTTATATATATATATATATATTATATTTCTAAAATGAAAATTCCTCCTTCTAACTTTTTAACTGACTAATTAGTTGTCTTGAGTCAAATATTTCTAGATTTGACCATTAAAAAATTGTATAGGTTATCAACATGAGGTTTATGTTTTTAGATTCACTATGAGTAATAATTTCATACTCCCTCCATTACAAATTGTAAGTTGATGTGGCTTTTTAAGATACATAGCTATTACTATGTATCTAGACTTCTAGACATAGTGTGTGTGTATATATATATATATACTCCCTCGTGTTGATAGGGAGTATGAAATTATAGTGAATCTAAAAACATAAACCTCATATTGATAACCTATACAATTTTTTAATGGTCAAATCTAGAAATATTTGACTCAAAGACAACTAATTAGTCAGGTAAAAAGTTAGAAGGAGGAATTTTCATTTTAGAAATATAATATAAGTTATATGTATGATTTGCTTATAAATATTTGCAAAATCTCATAGATTTGAAAGATTTTAAGAAATGTTCTAAAAATCAATGATCAAAGACATATAACAAAGACCATACAAAGTAAAATATAATAAATATTTTTAGTTTTAAAGAAGTATATTTAGGCCAGGTAGAGCTTTGGCTAGTTGTGGCTTCGGCTCCTTTGTGCATTGCAACAAGAAATCGTTTTTATCTCTATTTTCAAAACAAACTAAGAAAACAATGAAGGAACTATGAGTATGGCTTTCCATTATCCTCTATATTCAGATAACGTTACATCTTCGCGAACCAAACACCATTTAGAGTTGTTTAAAACCATGCCAAATAGGACTTTGTTCAACCACCCGCCAAATCTATGGCACCGTTCACTAGTGAAAACGAGGCACACACAACATCGGCCCTTTTTACTAAACTACATAAATACTCTCTCTATTCCAAATATAAACTATTCTAACTTTCTTGGAGAGTCATAATATCTCAAGTTTAACCAAAATTATAAAGAGAATTATAAAGATTTATAACATTAAATAGGTAAACCATAAAATTATAATTAATGAAAATTTAATGATACTTATTTGATATCATAATTTTTTTATTTTATTATATAAATTTGGTCAAACTTGATACTTGAACTCTTTTAAGAAGGTTGGAATGACTTATGATTTAGATCGAGGGAGTACTGTAATACTGACAGGTATACGAGCTGTTGGACAATGTAGTAATACTGATGGTACTCGTTTTTTATTTTTTATTATCCGGTTGCTGACACACAGTAGTCTATCATCATCCTGACCAGGCGGCCTACGCGCGAGGCCGCGAGTTCAGTGTGTGATCGTAGCTGAACCGGAGCAAACCTCCGCCAGCACGTTTCCTAGTTCTACTAGTGCGAAGCGGATGCGGGGCGAAGGAAATTTTGTTTTGGTGGACGCAATTCCTAGCTTGGAGAGCGGGTTAGTACTGATCTACAAGGTAAGTGCTATTTTCGTTTGGTTGATAAGTCATGGCTGAAAGTATTGTTGACTGATTTGTTATAAAAGAAAAATATTATTCGTTGACTGAAAAAATAAAGCTTATAAACCAAAGTGAACAGAGCGAAGACTCGTGCAAATGCAACGCTAACGCGTGGCCTGCCGGATTCGCCTCCATATAGGACCTAAGGCGCAGGTAGGCCTGGGCATATACAAAAACTGAGTTATTTATAAACAAAATTTTCAGTTATTCTGATAATCGGTTAATTGTGTCCGCTCATTGGCATGGAGAGCAAAAACCAAATTATATATATTCCATATATAGTTTATTAAGGACGCGTATCGTTCAAAAGTTGAAGCTATGGCCTAGGACGAGCTAGCTACTAGAGTACTAGCGGTATTTGCCTTTTTCCCGTTCGCCACGATGCACATATGTTCCCTAACCTCTTTTTTATCATCTGGACTCCGTTACTGGTAACCGCTAGGGTTAGGCAACAACACGGAGTGCCTTTCCGTCTCGACCCAGTTCTGGAACGTGAGATCTTCGTGACACTCCGAATGGACTTGTGCGGTTTTCAGTGAGATTTCACGCAATGACGCAATCTACTACTACCACGGTTTGGATGCATTATCTGCTAATAATAGTTAGCTGAGTAATAAACTAATAATCATATAAATATTATCTAGCTAACTATTAGCTGGAGAATATTTGGATGCATAGCTAATGAAAAGTGCTATTAAGATAATTATCAGCTGCTATTATCTGATTTGGTCCAACTAATAAGATAGTTATTATCTAGAGATCCAACTAACAATTAGTTATTTTATTAACTACACCTGTTTATATAGATGTAAAAGGGATAACATTAACATATAGTTATTATGGAACCAGCCTCCTAATATTATTACCACGTCCGTAGAGAATTGTTTTAAAAAACGACGGGATGCTACAGTATCACCTGCATCCAAACCCTGTAAAAAACGAGCCGACTAAAAGCTCTATGACGTCAAACACAAGTGCGCGGACGTACCATTTCTCCGGTCTCCCATTCCAGGCCGCTTTACGTAGCGTGTTGGTGCGGGTGCCAGCATGCCGGTCATTGGAGTCTGCGTGCGCGTCCAAGCCTCCTCTGATTTTGACCTGTATAATCCAGTGAAAAACTTTCTTCTCCCAAGTAAACATGGTTGCTACAAGTAGTAGTAGATTGCAAATGACCTTCCCTACTTCTCAGCGTAGAAGCTCGTCGCCCTAAACCACCGAAACTAATGAAGCAGCGTCAGGTGATCAGGTCGACTGTTGGTACTGGCGAAGTGCTCATGAGTCATAAATCCGGCATAAAAAGTGTAGCAGCAGCTCGAGCTCATCGTACTCGTACTGAGCGATATCAGAATAATTAATTATGGTTATCTCTGACAAAGCTATTTACTCTCTGCAACACTGCCTATGTTTATGATGGCACTCTTGCGTGTTCATAGTTTTTCAGGTCAAGAAAGATCAATTCTGTTATGGAGTCTGTAACTAGTCACACATAGACGGCAATCTATTCTAACGGGATTCCATTTCCATATAGCATAATAACTAGTACTTGAAACTCAACCCACACTCCCACAGGCATAAGGATAGTTTCAACTAATCATTAATGTGTTTCATCATACCCGATCAAGCGTATTTTCTTCCAGAGTGTAACAAAATCTAACATAATGTTGATCAGATCATTGATGCAAAAAGGAGGTGAACCCATAACCAGCATAATAACAAGGCTTAGTCATAGCAGGCAAAAGAGATTCCATGGAAGTTTGAGTTTTTGCACTTAAAACCCAACTCAAATGGCCAAACGGGTAATGTTTGGTGGGCTTGCACGGTTGCGCTCCCAGCAAGTGCCGACTAAATTTCTTGCTGAGTGGTACTTGGTGACCAAGAACACAAGTTTCCTTCCAGGATACTATTCTAATATATATATTACACACACACACACACATATATATATATATAAAGATGATATTAATTCAATTGTGATGGCACAGATAAGAGGTCAACTGCACATATATGCACTGCAGTGGTTCTTCAATCAGACGGCTATTTTTTCACCAATAGTTTGTTGAACAAACCACAGTACTGGGTTCCCAAGCGCCGGGATCAGGCTGACTGCAACCAACGGGACAGCACAAACAATAACCCAGGGCCAGATGTTGTTTGTTGTCTGCTTTATTGGCACCGGTGGTCTGAACTTCTCAAGCTCCACACACAAATCTGGGTGATTTCGAAACAGCAGCTGTAACTGGAAAACAGACAGAGAACAATGAGAAAATAGGGGTTCACTCATACTTCAGCAAATGTGGCCAGGGAGAGGATGATACTCATACCTCTCGGTAGGCATGAAGCTGGGATAATTCCATTCTGCCAAGAATGTCAAATAATGACAAGTACAGCATGTAATCACGGGCCTGTGAAGCAAGGTCATCAGAAGGACGAGTAACTGAGATATTGCTGTGCAAACATTATTTCATGCCACTCTATTATATCCAACAAGATGAAACAAATATTGAAAAAGGTAAGAATAGCTGTACATGAAGTAATGAACTATACCAAGCATCATTCAAATGTAAGCATCCTACTTGGAGGTCGATGCAAGGTATATGGTATTCGGTCATGATTACATGAATGCAGAAAAAGGGTCTGATTCAGCATGATCTAGAAACTATACTATGAACTTATTTGATATATTAGAAGTGGTCTAAAGTCATCACGGAAGCCTGCAATGTGTCATTTGAGATCAGCAGAACTTTTGAATTTGAGTTCACAGTCAAAAAGGTCTTTTGGTAGAGTTACCTTTGCATTCTTAATTAACTCACTCATTTCTGTTCCACTAATTGTTTAAACAACTAGTATATTTTTGGGGACACTCCAGTGTATATAATTTGAAAAACTATGGTTGCAATTCCTAGGCAACGAGCTAACATACTACACGATGAGCAATCACTCATTAGAAAGCTACTATATCTGCTACTCCCTCCGTTTCAAATTATAGTTCACTTTGGCCTTGTCCTAAGTCAAGCTTCTCCAACATAGAATAATGCATCGACATTTATAATTACAATAACAAACTAGTTTCAAAGTCAAGCTTCTCCAACATAGAATAATGCATCGACATTTATAATTACAATAACAAACTAGTTTCATTACAACTAAGAACTCCTACCGGCACTTAAAAAAAACATTTACCATGAAATGTCTTGATTGGGCTTTTTTTTTTTGAACTTGAAGATGTTGCCATATTTTTCTAAAAACTTGGTCAAAGTTAGATAAGTTTGACTTAGGACAGTGCTAAAGTGAACTATAGTATGGAATGAACAGAGTATAAGTTAAAAAGAAAACAGAACATTCAGAAGGTCATTCAAAATCCTAGACTCAGGTATCAGCAGGATCTCACAGGTAGGAATACTTGTATGCCCCACACTTTAGAAGGTGTTTTTCAATTACACCACATTGCACAATCCCAAGCTTAGAAACCCACAACTGTGCCTCCAATCACATTAGATTTCAGATAGTTGGTAACTCAGTATACATCCAAACATCAGATGAGATTCAGTATTATATTGTAAGTGAATGATACCAGTAAAATCATTGCAACTTACTAGACGGGGCAACAGCTCAGGATAGGCGTTTTGACCACGCACAGATGAAAATCATGCGATGACATAAGATACTATTAAAACATTCAACTCACCTTCACTTTCTTGACAAATCTGAGGGATTCTTCAAATGTCAGCTGCTCTGGTTTCGATGTCAAGGCACCAAAGACCACCATCATTCTTGAATCTGCCCTCAACATCTCATTTGCTCTTGGCATTGTACCTCCCTTGCCTCTTGAGGTCTGAGCTGCAAAAGAAGAAGAAATTACCATCATTAAAGGAATATTACCACACCTTTCTCAGAAAATAATCAGTCTCAACTAAGACCAACAAACAACTACATTACAATTTGCCTCTGAACTGTGTCAACAGAAAATCAGAGCAGCAGCAGCTACCAGGAAGTGCCATTAGGCTTGTAACCAACGTTTTTTAATATGATTGGCCAGAGCCAACAGATTAGAGTGGAATTTCAGTACATGCCAACCACAACACCAAACACAATAACAAAAGCACCAACCACGCCTGCTTTCCATTATGATGTAAGGGCAATCATTTCCATTTTTCTAAAATCAAGAAGTATTCCCCAAACAGGAAAAAAAGAAGCTCAGGTAAAACGTGTGAAGCAAGTCATTTCGTTAGGATGAACCAATCAACTTGACTGACTGAGCGTAGTGCCAAACAAGGGTTCAAAAGAATTCCAGCCAATAGCAGCCTTGAACATCTCAAGGAACAATTTAAAAGACTGAATGGTATAGCACGAGTTCAGTAATCTGGAAGCAAGACAGATTTTGAACTAGAACGAATTGCAACTGATGATGGCGCAATGATGAATGTCGGAAACTAAAGAACAGCAGCACGCATACTGATGGCAACACTCTGCTGCCACTGCAGAAGACCGGCCACTCTGTTGCATCGAAATGCATTGGGATAGGATTCAGAAGGCGCAGGTTATATATCCCCAATCGGACCACAATCACAATCCACAACTGTGGACAAGGAAAAAAAAACAGCCTTCGAACAAGGCACAACAGCTGGCAGCTAGCTTGAACTAAATAGGCAAATACTGAGACTACCTCACGAAACTACAAGCCAAATGAAAACGACTGACAGATAGATTGAGCGAAGCACAAGGCAATGGCAGTGGAGAGCGTCAAGAAGCGCGACTCGAATCGGCGGGCGCAGCAGCCCGCAACCGCAACAGCTAGAATGCCCGTATTTTAAGGAAGGACGGCCGCTGGGCCGCTGGGGAGGAAGCCGAAGAAAGAGGAGCACCTGTTAGCAATCGATAGAGGCGTTCTGCGCTCGGTTCTCCTCCCCTCCTCCCCTCAAGCTTGGAATATTCGAACGGCGGCGGAGGAGTGTGTGGGTGGTGTGGTGTTGGTGGTGTCGAGAGGAGGGGAAAGGCGAAAGGGGATGGGATCGTGGGGAAGACGAAGCGGTGAGGCATCCTTCGACACAGCGCACGTGCGGAAAGCCATTTTGGTTTATGACATGTGGACCAACAGGTCGTGGGTCGGTGCTGGAGGCCACATGTCAGTGAAAGTAAAAGCAGGGGCGTGGGCATGGGATGGTGTACGTGTGTGACTAGGGCCCGTTTGGTATAGATTCGGGCGGCTCCGGCTCCCCCGACATATCACTGGTAGCTGCACTGTTCGTAGTACTGTTTATTGAATCCGATTTTCTCTCTCCTCTCCCTCTCTCACTGTAGCAACAGGAGCAGCCGGAGCCACATTTCGCTGGCTTCTCCTGCTCCGGCTCCTGCGCGCTACAGAGCCGGAGCCGGAGCATGCGGGAGCCCCGCCGAAGAGGCCCGTAGATTCTTATGAGACACGGCAGTCAACGGAAAAGTTGGGGAATGGGGACAGGTCACTTGGATCATGGGCCCGGTAGCTCCACGACATTCGTGACAGGGACACGTACATCCCAGCCCAAGCCCAGAACGGGGATGAGATTCGATGGCCCACAATTATGCTTAGTCGTGTCCTTTGTCTCGCGGCCCGCGTGCTCCTAGAGACGGGAAGCACGGCCCACACATATCCTATATGGGCTTATGGAGACGTGTACTAATTTAATTGGACTTTGACTAGTTAGAGACGTGTCGAGCAATGAAATTTGTGTTTAAATTTTGTTAAATTTAACTAGATCCGTAGAAAATATTAATATATCTAAATAAATTTATTATAAAAATATATTCAATAATTTATCTAATAATACTAATTATGTCTTCTAAATATTAATATTTTCTTATATATTTGGTCAAAGTTAAAAATATCTGACTTGTTGAAAAGTGAGAATAACCCTTGGCCTAGGCACGACCAGCTAGGCCAGTCGTGATGACTAGCAGGCACGGAGTTGCAAGACTCACAGGCGTGAGGCGGTTTGAAGAAACCGTTGGCTGAGCAGATTTTGGGCATGTTTGTTTGAGATCCTAGATGGACTGCCTAGATATTTGAGTTGCATGTAAGTTGCCGGAAGGTGCCTGGAGGCTAGGTGACCGATTTCTTCAGCGTGGGCGAGTGGGGCCTGGTAGAGGTGCTTAGGACATGGTCTAGACCGATTTCTTGAGCGTGGTCCTGGCAGAGGTGCTTAGGACATGGTCTATACAGAGGCTTCATCCAAACAACCCTTTTGGCTGAGCAGAAGGAGGGGAGTGTTGGAAAAAAGAGCAACTACTACATATGATCCATAAATCTACCAATCAACATAACCATCTATGTGGTGCATTAGGCCTCTCTATTTATTTATTTTCTCATTATTTAATTGTTGGAAGGACCAAAATGCTTCCCTTGCTATTCGTCCGTTTGTTGCTTCTAGTCTGGAGACCATGACAGCCGGATGCCTCTAGATTTCAAATATGGACAAAAATAATTTACCTACACCGTTGTATGATGATTTTGTATAGATTTTATATTTTACATAATAGCTAAATCTTACAATTTGAAATCTAATTTTACGTAGTGTTTTGGAGTTGCCCTTTACCGGCCAATTAATGAAAAAGAAATCTTCTATCTTCTATAACTAAATAGGATATCCTCACTATAGTATTTCTCTCGTGCAGCCACATCATCAAAATTTCAGCGTGCATTCTTCATAGCTTCATGGCTCCACTTCGTGGCCACCTGATCTTCTCCACTAAATGCACATCAAATTGCACCACAGCCTTTTCTCCTTCGCCGCGATGACTCTCGTGCTTCAGACCATACATATCAAATTATCAATTATAAGTTTAAAAATCAACTCATGCGGCGTGTCAGATTTATTAATGTGATTATATCTCCTTGATCCATGTCTCTTCGATTCCTCTCCATCTAACCTCAATATGGGTTTGTTTGGTTTGTGTTTTAGTCATGGCTGGCTAGCCAACTAAGCCGGTGCAACACAAGCTTGGCTTTCCTAATACAAGGTGCTGTTGTTTGATTTACTCGTCTTAGCTAAGCCTGGCTTATCCGGATCATGTTTGGTTGTCTGGTTAGGTGGTGTTTAGTTCTCAAAATTTTGCAAAATTTTTCAAGATTCCCCGTCACATCGAATCTTTGGACGCATGCATGAAGCATTAAATATAAATAAAAAATAAAACTAATTACACAGTTTAGACGAAATTTACGAGACAAATCTTTTGAGCCTAATTAGACTATGATTGGACACTAATTACCAAATAACAATGAAAGTGCTACAGTACCATTTCTCAAAAAAATTCGCCAACTAAACAAGGCCTTAGCTCAAATACAGTCACCTCATCTCTATTCAGGTTACCTAATTGAGGCATTTTTTGTTGAACATGTCAGGGGTAACTCCACCGTCTAGATGTAGCCAGCACATCTGCCGTCGGCATGGCCACTGCAGTGTCGTCCTTCCCCTCGCCGATAGCAATGAGGCGTTGGAGCCCTGGCGCATTTCCAACCATGGCGGCACGCTCAAGCTCATCTCCGGCGAGGAGCTCTAGCATATCTCCAACCGCGGAGAGGGGAGGGGAGAATGGAGGTGGCTGTTGCTCGAGCGAAGGAGGAAGGCAGTAGCCATGGCGCGTGCAGGCCGCGCAAGAGCAGGGGCAGACGTCGTTGGGCTCCCGGGCTTGCGCGGATGTCTAACGGCGGCGGCAACCTTGCGCGAAGGAGGACAGCATCTGACCGGCCATGTCCATCGAGGAGCTGTGCAGAGGAGCCGCACGGACACCACCCTCGCTCCTCCGGCGCACGGACACCACCGCGGCCTCCTCGCTCCTCTACCCTCTTGCTACAGCGTGAGCCCGCGATGGCAGTGAGCGGGCGCGCCTACCACCACATGCTCCAACGCCGCGACCACCTCCTCCAGCTCGCCGCGACGACAGTTGAGCTCCTCCTCACAGTCGTATCGCCCTCGGAGCACACTATAGCGCCCACCTTGGCCCTCGGATGCTGCAGCGCGAGCCTGCGCCAGCGATGGCAGGGAGCGGAGCGAGACCACGTCGGTAGCAGCGGAGGGCGGCGCGAGCACGAGCGGCCACACCGGCGGCGGCGGAGGGCAGCGCGAGTCGGTGAAAGGGAGGTGACGCGATTCACCCCCGCTGCCCACTCTAGCCTGGCTACAGGAGAACATCGATATGTGCGTTTCGACCAAGGCTGGCTAATGGACTCTCCCTGCACTAGCTAAGCCTGGCTAAGGGGGTGTTTGGTTTCAGGGACTAATTTTTAGTCCTTGTCACATCGGACGTTCGGATGTTAATTAGGAGGACTAAACATGAGTTAATTATAAAACTAATTACACAGATGGAGACTAATTTGCGAGACGAATCTATTAAGCCTAATTAGGCCATGATTTGTCAATGTGGCGCTACAGTAAATATGCGCTAATGATGGATTAATTAGGTTTAATAGATTTGTCTCGTAAATTAGTCTCCATCTGTGTAATTAGTTTTATAATTAACTCATGTTTAGTCCTCCTAATTAACATCCGAACGTCCAATGTGACAGAGACTAAAAATTAGTCTCTGGAACCAAACACCCCTAAAAGATCCAAACAGACAACCACTGGATGCATCCAGAAAGCCTAGCTAGGGCTGAGCCACCCCAGGCCTATAAATCTCCCAGCTGCAATGGTGCCTTCCTTCCACGAGCATCAGTGCGCAGGTAAGCACCTTTTTCCTATTTGAAAATGCTTTGGTTAACATTTTTTGAAAACTAATTTTAAATTTAGCACTGTTTTTTTTTAAACTAACATTTTTTGTCGCGCCTATTGCTAGCCGCGTCATGTATGGTGGCGCGGCAGTGGGCTGACGTGGCGACGACCGCAATCGCTGACTGGTGACGTAGCAGGGCTTGCCGCACCCTGATCCATGGCGCGGCAGAGCCGAATAAAACCCCCGCGGCCAGTCCCCCGCTGCCCGAGCAGCAAGACCGCCTGCCCGCGCCTGGCCGCCGCGCCCGCCGCCCGACCGGCCCTCCGTTGCCGCCTCCCTCCCTTCCCTTCTATTCCCGGGCCGCCTCCCTCCCTTCTCGTCCTCGTTTAAGGTAATGACGCACTTTTTATTTTCGTTTGAATGGTGGATAGGATATTATGAATGGGAGTTAAGGTTAGGAGAAAAATTATGTTTGGGAACTATGGACTACGGTTTGAAGGAAGATATTAGTTTGATTTTGTCAATGTTAAAGTTAATTATTTAGTTAAAGTATGTTTACCATGTAGATGGAAGACATGTTTCGGGAGCAGTTGTGGCGAAAACGGGGTCGTCCTAGAGAATTGTACCCTGACAAGTCTAGCAAAGATGCCCCCATCCCTCCTGAACTTCCTGTCCGTAACTGTGACTGTGGTCGTCCGGCCGACGTGTTTCAATCGAGACATCTGGACATAGCGGCTCGTTGCTTCTACACATGCAGTCGTTTTAATGTAAGTAATTATTTCCGTATGTTTTTTTCTTCATTTGTATTACTAGGTTACTAATATTTTATTGAAATTTTGTTGTATAGGTCCATGAGAGATGCTTTTTCTTTCAGTGGATCGACGGTGCAGACAAGTTTGACCCTAGGTACCTCCTTTTCGACGATTGGTGGAGAGGGCGACATCCACGAGAGCACTTCGAGCGGTGGGTTCCACCTCCCCCCTAACCCCCTCCAATGATGGCTAAGGAGAAG
The DNA here is from genome assembly GCA_904845875.1 of Miscanthus lutarioriparius. NCBI lineage: Eukaryota > Viridiplantae > Streptophyta > Magnoliopsida > Poales > Poaceae > Miscanthus > Miscanthus lutarioriparius. Next base: position 91,190,727 of record CAJGYO010000006.1, read on the forward strand.
CACTTAGCCGCAGTTAGACGACTCGAGGAACCTTCTCTGTGCGATTACGGAGATCGAGCTGTGATAAACCCTAAGAATACGTTGGAGTTTGTGTGTCCAAACAAGCATGAAGTAAGTGCAAAGTGTATGTGTTAAAATGTTGAGCTATATGTGTTCATGTACTAATGTCACGTTTTTAGGTGTATTCAATGGCGAAGTGTTGTTTCAAGGAGTGGTTGTATGGTCCTAAGAACAAATAGCCCGAAGAACCACCAAAGGCAAAGCAAAAGAAAAAAGAAAGGTTAATTTACAAAGCACCTCCAGTAAAGTGCGAATGTGGTGTTAAATCCAACTACGGTCTACTCCCTTCGGGGCTTGGAATAGGCCATTATTGCGGCCATATGGTTGACTATGATGAGGTTGGTTATTTTTGTGGTAACCATGAAATCGTATTTTGTTTCTTTTGCTAAGATATATATGATATATTTTTTCGTTTGAACAGAGCACTAGGAAATGCAGGTGAGAATGTTATGATAGTCAAGCTAAGTTCTTGGATGAATTGAATGGGAAGCAAGTAATTGCACGAAAGAGGGGATATGGACCTGACTACGTCAACCTTTTCGTTAAACATCACAAAGACAATATGTGTGAGTTTGCTAGACAACGTGATATTTGTAACCCGATCGACGTTGGGCTTGACAAATAGGGATTGGAGAGACGGATGACGTTAGAGGAGGAGAGGGCAAGGAAGGAGGTAAGGGAGGAGACAAGAGTATAGATCCAGGTCTTGAACGAGCATGTTGTTGCATTATGTGCCAGTGAGTGTTTGAAAGCCTTTTTTTTGGTTGTCTGATTTTAAATGTAATATAATCGCGTTGCTAACTGATTGTATTTTATATATGAAGGGATTGAATGCAGCGAGGAACATGCTACAGAGGTGGCTCGTGCAAGGTACGAGGAAAAGAAGTTAGATGAGCACAGAAAGCGAGCTGGTCGCACCGTTGAATCACCGATTATGTTGTCTGATGAGGGGGACGAGGATGAGGACGACACTACCAGACTCAGCGAGCTCATCGCTCTAGCAGAGGCGGGCTTGCAGGCGGAGGAGGCTGAAGACGACACTGGTAGACTGAGCGAGCTCATCGCTCTTGCAGAAGTGGGCTTACAGGCGGAGGAGGCTGACGACGCATTCTTCACTCAGGCCGCAGAGGCCGTAGATGAAGCGGAGGCCGCTTACTACAGGCGAAAGGCATACTAGGACAATGTAGGTGAGCCTAGCCACAGCAACAGGGTTGTGGTTGAGGATTGGTACTCGGACGACGAGTTGCTTACTCAGTATGTTTCTGACAGAGGGTTTTTGATTGCGGCCTTCTGTTAGTTCCATGCTTTATTAATAATAAATGTAGCTATGTACTAGAAATTCCATTGTGTTGTCTTATATTCTATTTGAACTACTGATGTATTGTACCCGTGTATCATGTACTCGGATTACCCATGTTCGATCTTAAGTGATCACATCTGTTTGTATCATGCGTTGAGAATTTCTAAAACGAACGAAATCGACTAAAATTATCTCGAATAAAGCGCCATAGCCGACTGGTTCAGCCGCACCATAGCCCAGGTTCTGCCGCGCCATAGTCCATGGCGCGTCAGTGACGCGCCATAGACCACGGCGCGGCAGTGACACGGGCAGAAACCGACCAGCCTCAATTGAGCTGCTGTCGGTGCGGTAAAAAGCTACAAGTGTTGTCGTGACCGTGCGCAAGTTGAAACGAATATGAAGCAATAAATGGACGACAAGTTGCCACATAACATTTTCATTGGTTTATGAGTCTGCAAGTTTTCATCGACAATATTCGTTCGACATAAGTTCAACGTAACGAACTAAGTCCCAGGAATATAAGAATCCCTCGAACGCCTCTTGGAAACCTCGTCGTCCGGTGGAAGAAGTGGGTCATCGTACTCCACCTCAAGAAGGGGGTACATCTGGTGCGGCGTGGGAGGGGCCTTCCTGTTACAAATTGATAAACAAAGGGTTAAATTATTCAAATTAACAATATTCAGATTAACATTATGTAGCATTGCAAAATTTGAACTACTTGTTATGTAATATGAACACAATATGAAAGCACCTGCTGCCCTCGTCTTCTATGCCTGCTAGCCTTGTGACTAGATTGTTTGCAAACGGAGGAAAGATTCATGCCATGGGTCTCGTTGAAGTCTCCCCCGCCGTACATGTGTTCGCCATACCCTCTCATAGCGTCAGTGTCCCCCTTGAGTCGCTTCTTCTTCCTCCTACCCTTCCCTACCTTCATTAGATCTGGATGCGGCACGTAGTCATAACTATTATAAGGTGGCCACTGTGTCGGGTCAAGATATGGCTCGAAGCTCATCTCCCAAATACTAACGGTGTTCGAACGGAGATACAAGGGTGACATATATGGCAGATCCTCATAGTTGTACCCGCGAACCCTGTAGGCCGTGATCATATGAGAGCAAGGGACATGCATGATCTGAGGGATGTTGCAACTGCACTCTACCTTTTCAAGATCAACTCGATAGTTTTGTCCACCATAACGTTCGCCGCCCAAGCTTGTGCCACCCTTGCCCCGTACACTAAAGATATGACGGCGGGGTCCATATGGTTCGGCGGTGTCCTGCTTGGCCAATTCCTCAGCGTCCTTCAAATGTTCAGCTCCGGCCTTTCCAAAACACCTTTGCTCAGCTATATTCCTCTGCACAAGTTTCCACATCTTCACAAAATATTCGTTGCACTTATGAAAGGAGAACTCAACAATTTCAGACACAGGCAACGATCGAACTCCGGTGAATACACGGTTGAAGGACTCCGAGGAGTTAGTGGTCATGATGCCATACCTGAAACCCCCCTCGTCATATGCTAATGCCCACTGAGCCTTCTGTTCCATCTGCGCCTCTAACCAGGCCTTTCCCGCTTCATTTACCATCTTGTCTAGTTCTCTCTTTGTCTCCTTAAACTAGTGCTCTGTACGTACACAACATAGAGCCTTTACCTTGTCACATACCTCCTGCTTCTGCTGACGCCACCAGAAATTAGCGGCAAAGTGTCTCATGCACCATCTATGTATTAGAGACGGGAACCCATCTATATGCTCAGCTGCAGCATTAAGAAGCCCTGCGTGACGGTCTGAGATCAAACATATAGTGCGAGATGGGCCAAGCACTTGTACACATAGAAGCCGCATGAACCATGACCACGATTTATTGTTCTCTCCCTCTGTCAAAGCAAAAGCCACGGGTACTATATGGTCCTCAAGATCAACAGCAGCAACCATCATCAAGGTGCCCCTATACTTTCCTGTTAGAAAAGTGCCATCAACAAGTACGACTGGTCGACAAAACTAGAATGCATGTTCCGTTTGTGTGAATGACCAGAACACACGATGGAGGACATGCCTCATTGGGTCCCGAAAACACATCCCTTCGGTGTCCACAAACCATTTTAAGCCAGGGTTGTAGTAATGCATTGCACATAAGATGCGGGGCACCCTATTGTACGCTTACTCCCAACTACCCCATCGAATCGCCAGAGCAATTTGCTTAGCACGCCAAGACTTTCCATACGTCACATCATACTTAATGAATCCAGATATGAACTGTTGTAAAGAAGACACCGAAATGTCGTTATTGTCATCAACGAGCCCCAATATACGACGGGCAAGGTAACGTGGAGTGAGTTGCTGATGATTTTCCTTCCCCCTATTGTCTAGGCAAGTGTGGGGTTCGACAACTTTAGTTATCCTCCACTTGCCATCACTCTGTCTCTGTCGTGCATTTAACCTCCACATATAACCGTTTTTGCATATCACGTGGTACCTCAACTCCTGGTCCGAATGAGTGATGGTGTATGGCCTATGATGGTACACAGCATAGTCTTGAAGGAAGAGTTTCATATCTGACATTGTATTGAATATCATCCCCTTCCTAAGGGTTTCTTTCTCATGGTCATACAATGATTTTCTACACATCTGGAGGCCGGTGTCACAAACTGCCATATCCGTCATGCTGACATCCCTATAGTTCAGAACGCCCCTGAAAGGTACGTTCTTGGACCTTAGTTGCTCAAGCTCAGTCGCTGTGTAAGATGGTGGTGGAACATACTACTGCGCTTCGCTAATTTTAGCCCATAAATCATAGGGGTATCCTCTGCAGCTAAATCTGTGACTAGTCTACCCTGAGCCTGGACACCATGCAAAACCACAGTTAGTACTGGTAATGGCATAGTATGAACCAGTATTGGCATGACATTAGCCGGTGTTGGCATAGCATCTGTACCTCCTTGGTCATCATCAGAATTGTCTGAATCACTGCTAACTACATCACCGATCCTGTCCTTCTCCTCCTGCTCCTCATCTTCCCGTTCGAACTCATTCACATCGAAGTCATTGCTTATACAGCCTACTACAGTTGAATGAAACTGCTCCTGCGTCAACTGCCTGTCTAAATCTATGTTATCCTGAGTTGCTTCCCCTTCGACCCCTAATTCATGTTCATTGCCTTCAAAACCATCAATGGACGGGCCGTCCTGAACACCCTGCATCCTTTACCCATTCTTCACCACCACCTCAGCCATGGGCACATTGGAACCTTAGAGAACCCTAGTGTAGCGGGACCAATGAGCAGGGTCGCGCAAGGGCATGAGGACATAGTGTGCCCTAGTCTTCCCAGTATCAAATCTCCCCTTCAATATGAAATTACCGCCAAACTTTGCATTCAAACGGACACAAAGGTTGTTGAAGCTAGGAGATTCATCAAACCATTCCAATTCTTGTTCTATATCCTCAAACATACCATATTCGCTCCTAACACTTCCTCTGTATAAAACTCTAACACAACAATCCATCTGCAAAAGCATTTCAACAAACTTCATCAAGTCGTCGAATTCGTCGTACGTAATGTCCATAGTAATATTAATACATATTCTAACTATAACTATACTAACTAATCTAATATTAACATCTATACAAGGCTAACTATAATAACTAATTAGACTAAATCCAATGTATATCTAGATTCAATAACTGTACTAACTAAACTACCTAACTTTACTATCTATACTAACTTACTATATTACATATAATAACTAAACTAACTAACTTTATTAACTATACTTTACTAATTTTACTAACTTTATTAACTATACTAACTAAATGAGGGGAGTACCTCGCGGCAGCGGCGCTCGTCCTCGCGGCGGTGGCACGCTAGACCGGTCCGGGAGGTGCGGGCGCAGGCCTTGGGGGGCAGCCGCCGTGCGTGGCCGGAGGGGGTGGCGCGCAGGCGTGCGGGCGTGGTGGCCGCACTGGGCGGCCGGCGGCCGTGCCGTGCCGGCGTTCGTGGCGCGGCGGCCGGCGTGCTCGGCTGCGGGTTGGCGCGGGCGGACGCGGGCGCGGCGGCGGGCGGGTGCGGCAGCGGGCAAGGGCGCGGGCGGTGGGAGCTGGCGTGGGCAGACGCGGGCGTGGCGGCGGCGGGCAGGGCCTTGCTGCTCGGGCAGCGGAACTGGCCGCGGGGGTTTTGTTCGCCTCTGCCGCGCCACGGATCAGGGCGCGGCACTGCCGCGCCAAGATCGGTGGCGCGGCGAGCCCTGCCACGTCACCGGTCAGCAATTGCGGTCGTCGCCACGTCAGCCCGCTGCCGCGTCACCATGCATGGCGTGGCACAGGCATTTGGCCGCGCCATGGCAATAGACGCGACAAAAAATGTTAGTTTAAAAAAAATAAACAGTGTTAAATTTAACATTAGTTTTCAAAAAGTGTTAAAATTAGAAAAAAAATTCTCGAGTGGCAACTTGGCAAGTCCTGAAGCTGTACCGAGTCCATCGGCGACACCCGTTGCCAGCCACTCGAGAAGCTCCTAGCGGCCTCGACACAGCAGGTTCGAGAGGTATGGCTGTCATGAGGTCGTTTGGTATACGGACAAGCTGAGCCACGAGGAGTCCTGCCCCGCGCGTCGCACAACTGCCCCATAGACGGCTACCTACAGCGGCCTGCGGCTCTGTCAACAGCCCACCACAACATCGACATGTCAGGAAGCCTTCACCAGGGGCACGACGGTGACCATGCACAGGGCCTCGTCACCGTTCTGCATGCTACTGCTGCTGCTCGACAGGGAGAGCACATGTTCCTGCTGCAGTGCTGCTCAAAGGTCATCGCTGTTTCAGTAGGTTTGCATGCTCACTCAGATGGGTTGCTGCCTTGCTGGAGTGAGCAGGAACTACAAGTGACCCAAATAAATAAATTATTTGTGAATATGTATTTCATATTTTGCAACTGAATCTCATATGCACGTTGGTCAGATTTAATCGGAAACGATTTAACTGAGACTCTGACAGTGAAGTGCATTTGATAATGGTATCTTATGTTTGTTCAATCTGCAGCCGTTTGTATTTCAAGTGTCATTGTCTTGACATGGATTAGATCAAAGCGGCTGGGTTGTCTAATTTAATCAGCAAATTTATTGATTACATAAGTTACTACTATTACCCTACAAAATTTTCCCATCTCACCCCTAATATTTCTGTCATACTCTATTATCCTAATCAAATATCATTGTACTTTACTCTTTCCTTCATCCATCATATACGCACCTAAAATTTGGTAAATCAAAACTCCAGCGGCAACGCGCGGGGAATTATCTAGTTAAATAAAAATGAATAAAGATGGCATAGTGGTGTATACTAATCAAGGCAAATTTGTTGCTTTTGACAAAATTTTAGTTCCTTGCACATGGGTAGTTCTAGACAATGAAGAGAGATTTTGAGCCCTTTTTTCTCAGGTGATGATGTTCGAAAGGAGTCGACAAGGCAAAATTTATGTACATAGGATGGAACCGTTGGCGAGTACAATCGGTAGCAAGAAACAAAATGGAAAGAAAATGAAAAATTAAACAGAGAGATAGATGGCGTGTGGCGAGCACACGCAGACAGAGTAATTAACAGAGTTTCGGTCAGTGGCCGCCGCCGTCGTCGTCCAGGTTGATGTCCCTGATGAAACAGGCGGCGAGTTCATCAAGGCCGACCTGGATCCTGTGGCCCTTGGGCAGGAAGACGTTGAATCCCAGCGCCAGATCAGGGCTGTCCTGGAACAGGGCCTTGGCGGTGGACGCCACCTCGGCGATGCCGACCCGCTGGTTCCTGAAGTCGTCCATGACGCGGAGGAAGAGGTGGTACTTGTCCGGGTGCCGCTCCTTGAACGCCTCCTTCACCATCTGCACGAAGCTCATCGCGTCCTCCACCGACGGCGACCATGATCCCGCGGCGGCGGCCGGCGCGTTCTTCGCCCCACCTACTGCACCTCCGACAGGCCTGAAAGAGTCTCAGACAAGAGACAATTGTTAGCACGCAACGCATCGTCATCGATCCAACAGAAACGAGGATACTGCTGACTAGCGCCGATCTACTGAATCTTGAGGATGAGGAGGAATTGATGAATTCAACCAGGGACTGACGAGGATCATGTACCTGTCACTGGAGAAGGACGAGTAGGTCATGTCTAGTGGTAACAATGATCCAAGCAAACTGATCGGGGTGCAGCTGAAGGCAATCTGGACGGCAGGCTGAAAGAAGCCAAGAACAGGAAGAAGAGTGTTTCTGTCGATCTGTAGGGGTTAGTAGGCAGGAAGGCAGAATTTGTGTGCCCTACTTAATAATTTATAGAGTCGCCATGGATTCGATCAGCTGGGGTGGACCGTGGATATGGATTGGGTTGGCAGGCAAGGAGAGGCGGCTAGGTCATGGATCGGCTGATGATGGGCAGCATGAAGATTTGTTGCGACTGATATGGTAGATAGATACTGATGACCGGGTAAGCATGGCATGGCATGGCATGCCTACTTGCGTGGGTTCAAGATGCATAAAGACTAATCCCGTGTTTAGTTGGTGAAAAGTTGAAAATTTGGCTACGGTAGCACTTTTGTTTTTATTTGGCAATTAGTGTTCAATCATGGATTAATTAGGCTCAAAACGTTCGTCTCGTAATTTCCAACCAAATTGTATAATTAGTTTTTTTTCGTCTACATTTAATGCTCCATACACGTATCGCAAGATTCGATGTGATGGATACTATAATACTTTTTGAGAAAACTTTTCACGAACTAAACAAGGACTAACTTTTTCTGTGCCATCTCTTTTGCTTCTCCATGAGTCCATCTCGCAGCAACCAACTGAACACAAGACTGAACAGAGTTCCACTCAGTCGCATGCGAACTGATGCAGTGTCGTCTTCCCTTTCGTTTATATATCTATTATAAAGCTAATCAACACTGTTCTATCTCAACATGCACGACATCCACATCATCTTTTACTAATAGTCATGTCATGCCACTAACTTCCAACCTCTTAATACAAACTATCTACGTCACCTCAAGTTCTACATTAACATGTAAGACATCCACGTCATCTTCCAGTAATAGCCATGTCATGCCACTAACTTCCAACTTCTTAATGCAAGCTATCAACGTCATCTCAAGTCATATGTCAACATGCAGGGCATCCATATCATTTTCCAATAATAGCCATGTCATACCACTAACTTCCAACCTCTAATGCAAGGCACACACGTCATCTCAAGTTCTATCTCAACATGTAAGACATCCACATCATGTTCCACTAACTATCCACATCATCTTTCACTAATAGACATGTCATGCCACTAATTTTTAACCTCTTAATACCAGATATCCATGTCATCTCTACTTAATTTTATTTTTAATTTTTCGCAATCTCTGCAGTAACGCGTGAAGTATCCTGTAGTTCTATATACAGGCCTTGCTACCTACTCTGGTTAACTTCTCCTAGAAGGTAAGAGTTCAAACAGATTTCGAATTTTCAACCTATCATTTTTAGTATAATTCGATAATCAAAATAACTACTCTTTCATTTTCAAATTGTGAGTCATTTTAGCTTTTTTCATATAGTTTTTTATACTTTTGATGTACACTATATTTAAATACGTAGTAAAATTAATATATTTAGAAAAATTATTGCAATGTCTTACCATTTGAAATAGAAGTAAGAAAAAAAAAGAAAACTAGGACTATGGCCTTGTTTGGCATTTCGTGGGCAGCTTTCTCGGTGAAGCTGAGCTGTTTTGGAAAACTATTTCGTAAAACCACTTCACCAACTGTTTGCAATGAGAGTTGTGAAAAGCTACCTTTTTTTTCAGCTCTACATCTCTTTATTCTTTTGTGAGAGCATAAAAAGAGCTTCACCTATGAGCTGTTTAGCTCGTAAAGCTCTGGGTGAAGCAGTGCCAAACATGTCCTATATGAGTTGCATCGAATGTATTAGCTTCCCTATCTGTTTGCGTATTGCATGCAAGGCAAAGAACACCAGAAAACATGCCTATATCGTCCGGATTGATCCGACTCCAGAAGGATGGCACTGTTAATCTTTGGTTTTGGTAGAGTTACATTTTAGGAAAAAAGTTACATCTAAATGCATGTTATAAAGACGCATTTGTCTATGCAGATGAATGCACATGTTCAAAATTAAATTTCACTTTGAAATCAAATTTAAAGGCATCGGAGAAAAGCTAATATTTTTCATGATACGTGTCTCATTATCTGTAACATCCATGAAAATTTTGAGTTTGTTTTGAATGTTTTCAAATTTAATTTCAAATAAACCTAATTTTGAGCATGCATGGAACTTTGGATTTTTGTATGCTAATAAATTACATAAAAAATACTTTCTAAACCATGAATTCAGATGATTTTTTAGATTAAAAAACATTTTGAGGCTAAACAAGTTAAACAAAAACTCAGATATAGCATTCCTGGAAAAAGTTTAATTCTAAAATTGCAAAATCTATGATACCAGATACAACCAAAATTTGCCATGCTTGAGGTTTAACATTTATTTACAATATTTTGGATGCCATTAGGTATTTTGTTCTAGAACAACGAAAACACATCGAAAAAGCTTAACTGTAGAATGACTCATATAAAGAATCAAGTTTTTCTTATTATGCCAAGATAAAATCGTCTTAGGGGTGTATGATTTTACCTAAATTCTCTTTTTGGAAATAACAATTTTCAAAGTCGTTCAACTAGGAAACTACTTCGTATTATTTTTTAGTTCAACAGATACATTATATGTTTTTGTAGTTTTCATATAAAAGTGCATTTTAAAAATAAAAGCTCGTTATAACGTCACATTCAACCCATAAAAATGCACATTCACATAATCACGTATATGACCTTACATCTAATTAATAAATCTAAATATGTAGGTATCGGTTGCTATATATCATAACCACTCACACCAGTTTTGTTTAGTAGAGCTTACGATTAAAGTGAATTTTTTATGCCAGTCACAGTAAAAAGTCATACTTTCCTTTGCACATCCGTTTTCTTGCTTGGGGCAAAACCAATAAACCTGTATGTACCCAGCGGGAACTACTTTCAAGATTCAAGTTTGTAGTCCAGCCAAGCAGCTTGTTCGTTCGTTGATTTCAGCCAGGGTTTATCAGCCAGCCAACAGTGTTTTTCTCTCACAACAAATCAACATCAGCCGAACTTATCAGCCCAAAAACCAACCAGCGAACAGATCGAATGGCAGAAGCAATAAAGCATGTTTTGTCTTAACAAGTTCATTTTCAAACGAAACATTTTAAGCCAGCCTATAGCAAAAGCGCTACTATCTCCGGTATTGCTCGTATCGTCCAGCTTTGTCCTCTAGTGAAGACAATATTACCTCTGGCGCCTCCTCTTAGAAGTTAATATATAGCAAAAAAAAAAGTATTTAGATCAACATTCCATAGTCATTTCGGAGTACCCTAAATAGGAAAAGAAAATATAGGGTCCGGACACTTGTATCTCCACTCAACCCATGGGCCGCTAAGTTCTAGTTTAGTGGGCTATATATGGTCTACACTTTCTTCAGTCACATGGATCACAGGAGAAGGAATGGAGCGAGTTGTGGAAGATCAATGTTCCTTTCAAGATCAGGGTGTTCCTGTGGAGATTGGCTAGGCACTCAGTTCCGACGGGTGATGTCAGGCATCATAGGAACATGGCTACGGATAGGGGTTGTTCCTTATGCGGTGCGGATGATTCATGGAGGCATGTGCCGCTAGAGGGCAACCTAACCAGATGTGTTTGCCCCTAGAAAGGGAGGAGATTACCGAGTTCTTATGCCAAGTGCAATGCTTGGATGCTCGGGCTTGGCTTGTAGAGGTGATGCGATCGCTTAAGCATGAAGAGCTTACAAGGGTCATCATCCGGCTATGGGCGACTTCCATTAGATGCAAGGCGATACACCAGAATTATTTTTAGAGCCCTCTGTCGACCCATATGTTTGTTGAGCGATTTATTGGTGAGCTCATGGAAGTCCAGCCTGAGAAGAAACAGGCTCGGCTAGAAACAGCTCAGGGGGCGCGGCCTCCTCGGTGGATCAAACCGCCGGCTGGGCTAGCCAAGATCAACGTGGATGCAACAGTCTCCAAGAATTTGAGGCGTTCGGCATGTGGCACGTGACGAGGGAGGCAAGTTCTTGGGAGCCTCGACACCGGTAGTGGAAGGAAACACTGACACGGAGGTGGTCGAGGCGATAGCCTGCCGCGAAGGGGTGGCCCTGGCCAGTGACCTTGGTTTGTAGGCAGCAAGGCTGGCTAGTGATTGTGCCAACGTGGTTCGAAGCATCCAGGGCGAGGAGATGGGCAGGTATGGTGCTATTGTCCTGGAAATAAAGCCTAGAATGGAGAACTTTTCAAGGATTGATTTCGTCTTCGAAGGGCGGAGTTCAAATATTGATGCACATCTCCTAGTTAGAAGTTCTGTAAATTTATCAGTAGGAAGACATGTTTGGTTTTTGAGCCTCCCGATGGCATTTGTAACTATATTTCGTTAAATGAATAAAGGCAGTGCTCCACTAAAAAAAAAAAAACCAGGATCCATCACCACTCGTGTGGGTTTTCATTTCGTTTTTTTCCTAGGCCAACCAGAGAACAAACTAGGTGGCTTTATATATTAAGAAAAAGATACGCATATAAATTTACCATGACCATGACTTACACCTTAACGGTATAGAAATTAGACGTACACCCATGCTCTCAAACAGCCAAGCTAGGTTCATGTTTTTTTTTGTTTATCTAGGGTAATAAATTAGTATAGGGTCTTCAAATATATATCTATGTCGAGGCATTTCGGATGCTTGTTACGGTGTGTTCGGCTGGCCACTTTTGGCTGGCTGGACTTCCTTTTTTTTCCAGCCGGAGCAGTGTTTTTCTCTCACTATTCTCCAGCTGCTACAGTACTTTTCAGATGCTACAGTATCATTTTAATGCCAGCCGAACACCGCCTTAGTCTACGTGGGCTGGGGAAGAAACTAACCTAATTGCTCTGTTAATCTGAAAAGAACTTTTATTTTAAATCTGTTAGCCTAACAAGAGAGCAACTTTGAGAATGATCCCTAAATCAGGGGGCACTACTTGGGATTGGGAGGTTCCCTCTACTTGTTGAGCCTTCAAATTCAGCTATTAGTTCGGGCAACAACTACTACATCCTAACCCTTAAATTCACATGGGACCCATCCACCATTAAGTCCAGTAATTTTTTTTCTTTTCTTCTCCCTGTCTCTCACATCCACGAGTAGACTCCTTTCTCAGTATCCCTCCGTGCGCCACGGGCCATGGCCGAGTAGTGGTGACCCACATCGGAGGAGGGTGGGTGGCTGGGAGGGGCGTTCACGGTTGGGCCTGCGGTGACGGCATGGAGGAGGACGAAGGGTGGAGCTGCTCCGGAGAAAGGCACTGGGAAGGAGGGCGCATGGGGTGGAGCCGCACGGCGGGGGAGCAGGTGTCGTGGAGAAGGGCGCATGGGCACATGTTTGAGAACGTGCCAGGGGGAGGAGGGCGCATAGAGAGGAGAGGTTGCACCGGGAGGAGCCACCAAGGGAGGGTGCAGTGGCGGAGGCCGCCGGGAAAGGCGGGTACATGATGAATGCCATCGGAGTAGGCGCACGTGATGGACGTCGTTACTAAGGGCATGGGAACTGTCGGGGATCAAGCGCGCGCAAGATCCATACTAGAGCGGGATGAGAAACAGTGGAAAAAGAAAAGTAGGGTCCTCTTTAGAACCCCAGAAATGAAGATTTGACGGAAGAATTTGAGGGACATAGTTGATGTTTGCTCAAATAAGGTGGTTATGACTTGGGAAAATTGGTCTGGTAGCATTGAAAGATCGCCGTATCTGGAAAATACCATCGAAATTTTGCCGCTCCGTAAAATACCATCGAAAGAATTCAAGGTCACCTGGATATAGCATTCCGTCACGTTTGGAGCAAACGCCGTCGCCTCCGTCAAGCTCATCCCCTTCTCCTTCCTGAGGTGAGATCGGCCGCTGCCTCTGCTCCAGGCGGGGGGCCATGGCAGCGAGCTCCGGCGTCTGGCTGCTGCGGGCGGAATCGTGGGCTGGTGCACAAGCACGTTAAGCTAGCTGCCTTACGGTTACAGCTAGGCGAAGGAAATTAAAGCAGAGCTACATCGGTGCGTGCCTTTTGAGGAAGATGTCGACGGCACGGGTAGAGGCCGTCGGTGACGATCGCGCAGCGTGGTCCGGGAGCAGCTCGGCGAGGGAGATGAACTTGGGCGGGAGGATGTTGGAGTCGGCGCCACCTCCGCGAGGTAGCTGTCCAGCAGCTTTTTGGCGGCCTTCCGGAGGCTTCGCTTGGCGACCGCGGGCTGTCGTAGTCGAACCCGCGTCCTCCTCGTTGTGTGTCGTTGTCGAGGTTGAGGAACACCGAGAAGATGCGTGCCACCACGTCCATGTCGTATAGCGCGTGCGCCGCCCATGCCCGCTGGCGTGGCTGCCGCTCGCTTCGCGCCGGGCGGCGCGGCGAGTATGTCCTCGGGATGGCTCGGTCCAGTAGCATGCCGATCCGCTTCTCCGTGTCAGCCCTGCGAGATTTGGGACGCGACACCGACATCACCGCCTTGAGGAGCCCCGAGGAAAGCCATCGGCACGGGCTCTTCTTGGACTGCACCGAGCAGCAGCCCGATGGCCTCCATGACGGCGCTGCTTCTTCTTGACGGCGTCGGCGTTCGCGGTGCCGCTGCCGCATCTGCGGCACGCGTCCCTCGCCATGAGCCCGTCAAATGAGTTTTGCGCGAAGTTGATGAGGATCCGGTCACCGCCTCTGCTTTGAGCCCCTTGGCCTTGACCGCGGACAGCAGTATTTGGAAGAAGTCGAGGCCAAGCGTACACCACCGACTTGCCCCACCGATGCGCCCTACGAAGTCGAGGTCAGCGAACGCCGCGGCGGGCTTCAGCCGCGCCGCGCACTGGTCCAGCTTGGACAGCCCCGACGTGATCTGCTCCTTGCACACGTTGCTAGAGATGGCGGCGATGAGGCAGGGCACGAGGCCGACGTCCTTGGCATCCGGGAGTAGCGCCTCGCAGCTGCGGAGCACGGCGACGGAGCTGGAGATGCCGGGGAGCACCGCGTCGCGGAGGAACGCCTCGGCGCGGAGCTCCAGGCTCTTATCGAAGAAGTCGTTGGTGATCTGCAGGTAGTGCGTGGCGCAGCGCAGCATGGCGACGTTGGCGACCGTGATGTCCACGTGGACGCCGTAGCAGAACTTGGTGGCGAGCTCGAACGCCGGCGCGCCCCCCGGGGTGCCGTGCAGGTTGAGCCGCACCAGCTTGGCGTCCTTGGCCTCCGCGACGAGCCGCCGGATCTTGCCGCTCCGGGACACCAGCGGGAACTGCGCGAACAGCTATGCCGTCGGCGTTAGCACATCGTTTTGGTTTTCTGCCGCGTTCTTGTGCAAGGCCAAGGAGCTCTCAGTCTCTCACCTTGTGGAGCGCGAAGCTGGAGGTGCCGACCTCGACGGTGAGGTCGCTGGAGACGTCGGTCGGAGGCCTGCAAGACGTAGTACGAAGAGAGGGTTCAGCTGAGTTCGCGACAGGATCGGAGCACATGAAGGAGAAGGGGACGAGCTTGACGGAGGCGATGGCGTTTGCTCCAAACGTGACGGAATGCTATATCCAGGTGACATTGCATTCTTTCGATGGTATTTTACGGAGCGGCAAAATTTCGATGGTGTTTTCCGGATACGGCGATCTTTCAATGCTACCAGACCAATTTTCCCTTATGACTTTGGTCTCAACCATTCCTTCAACTAGCGTAAGGGCTTGTTGGCATCAATCTACTCCAATTCATATGGGTTGTGAGGTATTGGGCTGAATAATTAGTTACTTTTTCACCGGGTGAAATCTGAAGCTTTTGAAAATATCCAGGTGATGAGCTGTGATGTCATAATCCAGGAGCCGCATATGGATTGGAGTAATTAAATTGGTGTGTAGCCAAAGAAGCTCAAGATAGTTTCTATTGAATGCCAAGCTATTCTGCACTGCATGGTGGAACTTAGCTAATATGCAACGGGAACGAATGCCAGTTTCAGTAAAGATTTTTTCTTGTTCAGGACACCTAAAAATATGCATGAGCATTCAGATACGACGTACAAGTGCTTTGACATCCACCGGCCACCGCCCTGTCAATCGAAGCTCTACGTCGCTTGCAGTTGCAGCATCGGCGAGGACTCACACGCGTTCACCGTGAATTGGATTAGCACATGCGTATATGCGATTAACTATGCTTTATGCAATGGAGACGACGGCACTGCATGCATCAGCCGGCCATGGCCATTCCTGAAACACGAGAGTATATTATCTAGAGCATAATAGAACCCAGAATAGAACTGATCCGCTCTAGTTATTCTAAAGTTCCCAACACGCATGACATGCAAATCTTATCTCCGGGAGGAGGGTTTCTGCATTTTGTAGAGGGGAGAGAGAGATCGATCGATCGATCGTGCAGGTACGCGGGGCATCGCATATATATTGTTCTGGGA
This sequence comes from Miscanthus lutarioriparius, assembly GCA_904845875.1. NCBI lineage: Eukaryota > Viridiplantae > Streptophyta > Magnoliopsida > Poales > Poaceae > Miscanthus > Miscanthus lutarioriparius. The sequence goes on from CAJGYO010000006.1 coordinate 91,206,593, forward strand.
AACAGCAAGAATAGTTTGCTGTAGCTGACTGTATAATTGCAACAGTATGCTTCAATACTCAGCATCGCTGGGTGATGCACATTCCTTCTCTTTTAAACGTGAAATCAAAAGATTAATGTCATCACTACTCCAGAAAAATCGATGGTCCTCGCTCCTTTCGGCACCAAGGGATAATAATCTTATTAGCTAGAAATTGCCATGCATCTGGCTAATGCACAAACTTTGGTTCTCCACACTGTACTACCGCTGTTCCAAATGATAACTCACGTCATCTTTATCATAGGTTAAATTCCTTTAACATTGCCTAAGTTCATAAACAAAGCACCAACATCGAACATCACATTTATTTCATTATTTTCTCCATGAAATATTTTTTGATTGAGCATTCTTTTTTCATAGGGATAGACACTCGCGTATACACATACATTCTATCCCTATGAGCAGGAACAGATCCAGGAAAATGTCTATGAGAGGCTTTTTCAACCTCAAGACTGTTTCAGCCTCTTCTTAAGGTGCATCCATGGCAAAAATATCCCAGAGGGGCTGGGGGGGGTCCATGGGTCCCGCTGCCATAGGGGGGCTAGAGCCCCGCCCGCCCCACCACTAGATCCGTCTGTGCCTACGAGGGTCCGCAAAGACTGAGTCACATATCTCAATATTGATGAAGTCACCTGTCTCATAATTAAATCCTAGAATAAATCTAGAGAAATACAAATACTGTGCTAAGTCGAGGACTTGAAGTAGAAACATAACTAACCAAGATACGATCATTTTCTCGATAGAGCATTTTGTAAAGAAAATGGACCCTAGGCCCATTTACTTTGGATTTTGGTATTTGATGACCAATACAACTAAATTGTACTAATAAATTTGCAAGTAATTATTTTGTAGTTCAATAGGATGCAAGACGTGACTTGGACGAAGGCGACATGATTATCCCACGATCAACACCATAAGCAAGACCCTAGAAGCACAAGAAAAGACCCAAGACATCAAGCATAGTTCAAGCATGAAGATGGGAACCAAGCCGGACGCAAGATCGCGAAGAAACGAGCTAGGCAGAGTTGACCGGAGGCGGCCCTTATAGGGATCAGACGCGTCCGATCAGTTGCTCGGCAACAGCAAGCGTCAGCAGCTGTGATTGGACGCACCGATGACACTGTTCTTCGTCGCGGCAATGTTTTCAGTGTGACCGAACGCAGCGGCACTGGACGACCGGATGCACAAAGTACAACGTTCGATTAAGTCCAGAGAGGTTCCAGAGCGGCGCCAGCGCGACCGAACGCGTCCGATCGAGTGCGACCAGACTCGGCTCAGAGTCTGATCAACGCGCACGCTCTAACGGTCGGGACGATCGGACGCGTCCGGTCAGGACGACAGCAGCATTCGATCAGTAGTAGAAACCTGGGTTTCGCCCCCGACGGCTACTTTCTTGGTGGGGCTTATAAATAGACCCCCAACCGGCCATTTGAGACGTGGAGAGTTGAGAAAACATACCAAGGGTGTTGATACACTATTTTAGTGATATCCACTTATATAGTGTTTAGTGATTCATTAGGTGATTAGCGTAGGTGCTTTTTGCGAAGTGCTTAGGTCGATTAGACCACCGCTTATGCACTTGCTCTAGGTTTAGGCCTAGTGTTTAGTGAGGTTTGCATACCTCTTATCACTCGGTGCTTGCGCGCACTATTGTTGTACATCGGAGGGGCTTGTAGTCTTGCGAGATCACACCAACCGCGTTTGTGGTGTGGCCACCACCGTGTACCGGAGGGAACAAGGCCCACGGTGTTTCGGCCTGAAGCTTGATAGTGAAGACGGTGGGGAGCATCCGGGAGAAGCTTGCCGGAAGGCACGTCGGAGACTCACTTGCGCGTGGGGAAGGCCCGAGGCTATCCACGGAGTTACCCGATCGGGAGCTTGGCCATTGTGAGGGATTCCTTATGAGGGGCTCCAACGAGGACTAGGGAGAAACTTACGCACTTCTCGATACCCCGATAAAAATACCGGAGTCATCGACGGGAGTTTGCATATCTCTACCTTACTCTTTAGCTTCCGCATTTACATTGTTTGCATAACTCATTTTACGGTAGAGATAGCAACACACTAGCAAAAACCGTAGTTGCACATTTAGATAATTTATCTTTTACATATGTTTTTGCTAAAGATAAAAAGAGGCCATAGTTTAGAGTTAGAGTTTTAAGTTGCCTAATTTAGTCTTCCTCTTAGACGTCATGGTCCCTTTCACATTTATCTGAACTCAAAGGTGTTAATATATAAAAAATGATAAAAGTAAAGTTTTACTTAAGGCAAAGTCAAAATGAAATGTTGTTTAGGACAAAGTTAGTCATTTTTAGTTGCAAACTCTATAATTTCTATAGCATTCGGTGTTTACTGTATAGTCTACTTTATTTATTCTTTATAATATACTTCCTCGGTCCCAAGATAAATAACTTTATGGGCTTTAAACTTTATCCAGAGAAAACATTCTACGAAGACATATGGACACTGCCTTCTAATGCTGAAGCTAATCACATGTGCATCCAAAGGATAGCTGCCAAATCTATAAGATGCCTTTCGAGAAAAGAAAAAAAAAAGACGAGGACCTTAATCTGTCTATTTTTTTTAAAAATATTTATTATGGGATGAAGATTATATAAGAGCCGGTTCCCGTATTCATTTAGAAAAGGACACTACGTCAAATAAAGTCAGACATATTAATAAAAAACCATTTTATTTACAGAGACAAGCATCTACATCTAGCGGATTTTGTACATTGTTGGTTGGGGAGGAGTACTTTTTAAGCTAAACTCAAATTATTCTGGGATATATTCATATATTCAGCCGTGCGTTGTAGTGGACACGCGTAGCGTAGTCGTCGACGCACGGGAATCAGCAGGTGTGAATCAGGATGTTTTATCTGTCGTCCCAGTGTCCCTGCAGGCTAGCTACCATGAAACTCGAATACTCCCTTTTGTATTTTTCTGTGTATTTTTTCGATACATATAGAAAAACTAGTAATTATTCTATAGGTTCCAAAAATACCGACAGAAAAATACAAAAACTGACAGAATAATTGCATGATTTTTCTGTATATACCAATACACACAGAAAAATTACAATTATTCTATGGATTTCTATAAAACGCACAGAAAAAAGTAAACACACGTAGAAAAATAGAACAAACGCTCTCATACTAACTTCATATGAACAAGCGCAATTTTTCTTTTTAATCTCTTTCTAAAATTTATAACTAGTCTTTCGCCCTCGTACTAACTTCAAATTTGATGATTTTTTTTAAAGTTTTATAAAATCATGCTCTATAAATTTATTGCGTTCTTACATCTATTATTTTGGTCATCTTTTTATGTGACTTTGTTTTATCAATTTAAAATTTGAATTTCCAAAAATAACAACTTCAAACAATATTTTGAAACAGTAAATGATTTCAGCTGAAAAAGTCGTGAACATAAAAGTTATTAAACTCATCAAGATCTACAACTTTTATTTTGGTCTTTGCTTCATCTGATAAAATGATAGTAACATTATTTATAAATTGACATATCTCTCATAGTTTCATAAACTATACGAGAGATTTATGGATTTGTGAACAATGTATACTACCACTTTGTTGGATGAAGAAATGACAAAAATAATAGTTGTAGACCTTGATGAGTTGTACAACTTTGTTGGTTATGACTTTTTTCAGCTGGAATCATTTGCTATTTCTAAATCTTGTTTGAAGTTGTCATTTTTTGAAATTCAAAATTTAAATTGTTCAAACAAAGTCCGATGGAGAAATAACTAAAATAAAAGTTGTGGATCTTGATGAGTTTTACAAATTTGTGGTTTACGACTTTTTCATATGAAGTCATTTGCTATCTAAAAATTATGTCATAGTTCTCATATTTTGAAATTCAAATTTTGAATTATTCAAATAAACTCATATGAAAAAAGGACCAAAACCAAAGTTGTGGATATTGATGAGTTCTACTACTTTGCTGTCGACAACATTTTCATTTGAAATCATTTTTGATATCTTAGAATTTAATACATTTCTACTAGCAAAAGAAAAGAAAAAAAAGAAAAAATAGTCTTGGGCAAAGATGACTCCTTTCTAGCCCAAAATGAGAGATAGGCCCAATATCTCTCATAGGCTCAGCTGCAACTTCGGTTGATACCAGCCGTCCATCTCTCGATCCGATGGTTGAGAACATTCTTTCCCTCCCAATCCCTAGTTTCTCTTCACCACACGCACGGGAGGACTCCCGTGCATACCCCTCTCTCTCGACGCCGACGCCGCTCCCTGCTGCTCCTCCCATGGCGACCTCCCCTGCTCTCAACTTCTCCTTGTGCAGCACCGGTGCCCCCTCCTCTTCCTCCCCGCGTCGCGCGCCCTCGCACTAGGCAGGTTGCCGTGCCTAGCCGTGTCACACCCTTGGCCGCCGGCAGGTCGCCGTCGACATGAGCGATCGGGAAGCACAGATGCGAGGTAGCGGGCAGGGCAAACCCCTCTGCCTTAGCTTACTGATATTACAAGTCTGGTTGTCCAATCCGGTATAGGGTTCAGCACTTATGTGCTTATTACAGACACTGACCTCCTGGTCCCACATGACAATTCGTAAATAGAAACGTAATACATAAATACGCTAAGCCAATACGGAATATGACTTCTTGAGCCTTCCTCCTTCAGTGTCCTTCGCTATGTGTGGCACCACTGTCCGATGTGACACTTCCCCTCGCCTGAGGTCTAGCTTGCCCCCATGCTGGCACAGTAGGAAAGCATTCCTTGACAACATTATAGTCTTCCCATGTTGTTGCACTGCTTGGTAGCCCCACCCATGTTAGTTTCACCTGCGGTACCATAGTGTTTCCCTTCTTGACCAGTCGACATTCGATGATTGCTTTAGGCATAGTATCAGCTGCTTCCAAATCAGTAATGACTGGTAGGGAATCATAGACTAGAATATAATCTGCAGAGAAAGGTTTTAACTGGGAAATATGGAAAACAGGGTGAATCATAGAGCCTTCAGGTAATTGCAAACGGTAGGCCACTGATCCCACTCTTTCCTGTACTGTGTAAGGCCCAAAGTACTTGAAAGCTAGCTTGGGGTAAGGCCTACTAGCCACAAAGGATTGAGTGTAAGGTTGAAGTTTGAGCAACACTTGATCTCCCACAGAGAAAGTGAAATCCTGGCGTTTCTGGTCTGCTAACAATTTCATTCGATTTTGTGCTCTGGCCAGATTCTGCTTCAATGACTGTAAATGTTGTTCCTTGTGCTCAATGATTTCTGCTACAGAAGGGGATGTGTCTGATGGTATAGAAGGTACTGCACCCAGGTTAGGCTCATAACCATATAATGCCTTGAATAGAGGGCGACCGAGGGCAGTGTGTAGATAAGAATTATACCACAGTTCAGCTAATGGTAACCATGATTTCTAAGACTTAGGTGAATCGTGGACAACACACCTGAGATACATCTCTAAGCATTGATTCACTCTTTCTGATTGGCCATCGGTTTGAGGATGGTAAGATGCGCTTAACTATAGATTCACTCTATACAATTTGAACAGTTCTTTCTAGAAATGACTGACAAAGATAGTGTCCGTATCTGTAACAATAGAAGCAGGGAGTCCATGTAACTTAACCACATTGTCTAGGAAGGTTTTAGCAACAGCTGCAGCAGTATAAGGATGCCTGATGGGTAAAAAGTGAGCATACTTAGTCAACCTATCCACCACTACCAAAATCACACTGTATCCTTCTGACTTGGGAAGGCCCTCAATGAAATCCATAGTGAGATCTTGCCATACTCCTCCTGGTATTGGTAGTGGTTGCAGAAGACCCATTGGGTGTTGTAAAGAATGTTTTGCATGTTGACAGATATTGCACTGTTTAACAAAATTCTCCACATCCATTTTCGTCCCTTTCCAGGCAAAGTGCTTCTTCATTCTGGAATAGGTGGCTGCAATGCCAGAATGGCCTCCCAGGCACTAGAGTGGCATGCAGCAATGATTTTTGTTTGCAAAGCAGAATTATGCCCAATCCAAATCTTTCCTTGGTGCCATATGAGGCCTTGTTGGAGACTATATCCTTGTTGATCTGGGCTGGCAATAGACAGTCTCTGCAGTAGTTGCTGTGCTTGAGAGTCAGTGGTGTAAGAGTTTAGTACCTCTTGGATCTAGGTAGGTTGAACAAAAGATACTGCCTGGACAGCCATCATGTGATCTACCCTAGATAAAGCATCAGCTGCCACATTCTCTTTGCCCTTCGTGTAAATAATTTTAAATTGCAATCCCATTAGCCTTGCCATTGCTTTTCTCTGCATGTCTGAATGTAAATTCTGTTCATTTAGATATGCCAAAGATTTATGGTAAGTTTGGATGATAAACTCTTTTCTTTGGAGATAATGTCTCCATCTTTCGACTGCCATGATTAATGCTAAGAATTCCTTTTCATAGATGGACATGGTTTTGTATTTTTCCCCAAGAGCTTTGCTGAGAAATGCTATGGGCTGGCCTTTCTGCATCAATACTGCTCCTATGCCATCTTGGCATGCATCTGTCTCTACAGTGAATGTTTCTTGGAAGTTTGGCAGTGCAAGTACTGGAGTTATGGTCATGGCTATCTTTAAGTTGTCAAAAGCAGTTTGAGCTGAAGGATTCCACTGGAAGTGTTTCATTCTTAATATATCTGTCAAGGGTTTAGTTATTTATCCATAATGTTTCACAAATTTTCTGTAATAGCCAGTTACCCCCAAAAATGCCCTCAAGTCAGTCATTGTAGCAGGCACTGGCCAATGAAGCATTGCCTTGATCTTGTCAGGGGCAGTAGATACTCCCTGTGCAGATATAACATGGCCTAAGTATTCTAGGCTGGGTTGTGCAAAAGTGTATTTAGATTCCTTGAGGTACAACCAGTGTTTCCTTAAAGTTTCTAAGACTTGCTGTAGATGCTGCTGATGATCTTCCAATGATGTGCTGTAGATGGGTATGTCATCTAAAAAGACTAGAACAAATTTTCTGAGATAAGGTTGGAGAATCTGATTCATGACACATTGAAAAGTGGTTGCAACATTAGTCAAACCGAAGGGCATTACTTTGAATTGATAATGCCCTTGATGAGTTTTAAAAGCTGTTTTGTACTCATCTGCAGGGTGCTTCCTCACTTGATGATAACTTGATCTTAGATCTAACTTGGTGAAAAACTTGACACCTGTCAACTCATCCAAAATTTCCTCAATCACAGGCATTGGAAATCTATTCTTAATAGTGATGCCATTCAACTTTCTGTAATCCACACAGAATCTCTAAGATCCATCTTTTTTTAACTAAGAGAACTGGTGATGCAAAAGGACTGTGAGTAATTAGTCCTGCTTGGAATAACTGTTGAACTTGATTTTCTATTTCAGTCTTATGCAGAGATGAATAATGGTATGGTCTAGAGTTGATTGGGACTGCCCCTGGTAGCAGAGGAATTGCATGATCATAACTACGCTGTGGTTGTAATATTTTAGGATTATGGAAGACATAACTGTAAGACTGTAGCAGCTTTGTTACCTCTGGTGGTAGAGTGGTGTCAGCTGTAGATGTTAGAGATGGTGTGCATCCTGCCCTCTGATCACTAACAAAAAAAATGATTTTTGTGTTGGGTTTATCTTTTTTCTGTGAGGAATAACGCATAAAAAATTATTTTTAATCTGGCCGAACATAATTTTTCTGTGCGTCGAAGACCGACAGAAAAATTGTTTTTGACAGCGAACCGACAGAAAAAATCGATTTTTCTGTCATTCTATTTCAGTGGGTTATTTTCTAACGGTACACCGTCAGAAAAATATTTTTCTGTCGGTATTTACATTTTTCTATGGATTTTTGCATAAGTATTCGAGTTCCCAGCAGTGACGTGGTACGTAGATAGTGCTCCATGGCGTTATCTCCGAGTGTGACCTAACATAACATATCAATCAGATTCCAGATCGAGCACATCTTTGTAGATGAGGCAGTACGTACGCATGCAGCTAGCGAGCTGTTACTTGCACTTGCACCTTGAGGAGGTATCCGAATCGGATAGTGAATGAGCGATCCACAACCACACAACTAAAAATTAGACTAAGTTTCAAAAAATAAATAAATTAGACTACCGATTCTTGGGGCTAGTCAGCTAGTTGTTATTCGTGATCCAAATATGTCCTAACTCAAGTAAAAGAAGAAGTAGCAAAAGTAAGACAGATTTCTGACCTTGGGTCGTTTTTTCATGTCAATATTTATATTTATTTGTTTATTTAATTTCCATCCATAATTGTGTCGAGATAAATGCGATGAAGGACAAGAAATCAAAATGACAGTAAGAGAGACCTACGCACCTGCCTAGCCTAGAGCCCTAGAAGAAAGAAGCAAAAGAGAAGGGCCTAGCTGATACGGAAAGAGTGGAAAGCAGAACAAATAAAGGTGCAAGAGAAGATGAGTGGAAATATGACAAATACCACACAACCAGTACGCAGCAGTACCTGCTTTCCATTTAGTACCAATGTCGTCTGTTAATAAACGAGAACAAATCACAATTCGATAGGTAGGATCATATCGCAAAAAAAAAAAAAAAAGATCAGAGGGCAGGACGCGCACTGATACGGGATGGTTGCGGTTGCGGCGCTACATTTTTTTAACAAGTGTGGTGTGATCCTGATTCCTAGAAAAAAACTATGGTCTCATGTATTCTGGGAAAAAAATTATGAATTCAGAACTTTATCCATTATCTGAAAAGAAGAACAACAATAGACGGACAATGACTTGGGTCTGTTAAGTAATCTGTTAGCTCTTCTGTGTGAACGCGCAGCAGGGACAGGCGCTAAAAGGGTTTCCTGCTGTGGCTACTGTAGCCGCTGCAGGGGTAGGCGTTGAAAGGCTCCCTGCCGCACTGTAGCCACAGCAGGGGCAGACGATAAAGTCAGCCCTGCTGTCACATCTAGTCACTGTAGCAGCATAGCAGCCTGACATGTCTGTATACTAGGATTAGATGGGTAGAGTTGTATATATAGTTTCCCACTGCAAACTCAGTAAAGAGAGCGAGTTCAGTTTTGCCATCTCCTCTGTAAGCTCCGGCCAACGTTGGTGCTTGTGCTGTGTGTGTGCACTCTGTTCTCCCTCTTTTTTTCTACCTCTAGCCATAATGTGTGGTCGGCAACACAGGAGAGTGGTTGGCTCACCAGTTCCGAAGATCCAGGGGCCAACAAGTGGTATCAGAGCCGTACAAGCGCCGTCGTCGGACTAACCGCTGGCGATGACGGATGGTTTGGAGATGGACGACAGCAGCGGCGCTGCTGTGGCTGCCCAGCCACGACAGGAGATCGTCGTGCGCACAATGTGGGAGGTCAGCGACACCAGTTGGCCGACGCTGACTCGCACCAACTATGGCGAGTGGGCGGTGACCATGAAGGTCAAGCTCAGAGCCCGACGGCTCTGGAATGCTATTGACAAGGGCACCAACAACGAAGAAGACGACATATTAGCGTTGGAGGCTATCCTCGCTGCTATGCCAGCAGCGTACAGGAGACGTTGGGGGCGAAGAACTCTGCTAAGGAGGCATGGGAGGCCATTACAGCGATGCGCGTCGGTTCCGATCGCGCAAAGAAGGCGACGGCCCAGCTGCTGAAGCAGGAGTATACCACCCTTAAGTTCAAGGATGATGAATTGGTGGAGGACTTCTCCCTCCGTCTGCAGTCGCTCATCAGCAAGCTGAGAAGCCACGTCGTCACCATCGACGAAGAAGAGGCGGTCCCCAAGTTCCTCCACTCTGTGCCGATGAAGTACATCCAGATCGCTCTTTCCATAGAGACGATGCTGGACTTGTCCACCCTCACCATTGAGGATGTAACAGGCCGTCTGTGGGCGATGGACGAGTGCATGGAGCAGGCCATAGCAACGATGGACAGCGGTAAGCTACCGCTAACAGAGGAGGAGTGGGCTGCCCAGAGGTAGAAGTCTGGGGAAGCCTCCTCCAGCCGCGGTGGTGATGGCAAGGGCCGCGACAAGGTTTCTTTGGAGGAGAAGAAGAAGGTCGACCCCAACATCTATCGGCGTTGTAGGAAGATGGGCCATTGAGCAAAGGAGTGCCCAAATCGCAAGCAGGAGAAGAAAGCTGAGGCTCATCTAGCGCAGGCTGATGATGATAATGAGGCCACTCTCCTAATGGCGACATTCTATGCACTACACGACGTTGAGGCCAAGGAGAAGGGAGAGGGGATGGCGGTGGAAGGACCTGGGAAGGCTCTGAAGGCTGCCAACCTCGACGAACCACACGCCCAAGTCCACCTCGGACGTATGGGCGACAAACAGGAGCAGCGGTGGTACCTGGACTTCGGCGCCAGCAACCACATGATGGGCTCCAAGGAAACCTTCTCCGAGCTCGATGGCAACATGACCGACACGGTGAAGTTTGGTGATGGCTCAAGGGTGGCAATCCGAGGGTGTGGCACCATCATCTTCAGGTGCCAGAACGGTGAGTACCGTGCGCTGACGGATGTGTACTACATCCCATAATTGCATTTAAGCATCATCGGCATTGGCCAGCTGGATGAGCGTGGCAGCGAGGTACTGATCAAGGACAGCGTCCTCAGGATCAGGGATCGAGAGCAGTGGCTTCTTGCCAAGGTGAAAAGGTCCCAAAATCAGCTGTACCTGCTAGACCTCAAGGTGGAGCAGCCCATCTGCTTGGCTGCACGGCGCATGGAGGAGCCACGGCTGTGGCATGCCCGGTATGGACATCTCAGCTTCGACGCTCTTGGTCGGCTGGAGAAGGTGGTGACTGGGCTGCCTCACATCGAGCACGCAGGCGAGCTGTGTGACAGCTGCCTAGCCAAGAAACAAAGAAGGCTGCCATTCCCAAAGATGGCGAAGTACCGCGCGGTAGAGACCCTTGAGCTGGTCCATGGTGACCTCTATGGGCCGATCACGCCGGCGACGCCTGGCGGGCGCAAGTAGTTCATCTTGCTGGTGGATGACTGCAGCCGGTACATGTGGCTGAAGCTTCTGACCAGCAAGACCGAGGCGACAGAAGTGGTTAAGAAGTTCAAGGCGCGCACAGAGGCAGAGAGCGGCAAGAAGCTGTGCATGCTGAGGACTGATCGCGACGGCGAATTCACTTCGGTGGAGTTCGTTGCGTACTACACAAATCAGGGTGTGGTGCGACACCACACCACGCCATACTCGCCATAGCAGAATGGCGTGGTGGAACGACCTAACCAGACGGTGGTTGGCATGGCTCGATCCATGATGAAGTCCAAGGGCATGCTGGCAAGGTTCTAGGGTGAGGTGGTGACCACGGCGGTGTTCATCCTCAACCACACACCCACCAATGCCCTGAAGGGTAAGACGCCGTTTGAAGCTTGGTATGGGTGCAAGCCGAGCGTGTCCTTCCTCCGGATATTCGGCTGCATCAGCCACGTCAGGAAGATGAAGCCAATCCTCACCAAGCTGGAGGACAGGAGCACACCAATGGTGCTCCTAGGCTATGAGGAAATAACCAAGGCGTACTAGCTCTACGACCCACGTGGAGGCAAGGTGGTTGTCTCGCGTGATGTCATGTTCGATGAGAAGGTGGCCTGGGATTGGGACAGTCCGAGCATGGGGGAAGCTGGCGGCATCACCAGCACCTTCGTCATCGAGCACTTGGTCATCCATAGTGGTGGAGATGCTAGAGAGGATGTGCTGACCAGTCCAGCAAAGGAGCCGATCACTCCTGGGGTGGTGCCAAGCACTCCGGAAGGGGTACCGAGCACTCTAGAAGTGGTGCCAAGCGGTCCTGCAGTGGTGCCGACCACTCCAGGACAGGTGCTGAATGGTCCTGTAGCAGAGCTAGGAGGCCTTGTAGTGGTGCTGACCACTCCAAGACTGGTGCCGAGGACTCCTACAGTGGTGCCAACCACTCCAGGAGTGGTGACGAGTGGTCCAGGAGTAGTGCCGAGCACTACAGCCGGGGTGCCGAGCACTCCAGGTGCTTTGCCGACCACTCCGGCGGAACAAGGAACTCCATCGACGCCGATCGAGTTCGCCTCACCTCCAAGCGACATCACTGAGTTCTTGGATGCCTTCCACGACGGTGAGGAGGTGCGGTTCCACAGGCTGGATGACATCATCAATGGCACAGGGCCTATAGGCCTGGCGGGTCAGCTGCTCAATGATCTAGAGCTGCTTCTCATCAGTGCAGAGGAACCACCCACGTTCGTGCAGGTCGAGCGCGATGCAAATTGGCGACGGGCGATGCTGGAGGAGATGAAGGCGATTGATGAAAATGAGACTTGGGAGCTCATTGATTCACCTCTAGGATGCCGTTCGATTGGCCTGAAGTGGGCGTACAAGGTCAAGCGGGACGAGTGCGGCACCATTGTCAAGCACAAGGCGCGCCTCGTCACCCGAGGCTTTGTCCAGCACAAGGGCATCAACTTTGAGGAAGTCTTTGCGCTGGTAGCACACATGGAGTCTATCTGACTGCTTCTAGCTTTAGCAGCAGCGAAGGACGTGAGTGTCCATCACCTGGACGTAAAATCGGCCTTCCTCAATGGTGAGCTAGCGGAGACGGTATTCGTCAGGCAACCTCCGGGTTTCGTCGTCAAGGGAGCAGAGCATAGGGTACTCTGACTGCGCAAGGCGCTCTACGGGCTGCGGCGGCCCCACGAGCGTGGAATGCCAAGCTTGACGCCACGCTGGGCGAGCTTGGGTTCACGCGGTGCGCAACCGAGCACGCACTCTACATGCGGTGATGGGGGAAGGAGGAGCTCGTCGTCGGCGTGTATGTGGACGACTTGATCATCACTGGCACGCATGCGGAGGACATTGATCGTTTCAAGCATGAGATGGTAGCTTGTTTTCAAATGAGCGATCTCGGCGCGCTCTCCTACTATCTTGGCATCGAGGTGAGACAGGGGAAGGAGGTGCTCATGCTTGGTCAGAGCGCATATGCCTTGAAGCTGTTGGAGCGGAGCGGCATGGCTGAGTGCAAGCCATGCATGACTCCGATGGAGGAGCGACTGAAGCTGACGATGGCCAGTACCATGGCAAAGGTCAATGCAACACTCTATCAGAGCATCGTCGGTGGTCTGCGCTACCTAGTCCACACGAGGTCGGACATTGCGTTCATCGTGGGCTACATCAGCCGCTTCATGGAGGATCCCCGAGAGGATCACCAGGCTGTGGTAAAGCAGCTGCTGTGCTACGTCAAAGGGATGGTGCATCAGGGGATCATCTTCCCCAAGACCGGTGGAAGTAGGCTGCAGCTCACTATGTTCAGCGATGTAGACATGGCGGAGGACATCGACGGACGGCGAAGCACCTCTAGCGTACTTGTCTTCCTCGGGTCGGCTCCAATCTCATGGCTGTCGCTAAAACAGAAGGTGGTGGCGTTGTCTACATGCGAGGCAGAGTACGTGGCGGTGGCCACAGTGACGTGCCAAGCTATATGGCTACACCGGCTGCTAGGCGAGCTGACTGGTGTGGAAGCTCACCCACTAGCACTGATGGTGGACAACCAGCCCGCCATCACCCTCGTGAAGAATCTGGTTCTCCATGACCGGAGCAAACACATCGACGTCAAGTTCCACTTCCTTAGGGACTGTATCGATGTAGGGCAGATCGTCATCGAGTTCATCAAAACTGGTTGGCAACTCGCGGACGTCCTCACCAAGCCGCTCGGCCGTCTTCGGTTCATGGAGCTAAAGAAGATGATCGGCATGAAGGGGGTTCTAGGGTTAGCAGCAGGATTATAGGAAGAATTGTTAAGTAATCTGCTGCTCCCCTATGTGAACGCACGACAGGGGCAGGCGCCAAAAGGGCTCCCTGCTGTGGCTACTGTAGCCGCTGCAGGGGTAGGCGCCGAAAGGCTCCCCTGCCGCACTGTAGCCACAGCAGGGGCAGATGCCAAAGTCAGCCCTACTGTCACATCTAGTTACTATAGCAGCATGACAGCCTGACATGTCTGTGTACTAGGATTAGATGGGTAGAGTTGTATATATAGTTTCCCACTGCAAACTCAGTAAAGAGAGCGAGTTCAGTTTTGCCATCTCCTCTGTAAGCTCCGGCCAACGTTGGTGCTTGTGCTGTGTGTGTGCACTCTGTTCTCCCTCTTTTTTTCTACCTCTAGCCATAATGTGTGGTCGGCAACACAGGAGAGTGGTTGGCTCACCAGTTCCGAAGATCCAGGGGCCAACAAGTGGTATCAGAGCCGTACAAGCGCCGTCGTCGGACTAACCGCTGGCGATGACGGATGGTTTGGAGATGGACGACAGCAGCGGCGCTGCTGTGGCTGCCCAGCCACGACAGGAGATCGTCGTGCGCACAATGTGGGAGGTCAGCGACACCAGTTGGCCGACGCTGACTCGCACCAACTATGGCGAGTGGGCGGTGACCATGAAGGTCAAGCTCAGAGCCCGACGGCTCTGGAATGCTATTGACAAGGGCACCAACAACGAAGAAGACGACATATTAGCGTTGGAGGCTATCCTCGCTGCTATGCCAGCAGCGTACAGGAGACGTTGGGGGCGAAGAACTCTGCTAAGGAGGCATGGGAGGCCATTACAGCGATGCGCGTCGGTTCCGATCGCGCAAAGAAGGCGACGGCCCAGCTGCTGAAGCAGGAGTATACCACCCTTAAGTTCAAGGATGATGAATTGGTGGAGGACTTCTCCCTCCGTCTGCAGTCGCTCATCAGCAAGCTGAGAAGCCACGTCGTCACCATCGACGAAGAAGAGACGGTCCCCAAGTTCCTCCACTCTGTGCCGATGAAGTACATCCAGATCGCTCTTTCCATAGAGACGATGCTGGACTTGTCCACCCTCACCATTGAGGATGTAACAGGCCGTCTGTGGGCGATGGACGAGTGCATGGAGCAGGCCATAGCAACGATGGACAGCGGTAAGCTACCGCTGACAGAGGAGGAGTGGGCTGCCCAGAGGTAGAAGTCTGGGGAAGCCTCCTCCAGCCGCGGTGGTGATGGCAAGGGCCGCGACAAGGTTTCTTTGGAGGAGAAGAAGAAGGTCGACCCCAACATCTATCGGCGTTGTAGGAAGATGGGCCATTGAGCAAAGGAGTGCCCAAATCGCAAGCAGGAGAAGAAAGCTGAGGCTCATCTAGCGCAGGCTGATGATGATAATGAGGCCACTCTCCTAATGGCGACATTCTATGCACTACACGACGTTGAGGCCAAGGAGAAGGGAGAGGGGATGGCGGTGGAAGGACCTGGGAAGGCTCTGAAGGCTGCCAACCTCGACGAACCACACGCCCAAGTCCACCTCGGACGTATGGGCGACAAACAGGAGCAGCGGTGGTACCTGGACTTCGGCGCCAGCAACCACATGATGGGCTCCAAGGAAACCTTCTCCGAGCTCGATGGCAACATGACCGACACGGTGAAGTTTGGTGATGGCTCAAGGGTGGCAATCCGAGGGTGTGGCACCATCATCTTCAGGTGCCAGAACGGTGAGTACCGTGCGCTGACGGATGTGTACTACATCCCATAATTGCATTTAAGCATCATCGGCATTGGCCAGCTGGATGAGCGTGGCAGCGAGGTACTGATCAAGGACAGCGTCCTCAGGATCAGGGATCGAGAGCAGTGGCTTCTTGCCAAGGTGAAAAGGTCCCAAAATCAGCTGTACCTGCTAGACCTCAAGGTGGAGCAGCCCATCTGCTTGGCTGCACGGCGCATGGAGGAGCCACGGCTGTGGCATGCCCGGTATGGACATCTCAGCTTCGACGCTCTTGGTCGGCTGGAGAAGGTGGTGACTGGGCTGCCTCACATCGAGCACGCAGGCGAGCTGTGTGACAGCTGCCTAGCCAAGAAACAAAGAAGGCTGCCATTCCCAAAGATGGCGAAGTACCGCGCGGTAGAGACCCTTGAGCTGGTCCATGGTGACCTCTATGGGCCGATCACGCCGGCGACGCCTGGCGGGCGCAAGTAGTTCATCTTGCTGGTGGATGACTGCAGCCGGTACATGTGGCTGAAGCTTCTGACCAGCAAGACCGAGGCGACAGAAGTGGTTAAGAAGTTCAAGGCGCGCACAGAGGCAGAGAGCGGCAAGAAGCTGTGCATGCTGAGGACTGATCGCGACGGCGAATTCACTTCGGTGGAGTTCGTTGCGTACTACACAAATCAGGGTGTGGTGCGACACCACACCACGCCATACTCGCCATAGCAGAATGGCGTGGTGGAACGACCTAACCAGACGGTGGTTGGCATGGCTCGATCCATGATGAAGTCCAAGGGCATGCTGGCAAGGTTCTAGGGTGAGGTGGTGACCACGGCGGTGTTCATCCTCAACCACACACCCACCAATGCCCTGAAGGGTAAGACGCCGTTTGAAGCTTGGTATGGGTGCAAGCCGAGCGTGTCCTTCCTCCGGATATTCGGCTGCATCAGCCACGTCAGGAAGATGAAGCCAATCCTCACCAAGCTGGAGGACAGGAGCACACCAATGGTGCTCCTAGGCTATGAGGAAATAACCAAGGCGTACTAGCTCTACGACCCACGTGGAGGCAAGGTGGTTGTCTCGCGTGATGTCATGTTCGATGAGAAGGTGGCCTGGGATTGGGACAGTCCGAGCATGGGGGAAGCTGGCGGCATCACCAGCACCTTCGTCATCGAGCACTTGGTCATCCATAGTGGTGGAGATGCTAGAGAGGATGTGCTGACCAGTCCAGCAAAGGAGCCGATCACTCCTGGGGTGGTGCCAAGCACTCCGGAAGGGGTACCGAGCACTCTAGAAGTGGTGCCAAGCGGTCCTGCAGTGGTGCCGACCACTCCAGGACAGGTGCTGAATGGTCCTGTAGCAGAGCTAGGAGGCCTTGTAGTGGTGCTGACCACTCCAAGACTGGTGCCGAGGACTCCTACAGTGGTGCCAACCACTCCAGGAGTGGTGACGAGTGGTCCAGGAGTAGTGCCGAGCACTACAGCCGGGGTGCCGAGCACTCCAGGTGCTTTGCCGACCACTCCGGCGGAACAAGGAACTCCATCGACGCCGATCGAGTTCGCCTCACCTCCAAGCGACATCACTGAGTTCTTGGATGCCTTCCACGACGGTGAGGAGGTGCGGTTCCACAGGCTGGATGACATCATCAATGGCACAGGGCCTATAGGCCTGGCGGGTCAGCTGCTCAATGATCTAGAGCTGCTTCTCATCAGTGCAGAGGAACCACCCACGTTCGTGCAGGTCGAGCGCGATGCAAATTGGCGACGGGCGATGCTGGAGGAGATGAAGGCGATTGATGAAAATGAGACTTGGGAGCTCATTGATTCACCTCTAGGATGCCGTTCGATTGGCCTGAAGTGGGCGTACAAGGTCAAGCGGGACGAGTGCGGCACCATTGTCAAGCACAAGGCGCGCCTCGTCACCCGAGGCTTTGTCCAGCACAAGGGCATCAACTTTGAGGAAGTCTTTGCGCTGGTAGCACACATGGAGTCTATCTGACTGCTTCTAGCTTTAGCAGCAGCGAAGGACGTGAGTGTCCATCACCTGGACGTAAAATCGGCCTTCCTCAATGGTGAGCTAGCGGAGACGGTATTCGTCAGGCAACCTCCGGGTTTCGTCGTCAAGGGAGCAGAGCATAGGGTACTCTGACTGCGCAAGGCGCTCTACGGGCTGCGGCGGCCCCACGAGCGTGGAATGCCAAGCTTGACGCCACGCTGGGCGAGCTTGGGTTCACGCGGTGCGCAACCGAGCACGCACTCTACATGCGGTGATGGGGGAAGGAGGAGCTCGTCGTCGGCGTGTATGTGGACGACTTGATCATCACTGGCACGCATGCGGAGGACATTGATCGTTTCAAGCATGAGATGGTAGCTTGTTTTCAAATGAGCGATCTCGGCGCGCTCTCCTACTATCTTGGCATCGAGGTGAGACAGGGGAAGGAGGTGCTCATGCTTGGTCAGAGCGCATATGCCTTGAAGCTGTTGGAGCGGAGCGGCATGGCTGAGTGCAAGCCATGCATGACTCCGATGGAGGAGCGACTGAAGCTGACGATGGCCAGTACCATGGCAAAGGTCAATGCAACACTCTATCAGAGCATCGTCGGTGGTCTGCGCTACCTAGTCCACACGAGGTCGGACATTGCGTTCATCGTGGGCTACATCAGCCGCTTCATGGAGGATCCCCGAGAGGATCACCAGGCTGTGGTAAAGCAGCTGCTGTGCTACGTCAAAGGGATGGTGCATCAGGGGATCATCTTCCCCAAGACCGGTGGAAGTAGGCTGCAGCTCACTATGTTCAGCGATGTAGACATGGCGGAGGACATCGACGGACGGCGAAGCACCTCTAGCGTACTTGTCTTCCTCGGGTCGGCTCCAATCTCATGGCTGTCGCTAAAACAGAAGGTGGTGGCGTTGTCTACATGCGAGGCAGAGTACGTGGCGGTGGCCACAGTGATGTGCCAAGCTATATGGCTACACCGGCTGCTAGGCGAGCTGACTGGTGTGGAAGCTCACCCACTAGCACTGATGGTGGACAACCAGCCCGCCATCACCCTCGTGAAGAATCTGGTTCTCCATGACCGGAGCAAACACATCGACGTCAAGTTCCACTTCCTTAGGGACTGTATCGATGTAGGGCAGATCCTCATCGAGTTCATCAAAACTGGTTGGCAACTCGCGGACATCCTCACCAAGCCACTCGGCCGTCTTCGGTTCATGGAGCTGAAGAAGATGATCGGCATGAAGGGGGTTCTAGGGTTAGCAGCAGGATTATAGGAAGAATTGTTAAGTAATCTGCTGCTCCCCTATGTGAACGCACGACAGGGGCAGGCGCCAAAAGGGCTCCCTGCTGTGGCTACTGTAGCCGCTGCAGGGGTAGGCGCCGAAAGGCTCCCCTGCCGCACTGTAGCCACAGCAGGGGCAGATGCCAAAGTCAGCCCTACTGTCACATCTAGTTACTATAGCAGCATGACAGCCTGACATGTCTGTGTACTAGGATTAGATGGGTAGAGTTGTATATATAGTTTCCCACTGCAACTTAGTAAAGAGAGTGAGTTTAGTTTTGCCATCTCCTCTGCAGAGCTTCGGCTAACGCTTGTGCTTGTGCCGTGTGCGCGCGCGCTCTGTTCTCCCTCGCTTCTTCTACCTCTAGCCATAGTGTGTGGTCAAAAACATAGGGGAGTGGTTGGCTCACCAGTTTCAAAGATCCAGGGGCCAACAGGGTCAACCCCCCACCCCAACAAAAAAAAGAAAATGCTCTAGACCACCCATAGGGAAGGAGGCCACCCAAAAATAAGAAGGGCTATAGGAAAGAAAACAAAAACCTAGAAAGCTTTGTTGCTAGTGTCACCGAAAGCTCTCTTTCACTAAGCAATGTCACGGGCCCGTTCGGCTGCCCTTAAAGTAGCGCTGTCATGGCTATCGCTGCATCTTCTTGTGAGAGCAAAATTCTATAGAATGGTAGCACAACACCGTTGAATCTTCACTATGGTTTTTGGGAACTTCTTGACCGCCTCCTCCCACCAAGTGCCAATGACGGTGTAATCATTCAAATGGGGAACCTAGCATTGTTGAAAATTTCGCCAACTGAAAACTTGGTTTGAAACAACTTGGGCAAAGGGACAAAGCAAGCATAGGCGGGGACTCATCTTAGTGGCCTATTGCATATGACACACGCTTCTTGGTGAGGTCATCCTCGGATGTCCAAGATGTCCGCACTGAGAATCTTATTTTGCATTAGTGTCCATGCAAAGAACTTGTATTTGTTCTCTCTATGCATGCATTGTTTCTTAGTTCTTGGTCAATTAATTTGTTCTTCCTCATTTATAAGGCGTGAGGTTTCTAGCCATCAAGCCAGCTATGGTGCTAGAATAATACTTTTCTCATTGCCAATGATGATGATGATGATTGTGGAGGCGTTAAAGAGCTGGTTGGCTATGCTACATGAAAATCAGTTCCATCCCGTGGCTTGGATCCATCTACCCATTCATGTCACAACCAATGTAGGTGCAATGCTCTTCCGAATTATTTATCAAGAATAGATACGCCAAGTCCTTTGAGCCCTTTTGGTTTGCTCATTGTTGGCCAATTGGTAAGGCAATGCCACCATTAGTGTTCTCATCACCCTTCCATACGAAGGCCCCGAGTTCTGCAATATGTTTTCTAGCCCAAGATACAAGAGGGAACATAGTCAGGTGATACGTCGACATGGAGGACAACATTGAGGTGATGAGGGTTAGATGACTTGCATGGTTCAACAACCACCCTCTCTGTCCTTGTAGGTGTTGGGCTGTTAGCCAACCCGCTCCATGAGGGGGCAACACATGAAATTTTTGAAGGGCGTGTGTGTGAAGTTGGCGGTGAGATGGAAAGCTGCTGCAGTTGCTCAGGAAAGATTGGAGCATTTGCTCAAGGTCAATGTTCTAACACCGAATTGTGTGGATGAAACTTTTCTCAAAGTTGATTCAAAGGTAAGTGGCTTTGCCAAAAGCCTCAAGGATATTATTGAGCACCCGCAATTTATCTTGATTTAGACTAATGAAGTTGCCACATCATCCACATACATCGATGTTCTCCACATGTCTATTGCAAGAGGCAACAGAGTAAGTAGACCATATTGAGTGGTAAGGTCCAACGACTTCTATAGTGGGTCCATGGCAAAGAGAATAGCATGGGCGATAGGGTCCCCTTGGTGCACGTTTACGGCTATGGACAAAAGTAGGCCCTAGATACCCATTTAAAGCACCTTGGAGCTGGCAATACGAAAAATGATGGAAACCCACGCACGCCAGCGTGGGCTGCGAAGGCGCGAAGCCAAGTGGCTACATGACCTTGATCATGTAGCTCTAGTTAACAGTGTCCAAGGTTTTTTGGATGTCAAGTTTCAAAAATAAAGTCGGTGTCTTCATCTTATGCAATCTTTTTAACACGTTCTGGAAGGAAATTTTTAGAATGCTTCTCCTTTTGATGAACATGCTTTGAGATTTGGAAACCAAGGAATCAATATGTGGTGCTAGCCTGTTTGCTAGAAGTTTGGAGAATATTTTGCAATGCTAAAAATTAAACTGATTGTAATGTAGTCCGACACATGCAAGGCGTCAAGTTTCTTTGGGAGTAGGATGATGTTGGTGGAGTTAAGGAGGTCAAAACCTTGTGAGTTCATAGTGAATAGATGATTGTTCATAGCCACGAAGTCTCCTTTAATGATATTCCAATAGGTTTTGAATAAGGCCCCAGTAGTTCACCCATCTTTAGTTAATGTTGAAATTTATATCCCTACTAGTCATTGCAATCAGTTCCTCGAACTATAACTATGCAATGAACTATATATAGAACCCACATGTCAATGACCAAAACACATCATGTAGTTAGGTTAGAGGATCCCATTGCTCTATAATGACCTCCAACCAGTGGATCCTTAGATTGTCAACTCAGGGACCACCTCGTATCCTCGTAATAGGGCCACTGTCAACATATTGCATCCCTGTTGCCACATTAGTTACCTCTAGATCTACTTGAAATGTCGACTATGTACTTCTTGTCGCCAACCTTACTATACATACTCATTTGGATTATATATGCTCCAAAGATTACTAATGCCTACTATCGGAAGTATTTACTTCGGCAATACGGATCAGCGTATCTATGCATGGGGGATCAGATGCGTAGCACGCACAAGACACAAGGATTATATTGATTCAAGTATGTGGTACCCTATGTCCAGTTTGAAGTAAAACTCTCTTTGTTTGTTTGCTCGGTTATAGGTGTTGCTGATTGTAGCTATGCTATGTGGAAGTAAAGAATGGATGCCAAAAGATACCGACCGGGGTTCCCTAACCCTCCTTATATAGCCTAGGGGGTAGGATCACAGGAGATCCGATCAACTAATAGATGTATTTCCTAGTTATTAGCTATTACATGAAAAGTACAACGACCATTCGACCATATCCTGCAAAGATTGGAATGTAGGTCATCTACGCTAGGTAACTTGATCATCACGTCTACTGCTGCGCCTGACATCTGTGGGCCTCATACCGATTGTCTTTGGCCGAGCCCGTAGCCTTGGGCCGAAAAACAGGTGGTGAGGTATATATCCGACACACCTACCACAACACCGTAAAAATGATAGTATTTAAGAGCTTTGTTTTAATTTATGAACACAAGAGAGATAATTTCAAGTAAACATGTGTCTAACACGCATGAAGGTATGATGTAAAGTGGACAACTATGAATTGGTATGGGAAAGTATATAGAACAATTGGTAACTAAAGTATATCACAAGTGGATATACATAAGAAAGTACTTAGTATTGTGTTATAATATGAGAAAATGAAGGAAAGCAAAGATAAGTAATATTGATTACTCATGAACCCTATATAGATGAACTTATATTTCTTAAAATTAGTCCATGTGGCAGCACGGTTGATAAACTAGTAGACTATAATTTCAGATCAACTATTATAAATGTATTGATGTTTTAAGAGACAAATCACTTTCTTTCTTTCCAAATCAGATCACCATATAGAGTCCTTGAAGCTAAAGGCCTACAAAAGATCGATGTGCATTCCACCATATATGTATAGGTCATCGATCTATCTATGAACTCTATAGTGCAAAAGCTAAAAGTGTCCACCGCCCAATGTGAAGTGGCGAGCAGCCAGCGTGTCCATGACAAATGTATCAAGGATTGTTGTAGGCAATGCAAAGCACGAATGCAGTGCACTCATGCACAATTGCACATCATGCGTGCCAAAGTTTGGTGCAGAGCCACGACAACCAACCGACCACACCATACAACGATCAGCAGGCTTTAAAGAAAATATCTTATCTATGGAGTTCATAGCCTCATAGGAGGTACGGTGGATCTACCCGGCACAAACTATATGGCCGGGATGGCAGGGGCAGACCTAGCAGAAAATTTGACTAGAGGCACACTAATGATGATCATCAGATTAACCTTAAGTTTCTTGCTGTGTGAGGGCCTTATGATTCACTTGAGTAGGCACCAATGGTGAAAAATAGTCTAAAATCACTGATAATAATTTTTGAGTGGTGGCCTATGCCCTCACTCAACACTACCTGTGGGATGGGACGCGTGTTAGCCTGTTGCCGCGCGTGGGGCCGAGAGTATAGGAGCAGGCCCATGAGGCCATGACGAGTTGACGATTAGCTTGTTGCATGCTTTATTAAATTTGGATTTAAAATACTAATTTGTGGATATTAAAGTGATTTTTAGAGGCACTTTCTTAGAGACAATTTTATCAAGAACCATTTCTAAAAATGGTTTCAGAGAAGACTCACATCTACAAATTGTTTTTTCACTATATTAGAACAGGCAATCACCACCGAAACATCACTATGGGAACATCACCGCCGGAGAGTTGGTTGTGCTAGAGCTGGCAGTGAATATGTTTTACTGTCGGGTCGTAAGCCTCGAATCTGGGACAATGATTGATATCCTATTTATCCGGCAATGAAGACCCCTTTCACTATCGGCTCGAACCATGCACTGACAATGACATAACACTGCCTGTTGGAGACAAGAATCAGTAATAATATTCTAATTATCACTATCGGTTGATAACATGAACTGGCAACAATATTCAAATGTCAGATCCTAGCTTGACTCGGCAGCGGCATAACAATATCACTGTCGGTTATTATTTGCTTGACCTGACAATGTTATATCTACAATATAAAACCCCAAACCACTTCTTCCTTCTCATGCCCATCCCAAGCACACCCATCCAAAGAGGCGTCTTTTCCCACCTCTCTCTCCATTGTTGCGGCCATTTTTCACCAAACTGCACATGGAGGGGCTTGATTTTTGAAGGATTGACATGACCCCCTTGGTTTAAGTGGGTAACTACCAATCATTTGAATTTGTAGCTTGTTTTGTTTGTATACTGTCTTTGATTCTCATGTTTGTTTTTTTATCTATTTTAGAGCATTCCTCATATAATTCTTCATGAAGGCATCTGAATTTTGGTGAATCCATTTGATAACGGTAATTTAAGTTTAATATCTATGGACCCATTTAATTTATAGCTAGCTAGTTTTCCTTCGTTAGATTGTTTTTTATTCTTGTGATGACTTAGTTGGTCCATTTAGTTTCTCCATTTTAGTAACATAGCATAAAATACGATTGTTCATGAGGGTCACCAATTATTAGTGAACTCGAGTGACACATGTACTTTAATTTGAGGCTATTAGCTAGCAAGCATTTAATTTTGGGATAGTTTGGTTGACTCTCTAGTAAATGTCTTGTATGGGCTTAGTTGGTCCATTTAGTTTCTACATTTTAATTAGTCTAGCTTAGAATGTAATTGTCACATAGGGCTTCCAAAATTTGAAGAACTACTTTAATTTGAGGCTATTAGCTAGCAAGCCTTTAATTTTTGGATATTTTTTGACGGCAATTTTCTGGATATTTTGGTTTATTCTCTAGTAAATGTGGTTGTTTTATTGGAGGCTATCTATCTGTTTAAATTCTAGCTGCTTTTTAATTTCATTCGTAGTGCAGTTGTGGATTTGAAACTGAATATTATTGGATATTATATTCGTTGTTCTCAAAATGGGTGACATGGATATGGGCATTTTCATAACAAATTTTATGCATGCACGCAAGGCAGGTTGTTTACCATTAAAAATGTAATATTAACCAAAGATGTGAGCACTCCTATTGAAACATGGACTCTGAACTAACCCGAATGGTGAGGTTCTACCACAAAAAACTTTAATTACTGAGTGAGGCATGTCATATTATAATGCTAATATCAGTTTTATCTTTGCAAATGATGGTTGCTTCCTCCGGTGAAATATAAGAGCCGTTTGGTTTAAATCTTGAAAAGACTGCATGGACTAGCTAGGCAACAACCCAAGCATTGGATTTTGAAGAAGCTAGCACTGCTGTCTGGCTAGGTTGCCTAGTGGCAGGGCTTCTACCAAACAACCACCAAGTCCATCTATGCTTGCTAAGTTAAACTTTTAAAATTTGGCCATTAATATATAAGATTTTTATATAGATTGGTAATGCATGATTGACACTATTTGGTTTTATTATCTTAAATATATAAACTCCTAAGTGGTTTTATTAGTAGTCAAGGTGTGGTACAGGAAACCACCGTATCTCGATGTGACAAGGGACATAGTTGTGATAAGAGGAAATTTAAAACATTAGATGCCACAATTTACAACATTAACTTAGGCCAATCGAGGTGCACCATTTTTCGGACGACATGCAAGCAAATATCTGCATTGCAATTCGATACAAGTGCAATATGCATGGATTTTTGATTGTCTTTATTTGGCCTTCCAAGATAATCTTATTCAATTAAAAAGGGCTCATATATTGTATTAAAAAGGTGAGTGTCCTTTTCTTTTCTACACTTGACTGATCTTTCTATCTTGATTGATCATGTCTATTTGTTTTGTGGATGCTTGCACTATTGCTGAATGGACACTCATGGCTGCATCTTTGTGTTCGCGGTCTTAATTGTATATTATACACACACACATGATTTGTTTCCTGTCCCATATGTTACTAACTCTCCCCTCTCACAAGCCACAACCAAAGTGAAACAAGTGCGAGGTATTTTCGTTCATACCATCACTTGGGTTGCACTTCTCATTTACAACACTAGACTAGTCAACTATATGTAAGGTAGGTCCTACGTGTCACTGAAGTAGACCAGTGAAGGCCAAAGTGTTACACTGTATTATTGCTAGTCTGTTCATTCCGTGATCCTTTCTATCTTTCTTAGGCGGCCCTTGTGACCTGTGCTGCATGATCAACCTTTCATGTGTCCAAGAGTCGTCTTTTCGGCTTCAAGCAGGGGCATCACGCACTGGTTAAGGCAAACTAATTA
Source organism: Miscanthus lutarioriparius (assembly GCA_904845875.1). Taxonomy (NCBI): domain Eukaryota; kingdom Viridiplantae; phylum Streptophyta; class Magnoliopsida; order Poales; family Poaceae; genus Miscanthus; species Miscanthus lutarioriparius. The sequence goes on from CAJGYO010000006.1 coordinate 91,232,408, forward strand.
ATTTTGGTATCTTTTTTGACAATGTTTTTAGATTTATTATTTTGTCTATTTCATGTAAATTTATATATGTAACGACAAAAAGGATGATTCCAAAAATAAAGCATATTTCTTCAATTTATCCTGCAACGAAAGGGCCTCTAGCCTAGTGGTTAGAGCACCTCAGTAGCATCCAGCAGGCATGGGTTCGATTGACTCCCCGTGGGAGCGAATTTAATAGGTATGGAATAAAAAAATTAAAAAAATAGGTTGGGGTTTCCCCTGCTGACTTCGGACAAAGATGTTGGAAATGTAGTTAGCCAAGTGTTTGTGATCTCATTTCATTCCATTTCACCATCATATTTAGGTCGTGCCTTTGATCAAAAGGTGTTTGCGCTTGCTTGAATATCTCTAAAATACGTGCCTACCCATTTGAAAGGAAAGAAAAATTGAAATGAATAGTCCACATAGGACTCTTGAAAATAAACTTATTATGACAAAATGACCCATATGCCCCTCTCTGTATCAGAACTATGCTCCATCTTAGAAAGATCATATATTTTTCATACCACCTCGGATGAAGATGATTTTTATATGCAACTTGTAGCACTAGATGAGATCTATAACTTTCTAGTTTTGAGCTTTTTCATTTGAGATCATTAAGATGCTTAAAATATAATATAAAGTTTCAGCAGAGTGCTAGATAAGTTTATATTATTTTTTGAGCATCTTAACAATCTCAAATAAAAATTCTCAAAACTAAAAAGTTATAGATCTCATTGAGTGCTACAAGTTTCTTATAAAAATCATCTTAATCCGAGGTGGTATAAAAAAGAAACGATTTTTCTAAGGTGGAGCATAGTTCTAATACAAAGAGGGGCATGTGGGTCATTTTAGCGGCCACTTAACACCGTTAGTGGAGGAAATGGACAGTAGTGCCATTTAAGGAAGGAAATTTCAACTCGTTGCTAGATAAGAAGCTTCAATTTTGGGAGTGCCTTAGAACGAAAATCGATTTGTTTTAGTGCCAAATAGATAATTCTCTCTATAAGGTAAGATCTCACACCACCCTCAACAAATAAAAAGAGGGTAAGATCTCACACTGAACTGAAGATGAGATGCTGTTGCTTGAATCCTTGTGATTTTACAGGGAGTTTTTGGCATCAGAATATTGCTGCTGCAGTGGGTCTTTCTTTCTTTCTTTCTTTTTATTATATATGTGGAGACTCCAGGACTTAATAAAGACATCAGATTACATAAAGCGGCGCATGGTAAAATTGGGCTTGTGCACAAACTATTTTGTTACCATTCGATGTATGTGTGTGGAGGTGCTAATGACGACAACAGGTTACGGATTAGTAGTATTTTGAAGTTAGGCAGCCAACCTAGGCACTCGTTCCCTACATATATGTACCGTGTGTGTGCACCCTTTCGGAAAAAAAGGGGGAGGAATCCATGCCTTCGCAGCTCAATTATATATTATTGTGGCTCAATCGCATTTTAGTTCTAAAGCAAGCATACTTTATGTATTTAATTCATAGAGAAATCATAACTCATCATGGTGGTGTTATTATGTATATAATGCCTGAACACGGTATATATAATACAAGAATGCCAAATCCACAAGGAATCCTCCAGCCTATTCATGTTCTTTGTCCCTTGTCGACTAGATCAGCATCGATCTTTCAATGTCGAATGGTCTCGTCGCTACGAGCCATGCACACTGGAAAGTAAATTTGTTACACATATATTCGAAGGGTACAATTCCATATCAGTCATGCATGGAGCTTGTTTGGTTTCTGCAGCGGTGTAGCTTGTTTCATACACTGCTTCGGGAATATATGCATGCAGGAGTGAAGATATAAATATATGCATTGCATATAGCATCTGGCAGCTTCTTTTCATCGATCGGACACCCTTGTTTTTTATCTTCATTACGTGCACCACAGCATTAGTATTGGGTGTGTACGAAATCAATATATTTACACCCTGTTCGGATCCATTAGCTGCTAATAGTTTCTAGCTAATAGGCTACAATTAATCAGTTGCTATTAGCTAGTTTTATTCAACTATCGAAATAGGTGTTAGTTTGGTATTCAGCTAACAATTAGCTAGACCTATTTAGATCCAAAGAGCTAACTATTATCTCCTTCGACACAAGATGGCAAACTTAAGGAGTGAAACAACGTACATAACTCCTATTAGGTAATGTGAGTACCATAGCATTGTGCAGTTATCCGTGCAGGCTCTTAGTTGAAGATGACAATGAAAGTGTGCCGAACTAGAGTTTTCATGGTGTCGGGGTATCCTAAGTGGCTGTGCTATCTTTGACCAGACAAGTGGATTCTACTCATATGTGTGATGAAAACGCAGACTACGGCAGACCAGGCGTCAGTTAATTCTTATAAAAATAATCGTTTTGAAGCGAGCGATTTTCTTCTCTCAATAGACTTATCAATAGACTTATGTTGTGCTTGTTAGATACTACTATATATATGATAAATTTTGGCTAAATTATTGGTAAAGCGCACCCAAGGACAAAGCACACGTTGCCCCCACTTTTGTAGGGAAAGCACTAGCATGCCATGCCATTTCACCTGGCCTAGACGGCACGTAGGCTTGGACTCTACTCATATGTATGCATGCACAATGTATGATGAATTGATATGGATTAGAATGGAGCTTTACTAAATTAATTCCTTTGGAAGTAAGGAATTGAAAAGGAAAATATCCCCTCCATGCATGCACAAATCAAGCGGCATCGCAGCCTGTCCCTTGGCTGCCTCAGTAACAGGCTAACTGGCCATGGTTTCTAGGGCTAGCACGCTCGGATGCACACTTGTCAGTTGAACGCCGATACAAGCATGGTTTCTGTGTGACAATGGGAACAGGTTATACACATCATATCGTCCAGCAGATAGATACATCAGTCATCAGGGTGTCTACATACATACACCGCCACATACAACACACCGCATCGGCACAACGCCACGCGTGCACGTGTTTCTCCATGCACCTAAAACTGATCGAGTAGTGAAGGACACGACGCTCCGGCGCCGCAATGATCAGCACTAGATCACGACGACTTGTCACTAGCTTGCTTGTCCCAGATAGATGCCTACGGCTATAGCAGCCTTCACACCGCATGTGAGGCAACGTGGACCTCACGCTGGCCCGCCTATCCACAGCCTGCATCATGAAGGGCTTGCAGTATATAGTCACAGCAGCCCTTGGCCACTGACGCACGTGCATCTCGACGCGGGCGGCCGCCAGCCGCACAGCCATGGAGAAGAGGCGACGACTGGGCAGGCCTGCATGCATGGGCGGCACGCAGACACATACGTCCACAGGAATTGCAGGCCAGGGCAGGCAAACCGGAGGTAGGTCACAGCAGGCTACACGCCGTACGCAGGTAGAGACATTCTAGAACCCAGGCACTCGTCACCAGCAGTAAATGAGGTCCCGGCGGGAAAGCGAGCCTGGGTGTGCGAGGACAAGCGCGGCACCATTGGAAAGAACAAGAGTCCAACGCTCAGTAGAAACAGGGTAGGAGGCTTTAGCGGAAAGTGGCTTGCGCAAACATGCCTCTTGCCTATTTAAGCCGTGTTGTAGCACCCGACTCATTGCATCAGAACAACTCGTCCTTCATCCATCTTGGTGAGCGAGCGAGACACCTAGACTGATGGGCAGGTCAAGAAGAGTACTGTCTGTGAATTATTCCTTGTTGCTTGGTACGATTGTTGGTGCTTCCTAGATCTGATCTTAGTTAAGGAGCAAGAGGATCATGGCGGACCAGCAGCAGCCGCAGGAGATGAACGCGGTTCGTGCTGGTGGCCTCAACCTGCCAACAGGGTTTCGCTTCCATCCGAGTGACTATGAGATTGTCAACCACTACCTCACGAACAAGCTGCGTAATAGGGACTATCAGCCTGTTCGCTGAGTCGTATTTGGCTTATAAATCATGGCTTATCAGTCAATGAATAGTATTTTTCTTTCATACCAAATCAGCTAACGATACTTTCAACCATGGGTTATAAGCCAAACCAGCCCAAACGAACTTATCTCATACCAAATCAGCTAACGGTACTTTCAACCATGGGTTATAAGCCAAACCAGCCCAAACGAACAGGCTGTATGCCTACACCACCATCGGGGAGGTCGACCTAAATAGGACTGAGCCATGGGACCACCCGAGTACGTAACCAGCAGCCTTGATCTGTACTGTACATACATATACACCTTGGTTTTGTTTGATCCGTGCTGTGGATGCATGCTACTATGCTAGTGATTGAGAAGTGGACTGATATATGGCACTTGATTCGAACGCATGCTGTAGGAGAGGAAAAAATGGGCGAGAAAGAGTGGTACTTTTTCTACCAGAAGGACCACAAGTACACGACGGGGCTAAGGGCGAACCGGGCCACGGAGGCCGGTTATTGGAAGGCGAGCGACAAGGACAAGGAGGTCTATAAGCCCACCGAAGGGGAAGGGGTGGTACGGTGCTACTCGTCGGCACGAATAAGACGCTCGTCTTCTACAAAGGCAGGGCTCCCAGGGACGACAAAACAAACTGGCTTGACAGCTTCCATCGCCGAGACGCTCCACATGATCAAGATCGAAGCTGATCGTTGGATCGAAGCACGAGCTCAGGGCCTACGTTGCCTGGCGCAAAGATGACAGCTGCCTCTCTTCTAATCGATGTGCTTAATTACAATGTAGTCACCAAACAATTGTCACTGCCGTCTACGGCATTCTTGTAACATAAACCTTCCTTCTTCTAATGCAAAGATACGCACTCTCGTGCGCATTCGCGAAAAAAGACAAAACAAACTGGGTGATGCACGAGTACAAGCTTAGAGGTAGCGGCAGGCTCCCCAGCCCCGCATCCACATCTAGCTTAGCCGCCAACACCGCCAGGGCCATGAAAGCTTCAGCTTGTGCTTCCAAGGTGCGTGGTAGTGGTAACAACACTAGCATGATGTATGCATCCATATGCTACTTGCTTTATTTGCTTGCCGTAATCCGATTTCGCTTTTGGTTTACAAATGAAATTGGCACAGGATGAGTGGGTGGTCTGTCGTGTGTTCCACAAGACCACTAGATCAAGAAGACGACTGCACCGGCTTATCATGTGGCCATGGCCAGCGCTGAGATTGATCAAAATCAAAACAACATCCTAGCTGTGCCCATCCCCATGCCGCTGCAGCTGCAGCTACCAGTGCCCATGCCGATACAATTTCCCATCGTGCTCGACTTCGCCCAACCCCAACATCAGTGCGGGGATGCCGCCAATGATGCCACTTATGGCAGGTATCGGTGGCGCTGGTGGGCTCCAGATCAACGATGCCCTGTTCGGCAATCCAATGGTCGCGCCACCGCTGATGAACTTCTACCACCAGGTGGGCATGGGGGCACTAGCAGGCTAGATGGGCATGGGAGCAGCTGGCCAGATGGACATGGGACCAGCCGGCCCTGGCGGCTTCGATGTTGCTGCACCCAAGAGTAGTCCATCCTCAATGGTGTTGCAGAAAGATGAGCAGGCTAACGCCGCTGAGATCTCATCGATGATGTTAGTGACCGGCCCAGGGTCCGCGACCACCACCATAGAGATGGATGGCATATGGAAGTACAAGTACTGAAGAAGTGAACATGGAGGGCGGAGGCAAAGACATGAAGTCACAAAAATATGCATGTTATATCTATATCTGCCAATGTTTTCCTAAACGCTAAATGGTAAACAGTCAGTCACCTACCGTTTAGCCATTATTCGGGCTAAACAGTCCATTAAACAGGCTAAACGGACAATTAAATGGGGTAAACGGACGATTAAACGGAAATGGAGCACCACCGTGTAGTGTTTACACCGTGTTGCATCTTGTGAAATAATGCATTGTTTATATATTTCCTTAATAACTAGTCAGTAAGCTATGTGTGTATATGCATCATATCATTCCATTGTGTGGTATATGTGTGTTGTTTGTTCTTAGCAATGTGGAGCATGATGGTATGCGTACCTGGTCGCGCTGATGGTTGTATTGTAAGAAGCAGATTGGAGTTTGGTACAATATTATCGTGAACCTATATATTATATATGTGAATTATAGTATATTGTTTAATTCTATGAACTTGATTGCCAAATTAAATGTCAAATTATATGGATTTATATTGTGATCTTTTTGTTAAGGCTACTTACTGGATATGCATGTGATAGTTGTCATGACTGCACACTCTGCGGCTGTCGTATAGGAACAAAACAAATCCCACAGTGCTAGCTCAACCTTATATTCACTTCGTATCAATAACAACTTGCAACACAATTTTCTTGGTCGACCGCTCCACCCCCACCAACAACCCCTACCTCCGATCCATGCACCTCACCCTCATGAGGTAGGTTGTCCTCCTCCATATTTAAGCATGTTAGGGCTAGGGTTCTCATGGCTAGGGACTGCATATAAAGTGAAATTTAGGGAGGCCGGTTCATCAGTAGTTGAAGATGCGGGTGAGGTGGTGAGATTTGAAGTAGTTTGTGTTGGTGATGGTTAGTGATGGTTTGCCGCTAGAGTCGTGCAAGATCGGGTGTGGTGGATAGCGGCGAGTGGACTCCTTGGTTAGTGGATTGGAGGGCAGTGTGATGGCCTATGGTGGGCGGTGGTGGAGGCCGGCGACGATAGGGATTGCCAAAAATATTTCTAATATTATTTCTATCCTAATCATTTCTTTTTTGTTTATATGGTGTGCAGCTGCGCGTTATAGGTACGTCCTCATAGGAAAGGCCAATTGTTGGGGGTTGCACCATTTCATTTGTTTGTCCTCCTCTGTCTCTCTTTTGTTTCCATTCGAAGGGATGCTGCAGCCAATGTCCATGAAGCCGCATGGACCGACAATGACCCCGACCACCAGAATCATTACCGAGGCAATGCATAAGGTGCCTCCCATCGCCCTCCCTTTCCTCCTCTCAATTCTTAACATATGCATTTACTATTAACATATTTCCACATGTATGAAGATGAGATATTGGATACTTATTGTTTTGCACGACATATACATTACCGAGGCGATGGAAATATGTCAATGCATAAGTTTAACACACATCAGAGAAGGTAGTGTGCTAATGGATTCCGCAAATTGAACATGCATGAAGATGAGATATTTTAGAGTCATGTAAAAATATTTGTTGAATATCTGCAATTGAAATACCTGCAGGTGACATAATTTTGCATTTTTTGGGGAACTATCATATAATGTTTTTACCTCCTCTAAAACTCAACGCCTTGTGTGTATAGATGTCCGGATGGCCCGCGGCCCAGTAGCCCGGCATGAGCACGGCACGGCCCGGTGATGGGTGGGCCCGGGCTGGCATGGCCGGTGGTCCTTAACGACCATATCCGACCATCAATTTATATCCAAAACAGGAGAAATAAACAAACTTTTAACACATGCATTTACTATTAACATATTTCCACATGTATTGGATACTTAGTGTTTTGCACGACATATACATCAAATACATGGGAACATGATCAAAAGGCGCAACATAGAAAAGCGTAAAGCAGAAAAGCAAAGGAGCCAAGCAAAAGCCCACCTACACGCTAGAACTGGGCCGAGCACCACCGAGGAAGCAACCTAGGCCCAGCCAGCAGCCCACCGGAGCAAGGCGGTGGCCAGCGGGGCCAGCCAGGGTGCACCCGCACCCCCACCGCCTCCCGAGCCCAGCTTCTGCAGGCGGTTGTGTGGCGGCATGCTTGGTCAGTTTAGGCTAGTTTCATAATTTATCTACGCCAAATCGACCACAAGCTAGTTCTGCCCAAGCGGCCGCCTCGTTCTGCCCACGAGCAGCCTCTGCCAACTGCCCAGCCAGATCCTCACTGGCCCATCATAGTCCCGATACCTCGGCTTGTACGGTAGCCAACCGCTCTCGAACACCTAGGAAGAAGGGTAAAATTCAGAGCTATCGCCATCAAGATGCAGATTGAATGAATCTCAAAGGAAATGGAATCCAACTCACTGATAAGCTCCGCCTAGATTGCCGCCACTGCGGCCTTAGCCTCAGCAGCCTCTCCATTCATGGCATCGAGCACCGCCTCCATGACTGAGATATACTCTCTCAGTTGCCTCTCTTCTCGAGAGACATCATGAAGGGCTTCACGCATCACGTTGGGCTCCTGCACTATGGCAAGGACACCTCCTCCCTCGCCGCCTCACCTTGACGGAAGCTGCAACAACGATGGAGCACCCCCATCAATGGAGGGCCTTGGAGCAGGACGCGCCGTCGAGATCGCCCTTCAACAGACGACTGACTCAAATAGCCCCTCTTCCCTACAACGCCAAGGGACGGATCTATACTTCCTGAGTCGCACTAACTCCTCGCAGAGAAGAATAGGGCCCTAGAACACACACTTCCTGGTGGTCCCCTCCCCCGTCTCTGCCCTCGCACGCTTGTCACCAGCCATAGATGATGAACAAAAGCTCGAGGGAAGTCACAGCAGGCGATGGAAGGTAAGAATACAGAAGCTATAGCACATACTTACTAACTCTCCTCTGTTTCCCCTGTTTTTATAGGCAGAGGACGCGCACAATCAATCAAATTTCAGTAGTCTCTCCGAGCAGGGGTGCCAGTTGAGGCCAGGCCATGTCCCCACGATCTCTGAGGGGACGCCTTTTGAGAAAAAAGTGTGGGGAAATGAGCCACCGAAACTGATGCCTCAGCTTCACCGAGAAGGAATCCATCCGCGCAACCGTGGGGATCATGGGGCTCGATGGTCCAAAACTCAACGTACCATCACCCAAGTCAGTGCAGGCGAGTGATCTGACACTTAGGTCGAGTACTCAACCCGGCTCACCCCCTCAGCAGGTATAAGCGGTAGTGATTCATTCACTATCGACCCTACCCCACTAGAGTCAAGGGGTATTCGGGAGGGTCACCAGTATGATCCTAAAACCTATAACACTCGGTGTCATGTAAATCTCCCAATACCCGAACGAGCTCGATGTACCTTATTTCAGCGGATGTGTGCCCCTTTGTGGAAAACCAGAAAACTAGTTGGCCCATGGCTGTCACCAAATAACAAGCTCCTAAAATCTAGAAAAAGAGTTTTATGACGTGCCCATGCTGGTCAGGCTTTGTCCTGTCACCCCTATCTATTAGGATGTGGACGCTCACTCGTTCTACCCGTTACCAGCTCAAAGAGTAACATGTGCAACTGCCAATAGCTGCTCACGTGTTTGTTATTCACCCACAGTAGTTCCCGACCCATGATGCTGTTATATTGGCCTCAGGGCTCCGAGACAATGACCTCGCTCTTTCCACTAATGAGGCTCACAAAAATTCAAGATCGCGTTACTTAATGGGCCTCAAAGAAAAACGTGAGGCCCTTAGTGTTTGTTTACAAACTACACGCATCGGGTCACCCTAAAAACCAACTGGTATAGTGATGCGCGAGAGATGGCGGTGCAATTACCTTGTCCTCATTACGGTTCTATGACTAGGACTTAATGATGCGCAACCACTAAATACACGTCGGAATACATCGGGAACTGACTTCCCGAGTATAGTGGTGTTATCACCCAAACATGGCGCCTATGGACGTCCTGGAGGCCACGCTTCTGGTTATCGGGTGCCACCACCTGAACATGGCATTGACAACATCTCGAGGGCTACACCTAGGAAACCATTTTTCCTGATATAGGGTGTCCCACTCGAGCCAGGCGCTCATAGTGGCCAAGGGGCTACGTCCGCTGATGTACGGTGTACCGTGGCCCCACTCGATACTTGAAGAAGATTCTCAGGACCCGAGAAATGCTCTTGGTACTCGAACAACAACATACTAGCTCCTCAATACTTAGAAATATCTAGCTGCACTGCTCAAAACCTCGACACCTGATGGAAACACTCACTAGTACTTATAGTACACAGAACTTACAGGGGGTCTACGATGTCTTTAGGGCTAAAGCTACATGCTAGCTTATCATTAAGTCCTATGAGGGCTACTGTTAGATATATATGGGCCAGGGGGACCTACACTGCCCGTATATGTGACCGTCACTAGGCTATTGGCCTAGTAGCCTCCAAGGAGGAGGCCCGCGAGGGCTAACGAGATCAACCAACGTGGAGATCAAGGCAAACCAAGACAAGCGTATCTAGATGATAGCTAGGATTAGTCTATAGCGCATATCATGTAACAAACTAGAAACCAATCTATTAGCGCGATCGCCCTCTCTGTAACCCTATCCCCTCTGCCTATACAAAGGAGGGTAGGGGCCTCGGGCTCGGGATCCATCTTCCAGTATTCCAATCTACTATGTAGCTAGGAGCAACAACCCCTGTAATTGAGCATACGAATACAAGAGTAGCTGCACCACTAGAGTAGGGTTTAGCACACTACTGCGCCCTAAACCAGTATAAATCTCTATGTCTCGTGTGCTACCATCTATTTTTGTCTACGCGATCATGTTGCAAGTTATTGCCGGAGCAAAACAATCCGACACTTGGATCAACATATCATGAGTGGATACATGTGACTCTGACAATTAGAAGAGAGGATGCTAGGCTGAATTTTTTAATTGGCTCCAATTCACCCCCTCTCCCCCTCTGATTGCTTGTTCAGTCCTTGATGTTTTAAAAACATTGTTGATTTTTTTCTCGTTAACTTTAGGATCGGCATGCATGCAGCAATGCGAACTAAGCAAAAGTTCAAGTTCTCGATTTGGCATAGGTGTTTGCATTTTTCTAGATTTATTTAGGATTTAGCGGTATTAGGCGACGTGCATGTCTCAATGTGATGGCTTCATCAATTTTGAAATCTATCGACTTAGTCTTTTGAATGTGCTCCAATGGGTAAGGTTTGCGTGTTTTCATAGGAGGTGAATGTACATGCACATTTGTGGACCAGTGGTGACTGGTTATCACCAGGACTCTCATACACTCGATTTGATTGCTAAGCTATCCATTGACCCTTAGGCTGTCCCTAACTATATACTTTATCTGATGCGGTGTTGCACTACAAGAATCGGATTTGAATTGGTGCCAACCATACCTTACAGCAACAGTTGTTGATTGCTTGCCTTTCAAGCGCTGTCAGTGACCACTTTAGCATCCTTGTTACTTATTTGCTAATGAAGAAGCTTTTTGCTTGGACAAAAATGAAAGTAGTTGTTGCGTCATTTGTCTGCTCTTGCCTGATTTGTCAACAAGCCAAACCAGACCGTGCCCGCCTTCCTAGATTGCTCCAGCCATTACCGGTGCCCGATGCTGCTTGGCAGCTTATTCCTTTGAATTTTGTGGAAGGCTAGCCACTTTCAGGATCTGCTAATTGTATATTTGTGGTCATGGATTCTTTCACCAAGTACGACCACTTCATACCACTCTGTCACCTATTCACTGCAAGTTTCATCACCAAGGTATTTCTATCCTCCATATATTGTTTGCATGGTGCTCCGCTCCGCCTGAGTACCAATTATCACCCTTAGTCTAATGGATAGACCGAGCACTTAAACTAGACAATGGTGATGTCCCTGCGATGCTTCATGAATGCCTGTCCATCGAAATGGGTATAGTGGCTTCCTTTGGCAGCGTATTGGTACAACAATTGCACCATTCTGCTATTGGTCGTAGTCCTTTTGAAGCCCTCTATGGTTACACACCTCATCCCTTTGGTGTGACAGCCTCAGATGCGGTATGTGTGCAAGAGTTGTCTCACTGGATTGATCAGCGTCGGGTCATGGATGAGTTGATCAAGCAACATCTCTCTCATTCCAAGCTCCACATGAAGAAACAAACTGACAAACACTAATCCGAGCGTGTCTTCTAGGTCAGAGACTTCATCTTTCTCAAGCTCCAGCCCTATGTTCAAGCCTCTCTAACAAAAATGAATCAAAAACTTGCTTTCAAGTTTTTCGGCCCTTTTCGTATTTTGGAACATGTTGGGGCGGTCGCATACAAATTGGAGCTTCCTGCAACTACTTCCATCCACCTGGTCTTTCATGTGTTTCAACTGAAGGTCATGGTGCATTATCCTGCTTAGGTGATGCCTACATTGTCGGATGATCTGGCCGGTCCAAGAGTTCCACAACGCTTTCTGCAAAGGCATATTGTTTCTAGAAGTGTTAATACAATTCGTCAGGTCTTGGTGCAGCGGTCTCACTGGTCTCTAGAGCTTATAACCTAGGAGGATCTCGAATACATGAAATTGGTGTTTCCTTATGTGTCTGCTTGGGCAAGCGGTGTCTCAAGGAGGGGAGAATGTGAAGGCTTCTACATCAAAGTTGAAAGCTCCAGTGTTGTCGGACAAGAAACATGAGAGAATCCCTTGGTGTAGCGCTCTTCTTGGCAAGCCCAGTACTAGATGGGTGGAGAGGAGTGGTCTAGCTAAGTGGCCCAACCCAACCGATGGAAGGTTGTGTGCATTTCTTGTGTGCTTATCGCCATCCTATGTGCTGAGCTATATAGGAGAGAGTTCTATAACACCCCGGCTCAGGGCTTAATAGGATTAATAGGATACTCGTACCAACAAGTTGCAACTTCTTTTCTAGAAACCCATCTCTTAAGAACTCTAAGGTTAAGCGTGCTTGGCCTGGAGCGATGGGTGACCGACCGGGAAGTTCTTTCCGGGGGCGCATGAGTGAGGACAAAGTGCGCAAAAAAGACTGGTGTTGGTCTGTGAGGGTAGTCTATGTCCTAGGAAAGCTACTAGATGTAAGCGGGCCTAGCCTCGGAGAGGTGGGACGTTACAGAATGGTATCAGAGCTGACTCTCGCGGTTTCACGAGTGCGTGTGTCGTAGTTGCGCATGGCTGGTGTGGATCCGACGTGGTCACACAGCATGGGACATGCGCTGGCACTGGACACACGGACGTGGCTAAGAGGGGACGTTCCTGGCTTGGGATTGATCGACGAGGACGTCGATCTCTTAAGGTGGTGAGGATGTAACACCCCTGCTCAGGGCTTAATAGGATTAATAGGCTTGGGATTGATCGACGAGGACATCGATCTCTTAAGGTGGTGAGGATGTAACACCCCGGCTCAGGGCTTAATAGGATTAATAGGATACTCGTACCAACAAGTTGCAACTTCTTTTCTAGAAGCCCATCTCTTAAGAACTTCAAGGTTAAGCATGCTTGGCCTGGAGCGATGGGTGACCGACCGGGAAGTTCTTCCTAGGGGCGCATGAGTGAGGACAAAGTGCGCAGAAAAGACTGGTGTTGGTCTATGAGGGCAGTCTATGTCCTAGGAAAGCTACCAGATGTAAGCAGGCCTAGCCTCGGAGAGGTGGGATGTTACAAGTTCCCTCTACAAGAATGGGCATGTAAGAACTGAAGAAGAATTCTATCAATACAATCATGTCCTTGCTACCTTCTTCTCCTCCATCTTCTTCTTCTTCTCTTTTTTTTGCTTCTTCTTCTCCTTGTTTTTCTTCTTCTCCTTCTTCTTCTCCTTATTTTTCTTCTTCTCCTTCTTCTTGTTCTTCTCCTTATTCTTCTCCATCCCCTCCTCCTCCTTCTCAGCCCTCTCCCTCCTACGACGACGTGAGAGGCACTCTTCCTTGTGGCCTCAGCGTGGTAGCCTCAGTGTGATGGCCTCACCATGAGGAGCTAGGGCTCTCTCTCTCGCATGGCAGCGCGATGGCCTATGCGTGGGGAGTGGCAGCATGGGTAGCAGGCTCCCTCGCGCATGGTGGCCTTGGCGCAAGATGGTGGTGTGACATGCTCACCATAGTAGGAGCTGAGCATGGCGTCAGTGAGATGAGCTCGGCACAACGTCGCAACTTCTGGGTTAACATGGCTATAACACCCCAGTGTTAAACATGTATTTTGCACTGGCATTGCATGAGCATATGCATCATCCATTCATTCATGAGCATACGCATATGAATAGCCTTTATTTACTTTATGTTTATCTTCAGGAGATGCTTAATTATACATGTATATGCCTTATGGTCATGCTTGGCCAATGCAAGTGGGCGTTGTTTGGTAACCAAAACAACTTAGACATACTTAGAATGAAAAATGGAACCACGTTTGTATTCATGAGTTGGCCCAAAAATGCTTCTAAGTGATAGTTTCATTAGAATTGTGTTTATTGAGTTGATTGTTTGACCTATTTTGACTAATTACTTAGAGAGCTTGCATGGCAAGGGGACCAAAATAAAAGTTGTAGTTTAGGTCATGTACATCAAACTTTGTTTAAGGGTCAAGAGCTGAACCAGTGCCTAAGTTGGTCAAATAGGGCTTCCAAAATTCAACTTGATGCTGTTTTGAAACTCGAAATTTTTTCTAAGTCATTGGCTGACTTACAGTTTCAAGCTACCCACCTTTGGGGATCTTTAGTTTGAAAAGCATTTGGAATTTGGCCAAACTCCTTTAAGCAAACTTGTAGTGCTCATGTAGCTCTACAATGTGGTGAAAATGGTTTGCCAAAATTCATCACGGATTGGGAGAACTGGTGGCGCAAAAATTGGGCTTTAGACAAACTGAATCAGCCCTTAGCCAATTTGAATCGGCCGGTCATGGTGGCCGTACGCCGACGCCGGCCCACGCTGCCGAGCCGAAAGGGTGAAGACACGACCATCCACTCGCCCATGCGCTCACTCTCGCTCTCGCTCTCGCTCTCTTTCTCGCCCACGCGCAGCTCTAGAGCGGAGCCCAAGCAGCAGCTGCGCCGCCGTCGTGCCTTCACAGGTAGCACCCGCAGCACACACCGCACCATCGCTGGATTTGTCTCGCCCATAGCTCCACTGCATTGCGTACTACACCATTGACCTGATAGCAACGCTCCTCGAGCATAGGTAAAGCCCCTTAGGGCCATAGCCGTGATCGGCATGGCCACAGTGCGTCACCGAGCTTGAGCTCATCGTGGCCAGACCACCCCGTGCATGCACCGCTCTCCCTCTCTACCATTTCATAGTCGCTAGATCTAGTAGATGCTGTAGCTGCTGGTCGTTGGCCAATGCCGACCTCACCGGAGGGGGGACGTGCACCGCACCGCCGTGAACCGGCCGCGCCGCCGCCATGCACGTCATCGTGGCCATGCTTGCCCGATCTCCTTCTTCTCTCGCTTTTTAGTGCTAGGGCACCACCGAGGGAAACACTTGATGCATATAATCTCCTTGTCTAGAAATATATATACCTTGAACCCTGTGCAGGTCCAGGATCGAATATATGCTTAGCCATGCTTAGCTCGGTAGAAGTCAGGTGATTTCCTGTCACCTGCGAGATATAGGTGGATACCAGATCAGGGTTGGCTATATTTGCTATCGTGGAAAAGTACCATGTGATGATGTAAATGGAGGCCGGACGGAGTCTATGTGGTAGGTTGATTCATGTGATTCTGTCTTTGCCGATTAAGGGCCGCATCATTGGAGGCCCTCTTGTCATTTTGAACGCAACCTCTCACTTAGCTGTCCAGATAACTCGTTCCGACCGCGAAGCCGAGTAGGTCAACTCAGGCTAGGCCTCTTTCTGTACGAGTGCGCACACTGGAGGTAGTAAGGATGTGCGGGGAGCCAAATGTGAGCCCAAGGGTAGGCCGAGCCTGATCGTCCTGGCAGCCGGTCAGTCCCTGAGTGTGCGGCGCTGATCGAACCCATGGCATAAGACCTAAGTTGTACCAGAGGTAACCTAAGGCTACCTTGGCGCAGGTATATCTGGGTTTGTGTTAGGATGTCTACCAGCTAGTTACAATCGATTTGAATCGCCATCTCTCCCGGATAGTGAGAAACTTGACTGTGCCCCTTCATCATAGTAACTTAATGGATTGTGATGGTTATGATAAATAGGAAAATATTACACCGGATATGGTTACTATTGTTTGATTTAGCTTAAATCAAGTGATTGCTCTAGTACAGGTGCCAACCTAGATGTGCTCAAGTTTAATAAGTATAACTGGTTGCTAGAATAACTAAACAGATCAAGACATGCATTACTTCAGCTTTTATGCAAAATATTGTCAAGCCAGCTCTACCTTCTATAGCCTTGCATAATCCTTGGTGTCTCTTTATTTTTGGTTTATGATGGGTAAGTCTAGCTGAATACCTTCTCGTACTCAGGGTTTATTTCCCACTTGTTGCAGATGGAACAGTGTATCATGGGTACTGCAAGACCTACTTCTCTCTAGCCGTGGACAAGGAGTGAGGCCACGGGCATGATCCTTCTGTGTTGTCTTACCTATGATGCTTTTGTCGGACTTGATCATGAACTGGCATGTATTTGAAACGTGTGTGTGATGATGTTTTCAAAACTATATTGCTTCTGCTACTGCAGTTGAACTTGGTGTTGTAATATTTATATTTGAACTCTGATGTATGATGAACTATTTGTGAACTTTATGTAACATATAAAATGGATGTTGAATCATGTACGACCTTGGTTTGTATGTTGGATGTTTCGAGGTCCTTCGTGACACTCAATGAACTACCGGGTTTATATGGGCTCAAGTATGACAGCGCGACCACTCCGGTGGTTGACATTGTACTTGTGCTCTTATAAATTGGTCGGTTCTGCTACAGCTGGCATCGGAGCAAGATTTAACATTACTTGTCACATGTGTAATTAAAACAAAGGTTTTTGTTTTACAAAACCAATTTTGGCAACTTGTAGCTATATATATAGGTGTTCAAATCTAAAATTTGAATCCAAAGTGTGCCAGTGATCATTTCCTTTATGCCCAGTTAAGGATTTCAGGTGGCTTAGTAAGTACTAACTTTGGGGGGGTTTATTTTCTTGTAATTTTTATTTCATCGTCCATACGTCGTGTTATTGTATGGGTGCCATTCGTTTGAATGGTAATGTATGGATCGATATACCTCTATGCTCGGGTAAGATGGTGAGTGGCATGATCGCAAGATGTGAGTGTGTGGTCTAATGGGAGAGGTAGTTGTGATACTAAAGTATATATATGTCTTATGTATATACGGAAGAATTTAATTGGGGGATAGTTTTGATACGGCTGTATCTGCATATTTATATGTGTGTATGGACACATTTACATATGGTAGCTTTGGTATGGAAGTATATATATTGGGTATATATATATATATATATGGAAGTATTTAGCTTGCAACTTAGAGACCAGATTTTCATTTCCGCATATACATAATTGTGGGGTTCGGCTGAAATGAAATTCTTCTGTAGGTACACTAACAGCGAAACGTGTAGCCCGACTAGTTACACCTATATTATGAGGGAATGTATGTATGCCACCATGTATGTTGGTAGAACCTCAATGTTTTCCTAAGTTTGTGAGGACGTACGGAACGTGCATGCATCTTGATAACTCATTCATTTGCATTTTTGCATTGTTTATCCCCTAATAAGTTTCTTATCCCATTAAATTAGTCTTATCCAATGTAAGACTTGTTCTCACAAGAGTTGCACCATTTTTGGTACAAATGGAAGCACCAGGATCACCGGCTGGGAACAATACCTTCCTGGGTTTGTTTGGCACCCCCGCTCTTCTTTGGAGGGTGTTGCACTTCGTGGGTACACGGAGCCGCCTCACTACTTTTGGACATAGGAGTACATGGAGGGGCAGCCATGGTACGAGGTGCAGGTGACCATTCCCGCTCGTGCATAGCCACCGCAGTGGTAGGAATGGAGGGTTGAGTCCAAAGGGAAGTCCCCTTGGGAAGGTGCACAAGTGGCAGCTTTTGAGGTTTTGAGCAAGATCTGTCAGCAGCATGGTGATGAGCTCACCGACAGTGCCGCTGGGACCTTTCCTTAGGTGGATCCATTAGTTACCACTTGGGTACAGGCTAGCCACAATGCTTTGGTGCAGGACAGGGATAAGCAGGCATAGAGTTTGAGTTCTGCTATGAGTGCCATGTTTGCTATGATGCAGATGTTTTATGTATTTCTGGACACTCGAGATTTCTGGCAGGAGTCTTATACCATCTGTGTGGACAAGCTCATGAGAGCTGAGGCCACACAGTAGAAGCTAAGAAGGCAGGTGCGAAAGCATAGGAGTACAGCTAGGGAGGCTCTTTGGGACACGGATGACGCTTAGACAACACTAGGGGTCATCCAGGCTCAGATAGTACAGGCAGGCCAGCAGAGGGATGAAGCCAACCATCGCGCAACGACATCAGAGGAAGCCAGGACCAGGACTATGGTGCTAGCTGGTCTTCAGGCGATAGAGTTTGGTCGGAGGGAGGAGGAGTACCTGCATTGACTTTAGTAGGCCCAGGACACCATTGCAGAACTTCAGCATGACGTCCACCGCCTCAACAATATCATTGACCCCATTCCTTCCCAGATGCAGAGGAGGAGGACCCAGATATGTTGATTGAGGATGATGGTTGGGAAGAGGTTGAGGTCGAGCTAGAGGAGGATGTCGAGCCCATGGAAGACAACGATGATGATCCAATGTCCGACATCGATGGCGACCACTCAGACGAGTAGAGTAGCTGTAGTGACTAGCTAGTTACGCTAGATGTTATCTTTTGCGATCTTAAGTAGTGGACATGTAACCTAGGTCTTAATCCAGTTTAGTACGACCTTTGATGTAACCTTGAGACCTAAGATGGCTGATCAGTGGTGATGTAATGACACTAAAAAAGTCCAGTCTAATTAAATTGACAATTTTGGGTTGTTTGTGAACGCGTTGCTGGAGTACCAAGTAATATAATTGGCGATGTTGTGTTGTGGAAATGAATAATTATGCCGCTGTCTTTATTGTATGAATTTATTCTCTCCAGTGAATTCAGTTTGGCGTAAGTATAAAATCCTTCTGCAATTATTGGCATCATCCAATAATAACTTATTGTTGCACTTCTATAGATGACACGCACCCGTGGTCAGGTGTTGATGGGAAGTCAGGATGGTAATAGCAATCCACCACCACCACCGCCACCCTCAGCAATAGTGTTCTTTGCTCTGTTTTTAGGGAACTAGCGTGCTATGGAGGAAATGCTGCACAATATCACGCAAAATACTGCGCGCGGGGGACACCAGCATCAGGGCCTGGAACCTAACCAGTACAGCATGTTCAAGGATTTCTTGGACACGAAGCCACCTATCTTCAAGGAAACAGAGGAACCACTACAAGTTGATGAATGGTTAAACACAATTGAGCAAAAGTTTCACCTCCTGAGGGTCACAGATCAGATGAAGATAGAGTATGCTTCGCACTAGCTACAGGGACCTACAAGGATATGGTGGACCCACTACTTGTCTGCTTTACCTGCCGGTGCTAATGTCAGTTGGGATCAGTTCAAGACAGCCTTTTGGGGACATCACATACCCCTAGGGCTGATGAGGATGAAGGCTGTAGAGTTCATGAAGCTCACTCAGGAAACTAAGACCCTCACTGAATATATGCATGCTTTCAACAATTTGTCAAGGTATGCTCCTGAGTTTGTGAACACTGAGGAGAAGAAGATTGAGAGCTTCAAGCGTGGACTTGGTACCAAGCTGATGAAGACCATGATAAATTTTAGGTGTGCCATCTACAATGAGTTTGTCAGTGATGCTCTTACCCAGGAAAATCAGAACAATTTGCATGCTGTAGCTAAGGGCCGCAAGCGAGCCTTTGAGGTAGGTGCATCAGGTTCATCTTAGCACAAAGCTCCTGTGCCAACAAGACCTCAGTTTCATCCACCTAGGCCCAAGTTTAGGACGCCATAGAAGAAGACATAGCTCAATTAGCAATAGAAAGTGTATCGCAAGGCCTTCTCTATTGCTCAACCCAAGGGAAATGTAGGACAGGGAAGCTCAGGAGGGCCAAGGAACCACTAGTCATGCTTCAACTACAATCAGGTTGGTCACTAGTCAAGAGAGTGCCCCTATCCTAAGAAAGGAAACAATCAGAACCAGGGCAATCAGAGGCAGGAAAATGCTAAGACACGCCTAGGGCATGTCCATTACACCGCTGTGGAAGAAATTCCTGCTAGAGAGGTTGTTACTGCTAGTATGTTTCTTGTGAACCAACACCCTGCAATTATTTTGTTTGATTCTAGACCTTCGCATTCATTCATGAGTCAGGCATTTGCATCTAAGCATGATTAGAAGATAATTGTTGTAGACAAAGGGGGTTATTGCATAAGTTTAGCTAGGGCTAGTATCTCTACCAACTAGATAGTCAGAGATGTGCTCATCTCCATAAAGGAGAGGGAGTATACTATGGATCTCATAGTGTTGCTAGGATTAGGAATAGATGTGATATTGGGTATGAACTGGATGAGTGGTCACGGTGTTCTTATTGACACTTCAACTAGGACCATTATTTTGAGGGAACCAAAGAGGGATGGTGCTTTTCTAGTGCCACTTCCTAGGAGTTTTGACTTTCAAAACTTATCTTGTGCTATCCAGACCATGAGTCTCTTTGATATTCTAGTGGTATGTGAGTTTCTAGATGTATTTCTAGATGAGTTACCTGGTTTGCCACCGGATAGAGACGTGAAGTTTAAAATTGAGCTACTGCCTGGTATGACACCTATCTTTAGAAGACCTTATAGGATGCCACCAAATGAGCTAGCCGAACTCAAGATTCAATTACAAGAGCTTTTAGAAAAAGGACTTATTCAACCTAGTTCTTCCCCATGGGGTTGTCCGGCTTTGTTTGTAAAGAAAAAGGATAAGTCATTACGGATGTGTGTGGATTATAGGCCACTCAATGCCATGACGATTAAGAACAAGTACCCTTTACCACGTATCGATATCTTGATCGATCAGTTGGCAAGGGCAAAGGTATTCTCCAAGATTGACTTAAGATCAGGCTACTATCAGATTAAAATTAGGCCGGAGGATATACCTAAAATAGCTTTCTCAACCGGATACGGCTTGTATGAGTATCTTGTCATGTCTTTTGGTCTGACAAATGCTCTTGCATACTTCATGTATTTAATGAATTCGGTATTCATGCCTAAACTTGATAAGTTTGTGGTGGTGTTTATTGATGACATCCTAGTTTACTCTGAAAACAAGGAAGATCATGCCGAGCATCTAAGGATTGTCCTAACCAGACTGAAAGAACATAAGTTGTATGCCAAGTTTAACAAATGTGAATTTTGGTTACAGAAAGTGCCTTTTCTTGGTCATGTGTTGTCAGAGGATGGAATCTCAGTAGATCCAAGTAAGGTACAAGAAGTCTTGGATTGGAAGGCCTAACCTCAGTTACTGAAGTTTGGAGTTTTCTTGGTTTAGTAGGTTACTATCGTCGTTTTATCCTAGATTTTTCCAAGATAGCTAAGCCAATGATGAGATTACTATAGAAGGATGAAAAATTTGTTTAATACTCCAGAGTGTGAAGCTGCTTTTCACACTCTACAGACTTTGCTAACCACCACTCCTATTTTAGCACATCCCGACATCGAGAAACCTTTTGATGTGTTTTGTGATGCGTCTGGTATAGGCTTGGGATGTGTCCTTATGCTGGAAGGCCGAGTCATTGCTTGTGCCTCATGTCAACTAAGGAAGCATGAAGTCAATTATCCGACCCATGACTTGAAGTTAGTAGTAGTTGTTAATGCACTGAAGATCTAGAGGCACTATTTGCTTGGGAATGTGTGCCATATCTATACAGATCACAAGAGTCTCAAATATATCTTCACTCAACCTGAGTTAAACATGATATAGAGAAGATGGTTATAGTTGATCAAGGATTATAATTTAGCAGTGCATTATCATCCTAGCAAGGCGAATGTGGTTGTAGATGCCTTAAGCCGCAAAGCTCATTGTAATTCCTTGGGAGCACTATTGGAGGATGGATTTAATCTATTGCATCCTACTGTGTTACACAATATCACTGCCAGTTGCTTACTTGAGAGCAAGATCATCAAAATTCAGAAGACCGATGTGGGTGTGTTTCACATCAAGAGAAAGATGATGAAAAAAGACACCAAGCATTTTAGACTAGATGAGAGGGGTGTGCTATGGTTTAAGGATCGACTTGTAGTGCCAAAGGATCGAGAACTTAGAAACCAACTTCTAGATGAAGCTCAATCTTCCAAACTGTCTATCCATCCTGGTAGCAGCAAAATCTATCAAGACTTGAAAACACATTTTTGGTGGACAAAGATGAAGAAAGAAATCACAGCCTATGTTGCTAGGTGTGATACCTATAGCAGAGTCAAGGCAGATCACTTGAAACCTGCTGGACTACTTCAACCTTTGTCTATTCCAGGTTGGAAGTGGGAGAAAATAAGCTTGGATTTTATCATTGGACTTTCGCCCACTCAGAAAGGTTTTGACTCCATATGGGTATTTGTGGACCGTTTGATAAAGTCTGCACATTTCATTCTGGTTAGCACCCATTACCGACCACATCAATATGCAGAGTTGTACGTCACCCATATAGTACATTTACATGGTGTACCGACAACCATCATGTCAGATAGGGGATCTCAATTTATTGCTCATTTTTGGGAGCACTTGCACAAGGAGTTAGGCACCAACTTAGTCCGAAGTTCTGCCTATCACCCTCAAACATCTGGACAAACTAAGAGAGTGAATCAAATACTAGAAGACATGTTGAGAGCATGTGTAATCTCTTCGAATGGTTCATGGGAAAAGTGGCTACCTCTAGCTGAGTTTTCCCATAACAACAGTTACCAGGGGAGTATTAAGATGGCTCCTTTTGAAGCTTTGTATGGTCGGAAATGTAGAACTCCCTTGAACTGGGTTAAACCTGCAGAGAGGAGGTATTATGGAATTGATTTTGTCAAGGAGGCTGAAGAGCATGTTTGTATTATCCAACAACACATTGAAGCCACTCAATCTAGGAAAAAGAGTTATGCTGACAAAAGAAGAAGACTAATTGAGTATGAGGTAGGCAACTATGTATACCCAAAGGTATCACCTATGAAGGGAGTGCAACGGTTTGGTGTAAAAAGAAAACTTGCACCCAGATATGTAGGTCCATACAAAATCATTGAGCAAAGTGGAAGAGTAGCATACAAACTGCAGTTACCTCCAGAGATGAGCGCTATTTTCAACGTCTTTCATGTTTCTCAATTGAGGAGATGCTTGCGTGTTCCTGAAGAAAGAGTCAAAACAACATATATCAAGGTAGAATCAGACCTAGCTTATGAAGAGAAGCTAGTATAGTTATTAGATAGTAACAAAAGGGTAACTCAGAACCGAGTGATTAAGTTCCACAAAGTAATGTGGAGTAATCACAGTAAATGGGACGCAACCTAGGAAAGAGAGGATTATCTACGTAAAGTTTACCCCACATTCTATGAAAAATGGTAGGTCACCCAATCTCATGGCGAGATTCCTATAAGGCGGAGGGGCTGTAACACCCCAGTGTTAAGCTTGCATTTTGCACTGGCATTGCATGAGCAAAAGCATCATCCATTCATTCATGGGCATAAGCATATGAATAGCCTTTATTTACTTTATGTTTATCTTTAGGAGATGCTTAATTATACATGTATATGCCTTATGGTCATGCTTGGCCAATGCAAGTGGGTGTTGTTTGGTAACCAAAACAACTTAGACATACTTAGAATGAAAAATGGAACCAAGTTTGTATTCATGAGTTGGCCCAAAAATGCTTCTAAGTGATAGTTTCACTAGAATTGTCTTTATTGAGTTGATTGTTTGACCTATTTTGACTAATTACTTAGAGAGCTTGCATGGCAAGGGGACCACAATAAAAGTTGTAGTTTAGGTCATGTACATCAAACTTTGTTTAAGGGTCAAGAGCTGAACCAGTGCCTAAGTTGGTCAAATAGGGCTTCCAAAATTCAACTTGATGCTGTTTTGAAACTCGAACTTTTTTCTAAGTCATTGGCTGACTTACAGTTTCAAGGTACCCACCTTTGGGGATCTTTAGTTTGAAAACCATTTGGAATTTGGCCAAACTCCTTTAAGCAAACTTGTAGTGCTCATGTAGCTCTTACAAAGTGGTGAAAATGGTTTGCCAAAATTCATCACAGATTGGGAGAACTGGTGGTGCAAAAATTGGGCTTTAGACGAACTGAATCGGCCCTTAGCCGATTTGAATCGGCCAGTCGTGGCGGCCGTACGCCGGCGCCGGCCCACGCTGCTGAGCCGAAAGGGCGAGGACACGACCATCCACTCGACCACGCTCTCACTCTCGCTCTCGCTCTCTTTCTCGCCCGTGCGTAGCTCTAGAGCGGAGCCCAAGCAGCAGCCACGCCGTCGCCATGCCTTCGCTAGTAGCGCCCGCAACACACACTGCACCGCCGCTAGATTCATCTCACCCATAGCTCCACCGCTTTGCGTGTTACACCGTTGACCCGATAGCAATGCTCCTCGAGCATAGGTAAAGCCCCTTAGGGCCATAGCCACGATCGGCATGGTCGTAGTGCGTCGTCGAGCTTGAGCTCGTCGTGGCCAGACCACCCCGTGCATGCACTGCTCTCCCTCTCTACCATTTCATAGTCGCTAGATCTAGTAGATGCTGTAGCCACGGGTCGTTGGCTAATGCTGGCCTCGTCGGAGGGGGGACGTGCACCGCACCACCGTGAACCGGCCACGCCGCCGCCATGCACGTCACTGTGGCCATGCTTGCCCGATCTCCTTCTCTCGCTTTTTAGTGCTAGGGCACCACCGAGGGATAGTGAAGCTCATGGGGAAGATGGATGCATGATACCATCGCCCGGCTCTCTAGAACACCGTAGCACCGCCGTCACGCTTGCGTCGCCGTGCCGCCATGCATGCGGTTGTGCCTCATCGGCGACTCCTAGAGCCCTAATCCTAACCCTAGATCTCCGTTAGCTGAGCTCGTCAGAGGTCGCCGTGGTCGAGATGGCCGGAGCACCACCGCATGCCATTGCCGCCATGCTTAGCCACCGGTAGAGCTTTGACCAAGTAGTTCGCTGGGTGCGAGATGATGAGGGGAAGCCAACGGTGGTGGTCGTGTCGCTGGAGACCTCGCTGTCGGCGAGCTACGGCCGGTCAAAGCGTGCCCCTGCTTCTATGCCTATGATAGGTTGGGCCGAGTTGACTTTGGGTCCCAGCAGTCAGCTCCACTGGGTGCATTGCACTGGGTGCGCGTAGCATTTAACTGATTTTGATATTTTCTTTAAATGTTTTCTAGATTTTGATGCAAACTTGTAAAATTCATAACTAATTCTAGGAGTGTCTAAATTGAGTGAACCAAATTGTGTTAGTTTCATCTTGATGAGTACTATGTTTTAAAAATATGAAACTTGATATGTGCTACGGTTTGGCACCTTGTTTAAATTATCTTGTTTATTCCTATTAATCTTGAAAATGCATAACTTGTGTTTGGGAGATGCTAAAAATGTTATTCCAATTTTGCTAGTCTTGTTTTGACATGCTAGAGCTAAGAAAAATGTGAAACCTACAGTTGGCATGCTTGGAATATGATTTCTTATTTTGGCTTAATTAAATGCTAATTCTTGTGAAATTATTTATGGTAGATTTATGTAACTTATGAGCTTGAAACAATTTCTATAGTGTTATGGTATTATGAGGAATGTAAGAAAAATAGTAAATCTATTGCTCGACACTTTTCACTATGCTAATAATATTTAAGTGGTAATACACCATGTAACTTGTCATATTTGTAGAGGTTGTTGTACTTGTCTAAATGGCATGAAATTTTAACAGCAGACTTTTGCGAGTATGTGTAGGCTGCTGTATTTTTCTAGAATTTATTGAGCATTGAAAGTAGCAGTTCCAATTTTCATCTAAATTAAATAAATTAATATAAGCGTATATAAAATTGGTTTGGGTCCAACCATTATACTTTTTAACATGTTGGGAATATATATAACCTGATGGTGCAATTGGTTGTGCCTAGTTTCAATTTGTTGTATGCACTTAGTTATTTATTGCTCTATAATTCACTTGAATCTAGTTTTATTGTCTTGGTTGCTTTGTATAGACTTGATGCTTGTTGTTTAGATGCCTAGGCTAACTAAAATAAGTTGTTAGTTGTAGGTTTTAGGTCTCTTACTGATGATGAACAACTTTACCTTAGGTTGTCAGCAGCATGGTGATGAGCTCACCTGTAGTGCCGCTGGGACCTTTCCTTAGGTGGATCCATTAGTTACAACTTGGGTACAGGCTAGCCACCATGCTTTGGTGCGGGACACAGATAAGCAGGCATAGAGTTTGAGTTCTGCTATGAGTGCCATGTTTGCTGTGATGTAGATGTTTTATGTATGACTGGACACTCGAGATTTCTGGCAGGAGTCTTATACCATCTGTGTGGACAAGCTCATGAGAGCTGAGGTCGCACAGCAGAAGCTGAGAAGGCAGGTGCGAAAGCATAGGAGGACAGCTAGGGAGGCTCTTTGGGACACGGATGACGCTTAGACAACACTAGGGGCCATCCAGGCTCAGATAGTACAGGCAGGCCAGCAGAGGAATGAAGCCAACCATTGCGCAACGGCGTTAGAGGAAGCCAGGACCAGGACTATGGTGCTAGCTGGTCTTTAGGCGATAGAGTTTGGTCGAAGGGAGGAGGAGTACCTACATTGACTTTAGTAGGCCCAGGACACCATTGCAGAACTTCAGCATGACGTCCACCGCCTCAACAATATCATTGACCCCATTCCTTCCCAGATGCAGAGGAAGAGGACCCAGATATGTTGATTGAGGATGATGGTTGGGAAGAGGTTGAGGTCGAGCTAGAGGAGGATGTTAAGCCCATGGAAGACAACGATGATGATCCAATGTCCGACATCGATGGCGACCACTCAGACGAGTAGAGTAGCTGTAGTGACTAGCTAGTTACGCTAGATGTTATCTTTTGCGATCTTAAGTAGTGGACATGTAACCTAGGTCTTAATCCAGTTTAGTACGACCTTTGATGTAACCTTGAGACCTAAGATGGCTGATCAGTGGTGATGTAATGACACTAAAAAAGTCCAGTCTAATTAAATTGGCAATTTTGGGTTGTTTGTGAACGCGTTGCTGGAGTACCAAGTAATATAATTGGCGATGTTGTGTTGTGGAAATGAATAATTATGCCGCTGTCTTTATTGTATGAATTTATTCTCTCCAGTGAATTCAGTTTGGCGTAAGTATAAAATCCTTCTGCAATTATTGGCATCATCCAATAATAACTTATTGTTGCACTTCTATAGATGACACGCACCCGTGGTCAGGGGTTGACGAGAAGTCAGGATGGTAACAGCAATCCACCACCACCACCGCCACCCTCAGCAACAGAGTTCTTTGCTCTGTTTTTAGGGAACTAGCGCGCTATGGAGGAAATGCTGCACAATATCACGCAGAATACTGCGCGCGGGGGACACCAGCATCAGGGCCCGGAACCTAACCAGTACAGCATGTTCAAGGATTTCTTGGACACGAAGCCACCTATCTTCAAGGAAACAGAGGAACCACTACAAGTTGATGAATGGTTAAACACAATTGAGCAAAAGTTTCACCTCCTGAGGGTCACAGATTAGATGAAGGCAGAGTATGCTTTGCACTAGCTACAGGGACCTACAAGGATATGGTGGACCCACTACTTGTCTGCTTTACCTACCGATGCTAATGTCAGTTGGGATCAGTTCAAGACAGCCTTTAGGGGACATCACATACCCCTAGGGCTGATGAGGATGAAGGCTGTAGAGTTCATGAAGCTCACTCAGGGAACTAAGACCCTCACTAAATATATGCATGCTTTCAACAATTTGTCAAGGTATGCTCCTGAGTTTGTGAACACTGAGGAGAAGAAGATTGAGAGCTTCAAGCGTGGACTTGGTACCAAGCTGATGAAGACCATGATAAATTTTAGATGTGCCATCTACAATGAGTTTGTCAGTGATGCTCTTACCCAGGAAAATCAGAACAATTTGCATGCTGTAGCTAAGGGCCGCAAGCGAGCATTTGAGGGGAAGCCAACGGTGGTGGTCGTGTCGCCGGAGACCTCGCCGTTGGCGAGCTACGGCCGGTCAAAGCGTGCCCATGCTTCTATGCCTGTGATAGGTTGGGCCGAGTTGACTTTGGGTCCCAGCAGTCAGCTCCACTGGGTGCATTGCACTGGGTGCGCGTAGCATTTAACTGATTTTGATATTTTCTTTAAATGTTTTCTTGATTTTGATGCAAACTTGTAAAATTCATAACAAATTCTAGGAGTGTCTAAATTGAGTGAACCAAATTGTGTTAGTTTCATCTTGATGAGTACTATGTTTTAAAAATATGAAACTTGGTATGTGCTACGGTTTGGCACCTTGTTTAAATTATCTTGTTTATTCCTATTAATCTTGAAAATGCATAACTTGTGTTTGGGAGATGCTAAAAATGTTATTCCAATTTTGCTAGTCTTGTTTTGACATGCTAGAGCTAAGAAAAATGTGAAACCTACAGTTGGCATGCTTGGAATATGATTTCTTATTTTGGCTTAATTAAATGCTAATTCTTGTGAAATTATTTGTGGTAGATTTATGTAACTTATGAGCTTGAAACAATTTCTATAGTGTTCTGGTATTCTGAGGAATGTAAGAAAAATAGTAAATCTATTGCTCGACACTTTTCACTATGCTAATAATATTTAAGTGGTAATACACCATGTAACTTGTCATATTTGTAGAGGTTGTTGTACTTGTCTAAATGGCATGAAATTTTAACAGCAGACTTTTGCGAGTATGTGTAGGCTGCTGTATTTTTCTAGAATTTATTGAGCATTGAAAGTAGCAGTTCCAATTTTCATCTAAATTAAATAAATTAATATAGGCTTATATAAAATTGGTTTGGGTCCAACCATTATTCTTTTTAACATGTTGGGAATATATATAACCTGATGGTGCAATTGGTTGTGCCTAGTTTCAATTTGTTGTATGCACTTAGTTATTTATTGCTCTATAATTCACTTGAATCTAGTTTTATTGGCTTGGTTGCTTTGTATAGACTTGATGCTTGTTGTTTAGATGCCTAGGCTAACTAAAATAAGTTGTTAGTTGTAGGTTTTAGGTATCTTACTGATGATGAACAACTTTACCTTAGGTTGCTAGAAGTGGTGAGTGTATGTTTCTTGTACTAGAGAAGAGATATGTGCCTACTCAGTAACATTTAATTAATCATAGTATTACCTTGTTATCATGTTGGTTAAGAATGTATATATATATATATATGCATTGCACCATATCATTCATATCATTCCTTGTGCATTCCCTGTATTTATCTATATCTTAATGCATATAGGATCACCGGAGGGGATAACACTTCTGGAGTTCGAGGCCGTGGGAGAAGAGGACCAGTAGGAGACCCAGCAGTAGGAAGTTCCAGAAGGTGAAGAACAGGTCTAGGAAGAACTGCCTGAGTGCCCAGACCATAAGCCCTCAGCCTACTTGAAAGGCAAGCCCCAAAGCATTGTAAGCCTCCTATGTTTTATAAAAACTCACTTGAGTTCTTTATGTTTGATGCATTAAGTTGTAGGAGTTGTTTGGAAACACTTGATGCATATAATCTCCTTGTCTAGAAATATATATACCTTGAACCTTGTGTAGGTCCAGGGTCGAATATATGCTTAGCCATGCTTAGCTCGGTAGAAGTCAGGTGATTTCCTGTCACCTGCGAGATATAGGTGGATACCAGATCACGGTTGGCTATATTTGCTATCATGGAAAAGAACCATGTGATGATGTAAATGAAGGCTGGACGGAGTCTACGTGGTAGGTTGATTCATGTGATTCCGTCTATGCCAATTAAGTACCACATCGTTGGAGGCCCTCTTGTCATTTTGAACGCAACCTCTCACTTAGCTGGCCAGATAACTCGTTCCAACCACGAAGCTGAGTAGTAAGGATGTGTGGGGAGCCGGATGTGAGCCCAAGGGTAGGCCGAGCCTGATCGTCCTGGTAGCCAGTCAGTCCCTGAGTGTGTGGCGCTGATCGAACCCGCGGCATACGACCTAAGTTGTACCATAGGTGACCTAAGGCTACCTTGGCGTAGATATATCTGGGTTTGTGTTAGGATGTCTGCCAGCTAGTTACAATCGATTTGAATCATCATCTCTCCCAGATAGTGAGAAACTTGACTGTGCCCCTTCATCGTAGTAACTTAATGGACTGTGATGGTTATGATAAATAGGAAAATATTACACCGGATATGGTTACTATTGTTTGATTTAGCTTAAATCAAGTGATTGCTCTAGTACAGGTGCCAACCTAGACGTGCTCAAGTTTAATAAGTATAACCGGTTGCTAGAATAACTAAATAGATCAAGACATGTATTACTTCAGCTTTTATGCAAAATATTATCAAGCCAGCTCTACCTTCTATAGCCTTGCATAATCCTTGGTGTCTCTTTATTTTTGGTTTATGACGGGTAAGTCTAGCTGAATACCTTCTCGTACTCAGGGTTTATTTCCCACTTGTTGCAGATGGTACAGTGTATCATGGGTACTGCAAGACCTGCTTCTCTCCAGCCATGGACAAGGAGTGAGGCCACGGGCATGATCCTTCTGTGTTGTCTTACCTATGATGCTTTTGTCGGACTTGATCATGAACTGGCATGTATTTGAAACGTGTGTGTGATGATGTTTTCAAAACTATATTGCTTCTGCTACTGCAGTTGAACTTGGTGTTGTAATATTTATATTTGAACTCTGATGTATGATGAACTATTTGTGAAATTTATGTAACATATGACATGGATGTTGAATCATGTACGATCTTGGTTTGTATGTTGGATGTTTCGAGGTCCTTCGTGACACTCGACGGACTACCGGGTTTATATGGGCTCAAGTATGATAGCGCGACCACTCTGGTGGTTGATATTGTACTTGTGCTCTTATAAATTGGTCGGTTCTGCTACAGCTGGCATCGGAGCAAGATTTAACATTACTTGTCACATGTGTAATTAAAACAAAGGTTTTTGTTTTACAAAATCAATTTTGGCAACTTGTAGCTATATATATAGGTGTTCAAATCTAAAATTTGAATCTAAAGTGTGCCAGTGATCATTTCCTTTATGCCCAGTTAAGGATTTCAGGTGGCTTAGTAAGTACTAACTTTGGGGGGGTTTATTTTCTTGTAATTTTTATTTCGTCGTCCATACGTCGTGTTATTGTATGGGTGCCATTCGTTTGAATGGTAATGTATGGATCGATATACCTCTATGCTCGGGTAAGATGGTGAGTGGCATGATCGCAAGATGTGAGTGTGTGGTCTAAGGGGAGAGGTAGTTGTGATACTAAAGTATATATATGTCTTATGTATATACGGAAGAATTTAATTGGGGGATAGTTTTGATACGGCTGTATTTGCATATTTATATGTGTGTATAGACACATTTACATATGGGTAGCTTTGGTATGGAAGTATATATATTGGGTATATATATATATATATATATATGGAAGTATTTAGCTTGCAACTTAGAGACCATATTTTCATTTCCGCATATACATAATTGTGGGGTTCGGCTGAAATGAAATTCTTCTGCAGGTACACTAACAGCGAAACGTGTAGCCCGACTAGTTACACCTATATTATGAGGGAACGTATGTATGCCACCATATATGTTGGTAGAACCTCAATGTTTTCCTAAGTTTGTGAGGACGTACGGAACGTGCATGCATCTTGATAACCCATTCATTTGCATTTTTGCATTGTTTATCCCCTAATAAGTTTCTTATCCCATTAAATAAGTCTTATCCAATGTAAGACTTGTTCTCACAAGAGTTGCACCATTTTTGGTACAAATGGCAGCACCAGGATCATCGGCTGGGAACAATACCTTCCTGGGTTTGTTTGGCACCCCCGCTCTGCTTTGGCGGGTGTTGCACTTCGTGGGGTACATGGAGCCGCCTCACTACTTTTGGACATAGGAGTACATGGAGGGGCAGCCATGGTACGAGGTGCAGGTGACCATTCCCGCTCGTGCATAGCCACCGCAGTGGCAGGAATGGAGGGTTGAGTCCAAAGGGAAGTCCCCTTGGGAAGGTGCACAAGTGGTAGCTTTTGAGGTTTTGAGCAAGATCTGTCAGCAGCATGGTGATGAGCTCACCGGTAGTGCCGCTGGGACCTTTCCTTAGGTTGATCCATTAGTTACAACTTGGGTACAGGCTAGCCACAATGCTTTGGTGTGGGACACAGATAAGTGGGCATAGAGTTTGAGTTCTGCTATGAGTGCCATGTTTGCTGTGATGTAGATGTTTTATGTATGACTGGACACTCGAGATTTCTGGCAGGAGTCTTATACCATCTGTGTGGACAAGCTCATGAGAGTTGAGGTCGCACAGCAGAAGCTGAGAAGGCAGGTGCGAAAGCATAGGAGGACAGCTAGGGAGGCTCTTTGGGACACGGATGACGCTTAGACAACACTAGGGGCCATCCAGGCTCAGATAGTACAGGCCTCTAGGGGTGGGCTCCACCTTGCTCGACCCTGAGGCTGGGGGATCCATCTCGCCTGATGAAGACCCATACTGCCGCCAATCACTCTAGATCCAAGCGACTAGGCCTAGGTCAAAGCTCTAACACCAGGGAGGTGACCGACATGCCTCGATATAACCCGTGGCCGTGACGGGCCATACCTGGGGATTCACATTAGGAACAGCGTCGAGCGTACCGGTGATATTCTACCTAACCCTTGTACGAGTACTGATAGGCGCGTCAGTTCACCATGATGTCTGCCAGGATGGAGTGGAGCACCATGACTGGGAGATGATGCCTGCGCATGGCACCAATGACGGATAGGGCCACGATGTGGAGCTATCTCTGTTGATGTCAACAGGGTTAGCGGGACCCGCGTGAAGGAAAAGGACCCTGCGATCTTGGAGGACTTCTTCTCCTTGTCATTCTCCTCTTTTCCCTCCACTATAACTTGTGCTTTCCCTTGGCCAATAAAAGGGAAAGCAGGGCATCCCGTAAGGGGCATTGCAACACATTGCATCGATTTGGACTAGAACCCATCGAACCCTGAACCAATCAAAACACACAAGCACACAGTCGGGAAGCGACCAAGCCCCCAGCACCCATTCTCTACTCTCATCAGAGACTTGGGACCCATCCCTCTCATGACCATTTGTAAACCCTACTACAAACTTTCAATACTAGTAACACGAGCAGCAGTAACGAACTGGACATAGGGATATTCTGCCCAAACCAGTATAAATCTCGTATCCTCTTAGCACACCATCCGAGCTAGACGCACAATATTAGAAATTTACTAGTCGGTGGCAACTCAGAACACCGACAGTTGGCATGCTAGGTAGGGGCCTTTAGCGCGTCTCAACATCCACATCAGGCCTCGGATGGCTAGTCATAACCTCAACTGGGTCTTGGGCACGCATGTGCACTTCGGGGACCTAGACTTCATTGTCACGATGGAGGGAGAGTTGGCGATGGCTCCCGCCGCCGTCCGACCTCTCCACTCCACCGGCCTAGACATGATCGTCAAGGCACTTGAGGAGCTGCAGCTGCACGCACCGGAGGCCCGCGCCCTCAGAAGCGACTAGCTCCTCGACTTTGACTACGGGAGGTTAGAGCGCCAGCTCGGTGCCTTCGTGGGACCCCGACTGTCCTGGGAGGACCTACGCCACCTCACCTTCTCATTCGCCAATGTCATGGCATAGCTTGCCGGAAGGGAGCCGCTCTCTCTAGAATACCCCATCCGGAGCGCCCCGACAGCGCTCCCGTTTGGTCTCCGCAACGCTGCAGAGACCATTGGCCACCTTGTGGTGCAATGCGCGCCTCCTTTCCCCGCAAATGACGAGTTCATAGGGATGACTGAATATGTCACGGAGTCTTTCCATGACCTCCTCGCGGAAGAAATGGAGTCGCCCTCTGCCTCTAACTCCAGCAAGGGGAGCCATCACCCCTCTTGTGAATGTTTTATGGTAGGTACCCCTGAGGGACACATCGAAAGCATCCATGAGGAGGAGGCTACCCCTACAAACAACCTTGACTACACTCGGTAGACTCACCTGCCGGCCCAAGCACTCCAGACGATCCCCATCATGTGGCCCTTCGTGGTCTAGGGGCTCGATCTGGTCGGACCTCTCCAAAGAGCGCTCGGGGGCTATACCCACTTGCTTGTCACCGTAGACAAGTTTACAAAGTGGATAGAGGCCCGACTGATCTCTACGATCAAGTCCGAGCAAGCCGTGCTATTCTTCCTTGATATCATCCATCGCTTTGGAGTCCCGAACTCCATTATCATGGACAATGACACGTAGTTCACCGGGAAGAAATTCCTCCAATTCTACGATGAATATCACATTCGTGTTGATTGGATCGCCATAGCGCACCCCCGCATGAATGGGCATGTCGAGCGTGGAAACGGCATGGTCCTATAGGGCCTCAAGCCTAGAATCTTCAACTGATTGAACAAGTTTGGCAGACGATGGGTCGCAGAGCTTCCCACGGTGCTCTAGAGCCTGAGGACGACCCCTAGCCGGGCCACCAGCTACACACCATTCTTCAAGGTCTATGGTTCCGAGGCTATCCTCCCGACCAACCTTGACTATGGAGCGCCAAGGGTCCGGGCCTACGACGAACAGGGAGCCGAGGCATCACTTGAGGACGCCATGGACCAGCTGGATGAAGCGCGTGACATTGCCCTCCTCCGCTCGGCCAAGTACCAGCAAGCGTTACACCGGTACCACAACCCTCGAGTGTAGGGTTGGGCCTTCAACATCGGAGACCTAGTCCTCCGCCTCATCCAGAGCAGCAAGGACCGCCATAATCTCTCTCCACCGTGGGAGGGACCGTACATCATCGTAGAGGTGCTCCGACCAGGCGCCTACAAGCTCAAGACCATCGACGGCGGAGTCTTCATCAATGCCTAGAACATCAAGCATCTATGTCGCTTTTACCCTTAATAAACACACACTTTCTCTTATTAGTTTCACTATCTAACTCCCTGACCTTTAGTGACACCCGACCCTAGCAACGGTGGGGGTTCGGGCCTCACTTGGGGGCTAATAAGAGCGTACCTATCCGGTAGACATTCTCTATGGCCGACCCTCTCTCATGTTAAGGCCCAGAAGTGAGGTTTGTGGAAACAAACATTGAGTAAAACTGGTCGAACTGCGAGAGACCTATGCCTCAGTGGCTACGGCGCCTTTGCTCACCAGTGTGATCAGAGTTTTTTTCCACACCCTGGGCTTTTTTGGCCTTAGTCATGAGAAGTGTCGGTGCACGTCTAAGAGTTTATCCACCTAGCCTACTTTCTCTGTGCCTGACCCCCTATCACATTAAGACCTAGGTGCTAGTGTTGCGGGAACAAACTCTGAGTATAACTAGTCAAACTATGAGAAACCAACGCCCCAGCGGCTACAACGCCTTTGCTCACCAGCGTGATTAGAATTTGTTCACCTGCCCCCTGAGCTTTATGACCTTAATGATGGAAAGGGTCAGAATGCACTAACCTTTTTATACAAAAAGGGGAGAAGGGCTAAAAAATTGTTTGGCTATAACAAAATTTAAGAGCTTGTCCATTTATTACAAGTTCATCGTCTGGCTTATCTACCTAACTAAATTCTTGCGCGGGATGTTCTCATCCTCTATCTCTGTAGGTAAGTCCTATCCTAGCAGGGCAATACAAGTGACTGGATGGCTTAGCCGCTACCAAGGGATGGGTAGGGAGCAGCAGGATGCCCCACGCGGGTTATGCCGACCCTATTATGAACGACGGACCTGGATTCCGCTCGAACATATCTGATAAGAGCTCCCTGAACCCATCACTCGTGCCATCGAGGTAAGTCCTATGTCAGTGGGCCACCCAAGTCAATCAAACGATTTGGGCCACTACCGAGAGACGGGTCACCCTTACTTTATGTGCATTAATTTCGCTATCCAGCCCCCAACCCCAGCAACAACAAGGGGTCAGGTCTCGCTCGGGGGCTGGTAAGAGTGTCTATTCGGTAGACATTGTCGATGCCTGACCCCTTTCTCATGCTAAAACCTAGAGGCAAGGTGTGCAGAAATAAACTCTGAGTAAAACTGGTTGGACCTTTAGAAACCTATGCCCCAGCAGCTATGGTGTTTCTGCTCACCAGCATGATCAAAGTTTTTGTCCCCGTACCCTGAGCTTTAGCCTTCACCTTCCTTGGAAGGATTTGGAGGGACCCACCAGTGGAATCTCCATCGAGGAGAGGCCGACAGGTC
This sequence comes from Miscanthus lutarioriparius, assembly GCA_904845875.1. Lineage (NCBI taxonomy): Eukaryota > Viridiplantae > Streptophyta > Magnoliopsida > Poales > Poaceae > Miscanthus > Miscanthus lutarioriparius. The sequence continues at coordinate 91,268,377 of CAJGYO010000006.1, forward strand.
ACCTAGGTCGATCGGACGGCTCAAGCCACTATCGAGAGATAGGTATATAGAAGTGGGATGCCCCATGCGGGTTACGCTGGCTCCATCATGAACGTTGGACCTAGACCCCACACGGACATATCCAGTAAGAGCTCCCCGAACCTGTCACTCGAGCCATCGAGGTAACTTTACTTTCCCCCACTTTTCTTTTCCATTGCATGATCATTCATTCATCCATTCTCATGCATGCATTCATACATTCATTCATTCATCCATTCATTCATACATTCATCCCATACATCCAAGCATTACATTTGCAATTGCTGCATCACAACACTTCGCATCGTGTCACGAAGCAGTAGTCATCTCATTCGATATGAGCGGCGACCAACCGAGGTTCGAAGGCCAGCCTATGAAGGGCTCGAGGCCGCCTCGCGTCAAACAGAGCCAGGGGACAAAAACATAGATGAGCCCCAGTGGCCTTGCCCGACCCCACTCAGAAGTGGACAGGGACTTCTAGACCTTTCTCGTTTGATCCTAACCTTAAGCCAAGCCCACAGAATCTCCATCAAGGAGAGGCCAGCGGGCCACCTAAGTCGCTCTCCGGAGCGACACGGGCATCTATCGGGAGGTGGGTTAAGGAGCAGTGGAATGCCACATGAGGGCTATGCCGATCCCATCAGCGAATGACGGACCCGGATTCCACTTGAACATGCCCATTAGCGACCTCACCGAGCGTGACACTCGAGCCATCGAGGCAAGTGTCATTAGCTCAGTCCCTTTAGTTGCGAAAACTGTGGACGGGGTGATGCATGAAACACGGTCGACCCCCATCGAGCCGCACGTGGCTCGGGGGCTCAAGCCGCCCGACCCAAACTCGAGAATCCATATGACTGGGGTTCGAAGGCCGGCCCGCCAAGGGCTTGAGGCCACCACATGTCGAACAAAGCCAGGAGAGAAAACACAGATGAGCCCTAGTGGCCTTTGCCCGACCTGCTCAAAAGCAGACAGGGTCATCTCGACCTTCTTGTTCGATCCTTACCCCAAGCCAAGCCCGTATAATCTCCATCTAGGAGAGGTCAGCGGGCCACCTGAGTCACCCTTCGAGCGACATGGGCATCTACCAGGAGGTGAGTTAAGGAGTAGTAGAATGCCACATGAGGGCTATGCTGACCCCGTCATGAATGACAGACCCAGATTCCACTCGAACATGCCCGATAGCGAGCTCACCGAGCGCGTCACACGAGCCATCGAGGCAAGCGACGTTAGCTCAACCCCTCTAGTTACGGAAATCGCGAATGGGGCGATGATCACAAAGACGAGCCAACCCTCGACCAAACTCCTGCTACATGCGGGGGCTCGAGGAAAGTTGGACTCATAAGGAGACCAAACGTGCGGTCGTAGAACGATGGCTCAAATCCTAGGGAGGAGGTACGCATGAAAACAAGAGATGTTTTCCCCTATTAGTTTCGCTATCCTCTCCTCAATCTTTAGTGACACCCGACCCCTACAACGGCAAGGGGTCGGGCCTCACTCGGGGTCTGATAAGGGTATACATACACCCTTTCTGAAATAGTCACCGCGCCTGACACCCTTCCTCATGTTAAACCTAGTAGCAAGGTCTACGGAAACGAACGACTGACCAAGGCTGGTCGGACTGCGAGAAACCTACGCCCTAGTGGCTACGGCACTCTTGCTTACCAGCGTGACCAGAGGTTCCCTCCTACACCTCGAGCTCTATGGTCTGAACAAATGGAAGGGTCCGAACACATGAACCCCTTTTCACACATAAAAAGGGAGGAAAAACAAATCTGTTCGCACCAAAACAAAAGAACAGACTTGGTCAAATGAAACAAAATAATAGTTTGTTTAAATGATACACAAGGGTCGGCACTTGTCCGCTGATTAAAGAATGATCGACCAACCTATTGAACTAACTAACCCCTTAGGGGGAGAACTATGCCTTCGATCCTATCCGCTAGGTCCTACGAAAGGGGAGCCACCGCTGCTTCCATCTCCTCTAGCTCATGGACTTCATAGCCAGGTATGAAGCCATGGGTCATCATCTCTAGATCAATGTTGTGTCCATAGTGAGAACGAGCAATCATGAAGGATTGATTGACCCCGGCGCGAAGGGCATTCCTCTCGAGCTGGCGCACCTACGCCATGATCTCGATGGTACGGGCCACGAGCGAACTGCTCCCTTTCGACCACACCACCTCAAGGTCATCGTAGACCACTCCGAGGGTGGTGCTCAGGATACCAAGCTCATCGCTCTCTGCCTAAAGATTCCTCCTCACCTCAGTGAGGTCCAGGCCAGCTTGGCAGAAACACTTTCGGTCTCTAGCTTCTGGGCCATCGTGTTTCCAAGCTCGACTTGGAGGGAGCCGACCTTCTACTACACAACATCGCGCTCTAGGTAGGCCTGGTCATGCTCTCGAAAGACCTGGTCATGCTCCTCATGAGCCACGCCGCATTCTGAGTGGAGCCTCTCTGTGGTTTGGAGCAGCTCATCCCGCTCCTTGTGCAGCCAAGCAACCACCATGGCATCTAGGCTCACCCTCTTCTCCAGGGTCGTGAGCTTCTCCTTGGCCCCTAGCTTTAGCTCCCTTTCCTTCTCAACCTCAGCTAGAAGATCAAGGATTCGCTGGTGGGTCTCGATGTCCTTCTAGAGCAGCTCATCCCACTCCTTCCTGACCCGAGCGGCCTCCTCCTCATCCCTCCGTGACCTCACCGATAGGGCCTCAAATGCCTTCTCAGCCTCATCAGCGTCCCGAAAGGCCTCGACCACCCATGACCAAAGACTGTCTGCTTCCTTAGTGAGGGGAGTTAGCTCGGCCACCCTCTGTTGGGTGGCAACAAGCTGAGTGGTCACCTCCTCACGTAGCTGCGTCTCCTCGATGAGACGGTCCTAGGTTTCCTTCTGTTCACGAAGGAACCGAGACTTCCCTCGGCTGTGAGCGATCAGGGACTGAAGGGAGACTATGGTCAGGATACAAAAAATATATAGAGAAAGAAAAGGGCAAGAGGCAGGATCAAGCAAATACCCAGCCGGAAGGAATGACAACATCGCACAAGGCACCCTTGGCATGGTCTAGGGCTTCCAGCATGGATGTGATACCCACATCGAGGCTCTCCTACTCAATGCTCTCAGCGGCATCATCAAGGGTGAAGAGTGTCGATGTAGGATCCTACGGATTCGTCCACTAGAGCAGGGGCTCACCCCACACGGGTGAGTCACTGCCTACCGACGTCAACGCCAGGGATGGCTCCCCACCGGCTCCAAGTGCTGTCGACCCTTCTCGTCGTGACATCCCCGTCTTGACACTCCCTTCGGCGACAAAAGGGGTCAACGGTACGGACACTGATGCCTCTCCCAGCACCACGTTGTTCGAGGACCCCTCGGCCATGTCCCCCTCTGTCCGACCCATGCTAGGCACCGACGCTTGGGCCACCAATGTTGTGGATTGCGCCGGTGCCTCAGGCGCCGCCATGGTTGCGTCTGGCTATGGCCCGCTTGTCACAGCAGCTGCCACCTCCACCTATGTCAGCGGGGCCCTGACCGGCTGCGTCGCGCCTACCATGGTTGGTGCCACGAGTGCGGTCGGCAGCCCCATCCACCCATCATTGGTAGCGGTATCACTGACATCGCTGGCTGCTCTATAGCCTCCGAAGGTGCCCCTTGAGCCCCCGTGTCCACTCGTCCCGCCAAGGGCACGAGCGCCACCATGGGCAGTGCTTGTCCAGCTAGAGACGCAGTCGCACTGGCGTCGCTCCCACCCAAAACAGGCACGGCGCCAGCCGACAGCTACCGCCTCGCCTGAAGGGCGATGTTTTTCTTTGGCGCTAGCGCCAAAGGATTCTGCTGCCTGCCAACGCTGCAAGGGACCAAAAACATTAGTCATGATGAAATCCGACCAAAATAGGGAAAAACAGAGGAGCTAATAACTCACCTCCGTGCCATTAGGTGGTAGATATGTTTGGGGGAGAACACCCCATCCTCTGCTCCACCTCATCGGGGTGAGGCCATTTTGAGCCCACCCCCTGCTCCTAGGCAGAGGGGCTCGCTCTCCTTGACTCTCGGGGTGTGACGACAGAGCTGCTCGCCTCCGCCGACATCTCAGGCATGGCAGCAGAGCCACCCGCTCTCGTTGACTCCTGGACGTACCCTCCTCTCTGTGGAACAGGAAGGGTTCCGACTCCTGCAAGGACGAAACAATACCTATTAGCGCATCCTCATTCTCTAGGATGTCCCACTCGACACCATCGGCTAGCTCCTTGTCATCGCCATCATCATCATCGTCGTCACTGTCGATGTCCACCCCGCATTCCCACGCCTGCAGCTTCCGCTGCCTCTTCCTCTTCTTGTCCTCCTTCACCTTCCTTAGCCGCTCGCCCTCAGCGTGATTCACCATCCTCATGGACAAATCCCTCAGCAACAATGCCGGGTGATCCATGAAGATGAGATCTCTCGGTTGGTCCCACCCCTCTCAAAGTTAGTATCAAGAGGTCGGGAAATCTATTGAAGAAAAGGCAAGAGAAAGGTAAACTTATGAAGACAACGTGGCCTGGTTCCGGCCGCATCGGAGGATGTCCCAACACCGGGTAGACAAAATTGAGGGGGTACCTATGTCATCCCATGAAAGCTCCATTGCCTCCATGATGTGTTGCACGATCTCAGAGTTGGGGAGCACCCCCTCGGATAGCATCGTTCCATCGAACGACGCCTCGAGCGCCATCGCATACAGCGAGAGCACGTGCGTCATCAACGACGCCACTTTCCTTGTGTGGTAGGCCCCGATGATGCTCGACCACTTCAAGCCGTTCTCCTTGAGGATGTGGATGGCAGCGATGTCATCCTGAATCTTCTTCTTGTCCTTCTCTGAGATGCCCCACTTCCTCCATGAATCTGGGGCCTCTTCGATCAGGCACCCGATGAACTCCGGTAGAGGGGTGGTGGCGTCGTTCTTGAGGTAGAACTACTACGAGTGCCACCCCTTGTTGGACGTTGATAGCCGCATCAACGGGTAGAACCACCCTGATTATTCTAGAGCTGGATGTCGGCGCACCTCATCGGCATGTGCAGCTCCTACCTACCGCTCTTCTCCCTCTTCTTCTAGAGGGTGATGGCGAAGAAGTACCTCCACAAATCAAAGTGAGGGCTGATCCCCAGGAACCCCTTATACAGGGCGACAAACGCCGCCATGTGCTCAATCCTGTTGGGATTGAGATGCTGCACTTCGATCTTATAGTAGTGCAGTAGCCCCCGAAGAAATATATGGGTGGGGTCGCAAACCCATGCTCATGGAAATGGGCAAATGACACCACATAGCCGTCGGGCAGTGATGGCACATCCTCCTCATCGGGCAACAGTCGCTCCTCAGCCGCATTGGAAGGTGATGTTAGAGCGACACCATGGATCCATTGGAGATGGGGGCGGGTGGATGTGAGCTCGACGGTGGCGGGGATGCGGAGACAGGAAACCTGAGCGATTGGTGATGGCAGTCGTGGATGCAGAGGCAAGGATGCAAGGTATGGAATCTGGGGAGGTGAACCGTTTGGTTTTATAGGGGCGATGGAAGCGTGGAAACCAACCGCCCGCCTAGATCTCCACGCCTACCACGATCTGCCATAATGTCCCACCACGAGACATGCGCTCGCAATCTCTATCTGTTCCCTCAGAAATCTCACTGGACGTTTTGCCTCTCTGGATGGGCCACGACTCGTCATGAGTAAGAGGAATACGGATCTAAAAGTGCCTCTACAGCATGACTGGGCCCAAAAGTTCGTAGGTCAGCCCATCAACGGGTTCGACAACCGCTCCAGGCGCCTTTAGGGTGCGAGGTGGAAAGGGATGGGCCCGCTAGCGGCCAGTACCCAGGCACATGAGTGCCGTGGGCATCCTGGCCCGCGTTTGAGTCTAAGCCGATTATGATCCATGGTTTTTTTAAGAAAGGTACTTAGCCCTCGGGGCTGATCGAACGGACCTGAGAACTATATGGATTGACCACTGAGAATTTGGGGTCAGTCAGCAAGCTGACCCAAGCTAGATCCCTGTGTATGGGATGCTGGGGGGCCCACTCAGACTAGCCCATTAATAGCTCACCGGGTGCCATAATTCATCGTTAAAGGAAAATCATGGCATGGCTCGGCCCCTCTGTTTTTATCAGAAAAACACTTAAGGGAAGACAATCACAAAGTCAAACTGATCCTTGACCAGGCCCCTGCTATGGGGGGTAGAGGAAAGGGAATCACCACCCCCAGGTCATGCTATGGGCATTAAAAGAAGGTCGATGCCTTCAGAGTCCTCCTGTTCGAAAAAGCCTCCGAAGGAATATTCTACTCCTTCATAGACTTGGGGGCTACTATCGGGGACCAATACTTGGGTACCTAAAGAGAAGGAGCTAATAACCATCAACATTGATTCATCCGAGCGGTCAAGAGCGCGACTACAGCTCCAATCGACCCTAGGTGCGCAAGCTCCGCCTCGCCCGACACTAAGGCTGCGGGCTCTGCCTCGCTCGACCTCAAAGGGTGGGCTCCGCCTCGCTCGACACCAAGGTCGTGGGCTCCACCTCGCCTAGGCTCTGCCTCGCCTGGCCTCTAGTGGTGAGCTCTGCCTCACCCGACACCAAGGTCGCAGGCTCTGCCTCGCCTGACCTCTAGGGGTGGGCTCCACCTTTCCCGACACCGAGGCCGTAGGCTCCGCCTTGCCCGGCCTCTAGGGGTAGGCTCTGCCTCGCCTGACCTCTAGGGATGGGCTCTGCCTTGCCCAACACCGAGGCCACGGGCTCCACCTCGCTTGGCCTCTAGGGGCAGGCTTCACCTTGTCCGACCCTTGGGTTTGCGCTCCGCCTCACCTGACCTCTAAGGGCGGGCTTTGCCCCACACGACATCGAGGCCACGGGCTCCGCCTCACTCAACCTCTAGGGGCTGGCTCTGCCTCACCCGGCCTCTGCCCTTGGGTTTGTGCTCTGACTTGCCCGACCTCTAAGGGCGGGCTCCGCCTCGCCCGACCTCTGAGGGTTGGCTCTGCCTCACTCGACCCCGAGGCCAGGGGATCCATCTCACCCGACGAAGATCCATACCACCGCCAATAACTCTAGGTCCAAGCGAATGGGCCTGGGTCAAAGCGCTGACACCAGGGAGGTGACCAGCACGCCCTGATATAACCTGTGGCCATGATGGGCCATACCTGGGTATTCACATCAGGAACAGCGTCGGGCATACTGGTGTTGTTCTGCCTAACCCTCGTATGAGCACTGACAGGCGCCTTAGTTCACCATGATGTCTACCAGGATGGAGTGGAGCACCATGGCCGGGAGATGACGCCTGTGCATGGCGCCAATGATGGATAGGGCTGCGATATGGAGCTATCTTTGTTGATGTCTACAGTGTCGGTGGGACCCACGTGAAGGAAAAGAAGGACCCGGCAATCCTGGAGGACTTCTTCTCCTTCTCATTCTCCTCTTTTCCCTCTACTATAACCCATGCTTTCCCTTGGCCTATAAAAGGGAAAGGAGGGCATCGCAACACATCACATTGATTCAGACTGGAACTCATCGAACCCATACCAATCAGAACACACAAGCACACAGTCGAGAAGCGACCGAGCCCCCGGCACCCGTTCGCTCCTCTCATCAGAGACTTGAGACCCGTCCCTCTCTTGACCGTTTGTAACCCCTACTATGAACTTTCAATGCTAGTAACACGAGCAGTAGCAATGAACTGGACGTAGGGACATTCTGCCCAAACCAGTATAAATCTTGTGTCCTCTAAGCACACCATTCGAGCCAGACAAGCAATATTATAAATTTACTAGTCGGTGGCAACTCGAAACACCAACAAGTGTATCATGGGTAGTGCAAGACCTGCTTCTCTCTAGCCATGGACGAGGAGTGAGACTGCGGGCACGGCCCTTCTGTGTTGTCTTACCTATGATGCTTTTGTTGGACTTGATCATGAACTGGCATGTATTTGAAACATGTGCATGACGATGTTTTCAAAACTATATTGCTTCTGCTACTACAGTTGAACTTGGTGATGTAATATTTATATTTGAACTCTGATGTACGATGAACTATTTGTGAACTTTATGTAACATATGACATGGATGTTGAATCATGTATGATCTTGGTTTGTATGTTAGATCCTTCGAGGTCCTTCGTGATACTCGACGGACTACCGGGTTTATATGGGCTCAAGTATGATAGCGCGACCGCTCTGGTGGTTGACATTGTACTTGTGCTCTTATAAATTGGTTGGTTTTGCTACAATGGCCCTATTAGGCCATCGTGCCCATTAGCATGGCACGACACATTGAGTCCCCGTAGGGCCATGCTTGGGCCAAGGGTTGGGCACGGTGACACGACAAGGCACGGCACGGCAGCGCCGCCGTGCCCCATCGTGCCATGCTTCGTCGCCAATGTCGTGTCATGCCTGAGCGGCCCTTTTAGACATCTATACCAGAAGCTAGGAGACCTTAATTTTGGTGGTATTTGTGAAGTTTGGATGGAGCTTTATGAATCGTTTTGCGGTCTAGTTTTTTTCCTTGTTTGCTGCGCTCACTAGCTGGGCTAAACTTTGTTTTTTCGCGTGTGTGCAAGCTTTATGGCTTTGGTTTGTATTCTGACTATCATTTTTGTACCATCTACGGATGGTAGAGGCTAAAAGTTTGTTCCCTTATTAAAAAATCCTATACCAAAAGTTATAGTGCTTGACAAGATTTTAAACTTTGTAGTTAAATCTTTTTTCATTTGAGTTTATTTAGTAGCCAAAGTATTCAATATGAATTTATAAAATATTAGTATAAAAATAGCATCTCTTATATAGAGTCACAGATGAGTGTGTGTTGTAGTAATAGAGAGATGCTAGTGTTTTTTAGATGAATCAGGCAGGAGAGCTGCTGATTATATTAAAAAGAAGATGAAGCCGAGACTAGGCAAAATAAAAAAACAATACAACGATAGCCGGTTGAATTGGGCCATCAACGCGAACCAAACTCAAACTCAAGAGAGAAGAAGAAAAACAACTTTGGCCGATCGGAATGGGACATTGACATGAACCACACAACACAAACTCAACCACCTCCGGACCACCACAAGCCGGTCACCACACTACGCCACCAAAAACTAGGCGACGGAGTCATTAGGACGAGAACACAGTCACCACTGCTCTCGTTGTCATTGCTGATGCTATCCTACACTAAGGTAGCTCGCTGCTGAGCAGGGCTAACCATTGTAGTCCGATGCAAGCCATCGCTGCCTCTAGCACTCACCAAGCCGACCCGTCCAGCGAGATCCAAGCGCTCACACCATAGCTTCCAGGACCTAGCTGCCTCATTGAAGATAGAAGTGCCACACACGTCCTCCAGCCGTTAGTCAGAATGCCTCCTTGTGTCGGAAATAGCCACCACTGAGCGGGACCGCCCGCCACCACACTACGCAGGTCACCTCGCAACGCAAATATGCTAGCCACCACCTCCCACGTTGGCCTCATCGCCAACTCCGTGGGTGCCTCCCACACCGGCCTCCTGAAAGCCCTAGTTTGGTTTTGGATAATTGATGAAACCTAGTGTACTAACCCTTGTCATCTAGTGTTGTGATTGAGATAGGGTTATACACACCAAGTGGTGGAGCTAGATGATGGTCATAGTGATGGTGGTGGCTGAAAGCATCTAGGCCCCTAGTTAGGTTTCGGTGATTAATGATGACATGAGATTACTATGACTAACATGTGTTTTGCAGAGGGAACTTGAGTTAGCTCATGGTAATGGTAATTGATTGGGAAATTATGGGTTTCAAGCCCCTATTGATGGAAATAATTTTGGTTTTCAAAGGATGGACGACAAGGTTAAGGACGGACTAGTTCTAAGTGTCGTTTGGTGTTGGAGAGATACTTAGAGTAGTTTTAGGACTTTGTTTTTCCCTTTGGCCGTACTATTAAGGGGGTATGGACTAGTAGCTTGACCTAGGTGAAACTAATGGTTTAGGTGTGGTAAACACTTGTCAAACTTAGCACTAGGTAGCTCAAAGACAGTCCATAGGTCAATTGAAGTCAATGCCGTTCACAAAAGTTGTTGAATTTGAAGTGAATGGAGACTTGGATATTGATCGGACGCTGGACTAGATGCACGGGTACCACGTCCGGTCAGTAGTGTAGCATGCGCTGCAGGGGCAGAAGGACGACCGGATGCTGGTGCAGGCAAAGGATCAGACGCGTAGGTCTTGACCAACCGTAGCAGTGTAGACTCGCTGTTGACTAAGGACCAGACGTAAGGACAAAATGTGATCAGACAAACAAGGAGCCGAGTCTGGTCGACATCAGATAGTGTCTAGAGACTATTTTTGTTGACCTGACGTGTCAGGTGGATAGGGATCAGACTAACCTTGGAGTCCGATCACAGTAACAGTCATATTTCGGTGCTGGCTAGTGGTATACTGACCAGACGCATCCGGTCACATCAACCGGTGCGTCGGGTCACCCTAAAAACTGCTGAGTTGGACAGTAATGGTCATGTTTTGATTAGGGAGTATAAATACTTCTCCTAGTCATCCAACTTAGTTCTCTTGCCCATTTGTTCAGCTGAGAAACACCTTTAGAGTGCATTGGAGAGCAAGAGCCTAGTGGGGTGATTGAGATTTGCTAATCTAAGATTAAGGACCTCATTAGTGCATAGAGAGTAGCAAGTCTGCATCCACTCTTCTCATTAGGCTTGATTGGGTCAAGTGAGAGTTCGTGCTTGTTACTCTTGATGATCGCCATCACCTAGACGGCTCGGTGGTGATTGGAAGCTTGGTGATCATCCGGTGGAGCTTATGGGTGACTCATGTCATGGTGTGAGCAGTTGTGGGCGATTCACCACGATAGAGTGTTGAAGAATCAACCCATAGAGAGCACTTGATCCTTGTGCGGATCAAGGGGGAGCTACACCCTTGCGTGGATGCTCCAACAAGGACTGGTGGGGAGTGGTGACTCTCTGATACCTCAGAAAAAACATCGCCACGTTCCTCTCCTCTTTACCTTGAGCATTTACATTTGAGCAATTCAATTCATGTCTTTACATTCTTAGAATTACCATGCTAGAGCAGGATTAGAACCTAGTGTGCAAAACTTTTGTATAGTAGAACAATAGATACACTTCTAGGCACAAGAGGGTGAAATGGGCTAAGTGTAGGGCTTAGTTATTAAAAGAAATTTAGAATTAGTCCAATTCAACCCCCTCTTAGGCATCTTGATCCTTTCAATTGGTATCAAAGCCTCGTGCTCCTTAAATTAGGCTTAACCGCCTCGAGCAAGATATCCCATGGGGATGGACCCCCTCCCGTCTTTGAGGGAGATGATTTTCCTTATTCGAAAATTCGCATGGAGGCGTACCTAGAGGCTTTAGATCTTGGAGTGCTTAGAGATGCCTCACAAGGCTTCCCAAAACCTAAGGATCTCGCCAACCTTCAAGGTGATGAGGTTCACTACGCGAAGTGGAATGCAAAGGCTAGAAACACCCTTTTTAGAGGCCTTTGCAAGGATGTCTTTAACCATGTGCGGAACCACAAAGACACCCATTCACTATGGTTAGACATTTGTGCGCTCCATGAGGGAACCAAGAGTGAGCATGAGGAACGTTATCGCCTTGTGATGAAGAAGCTTAATTCATTTGAAATGCTTCCTAGTGAAAGTTCTAATAAAATGTATTCACACTTGAATGTTCTTATAGAGGAGGACAATGGGCTTAGACTCACTCAAATGCAACCATCCGATGTTGTGAGAAAGATCTTGAGTGTCCTCCCCATTGACAAGTATGGGTATATTGTGATGGTGCTTCATCAAGGTGATCTTTCCACCACTACGCCAACTTAAATATTGGGGAAGATCAATGCACATGAGATGTACATGCATATCACTCCACAAGATGGCTCTTCTTCCACCAAGAAGAAAGATTTGGCATTCAAGGCTAGCCAAGAGAAGAGGGGCAAAGCAAAAGTTAATCATGATAGATCAAATGATGATGAGATTGATGATGCAAGCCTTGCTTTCATGGTGAGAAGAACCGCTAAGATGCTCAAGAAGCTAAACAAAAATGGTGTTAAATTTGATGGCAAGAAGAAGAAATTCTTCACTAGTAGTAGAAGGAAGCCCATCTCCGAAATGGATTGCTACAATTGTGGAGATCTTGGTCATCTAGCGCATTAATGCCCCAAACCCAAGAAATACAAGTACAAGAAGAAGTACAAGGGCAAGAAAGATGACTCAAGTGATGATGATGATGATGATGATGATGATGACGATGATGAGAAGAAGAACAAGCCATACAAGAAGAAAGATGGCAAGAAGGAATTTCACAAGAAGAAGAATGCAAGGCCTATATTGTTGGTGATTGGCTCATGGACATTGAATCATCAAGTGGCTCATCCGATGATGAAAGTGAAAATGAGAAGGAGAAGGTGGCTGCTCTTGTGATTGGTTCTTCACTATCTCCATCGACACCGCCATCATCATCCTCTACACATCTATGCCTCATGGCCAAGGGTGAACAAAAGGTACAAAATGATGATGATAGTAATGGTGATGACAATGCTAGTGATGATGAGAATGGTAGTAATAGTGATGAATAATTTGAATCACCTTCTTATGATGATCTTGTCAAATTGTTAAACCAATACACTAAAATCATTAGAAAGACAAGAGCTAAAAATGAGAAACTAGAACTTAAGAATGACTCACTCTTAGCAAAGTATGACATAGCCGAAAAAGCTAATGATGAGCTTAAAGAAGAGAATAAAATTGAGTCATCCAAACTCAAGGAGCTCAAAACCTCTAAATGGGAGCTTAGAGAAAAACATGATAAACATGAGGGGATACACAATGAGCTCACCACTAGCTACAACTTGCTAAAAGAAGAGTACACCAATCTCAAGATTAATCATGACAATCTTGTTCTTTCTCATGAGTTATTGTCCAATGAGCTGTATAATGCTACTAACAATATTGTTAAGATTGATATAGCCACACCATGTGATGACTTGATTGTTGAGAGCATTGAGCAAGGTTCTAGTAGCAAAGGCAAGAAAGTGGTTGAATCCGACAACTATGATGATTATGTCAAGCTCAAGAATGAAAATGAAAAGCTCAAGAAGGATCTTGAAAAGCTATCAACCACCAACACAATTGTAATAGAGAATCTTGACAATAATCATGATATGACTCTTGAGAATGAGATGCTTAGAGAAGAGAACAAGAGACTCAAGATGGAGAAGAATCATGATGAACTGAGAGAAGAAAACAAGAAACTCAAGTTGGAGAAAGAACATCTCAAGACTGGTTTGAGCAAGTTCACAAGAGGCCAATATCTCCAAAGTTAGCTACTTATGAACACCGTGATCAAGATGGATAGAAGTGGTATTGGGTACTTGGCAAATCAAGAGAAGAACGTTCAAGCTCAACATCAACAACAATACAAGTCAAAGTCTAAGCCAAAGAAATGCTTTGAGTGTGGACAAGAAGCTCACTTTGCTCATGAGTGTGAAACTCCACCACCACAACCCATGCCTAAGCATGCTAGACCCTTGGCCTTCAATGCTCACTACATGCTTAGAAAAGATTCTAGTGGAAAGATGAAAGTCATATTCTTAGGTCCACCCAACAAGAATAGGCCTAAGCAAATTTGGGTTGCTGAGTCACTAGTTGAGAAAGTCAAGGGCCCTCACCAAGTTTGGGTCCCTAAACAACAAACTTGATCTCTTATGTGTGTAGGTGAACTACAAGACCGGTGGAAGTTATTGGGTTATTGATAGTGGTTGCACTCAACATATGACCGGTGATCCTCGTATGTTCACCTCACTAGATGAAGAAGTAGATGGTCAAGAAAGGATTACTTTTGGTGACAATTCAAAGGGCAAAGTACAAGGGTTGGGCAAAGTTGCAATATTAAATGATCACTCGATATCCAATGTGCTATATGTTGCTTCATTGAGCTTCAACTTGCTATCTATTGGTCAATTGTGTGATCTTGGCTTTCAATGTTTGTTCACCGAGAAGGAAGTGGTTGTGTTAAAGAAAGATGATGATCAAGTTATATTCAAGGGCTTTAGATACAACAACCTATATCTAGTGGATTTCACCTCTGAATATGTAAACTTGAAGACATGCTTATTCACCAAAACATCACTTGGGTGGCTTTGGCATAGAAAATTTGCACATGTTGGGATGAGCTCACTCAAGAAGCTAATGAAAAATGAGTTGGTGAGAGGTTTGAAGGATGTGAAATTTGAGAAGGACAAACTTTGTAGTGTATATCAAGCCAGCAAGCAAGTTGTAAACACTCACCCAACCAAAGCTTATATGTCAAAAACAAGAGTGCTAGAGCTTCTCCACATGGATCTATTTGGACCAACAACTTATAAGAGTTTGGGAGGCAACCTCTATTGTCTTGTGATAGTTGATGACTACTCTAGATACACTTGGGTGTTCTTCCTTCATGACAAGACCGAAGTGGCAGCATGTTTCAAGAAGTTTGCCAAGAGAGCACAAGATGAATTTGAAGTGAAGCTCAAGAAGATAAGAAGTGACAATGGGAAAAAATTTGACAACACAAATATTGAAGTATACTGTGATGAAGTTGGGATCAAGCATGAGGTCTCCGTAACCTACACTCCTCAACAAAATGGTGTAGTAGAGAGAAAGAACCGGACACTAATCACCCTTCAAAGAACAATGCTTGATGAGTACAATACACCTCAAGATCTATGGGCGGAAGCCATCAACACCGCATGCTATGCATCCAACCACCTATTTCTCCAAAAGTTTCTTGGCAAGACCCCTTATGAGTTGCTCAATGGGAAGAAGCCGGACATCTCATTCTACCGGGTGTTTGGTTGCAAATGCTACATTTACAAGAAGCGGCAATACCTAGGAAAGTTCCAAAGACGTTGTAATATTGGTTTTCTTGTTGGTTACTCATCAAAGTCCAAAGCATATCGAGTATTTAATCATGCCACCGGCTTGGTTGAAGAAACATATGATGTAGAATTTGATGAATCTAATGGCTCCCAAGGAGCACATGAGAATCTTGATGATGTAGGTGATGAACCATTGAGGGAGGCCATGAAGAACATTTTGATTGGAGACATCAAGCCCAAAGATGATGAAGATGATCTACAAGTGATTAATCCACCCTCTTTATCAAATGTGCCACAAGATGATGATAAAGATAGGAGAGTAGAATATAAAGATACTAATGTATCTCATGACCAAATGGTGTCACAAGATCAAGATGTTGATGCTCCACAACCTCCCCCTCAAGTGGTTGATAGAAGAAATTCGCCTCTACTACAAGAACATCCACAAGATCTCATCATAGGGAGTCATTCAAAGGGTGTAATGACTCGCTCTCAAAAACTTGCTTCCTTTATTGGACATCACTCGTTTATTTCTTGCATTGAGCCTAAGAATGTATAAGAAGCTCTTCAAGATCTGGATTGGATAAATGTCATGCATGAAGAATTGAACAACTTCACCCGCAATGAAGTTTGGACACTTGAAAAACGACCACAAAATGCAAGAGTCATTGGAACAAAGTGGGTGTTCCGCAACAAGCAAGATGATCAAGGCATCATTGTGAGGAACAAGGCAAGGCTAGTTGCTAAGGGGTTCTCTCAAATTGAAGGGTTGGATTTTGGAGAGACCTTTGCACCAGTTGCAAGACTTGAAGCCATTCATATCCTTCTTGCATATGCATCTCATCATGAAATGAAATTATATCAAATGGATGTTAAAAGTGCATTTTTAAAAGGCTTCATAAATGAACTAGTCTATGTTGATCAAACTCCCAGGTTCAAAGGCCCTAGATATCCTAATCATGTTTATAGGTTATCTAAGGCGCTATATGGGCTAAAGCAATCCCCAAGAGCTTGGTATGAGCGTCTTTGGGATTTCCTCATTGAGAAGGGTTTCACCATTGGGATGGTCGACACCACACTATTCACCAAGAAGCTTGATGGAGAGATCTTCATTTGTCAAGTATATGTTGATGATATCATTTTTGGCTCATCAAATAAAGACTATTGCAAAGAATTTGGTGAATTAATGATGAAGGAGTTTGAGATGTCTATGATTGGAGAGCTTACATTCTTTCTTGGTTTTTAAGTCAAGCAAATGAGCAAAGGGATTTTCATCTCTCAAGAAAAGTATACACAGGATCTTCTCAAGAGGTTTAAAATGGATGAATGTAAGCCAATCAAGACACCAATGCCATCTAATGGACATCTCGATCTAGATGAGGGAGGTAAATCGGTTGATGAAACTCTCTACCGCTCTATGATTGATAGCTTATTATATTTGACCGCATCTAGGCCCGACATCATGTTTAGTGTGTGTATGTGTGCTAGATTTCAAGCTAGTCCTAAGGAAGCTCACTTGGTTGCCGTTAAAAGAATCCTTAGGTACCTTAAGCACACACCAAGCATTGGTCTTTGGTATCCCAAAGGAGCTAGATTCCAACTACTTGGCTATTCCGATTCGGATTATGCCGGTTACAAAATTGATAGAAAAAGCACATCCGGAGGGTGTCATTTGCTTGGTAGATCACTAGTGTCTTGGACCTCTAAGAAGCAAAATAGTGTGGCCTTGTCCACCGCCGAGGCGGAGTACATTGCCACGAGTGCTTGTTGTGCACAAATCCTTTACATGAAGCAAACTCTTCTAGACTATGGTGTAGTTCTAGAAAAGGTACCTCTTTTGTGTGACAATGAGGGCGTGGTAAAACTTGCTAATAACCCGGTTCAACACTCTCGCACCACGCACATAGATATCCGTCATCCCTTTCTTAGAGATCATGTTGCTAAAAATGATGTATCACTAGAAGATGTAAAGACCGAGGACCAATTGGCGGATATCTTCACAAAACTGCTAGATGTGGCTACATTTTGTCGATTGAGGAATGAGCTCAATGTGCTTGACCTAAGTAACTTCACTAAAAAATGAGCTTGTGTTGTCTTTTGTATTGCATTGTAATATAAAACATGTTCAATTTTTAGTAATGCACTTATAGCTTGTCTAACATGGTTAAGATAACCACCGAAAAGCATGTGAAAAAGCTTAACCTTAGATCAAACATGACAAAAAACTAGATTTACCTTCTTGTATTGCATTGCATATGCATGTGTGTTGCTTTGTCGGTTCTTTTTGGTTATCTTTTGAGCATCCGCTATGTTTTTCCACAAATTGGGAGAGCATTTTGAAGCTCCTAATGGTTGAATTCCCTATTGTATGGCCCCATGGTGCTCCTCACCCCATTTTGTCACTTATTTTATTAAAAAGATATATAGCCCGAGGCAAAATACATTGAAAAATTGAGGGCTTGAGAGTTGGTTCTCATACTAGTTCCAATTAGGTGTTTCTTTGGCTATTATTTGGATTGGAACTTGGTTGGGAGAAAGTGCCACAAAGAAAGGAGAAGAACAATAGCTGAAGGAGGACCGGATCGCTGGGACCAGACTAACAATCAGAGCATCCAGTCATGTAGTACACGGAACTAACGATGTATAGTATTTCACCCATGTCCGGTGTAAAGTTGCAAACGTGTCAGATCAACTCAAGGAGGAACACAGGGAATGACCAGACTCAGCTATGCGTCCGGTCGTGAGAAATCGGACGTGTCCGATCGCGTCGAGAGCATTTCTAGAGCTCTTTGTTCCTAATCAGACTCAGGGGAAGCAGCGTCAGGTCAATTCCATTGGTGCGTCCGGTCACAACAGTGTTCGCGTGGTTTGCTTCAAAATCTGACTGACGCTCGAGGCCCACACATCTCTCACTCTCTTCTATCAAGTCAGGCCCGCATCCACTCCTTCACCTTCACTCGAACCACCCACACCCGTTACTTTCCATCTGTACACCGACACCCACGAACCCTAATCCGCCACCATGCCTCCCTCGCCGATGTGCCGCGCCCTCATGTTGCCTTTCCACCGCCACGTGCGCGCGTGCCCTATGCACTCACGCTCTCCTCGTGACCACGCCTGGCCATGCTCCACTACTGCCATGGCGTCGTTCCTCCACCAGTGCGCCACATTTCTCTATGGCCCAGGCGACCTCGCACCCTCGGCCTCGACTTCTAGAGTCACTGCTCTAGCGATTCTTTGGTCTACTGCAGTTTTGCCAGGGTGAGCACTCTGCTTGCCCCCTACGTGCTCGATAGAATGCCTCTACAAGTCTAGCACTATTTTGATTCTTTCCTCAGCTACTCTCGCTTGCATATTCCTTGCCATGATTGTGTTGTGCCCCATCGTTCTCAGTTCTCACCTATTCATAGGGTTGTGTAAGGTACCAAGCCATTATTCATTCCTTTCTTACCTAATTTGCTTGCTTCTATTAAGGACCATCGCTCCTCTAGATACATATGTTGCTCTTATTTATATCCATCTCTCCATCTGTTGTAGCGAGTCATGGCAACGAGGTTACATGGTTAGTTGACAGCGATAGATAAACTCAAGGCCATGCCCTGAGTATGGACTAAAGCCAAGCCTCGCGAGTATCAGTGGGCAGTGATGGCTTAGTCAGGGGGAGTTTCTGATTATCAGTGGATCTCTCTTGTCAGTAGCAGCAAGTCAGGGGGAACATTTGTGTGGTAGTTGATCTTCAGTGGTAGTTGTTCTCTCAATTGTTAGTCATGGCTAGGTGCAAGAATGTCAGGGGTGGTCCCGGTGATGATGAGAGGCATCCGCCTCGCCTGACAGAGTAGGAAAAGGTGAAGGGGCCAAAGAAGATGGTTATAAAGAAGAAGCGCAAGCATGGTGACATAGAGGCAGAGAGAGCAGTAGTAGTGGTCGCCACCATAGGGCGTGCTGAGAGAGGTGGTAGAGGTAGTGGTGTTCGCATTAGCGACCAGTTGTCACCAGCTCAGAGGGCCACAGTCGAGGAGCTTAAGGCTAGGCATGGTTGTCCATGTGGTACTATCATGCTTGGAAGTCAGCGTATACCTCTAGAGGATGCACCAGAGGGCACTTGTGTGGAGAAGATTGAGCCCCAGGAGGAGATCGAGTAGCACTAGGAGGAGGCAGAAGAGGAGCAGGAGCAGCCACTATGATGCTTAGGTCGTTCTCGTGCTCAGGTGACACCCAAGCCAGAGAGGCAGAGGCATGGTTCTCGGCCACCTCCCAGACCACGAGTCCCGTCGCCAATAGAGCACTTGGACTTGAGGGCTACCATAGCTCGGTAGGTGCAGCAGCTTCACTTTGTGGAGGTTGAGCAGTGGTTCCCACCTTAGCGGGATGAGAGGGCTTTAGAGGGCTTCTACATAGTGCTGCAGGACGATTTCTATAATACATATTTGAACAGTGGTGTAGCTTTCAGATCTCAGAGGGTGTGTTGCTTGGAGGCTATAGTGGTAGCTGGAGGAGAGTAGGTTCGTCTCCACCTCACTTTCCTACCTGGATTGGCAGACCTCTTGGGGTGGATCGGCAGGTACGTTGCTAGTTGGGTCAGAGAGTTCTACACCTCTTTGTGGATCGACCTTGGTCACAGGTTCATTCACTTCACCTTCAGAGGAAGTGACCACAGGTTGTACAACAATAGGGTCCGAGAGATACTGAGGATTCTGAAGTCAGCCACCAGGATTCACTAGATTTGCTATGGATAGACTTAGCCACCAAGACGTCCTCATGGCAGAGCAGTGCCACCCACTGACCTAGTCAGAGCCTACTTTCAAGAGCCATTTGGTGAGGGTTCGAGACGGACTCCGGGTGCCCTTACACCTACGGCTCGTCTTTTAGATGCCGTCATGAGGAGGACCTTGCTTCCGAGGGGTGGCTACTGTGAGGGTTTGACTCGTATTCAGCTTTGGTTAGTCCACCATATGATCTCTCAGACACCATTTGATATTTGGGACTTGCTACTTTCAAAGATGGAGGACACTCTTGCAGAGGGCTTTAAGGGCCACCGTTAGCTACCATATGCCCATTAGATCTGCTTTCTTATACTACAGGCTTGTTCACATATACCTCCTAAGGTAGTGACTAAGTTGACTAGCACTACTACTGAGTTCCCCGATTATGACATGCACCAGCTGATGGGTTCCGGTACTAGGAGTAGGATACTGAGGCACAGACGTCGCTAGAGGCCAGAGGTGTTAGAGATAGAGGCCAAGTAGGACGAGGCCATCAGGGCTTTGGTAGAGTCAGAGCTTGCAGACTTAGAGGCATAGCCGAACGCTGAGGATGAGGACGACCTATCTGACAGTTCATATGAGGACTACTATCCTATTCCATGGATACCCCCACAGGCTCACGATCGAGAGACTAGTGGTTCCAGCTCAGCTCCACCTCAGCCACTGTAGACAGACCCTTCTCTGGTAGCGATACTTGACCGGATGCAGTAGGAGCAGACTCGCCAGGCACAGGCCATAGTTGTAGCTCTCGCTCAGATACAGACCCGGCTAGACCAGTTCTAGCAGCAGCAAATCATTTAGCAGCTGCAGCTAAAGACTCAGCAGTAACTTCTTGGCTTCATGCAGCATGTCCTTACAGCTACAGGGATTGCTCCTTTTTGGCCCAAGTTGCAGCTTGGCTCGACTGTTACTAGTACCCCAGTGACTCTAGCTATACAGCCTAGTGGGCTTCAAAGTCAGGGACTGATAGCTCCATAGTTTGCCTCACCTACTGAGCCGGTTTCACAGTGGTTTACCACACTAGGGACATAGACTCAGGGGTTCACTCCGATTGTCACCGGATTCACTCCTACTCAGTCCGCGTCAGTGTTAGTGATAGATACACCGGTCTCTAGGAGCTTAGCTACCACTTTTAGCAAGATCACATGTCAGCCTACACCTCTAGAGCTTTCGGTGCCTATTACTACAGTAGCAGCTCTAGTCACAGGGACTACCGAGACTCTCCCATCTTCTGTTGCTTCGTTAGAGCCGCCTCGGATAGTCACTAAGACAGTCGTGGCTCCACTTCCTACAGCGACAGCTTTAGAGCCACAGGGTTAGGCTACAGCTTCAGCTTCTACTTCATAGCTAGCCGACCCAGTTACTGAGACCACAGAGTAGACCCAGACCGCTCCACTTCCTGCTTTAGAGTCAGAGGGTCAGCCATCGATTGCTCTAGCCAGCCAATAGTTCTGAGTCCAGAGTCAGATGATGATGCTACTCAGTTTTAGATCTCTCATCGTACCTCAGCGGCTGACTTGTCTGCTTCTACGCCGTCGTCCGACCCTTAGGTTTTGGTGCTTGATGCCAAAGGGGGAGAGGGAGCGAGTATGTTAGATTTAGGGGGAGCGTGTGAGATGGACTTGTTCTTTTATGTGTGATACTTCATGCATTCACGTTTACTTTCATGCATTGTGTTATATGTGATATATGTATGTTTGTGAGACTTATGTGACATGTGTGCTCTCTACTTTGATATATATGTCATGTCACTTGGTTATGCTCATTTGCTTTGCTTCCATGTTTTACTCTGATATAAATGAGCTTTACTTTGTGTACTTATGCTTATTTCATATCTTGTGAGTACATTGTGTTGGCTCGGATCATATAAGCGTGCCTAACCCTCCTTTGTACTTATTGTCAATTGCTTATATGAACCAAGCATGTTGAAAACCTCACTCATCTTTTATACATACTCGAGGTTGTGTTGTCATCAATCATCAAAAAAGGGGAGATTGAAAGCGTCTAGTCCCCTAGTTGGGTTTCAGTGATTAATGACAATACGAGATTACTCTGACTAACGTGTATTTTGTAGAGGGAACTTGAGATAAGTCATGGTAATGGTAATTGATTGGGAAATTATGAGTTTCATGCCCCTATCAATGGAAATCATTTTAGTTTTCAAAGGATGGACGACAAGGTTAAGGATGGACAAGTTCTAAGTGTTGTTTGGCGTTGAAGAGACACTTAGAGTAGTTTTAGGACTTTGTTTTTTCCTTTGGCCATACTATTAATAGGGGTATGGACTAGTAGTTTGACCTAGGTGACACTAATGGTTTGGGTGTGGTGCGCACTTGTCAAACTTAGCAATAGGTAGCTCAAGGATTATCCACAGATCAATTGAAGTCAATGTCGTTCACAAAAGTTGTCGAATTTGAAGTGAATGGGGACTTGGACATTGATCAGACGCACAGGTGCCGCGTCCGGTCAGCAGTGTAGCACGCGCTGCAGGGGCAAAAGGATGACCGGCCGCTAGTGCAGGCAAAGGATCAGACGCGCAGGTCCTGACCAACCGTAGCAGCATGGACTCACTGTTGACTAAGGACCGGACATAGGGACAAAATGTGACCGGACGCACAAGGTGCCGAGTCCAATCAACATCATAGAGTGTCTAGAGACTGTTTTGGTTGACCTGACACGTCAGGTGGATAGGGATCGGACTCACCTTGGAGTCCAATCATAGTAACGGTCATATTTCGGTGCTGGCTAGTGGTATACTGCTCGGACACGTCTGGTCACATCAACCGGTGCGTTCGGTCGCCCCGAAAACTGCTGAGTTGGACAGTAGCGGCCATGTTTTAATTGGGGAGTATAAATACTTCTCCTACACACCCAACTTAGCTCTCTTGCCCATTTGTTCAGCTGAGAAATACCTTTGGAGTGCAAGGGAGAGCAAGAGCCTAGTGGGGTGATTGAGATTTGCTAATCCAAGATTAAGGACCTTATTAGTGCATAGAGAGTAGAAAGTGTGCATCCACTCTTCTCATTAGGCTTGGTTGGGTCAAGTGAGAGTTTGTGCTTGTTACTCTTGGTGATCACCATCACCTAGATGGCTCGGTGGTGATTGGAAGCTTCGTGATCATCAGGCGGAGCTTGTGGATGACCCAAGTCATGGTATGAGCGGTTGTGAGCGATTCACCACGATAGAGTGTCGAAGAATCAGCCTGTAGAGAGCACTTGATCCTTGCATGGATCAAGGGGGAGCTACACCCTTGCGTGGGTGCTCCAACAAGGACTAGTGGGGAGTGGCGACTCTCCGATACCTTGGAAAAACATCACTGTATTCCTCTCCTTCTCTTTACCTTGAGCATTTACATTTGAGCAATTCAATTCATATCTTTACATTCTTAGAATTGCCATGCTAGAGTAGGATTGGCACCTAGTGTGCAAAACTTTTGTGCGGTAGAACAATAGAAACACTTCTAGGCACAAGAGGGTGAAATGGGCTAGGTGTAGGGCTTAATTATTGAAAAAAATATAGAATTAGCCCAATTCACCTCCCTTCTTGGGTATCTTAATCCTTTCAGTGGCCAACCTTGAAGATCAAGTGCTCCAACTTAGAAAAGAAGAAAGAGAAAAACAAAAACCAAGTATTGATCAAGGCAAAGGTATCAAATAGGTTTTTGTTTTGACACTCAAGACACCATAGAGGGTGTGAGTGTGTTTAGGATCGATAGCCATACTATAAAGAGGAAAAATCTTTGGCTAAACGATTATAGAGTGCCACTACGTGGAGTTGCAATTGCATATGCATTTAGGGACCTAGTGCACTAACAATTGACCCTTAAAAATGCTTTAAAAAATGCTAACACACGGGCACACAAGTTCTACACTTTGTGGTTAGCAACTCGGAAGCAAGGGTGAAGTGTTTGAGGTGATAGAAAAAGAAAAGGAGGAGTAACCGTGGTGACCAGACTAAGGCTTTGGGTTGACTGGACTCAGGCATTGTGAGTCTAGTGCCAAACCCTAGCCCTCGAACTGAGCTGCAGAAGGACCGGACTCCATGAGGAGCGCGTCCGGTCACTGTCTATGGCATTCGGTCACTCGGTACAAAGTGGGCGTAGCTTGGTGTCTTCGACCGACTGTAGCGACTTAGTGTGACCGGACTCGCAGTGATCACTGTTCACGAGTCAGATCAAGGCATTGCAGCACTCGGCGAAATGGAGAAGAAGGACCGGACTCTGCTTTGAGTTCGGTCATAGTAGACTTGACGTGTCCGATCACGTTTTTTATGCTCTGGGAGCTCTCTGTACTCGACCTGATGCTAGAGCGCTCTGAGTCAGGTTGATCAAGGTACGCGTCCAGTCCTTGACTAGCAACCACGCATGGGCGTGCAATGGTCAATTTTGAATGGAGCAATGTGGCGCATTGTGGTTGGCCGGTAGGAGTGACCGAACGCACCTGACTGGACTCTAGGGTGAGTTTGGTCAGAGTCCGGTCACCCCTGAGGTGCATAACGATTGGATTTTCTTAGGGTCTATAAATAGACCTTGGCCAGCCTTGGGCTCACACTCTTGGCACTTTGACATACTTGACATCCTTGTGAGCCTAAGAAAACACCTCCCACTCATTTCCATCATTGATTCATCATCATAGTGAGATTGAGAGTGATTCCTAGTGTATTTGCTTGACTGATTGCATTTAGTAGCACTTGGGGATCGTTGTGGCTGTGGATTTCTTATTACTCTTGGTGGTTGCCGCCACCTAGATGGTTTGGAGTAGCGGAGGAGCATTGGCATGAGTTCATGATTGTTCGTGGCCATCTCCTAGTGATTGTGAGAGGTCTTGTACCTTCCCCGGTGGAGAGTCAAAATATAACTCTAGTGGATTGCTCGTGTCATTGAGTTACCTCACTTGTGGGTAGGTTCTTGCGGTGCCCAAGAATTGGGCTAGGTTTGTAAAACACCTATTAGTCGATGAACCACCAAGAGTTAGTTGACACAATGAGGACTAGCGCGCCGGCAAGCACGTGAACCTCGGGAGAAAAATCTTGTGTCTAGTGTAATTGGAATTCTCCCAGTGATTGACTTGATATTCATATTGTGATTGGTTCTTCACTCTTGTCATGGCGGTATAATCACCCTACTCACTCTCTTGCATTTATTGTGATTACTTTCTTGCCTAGTCAAGCTCTTTAGTGTAACTAGTCTTGAGAGCTTGTTAGTTTGATTAGTGAGACTCTTTAGTTAGTCTTTAAGAGTTCACTAGCTTAGAGAGTAGTGACATAGTGTTTGTGTGTGCTTAAAGATCATAGCAACTAGAATTATTGGTATAGGTGGCTTGCAACCATTATAGAGCTAGAGCAAAATTATATTTCTCCATTTAGGTTTCTAACCTTTTGCTCTAGTGAATTTGTAGAGATTTTTATAGGCTATTCACCCCCTCTAGCCATTTAGGACCTTTTAAGTGGTATCAGAGCCGTGGTAACCATTTAATCAAGGCTTAACAACCTTCGATGTCAAAAGATGGCTCAAGTTGTGTTCAACTATGTGGGGGGCAAACCACCGTTCTTTGATGACACATGCTATGACTATTAGAAGAGAAAGATGAAAATGTATTTTGGTTCAATCAATGATCAAGTATGGGATGTGACCGAGAGTGACAATGTAATTCTTGATCCCACCAATCTCACCAACCAAGATAAGGCAAACAAGTAATGCAATACAATGGCTCTCAACACCATCTACAATGCCATTGATTCAAAAGTGTTTGAGCAAATCAAGGATTGTGAAAGGGCTAGTGAAGTGTATAAGAGATTGGACAAAACATATGAGGGCACACCGGCGGTCAAGAGTGCAAAATTGTACATCCTCAAGGACAAGTGGACAAGCTTCAAGATGAAAGATGATGAAAGCATTCCAAAGATGTTCCTGTTAACACTGGATTTTGGTCGACTTTGGAAGATGACAGGTGGGCCCGCATGTGGGAAGAAGGACATTCGGCAAACAAAACGAGCGGTCGGCTAAATGCTTGTGCGGTCGGTTACTTCAGAAGGTGGTGACTCCGTTCGGGAAAGCAGAAGATGGCAAGCAAAGCCGATCGAAAAGATGAAAGTTGTAATAATAAAGGACTCTGAGAGTTTAGGGCAAGGAATCGTAGTTTCCAAGTTTGTTTAAGAGTTCCTTTGTAAATCGTAGTCTTTTAGGACTCATGTTTTGTCTAGGGTATAAATATTGACCCTCGACCATTGTAATAGGCGTTCACAACCAAATCAATACAACCGGCCCCTTGCCTACTTTGAAGTCCTTTTGTGTTTTCTCCGAGTTCTTCGAGAGGAGTCATCGATCCGTCGACCTCCGTAAGTTCCGACAACCTTGTTATCATGTTTAGTATCATGCGGTGGATTTAGACGTGATGCAAGTAGTCTTGTTTGTTTTCAATGATCGTGCGGCGGATCTTTGCTTGACAATCAAGAAGTCTTTGCTTATGCTTTGTTTATGAGTAGATACCGTGCGGCAGGCGTTTGCTCAATATGCTTAGTGAAAGCAAGACAGTTATCGGCTCTATTAGATACGGCAAAATCTAAATAGATTCATTAAGTTATCCTGTGTTGCATGTTTTAAATATTTTATATATTTGTAACACACTTCTGCCCAATCTAGATTGATATTGTTCGGCCCTCTCCTATGGTTTTATTCGTGCTTCAATGATCATTACTTTCATATTACCTTTGCGAATAGATAACATGCTCATAATGGCTGAATTATTTTAATCTAGATTGTCACATGTTGTGGGTTCATGCATGTTAATTACGTTTAAGCTTTGACGAAACTAGGTGTCGTCGCGGCGGATCATGCAGTTTTAGATTAGCTTAATCGTGTTTATTTGCACGCTCCTTCTTCATGGACCCCAACTCGGTTTGGATTGTTTGAGCTTGGATATGCACTAACGCATAATTAATTTCACTTGTTCAAACATGTCTTCCCATGCACATGCATTCATTCGGAATCGGATCTTTACGTGTGTTCATCTTACGATTAGCCGAATGGTTTATAAACTTGTTGGCGCATGACTTCCTATAGTCGTATGTCGTTGTAAGTGGCTTCGTGGTCAGATATATAGAAACTGTCTCGGTCTCACCCGACATGTTCTCGTTTGGCATTTAACTGTTTTATCCCTTGTTAGTTTTTTTTCAGGTCAAACTAACTGGCACGTTTCCGGATCACGAAGCACCCGGGCACCCGATTGAAGCCACGCTTTCCGGCTTGCTGTGTGTGAGGCACAGTGCGTCACATTTTGTGTCAACACACTTTTTGGCACGCTCGGTGGGACAATCTGTTAGTTCAAGATGGCGTCTGAGATCAACAATGATCATGTTCTGGATGTGAGCATGGCAGAATTGCCAGATAATTACAGGGATTTAGTGCTACAAGCATGTGAGCAATACCAACGGAAGTGTTTGATGTCTTTTCTAAAAACAAGAGCAACAAAGTGTTTCAAAAGCAGTCAATGCCAAGGGTTCTTCTTCCACATCAAACTGATTACACTGAAGAGGAGGATGCTCAGAAGATGGCAGCCCTGGTTTATAAAGCTATGGGAGAAACCATGACAAACCATCACACAACTTTTCTGAATACCTTTCGGGCAATCATGATCAGTACTTTTGGTCCAATGGTTGATAAATACTTTGAAGAAAATGTTGGCCCACTCAGTGGACCGACACTTTTCAATGTTCCAAAGCATCAAGAGAAGCCTGTTCGAAAAGAAGGAGCATCGATTTCAAATACAGGTGGATTGACTCACACTGAAAAGCAATCACATCCCACCTATGGCTAGGTAACATTTGGTACCACGGGAGAAGTGCCACTTTCAAACTTACATAGAGTTTCTCCAAAGATCAAACAGTTGCGAAGAATATGTATGGAGATGGGTATCAAGAATTTACTGATTACAATGCTATCAATGCTTTGTGCCAAATCCAGGTATATAGGAGTGCTTCAGATTGCCTTCGGAGTGCGGTACAAGGAAATCAGGATTCAGGCATTGATGTTTTGATGCACAGGATGGCTGATATGATGCAGAATCAGTTCGGCTTGAAGCCAAAAAATCAATCCTATTCATACAAGTCTCCTTATCCAGAGTGTAACAGAACCGACCAAATCATAGGAACGTAAGTACAAAAACAATCACCGAAGCGATCAAATTCCTGTACTTAAGCTCCCATAATCCCGGTAGTCCGGAAATCACGAAGGATTTCAACCAACTCTCGACATACAAACCAAGATCGTAATGATTCAACACAACACATCATTCGTTACAACATTTCACAAGTAGCATTCGGATTACATCCATCAGAGTTCAAATAAAATGTTACAAACCAAGTTTGAGTGTGCGGAAGCAACATAGTTTAGTACATAACTTCATAGTTTCAAATACATTGCCAGATCAGAGTCATGTCCCACAAAAGCATTATCAGGTATGAGAACTAGTAGAGACCGCGCCCAACGGTCTAGTCTTCATCCCCAAAGCAGGAGAAGAAGGCAAGACTTGCAAACAACCAAAGAAGAACCGGTCATCTCGCAATGGTGGGGAAATAAACCCTGAGTACGAGAAGGTACTCAGCTAGACTTACCCGACAAAAATCAGAAATAAACGACACCAAGGATCATGCAAGGCTTTTCAGGTGGGCTAGCTTGACACATTTGCATAAAAGAGCTTATGAGCATAGTAATCAATTTAAACTTAGCATCAAGCTTATCATCATTTACCTGTCCACTAGATTAGCACCTGTACTAGAGCACTCACTTATTAGGAGCAAACAATATTAACCATAGCAGGTATAATAAGGCTGTCATCATCATATCATCATTTCCGAACCATTAAGTTATTAAGTGTATCTACATTGGAGATAAGCCCGTCAAGTTCTCACTAACCGGGAGAGACGGCGATTCGAATCGAATTACAACTCAGCTGAGGGGGTATTCCTAACTCTCACCCTGGCATACTTTGCAAGGGTAGCCGTGGGTCACCTTTGGAACATCTCAGGAACCAAATTCGCGGGTTCGATCAACAACCAAGACTCTCGTGGATTACCCTTCCGCCAGGGACAATCAGACTTTTAAATCACCGCCTTTGACTCACGCCTCGGCTCCCTTCCGAGGCGCACTTTATACTTATCGACTCCGGCCGAGGTGAGCTACTCGGCTTGGGTCGGGTCATCGGACACGGCCAACTAAGAGAGAGGCATGCATTCAACATGAACAGAAAGGCTCCAAGAATCAGTCCTTAAGAGACAGGACGGAGTCACTGCAAACCGGCAAGCCTCCGTCCGGTCTTCATTTCAAATTAAGACTGGTTCTTTTCCACGATAGCAAATATAGCCAACCGTGCCACATGTATCTTCCTATATCTCGCAGGTGACAGGAAATCACCCGACTTCTACCGCGTTTAAGCAGGGCTAAGCACTACTCGAGCCTGAGCTACATAGGGTTCAGGGTATCAATATCTGGACAAGGAATGGGTAACCAATGCAGCAAGTGTTTGCATCCAACACCTAAACTTAATGCAACAATATATGTAATAATAATACTGTAACTGCAGTTTGGAAAATAGGAGGCTTAATATGCTCCGGGGCTTGCCTTTCACAAAGTTGCAAGGACGGTGGTCAGGGCACTCAACGGCGACCTCGTCTGGCACTTCTCCTGAAGGCTGCTCCTCCTGAATCTCCGGTGTCAAAATTGCTGCTTTGCTTTCCTCGGTTCCTCAATTCCAGCAGGGTTACTCCTTCCGGTACACCTATTGCATGTCGATGCACAAGATAAATATCATGGATGCATAAGGAATGACATGATGCTCATGATGAATGAATCACAATGGGTGTTTACGAAAACATCACTGGACACTCGTTTACCGAGTAATTAGCTCTATTCAAATCACTTTAAGCATGTATCCAACTTAACTTAAATAACAAGAGCAACTTACCTAACTTGCATAACCTAAGATAAAGATGCTCATCTTCAGTTAAAGGCCTAACACCTAGGAATAGTACCATGAACTTAGAATAGTACAGACATGCTTAAAATAACAGTTAAAGCTTCATATGCAACAAGTAGTAACTTAATTCTATCATAACTAGAGTTCTATAACTCCAAATGACTTGCAAGAGGACATTCTGGAAAGCTTATGAAATTCTCTACAATTCACTTGTAAACATCAAAGCATGATTCTGAAGTTAACCAAATCAAATTCCAGTAGACCTAGAATCTATCCAGAATGACGGGGTTGCTAACTTAATTATTTAATGATGGTGCAAAAGCCTAATTTGACCAAACCAAATTTACCAACTTGTTTTTCATATCTTAGAAACATCAGAAAGTATAGTGCTAACTTCTAAATAAATTATTTAATATCCTTTTCCAATTTATTTAGTTAATTAGGTGATTTAAGCAATATATAGTAAAACTATTCATAAAAATCTACAAAAATTCCAGTAGCTATCTCATGCTGCACATAGACTACCATAAAAATTTCAAAGCCATTGGACCAACATAACTTGCTGTATCCAAAATAACAGATGCCATGTCTATTTCTAGCATAATTAGGAAACCTTATTAAAAAGTGTCAAGAAACAGATTTCCCATTTTTCCTAGCATCCTTCTAGTATAAGAATAGCACCCATAAAATTTCACCTTCTCTGGATCTATAGAAAAATTATGAAAATTCACACAAGATCCACCTATTAATAAAAGGAAATTCTATAACTTAAAAACTATACATGCACTAGCTCTGAAATTTTTACCAGAGATTCTAATAAACCAAAATAGAGGACCCACAAAATTTTATAATTTTTGGACCACAGAAACTCAAGATAAAATTCAAACAAGTTTGCATGCTTCTAAAAACACATTTCAAAGTCCTAATTAATTCATCAAAAATTTCTAAAACATGTGCTCATATAATATTTTTGTTAAATATTAGACAATACTAGGAACTCAACAAAATTAGAACCATGGCATTTGGATCTATATACTAAGAAATACAGATTTTTGAATCATGCATAAAATTCTGTGAAAACAAAACAAACAAATTAATTAAGAAAACCTAACAGCTATCGGTGGGCTGGCCCAAGAAACGGCGGCCCACGAGCGCACAGGCGCGGCCCAAGCCGACGGCGCGGCCCGAGCTGGGCTCCCGCCTCAGCAGCGACGCTGACAGGGAGGACCCACGCGTCAGCGAGACAGGCAGGGGAGGAGAAGGGGACGGCGGCGAAGCTCGTCGCCGGGAGCTTCTCCGGCGAAGGCAAGGGTGTCTACGTGCTCGCCTCATCCTAGCGGACCTAGGAGAGCCCTTAGTCATAGCTATTGACGCCGCTAGCAGGGGTGTCGATGGCCACGGCGGCGCTCGGCCACGGCACGGCCGGCTCCGGCGAAGCCAAGGCGTCTCGGCCCTCATGGCCGACTCTAAGAGTTTCCGAAGGGTTCACAGAATCCAGCGCAAGGGGGAGAAAGGGATGGAAGGGGCTCGAGCAGCACGGCCACGAGCGAGCTCGGCCGGCGGCGGTCATGGCGACCCGGTGGAGCCGCGCTCACGGTGAGAGCTACCTGAGGCGAAAATGGAGTGGCAGTGGGGTCGGGGACGTGGAGAGACTCACGAAGGAGCTGTGGTTCAGAGGAATCGGGCAATGGTGCTCGGGTTTGGGTGGAATTTGCTCGGCGGTGCTCGGTGTTCCGATTGCCGTGCGCGCGGAGGAAGGAGAAAGGAAAAGCAATGGCGCGGCGAGTGCGATCGGGCAGGCGCGGGGTGGCTTCAAGGCGCGGCTGCGACGCCAGGACATCCACGGCGCGTGGCCTGCGCGACAGAAGGCCGGCGACGAGTGGCGGACACGCGGCGTCAAGACTCTGCGTCGGTCGGCCACGGCGACTGAACGTTTTTCAGAAACGTTGCGATTCAGACACGACGAACGTGACTGTCAGCGACACTTCAACGCGTCAACACTGCTAATCCATGGATCGTTTGCAAAAATAGTGTACATGACAATTGTAGGCCTATCATTCCTCTACCATTTCGCTTCAAGGACCATTCCCTAATTTGCCATGGATCAGAAGTTACATCAAGCCAAAGTTGGTTTGATCCAACTGAAATGCACCATGACTTAGAATATTTTTCTAAGTGTTGAAAACAGCATGTATTTCTAACTTGTGGACCATGTTTGACCATGTTCTAGACCTTTTCAAGAGTTGACCATAAAACAACTTTTGTTCCATGATAAATTAGCTACAACTTTTGTAAAGAGTGTACAGCCATGCAAAGCTTCTAAGTTGGGCTTTTGAATCAGTCAAACGAGGGCACTCCATGGGTCAAATTAAGTCAAACTTGCACTTGAGGGCATTTTGGTCATTTTGGTCTACATGAACAATGTTCCAACAAGTAAACTAAGTATAGTTAAGGTGTATTAGACCATGATCACCCATTTTACAAAGTTGTTATACCACTTCTACTGATCACATGTGATAAAGAAAGTAAAACAAGCAATTCATACATATGTTTCAATACAATGTTTCACATGTTGCATGACCTTGTTGTTACCCTATACTTGTCACATTACTACCATGTTGCCATGCTTCAAGATATGAGAAATTCATGTTGCATTCATATGTTGCACTACTACCATTCACAAGCAATCTAGTACGAAACAAACAGAATATGCGAATGTTTCATATGTATGTTTAAGGGAAAATGACATGATGAGATAAATGATGCACATGTTTATGAGATGAAATGCAATTAGAAGAAGCCAAACACCGAGGGTGTTACAGCCCTCCCCCCTTAGAAAAATCTCGTCCCGAGATTTGGAAAGCGTACCAATCAGTATAGAAAGCTGGATAGTTTTCCTTTAAATAATCTTCCCGCTCCCAAGTTGCATCCCGTTCACTATGATTACTCCAAACTACCTTGTATAACTTAACCACTCGTGTACGAGTCACTCTTTCTTGTGTATCCGTAACTTGCACGGGTTTTTCTCATAAGAAAGATCAGATTTCAAGTTGACTTTTCTTGTCATGATTCTTTCCTTGGGAATACGAAGACACTTCTTCACCGGGACACATGGAATACCGTAAATATAGCTCCCATCTCACGGGGTAGATCGAGCTTATATGCTACTCTTCCACTTTTCTCGATAATGCGGTAGGGTCCAACATATCGAGGCTCAAGCTTCCTTTAATTCCAAAACGCTTGACTCCTTTCATAGGGGATACCTTCGATAAACATGATCGCCTACTTCAAACTCAATAGGTTTCCTTCTCTTGTCAGCATAGCTCTTTTGTCTAGCCTGTGCGGCAGTCATATTCTTTTGTATAGTTCGGACTTGCTCTTTGGCTTCTTTTACAAAGTCGATACCATAGAACCTTCTTTCCCTGGGTTCCACCCAGTTCAAAGGAGTTCTACACTTGCGCCATAAAGAGCTTCAAAAGAGCCATTTTGATACTCTCTTGATAACTGTTGTTATAAGAGAATTCAGCGAGAGGTAACCAGTCTTCCCAAGAGCCTTTGCAAGAAATAAGACAAGCTCTAAGCATGTCCTCAAGAATTTGATTAACACGCCACCGTCTCCGATGTTTGCGGATGATAGGCGAATCATGGATTAGATGAGTGCCAAGATTTTGATGTAAGCACTCCCAAAAGCGAGCCGTGAACTGAGGTCCTCTATCGAAAACAATGGATTTGGGTACACCATGGAGACGTACCACTTGTTGAAAATAAATCTCAAATAATTGTGTGGGTGATAGGTAGACTTGACCGAATAAAGTGAGCGGATTTAGTTAGACGATCTACGATAACCCGGATGGAATCACAACCCTTGTTGGTAGTGGGTAATCCAACAATAAAATCCATACTAATTTCTTCCCACTTCCACCCAGAATAGAGAGTGGTCATAACATCCGGGCCTTATGTGAATAGCCTTGACTCTGCAATGCTTATCACACCTTGCCACGTAAGTCGTGATTTCTTTCTTCATCTTGGTCCACCAATAATACAAACTTGAGATCTTGATACATTTTACTACTACCAGATGGATGGACAACTTAGAAGAATGGGCTTCACCATAATTTGATTTCTAAGTTCTTTATCTTTGGGTACCACAAGTCTATCATTAAACCAGAGAATTCCTTTGTCATCGACCTTAAAGTGCTTGGTCTCTTTTTCTTTCATTTTCCGTTTGATGTGAAACACACCCACATCAGTCTTCTGGAGTTCGATAATTCGACTTCTAAGAGAGCAATCCACAGTGATATTGTGAAGTACTACAGGATGAAGGAGGTGTGACAGATGAAAATCTTCACTAACTAAGGAATTGCAATGGGCCTTCCTGCTTAAGGCATCAGCAACCACATTCGCCTTACCAGGATGGTAGTGCACTTGAAGGTTGTAGTCCTTGATCAATTCTAACCAGCGCCGTTGATGCATGTTCAACTCGAGCTGAGTAAAGATGTACTTGAGGCTTTTATGGTCAGTATAGATGTTGCACACATTACCCAGCAAGTAATGTCTCCAAATCTTCAGGGCATGAACAACTGCGGCTAACTCTAAGTCATGGGTAGGATAGTTGACTTCATGCTTTCGAAGCTGGCGCGAAGCATAAGCAATTACTCGGCCTTCCTGCATAAGAACACACCCCAAACCGGTGCCACATGCATCACAATAGACATCAAAAGGCTTTTCGATGTCAGGTTGTGCTAATACAGGAGCAGAGGTTAGCAAGGTCCGCAAAGTGTGGAAAGCCTCTTCACACTTCGGAGTCCACACAAACTTCTCATCTTTCTGCAGTAGCCGAGTCATGGGCTTGGCGATTTTTGAGAAATCCGGGATAAAGCGACGATAATAGCCAGCCAATCCCAAGAAACTTCGAACTTCTGTGACCGTAATAGGTGCCTTCCACTCAAGGACTTCTTGCACCTTCGTAGGGTCAACCAAATTCCATCACCATATAACACATGACCTAGAAAAGGTATCTTGTTCAACCGAATTCACACTTGCTGAACTTAGCATAAAGTCGGGTTGTCACGCATAACCGAAGTTAAGACAATTCTCGGATGTTCAAAGATGCTCTTCTTCATTCCGAGAATATACTAGGATATCATCAATGAACACGACGACAAACTTGTCCAATTCTCGCATGAATACGAAATTCATCAGTACATAAAGTGTGCTTGGAGCATTTGTCAACCCAAAAGACATGACAAGGTACTCGAACAAACCATAACGGGTAGAGAAAGTCGTCTTAGGTATATCTTCGTGGATGAATTTTGATCTCGATGGTAACCAGACCTCAAATCGATCTTGGAGAATACCTTAGCCTTAGAGAGCTGATCAAATGAATATCGATGCGAGGAAGAGGGTATTTGTTCTTGATGGTAACACATTTAGGGACGATAATCTACGCACATGCGCAAAAAGATTCGCCCTTCTTCTTCACAAAGATAGCCGGACAACCCCAAGGAGAAGAACTAGGCGAATCAAACCTTTCTTCAATAGCTCATTCAACTGACTCTTTAGTTTAGCCAACTCATTGGGCGGCATTCTATAGGGCCTTCGAGATATAGGAGCCGTACCCGAATAAGTTCTATCTTGAATTCTACATCATGTCCCGGAGGTAATCCGGCAAGTCATCGGGAAGACATCCGAAACTCACAGACAACTAGTAGATCCTCAATGGCTTTGGCTAGGGTAGCATTGGTTGTATTGTGAAGAGACATATCACGAGGTAACTGCACTACTAGAAAACCCTTCTTATCCACAGGATCCCTCAACATTACCACACGGGTTGACGTGACGATCAAAGACTCCATTCCCACTCATCCACTTCATTCCTAGGATTATATCAATTCCTACCCCGGTAGCACTACAAGATCTGTAAGAAACTCTCGATCCCCAATTTCAAGCTTTACATCTTTTACTACTTGGTTAGTCATGATATTATTCCCAAAGAAAGACTAATACAATAACCACCCTTGACAATTGTAATCACATTCATCTTATGCTTAGATGCAAAAGTAGAACTCACAAAGGAATGTGAAGCACCAATCAAAGAGCACAACTGCAGGGTGATCATTAACAAGAAACTTACCAATGGTGACCACTTCATCGGCAGGAATTTCCTCCACAAGAGTGTAATGAACACGCCTACGATGGACGCTTTCTTGAGCATTCTTGGGAGGATGGGGACACCTATTTGCCCAATGACCAGTGCTGGTTACTGGTTCCAACACGGCCTGTTAGTGGTGGGACATTGGAGCTTCCCCGCCTGTAGGTATTCTTTGGCAAGGAAATTGTGTACCCCTTATGAAAACCAGTTTTAGCTTGATTCTTCTTCCGAGGTGGGCGATGCTGGACATTAGCATTGGGTGGATTGATCTTCGGCCTTTGGATACCATTGGTGCCTTAGACCGAGAAGCACACAATCAAAGTTTCTTTTATGCGGTTCTTAGAAGCGGCATATATCTTATCATTGTTCTCTTGAGTCGAGTGTCACTAATAAACTCATTGAAGGTGACACACTTGCGATTGCCCATTGACTTCATCAATTTAGGGAAAGTCCCTCTTGAAGCTAGCTATTCTCTTAGCGTCGGTATTGACAAACTCGGGGAGCATACCTCGCCAAAGTTGTTGAATGCCCGGAGGTATTCATTGAGACTCTTGTTGCCTTGGGTGAGCTTCATAAACTCAAGATGCTTAATGGCCATGAGACCGGGAGGAATAAAGTGTCCTCTGAAAGCCGCTGGCCCGACCCCAAACTATCTCGGCGTTTGTAGGAAGGTGGTCTTGTGATGTGTCCACCGGATACTGCGCAGGGCCTTGGAGCCGGTGTCCCGTGCATATGTGGCCTTCATACTTTCAAATCAAACGGAGCAATCCAAACCTTTGCTCTATCGTGCTCAACCATTCATCGACTTGTAATGGTTCTTCCGCCTCATGAAAGATAGGAGGCATTGTATCCATGAAGTCCTTAAAGTCTGCTTTGTCTTGGTTTGGCTTGGGTCCTTAAGGACATGACGATCCTCACGGTTAGCCATCTGGATGCATGGCCTCACTTAACATGCGCGGACTTTCCACAACGGTCTGCATTAGCTCACTGGTGTGGGCGGTGGCGAGGTGGTTGTTCCTCATTTCCCATGCCACGACCACGACGAAAGGTTATGATGAGCCATCTGCAAAATGTATAGCCAATGAGCACTGACGATGTGGAAATTTTTGTAGATGAATCGTATAATTATGCCCAAACTGAGTCCATTGGAGGGAATGTATTTAGATAATCAACAGAGGCACAATCATTCATCACAACCACACAATTCATCAAGTGCGTTCATGGACACATAAATGTGATGAACTTAACCAACCACTCGATCCATAGACCGCAAAGACGGAATTTATCAAAGGCTCACATACGTGGAGCATAATACGTTCGATAGGTTACATTCAAGCCATAGTGGTTCCAAACTTACATCCAAAGATAACTTATGGTTCGATATTACATCCCAACGATTACTTATTCCAAAGCTACTCGTTCATGCATGAGGATCAACAAAAGACTGGCTCTTGCGCATTAGCTAAGTAGTAAGCTAAACTACGCATCGTCCTCGGAGTCAGTGTCGAAGATTTCTCCTCCATCTTCATCACTAGCAGGCTCTAACTCCTCATCTTCCTCCTCATCGTGGGAATGTCCTCGTGTCCATTGACCTCCATGTCATCATCACCTTCAGCCATGATTGCACCCGAACCCATCTCATCCTCATCCTCGTGTGGCGGGGAGAGGGTGAAGTTGATTGTGTAACAGTGAACCTCCTCATGGAGATTGTCATTGTACTCCTCAAAGAATTGCCACTTGCGCTCTAGCTCTACCTCCGTGCTCTCAACACATCCTCCTCGTGCAGCTTCATTCCGTTGGTTCATCACGTGAATCAACATGCGCCACAGATTCTGGTGAGCAACTCACAACCTCTCAACCTCAAGGGTCTCTTGGTCCCTTTCTGTGTTACTTGATCCAAGCGGTGCTGAGCCACATTCCTCTCAAGATCCACTGAGCAAGCTCTCATCCTCACCTTTCCTCCTCAAGAGGCTCGGGGCCGGGGCTCACGAGGAGCTAAGCGGTGACGAGGCGCCCGCCTCCAAATGGGACTTATGGCAAAGTCGCGC
This sequence comes from Miscanthus lutarioriparius, assembly GCA_904845875.1. Lineage (NCBI taxonomy): Eukaryota > Viridiplantae > Streptophyta > Magnoliopsida > Poales > Poaceae > Miscanthus > Miscanthus lutarioriparius. Next base: position 91,306,184 of record CAJGYO010000006.1, read on the forward strand.
GCTTCGTGCGCGCCATCTGTAGCAAAAGTTACAACGTAAGGGGAGAATCATTTAAGGGATACGAAATTTAATTAGCCGACAATCATATTTTAAAGGAGGGAGTAATGCAAGAAATGCCATGTATGCTTGAACATGATGCATGCACGATCCGTACGTCCTCACCATCCTAGAAAAATTTAAAGGCTAGCGAAATATACGGTGGCATACATACGTTCTCTCGTATACGGTAGCTAGTCGATCTACAATGATACGTTGTTAGTGTACCAGAGAAAATTTCATTTCAGCCCATGAATTTCCCACAATGCATAAAAAGCAAGCAATAACTAAATACTTTCATACATACATCCCCGATGCACATACTCTAGTATCACAACTACCCGTCGAGATACCCACATTTAAGTACTCTCATAAATACATGATTGAACATGTAAATATGCGAGCAACCACAACTACTCTCCCTAGACCGACGATTGACGGTCATGCTCTCACAACTCCCACTTACCAGAGCGTAGAGGTATTTGATCCAAACATTACCACCCAAGCGGATGGCATCCATATAATAGCACTGTGTATGGACGACGAAAAATGTAAACAAGCAGAACCCCCAAGTTAGTACTTTAATAAGCCACCTAAGAGTCCTTATTTGGGCATAAGGGATATGACCACCGGCAATACTTAGTATTTAATTTAGGATTTTCACAAATACTTTTGTTTTAAATACACAAATGACGTGTTTAGTGTCAAATCTTGCTCGATGCCACCATGTAATGAACCCGACCAAATCATAGGAACGTAAGTACAAAAACAATCACCGAAGCGATCAAATTCACATTTAAGCTCCCATAATCCCGGTGAGTCCGGAAATCACGAAGGATTTCAACCAACTCTCGACATACAAACCAAGATCGTAATGATTCAACACAACACATCATTCGTTACAACATTTCACAAGTAGCATTCGGATTACATCCATCAGAGTTCAAATAAAATGTTACAAACCAAGTTTGAGTGTGCGGAAGCAACATAGTTTAGTACATAACTTCATAGTTTCAAATACATTGCCAGATCAGAGTCATGTCCCACAAAAGCATTATCAGGTATGAGAACTAGTAGAGACCGCGCCCAATGGTCTAGTCTTCATCCCCAGCAGGGAGAAGGCAGTACTTGCAGCAACCAAAGAAGAACTGGTCATCTGCAACAGGTGGGAAATAAACCCTGAGTACGAGAAGGTACTCAGCTAGACTTACCCGACAAAAATCAGAAATAAACGACACCAAGGATCATGCAAGGCTTTTCAGGTGGGCTAGGTTGACACATTTGCATAAAAGAGCTTATGAGCATAGTAATCAATTTAAACTTAGCATCAAGCGTATCATCATTTACCTGTCCACTAGATTAGCACCTGTACTAGAGCACTCACTTATTAGGAGCAAACAATATTAACCATAGCAGGTATAATAAGGCTGTCATCATCATATCATCATTTCCGAACCATTAAGTTATTAAGTGTATCTACATTGGAGATAAGCCCGTCAAGTTCTCACTAACCGGGAGAGACGGCGATTCAATCGAATTACAACTCAAATGAGGGGTATTCCTAACTCTCACCCCGGCATACTTTGCAAGGGTAGCCGTGGGTCACCTTTGGAACATCTCAGAACCAAATTCGGCGGGTTCGATCAACGCCAAAGACTCTCTGTGGATTACCCTTCCGCCAGACGATCAAGACTTTTAAATCACCTTGCCTTGGACTCACGCCTCGGCTCCTTCCGAGGCGCACTTTATACTTATCGACTCCGCCCGAGGTGAGCTACTCGGCTTCATGCGGTCGGTCATCGGACACGGCCAACTAAGAGAGAGGCATGCATTCAACATGAACAGGAAAGGCTCCAAGAATCAGTCCTTAAGCGACACAGACGGAGTCACTGCAAACCGGCAAGCCTCCGTTCAGTCTTCATTTCAAATTAAGACTGGTTCTTTTCCACGATAGCAAATATAGCCAACCGTGCCACATGTATCTTCCTATATCTCGCAGGTGACAGGAAATCACCCGACTTCTACCGCGTTTAAGCAGGGCTAAGCACTACTCGAGCCTGAGCTACATAGGGTTCAGGGTATCAATATCTGGACAAGGAATGGGTAACCAATGCAGCAAGTGTTTGCATCCAACACCTAAACTTAATGCAACAATATATGTAATATAAAGCTATGGGAGAAACCATGACAAACCATCACACAGCTTTTCTGAATACCTTTCGGGCAATCATGATCAGTACTTTTGGTCCAATGGTTGATAAATACTTTGAAGAAAATGTTGGCCCACTCAGTGGACCGACACTTTTCAATGTTCCAAAGCATCAAGAGAAGCCTGTTCGAAAAGAAGGAGCATCGATTTCAAATACAGGTGGATTGACTCACACTGAAAAGCAATCACATCCCACCTATGGCTAGGTAACATTTGGTACCACGGGAGAAGTGCCACTTTCAGCTTATAGAGTTTCTCCAGCATCAAACAGATTGCAGAAGAATATGTATGGAGATGGGTATCAAGAATTTACTGATTACAATGCTATCAATGCTGTGCCAAATCCAGGGTATAGGAGTGCTTCAGGATTGCCTTCTGGAGTGCAGGTACAAGGAAATCAGGATTCAGGCATTGATGTTTTGATGCACAGGATGGCTGATATGATGCAGAATCAGTTCGGCTTGAAGCCAAAAAATCAATCCTATTCATACAAGTCTCCTTATCCAGAGTGTAACAGAACCGACCAAATCATAGGAACGTAAGTACAAAAACAATCACCGAAGCGATCAAATTCCTGTACTTAAGCTCCCATAATCCCGGTAGTCCGGAAATCACGAAGGATTTCAACCAACTCTCGACATACAAACCAAGATCGTAATGATTCAACACAACACATCATTCGTTACAACATTTCACAAGTAGCATTCGGATTACATCCATCAGAGTTCAAATAAAATGTTACAAACCAAGTTTGAGTGTGCGGAAGCAACATAGTTTAGTACATAACTTCATAGTTTCAAATACATTGCCAGATCAGAGTCATGTCCCACAAAAGCATTATCAGGTATGAGAACTAGTAGAGACCGCGCCCAACGGTCTAGTCTTCATCCCCAGCAGGGAGAAGGCAGTACTTGCAGCAACCAAAGAAGAACTGGTCATCTGCAACAGGTGGGAAATAAACCCTGAGTACGAGAAGGTACTCAGCTAGACTTACCCGACAAAAATCAGAAATAAACGACACCAAGGATCATGCAAGGCTTTTCAGGTGGGCTAGCTTGACACATTTGCATAAAAGAGCTTATGAGCATAGTAATCAATTTAAACTTAGCATCAAGCTTATCATCATTTACCTGTCCACTAGATTAGCACCTGTACTAGAGCACTCACTTATTAGGAGCAAACAATATTAACCATAGCAGGTATAATAAGGCTATCATCATCATATCATCATTTCCGAACCATTAAGTTATTAAGTGTATCTACATTGGAGATAAGCCCGTCAAGTTCTCACTAACCGGAGAGACGGCGATTCAATCGAATTACAACTCAGGTGAGGGGTATTCCTAACTCTCACCCCAGCATACTTTGCAAGGGTAGCCGTGGTCACCTTTGGAACATCTCAGAACCAAATTCACGGGTTCGATCAGGCGCCAAAGACTCTCGTGGATTACCCTTCCGCCAGACGATCAGGACTTTTAAATCACCTCGCCTTTGGACTCACGCCTCGGCTCCCTTCGAGGCGCACTTTATACTTATCGACTCCTGGCCCGAGGTGAGCTACTCGGCCATGGTCGGTCATCGGACACGGCCAACTAAGAGAGAGGCATGCATTCAACATGAACAGGAAAGGCTCCAAGAATCAGTCCTTAAGCGACAGACGGAGTCACGCAAACCCGGCAAGCCTCCGTCCGGTCTTCATTTCAAATTAAGACTGGTTCTTTTCCACGATAGCAAATATAGCCAACCGTGCCACATGTATCTTCCTATATCTCGCAGTGACAGAAATCACCCGACTTCTACCGCGTTTAAGCGTGGCTAAGCACTACTCGAGCCTTGAGCTACATAGGGTTCAGGTATCAATATCTGGACAAGGAATGGGTAACCAATGCAGCAAGTGTTTGCATCCAACACCTAAACTTAATGCAACAATATATGTAATAATAATATCAGAATCGCAGTTCGGAAAATAGGAGGCTTAATATGCTCCGGGCTTGCCTTTCACAAAGTTGCAAGGACGGTGGTCGGGGCACTCAACGGCGACCTCGTCGCACTTCTCCTCAAAGCTGCTCCTCCCGAATCTCCGTGTCGTACATTGCTGCTTTCGCGCTTCGATTCCTCGAATTCCAGCAGTTTACTCCTTCCGTACACCTATTGCATGTCGATGCACAAGATAAATATCATGGATGCATAAGGAATGACATGATGCTCATGATGAATGAATCACAATGGGTGTTTACGAAAACATCACTTTGGACACTTTCGTTCTGAGTAATTAGCTCTATTCAAATCACTTTAAGCATGTATCCAACTTAACTTAAATAACAAGAGCAACTTACCTAACTTGCATAACCTAAGATAAAGATGCTCATCTTCAGTTAAAGGCCTAACACCTAGGAACAGTACCATGAACTTAGAATAGTACAGACATGCTTAAAATAACAGTTAAAGCTTCATATGCAACAAGTAGTAACTTAATTCTATCATAACCAGAGTTCTATAACTCCAAATGACTTGCAAGAGGACATTCTGGAAAGCTTATGAAATTCTCTACAATTCACTTGTAAACATCAAAGCATGGTTCTGAAGTTAACCAAATCAAATTCCAGTAGACCTAGAATCTGTCCAGAATGACGGGGTTGCTAACTTAATTATTTAATGATGGTGCAAAAGCCTAATTTGACCAAACCAAATTTACCAACTTGTTTTTCATATCTTAGAAACATCAGAAAGTATAGTGCTAACTTCTAAATAAATTATGTAATATCCTTTTCCAATTTATTTAGTTAATTAGGTGATTTAAGCAATATATAGTAAAACTATTCATAAAAATCTACAAAAATTCCAGTAGCTATCTCATGCTGCACATAGACTACCATAAAAATTTCAAAGCCATTGGACCAACATAACTTGCTGTATCCAAAATAACAGATGCCATGTCTATTTCTAGCATAATTAGGAAACCTTATTAAAAAGTGTCAAGAAACAGATTTCCCATTTTTCCTAGCATCCTTCTAGCATAAGAATAGCACCCATAAAATTTCACCTTCTCTGGATCTATAGAAAAATTATGAAAATTCACACAAGATCCACCTATTAATAAAAGGAAATTCTATAACTTAAAAACTATACATGCACTAGCTCTGAAATTTTTACCAGAGATTCTAATAAACCAAAATAGAGGACCCACAAAATTTCATAATTTTTGGACCACAGAAACTCAAGATAAAATTCAAACAAGTTTGCATGCTTCTAAAAACACATTTCAAAGTCCTAATTAATTCATCAAAAATTTCTAAAACATGTGCTCATATAATATTTTTGTTAAATATTAGACAATACTAGGAACTCAACAAAATTAGAACCATGGCATTTCGATCTATATACTAAGAAATATAGATTTTTGAATCATGCACAAAATTCTGTGAAAACAAAACAAACAAATTAATTAAGAAAACCTAACAGCTATCGGTGGGCCGGCCCAAGAAACGCAATGGCCCACGAGCGCCACAAAGTGCCAAAAGCCGACGGCGTGGCCTGAGCTGGGCTCCCGCCTCGGCGACGACAGCAGGGGAGGAGGACCCACGTCGTCAATGAGAGACAGGCAGGGGAGGAGAAGGGGACGGCGGCGAAGCTTGTCGCCGGGAGCTTCTCCGGCGAAGGCAAGGGTGTCTACGTGCTCGCCTCATCCTAGCGGACCTAGGAGAGCCCTTAGTCATAGCTATTGACGCCGCTAGCAGGGGTGTCGATGGCCACGGCGGCGGCTTCGGCCACGCAGACGGCCAGGCTCGGCGGTTAAGCCAAGCGTCTCGGCCCTCATGGCCGACTCTAAGAGTTTCCGAAGGGTTCACAGAATCCAGCGCAAGGGGGAGAAAGGGATGGAAGGGGCTCGAGCAGCACGGCCACGAGCGAGCTCGGCCGGCGGCGGTCATGGCGACCCGGTGGAGCCGCGCTCACGGTGAGAGCTACCTGAGGCGAAAATGGAGTGGCAGTGGGGTCGGGGACGTGGAGAGACTCATGAAGGAGCTGTGGTTCAGAGGAATCGGGCAATGGTGCTCGGGTTTGGGTGGAATTTGCTCGGCGGTGCTCGGTGTTCCGGTCGCCGTGCGCGCGGAGGAAGGAGAAAGGAAAAGCAATGGCGCGGCGAGTGCGATCGGGCAGGCGCGGGGTGGCTTCAAGGCGCGGCTGCGACGCCAGGACATCCACGGCGCGTGGCCTGCGCGACAGAAGGCCGGCGACGAGTGGCGGACACGCGGCGTCAAGACTCTGCGTCGGTCGGCCCGCGGCGATCGAACGCTTTTTCGAAACGTTGCGATTCGCATACCTGACGAACGTGATCGCCGGCCGACACTTCAACGCGTCAACACTGCTAATCCGTGGATCGTTTGCAAAAATAGTGTACATGACAATTGTAGGCCTATCATTCCTCTACCATTTCGCTTCAAGGACCATTCCCTAATTCGCCATGGATCAGAAGTTACATCAAGCCAAAGTTGGTTTGATCCAACTGAAATGCACCATGACTTAGAATATTTTTCTAAGTGTTGAAAACAGCATGTATTTCTAACTTGTGGACCATGTTTGACCATGTTCTAGACCTTTTCAAGAGTTGACCATAAAACAACTTTTGTTCCATGATAAATTAGCTACAACTTTTGTAAAGAGTGTACAGCCATGCAAAGCTTCTAAGTTGGGCTTTTGAATCAGTCAAACGAGGGCACTCCATGGGTCAAATTAAGTCAAACTTGCACTTGAGGGCATTTTGGTCATTTTGGTCTACATGAACAATGTTCCAACAAGTAAACTAAGTATAGTTAAGGTGTATTAGACCATGATCACCCATTTTACAAAGTTGTTATACCACTTCTACTGATCACATGTGATAAAGAAAGTAAAACAAGCAATTCATACATATGTTTCAATACAATGTTTCACATGTTGCATGACCTTGTTGTTACCCTATACTTGTCACATTACTACCATGTTGCCATGCTTCAAGATATGAGAAATTCATGTTGCATTCATATGTTGCACTACTACCATTCACAAGCAATCTAGTACGAAACAAACAGAATATGCGAATGTTTCATATGTATGTTTCAGGAAAAATGACATGATGAGATAAATGATGCACATGTTTATGAGATGAAATGCAATTAGAAGAAGCCAAACACCGAGGGTGTTACACAGAGTGGTACAACAAAGTGGCGTTACCTCCAAGGGTGAAGCCTCCAACAGATCTGACCAAGTTTTCTGGTCAAGATGATACTAGTACCATAGAGCACATCAGTCGGTACTTAATGCAGCTTGGAGAAGCTGCTTCAGATGAAGCTTGGAGGATTCGATATTTTCCTTTGTCTCTTACAGGACCAGCTTTCACGTGGTTCACGTCTTTACCAGCTCATTCCATTGGTACGTGGGCAGAGCTAGAGCAGAAGTTTCATTCATATTTCTACACGGGTACTAATGAGAAGAAGTTGGTCGATCTCATGAGTCTGAGGATGAGAACAAATGAGACACCATTGGAATATCTTCGCAGATTCAGGGAAACCAAGAATATGTGTTATTCTCTGAATTTACCAGATGATCAACTACCTGGAATAGCTATAGTAGGAATGTTGCCGAATATCAGGGAGAAGTTGTTCGGCATGGAGTTTGATGATCTTGGCCAACTTGCACAGCGTTTAGCAGCTATGAGTAATCAGGCCCAAGGATTCAGGAGAGATAATCGCTTTCAGAAGAACAATGCCACTAATGAGGTGTATCAAGGTTTTCTGGAGGAAGCGACTGAGTATATTGATGAAGATGAGATAGCTACAGCTGAGTTGAATTGGGCAAAGGAGCCTACTCAAATTAGTCAACGCTGGTTGAAACAACAAAAGGGAACCTATGATTTTGATGTTACTAAGGCAGATAGGCTTTTGCATTATTGATGAAGGAAGGACGCATCAAGCTGCCAGAAGGACATCCCATGTTACGTCCTGAAGGAGTGAAAGACAAAAAGTATTGTGGCTTCAATAACACTAATTCTCACTCTATCAATGATTGCCGAGTGTTCAGAATACGAATCCAGAAAGCTATCCAAGAGGGACATTTGAAGTTTGATGGCAAGATGAGAATTGATGATCAGCCTTTTCCACAAAATATGATTTCTTTCTCTGTGAATATGGTCTCTGCCAATGATCTCAAAGGTAAAGGCAAGATGAAGGTGTTGACTTCTGATAGAGCAAAGAAAAGTGGTGCTGTTGACCCGGATCGGCAAGTTACCAGTAGAGAGCTGCAGCAACGAGTTCGGTTTCAGAATAGCCGAACCGAGAAAGGTCAAACTTCCAAACCCAGAGTTACATCACGTATTTTGCTAAACAAGTGGCAGAGAGAGCAAGAGAAGGGATACTATAAGAGGCAATGGTTTATGGAAGAATGCCGGAGGTATGAGGAAGAGGTATGCCGAAGGGAGCAAGAAGAATACATGACAGAACAGGAGCAGTCTCATTGGGGTTGTTCATTCTTTAGGCATTGTTGGAATGAAGGCTTGAGGTTGCCTGCTAGAAATAATTGTTCGGAGTGTAGTGCTTAGTACTCCGAGTATAGGCAATCTCGAGTCAACCGCCGTCCCGTCTATGAAAGACTTGGAACGAAGGTTCCTGAAGATGATCGGCGTTTAAAAATAGATGATTTTGAGAATCAGCAAAGGAAAAGATTTGTAGGTCAAGGTTGGATTCATGATAGGGTGCATGATGAAGAAGCTGATTCCTATAGATACGTATGGCAAAAAGGACAGTGGTGTCCTCCAGGCCTGAGGAAAAGTTAGAAAAGAAGAGTTCAACGGTTGAGGAATAGGGAGTTGAAACAGGAAATTACCGAAATAAAGCAAATATGGCGTCCTAAGAAGAAGCCTGATGAATGTGGTCCTTCGGCTGATGCTTGCATGGTTTTCTTCCTCCCATCAGAGTTTATAGCTCCCAAAAGCCAAGATGTCCAAGAAGAGGTGTACTCTGATTTTGATGAAAGTGAATGTCAGGATTTGATGGCCCAGCTTGTATTAACACAGCAGGCTGTTTTTGACAAACCAATCAAGAATCGTCACTTGAGACCACTCTATTTAAAGGGATATGTCAATGGCAAGCCTTTAACTAAGATGTTTGTTGATGGAGGGGCTGCTATCAATATCATGCCTTATACTACCTTTAGAAAGCTTGGAATGACTAATAAAGAATTGTTGAAAACTGACATGGTGCTTAGGGACTTTGCTGGCAACCCTTCCGATACCCGAGGTGCTATCCATGTCGAGCTGACTATTGGGTCAAAAACTCTGATTACTACCTTTTTGTCATTGATGGCAAGGGGGCATATAGTCTACTCTTGGGCAGAGATTGGATCCATGCTAATTGCTGCATTCCTTCAACCATGCATCAAATTCTCATTCAATGGATTGGAGATGACGTTGAAGTTGTACATGCTGATGATTCGGTAAGTGTTGCTGCCGCAGAATCTACCTACTGGGAATATGAAGGCGTCGATTGTTTCTCTGGAAAAGTGTGGAAAGAAGGTCCTGTAAATGTTTTCAGCGAGGGCCAACAGCCGATCCAAGCAGTCGGCTCTCATAGTAATTTTTAATGGGAAATCCTGTCGATGGCAACAAAGGAAAGTTGGGACATGGTTTTATGTCGGCTGATAAGTTGGAAGAAATTGATGTTGGTGATGGTTCTAAGCCAAGGCCGATGTATATTAGTGCAAAGTTAGACCCAGAATATAAATCAAAGTTGATAGATATGTTGAAAGAGTTTAAAGATTGTTTTGCTTGGGATTACACGGAAATGCCTAGATTGGATCGTTCCATTGTTGAGCATCGATTACCCATTAAACCTGAATTTCGTCCTTACAAACAACCTCCACGGAAGATATACAAAGAAGAGGTATTGGCCGATGTGAAGAAGGAGGTTGAAAGATTAATAGAAGCAAACTTCATTCGGCCATGCAAGTATGCAGAGTGGATTTCAAATATAGTACCTGTATACAAGAAAAATGGAAAAATGAGGGTTTGCATAGATTTCAGAAATCTTAATAAGGCCACTCCCATGGATGGTTACCCAATGCCGATTCTTGGGATTTACTAGTAGATGCAAAGAAGAGGTTATGAAGTCATTAGTTTTATGGATGGTAATGTTGGCTATAATCAAATTTTTATGGCAATGTAAGATATTTCAAAAACAAATTTTCGGATGTCCCGGTCATATTGGTTTGTTTGAATGGATAGTCATGACATTTGGGTTAAAGAATGCCAAAGGTGCAACTTATCAAAGAGCTATGAATTATATTTTCACGAAATGATCGGCAAGATTGTAGAGATCTACATCGATGATGTAGTGGTCAAGTCTAGAAATCATGAAGGACATTTAGCCGATTTAAGAAAAACTCGAGTGCACAAGAAAGCATGGCTTAAAGATGAATCCAAACAAATGTGCCTTTGGAGTTTCGGGCCACTTGAGTTTTTGGGATTTTAGTTCATAAAGGAGGAATTGAAGTTGGGAAAAAGAGCATGGAAGCAATAGACAAAGTTGTGCCGCCAACCAATCTCACAGAATTACAATCATTGTTAGGCAAAATCAACTTTGTAAGAAGATTCATATCTAATCTATCAGAGAGTTTTACCCTTTTCTCCTTTATTAAAGCTCAAGAAGGATCAAAAATTTGTATGGGGTGACATACAACAAAAAGCTTTTGATGAGATCAAGCAATATATGAAGGCACCACCTGTGCTGGTACCTCCACAACTTGACAAGCCTTTTAAGTTGTATGTGGCGGCCGATAGCCTAACGATAGGATCGGCCCTTATGCAAGAATTTGAAGGAAAAGAAAGAGTCATAGCTTATCTTAGCCGAAAGCTGCTAGACCCGGAAACAAGGTATTCGGCTACAGAAAAACTTTGCTTGTGTGTGTATTACTCATGTACCAAATTTCGGCACTATTTGTTGAATGTCGAATGCGTGGTAGTTTCTAGTTTTGATGTAATCAAACATGTGCTATCAATGCCAATTTTGAATGGAAGAATTGGCAAATGGATTTTAGCATTGTTAGAATTTAATTTAAGGTACGAATCGGCAAAGGCGGTAAAGGGTCAAATTATTGCCGATTTTATTACCCAACATCGGGATCTTTCTATTGAGGCGATAAGCATTGTGCCTTGGGCCTTGTTCTTCGATGGATCATCTTGTAACAAAGGTGGTGGTGCTGGTATTCTCTTGATTTCCCCACAAGGAAAAACTTTTGAGTATGTGGTTCCTATTGAATTTCATGTTACTAATAATCAGGCAGAGTATGAAGCGCTGCTTAGAGGGCTTCGGCTTCTTGTAGAAGTAAAGGCCGTTGCTGTTGAAATCTTTGGGGATTCTGAGTTGGTGATTAATCAACTGAGTGGTCAGTATGAATGCAAGAACAATGTGTTAAGAGAATATTATGAGGAGTGTAGAGAACTTTTGAAGAATTTTCTGGTAGTAACCTTGCATCATATCCCTAGAGAATACAATGAAGAAGCAAATAAGTTAGCTCAAGCTGCTTCTGGATATCGAGAGAGTCAGGAAGTTTTTGCTATAGAGGAAGGTGTTTTAAATACTGATCAAGTAGATGGTGATTGGAGATACGAAATTACCAATTATCTGAAAGGTCCATCTCAAAAAGTTTCCCAAAAACTCAGGTACAAAGCTCTCAAATTTGTGTTCCTTGATGATCAGTTATATTACAAGTCCATCGATGGAGTATTGCTCAAATGTTTAAGTCAAGAAGAGGCCAAGAAGGTGATGTATGAGGTTCACGAAGGATTGTGTGGTGCACACCAGTCAGCTTATCGGATGAAGTGGATAATCAGGAGAACTGGTTATTTTTGGCCGACTATGTTGGAGGATTGTTTTGAATATTACAAAGGGTGTCACAATTGTCAAAAATTCGGTAATATTCAAAAAGTTCCAGCATCTGCTATGAATCCCATAATCAAGCCTTGGCCGTTCAGAGGATGGGGTATAGATTTAATTGGTCAGATCAATCCTCCTTCTAGTAAGGGACACAAATTTGTACTCTTGGCCACGGATTATTTCACCAAGTGGGTTGAAGCTATCCCTTTGAAGAAGGTAACGTCAGAGAATATGATCAGTTTTGTTAAGGAACATATAATTCACAGATTTGGGATTCCTCGAACTATAACAACTGATCAAGGAACTCAGTTTACTTCTTCAGAATTCTATGATTTTGCCAAAGATATGGGGATTAAGTTGTATAATTCTTCTCCTTATTATGCACAAGCTAATGGCCAGGCAGAAGCATCAAATAAGATTATGATTAAAATCATCCAGAAGAAGATTGATGAAAAACCAAGGAGATGGCACTTAGTTCTTAATGAAGCATTGTGGGCTTACCGAATGGCTTGTCATGGGTCCACTCAAACATCTCCCTATGAACTGGTTTATGGGCATCATGTTGTATTACCATGGGAATTACGGTCAGGTTCAAGGCGAGTTGTGTTACAGAAAGAATTAGTAGAAGAAGATTATAAGAATCTGATGATGGATGAATTGGAAGATTTACATTTGATTCGTCTCAAGGCATTGGAAAATATTGAGAAAAATAAAATACGCGTTGCCAAGTATTATAACAAAAGGGTTAGGCTGAAGCAATTCGCAGAAGGAGACTTGGTTTGGAAAACTATATTGCCAGTTGGAACAAAGGATAGAGCGTTCGGCAAATGGTCTCCAAATTGGGAAGGTCCTTTCCGAATAGTAGAATGTGTACCTGGCAATGCATACATATTGAAGACTTTATTTGGGGAGGAGTTTACCAGAGCTATCAATGGAAGATTTCTTAAGAAATATTACCCCAGTGTTGAGGTTGGTTCATGAACGTAGATCAGAAAAGCCGATAAAAAGAAAATCGCCTTTAGCCTAAAAAAATAAAACTGAGAATAGCCGATATTGTTCATATCGCCTTTAGCACAAAATAGCCGATGTAGTTTGCATCGCCTCTAGCACAAGAATGTTTATGCAAGACTGGGGTGTTTTCAACATTTTTCTGACAGTCGCAGGCAGAATTTTACCGAAAAGAATCAAAGAGGAATAAGCCAAAAGAAGAACGGGAAGATCAAGTGGAAATTGCCGAATATAAGTGAAGTTTACCTCTGGAATTTCATCCTGGGTCGCCATTGAAGATTCGAAGTGGGTCCGAGGTTGCGCTGAAAGCTTGAATTTTTGGACAGCGGCTGCGGTGTTGAACGGTGCTGACCTAGGAGGAAGAAGGAGCTTGTGGTCAATTTCAGAATAAAACAACTTTTATCCCGAAATTGAGGGGGCATGTGTTAACACTGGATTTTGGTCGACTTTGGAAGATGACAGGTGGGCCCGCATGTGGGAAGAAGGACATTCGGCAAACAAAACGAGCGGTCGGCTAAATGCTTGTGCGGTCGGTTACTTCAGAAGGTGGTGACTCCATTCGGGAAAGCAGAAGATGGCAAGCAAAGCCGATCGAAAAGATGAAAGTTGTAATAATAAAGGACTCTGAGAGTTTAGGGCAAAGAATCGTAGTTTCCAAGTTTGTTTAAGAGTTCCTTTGTAAATCATAGTCTTTTAGGACTCGTGTTTTGTCTAGGGTATAAATATTGACCCTCGACCATTGTAATAGGCGTTCACAACCAAATCAATACAACCGGCCCCGTGCCTACTTTCGAGTCCTTTTGTCGTGTCGTCGAGTTCTTCGAGAGGAGTCATCGATCCGTCGACCTCCGTAAGTTCCGACAACCTTGTTATCATGTTTAGTATCATGCGGTGGATTTAGACGTGATGCAAGTAGTCTTGTTTGTTTTCAATGATCGTGCGGCGGATCTTTGCTTGACAATCAAGAAGTCTTTGCTTATGCTTTGTTTATGGGTAGATACCGTGCGGCAGGCGTTTGCTCAATATGCTTAGTGAAAGCAAGACAGTTATCGGCTCTATTAGATACGGCAAAATCTAAATAGATTCATTAAGTTATCCTGTGTTGCATGTTTTAAATATTTTATATATTTGTAACACACTTCTGCCCAATCTAGATTGATATTGTTTGGCCCTCTCCTATGGTTTTATTCGTGCTTCAATGATCATTACTTTCATATTACCTTTGCGAATAGATAACATGTTCATAATGGCTGAATTATTTTAATCTAGATTGTCACATGTTGTGGGTTCATGCATGTTAATTACGTTTAAGCTTTGACGAAACTAGGTGTCGTGCGGCAGATGCAGGTTTTAGATTAGCTTAATCGTGTTTATTTGCACGTTCCTTCTTCATGGACCCCAACTTGGCTGGATTGCTGAGCTTGGATATGCACTAACGCATAATTAATTTCACTTGTTCAAACATGTCTTCCCATGCACATGCATTCGGCAATTGGATCTTTACGTGTGTTCATCTTACGATTAGCCGAATGGTTTATAAACTTGTTGGCAGACAGCTTCCTATAGCTGTATGTCGTTGTAAGTGGCTTTAGGGCCGTATATATGGAACTGTCTGGTCTCACCTGACATGTTCCGGTTTGGCATTTAACTGTTTTATCCCTTGTTAGTTTTTTTTAGGTCAAACTGACTGGCACGTTTCCGAATCACGAAGCACCCAGGCACCCGATTGAAGCCACGCTTTTCGACTTGCTGTGTGTGAGGCACAGTGCATCACATTTTGTGTCAACAGTTCCATAGATTGCAAGTGATCATCAATGAATTGAAGGCTTTGAGTGAGAAGATAAATGATGATGATGTCTCTCATCGATTCTTGATGTGCTTACCTCTAAGATTTGAGACATTGAGATTGATCATCATAAGAGGAGGATTGAAGGACATAACCCCTAACCAAGTACTAGGTGATGTCATGACACAAAAGACATACCGTGTGAAAAGGGAGGGGGTTGACCAAGATGAGAAGAAGGATGAAGACAAGAAGAAGAAAAGTATAGCATTTAAGGCTAGCACCTCATCCAAGAGCAAGAGCAAAGCAAAGAAAGAAGAATCAAGTGGTGATAAAGATGCTAGTGACATTGATGATGAGGCCATGGCTCTCTTTGTGCGTGAGATGGGTAAATTCATGAAGAAGGACTATGGTGCAAGAAAGAGAAGAGATCACAACAAGGAGTATATGTGAGAAGATGCAACAAATGCAAGAGCAAGGATCATGTCATAGCAGATTATCCCTATAATAATGACAATGATGAGGATGAAAAGAAGAAAGAAAAGAAGGAGAAGGAAAAGAAAGAGAGAAAGATGTCATTCAAGAAGAAGAAGAAGGGTGGAGGCTATATGGTCACTTGGGATAGTGATGGCTCTTTGTATGATGATGATTCTAGTGATGATGACAAGAAATCCATCAACAAAGCACTACCAAGCATCGCCATCAACAAGTCTTCCATCTTCGACACTCCATCGACTTGCCTCATGGCAAAGCCAACCAAGGTAAAATATGATGTGAGCGATAATGATGATTGTGAAAGTGATGATTGTAGGAGTGATGATGATGATGATGAGAACTCAAAAGAGGAGCTTATGGACATGTTGGAGCAAGTTCATACTTGCTTTGAGATGAAGAGAAAGGAGTGTAAAGAATTGCGTAAGAAGGTTAAATCTCTTGAGCAATCTTTTGATGAGATCAATACCACTCATGAGAGGCTAGTGGAAGCCCATGAGAAGATTGGCAAAGCTCACTATAAGCTTGAAAAGGTTCACTCCTCTCTCCTTGAGCAAGCCAACAAGGAGGTCGTTGTGACTTGTGACGTGGGCTCTATATGTGATTTAATCAATGAATCTTTCTTTGAGCCCATTGTTGTTGCTCCTACTAACCCTTCTTATAGCACTTTCACTTCTACTTCACCTTTGAGTGATGATTTCACTTGTGATGCCTCGCTAATGGTGGAAAATGAGACCCTCAAGAAGGAGGTGAATGAGCTCACTCGTGCCTTAGGCAATGCCTATGGTGGAGATGCCCGCTTGCTAAAGTGCTTGGGTAGCCAAAGGTTTTCTCTCTACAAAGAGAGATTGGGGTATACCCCCAAGAAAGGCAAGGCGGCCTTTGTCACTCCCAAAGCTTGCTTTGTGAAGGGCAATGGTCGGTTTTGCAATAGATGCAAGCAAGTTGGGCATATAGAGCAACATTTCAAGAACAAGAACAAGAATGCTAATGTATCATCAATCAAGTTTAATTCTTGTTATTTGCTTACTAAGGGTGCTAATGGTGTGAAGGCTAAGTTCATTGGTGCACCAATTGTGGGCTCAAAGGAGAAAGCCATTTGGGTACCAAAGAGTTTAGTGACTAATCTTCAAGGACCCAAGCAAGTTTGGATACCTAAAAGGAATTGATCTTCTTTTGTAGGTCAATTATAAAGCTGAAGGAAGACATTGGGCATGCTTGATAGTGGGTGCACACAATATATGATCGGTGATACAAGGATGTTCAATTCAATCAACACAAATGATAGCAATGGGGTCGATAGTATAACATTTGGTGATAATGGCAAAGGCAAAGTCAAAGGGCTTGGTAAGATTGCAATATCCAATGACTTGAGCATTTCTAACGTGCTACTAGTAGAGAGCTTGAACTTCAACTCATTGTCGGTAGCTCAATCGTGTGACCTTGGTTTCAAGTGCATATTTGGTGTGGATGATGTAGAAATCATAAGTATAGATGGCTCTAACTTGATATTCAAAGGATTTAGATATGAGAATCTATACTTAGTTGATTTTAATACTAGTGAAGCTCAATTATCAACATGTTTGCTCACTAAGTATAGCATTGGTTGGTTATGGCATAGAAGACTTGGTCATGTTGGAATGAAATAATTGAACAAATTGATTAAGCATGATCTAGTAAGGGGCTTGAAAGATGTCACATTTGAGAAGGATAAGCTATGTAGTGCATGTCAAGCCAGAAAACAAGTTGGTAACACACATCCTAAGAAAAGCATGATGAGCACATCTAAGATATTTGAGTTGTTGCACATGGACTTGTTTGGACCAACCACATATACTAGCATTGGTGGAAACAAATATGGTTTTATGATAGTGAATGATTTAACTAGATACATGTGGGTGTTCTTTCTTGTTGAGATAAGAGTGATGTGTTTGCAACCTTCAAGACATTCATCAAGAGAATACACATTGAGTTTGAAACAACCATCAAGAAAGCTAGAAGTGACAATGGTAGTGAGTTAAAGAACATAAGAGTTGATGAGTTATGTGATGAGTTTGGAATTAGACATCAATTCTTAGCCAAGTACACTCCACAATCAAATGGCCTTATTGAGAGGAAGAATAGAACTTTGATTGATATGGTAAGATCTATGTTGAGTGAGTATAATGTGAGTCATTCATTTTGGGCCAAAGCAATCAACATGGCTTGCTACTATAGCAATCGACTCTATTGTCACCCAATGATGGAGAAGACACCATATGAGCTTTTGAATGGTAGAAAGCCCAACATTGCATATTTTTAGGTTTTTTGTTGCAAATGCTATATATTGAAGAAAGGCACTAGATCGAGCAAGTTTGAGAAGAAATGTGATGAAAGATTCTTGCTTGGATACTCAACTACTAGCAAGGCTTATAGAGTTTGGAATTTAGCTAGTGATACTCTTGAGGAGGTTCATGATATGGAATTTGATGAAACCAAGGACTCACAAGAAGAAGATGAGAATCTAGATGATGTGAGAGGCACTCAATTGGTCAATGCAATGAAGAACATGGACATTGGTGATATAAGGCCTAGAGAGGTGATTGATGTTGAAGATGACAAGAATCAAGTGCTCTCTAACTCAAATGTGCAAGCTAGTGGTTCTCATGATCAAAATCAAGCTAGTACAAGTGGTGATAAAGTGCAAGATCAACAACAAGTGGCTAGTTTATCATCTCAATCAAATGATCAACAAGGTACAAGCAATCAAGTTCAAGTGCTTCAACCAATCAATATTGCAAGAGATCATCCTTTGGACTCTATAATTGGTGATATCTCAAGAGGTGTACAAACAAGATCAAAATTGGCATCATTTTATGAACATTTCTTATTTCTGTCATCCATTGAACCAAAGAAGATAGATGGAGCTTTGAATGATGTTGATTGGGTCAATGCTATGCATGAAGAGCTAAACAACTTCACAAGAAATCAAGTATGAGAGTTGGTTGAGAGGCATAAGGATCATAATATGATTGGAACCAAATGGGTCTTTCAGAACAAGAAAGATCAAGATGGGATAGTGTAAGGAACAAAGCAAGATTAGTGGCTCAAGGTTACACACAAATTGAAGGTCTTAACTTTGGAGAAACATATGCCCCGGTTACAAGATTGGAAGCAATTAGGATCTTGTTAGCCTATGCTTATGCCCACAACATCAAGTTGTATCAAATGGATGTGAAGAGTGCATTTCTCAATGGGTACATCAATGAGCTGGTGTATGTTGAGCAACCTCCCGGTTTTAAAGATGAGAAGAAACCCAACCATGTTTACAAGCTAAAAAAGGCTTTGTATAAATTGAAGCAAGCACCTAGATCATGGTATAAGAGGTTAAGGGATTTTCTACTCTCTAAGGGATTCAAGATGGGCAAGGTTGACACCACTCTCTTTACCAAGAAGATTGGAAATGACTTGTTTGTGTTGCAAATCTATGTTGATGATATCATATTTGGATCAACCAATTAAGATTTTTGTGAGAAGTTTGGAAAAACGATGGCTAATGAGTTTGAGATGTCTATGATTGGAGAGCTTAGTTACTTCCTTGGTCTTCAAATCAAGCAAATGAAGAATGGCACATTTATGAGTCAAGGCAAGTACATCAAAGACATGCTCAAGAAGTTTGGAATGGATGATGCTAAAGCTATTAGTACGTCTATGGGGACAAATGGAAACTTGGATAGTGATGCTAGTGGCAACATGGTGGATCAAAAAATGTATCGATCTATGATTGGAAGCCTACTCTATGTGAACGCATCAAGGCCAGATGTGATGTTTAGTGTATGCATGTGTGCTAGATTTCAAGCCTCACCAAAAGAAAGTCATTTAAGGCAACAAATAGAATATTGAGGTACTTGAAGCATACATAAAATATTGGATTGTGGTATTTTAAAGGAGTTAGATTTGAATTGATTGGATATTCGGACTCTGTTATGCGGGATATTCGGACTCTGATTATGTGCCTCAACCTCGTGCATAGCAACGGCCATGACCTGCCCCTTGTTGCGCCAGCCGCCACCCCATTCGGCCGAGCCACTCACTACTGTTGATGCCGCCACAGTCGTAGAACTTGCCACCCCAGTGCATATCGTACCCCCGGGAACCAACCAAGACTGGCCAATGAGGAACAAGAAGGTGATGGTTAGGGTTGCGTAGATCCGATGTCGGCCACCAACCCCACCCATCACCGTGTGGTTGACGCCCTATGCCGAAACAGGAGCGAGTGAGACATCTGGCCGTGGAAGCACCAGTTCTGGGCACGAGGCCACCCAATCCGGTCGTGAAAGCGGGATCTGCGCTGGACGGACACCCATGACCCCGTGGCTGCCAAGCACCGCCGCATAGCTGCCAGGCGTTGAGGAAATTGGCCCACACTCGATCCGCCTTCAGCCTCATCGAATCCGGCCATCAGGGCCACGGATCCGCGAGCCGATCGCCGAAGCAGCCACCACCACCGCTAGGAAGAGCCACCACCGGGAGGAGAGAAGGAGAGAAAGGATGGAGGAAAGCCCCACTGCCACCATCCTCGTGGTTGCGCGGCCTCTAGCATCACGCTCCGGTGGTGGCGATGAGGCACGGGGAGGGAGAAAGGAGAGGTTGGGGGAGGCAGCGGCACCGCCCGTGTCACCCGGGCGGAATGACATGGGGGCCGGGAGGGGCTGTGTAAAATGACTCTATCTTACAGAGATACTAGTGTTGAACCACAGGTCATGATGAGTTGGATTCCTCAAAGATGTAAATTTTTAGGTTTTTGGCTTTTTGAAATTATTTACTGAGGTGTGTGTCTTAACGGGTCTGTCTCCTAAGCCGGACGCGAACGTCGGATCCGAAAATCATTAAGGGCATTTTTACGTGAAAGGGTCTGTAGCCTAGTGGTTACAAGAGCCTCAATAGCACCTTAGGTCCTGGGTTCAAGTCCCCGTAGAGCGAATATTTCAGGATTTATCGGCGTTGTTCTTTCAGTTGGTAAGCAATGTTCCCGTCGATAGTGAGGCGCATGTGGTGACTTTGTCAATCTCGAGGACTGACTGCTCGGTCTTTGAAGATGCTTATAGTGGTAGGTTTTATGTGCGCGCATTTATAAGAGTGAGTGTACGTGCATTCTAAGCATATGTGTTGTAGCGTGTAATCTATAAAAGGGCATTTTTGCGATCCACACGACGGTGAACAAAAGGTGGAAGTTGGTGGATAATTGTCTCCTACTTTCTGCCACCATGTTCCCGGTAGAGTACTTGTGCTCTACACCTATACATATACCCAAGTAATGGTGTCTGGACCAAATGATAGGATTGTTGATCACCATGCAATTAGCATGAAGGGGGCCCACCCACTAGCTAAACTATTCATCTCTGCTATGCTATACCACCTTTGTCCACTCACTCACCACATACTCTCTCTTGCCACCACCATATATGCAGTTGCAGTCGATCTCTCTTCTCTACATACATGAGCACGCAGTTTCATCGTCGTCCTTCTCTCCATAGAAACACACCTGCTTCTTGTTCAACTCGATCATCTCCCTCCCTTCCACCGTACTACCATCCTCGGCCTGGATTATTACCTCGCTCCATAGCTTTGATATCTCTCGCCGATCGATTCCCTCCTGGAATCCAATCCGATGCGGCGGCCACCACCACCATTGCCAACCCAAGTGGCGTCCTCGTGAGAGGTTGGCAGCGAGCTACATCAGCAAGAAGCCTAGGACGCGCAGTATATCTCGGAATGTGCTGTCTCCCAACATCAGCGAAGCGATTCTCCCTCACCCTCGAGCCCGCCTATATAACCATCGCCATGGCTCCCCCTCCCAACCCCCACCAGAGCTAGCTAGCTACATCACTCGTTATCGAGCTTGGTCGGTCGCCATCATCGGCGTAGACGACGACGGCATAACTAGCCAGAGCTAGCCATGGTGAAGTTCTCCAAGCAGTTTGAGGGGCAGCTCGTCCCGGAGTGGAAGCATGCCTTCGTGGACTATTGCCTGCTCAAAAAGGATCTGAAGAGGATGCAGCACGCCCGGCTGTTGCTTGGCCGGCATCATGCTGATGACCGTTGCGAAGCAGGCCTAACCGACACACAAGAAACAGCCGGTCATCACGCGGAACGGGCCTCTCTCTCCCTGTCCCAGTGGCTCTTGGACAAGCTCCCTGCTGCTCTCTTCCGCTCCAATGCTCCCAACAAGGATCAAGGGGTCATACACGTACGATTACGAACTAACACTTGCTAGCTGCACCGTATTGTACATGAACATGCACCACACCATGCGTCCATGCATCATATAGTCCTAGCTAGCTATGTTCTGTCTCCATCCTACTGGACCTCACGTGAAAAAAAGATCTTACTTGTTCGCGTTCAATAATTCGTCACACATATTGACATATATGCCGCAGGTGCACCGCCGGAAGCTGGCAGGGTCGGCGAGCAGAGGCGGCAGCGGCGGCGACGAGTACGAGACGGAGCTGCTGGAGCCGCCGTTGGCCGACGCCGACGCGGCCGCGGCGCGGGAGTTCTTCGCTCGGCTGGACGCGCAGCTCAACAAGGTGAACCAGTTCTACAAGGGCAAGGAGCAGGAGTTCCTGGAGCGGGGCCGGTCCCTGCGGCGGCAGATGGACATACTCGCCGACCTCAGGGCGGCCAGGGAGGACCCCTCCGCCGCCTCCGCCTCCGCCTCCTCCGGTGAGTAGCAGTGTACATAAAGGCGAAGCTCTGATCGACTCGACGACGGCCGTAGCTAGCTAGAAATTAGGATGCCGGCCGGCATAGCTAGCGTGCGTGCGAGCGTGCGAGCGTCGTCGTGTCGTCGCATGGATGGCGAGAGCGCGAGGTTACGTGAGACGACATGCCACGCAGCCAACGCGGCGAACGGGGGCGCTGAGCTTGAGTGGTGAGGTGACTGCTGACTGGTGAGGTCAAGGCCACCGTCCATGTCGAATGCTTTGCTTTGCTTTGCTTTGCTTTGCTTGAGCTTGAGGCGTGTGAGCAAGGAGTCACTAAGCCCTGCCCAGGAATATGTCGGCCCCTCTCCCCTTTTTATCGTCTCGTCGTGTGCGATGTCTAGTTGTGTCTGCATTTGGCACGACCGCATTCACATTGTTCTATTGTTTTATTTCATCTCGACTTCATTTAGTGTTGCCTTAGCTTTTAGAACCCGGCCCTTTAACTGAGTCCTTGCTAGTCTGCGCATAAAACAGAAAATCATGGACCTGATGCATTCACAAGTAGTCACATGAGCAAAAACTAGATATTATTTATACGATACATAACATCTGGATGCCTCTGTGATTCTAGAAAGATAAGAAGCATCATACAAAGTTCCATGCATTATTTGTGCTACTAGTAGATCATGACTCCTGAAAAGGCAGAATTCCTTCCTTTCAATAATACTAGTATTAGTGCAGAGCATCTATAGTTTATCATCATGTTTCCTCGGTGATAAAATAATACTTCCTCCGTTTCAATTATAAAGCGTTTTTGTTTTTCTACCTACATAACTTTAACTATATATCTAGACATAGTCTATATTTAAATTCATAGCAAAATCTATATATTTGTAAAAGACAAAAAGTCTTATAACTTGGAACGGAGTGAGTAATAATCTTCCTACTCAAAACAGAGGATGAGTTCACGAGGTATGCGATGACGTCAGCATCAGACACGGACCAGCTCCAGCTGACCGAGCAAGAAGAAACCACAGCGACCATGAGCAATGATCCCGGCGTCGTCACTGCTCAAGAGGACCAGCAGCAGCAGGATCTAGAAGGCTCTGGAACCTTGGTGGGGAGGCCGTTGAGCGGGTGCGGGAGGAAGAGCCTGAAGATCACCATCCCCCTGACCACCCCCTCCAGGACGATCTCCGCGCTGACGGACATCTTATGGGACGAGCTCGCCAGCAGCCAGTCCTCCAAGAAATGCGACCCCGACGGGGGCGTCGGGAAACAGAGCATCAACAAAACCAAGCTCCGGCACGCGGAGAAGATGATCAAGTGCGCCTTCGTCGAGCTCTACAAGGGCCTGGGCTACCTCGCCACCTACCGGTAAGCGCGGAAGCGTCGCTCATTTCTTCGTCGTTCTCCTGCAGCCAGAACTGCAAAATGGCAACACTGAATGTTTTGGCGATGTGCAGGAACCTGAACATGATGGCATTTGTCAAGATTTTGAAGAAGTTCGAGAAGATTACTGGGAAACAGGTCCTGTCCATATATCTCAAGGTGGTCGAGAGCTCCTACTTCAACAGCTCCGATCAGGCATGTGTCACCCACATATATATACTACATTTGCTCTGTCCCTCTGTCAGTCTACGAGTATTCTGGAATCTGGAGCACTGAAGCTGACCAGCAGAGGACACGCTGCTCTTCCATCCGAGTTCACTGCAGGCGCTGAAGCTGATGGACGAGGTCGAGGACATCTTCGTCCGGCACTTCGCCGGCGACAACCGGCGCAAGGCCATGAAGTACCTCAGGCCCGCGCAGCGCAGGGACTCGCACGCCGCCACCTTCTTCACGGGGCTCACGGCCGGCTGCTTCGCCGCGCTGTTCGTGGGCTACTGCGTCATGGCGCACATGGCGGGGATGTACTACTACTCCACCCCCGTCGGCGGCGGCGGTACCGGCTTTGGCGACTCGGTGTCGGTGTACATGGAGACCGCGTACCCGGTGCTGAGCATGTTCGCGCTGCTGTTCCTGCACCTGCTCCTCTACGGGTGCAACATGGTGGCGTGGCGCAGGTGCCGCGTCAACTACGGCTTCATCTTCGAGTCGTCGCCGCGGCCTGCCGGCGGCGGGGAGCTCGGGCCCCGGGACGTGTTCCTCGTCTGCGCCGCCTCCATGGCCGCCGTCGCCGGCGTCATGTTCGCGCACCTCGCCCTCGTGCTCAGGTGGGGCTACCACGCGTCGCCGCACGTCCAGGCCATCCCCGGATTCTTGCTCCTGGTGAGCCTCTCTCTAGGTGCCCACTGCTACAATTATTTCTGTCCTGATGCCCCTCGTGTCCTGGCTGCTGGAGAATCGAAGAACATGCTTCCGCATATGCTCCTGCTGCAGCTGCTCATGATCAAGAATGAGAATCATGGAATGTGTTCGATGCACTGTAGGTGTTTCTGCTCCTGCTGTTCTGCCCGATCAACGTCGTGTACCGGTCCAGTCGGTTTCAGTTCCTCAGGATACTGAGGAACATTGTGTTGTCACCGCTCTACAAGGTACAGCATCAGCAGCACTTGCACTTGTTCTGTTCTGACCAGTTATTCTCTGATACGAGTCTTTGCACGATCTTCTTTGGACCAGACTGGACCAATGCACAGCCTGATTGTTTCTGAATGTTTGCAGGTTGTAATGGTAGACTTCTTCATGGCCGATCAGCTTTGCAGCCAGGTACTGTACTACAACTAGTCAGTTCAAGAATTAGACAAATTTCTGTCGATCGCTTGAATGAATTTATAGAAGATGAACATCTAATCTGACAAAAGAGATCGCAAAATGGGCAGGTGCCTATGCTACGAAGCCTGGAGTACCTGGCGTGCTATTACATCAGTGGGAGCTACTGGACGCAGGAGTACGGCTACTGCACCAACACCAAGCACATCAGAGACCTGGCCTACGCCGTCTCCTTCCTGCCTTACTACTGGAGAGCCATGCAGGTGACGAGTTCTATCCTGCTGCAGAGTGCAAAGTGCAGAGTCCCTGGACTGTCTGAACTCTGAATGTCTGAAATGTATTGTTTGCTGTGCTGTGCAGTGCGCAAGGAGGTGGTTCGACGAGGGGGACACGAGCCACCTGGTGAACCTGGGCAAGTACGTCTCCGCCATGCTCGCCGCCGGCGCCAAGGTGGCGTACGAGAAGGACAAGAGCCTGGCGTCTCTGTCGCTCCTCGTGGCCGTGTCCAGCGGCGCCACGGTGTACCAGCTGTACTGGGACTTCGTCAAGGACTGGGGCCTGCTCCAGCCCAACTCCAAGAACTCCTGGCTCAGGAACGACCTCATCCTCAAGAGGAAATCCATATACTACTTGTCAATGGTACGTCCCTCAGCTAATCACCGTGCTGAGGAAGGTTCAGTTGCAGTGTCTGGCAGAACAAAGTGCTTGCTACTTCAGAGTTTCAGTCAGTCTGTCCGACCGAGCGATATCAAGGATCAAAACAGAACTCTGAGCACGCACGAAGATTAGAAAAAAAAACAGTTTAGACTAAGTATCCAATATTAAATTTTCGACCATAATCTCTAGATGGACAAGCATGCTATTTGTTCTGCACTAGTGAAGCATCACGTTCCAGAAGAACCAATGGCTCGAGTGAAATGTTCTGATTCCTGTCTGAACTTTTTTTTTTTCAGGGACTGAACCTTGTGCTGAGGCTTGCTTGGCTGCAGACCGTCATCCATCCAAATTTTGGGAGTTTGGATTCTAGGGTCACTTCCTTCTTTCTAGCGGCCCTCGAGGTGATCCGGCGAGGGCATTGGAACTTCTATAGGTAAAAACCTTATAATACTGTAAAGCTCTGCACAATCTCATTAATTCTTGAAACAACAAACACATTGAGAGTCAGAGACTGAACCAGATATTGAAAATTTCAGGTTGGAGAATGAGCATCTGAACAACGCGGGCAAGTTTCGGGCGGTAAAGACGGTTCCACTACCTTTTCATGAAGTGGACGAGGACTAATGCACTGCTAGATCAAACACTTTGTTCCTTCAACATTCTGCTGAATTTTTTCAAACTCAAGAGGTGGAGAATTGTTCGGATCTTTAGCTGTCCATGCGTGTAATTCATTCCTTCAGGGAATGGAATGGCATCTCTATATAACCCAAGATGCTGAAATCATTTGTTCGTTCCTAGATGCGTCAAGGTGTAAATAAGAGGCATCACATTTCGCAGTATTTTTTCTGAGCAAGTGTGAGTCTTTATTCCAAAATTAACGAAAAAAAATGGATACAGAACATATCGAAAAATTACCACAAGCCACAATCCAATGGTTCCTATAACAAATCCCACAGATAAACGCCCTGTTCGTTTGGGCTGGTTTGGTTTATAAGCTATGACTGAAAATATTGTTGGCTGGCTTGGTGTGAGAGAAAAATAATATTCGTTGGCTGATAAGCCATGGCTTATAAGCCAAATACGACCGAGTGAACAGGCTAAAACCTCACCGGCCTATGATGGTACAGCATGAACAGAAACAGCGGAAATAATTACACCATGAGCTGGTACGCTGATATATGGATCTCTCTCTGGGATTTACCACGCTAGCGACAGCAAAAGCGCCGCCATGGCGGTCTGCAGGACGACGGAGGCCCAGTGCTGGTGCTGCCGGCTGCTCGCGTTCTGCAGAAAAGAAGAAGAAAAAACATTGTGGTCATTCCTACTGAAAAATGTGAAGTGCTCTCGCCTAATAGGATAGTGATTTGGGCATTACCACATCGGACGCTGACGGTGCGGGGCCGGACACGTCCTCGAGATCAGCCGGCGACGGCGCGGCGGGAGCAGGCGGGCTCAGCGGTTGCGGCGCCTCCGCGCGGGCGCCTCCTTCTTCTGCCGTGCTGCTTCTTCCTCCTCTTTGCTTGTTCTTGCCCTTGGACGGCGCCTCGGCGGGCGGTATCTCCGCGGGCGGCGCGGGGGCCTCGGCCACGGGCGGGGGCGTCGTCGCGGGAGGCAGCGACGCGGGCGCCTCGGCCGGGGGCGTGGCCGTCGGCGGAGGCGCTGCGGCGGGCGGCAGCACGGCGGGTGGGAGCACCGCGGGTGGCGTCGTGGGAGGTGGCGTGACCGGTGGGGGCGTCACCGGCGGGGGTTTGGCCGGTGCGACCGGCGGCGGCTTTGCTGGCGCGACAGGGGTGGCGGTGGGCGCTGGCGCTGTCGGGCTGGCAGTGGGCGCCGGCGTCGCCGGGGTCGTGGGTGCAGCCGGTGTCGTGGGTGCGGCAGGGGTCGTCGGTGCAGCCGGAGTCGTCGGTGCGGCCGGGGTCGTGGGTGCAGCAGGGGTCGTCGGTGCAGCCGGAGTCGTGGGCGCGGCAGGGGTCGTGGGAGCGGCAGGGGTCGTGGGTGCAGCCGGAGTCGTGGGCGCGGCAGGGGTCGTGGGTGAAGCTGGCGGCGACTGCGCCACGGCGGCGGCGAGGTGGAGCGCGAGGAGGGCGCCGAGCACGGCGAGGCGGCGCCATTGCCGGAGCAGCGGCGCGGCCATGCTGCTGGCGGCGGCGGTCTGCTTGGAGGGGAGGCGTGCGGATGCTGGAGGTGATGGGAATGCGATCAATGGATCTCGGGGCGATGAGGAGCGTAGCGAGCGAGAAGAGTATATATGAGCCCAGAGCGCGCGCGGGGCGTATGGTAGTGGCTTGGGAGTGAAGGGAGTCGGGTGAGCGTGCAGCGCGACGCCAATGGCGACACGACAACTGCCTGCCTGGCCACGCTAACCGACTGCCTTCTTCTTCTAGTTCCTAATCCTTTTCTTTTCTTCCTTGTTTAACCAAAGCAATTAAACGGGCAACTGAAGCTGCCTTTTGCCTTTTAAAAAATGGGAAAGCTGTACTCTATTCGGGTATTTCATTTCATCTTCCTCTCAGCACGTGGATCTCTTCTTCCTCACTCTTCTCCAAATCCGAGTGTTCTGACTTCTGAGGCCATCAGCTAAAAAGGAAATACTGTTTGCCATACGTGTGACTAACTATTTCTTCAACCCTTAGGCAAAGCTAGCAAAGAACATTTTTTATGGAGAGCCGCACATAATAGTCACCCTATCAGGTCTAACCTGGAGTTTAGAGGCATGGATATTGAGAAATAGATGTGTTGTCTGTGATCGGAATGGCGAGAACGAAGGTCATCTTTTCTTCAAATGGCACATGGCCAATAGATCTTAAATAAATAGGTAATACATAGTCAGTGGTAAGCCAAGAATTTTGAGCTTGAGTATTCGAAATAGAAAGGGATATCAAAATAACTTTTTAGCAACCAAAAACCTAATATTGTAAGTCGTTGTGACTTTTCTAGATATATATAGCTTTGTTATGCATCAAAATATACATTATGCATATCTAGATATATATACGAAAAGCTATTAGAAACGGAGGGAGTATATAGCAAATATATAACACGTAATCGAGCATAATTTCACCTAATAATAGAATTTGAGCATAATTTAGAATTGTTTAACATAAAAAGTACCAATCGTTTTACATAGTAAAGTAGCAATATATGGAATATATAGTCATATATATGTTCATATTAGGTTTTTGAAGGTATTGAATGTAAGATTTGATTGGATGAGGTGGGGGCAGCCGGGCAGACACGAGGAGGGTAAAAAAATGAAATGCGGTATAGATGCTTACTAAAAAACGCATTTGCTTGTATGAGCATAGGCTTTCATGCAAAGGTGCCGATGCAGAAAGAGAACCAGGACACCATACACCTTTTTGAATTTTGATATTGGTGCCTTTTAAATCTTTGCTTCAGAACATGATAATGCAAGTGTTATGAATGGTAGTTGTTGATGTCTTGGATTCTTGGTGTGCCGTATGTAGCCGTATGTATCCCCACTACGCAGTACACTGTACGTGTGTACATTGTGGTTTAGCGGTCGAGGCTGAAAAAAAACATGATTAGGACATCGTGCAAGTTTCGGTCAGCCTGTTCGTTTGGCTGTGGCTTGTCGTAAACGATCGTAAATTTCTAGCCGGAACAGTATTTTTCTTTCACACAAATCAGTCAGCAGTACTTCTTCACGAACCAGTAACGAAACCAACTAGCCAACCGAACATGCTGGGTATTGGCTGGTCGTCGTAGGTACAAGTACACTACAACATAACAGTATTTTGTTTGGGAGTTGGATCGGAGGGCTTTTGTATTGGTTAGAATCTCATTAACCGCGCAGCTACTTCTTAGTTATTATATATGTGCCCTGTTAATTTCCAATTTCCCGTTCCTGGCTAGCAAATATCACCCTGTTCGCTTGATCATTTCTGTGGTTTATAAGCCGGCTGATATTATTTGGTTGTGAGAGAAAAATATTATATTGACTGATACGGATGTATAGCAGGAAGAAGCGGGGACACTGGACAGTGACAAGGGACCAGCACCCAGAGCCTGCTGGTTCTCTCCATCGCCAGCTGCTAGTCTTGCTTGCATTTCACGATCAGGCTGAGACGAAAAAGGGACGAATTTGAGACGGTTTTATCACTGCACGTCGGTCGAATTAACTTGTGGCGAGCGTCACATGTTTTCCATTCCAGCTCAGGTTTACCAACGCAACTAGGCAAGCTAGCTCGACGTGTTAGGTCTACCTCGTTGCGCTGTTTGGTGAACGTGTAAGGTGACATGTCGCTGCTCACTGATCTGCTCGCTTGCGCTGCACGGGAACACTGTCGTCCTCCTCCAGCACACACGAAAAAAAGGTTCATATCCTCTTGTATATTTGGATTGCCGGCGTTGCATTTGCGTCTGGGAATGAGAAATATACACTGCACGGAGGGGCTTTCGGTTCTTACCATAGGAGCTAGCCAGATTGTTTGTGATCAAGAGACCTTTTGTGTATGTGATCAAGCCTTTTCATGTAATAAACCTCTGTAAAATCTGGCTCGATTCCCTTCTTATATGGTAATATAGCAGAACTCCTGTTGAAG
Source organism: Miscanthus lutarioriparius (assembly GCA_904845875.1). NCBI lineage: Eukaryota > Viridiplantae > Streptophyta > Magnoliopsida > Poales > Poaceae > Miscanthus > Miscanthus lutarioriparius. The sequence goes on from CAJGYO010000006.1 coordinate 91,336,237, forward strand.
GGAGTGTTTGGCTAATCTATAAGCCGCTTGTGCTGATCCGTACGATGACTGTTATTAGAGCAGCCCGAAATTTCTAAAAAAAAGAAAGAAATAGGAGCTAGCCTAGCCAGGCTGTGTGTGGAGCAGTCGGAATTAACAGCTGAACAATACGTCGCGTTTTAATCACGGGTTAGCTAGTCAGTCACGTCCCTCGCTTCCTGCTACTACTAGTGCTTGATATGCACTGCAGATAGTTCTGGAACCTATTAAGGCCTTAGAAGGCCAGATTGTTAGTAGGTTTCCCTTTTTTCACTTTTCAGAGTTTTTTTTTTTTTGACAAAGAGGGAAGGTTAAGAGTGTTAGATTTTTAGAAGAAGAAGTGTAGTTTTTTTTTAAGAAAAAGAAAAGAAGTAAACTTGTAATGGAAGAGTTAACATCAGTGCCCAGCCCAAGAAATTGTATATGATCTGGGCTGCAAACTCCACAATGGCAGGCTGCGCTAGAGCCCATGCGGTCGAGCAAGGAATGCGTGAGTACCAAGCCCAATCCTCTTTGCTCAAAAAAAAAAAAGCAAGCCCAATCCTCTATTATATCATACTAATACTAATCTGTATATAATAAAAATAAATAAATAAATAAATAACACCTTACCACGATCTCTTCGCTCAAAAAAAAAAGAATAAATAATTTTATCGACTGATGGAGTGATGGGCGAGTTCGTTCCATTCCATTCCATCCCGTTACGTCTTGTCTCGTCTGCCAACGCACCACGCCGTGGCGTGGTCGAGTCGAGCCTCCAGAGAAGCGAGCCGTGCCCGTCTCTCCCAATCCACTCCATACTGGGCGCTCCTCCCCAGCCGCCGCCGGAAGAGCAAGTGGTAGCGACTAGCGAGCACACTCCGACACTCGCCATCCCCTCTTGGCCCCTTCGCCCGCAGCCGCCCTGGCATAAAATCGACGAACTCCGCTTCCTCTTCTCGGTCTCGCTCTCGCAACTCTCTGGGGTACGCTCATCGCCGGCGGCAGTGACGCATCTTCGTCTCCGGCTTCCTTATTAGGATCAACCCATCGATCGATCATGGCGTCGTCGAGCGCGGCTGCTACTACTAGCGATGGCAACCAGGGCCTCAAGGCTCGAGATGTCTGCATCGTCGGCGTCGCCCGCACGCCCATCGGCGCCCTCCTCGGGTCGCTCTCGTCCCTCCCGGCCACCAAGCTCGGCTCCATCGCCATCCAGGGTACGTACCCGCCGCGCCACTCGCTCGCCTCCAACGTTTTTGGCCGCATCAACAGTAATCCGTCAACGAATTGCTGCGTCATGTGTGGTCCCTCCCAAATCCCCAGGTGCTCTCGAGAGGGCGAAGGTCGACCCGGCGCTCGTGCAGGAGGTGTTCATGGGCAACGTCCTCAGCGCCAACCTCGGCCAGGCCCCGGCAAGGCAGGCGGCCCTTGGCGCCGGCTTGCCCTACTCCGTCCCCTGCACCACCGTCAACAAAGTTTGCTCCTCAGGAATGAAGGGTACTACTACTAATATACTCTATTTTGTATATTGATTGATTGTTGAATGTTGATTAGCCTTGCAATGTGAGAGCCTTATCCTGGAACGTTACCACCGACTTGTTGCAGCTGTCATGTTTGCGGCGCAAAGTATTCAGCTGGGGATCAACGATGTCGTGGTCGCAGGTGGCATGGAGAGCATGTCGAATGCCCCAAAATATGTGGCTGAAGCAAGGTTAGTGATGTTATAGGCTAGAATGCTTTTGTTGTAGCTTGTGCTTACAATAAGCAGTGCAAATAAAATGCAGACGTGGATCACGGTTCGGACATGATGTCCTGGTTGACGGGATGCTCAAGGATGGCCTGTGGGATGTCTATAACGATTTTCCAATGGGAATGTGTGCTGAACTGTGTTCAGACCAGCACTCAATCTCAAGGGAGGAGCAGGTTGCTGCTGTTTCTAAGCTTTATTTATGAATCACAACCTGTTTTATTCTACTTATTAGCATCTACTCTGGGCAGTGACTTATTTTTTCTTCTAGGATTCTTATGCTATCCTCAGCAATGAACGTGGAATAGCAGCTCGGGACAGCGGTGCATTTTCTTGGGAGATTATTCCTGTGCGTGCATGATTTTGATTGACCACATAACTCCTTTTGTGTGTTAGACTTTGATACTTCAGTATATGGTACCAATCTCAAACGTTTTGTTGTTTCCCAGGTTGAAATTTCTTCTGGTAGAGGGAAACCACCAGTAGTTGTGGACAAGGATGAGAGTCTTGCAAAGGTAATCCGGTCTTGCTACTAGTGTTGATTTTGATTGTTGCAGATTCAAGAGGAGTTGTGTAGTGTCAGAATGCAAACGAAACCATCCACATTTAACATTGTCCATAACAGCAATTAACACGATTTCTTTTCCTCTTGAGATTTGACATGATTCCTTTGGTTTTCATATGCTTGATTTGATCCAGTAAAGCTGAAGAAACTTGGGCCAACTTTTAAGATGAATGGTTCTGTGACGGCTGGCAATTCTTCTAGTATAAGGTTTGTTTCCTTGTTACTCGGATCAGCCCTCTGTAATCTATATAAATAACATGCAACCAGAGTCAATGGTATACCATGTTCTAAAATGTAATAATTGCATTAGCAGTTTATATTTGAGATTAGTACTTGTAACCTGGACAACTTCTTTTGGTATTGTTATGATACTCTTATAGCTACTAGAAACAAGATTACAAGAAAGGCTACATTACAGACAACAAGTAGATCTGAGTTAGTAATATCCTGTTAGTTGTAATTATTATGCCTTAAGTTATGTCTAAGATAAGATATGAACCAATTAGATTTGCATATATTCTTAGTTTAGCTTGTCAGAGAATATCTCTTATTGAAGGCAATTCATCAGTAAGCAATATTAAAAAAGGAAACCACTCTCTCCTATATACCCTCATGGATGAAACTGTCTCATGCCTCCCTTGTTTGTTGGCTGCACTCCTGTACCACTGCATGTACATTATCAGACTACCTTTTGTAGACAGTGAAACCATAAGAAATTTCTTCACCATTGAAAATCACGGGAATTAATCCTAGAGCACTAACGCTAGGTCATTCAAGAGAGGCCATGCTGCTTCAAAAAAAAAGAGAGAGCCCATGCTGAGCATACACTAGCAGCGGCGGATCCAGGAAAAATTTTAGGGGGGGCTGAACAAAAGTGCGACAGCAACATACCTCCGACTGCTGCTCGATCTTAAGTCTTAGCCCCACCTACACGATAGAACTTTGTCTAAAAATTCATGGGGCTCCAGGGCTCCGGTATCGGTAGGGGGGGCTCGAGCCCCCCCCCCGGTTGAATCCGCCGTTGTACACTAGTATTGCACCTGAGCCTATGTTCCCATAGGAGGTAGGAGCAAAATTGTTGCCATCCCTGCTCGGAACATGTTTCCGATATTGCATCTAATATGACATACAAGAAAAGGTTAGCTCATAATTCTGCTAGGCTCCCCATGCTGCCATGCATCACAAGGCTACCTGCACATGCTCAAGCCATGATTTTCCTCTTTCAAACTTTGGACTCCATTGTTTATTTATGTTTAGTGTAGATTAACTTTGTTTGGATGATGCATAATTCATCAAGGGTAATGCCGATCTTATCTATCAATGCACAGTGATGGCGCTGCTGCAATTGTCCTTGTCAGTGGAGAGAAAGCCAAGAATCTTGGCCTTAAAGTTATTGCAAGGATTAGAGGGTATGCTGATGCTGCACAGGTAACTCTTGCATGACTCCTGTCCTAATACATTGTTTGAACGAGTTTTGTGTTAAATGAGGGAAAGTATCCTTTTTCCTGGAACCAATATCTATTTTCCATTCAGTGATGTGTCACTGGAGTCTTAGTTACCTTGAAATCTAAGCTTATTGTGACTTATTACACTGAGCATCATTTTATCTCTGTTGTGTGCACTCCTTTCTAATGTAGGCACCAGAGCTGTTTACGACAGCTCCAGCTCTTGCTATTCAAAGGCTATATCAAATGCAGCTCTTCAAACTTCACAGATTGATTATTATGAAATAAATGAGGCTTTCTCTGTAAGTTCTTGGTCTTTCCAGTTTCAATAATACTTACAGCTGAAGCACAACTCTAGACTTAACTGTACTTATGGACATTGCCAGGTTGTTGCTGTAGCTAATCAGAGGCTTCTTGGTATCCCTTCTGTGAGTCACTGATTTTTACTTGTCTATATAATTCAGCAGTTAGTATTTGTATTTGTCTCTGCATGATCTAATAAATATCTCTGTACATTCAGGGAAAGCTAAACTTAAGTGGTGGTGCTGTTTCTCTGGGCCATCCTTTCGGCTGCAGTGGTGCACGGATTATAGTCACTCTGCTTGGGGTATGCTTCCTACCCATGTATAATTATGATTTAGTTCTTGACTGCAAAATTCGTCTTGGTGCATGATATATCATCCTCTTATCACATTTGCATCCAACCCATCTATTTTTTATCAGAATTTGAAGTGCATACAGTTGCAGACTAAGATATTTCTAGCTTTATCATTTTGAACAACTCTTTTCATTTTGTTTGCATCCTTGTACCAGAGTAGATCTAGAACCTTCATGTTCCTCTGATACAGGGAAGCAAGAATTGCTAGTATAAGTAAAACTTGACTTATTGGATGTTTTGAGCTTACAGTGTTTCGGCTACCATTTCCTTCTCTGCAGTTTTGTTCAATTTTATGTATCCTTATCTGTATGTCAGATTATTGTATATTTCCCTGTCATGTGTTATCTTCTGAACCATCATGTTTAATACTCTAGCATGCAAATTGGTGTGGGTTTTTTTTTTTTTTTGAGGGGAGTGGTTTGAAAATTCTGAGCAACCTCTTTTCACTCTAAACTCGATCAAGGGGAGAGACATTCCCTTGATTTTGTTCCTAAGAAGTTTGTGCCTGGTGATGGCAGTTTATCGACCCCTGAACCTCAATGGTCTAACCAAATAACTCAGGAGAAGTCTGCACCCCTTTTCACTTTTATCTGCAGCCTCTCTCCAGAGTAGCTCCAAATTTTCATTTTTAACTAATACAAAGCAGCAAGAATCGAAGAGGTTGAGAACTTGACCTGTAGAAAATGGACAGCATTCTCCTTCTGTGCAATTTTGTTCATAAATTTCTAGCTTTTCTTGGTCTGCAGATTCTTAGGCAGAAAAATGGAAAATTTGGTGTTGCTGGAGTTTGCAATGGTGGCGGTGGCGCTTCAGCCCTCGTTTTGGAGCTCATGTAAGCTCTTCCCATTTTTATTGTTCAGACTCTTTTTTTCCCCCGTGGAACAGGAAATTTTCAGTTCTCTATGCTAATGTTCCATCTGATCGTCAGTGGGGCACTAGAAAACACTCGTTAACAAAGTGTAGTTATCTTCCTACTTTCTACCATTTCAATACTTCTTGCACTGCTTGATTTCCAACCTGCAACCGTTAGAACCTTTGCTCATCAAATCAGAAGCTACTTAAGAGTTATTTGAGCTACTTTCTTAGCGTCTCTGACATGATGCAGGCAACCCTCTTCGTATATTCATTCATCATTGTGAAGTTGGTGCAAGCAAATTAGCAAGACATGAGTTGTAAAATGTGTTGTATCTTTTGTCATTTGTAGGGGGGATTAGTTTGCGTTGTGTGATAGACGGAAAACTGTAAAATAAGGTTGTGCTGCTCAGCACAGGGCGTTATTTTGTACCTTACATGGGAAATATAGACGTATATATAGCAATGGAAATAACAGAGGCCCGGAAGAATAATGTACAGACACTGATAGTCATTATATCACTGAAAATGGACATGATTTTGCTTTACCATTTTGTGTGAGCCGAGTACAATTGTAAGATTTAAAACCTTTATTATGGGTACACCCATTCATGGGGACTGGAGGGGATTGAGGGAGAAATGAACTAATTTATCCTTCAATCCCCATGGGGAATGATAGAGCCAAAGGAGGCAAAAGATTGCCCCGTAGAGCAGGATATTATGGGATACAAGATTTTCAACAGGCATAACGAATTGAATTGCTGTAACGTGTGCTCCAACATGAAATGTAATCATCAGGTATGGACGTGCAACACACTCCTGTTGAACAGCTTTTATTTTGGGTAATAAAGCTACTTATCCAATGGGAAGATTCTGATGACAAATTATGATCTGCTCATAGTTAAGATAAGGTTAAGAGGCGCAGGTCAATGATTAAACGCACGCTACAAATTGGCCCAGGCGTGCTACTGAAGCATTGCAGACTTTACTGCCCAAAGAGCAAGTTTTGAAATTCGCACGAGCATTGCCGTTCGCGGATTCGCAGGAGCCGGAAGCATTGACCCTAGAAATTCAGCAGCAAAATAGCATTACTCTGCCAGAAAAGAAGAAAAAAAAGAGTTGAGACCACAGTCCTTCAAAGTTTTACCCTGTTTGGCAGCCCTGTTCGCTTCAACTTATCATTCTCCCTTATCAGTCATGATATAGTTTTTCTCTCAAAATAAATCAGCGAACGATGCTTTTCGTAACAGGGCTGTACTCGTGCCCAGTGCCCAGCAAAAGATCTACCACGTCGTACGCCCACTAAACCCTACTGTTCATTACAGCACAATTATCCTGTCAACTCGAGACAGGACACTATCATCCAATGAAGCATTGACGTGTCGGTCATGGCATGCGTCACAGCAACAGGCGCCGTTGCCTTTGCACATGCCACATGAACCCCACGATGATGATTAGTAGGTGGCGGCCGATGCCGGCCGGCCGATGCCGGCCGATTATATATCATAGGCCCTTTTGGTTTGCTGAAACTTGGCTAAAATTAACTGAAAAACATTATTCTAACTGAAATATTATGAGAGAAAAATACTGTTCCGACTGAAAAAAGAAGCCGAACAAATCAGATTTAAGGTAGGCGAACGGGGCCAATTCAGATGGGTATGGTAATGGGGGTCTCCATGAAGCATCTTTCTTCGTTTCTGGGTCAAATCCGCGGCGTCCCGCCTTTCGCCTGCACTGCGACCCACCAGTAAAGGACGCCGACGCCGCGGACAGCGATAAGGGCCATCCCCAATTTCTCTTCGTTTCATCCACCCAGCAAATCCCGAGAGAATAAATAAACGTAGTTAAAAAGTGCGATGCTATTTGACGATGTTCTAGGCAGTTCAAGATTCAGAGATGTTGTACATGCCCTATTTTCTTCAAGCTACGAGCCAAATTTCGTGTCGACGTCAGAAACTCCAGTTGTGTTTCATTTTCTCCCATCTCATTCAGACGCACTATAGGGTTGACGCTGACGAAAATTTTGGGCACAGTTCCATGTCCCTGTCGGATCTAGATAGGCGAATTCCCCAGGAGGCCCGGGATTCCAAACAGATCGGATACCCAACCAGGTAGCCAAGAAGCTGATGCGCGTCCTTTTCAGACAGGATTAATTGGATTTATGTCATTATAAAAAAAATTTTGATGTTCGGAGAAACGCTATTACTATTCGCATAATTTGAAGCATGTTATTACAATTCTTCGTTTCCCACAAAAATGTCATTGAATATGTATGGACACAGCCTGGGCCCAGCTGCAGGTGTATACGAAGACGTATACTTCATCTCCCCTGTCACTGACACGCGGGCCCCACATGTCGTCATCTTCTTCCTCTCCTCGTCTCTCTCCGGCTCTCTCTCTCCATCCCGACGCGGCCACGGCGAGCGCTGCCGCTGGCAATGCTGGCATGGCTTGCGGGCGAAACCCGACGAAGTCATTGTCGTGACCTTCGAAGGCCATGCATGCGAAAGTAGCCGGTGACGGAGCGCCACACCCGAGCAAGGGACGTGGCGGTCGCGAGCTTCGCCTCCGGCGGCGCGCGCGCGCAGGAGCGCCGGCCGCGGAGCTCGCGGCTCGACCGACGTCTGCTGCTGCTCGCCCACTTGCTTTCGCTTCACAGCGTGTTTCTTTGCTTTCGCATGTCGTCTTCTCTCTGTTCTCTCCCGTACACACTCTGCACATGGCTTGCTCGCCGGCGTGGGCTCGGAGTTGAGCTAGGGGCCACGGGATACGCTGGGGAGAGATGCAAATGGAGAAGGAGCTCACCACGATGCCGATGGTGGGCTTCTTGTCGTCGAATGCTGACCGGAGAGGGAGGGAGACGAGGCGAGGCGGACGGCAACTCCGGCGAGCTCGCGACGAAGGTGTTGCTGGCGTGGGTTGATGCGAAGGTGCGGTTTCACGGACTCGCAGTGCCTCTGCGAACTCGACGGAGGAGGAAATGCGGTCGGAGCGCGGAGAACAGCGAGCTCAAACCGAGCTCGGCAATGGCGGCTGTGCCGGCAGAAATGGGTGCTGGAGAGTGGGGAAGGGCTCGGGTAGTGGTGGAGCGGTGGAGGCGTGTGCTCGCGGTGCCGAGGCCCAGCTTATATAGGGCAGAGAGGGAGCGAAGAGGAGCCGGTCGCGAGCTCAGAGGCATGCCGCCCATGGCGGCTGCGATTAAGCGCCGCCGAGGTGTCGCGGATGGCGCTACTGATCGCTAACGCGAGGTAGAGCGGGGGACGTGGAAGGAAGGGAGGGGGCCTCGTCCTCGCGGCGGGCGAGCTTGGTCGCGGCAGGAGCAGGAGGAGATGGGCTGCTGCTCGCCGTGGCCGTGGCCGCGTCGGGATGGAGAGAGAGAGGAGGAGAGGAGGAAGAAGAAGATGACATGTGGGGCCGCGTGTCAGTGACAGGGGTGATGAAGTATACGTCTTCGTATACGCTGCAACTGGGCCCAGGCTATGTCCATACGTATTCAGTAGCATTTTTGTGACAAACAAAGAATTGTAATGACATGCTTCAAAATAGACGAATAGTAAAAGCGTTTCTCCAAACATCGAAAATTATAATGGCATGAATCCAATTAACCCTTTCAGATAATAAAAAAAAAAGATCTAAAAGGCACACATCTGAATAAACTTTGCCCCAAAGCTCAACTCGAATTAAGTGGTTCTTGTCAAAAACCCTGATTTCAAAAGCACTGCTGATTACAGGCATATTGCAAAATCTGGAAAAATCGATAGAGCAATTCACTAGTCGCAACTAAACGCAGCAGTCTCTCTTCATCAGCTAACAAGTCTTTGCACAAGCAAGCAGAACTCAGCACATGATCTATGTTAGTGGTAGAAGACAGGGATGGCGAAAGAATAATGACGATTGATCCACTCAAAAGAATTACATGAGGTAAAAATTCATTACAACACGCCCTAGCTAGTTAGATCTACACGAATTTACAATGATGAGGATTACAATGGCCTCGAACCAGAGGCATCAAGACCTCTGCTCTGGCTGTTCCAGCTGGACTGGCTGAAATCGGTCGTGAAATCTTGGCTGCCAAACGCCATCTGCTGGAACAGCCTGATCTCGGCCGTGTTCGCAACATTGAACATCTCACTCTTGCCTGGCTGAACGCCGTTAGTTAGATCAACGTCAGCGAGACTATCAAGCACTCGCACAACCTGAGAGGAGGCAAGTGGGAAAAAAAATGTTAGGTTCTGGTCTGTCTGATGAGATGTGCATGTACTCTTCTTTATCCTTATACCTGACTCATCCTCGGTCTCCTGGATGCTGAATGTCGAATACAAGCCGCAGCAGCTTCAATCATACGGAACATTTCAACTTCATTATAATTCTTATTAAGTCGGGCGTCCACCAGCTCCCCAGCATTGCCAGTTTCAAGCGCTTGTGTGAGCAATGGCCTAGCCTGCAAATAACTATGCTGTCACAAAAATTGCTGGTCCACATGGTTTACCAGTATTATTTTTCTGAAAAATCACGATTCGAGAATGGGATTTGAAGATATCAATAGCGTGTATTCAGCCATTCAGGCTGGATACACCATTAAATCCCATACAGAATTGAATGTAATCAGTGAATAAGTCCACTTAAGATTTTGAGTCATGCAAATTACTTATGATATGGTTAAATTTCATTTGCTACGAAGGAAAACTGGAAAGCTTTTAATGAATCAAACTACTGCTATAGCTTACCCACTCAACAAGGCTCTCATCACCCAATGGCTTCGATGCATCGACAGGCTTTCTACCAGTAATAAGCTCCAAGAGGACAACACCAAATGAGAATACATCAGATCTCTCAGTCAACTTGCCACTTGACGCATACTCTGGAGCAAGGTACCTAAATAAGAAACATGCGTCAGATTACAAGCAAGTTTAAACTGTTCTCTTGGACTTGTCGCTGTTTTACTAACCCAAAAGTTCCCATCACTCGTGTAGTTACATGAGTGCAAGCATCCATAGCTAACCTTGCAAGACCAAAATCAGCAACCTAGCAAATGGGGACCAATGCAGTGAGTGATAACTCCATTATAAGGTGTTACTGAAATTATGTAGAAAGCATTCTTACCAGTGCTTCAAAGTTATTATCCAGCAAAATATTAGAGGACTTTATATCTCTGTGGATTATTCTGGGGTGACCTGCCAGGGAAAAGAATTAAGTGACAAAGCATGAGAGTAGTGAAAATCATCACACAAAAACTGGTGAAGGAATGAAAAATGTCATTACAATCTTCATGAAGATAGGCTATTCCACGAGCCGAACCAGCCGCAATTTTAACCCTAGCTGGCCATTCCAAAACTGGTACTCCACGTCCTATGATGAAAAATCAATACGGGTATGGATTAGTTGTTTAGTCCGGACAAAGAACTACTACCTCCATTCCAAAATAATTGCAGTTCTGGTTATGTACCTAGACAAATACTTGTCCAGGTACATAGCTAGAACTACATATATTTTGGAACAGAGGTGGTAAAAAAAAATGCTCCTGCACAATATATAAAAGCAGAACATACCATGAAGATGGTAGTGAAGTGTGTTGTTGGGCACAAAATCATAGACAAGCAATCTCTGGTCATCTGAAATGCAATACCCTACAAGAGAAACTAGATGGCGATGATGCACACGACTGATAATATCCACCTCAGCATGGAACTCGCGTTCCCCCTGCCCGCCACCATCTTTCAGTTTCTTAACCGCGACCTCTCTTCCATCAGCCAAGCAACCCTTATACACTGATCCGAACCCACCTTCCCCTAGCAGGTTCTGAGCTGAGAAGCCATTTGTGATCTGATACAATTCCTCATAAGTGAAGAACCGACAATTGCCCATACTGAACTCTGGCATTGAATCTTTCGATTCAGGACTCCCAGCACTGAAGTTTGTTTTAGCTGAATACCCTAAACAAGAAATGAGTTTTAGTTCAGTTCATCACTCAGGTACATATAAAGACTAATCTTAACTTTCCAGTTGTGTAATTGCTGCAAATGCACTTGATCAAATTACCTAGCACTTGTGTAGGAGTCGAGGCAGGTGAAGGCATTACAAAGCCAGCATGGTATCCATGAACTCTCCTCCGTTTCTTCTTGTACCAAAATGCAGCTCCAACCAAGCTAAGCACAAGAATGGCAACGACTACCCCAATGCCTGCCTTTGCACCAGAAGACATTCCACCACTGTCTACTGAGGAGCTGCTGCTCAGCGAGGCTGGACTCGACGACTTGTTGGAACCTTGGCCCCCGGTTGTTACTGGGCTAACTGGATCAGCTGCCGTTGCTGGGGCTGGCACCAATGGAGTACCACCAGAGCCTGGTGTGGACGGTGTCGTTCCTGGAGGTGAGGGGCTAGCGGGGTGGGGATCGAAGGATCTGGGGATGTCGGTGAGGGACTGGTCGGAGAAGGTTTGACAGGGATTCCAGTTCCAGAAGGTGGTGGTGCCAGGGGTGGAGGTTCTGTCTGAGGCGTTCTTGGTGGCCGGCGCCGTGGTGGAGGTGGCTGCGTTACTGTCGGCGGCGTTGGGTCAGCCGGCGGGTTGGGCGCCGGCAAATTGGATGGGGGTGGCGACGCGGCCGCAGGGGAGCGTATGGGTATAGGCGACGCCTTTGGCGGGGCAGCAGGTGTAGGTGGCGGGGGTACTGAAACCGGCGGCGAGGGTGGGGGCACTGCGGCTGCTGGGGCGGGTGGAGGAGAGGCAACAACAACTGGCGGTGGTGGCACGGCGTCCGGAGGAAGCGGAGGCAAGGAGGGCGGTGGAGAAGTGAGCTGTGGCGGTGGCGTGGATGCGGAAGGGAGGGGAGGAGGCACGGCCTGCGATGAGGGAGGGTCGGCCGGGGTAGCATTGGGCTGCGTCACCGGGGCCGGGGAGGCCGGCGTGCGCGTGGTGGTTGCCGGCGACGGGTTTGTCGTGGAAGGCGGCAAGGTGGCCCTGATGGTGCCCGGGGAAGGCGAAGGCGAGGACGCCATTGGAGCGCAGTAGCAGGCCAGAAAGCACTACAGTGCCGTCACAGCTGAGCTGCTGCCTTGTTGGTGAAATTGGAGAAAAGAACCATGGCACACGCCGCAATTCAAGGGAGAATCGAGCCAATCTCGCGGATTCGCGCAGCAACCAATCGAAATTCCGCCTCTTTCCTTCCTTCTCTCCCTCTTGGGTCTTTGGCGGTGAAGAAGAATGCGGAGGAGGTGAAATCTCACCTCGAGCACCGCAAGAGAAGCTTCTCACTCAAATCAGCACGTACAGCACTGCATTCGCAAACAAAGATAGCCTCGCTTCAACACCAAAAACTGAATGGATAGAAATAATTCAAACCCTCTAGAAACTGAGCCAAGATCCCACCTTGTTCCACGCGGATGCTGCGAAGGAGAGGCAGCAAAGGAAGACGGAATTCCGAAGGAACAGCAGAATCTTGGGGAGGCCGGTACCAGGATTGAAGTTCAAGGCGGAGTCGGAGGCGGCGGACGCGGTGGGTCTGTCAGATCCAGCAGGAACGCGGTAGCATTGAAGGCAAAGGCGGAGGTAACCGCAAGAACAGCGAGGAGAGTGGAGAGCAAACGAAGAAGAAGGCAAGAAGGAGCAGCGCGCATGTGACTCTGTACCTTTGCAGAAATTTCTCCTGCCCGAGTGGGAATGAATTCCCGATTTCCACCCGTCTCTTATAGGCGACGGGGAGAAGATGTATCGTGCACTGTCAGTGTGCCACTGTGCCCGTCATGGTTGGTTGGAAAAAGACGGCCCTCTTTCTTTTACTCTGGCCCCCTGGATATTTCAGAAATTAGTCCTTCTCCACCAATTACATTTTTTTTCTGCGAGACACCAATTAGTGAGCTGTGACGTGTAACGTGTTAACAGCTTTTCAGCATTGCCTTAATCTCCATGTATCCTAGTTACGCATCTGTCCAGACTAGAGGAAGGATTCCTGTTCGTCTAAATTGCATCAAGGGGAAATCCTTAGCAAGCAAGTATTACTATTATTTAATGCTACATAATTTGCTATAAGGAGGTCTCGATGGTAGGTTCTACAACATTAATTGGGATGACAAGTAAGCAAAATGTTGATGATATTAGAATTAAAGAAGAGAGATAAATCCCTTCGTTCGAAAAGAAATGAAAATATCGCTTCATGAGGAGCTAGACAATCCCATGTTTGACCAAATATTAAAAAAATATTGATATTTAAGATGTGTGATAAGTATCACTAGATTAATTATTATGGTACATATTTTCATAAAAATCCCTATTTAAAAATACAAATATTTATACTATTTTATGTCAATCTAGTCAAATTTAGGATTGTTTAACTTGTCCATAAGCGAGTTTTGCACTTTTTGTGATGGGAAATGTAATATGCCTATATAGATACTAGACAAGAGGTAGATGATCGAATGGAAATTTAATATAAAAAATTATCCATTAACAATATGGTTTATATATATAGTGTTTTTGAGAGAAGGTTTCTATATATAGCGCCTCCATTAATTAATAACTACAACTACAGAGAAAATATTTGTACCCTAAACAGGAGGACTGTTGGTTGAGCCGAACAGTGACACTGACAGTCTGACAGGACAAAGAAAACTGTAAGCAGGTGAATGTTGTACAGCATCTTTACTCTATCAAATAACTAAAACCACATGGGCCAGGGTTAAAATGACTCACATGATCCCTCCTCAGTCATCATCCTATACCATGGTAATAGACTAATAGTTAAGGGCCTCTTGGTTCCCATGGACTAAAGCATTTTGGACTAAAATCTGCACTTTAGTCGGACTAAACAGCCAAATACTTGACTAAAAGTGGACTAAAATCCTTTAGTCCCTTAGTCCATAAAACTGGACTAAAATAGACTAAAAGGTGTTGGAGACACCCATGCCTCTCATTTATTGCTCTCTCTCTCTCCACTTTAGTCCATTTTAGTTCAAGGAACCAAACACCACTTTGGTCCACTTTTAGTTCATGGACTAAAGTGAACTAAGGACATGTATAACCTACAGACGGGAGGTCGTCTGTAAAAGCCTCGGATCTGATGTACAGACAGTTAGAAAGACAGATCGTATAACCCACAGACAAAAAGTCGTATGCAAACTGTTTAATGTTTTGCATATAGCCAAAATCATTCATGAATATCATTTTGTATACCATTGTGTTGCTATTTGATAGATAATGTATTCACAGCTACGTTAACTACAGAAAATGAAGCCAAAGAAATTAGAATTTTTTCATGGTACTATGCATTGGCATCTCTGCAACTCCATACATCATCACGACGGCCAAAGAAATTAGCAAATTTTCAAGACACTATGAAATTAGAAAATAAAAGCATGCTATTCCCAAAAAAAATAAAAATAAAAGCATGACAGCTCCATACATCAGCAGTTTGTTCTGCTATGGCGCTGGGATTACTGGTGCTGTCTGGAGGTGGAAAAGGAGGAGGACGAGGAGCGTGCGGAGAGGTTTATTTTACCCCAGTCAACTCCACGTCACTTCGTCTTCAAGCTCCATCACAGCCCTGTCGGACGGCCTGCGTCTGCAAAAGCTTCCATATATACGAAGACGAAGGCCACCATAATATCCGATCCGGTGGACATGCATGCATGTACACTACTCGCGCTAGCTGCCCGCACGGCCGACGGCACTCGCCTCCGCGACGCGTATCGGGTGCTGCTCCAGCTCCATCTCCGTCGGGGGCTGCTCCAGCTCTGTCGGTCCAAGCTCAGACGGCGGCGCGCACGTATCTTCGGCTCGGAGGCGAGCGGCGGGAGGCTGGGGGCGGGCCACCAGGCGGCCGGTGGCAGTCCCTAGGGTTGCGAGCGGGCGGCCGGCGACGAGCGCTAGGGTCCGGTCTCGAGGGGGCAGCAACCGATGTCGCGCGGGCAGGCGGGAGGCCATCGAGCTCTCGCGCGCAGAAGAGATCGGAAGCTCGTCGGCAGGCTGTGGAAGGTGAGGACACCGGCGCGAAGGCACACGGGATCCGCGCGCCATCGAGTCTTCGTACAACGCTGCTGGAGCCGGCGTCTCGGCCTCGGGCCATGAGCCGTTCCCGTCGCCTCGTGAGACGACGAGGCCTCCGTCTTCTGGAGTCGGCGGGGTTCGTTTTGCTAAAAATACATCACGGAGACGGGTCGAAGAGATGCGTTGTACGTGCCCTAAAACTTTTATTTCATGGACTAGAGAACCACACAGGGCTTAACTTATCCAAATCAAAAGATTAATTTTTTTTGGAACAGTTACAAAGCAGAAGATTAAAAAGGTACTGCATATGCTTCCTTTACTGTTTAAGAACGATTGTGTCATGAAGAAGACAAAACCGCCTTTTGGATTTTAGTTGTGCCGAACAGGTGTGTGCACATGGCTTGCTTTATGGGCCTGGAATGGATTTACCCACTCTTTTTTCCCCTTTTTTTTCTGTGAGATGCTGGATTACACATCTTGGACTTGCCTGCTCAGATTCTGACCCGGAAATGTTGCCGCGAGCTTCAGACGGTGCGACCAAAATGTTTGACAATTTCTATGTAGCACTGTCGAGGAACCAGAGCTCTGTCATCATTCATCAAGCATAGTTGCTGCATGCGTTGCTGTTGCGGTGTTGCCTCAAGAAGTGTACATACTAGTGCATGTCTTTTTACAAAAGAACATGTCTTTTTCCTCCCTTTCAGAGAACCAATAACCACGTTCCTTTGTAAGGGAGAATTTAGTATATATGATTATATAGTTTCTCTCTTTTTTATATACTAGTGCTATAGTGAATTGGGGAACGCAAGATGCACCTGCTGCTGTGTAATTGTAAAATAGTATACGAGTTGTATAAAACAGGTACCACTATAGGTCCCCATCTCTCATTGATCGAAGTTTGACCCTTTCCAACTTAAACATCTCTATAAGTTGAATCATTCAAACGTTGAAGTTAAACACCTGCACGTAATCCATATATTTGTAGGTTTCTTAAAGTTGACTCCAGAGTCAATCCGCTTGCAGGCTGAATAAGAAAAGTGCTAATATCTGTAACGGTGTAACCTTAGCCTCGATTCGTGAGCCTTGACTCTAGGAGGAAAACTGCATGGGCAGCGAACGACTTTTCTGCTACAGTGCTACTCACATTGTTGAAATTGATTTTATGGACGTAGACTAAAACCCTAGATTTTGTTATAGATGCGTTACATGTATTATGTTCTTTGACAATATGGCATGAGTTAATTATCGTCATTACGTAGACAAATCGGGCTAGTGGTATTTGTCAAAATTACCTTAAATAGCACGAGAATAACGTATCACGCTTGAAGCAGAGGCTAACCACATGATTGAGGCAAATCATGCCAGCTCATGGCGACCAGTGTGTGAGTGTGATGCACCGTCACTGTATTTTCGTTGACCTGGACTTCACTAATAAAATACGCTCTGCTTCTGCCACATGTGTGTGATTTGAGCCCAATTTCAGCACCTTTCGCTTTCCATGCAATCTCGCTGACGAACGTACAGCTAGTGTCCACATTGCTCCAGCAGACAGCTCATTCGCATGCCCTCTCTCTGCGCCCATCAACATTCGCATGCCCTCACCCTAGTGTGATCGATGATTTGTCCCACCCATCAACATTCACGTGCCCTCTCCCTAGCGTGTGATCGATGATTTGCCCTTCTGCCTAGTGATCTCTTTTCTTGTCTAGCCTCAAAAGTCATCATATATATAAATCATTGAGTCATCTCTTTGGAACCTCTCACTCCTCTCGAACTAATCTCGCAACAATATTAGTATACGATGCCGGGTCCTCACCTATTCACACTCGTTGTTGGTTATAAAAAGGAAGTGGACATTTTGAGCCACCTGGTATTTAGGAGCCATGTTTTATTGATACATAAGCATGTGGCTTAGAGCAACTCCAGTATCGGCACCTAAATCAGGGCCCTACTCGTGTTGGGCTCCTACTTTGCATTTGCTCCGGCAGTAGCCTTGAAACTAGAGCCCGCAAAAGTATAACAACCGTCATTGGCAAATGGGACCCACTTGTCATTCACCAACCCACACAGCGGCAGAGGTGAGCAGAGGCGAACGACTGCGCTCGTTCCACGGTGGCTGGCAGAGGCCGCGCGGCATCGCTCCTCCTTCTTGTCTTCTCCCCCTTCCTCTGATTGCTCCCAGGTCCGATGCGTCATCGCCACCGTGGGCGCCATCGGCAAGCTCCTCCTAGTTGCCGCAGTCCTAGCGCGTCCTCGTCTCCTTCTCCTCTGCGTCCGCATCGGAGATCTGCCCGCGTCCGTCTCCTAGCCACCGTAGGGGGGCCGCGCATGGCGGGGCGCTATGGCCGGGCGGCGCGGAGGAGAGGAGCCGCCGAGGCCTGAGGATGCGGCCACCGGAGGGAGGGGAGGGGCTGCCGGAGGGGCGCTGCCGCGCTGGGAGGCATGGCCGCAGAGGAAGACGGAGCCGGGGCCGCTCCAGCGCCGGGGAGGGGAGGTCGCGAACATCAGAGGGAGCGGACAACGGGAACGGACGACCGCGCTCGTGCCGGATGGAGGCTGAGGGGTGAGCCCCCATTCTCCCATCGGAATGGGGTCTGGAGGGTGGATTTGGGTGCCCACTCCATACTGGAGCTCCAGTAGAGGCTTTGCTAAAGCTGCGTTTTTCAACTGGGCTCCTATATTTAGCTATGGAGCTTAAGTACAGTGAGACGTGGGTGGAGTGTGCACGAAACGGGGCGGTTGTTTTCATCCTTCCATTTTCTTAATTGTGTAAAAAACAATGGCACACGTGCCAGCTAGCTTCCGTTTTGTTAAGCTTTGTGCTAGTCTCGGAGATGGTGCCAGTGCGAAGCTAACGCGTCTTTGGCCCATTGGTCGCTCCTCGTTGGTGGTAGTACTCGTACAAAATTATTACGTGCGTAAACATAAACAAAGCAGGTGTTGTGTTGGACGCTCGAGACGACCCTGGCAAAATCCAAGTACTACTGCACGTAAACAAATCAGCAACAAAAGCGTAGCCCAGGGCAAACTGTATGTCTAGTAGGAATAATACGGTAGGGTCTCCTCGCAAAAAAAAAAAACAGTAGGGTCAGTCCACGATACCCATGGGCCATGGATTATTTCGGACTTGCCGTGCGCCGTGCGCGTTCCGTGATGCGACCGGGACGGGGCTGTGCACCGACGCCCGAGACCCGACGGACGGCTGCTGGGCAGGGCAGCTGGTCGGTCTCCCTGCTCCCAGGAATCAAGGGCTCACGTAATCACGTAACCGCGTCGCCGTCGGCACCCGTGGCCCACGAGATTTCTCGCGCAGACTCGCAATCAACCCAACAGGCCCACGCCCGTGTCGGCGCGCATCAATAATAATTCATTCAATACTCCACGCTTGCCGCGCGCATGAAAGAATTGACCGACTGCAGCAGACCCACAAAAATAGTTTGACGAGGACTTAAAATTATAGATGTGCAGACGATCGAGCAGCAAAAATGCGACTTCGGTTCATGAAAAAGAAAAACCAAAGCGGTCAAGTGAGTTCTCAGTTGATCAAACAAGAAGGCGGTCAGCGGTCATCAGCACTCATCAGTCACTCAGCCGGTGTTGCGCATGCCGCCGGCGATGCCGTTGATGGTGATGAGCAGCGCGTCACGGAGCCTACGGTTCTCGTCGTCGCGGCGGAGCCTACGGAGCACCTCCACCTGCAGCATGTTTATCGGGTTAAGGTACGCCAGCCGGCTCTCGATGAGCCGCCTCAGGCTGCGGTTGTGCGCCGTGAGCCTGCTGTGCCCGCTGACCGCCAGCACGCACCGCTCCGTGCGCGCCAGCTCCCTGCACAGCCGTTCCCCCACCGCGCGCCGCTCGGGGGCCACCAGCATCTCCTCGTAGTGCGCCGCCACGGACGCGTCCGCCTTCGCCGTCACCATGTCGATCAGGTCCACCGTGCTCTGGAAGAAGGGCCACTCGGCGTACATGGCGCGGAGCTCGGCGCCGTGGCCCCGGTCCAGCGCGTCCTGCAGCCCCGTGCCGACGCCCAGCCACGCCGGCAGCACCAGCCGTGTCTGCGTCCACGCGAACACCCAGGGGATGGCGCGCAGGCTCGAGATGCCGCCCAGGGGCTTGCGCTTCGCGGGGCGGCTGCCGATGTTGAGGTGGCCCAGCTCCGCCTGCGGCGTCGCCTCCTGGAAGTAGGTGATGAACTCCGGGTCCTCGTACACCGTGGCGCGGCAGTGCGCGCAGCTCACGCGGGAGATCTCCTCCATCACGGTCCGCCAGTTCGGGTCCCGCGGCGGATGCGGCGGACGAAGCGTCGCCAGCAGCACCGCCGTCGTGTAGATCTCGAGCTGGCGAACGGCAGTCTGCGGCAGACCGAACTTGGCCTGCACCATCTCGCCTTGCTCCGTCGACCGGAGAGTGCCCATCACTGAGCCGGGAGGCTGCGACTGGATGGCCAGGTACGTCGGCCCGCCGCCGCGGCCGATGCTGCCGCCACGGCCGTGGAACAGCGTCACCTTGATCCCGAACTCGTTGCACGCGGCGACGACGTCTTCCTGAGCCTTGTACAGCTCCCATGCCAACGTGAAGCGGCTGGCGTTCTTGCCGGAGTCCGAGTACCCCACCATTACCTGCAACAGACACACTCGAGTTTCAGGGAAAAAAGGTGAGTGAGAACTGAACATCCTATCCTATCCTAGTAGTACTTGCTGCTAACATTCCATCTCTTGTGTACCTCCTGGTGGCCGTTGTGGTTCTTGATGATATGCTGCCTGTACCAGTCGATGGACAGTAGCTTCCTGATTGCTGACCCAGCTGCCTGCAAATCTTTCACCGTCTCGAACAACGGAACTACTCTTAACCTGCCACCAAGGATGAAGATGAATTGAGAGAGTAATCACAAGCAGCAGCATTGTAGTGATGTAATCACTGAAGTTCTGCGAAAGTTCATATGAATTTGTACAGGGTGCCATTGATGGCTCTCTTCATGGACCGGATTCAGCCCAGTTTACTAACTAAAGTTTGTTCTAAAAATTGCCTTCCTATCTACCCTAAACTAACAGGAAGTTGATCTCAACTTTGAAGTTCAATGAATGCGTTGATCATTAGCATGTCAATATTTAATCACTACACTGTGCAAATTCAAAAAGAAATCAATCAAGAAAATCATGCTTACGTGCCACCAGGACATGGCCTTCCTAGGTCCCCGCTAACTGTAAGTCTTGCATCCTTCTGCAACAGCTCCACGGCAAGGACATCACTTGCCTTCAAGAACAAGAGTAAAGGACATGATTGGAAATTTATCGTTCTAATATAAGGCAGCTGTGCAAACTATTAACCATATATGATTTGTCCTGATCTATGACATAAAGGTGTTAATAGGCATGACATGGAATAAATGTTTTGCAATTTTAAAGCACTACTAAGTGAGTAAGTGGGTGCTGGAGATGATCACTCAGAACTCAGAACTCTAAAATATTGACTGCAGATTTTTTTTCCACTTTTTCTTTATCATTTACTGCATTACAGATGGTGTCTCTTCATACATTTGAGGCCATTGAAATGACATATGCTCCAAGTGAGTCACTCCCTAATTCTGCAGCAACTTTGAAGGTGTCCAGAACTTCTTTCACATCTGCAGCAACCTATACAAAAGAAATAAATACAAATGTAAATGTATTAGTGTAGAATTTCCCCTTATTTTTTTTCTTAAAGGACTATGCAGTTACATAGTCATAAACTGGACTATGCATGGGCCTATACCATATAAATAAATACTGGCCTGTTCGCTTGAGCTTATTCAGAACTACTATTTAACTATGGAACAATGTTTTCCTATTACAACATTTCAGCATAAACATCAGCATAAGCCAAATTTTAGCATCAGCGAACAGGGTGACTACCTTATTTCTAACAAGACTTGATAACTTTGATCTGTTTTATCTCTCGTATTCAGAACGATATTCCAACATGATGTTGCAACATAAGAATATGAAACTCACTAGAGTGACTCTGAACGATTTGTAGGGAAATATCTAGCAGGGAATACCCTAAACAAATGAACTCTCTTTTTACTCTGAATAATGTGCTTAGGTGTCATTGGATAATATCTAAACAATATTTTGTAGCTGAGATTGGAAATGGTTGCTTCAATTTACACATGCAAGGACAAACCTCTATGTTTTGGGGTACTAGAGGGCGCTTCCCTTTCAGCTCTCTAGTCAAGAAATCCAGCTTCTTTTCTTCATCCCACTCACTATAAACACCAAGATCCAAGTAGGATGTGACGGAATCAAGTGCTTCCGTGTGACGGCCAGATTCCTAAAGCAATAAACAACTTTACCTAAGCTTTTCTGAAGTTATCAATAGGAACAGTAGAATATGCGCAAAAAAAAGGAACAATAGAAACTGAGCAAGCAAAAGCAGCTGCAGTTTTCATCAGTATATACCTGGCGTACATCGAGCTTCATAAGAACCATACCAAAGGTTGCAACCCTTCGTACCAAATCTGCTAACCGGCCATCGGCAAGGACGCTAGATCCGCATGATTGCTTCATAGAGTAATGGCAAGTGTGAGTGGTGCTCAGTACAAGAGCAATTCGGATAATAAGAGTTAAGGATATATTCTTTAAACCTACCTTTGCTGTTTCTTGCAACTTCATAGTTTTATTTTACCAATTTAAATTGCATATAAGTTTTCTGTTCTTTTGAAATAAAAATTTATCTTTCTTATTTGCATCCTCTCTGTATATTTAATAAAATATGCCATGTGTAAAGTTATTTGTAGACTTGGATTGCATTTTGTATTTCTCATCACGCCCATGACCAGTTATGGTTTATGCAGCAAAATATTAGCATTGACAAAATCAACTTTCAATAGCATTAGGAATATTTGTGACAAATGTTCCAGCATGGATACTTGTGATTGTATTTTGTATTTTAAAGTATTACTCAAGCATCAAAGGATTAACTCGGCATTCTTCAAGCACGGTTATAGAAGAGGACTCACCAGAGATTGATGGCATAAGAGCAAAGGTTCCAAAAGTTGATCTGATGTTTCACAATATTCTTCAGTGTCATAGTCACATGGTAGATCCTCAAGCAGAAGCTCAAGCCGTCTGCGTGTCTTCACCAGCTGACCAAAGAAATTACGATAAACACAATCAACAAAAAAACTCATGTGAAAGTCCACTAATTTGAGTATAGAACACTCTACTTTCCAAACAATTGGATTTATAGTTTTTATTGTATAACAAATATGCAAGATAAGCATAGGATCTATATGATAATCATTTCTTATATTGACAATATATTTCTAAATGGAAAATGATGATTCTGACCTTTTCTTTCACATTACCAAGGACAACCCTGTAAGGAATAATTCCTGGTCTGTCAGATAGGCTTGGCTCAAGTAGCTTCTGGAAGCTACTTTATCGACCTATATGAGATTCTTTGAACAACTTCCTTAGTTGATGGCCACTTGGAGTTCTACTTATCTGTGGTTGACGACCAGTAGGAGATGACAATGGACTGTCTTCAAATTTTTCTGTTAAATTAAGAGTCCCCTGGAAAACATGAACCATGAACTAACTTTTATTGCAAGAAAACAATTTCATAGTAAATCTATATGGATAGGAAGTGCTTACTGCCTTGCTGGATAAAAATACGGAGTATTACTTAACGAAACTGTGGCCAGAAGCACATTTTTTTTTGCTACTTTTCATACCTAAGTAGTCAATATTTAAACTAGGTGAGACCAGGTCTCATATCCAGCAAATCTATATTGATGTGTATGCCTATCTGACCAGATGTAAGCATAAATTTGATAGATTGCTAACAGTTGCTCAGAGAACTTCACATACAAAAATAAACATTTTCAGACATCACTTTTTTTTGTTCTTACTGTACGACTTGAGTTCCTTGGAAGATTAATCATCCTAAATTGAGATTCTCCATCACTGCATTCTGTGTCAAGTGCAATTACTCAAGGTTAGAAAATCATGGGGAGATTATATGGCACTGAAAAAATCCATTTAGAAGCTACTGGAGGAAAACCAGGTGGTATTAGAGATCATTGTTAAACAGGAGGCTCGTTAACTAAAGATCTAATTGAACTCATCCATATGATAAATGGAAATTTAAACTACGTTACTTTCTTATAAGCAGAGGTTTATCCTCCTTTCATAAAAAAGGAAATTTAAAGGAATGCTCTAAATAACTTTTTAAATACTACAATACACCGATTTGATCGAATCTAGGTTGAGGCATAGTAGTGATTAAGACGAGCAGGAAGCATAGGGTTAATCAAACTTCATTGACATACTTTTTCTATAAAGCAGAACATAAAGTTAGCTACTCCAGACAGAGAAATATACCTGTGCATGAAGGAAGATCAGCACCAGAAGGAAGTTGTGCAGGCAGAGCCAAGTTATGATGAAGCTTTGCATTGTTCTGTGGTACTGTTTTGTTCCAGGTATTGGCTTTTAGGTCCTCGGATGCCGACTCTGTATAGTCCCCTCGAAAACATCAACACAAAATAATCCAATGAACTTTATTTGAAATATGCACATCACATAAGGAATGTGCTACAATAAAAAGGTCAAGATCGTTTCTAGACCACAGATATGTGTTACCATCTGAAACTATTAACAAACTAACAATATATCAGTTGTCATAGGTGACAGTAACTAGCAACTTCTGGTGAAACTGGAAATAATCTAGATTTGATAATCGGGTAGATATACCATGAAACTAACCTTTGAGCATTATGTCATTAGCCAAGCTTGCGACCTTGTCGCTGCATCTCTTGACAGACAACTCAAAACTGAGACTGTCTAATTCCCGGATGTAAAAGTCTATTGCCATCCACCGGGACAGCAATGAAACATCCCTAGTCACCTGCATCGTAGAAATGACAGATTGTTTCAGCATTCCTGATCGCATCGAACTCTTAGAAAAGGCGACTCCATCACATCATTACAATAGTATAAGATAGTGAAAATGCACCAAGGCATTGATATCTTATTACATAGATCTTACTCTTTTTTTAAACTACATAGATCTTACTTTTGCTGTAACGTTAGGATTCCCATCTCGGTCACCACCCATCCAAGAACCAAACTTGATTGGTGTGCAGGTTAGCGGAAGTGGTCTGCCAGTGTGCTATATGTGAAGTATGAATGAAAGGTTTAGGATTCTTGAGTCAAACAGATGTTAATTTAAATCCAAGAAAATAGCAATCATTTTATGTGTACCTTCTTTAGAGCACGTACTGCTAACACGGCGAAGATAGTGTGGTACCGCTTTCCAAAGGGATTGCTCCACAATATGAAGACCTACAAATAAAGTCAACAAAAATAATTAAATTGTAGATAGACGGCATAAGAGTGACAAACCATAGCCCAGAATGCTTAAATTTTTCCTACCAGCCCTAGCTTCGTCAACTGGTGTAGGTTTATGGCGCCTCAACTCATCCGTCTGCCATATTGATGTGATTTCCTTTACCTACATAATAAAAGTTGTGGGGTTCAGATATGATAAAGAAAAGAGGAGAATAAAAGAATTACTATGCAAATCCTCTTAGTTCTGATGTATACCAGATCTTCAATTAGCATTTCTTTATCCTCATGGCTTAGATCAGGGCGCCCATTGAACTCCAAAAGATGCTACAACGCAGTTCCATCGGTCATTGAAATAGCCGATGCAGTAAATTTTTTTAAAAAAATGTGTAAGAGTATAATTAGTGTTTGATATCCTGTGGAACATAATAACTCTGCAACTAACCAATGAAGGGAAATCAAGAAAAGGTACTTTTATAAACTATAGATGTTAAACTCACTGCTACTCTTAGGTGCTTATATTGCAAAGTTCGCCGATTTATTTGGGTGGGATGCGCTGTCAGAACAATTTCGACCTCCTGCGGCAAAAGGAAAATGATACATAAACTAAAAGCTTGATAGCACATTGCACTCTTTAGGGATGTACTCCGTAGAGAATTACCTGCTTGCAGACAGTGTCATATAGTTGTTCTGAAGGGACACCACTTTGAATGAGCTTGTTGAATATATCATCACATGATTTTGAGAGCTGTTCTATGTTGCGTGCTTTACGAACCCTGCATAAAGAGGATAACAATATGCATTATCAATGCAAAAAAAAAAAAAAAATAGTTCATCATAGATGCAACATTTAGCTGATTTGCCAAACTAGTACAAATTTAATTGGTCAGAAAATAATATTAGTACAAATTTACTGATATTTACTTAATCTGTAACATGCATGCTGATAAAGGCCATTTCCATCCACAGAACATATATAGTACTGATGTCAGTTTTTTTCTTAAGGTTTGCACAGACTATTTGACTATTGCTTAACTATAGTAGTGTGTGGAATTTGTGTCACTAGATTGCAAAAAAATGATTGCTTTGAAAAGTAAAATAAAATTCTCAATGATGACCAAAATTGATGTACCATGTGCAAGCCTAGAGCTCCTACAGTTAAATGTGTCTGAGTATAGAGGGGTCACATGGAAATCATTATTAACCATGGCCAGCGTAGTGCGTTACAATGTCGTACCCATCATATGTACGGAAACTCTTGGATTCCAAGCTGCAAATAGAGAAGACGACACTTCAGGTTGGTGCAATGCAATGTGCCATTATTCTTACTATAGATATACTATGAACAAATATAGTCTATTAATTGGAGAGAACATTAAATCCCACACACTAATTTGTAGCAATTTCCTAGTTAATTTGTGCAAGGTATAGTTGTAAAGATTCAATGCGCATGTCCATGTTTACAATGTATTAGATACATAAAAACGCATTGTGAGTGTAGAACAGCATCGAAATCGACATATGGTACGTGAGTCTCTGCGTGGACGATATGATACCCTGTGGTGGGTCTCCGCGATGCCCATGAGGTTGAGGTAGTGGGAGAAGGCCCGGGCGAGGCAGAGCGCGTCGTCCAGGGACATTGCAGTCAGCTCGGCCTCCAGCTGCCGCTCGACGACGGCTGCCGTGTCCTCCATCCCCGCCGCGCGCATGGAGACGGCGCTCTGGTCGACGGCGCCGGCGGAAGATCGATCATGCACAGACCCAACTAATGATCGTCGTCAGATTATCTATCTATCAGTTAACACGTACACTGCCAGTGCCCCAATATGATGATGAGATCGATCGCGATGCGACGGCAAGGCAAATGGTGACGACATGACGTATATACGTACCTGCGCGAGAATGCGGTTGCGCTCGAGGATGTGGATGAAGCGGGGGCCGAGCTCGCGGAGGAGGACGTCGTGGAGGAGGCTAGCGAGGAGGCGGCAGTCGTCCTCGAACGCCTGGAACGATATCCCCTCCGCGATGTCGTCCGTCGTGTCCAACATCTTGATCTCCTACCTACTCTTCTTCTTCCTCTTCCTCGAGATCGATCGATCAGTGGGCAATGAATTTATCGGCAGAGGAAACTGTGTTCGTTGTGTTGTTACGCGACGAGAGGGGATCTCATCCCATGAGGAAAGGCAATGCAAGGCAATGCAATGGTAGGGGAGTGAAAACCGGTGGGCGAGGAAACTGAAAAAAAAAGAAGGTAGTCATGCGCAGGCAGCGTACTGTCGAATCTTTACATATGAAACCTGCACCCAAAAGCACGCCGGCGAGCGTGGCCACGTCGCCAGCCGTTCCTGGCCGTCGGATCGGGCGCGTGAACGGTCCAGAGCGTGCGAGGCATGGTTTTTTTTGTAAAAAAAACCTTAAACTTTAGTCAAATCAACCCGTAGTCCAGGCCTCCTCTTAGGTTTTTTTTTATAAAAAAAACCTCGAATTTTATCAAAATCAACCCGCAATCCAGGCCTTTTGAATGGGCCGGTCTGCCTCCCGCTCGGGCCTGTTTCCCGCCGAACCTGGGCCTTACTGGGCCGAATTCGGCCCGACGACGTTTTTCTATTTTCCTGCGAATTTGTTATTTATCTAAAACGATTGAAATTTTGTAAAAAACATAATAAAACAAATAAAATTTTAAAAAATGCCAAACCAAGTTTGTTGAACTCTACACAACTAGCACTGCATTGTAAACACATAACATCACATGTTTTAGTGTAATTTTTTTGCTATTAATGTGGATCTAGATTTCTCAAGAGTTTTCTAAAAAAAATTAATAGAGTTAGTTTCTTTATTCAAATTGCTATGAAATTTTTATGCTCATGTCTTGACTTGAAATTAGGTAAATCTCAAAATAAAAATGCTTACATTGGATTGGACTTCTACGCAAATATATACCCTGAATTCAGTGACGGAGCTTGGCTTTTTTTAGCTAGAGCAAACTCCTCTATGTACCAGTACAATAGCATTAGGTGAGATTTGTAGAAGTGCTACAAAAAATAGAAATGCTATACAACACACATGTGTTTTAGCAAAAAAAAATACATTATTTTTTGTCCCTCTCTCTTTTCAACTGTCTTCTGGGCCTTGTGCTTGGGGGATAGCATTCCAAGGAGCGGGTCGTCGACGTGACGGAGGCCACGCCGCTCACGCGTTCAGGTCCGACGGACGATGATCCTCCCTGGTGCTTGCAGTCACCTCTGCTGCCGACTAGGAACCTCTTTTTTGTCTTTGCATAGAAAAAAATTATTTTTTGTGATCTGTGGATCTGTGATCTTGTGATTGTCTGGAGGTAGAAAAAGGCTGGAGGTAGAAAAAGGCTGGAGGTAGAAGGAGGCTGGAGGCTGTTGGATCTTAATTCTATGGTGTAAAAAAATTCATGTGTTGAAACTACATAAAACACATGGTTGTTGGGTAGATAGACTCATAAAAAACATTCCTTTATCTAAAAGGACCGGTGTATTTAGAACTTGTTTGTATCATTGTTTGATTATAATAATCTAGATTATGTATAGGATTATTATAATCAGAATTATGAATTATAATAATCCGAGAAATTAGGTTAATGGATTATGGTGATTGATTATTTGTTGATTAAAGTGAGAAATTCCTATCTTATCCTTTATTGTTTGGCAAGTTAGATAATCAGTTGGGTGGCAAGTTATTCTTTCAGCATTATGGAAATTGAAAGTTTAGACTATAATAGTCCATTGTATAATCAATTCGGTTTGGATCAAAATTTGGTTATACAATCTGATTATTATAATAATTGGAGGAGTATTCAAACATTGGGCAATGAATTGATCATAGAGGAAGCGAGAGGAAAATGTGTTCATTGTGTGTGTATTACGTGACGAGAGGAGATCTCATCTAATAAGGGGAGGCAATGCAATGCAATGCAATGTAATGGTAGGAGAGTGAAAACCGGAGGGCGAGGAAGCCGAAAAAGAAGGTAGTCATGCGCAGGTACTGTCAAATATATACTGTGAATTCAGTGAGCCGGAGATTTTTTTAGCTAGGGCGAACTCTTCTATGTACAAGTACAACAACATTAGGTCAGATTTGCAGAAGTGCTATAAAAGTATTCCATTATCTAAAAAGATGGGTGTATTTAGGACCTGTTAGTATCACTATTTGATTATTATAATCTAGATTATGCATACGATTGTTATAATCAGGATTATGTATTATAATAATCAAAGCAATTGGGTTAATGGATTATGGTGATCGATTATTGTTGATTAAAGTGACAAATTCCTATCTTATCCTTTATTGTTTGACAAGTTAGATAATCAGT
Source organism: Miscanthus lutarioriparius (assembly GCA_904845875.1). NCBI lineage: Eukaryota > Viridiplantae > Streptophyta > Magnoliopsida > Poales > Poaceae > Miscanthus > Miscanthus lutarioriparius. The sequence continues at coordinate 91,365,148 of CAJGYO010000006.1, forward strand.
TGGGGGCAAGTTATTCTTTCATCATCCATAATCACTTATAACTGGTCTCACCTGGATTATGAGATAGTCCATTACATAATCAATTCAGTTTGGATCAAAATTTGGTTTTACAATCTGATTATTATAAGTGGAGGGGTATTAAAACAGTGGACAATAAATTGATCGGTAGAGGAAGCGAGAGGAAACTGTTACGCAACGAGAGGGGATCTCATCTATTGAGGGGAGGCGATGCAATGCAATGGTTGGGGAGTGAAATCTGGAGGGCACGGAAACCGGAAAAGAAGGATACCCTGAATTCAGTGACCTAGCCAGAGGATTTTTAGCTAGGGCTAACTCTTCTATGTACAAGTACAACATCATTAGGTGAGATTTCCAGAACTGCTATAAAAAATATTCCTTTATCTAAAAAGATGGGTGTATTTAGAACCTGTTTGTATTATTGTTTGATATTATAATCTAGATTATGCATATGATTATTATAATTAGGATTATAACAATCAGAGCAATTGGGTTAATGGATTATGATGATTGATTATTGTTGATTAAATTCCTATCTTATCCTTTATTGTTTGGCAAGTTAATTAGTTAATCAGTTGGTGGTATGTTATTCTTTCAGCATCCATAATCACTATAACCTGGTCTCGCCTAGATTATGAGATTATGGTAATCGAGAGTTTTGATTATAATAGTCCATCATATAATCAATTTGGTTTGGATTAAAATTTTGTTACACAATCTGATTATTATAATTGGAGGGGTGTTCAAACAGTGGGCAATGAATTGATCAGTAGAGGAAGCGACAGGAAATTGTGTTCAGTGTGTTACATGACGAGAGGGGATCTCATCTCATGAAGGGAGGCAATGCAATGCCAGGGGAGTGAAAACCGGAGAGCAAGGAAACCGAAAAAAAGAAGATAGTCATGCGCAGGTACCGTACCGTTAAATACATACCTTGAATGCAGTGACGAATGGAGCAAGAACTTTTTCAGCTAGTGTGAACTCTTCTATGTACAAATACAACAACATTAGGTGAGATTTTTAGAAGTGCTATAAAAAACATTCCTATATCTAAAAAGATGGACGTATTTAGAACCTGTTTGGATCACTATTTAAATATTAGTATAATTTAGATTATGCGTAGAATCATTATAATCAGAATTATGGATTATAATAATCAGAGTGATTGGGTTATGGATTATGGTGATTGATTATTGTTGGTTAAAGTGAAAAATTTCTATCTTATCCTTTATTGTTTGGCAATTTAGACAATCAGTTGGGGAGCAAGTTATTCTTTTAGCACCCATAATCACTTATAATCTGGTCTCACTTGGATTATGCATGGGATTATTGGTAATTGAAAGTTTTGATTATAATAGTCCATCATATAATCAATCATGTTTAATCCAAATTTGATTATATAGTGTGATTATTATAATCGGAGGGGTATCAAACAGGGTCTTATTCAATTTTTTAACTCAAACGGCTGTCAATTATTATTATCAGGGAAATGAGAAATCACGCAACAAAATTAGGACATGAGATTTGCGTCTGGCGCCGCGCTTCATGCCCCGCAAGCCGTGAGATGGTCGTGCCCCGCCACACATTTGCGAGTTTTGACCCCTGTCGTGCGCTCGTGCAGAGTGCGCCTGTGCTGCAGCCCGCAACTGTTGATAGACTCGCGCATGGTTGGCATTGGGCCTTGCCAGTTGGGCTGCCGAGTGCCGGAGACCAAGTGGGACTAACAAGGGGACAGCCTGTTCGGGAGGCCATATCGTATCGTGGATTATTTACTGCTGACTAGTTTGGTGTGAGAGAAAAACACTGTTCTCGGCTGAAAATTTACGATCGTTTACGAGCAAGCGAACAGGCTGTTTTGCCGAGTACTGGAATTAGAGCCGTCAGCACAAGATCGTGAACTTGGCATCTTCTAGGCCGCAACCGGCTAGGCTGCTTGAAGTCGGAGTTCAAACAAGGGGATGCACTGGGCCTTGCCGGCTGGTGGCTGGGCCAAGATAGCAGCATGGTGGATCTTGCATTCGCTTGATTTCAAAAAAAAAAAATCTACCTAGCAAAATTCTTAAATTAGTTAAATATATTTTCATAGTAAATCTAATTAGAAATGTTAATGTTATTTATTACAAATTTGATCAAAATTAAATCAGTTTGACTAAATAGACTTTAGCCCTAGATAAAACGAACAGACATGGCAAGCACATGGCGTCGACACTACGAGTCTACTATAGTCAGAGCAAGTTTTGCTCCGGCCAAAAATGAGGGGAACATATCTGGTGCAAACCAACCACCCCGTGCAACCTTTGAAACTACGAATCAGGGCCACAAGATGCTAATCCAAAGGACAGGGTTAGAGGTGGGATTATTTTGCGCTTAAGCCCCCCACCAGCCGGCCACTTTTCTAATACCCTCTGCCCCCTCGCGTTTGTTTCGGGTTCCGCGTCCGGCCGCCGCCGTCCATCACGCCTAGTCCCCCGCCGCCCCTGTCCATCGCCGCCTGTGCGCCCCTGGCGCGCCGCCGGCCTGGTGAGCTCGCCGCCGCCCCTTCGCCCGCCCGTGGCCCTCCGCCCCGCCACCACAGAAACAGGCATGCTGCCCCCATCGATTCGGCCTCCATCTCTGCTCTTCTTCACGGTGGGCAAGGTCTGTTACCTTTAGTAAATGCAATGATATTTATGCAAATGCATTGATGAAATAAATTGCACTGAACTCCATGTCCATGTTGTATAATGCACTGAAACACTGAAAATTGGCAGCACGGGCGGAAATCGCCTGGCGGGGGAACGTCACGAAAAGGAATCGCCTGGCGGCGGGACTCGCGATGGACAGGGGCGATGGACTTGTGGGGACCAGGCGTGATGGACGGCAGACTCGGCGGGACTGGCGATGGCGCCGGGCAGCGACCGGACACAGAACCAGAAACGGATGCGAGGGGGCAGGGGGTATTGAAAAAGTGGCCGGCTGGTGGGGGCTTAAGCGTAAAATAATCCCACCTCTAAACCTGTCCATTAGATTAGCATCCTGTGGTCCTGATTCGTAGTTTCCAAGGTTGCACGGGGTAGTTGGTTTGCAACAGATACGTTCCAAAAAGGAGAGCAGAAAAGAGACGGGAAGACCATGAGCAATCGATTTTGCTGGTTACAATTAAATACTCCTCCAGTCGACACGGACACACAACAGGTGGTGTTTACTACTTGGTACTTATTATAGGTCGGTAGCAGGGTTAGGCTGTCTCCAACGGAGTTGACAAAACACAAAATGCGTCCTCCACAGTAGTTTTACGTGATTGAATCAGGCTCCAACCGAAGACGCAAATAGAGCCCCATTTTGCGTCCTAGGCGATTCGAAACGCAAAAAAGCGTCTCCTTTCTTCACGACGCAAAATCGCCGGGTGCGCTCCTCTCGTCCTCCTCTTCTTGGCTAGCGGCGGTAGGGGCAGAGGCCGCGCCGTGGGGCTGGAGGACTAGCTCGCCATGGGGTTGGTGGACCAGCTCGCCGCGGTGAGGCTGGGGCCGGAGCTCGCCCGCACGGTGGCGGCGGGTCCAGATCTCGCCGGGCACAGCGACGCCAGAGCTCGCGCTGTGAAGCTAGCTGGCACGGCGACGGCCGCCCCGGACCCCACTCCTCTTCTTCCTCAAGCTCCTCCTCAGACGACGGCGAGGCGTGGCCGTCGGAGGGCACAGGCGGGTCCGCGTTCTGGCAGGGTCGTGGGCCAACGGCGGTGCTGCTGCGCCGGGGTGCCACACCGCACGACCGTCGGAGGGCGCAGGCAGGGTCGCGGTCCGGTGGTGGTGCCGCGGTGCCGCGCTGAGCAGACGGCGGAGGTCGCACGGGAGACGGCAACCGCCGGAGCGCGTCCGTGCGGCCGTGCCACAAAGCTGGGGCGGCGCCAGTCCTGCCGCCTGCTGTGCTCCCCTGCCGCGGGGCTGCACCAGGGCGAGGTGCCGGGGAGGGCGAGGTGGCGAGGAGGGCGGAGTCGGCGGAGCATGCGAGGTGTTTTTTTTTGCTGTCTCGAGGGCGAGGAGGGCGGAGCCGCTGCCTTCTGCCTTTTGCATTCGTTGTTGGAATCATCAAGTTTTGGGGGCGCGGCCTTTTTTCCGGTGCGCGACCTAAACCCAGGAATGCCTCTTGTATTTGGGTACGCACCGTTGGAGACAGTCTTAGGGCGTCCGCAACAAAGGAAGTTAAAATATTAAAGAAAACAGTACCTAGACATGACAGATGAGAGGGAACCCAAGGGACAGAGACAGGGCGCCTTTTGGATTCCATGCGAGTGTGTGGGTACCCCGATACCCACAGGGCCATACATGGCCGAGCCGCCAGGGGAGACCCAGCCCATAAGACTACGTCATGTGGAGCACAACAGAGGTCGACGTGCCTCGCAAGGCTACGTGAAGATTCTTGGCGATCAAGAAAAATATGTTCGGATATGCTAAGATACCGTAATATTTGTAAATACCTATCATGTAAACCGATCATGATAGATACAACAGATCTGTAACCCTACCCCCGAACTATATAAAACGGACAGGGACCCTCTCGTTTTCATCTCTCATCTAATAATACAATCTACCAGAGACACAGAACGTAGGGTATTACGTTGACTTGACGGCCCGAACCTGTTTAAATCGCTGTCTCTGCGTCTGTGTCACCGTCTAGTTCCCGTCACGCGCACCTTCACCGATTCATCTACTACTGTTGGTATATCTCTCGGTAGACTGCCGACTATATTTCATCGACAGTGGTGTGACAGATAGGGGTATACGTGCTGATCCCATAGCGTATCAGGAATTTCTTCTCCAACAATCTTCACGGCAACTCGATCTCACGCTGATTGCTCTCGTGAGCCAACGAATCGAGTATGAAACTCCATGTTCTACGGTACCTTGCGGCGGCGCGGGGTCAAGCGGCGCCCTCCCCCGTCGTTTCTGCACAGGACATCGTGGTGGAAATCAGACGCGCGGGTTTGCTGGCGGCGGCGTAGCAGCTCAGCCTGTGCCGATTGGATCCCATGTACGACACAGCTCACGATCCATGGGCGTGCAACGCTAAAGCCAGGCAGGACGACGTTCAAAGCTCCGATTAAATATTATTATACGAAATCGTACGCATCGCCACTTCTGTCAACATATAATCATCATGTTTAGCTTGTGTGTGCATACATGCGTATGCATCAATCATACACATGGGGAATATTTTCCCTTGCCACTGTTCATCTACGTCTTCGTGACACGGCTCCAACACGAGATCAACCACATTGAGCTGCCAAGCAAGCCGCTAAGTGAGCCGCCCAAACTATCAATCGAGCCATGTCGAGCCGCCAAGCGAGTCGTCCGAGCCGTCAAGCGAACTGTCTACTCGGACATTGATACACGCCGACTATTCCGCATGGCTGTTTATCAAAGCGCCATGCAACATCACCTCTCCAACCAGATCGGATGCGTCAACGGCCTCCCCGAATCTAATCTGCCAAAGGCCGACTAGCGCATTAGGACGACGTCGTCCGGACTACTTGCTCTGACCGCCTGCCGCGTCGCAATGATTCGCCGTGAAGAACGGTGCTACAACGACCGCGATCGCCGCCATGACGACAGACTAGAACGTTCAAGGGCCAAGCAATTTCGTCGATGCCGACCAGATAATGTCATACGCCGTCGACCAGACACTCTGATTAAAGATAAGTACCCTTCCTACATTTGTATTTAATACAATTTTCGCCATGATGTTTCTCCATACTGTCATCTACATGATTATTCTCCAAACGACTTTTCTCCATGTATACCATCTTAAAGATAACATACACTTTTGTCTCAACGGCTCCCCGAATAACCACATTTACGGTTGTGCTTTCTAGAGACCGACATGTCTCCGGCTTCTCCTCTGTGTTATGGATGGTCGGCAGCAGCTCCTCGGTGACGCTTGTCTTCATACACGTATACGAGCTCCAGTGTTCCGCGCTACGGTTTACAGGCTAGCCGGGGCTGGGAGGCACAACCAACAAACTAACGGCTCGGGGCAGTTTATATTAAATATAAACACATCTCGAAAAAAACGCTTAGTGTTTACACTCACGAGAAGAAAATTTACTCATATTTAAAATATGAATAGAACTCCAAAATAAACATAATGTTTATCTAAAACTGCTTGGCAAGATACATCATGTACTACCCGTTCTACATATTTGTATTGCAGGGGCATGGTTCAGTCAACGAGCTTATTTTTCATGCTAGGGGACTGGATCACCCGGGAAGGACAAAAGGATCATCGTCCGGGTGGTCGCAACACTTAGCAGTCGGACTTCTCCGTCGATCAACTGGTCGGACCGCTAGGTTCATAGACTTTGTCGCCGACCAGTTAGTCGGACTGTTCGGCGCTCACATCTGCTCGGTGCTCGATTCTTCGCCAATCAACTGGTCGAATTGTTCGTCGCTTCATCGCCAGTTACATTGGAGGCTCGCCAGCTAAGCTGGCGTTCGGATTCTTCGTCGCTTCATCGTCAGCTATGTTGGAGGTTCCTCGGCATTCGTATTGTTCATCGCTTCATCGTCAGCTACGCTTGGGGCTCGCCAGCTAAGCTAGGGACTCCTCAGCGTTCGGATTGTTCGTTGCTTCATCGTCAGCTACGTTGGAGGCTCGCCAGCTAAGCCAGGGACTCCTCGGCGTTCGGATTGTTCGTCGCTTTATCGTCAGCTACGCTTGGGACTCCTTAGCATTTAGATTCTCTGTGCAAGAGTTGCCAGCTACGCTGGGGACTTTCTTGGCGGTTGGATTTTGCTACGTCTCATCGTTGTGCTATCAAGTTGCTCCATGCTATTCGGATCAGGATGCTAATCTTGGGCAGAACTTACGGGGTATTGATAAGTACATGGCAGATGACGTTGGCAAGCTTTCAAGCGTTTTTTTTCTTTGATCTTGTTACAAGATTTCTCCATAATTTTCTAGCAGGCTCGGGGACTACGTGTGTACACGTCATCTAGCGATGACTGTACTATTTTTTCTATGACGATTTTTTCTCAGCTAAGCTGGGGACTGGTTTGGTACCTGAAGACTACTATTTTTGACCCTGGCACCATGTGAATACTTCACCTACTGTCAGGCTCGGGGACTAAGTTGACACACTTCATCTTACGGTGAATATGCTTATTTTTAGGACTCAGTTCTCTTTGAAACGACTAAGTCGTGGATGGTAATCGTCATTGCTATACGTTTGGCTCTGTGAGTCGATTCTACCTAAGGCATGGATGCTAAGCATCTATCTTCGCCCTCGAGGAACTAGGTTCGTCCGCGCTGACTAAGTCAGGGACGCTAAGCGTTCAAGTTCGCTGTCCGGAATCTAAGTGGGCACACTTGACCTAAGGTGAAGACTTCAAAAGTTTTTCACTTGAGCTCCTTACATCCTTCTGACAAACCTCAACTTTGAGCAAGCCCTGATTCGGCTCCCAGTTAAACTGCTCGGACATATGCCTCGACTGCTCGGTCACCAGTTTCAATTGCTCGGACGCATGTTCAACTGCTCGTACGCTTCTTTCGACAGCTCGGCTCCCAGTTAAATTGGTTGGAAGCCTGCTCCTAGTGATCAGTAGCAAGTTGGACAGCTCGGACAAGCTCAAGACGGTGTTGCTCAAGGCGCTCGGGGACTAGCTGTGGGGGTATGAGCCCCGATACCCACAGGGTCGTACATGGGAGGCCCAGCCCACAAGACTAGGCCATATGGAGCACGACAGAGGTCGGCGTGCCTCGCAAGGCTACGTGAAGATCCTTGACGATCAAGAAAAATATGTTCGGATATGCTAAGATACCGCAATATTTATAAATACCTATCATGTAAACCGATCAGCATAGATACAACCGACCTGTAACCCTATCCACCGACTATATAAGGTGGGTAGGGACTCCTCTTGTTTTTATCTCTTATCTCATAATACAATCCATTAAAGACATCGGACGTAGGGTATTACGTCGACTTGACAGCCCAAACTTGTCTAAATCGTTGTCTCTACGTCCGTGTCACTATCTAGTTCCCCTCGCGCGCACTTCTACCGATTCATCTACTACCGTGAGCATATCCCTCGGTAGATTGCCAACTAGATTTTGTCGACAGCGAGATAGCTGCTTTATGACTCGCTAGTGAGTGTATTGTTCGCGTTCTCTCTCGTCCCCATGGCTTAAAAAATACTACCTCCGTCTTCAAAAGAATGTAATTCTAGCATAGTGTCATGGTTCAGTACCTTAAGTTTGATCAATTATAGATAAAAAAATATCCATATTTATGATGGTTTAGTACCTTAAGTTTGATCAATTATAGATAAAAAGTATCCATATTTATGATACCTAATAGATATCATCAGATTGGTTACGAAATGTATTTTCATAATAAATTAATTTAAAGTCATAAATGTGAATATTATTCACTAAAAACTTGTTCAAACATGAACTACTTTTTTTTGACACGGAACTCATAATTGCGTTCTTTTTACGACGGAGGCAGTAATATATGCTGGTGATTTCAGCTCCCGTTGGGGACGCCCTTAGCTGCGATGCTGCCAATGCAGCATTATTTCAGGTCAAGAGCGCGGCCTCGGACGCGTGCTGCACTGCGTGCAGACGAAGGGCCTCTTTGGCACGGCTTATGCCGGCTTTGGCTTAATTTATTTTGCGTAAATCGAGGCACTATAGCGTGAAGCCGTTTTGTGAACCGAAATTAAAATAAACTAGAAACCGAAAAAACACGGTTTTTCTGGTTTGACCGCTTCATCGGTTGTAAAACCGTTTTAATTAGCCATGCAAAGGGCTGAATGGATAGGCGTTGCATTTCCTGCCCCGACAAGGCACCCGGCAGCCGCGCAGATGAGACAAGCCTGTTTTCGTGGTTCGGACTTCCGAGGGAGTGGAACACGCAGGACTGCAGCAGCAGTACTATTACTGTAGGAGGTGTACTACTGGTGCAAGCATCAAGCAACACCGACACGCATTGCATTGATATGGGCAATGCCAAAATTTTTGGTAAAGTGGCACTAGAGCAGATTTCGTTGCTATTTGTTAATTAGTGTTCAATCATAGTCTAATTAGGCTTAAAAAATTCGTCTCGTGGATTTCGTCTAAACTGTGTAATTAATTTTATTTTTTATTTATATTTAATGTTTCATGCATGCGTCAAAGATTTGATGTGACGAGAAATCTTGAAAAATTTTACAAAATTTTTTGCACCTAAACTGGACCGCGAGACATCTACCGCGACACATGGAGATGAAGCGCTGCGACTGCGATGCGAGACAGCCGGAGAGACGGAGGCCGAGCCGCTTGCGAGAACCTGATGTGACGTTGCCCCCTTGGGTGTCAGTACACAGTGCAGCCTGCTATAGAGCAGTTTGAGCGCAAAGAGAACACAGGCGGCACACCATTTTTGCTCCGTTTCAGTTCACACAGCTGTAGACCTGTAATAGACCCAAGAGGCCACAGTCCCAAAAAACTGTTGGTTCCTGTAACATTAAATACTCCGTTCCTCAAAAAAAAAAAAAAATCGAGGAGGCACGATTCGAAGTTTGATCAACGTTATATATAAATATATTAACATTTATAATAAAAAATCTCTTTACATTAATTTAAAAAAATATATATTCGTAGTAAATCTAATATAAATGTTAATACTATTTACTATGAATTTGATTAAAGATAACCTAGTTTGATTTGTATAATTTTTATAGTTGCTTGTTTTTGTGGACGTAGAAAAATATTGTACCAGTAGTATAGAGTAACAAAAACTGACTGACGTAGGCATCCTACAGACGACAGCGCCACTCTAGAGCACAACCAACGCAAGCATACACCGGTTGTAGTCCCAATAAAAGTAATATTCCATGTATGCTCAAGCATTTTAAGATCACTATACCCATGGTGGAATAGGGCGTGCCCAACGCGACATGTTGGCGTGCTGCCCCTAAAGATGGCAACGGGCAGAAAAAAACCCGCATACCCGTGGGCACCCGACCCGAAGGGCGTGGATACGGGCATGAATATGTGCCCGCGGGCACGGGCACGGGTAGAGAGTTGTGCCCAACAGGCAAACCTACACGGGTAAGAAAATACCATGCCCGCACCTGTAAACCCGCCAAATCCGCACTGGCATGTGGACCATAGTAGAAGCGATATATATACTTTAGTTTTAGGGTTTCCATCTCAACTTCCCAATCCCCACTCCCCAATTCCCCACCGGTGCCGCCGTCGCCCACATGCGACTCGTGAGTCCGCATCGGCAAGACCGCGACCCTGCATCGGCGCCTCCCCATCGACCCCGCATCGACCCCGCGCGCGTCGTGCCTCCGGGCTCCAGCCTGCCCACTCCCACGTAGTCCCCTGCCCGACGCCTCCTCCTCCACTCTCTGCTCCTCCGACGGACCGATGCCTCATGCTCCTCCATTCCACGACGCCGGCCGCCTCCCTGCTCCGACCCTGCCGCGCAGGCTGTTGTCTCTGCCCCACAGGCCGCCATCGTCTTCTCCGCCGCGCAGGGCCGCCGTCTCCGCCTCGCAGGCCGCCATCGTCTTCCATGCCGCAAGTTTTGGCGGGTATGCAGGCATGCCCGCGGCCGAGCCTTGCCCGCGGATAGTAGGCACGGGCACAGGTTGCTGCCCGTGGCGGGTGGCGGGCGCGGGTGCGGGCATGAGATTTTTCTCACGGGCGAGGGCGTGCGAAGCCACTATCCGCGCGGATATTAGCCGTTGCCATCTTTACCCCGGGGGCCATGTCGGAGCCAACAGTCGAGATCACCACGCTTGACAGCTCCATAGATTGTCAGATGCTCTTGCAGAGGCTGTGGTATCCTTGTCTGACAGGTGGGAGCATTGTGGGAAAGAAGTTGTCTGCTCTGACGTCAAACAGGGGACAGAGAAACACCTGTTTGCTTGAACTTATCAACCTGGTTTATCAGTCGTGAAACAGTGTTATTCTCTCACAATAAATTAGCATCACCTGTCTTATCAGCCGCAGAAACAATCAGACTTTTAGGTGAGGCTAACATATTCCACTGCTGGGCTTGCCCTTATTCTGTTGTGACCTCATCTCTCTGCCTTTTCTCAGTCACTTCCATCTCTTTTTCTCTCACATGACAACCAAGGGTTGCTTTTAGAAAAGAGGCTACCGAAGCCTTTGCAAACAACTCTGACAACCTGCAAGCACACAACAGAGTCCAGCTGGACAAATACATCAGGAGAAAATTTGCTAAATGCCATTGAAATCTATACTCTTGCCTTATATGCCATTGAAACTTAGAGTTTTGCTTCATTGCCACTGGTTTATATACTTTTTTCTATATATGCCATTGCCGTTACTTTTAAGTCTCTCCATGCACACATTGTTATACCTGTGGTCGCCTAGTCGCATAGTCTCCGTCGCGCTCGGCGCCTGCACATATAAGGCAAGACTGCTAGCTGCCTCGCGCTCAATGCCACTGATCATGCGGGACCCGTGCATCGGCATGGTTTGCTCTCTGCACAGACGCCGTGCACAGACACGATCGTGACCATGCGTTCTCGTTTAGGGCACGTAAAAGGTCTATCGGGGATCAATACTAGGGTATCCGAAGAGGTGCTAATAACTATCAATATTGATTCGTCCGAGCAGTCAAGAGCGTGACTACGGCTCCGCCTCACCCGATACCTGAGGGTTGGCTCCGCCTCGCCCGACACCGAGGCTGCGGGCTCCGCCTCGCCCGACCCCTGAGGGTTGGGTCCGCCTCGCCCGACACCGAGGCCACGGGCTCCGCCTCGCCCAAACCTTGAGGGTTAGCTCTGCCTCGCCCGACACCAAGGCCGCGGGCTCCGCCTCGCCCAACCCCTGAGGGTTGGCTCCGCCTCACCCGACACCAAGGCTGCGGGCTCCGCCTCGCCTGACCCCTGAGGGTGGCTCCACCTCACCCAACACTGAGGCCGCGGGCTCCGCCTAGCTCGACCCCTGAGGGTTGGCTCCACCTCGCCCGACACCGAGGCCGCGGGCTCCGCCTCGCCCGACCCCTGAGGGTTGGCTCTGCCTCACCCGACACCGAGGCCGTGGGATCCACCTTGCCCGACAACTAAGGGGTGGCTCCACCTCGCCCGACCCCTGAGGGTTGGCTCCACCTCGCCCGACAGCGAGGCCATGGGCTCCGCCTCGCCCGACCCCTGAGGGTTGACTCTGCCTCGCCCGACACCGAGGCCGCGGGATCCGCCTCACCCGACAACTAAGGGGTGGCTCCGCCTCGCCCGACACCGAGGCTGCGGGCTCCGCCTCGCTCGACCTCTGAGGGTTGGCTCCGCCTTGCCCGACCTTTGGGTTTGGGCTCCACCTCGCTCGAGCCTTGGGTTTGCTCTCTGCCTCGCCCGGCCTCTAGGGAGGAACTCCACCTCGCCCGACCCCGAGGCCGGGAACTCCGTCTCGCCCGACGGAGACCCATACCACCGCCAACCACTCCAGGTCCAAGCGTATGGTCCTGGGTCAAAGCTCTGACGCCAGGGAAGAGACTGGTACGGCTCGATGTAGCCCGCGACCCACGACGGGCCATACCTGGGGGTTCATGTCACGAACAGCGTCGGGCGTACCGGTGTTGTTCTGCCTAACCCCCGTACGAACACTGACGGGTGCGTCAGTTCACCATGATGTCCGCCAGGACAGAGTGGAGCGCCATGACCAATAGATGATGCTTACACATGGCGCCAGTGACGGACAGGGCCATGACGAGAAGCTGTTCCTGTTGACGTCTATCGGGTCGGCGGGACCCACATAGAGAAAAAGAAGGACTCGGCGATCCTGAAGGACTTATTCCTCTCATTCTCTTCTCTTCCTCCACTGTAACCCGTGCTTTCCCTTGGACTATAAAAGGGAAAGAAGGGCATCCCACAAGGTGCATCGAATCGACTTGAATCGATTGCATCGCAACACATCACACCGATTCGGACTCGAACCCTGAACCGATTAGAACACACAAGCACACAGCAGAGAAGTGACCGAGCCCTCGGCGCCTGTTCGCTCCTCTCGCCAGAGACTTGGGACCTATCCCTCTCTCGACTGTTTGTAACCCCTACTACGAACTTTCAGTGCTAGTAACACGAGCAGCAGCAACGAACTGGACGTAGGGATATTCTGCCCAAACCAGTATAAATCTTGTGTCCTCTTAGCACACCATCCAGGCTAGACGCATAATATTAGAAATTTACTTATTGGTGGCAACTCAAAACACCAATAGTTGGAGCGCCAGGTAGGGGACTTTTGCGTGTCTCGACATCCACACCAGGCCTCGGATGGCTAATTGCAACGACAACTAGGTCCCGGGCGCGCACGTGCGCCTCGAGGATCTAGACTCCATCGTCACGACAAAGGGAGAGCTGGTGCGGACTCCCGCCATCATCCAACCTCTCTACTCTGCCGGCCTCGACGCGATCACCGAGGCGCTGGAGGAGCTGCAGCTGCACGCACCGGAGGCCCATGCCCTCAGCACGACCAGCCACCCCGGCTTCGACTACGGGAGGTTAGGGCGCCAGCTCGGCGCCTTCCTAGGACCCCGACCATCCCAAGAGGACCTACGCTGCCTCACCTTTTTGTTCGCCAATGTCATGACGCAGCTCGCCGGAGGAGAGCCGCTCTCTCCAGAATACCTCGTCTAGAGCGCCCCGACAGCGCTACCGTGCAGGCCACGCACCGTGGTTCCAGTGCATGAGCGTCTCAGCCCCCACCATGATGCACGCGACACCCTCGACGCTCGTGGGCATAACGCACCCTCGGAACAACCCGACGAGGACGTGTCGGTCCACCAGGCGCTGCAAGGCGGTAGGCCACGTACCGCGGTTTCGGTGCATGAGCATCTCGGCCTTCACCATGACGCACACGACACCCTCGACGCCCGTAGGCATACCTACGGTGATGTGAGGGAGGGGGCTAGCCGCGGCTACCACCCGCGTCATGGCGGATGCTACGATAGCGGGGAGGACCGAATCCTAAGCCTGACTTGCCGGGGCCTTAGGCCTTTGGCTGACGCATCCTCAAGGGCAAGGCGAAGCAGGATGAGGACACCGGCGAAGGTGCCTCCAACTGTCCCAACAAGAAGAAGAACAAACAGCGGCGCAAGGGCTCGCTCGTGGCCACTACCGACCATAAGGGAGGCCAGAAGCCCGCCGAGGTACCCCGAACCACTTCGAGAGGCTGCTCAAAGGGCCAAGCCCGAACCATGCTTTCCCCGTCGAGCACCTATACAAGGACTACGACCTCTTAAAGCAGTTCTTGTCTAGGGGCTTCATCAAGGGAGAGCATATGAAGGAGCCTAGCTAGATGAAGCACGCAACATCGCCCACCTCCGCTTGGCCAAGTATCAGCAAGCGTTGCACCAGTACCACAGCCTACGGGTGTGGGGTCGGGCCTTCAACGTCGAGGACCTGATGCTCCGCTTTGTCTAGGGCAATAAGAACCGCCACAAGCTCTTTCCGCCATGGGAGGGACCATACGTCATCGTGGAGGTGCTCTGACCAGGCGCCTACAAGCTCAAAGCCATCGACAACGAAGTTTTCATCAATGCCTACAACATCGAGCAGCTACATCGCTTTTACCCTTAATATATGCACATTTTCTCTTATCAATTTCGCTATCAACTCCCCGATCTTTAGGTGACGCCCGACCCTAACAACGGCAAAGGGTCGGGCCTCACTCGGGGGGCTAATAAGAGCATATCTATCCAGTAGACAGTCTCTATGTGTGACCCTTTCTCATGATTAAGACCCAGAAGCAAAGTTTGCGGAAAACAAACACTGAGTAAAACTGGTCGGACTGCGAGAAAACCTACGCCTCGGCGGCTACGGTGCCTTTGCTCACCAGCGTGATCAGAGTTTTTTTAGTACCCCGGGCTTTTTGGCCTTAGCCACGGAAAGAGTTGGTACGCGTTTAAGAGTCTATCCGCCTGGCGAACATTCTCCGTGCCCGACCCCCTCTCACATTAAGACCTAGGAGCTAGGGTTGCGGAAACAAGCTCTGAGTATAACTGGTCGGACTGCGAGAGACCTATGCCTCGGTGGCTACGACGCCTTTGCTCACCAGCGTGATCAGAATTTGCTCACCTGCACCCCGAGCTTTACGACCTTAACGACGGAAAGGGTCGGAATGCACTAACCTTTTTATACAAAAAGGGGAGAAGGGCTAAAAAGTTGTTTGGCTATAACGAAATTTAAGAGCTTGTCCATTTATTACAAGTTCACCGCCTGGCTTATCTGCCTTACTAAATTCTTGTGCGGGATGTTCTCATCCTCTTTCTCCGTAGGTAAGTCCTGTCCCAGCGGGGCAATACAAGTTGACCGATGGCTTAGGCGCTGCCGAGGAACGGGTAGGGAGCAGCAGGATGCCCCACGCGGGTTATGTCGACCCAGTTATGAACGACGGACCCAGATTCCTCTCGAACATGTTCGGTAAGGGCTCCTCGAACCCGTCACTCATGCCATCAAGGTAGGTCCTGCGCTAGTGGGTTGCCCTTAATTTATGCACATCTTCTCGTATCAATTTCGCTATCGAGCCTTCGACCCCAGCAACGGCAAGGGGTCAGCCCTCACTCGGGGGCTGACAAGAGTATCTATTCGCTAGACATTCTTTATGCCCGACCCCTTCTCACGTTAAAAAGCTAGAAGCAATGTGTGCGGAAACAAACTCTGAGTAAACCTGGTTAGACTACGAGAAACCTATGCCTCAGCGGCTATAGCATCTTTGCTCACCAGCGTGATCAGAGTTTTTGTCCCCACACCCCGAGATTTAGCCTCTGCCTTATCGGGAAGGATTTGGAGGGGCCCACCTACGGAATCTCCATCGAGAAGAGGCTTGCAGGTTGCCCAAAGTCAATCGGACAGCTCCGACCGCTGCCGAGAGACAGGTAGGGAGCAGCGGGATGTCCCATGCAGGCCACACCAACTCCGTCACGAACGATGGACCCGGACCCTACATGGACATATCTGGTAAGAGCTTCTCGAACCCATCACTCGAGCCATCGAGGTAACTTTACCAACCCCCACTTTACTTTTCCAGTGCATGAGCATTCATTCATCCATTCTCATGCATGCATTCATACATTCATTCATACATTCATTCATTCATACATACATTCATCTCATACATCCAAGCATTGCATATGCAATTATTGCATCACAACGCTTCGCGTCGCGTCACGTAGTGGTAGTCGTCTCACTCGACATGAGCGGCAACCGACCGAGGTTCGAAGGCTAGCCCACGAAGGGCTCGAGGCCACCTCGCATCAAACAGAGCCAGAGGAGGAAAACTTAGAAGTGCCCTAGTGGCCTTACCTGACCCCACTCAGAAGCGGATAGGACATCTAGACCTTTCTCATTCGATCCTAACCTCGAGCCAAGCCCATAGAATCTCCATCGAGGAGAGGCTAGCAGGCCACCCAAGCCAATCGAATAGCTCAGGCATCTACCGGGAGGCGGGTTAAGGAGTAGTGGAATGCCATATGAGGGCTATGCCGACCCTGTCAGCGAATGATGGACCCGCATTCCACTCGGACGTGCCCGTTAGCGAGCTGACCGAGCGTGACACTTGAGCCATCGAGGCAAGTGTCGTTAGCTCAGCCCCTCTGGTTGCAGAAACCGAGGATGGGGTCACGCATGAAATCTGGCCAACCCGTACCGTCCCCCATGGGGCTCGGGGGCTCGAGCCGCCTGACCCAAACTCGGGAATCCTCCTGACCGAGGTTTGAAGGATGGCTCATGAAGGGCCCAAGGCCGCCTCACGTCGAATAGAGCTAGGGGAGAAAACGTAGATGAGCCCCAGCGGCCTTTGCCTGACCCACTCAGAAGCGGGCAGGGTCATCTTGACCTTCTCGTTCGATCCTAACCTCGAGCCAAGCTCAGAGAATCTCCATCAAGGAGAGGTCAGCGGGCCACCTGAGTCGCTCTCTGGAGTGACACGGGCATCCACCGGGAGGTGAGTTAAGGAGCACTGGAATGCCACATGAGGGCTATGCCGACCCCATCATAAATGATGAACCCAGATTCCACTCGAACATGCCCGATAGCGAGCTCACCGAGTGCGTCACTCGAGCCATCGAGGCAAGTGACATTAGCTCAACCCCTCCGGTTGCGGAAACCACGGATGGGGTGACGATGACAAAGATGAGCCGACCCTTGACTAGACCCCCGCTATGCGCAGGGGCTCAAGGAAAGTTAGACTCACAATTAGACCAAACGCGTGGTCACAGAACGATGGCTCAGAACCTAGGGAGGTGGTACATGCGAAAACAAGAGACGTTTTCTCCTATTAATTTTGCTATCCTCTCCTTGATCTTTAGTGACACTTGACCCCAGCAACGGCAAGGGGTCGGATCTCACTCGAGGAATAATAAGGGTATAAATACACCCTTTCTGAAACAGTCATCGCACCCGACCTCTTCCTCACGTTAATCCTAGTGGCAAGGTCTGCGGAAACGAATGACTGAGCAAGGCTGGTCGGACTACAAGAAAACTATGCCCCAATGGCTATGGCACTCTTGCTTACCAGCATGGTCAGAGTTTCCCTCCTACACCTCAAGCCCTACGGTCTTAACAAACGAAAGGGTCAGAACACATGAACCCCTTTTCACACATAAAAAGGGAGGAAAAACTAATTCGATCAAATGAAACAAAATGATAAGTCTGTTCGGATAGTACAGAGGGGTCGGAGCTTGTTCGCATGTTACATGAATGATTGCCCAAACTCTCTGGCTAACTAACCCCTCCAGGGGAGAACTATGCTCTCTATTATGTCCGCTAGGTCCTACGAAAGGGGAGCCATCGCCGTCTCCATCTCCTCTAGCTCATGGGCTTCATAGCCAGGCGCGAAGCCGTGGCTTATCGTCTCTAGGTCGATGTTGTCCCTGTAATGAGAACGAGCAATCATGAAGGATTAATTAACCATGGTGCGAAGGGCATTCCTCTCGACCTGGCACACCCGAGCTGTGATCTTGACGGTATGGGCCACAAGCTAGCTGGTCCTCTCCGACCGCACCACCTCAAGGTCATCGCAGACCACTACGAGGGCGCACTCGGGATACTGAGCTCATCGCTCCCTGCCTCAAGATTCCTCCTCACCTCGGCAAGGTCCATGGACAACCCGGCAAAAATGCTCTCGGCCTCCAGCTTCTAGGCCATCATGTTTCCGAGCTCGGCCTGGAGGGAGCCGACCTTCAGCTGTGCGTCATCGCGCTCTTGGCAGGCCTGGTCACACTCTCGGAGGGCCTAGTTACGCTCCTCGCGAGCCACACCATGCTTTGAGCAGAGCCTCTTCGTGGTTTGGAGCAGCTCATCCTACTTGCGTAGCTGGGCGACCATCGCGGCATCTAGACTCGCCCTCTTCTCAAAGGCCGTGAGCTTCTCCTCGGCCCCCAGCTTTAGCTCCCTTTCCTTCTCAACCTCAGCTGGAAGATCAAGGATCCACTAGCGAGTCTCGGTGTCCTTCTGGATCAGCTCGTCCCGCTCCTTCCTTACCCAGGTGGCCTCATCGTCGTCCCTCCACGATCTCGCCGATTGGGCCTCGAACACCCTCTCGGCCTCATCAGCAACCCGATGGGCCTCGGCCACCCACGACCGAAGACTGTCTGCTTCCTCGGTGGGGGGAGTCAGCTTAGCTACCCTCTGCTGGGTGGCAAGAAGTTGAGCGGTCACCTCCCCGTGTAGCCGTACCTCCTTGACAAGGCGTTCCTAGGTCTCCTTCTATTGACGAAGGAACCGAGACTTCCCCCGGCTGTGAGCTATGAGGGACTGCAGGGAAACGATGGTTAGAATACCAAAAGTATCTAGAGAAAGAAAGGGGCAAGAAGTAGGATCAAGCGAATACCCGTCTGGAGGGAACAACAATGTCGCGCAAGGCACCCCTGGCATGGTCTAAGGCTTCCAGCACGGATGTGATCCCTACGTCGAGGCTCTCCTGCTCCATGATCTCGGCGGCATCGTTGAGGGTGAAGAGCGTCAACGCTGGATCCTACGGATTTGTCCACCAGAGTAGGGGCTCACCCCACACAGGCGAGCTGCTGCCTACCAATGTCAGCGCTAGGGACGACTCCCCACCAGTCCTGAGCATCGTCGACCTCTCTGCCACCACCACGACGTCCGGGGACCCTTCGGCCATGTCCCCCTCCGTCCGTCCCATGCTAGGTGGCACCGCTTGGGCCACTGATGGCACGCGTCATGCCGGTGCCTCAGGCACCACCGCGGTTGCGTCCGACTGCGTCACGCCCACCATGGTCAGTGCCATGAGCGTGGTCGGCAGCCCCATCCACCCCATCATCGGCAGCAGCATTACCGCCATCGCTGGCTGCTCTGCGACCTCCGAAGGCGCCCCTTGAGACTTCATGTCCACCCGTCCCACCGAGGACACGGGCGCCACCATGGGCAGCGCCTGTCCAGCCATAGACGCAGTCACACTAGGGCCGC
Organism: Miscanthus lutarioriparius; assembly: GCA_904845875.1. NCBI lineage: Eukaryota > Viridiplantae > Streptophyta > Magnoliopsida > Poales > Poaceae > Miscanthus > Miscanthus lutarioriparius. The sequence goes on from CAJGYO010000006.1 coordinate 91,384,584, forward strand.
TCCCACCCCAAAACGAGCATGGCGCCAGCCGATGGCTGCCTCCTCGCTTGAAGGGCGCTATTTTTCTTTGGCGCCAGTGCCAAAGGATTCTGCTGCCCGATGACGCTGTAAGGGACCAAAAACATAAGTCGCGATGAAATCTGACCAAAATAGGAAAAAACAGCGGAGCTGATAAGTCAGCTCCGCACCGTCGGGTGGCAGATATGTTTGGGGGGCGAACCCCCCAACCTCTGCTCTACCTCATCGGGGCGAGTCCGTTTCAAGCCCATCCTCTGCTCCTGGGCAGAGGGGCTTGCTCCCCTTGACTCTTGGGGCACGACGGCAGAGCCACCCGCCTCCGCCGACATCTCAGGCATGGCAGTAGAGCCGCCCGCCCCCGTTGACTCCTGTGGGAGGCCGACGGTACATCCTGCCTCCACCGGCTCCTAGAACGTATCCTCCCCTCTGAGGAACAGGAAGAGTCCCAACTCCTACAAGGACGAACTAAAACCTATCAGCGCATCCTCATTCTCTAGGATGTCCCACTCGACATCGTCGGCTACCTCATTGTCATCACCATCATCATCATCATGATCGCTGTCGGTGTCCTCCCCCCATTCCCATGCCTGCAGCTTCCGCTACCTCTTCCTCTTCTTGTCCTCCTTCGCCTTCCTTAGACGCTCGCCCTCGGCATGATTCACCGCCCTCACGGACGAATCCCTCAGCAACGACGCCAGGTGATCCGTGGAGATGAGGTCCCTCGGCTAGTCCCGCCCTCTCAAAGTTAGTATCAAGATGTCGGGAAATCATTTGTAGAGAAGACAGGAGAAGGGGAAACTTACGAAGACGACGTGGCCTGGTTCCGGCCACATCGGAGGATGTCCCGGCACCAGGAAGACAAAATCAAGGGGGACACACGCATTGTCCCATGAAGGCTCCATTGCCTCCTTAATGCGTTGCATGACCTCAGAGTGGGGGAGCACTCCCTCGGCAAGCGTTGTTCTGTCGAACAACGCCTCAGGCGCCATCGCGTATAGCGGGAGTGCGCGCATCATCAATGGCTCCACCCTCCTTGCGTGGTAGACCCCGATGATGCCCGGCCCCTTCAGGCCGCTCTCCTTCAGGATGTGGATGGTAGCGATGTGGTCTCAGATCATCTTCTTGTCCTTCTCCGGGACACCCCACTTCGATCAGGCGCCTGGTGAACTCTGGTAGAGGGGCGGCGGCGGCGTTCTTGAGGTAGAACCACTACGAGTGCCACCCCTTGTTGGACATTGAGAGCTACATGGGTGGGTACTCACCGACCAGATTGTTCTAGAGCTAGATGCTGGCGCACCCCATCGGCATATGCAGCTCCTACCTGCCGCTCTTCTCCCTCTTCTTCTAGAGGGTGACAGCGAAGAAGTACCTCCATAGATCGAAGTGGGGGTGGATCCCCAGGAACCCCTCGCACAGGGTGATGAACGCCGCCATGTGCTGGATCCCATTGGGGTTGAGATGCTGCAACTCAATTTGTAATAATGCAGCAGCCCTCGAAGAAATTTGTGGGCGGGGGTCGCGAACCCACGCTCGTGGAAGTGGGCGAACGACACCACATAGCCGTCAGGCGGCGACGGCATGTCCTCCTCATTGGGCAGCAGCCACTCCTAGGACATGGTCTGCGCATGGAGGAGACAACGATGGACGAGGCCTTCCATGCGTTGGAAGGTGATGTCAGAGCAGCACCACAGATCCATTGGAGATGGGAGCGGGTGGATGCGAGCTCGATGGCGGCGGGGATGCGGAGACAGGAAACCTGAGCGATTGCCGGTGGCGGTCGTGGCTATGGAGGCAAGGATAAAAGGTATGGAATCCGAGGGGCAAACCCTTTGTTTTATAGGGGCGATGGATGCAAGAAAACCAACCGTCCGCTTAGATCTCCACGCCTGCCATGATCTGCCACAATGTCCCACTACGGGACGTGCACACGCAATCTCTGCCCATTCCCTCGAAAAACATGCCAGACATTTTGCCTCTTTGGACGGGCCATGACTCATCGCGAGTAAGAGGAATATGGATCTAAAAGCGTCTCTATGGCCTGACTGGGCCTAGGAGTCCGCAGGTCAGCTCATCAACGGGTTCAACAACCGCTCCAGGCACCTTTAGAGTGAGAGGTGGAAAGGGATGGGCCCGCTAGCGGCCAGAACCTAGGTGCGTGAGCACCATGGGCATCTTGGCTCATGTTTGAGTCTCGACCAGTTACGATCTATGGTTTTTTTCTCGAAGAAAGGCACATAGCCCTCGGGACCGGTCGAATGGACCCGAGAACTATATGGATCGACCGCTAAGAATCTAGAGTCGATCACCAAACTGACCCAAGCTGGATCCCCACGAACGGGATGCCAGGGACCCCATTTAGACTAGCCCATTAAACAGCTCACTAGATACCATGATTCGTCCTTAGAGAAAAATCATGGCATGGCTCGACCCCTCCGTTTTTATCGAGAAAAACGCTTGCGGGAAGATAATCGCTAAGACGAACCAATCCTCGACCAGGCCCCTGCTATGGGAGGGTGTTGAGGAAAGGGAATCACTGTCCCCAGGTCCTTCAAAGTCCTCCCATTTAGAAAAGCCTCCGAAGAAGTATTCTACTCCTCCGTAGGCTCAGGGGCTACTGTCGGGGACCAATACTAGGGTACCCGAAGAGGAGCTAATAACCGTCAATATTGATTCGTCCGAGTAGTCAAGAGCGTGACTACGGCTCTACCTCGCTCGACCCTTGAGGGTTGGCTCTGCCTCGCCTGACCTCTGGGGGTGGGATCCGCCTCGCACGACCCTTGGGTTTGGGCTCCACCTCGCCCGAGCCTTGGGTTTGCACTCCACCTCGCCTAGCCTCTAGGGACAAACTCCGCCTCGCCCGACCCCGAGGCTGGGGACTCCGTCTCGCCCGATGGAGACCCATACCACCGTCAACCACTCCAGGTCCAAGCGTATGGGCCTGGATCAAAGCTCTGATGCCAGGGAAGAGACTGGCATGCCTCGATGTAGCCTACGACCCACAACGGGCCATACTTGGGGGTTTACGTCAGGAACAGCGTCGGGCGTACCGGTGTTGTTCTGCCTAACCCCCATACGAACACTAACGAGCATGTTAGTTAACCATGACGTCTGCTAGGACAGAGTGGAGCACCATGACCAGTAGATGACGCCTGCACATGGCGCTAGTGCGGACAGGGCCACAACGAGAAGCTATCCCTGTTGACATCTATAGGGTCAGCGAGATCCGCATATAGAAGAAGAAGGACCCGACGATCCTGAAGGACTTCTCCCTCTCGTTCTCTTCTCTTACTCCACTATAACCCGTGCTTTCTCTTAGGCTATAAAAGGGAAAGAAGGGCGTCCCACAAGGGGCATTGCATCAACTCGAATCGATCGCACCGCAACACATCACACCGATTTAGACTCGAACCCCGAACCGATTAGAACACACAAGCACATAGGAGAGAAGCGACCGAGCCCTCAGCGCCCATTCGCTCCTCTCACCCGAGACTTGGGACCTATCCCTCTCTTGCCTTTTTTTAACCCCTACTACAATCTTTCAGTGCTAGTAACACGAGCAGCAGCAACGAACTGGACATAGGGACATTCTGCCCAAAATAGTATAAAACCTCATATCCTCTTAGCACACCATCCGGGCCAAACACGCAATATTAGAAATTTACTTGTTGGTGGCAACTCGAAACACCGACATGGTCCTAATGGCCAGACGGGGTGAATAGTCTATAAAAAATTTTACAACAATACTTAAACTAAGTGGTTAGATAATTATGAAGCGAAGCGAGTATTGCGCTAACCTACTTAAAATGCAAGCCTCCGATCCACAATTCTAGTAATCTATGATCTCTATATCACACAAGAGGCTAAGTCACTACCACAAAGTTAGTGAGCTCTCAAATACTAACAGAAGAGCCTCACTAACTACTAGACAAGACACAAGTTAGCTCTAAAAAACTAATTACACTAAATAGCTTAGCTACACTAAGAGAGTAAATGCATAAGAGAGGTAGGAGGGTTATACCACTACGGCAAGTGATCAATCACAATATATCAATGAATACCAAAGAAATCCTCGGAGACAAGATGACATAATGATTTTTCACCGAAGTTCACTTGCTTGTCGGCAAGTTAGTTCCCATTTAGGCGATTCACTCACTTGGAGGTTCACGCGCTTATAGACATCACACGCCTAACCCGCAATCGGGTGCCACACAACCAACACAAGATGAGAATCCACAAGCCACGAGCAATCCACTAAAGTACCTTTTGACTCTCCATTCGGAAAAGGTAAAAAACCTCTCACAATCACCACGATCGGAGCCGGAGACAATCACCACCCTCCGCTTGACGATCCTTGCTGCACCAAGCCATCTAGGTGATGACAACCACCAAGAGAAACAAGCGAATCCTCGCTGCACCAAGCCATCTAAGTTCATAAACACCTTATAAAGATCCTAATTAGGCACCAAAGGTGCTAGGCTGGCTAGAGCTCACCTAATCAATTTTAGGAGCAAGGTCACACTAACCTATGCCACTAGTACTTCAAGCAATGGGGGAGCTCCTACACATGTTAGTAAGCAAAAGCACAAAGCCACCTAAGCTCACTAGCAATGATCAATGACAAGGCTACACAAGCCAAATTATAGAGCGCAAATTACTTAGCTATACAAACTAAGCAATATGACTAACAATGTTACTCAAACTGAATTAGTCATGCAAGGGAGCTACTTCTATGCTACACAAGCACGAAGGTAACTAGCAAGCTACACAAACAAGAAGGTAACTAGCAAGCTACACAAGCTAACTAATTACAAGAGCAACTACAGAAGCACAATGTATATGAAAGTGAATACAAGCTTGTGTTGGGGAATTAAAACCAATGGGAAGAACAATGTTGACACGGTGATTTTTCTCCCGAGGTTCACGTATTTGCCAATACACTAGTCCCTATTGTGTCAACTGCTCACTTGGTGGTTCGGTGGCAAATTGGTATCACCAACCAAGCTCGCACGTCGGGCACCGCAATAACCTACCCTAAAAGTGAGGGTAGCTCAATGACACGCTCTACTAGTGTTGCTCTTCGCAGCTCCCGCGGGGTCAGCACAGTACCCCTCACAAGCACTTCTTCGAAGCTCCGCGCAATATTCTTGTGGGATTCATGATGGAGAACTCACCACCAAGCCGTCTAGGAGGTGGCAACCTCCAAGAGTAACAAGCACCACTAGCTTGCAACTCGAACACCTAGTGCCACTCCATGCAATCTCATAATGCAACGCACTAGAATCACTCACTCGCAATCGAATCAAGCTCTTGCAAGCACAAGTGAGTTAGAGGGCTCCCAAGCACACTCAAGCATGGACACAAAGTCCCCGAAGGTGCTCAACCTCAGCCATGGCCGAGACACCTCTCTATTTACAGCCCAAGAGCCAAATAGAGCAGTTACCCCTTCACTGGGCAAAACCCACAGCGATCGGACACACAGGTCAAGTCGACCTAACACTCCACCACTCCACGTCCTTTCACTTCCAGAGATGGTCCAGAGAGGAGAGAATGTGATCGGACACGTCAGGTTAGTCTTGACCATACGCACCCTAGCGTCCGCTCCTTTCTTCCTCGTGTAAACGCTTGAGTTAGTGCACATCACCTCTGACAAGACGTAGGGCCAACGCATCCAGTCCTCTCCTCGTGCCAGTGTCTGATCATGCGCTAGAGCCGCGCCTCCTTCATGCCAACTAACCAGACACGCCCAACAGAGTCCGGTCCTGCCGAGGCCGGTGTCCGGTCACTTCTGTGACCACTTTCACTTCTCTATTTCTTCGCCTCCTTTGCAAATGTGTCAACACCACCAAGTGTAAACCACCATGTGTATGTGTGTTAGCATTTTCATAAACATTTTTCAAAGGATTAGTCACTCAATTCACCACGCCACTCGATCCTAGCAATGATGTGAAGTTAGATCACTCGAGTGGCACTAGATGACCGATATGCAAACAAGTTTGCCCCTCTTGATAGTACGGCCATCTATCCTAAATCTAGTCATAAACTTCTCTACACACCTATGACCAGTGAAATAAATTGCCCTATAGGTTATACCTTTGCCTTGAGCATTCCATCCTATCTCCTTCAATGTTGATGCAACACATGCACCAACCATATCACAAATGATATGATCCACTTCATATCATCACGTGACCTTGTTGATTCATCGATCTTGACCTCACTTGCTTTTTACCGTTGCATTCGTCCATCGGCGTCAAGTATTGCTCAAGCTTCACCGCCACGTGGTTTATCGCTCCAATGCCTCCAACTTGCCCTTCACGCTTGCAACCGGTTCATCAAGCCAAGTCTTGTCTTGTCTTGATCTTCTCCACCTTAGTCACATGACTCCATGTCATATCTCATATGCAATAATGAGCTCCTTCATCACATGCATGAGCCTTGCAACATATCCAAGCCATTTCACCTCCATGGCATAGGTTGCTCACACATGATGTACTTGTGGACTAATCACCTGTGTATCTCACTCAAACACATATTAGTCCACCTAAGGTTGTCACTCAATTACCAAAACCAAACAAGGACCTTTCAATCTCTCCCTTTTTGGTAATTAATGACAACTCTACAAAGATATGGAAATTAAGCTCTTTTGGATTCATGTTGCTTGCCCAAGCAATTTTACCACGTGTAAATGATTTTGGACAAGTACCACAAACCCAAATTGGTAGTATTAGCTCCCCCTACATATGTGCTAGAGTGTTTGGTTTGAAGCTCGCACAAATGCATAGATTGAAATTGTGGGAGAGTAATTACTACCAAATTATGCTAAGGTGTATAGAATAAACCTTTGAAGTGTGATACCAATCGGAGTTGCACCTTTAAGTTCATCCTTAGTACCATGGTTAGCTAGATACCACTTGGAAACAAAAACACTAGATACCCCGTGAGATCAACATTATAAGCAAGGTACTAGTATTACTTGAAAAACATACCAAGTGTCTAACTATCATCCTATGCATGCTAGTATTTAAATCATCAATTAAATTCTACAATTAGCATACACCACACAAGCATGCATATCAAATTTAAAAACTTACGCACATATCAAATGCAACCAATCAAAGTTCATGAGCTTGCTCCCTCTACTTGTGTGCTTCTCTTGTCCAAGAATTTTGATCCTTCTTCATTCTTTAATGTTGCTCCCTCTTTGTCCATATCCAACTTCTACTTCTCCCCATGATGCATTTCATATCTTTGTTCCAACTTCTCCCCCTTTGTCATCAATTTCCATAAAAGGTGTGATTCATATTGATACAAAGGGTTGCACTTAGGGGTAGATGGTTGACACTTGAATCTTGCATTTTTTATGGACACCACTACATATGTTGGAATGACACCTCATGTAGGATCTTTGACCTTGATACCAATTGGTGGGGCACCTCTCCCTAGGCCATAGCATGTGTCATCCACTTGATAATCTTGAGCTCTTGTATGTGAGGGAACTTGCTTCATTGATGATCACTTAAAGTTGAGGATCACTTGTGGAACCATCGTCTTGTATGATTGATACCACGTGTAGAGATGTGATACCACTTGGAAGAATTTTCTATTATGGAACCACTTGTTGGATTTGTCAATAAAAACCATTTCTTCAACAATTGCTATCTTCATGAGTACCACTTGTAGGATATCACTTGTAAGTTGATCTAGACACCACTTGTGAATACTTCTTGAAAAATTGTTTGAGTCTAGATACCACTTGAAACATACAAACTAGATATCCATTTGCATTGTTCTCTTGTTCATGTACTCTTGTCACTATTACGAGCTTCTATTCTTGATTTGAAGTAAATTGATTTGCCTAAGTTTCCAAGTCAAGTTTGAACCAATGACAAGCTTTTTCACACCTCTTGCAAGGGTTATCTTGCCAATGTTGTACTTGTCACTTATTAGCAATCCAAATTAAATCAAGTACTTAGGTTTACTAGCTCATTAACAAACTCATATACTACCACTAGATCATTTAATCATTCAAGCAATAGTGGTAGGCTATGAATCTTAAAAAAATCATTTGTGATGCATGATCCTAATTGGCATGTACTATATGCACTAACCACATACTAGTAAGGGATAAAAATTAATCATTCATATTACAATGATACCTTTGCTATCTTAGGGTATAGGATAGTCATTAGATTCCAATTAACCTCCGCAATAGCAAAATGAAGTGCATTTATAAGCTTGGTGAAGACCAATTATTAATAATCAAATCCATTTTCCACCCATATGATTTGAGAACCACTAATGATCAAGTGCACTTCTTGTTGTGGTTGGCTTGCATCTTCATTTGTCATTGCTTGCTTGAGAGCACCAAATGTGAGAATGCCACTTCAAATTTCTTGACTTGCTCTCTTTTGGTTGTTGCTTGCTTTTCTAGATCAACCCTTTTGATTTTCTTGAACTAAGCATCTCGAATGTCCCTTAGATTTTCACTTCTATATTAGCCTTCCAAGTACCACACTTAGTTTACCTACATAAGGTGGCAATCCCCTACACATAGGGAGATGTAATCTCTCTCTCCAAGAACCATTCTTGACACTCACTTAAAATGACTTGATTGATTGATCCAAGGGATGGACTTGATTTGATGAGTGACTATGAATCCTTTTTTAAGTTCTTTTTATTTCTACTTATTTAAGTTATTTTCTTTCTCTCAAATGATTTCCATTTATCACTGGAACTTAAACTCCATCTTCACCTTGAGTTTGATCTTAATCTTTAATTTGAGTACCAAATGTGTGCCAAGTACACTTCACAATCAAATGACCTTGTACTCTTTACTTGTCATGGTTCTAGATCAATCCAAAACCAAACTTAGATACCACAAACACTGATAGACATGATTCCCACTTGAGGACCTTTCAACTAAAGTTACTCTTGATCAATCCAATAAATGTCATTTTTCTAGCAGATTCTATACCCTTCAATGAAAAATTCATATCTCCCAATGTACAGATCCAAATGCCACAAAATTTGGTGGAGATGTGCTTAACTAAATCATCTAGCAGCTGTAAAATGTTTAGATTCATTTGACTTCTATATTGCTACCAGATTTCAATTCTTCCACCACTGCTACATGCTGAAAACTGCTGCACTATAACTGACAAGATCCACTCCAAAACCGAAGCATTTGTTTTCTAATTCTCATGAAATTTGTAAAAAATCTAATACCATAAGTCTCGAGCATGTATACCAAATTTCAATCCAATACAAATAGATTTGATCACTCAAACATGGCTAAGATCACAGCTCACTCAGATTTTGTAATATAGGACAGATTTCTACCAATTGAGCTATACTTCATCAAATTGAATCAAACTTGAAACCAACTTGTTTGAATACTTTCACAAGACATAAATCTATTCAATCCACTTACTAAAAGTCATCTCATGAACTTATCCAACTCAAATCGATCCAAACTTGATTACTAATCAATTTATTCATTCAAACATCTTATAGCAAGCAACATGCATATTTATCCAATTCAATCAACTCATATGCACCCAAATGAAATGATCAACAAAAGATATACCTTGGTTAGCTCATGACCATCTAATAGCAAGCTTCAACTCATATATTTGTAAGCCACCAAATATTTCCAATAAATCACCACAACTTGAATTATAACACTCGTATGTTGTAGCACATTTGGACTTCATTAATTCTTGGCTTGGCATTGGGATAGAATAGCACTATGCTTCAATACTTGATTCAAAATATGATGGATAATATGAAAACAATTGAATCAAGCCTCCAATGACATGGTATCTACACATATTCATCCACTTTCTGATGATACCCAAACTAGTTTGGGTCCTCTCAAGTTAGGAGCAACATACTTAGGCAAGCCTTAGTATGAGTAGCGGGATGTTTTGCAATAGCGACCAATGAGATATCATCACCATCCTTTCTAAGCACATTAGTATCATCAATTGAAATAGGCTTATGATTCTCACCTAGGGGACATGAATTAGTCATGTGTCTCCTTTCCCGGCATAAGTCGCAACTTCTCTTGGATTGAGCCTTTTCTTCCTTGCTCATTTGTTGCCTCTCATTGCCTTGCCTCTCATGAGTTGCTTGAGCCTTCTTCTCAAGCTTGGTAGGACACCTCAAGGCAAAATGTCCCATATTTCCGCACTTAAAGCACTTGATGTGAGCATAGACTTTCTTCTCTTTTTGATTCTTACTCATCATCTTGGCATCTTGAATAAGCATTGGATGCCTTGCTCTTTCACCCCTTCTTGTTTTCTTCTTCATCATCATCAAATCACTACCATCTTCATGGTTGATATTGATTTGATCTTGGGGCTTCTCTTCTTGCTCAACTTGTGGCTTTGTTTGAGACTCTTCTTATTGCTTCACCACTTGCTTGGTTGGGCACATAGAGGTAAGATAACCCCATGTGCAGCACTTGAAGCACTTGGCATGCTTGATCCTCTCTTCTTCTTTCTTCAACTTAAGCTTCTCTATGTTTGGGCATTGATCATGAAGATGACCCACTTCATGGAATCAGTAGCACATGAAATGAGAGAGCTTCTCTCGTGCTTCCTTCTTCATCTTCTTTTCTCTTTTTCTTTCATCCTTTGTCATTTTCTTGTTGAAGCCAAGGCCACACTTGTCACCATAGTTTCTTTGAGTCTTCAACATGTGCTCAAAGGTGACTTTTGAGTTATAACACCTCTCTAACTTGCTGCTCAATTTCTTCACTTCTATTTTGAGCTCATTGTTCTCCTTCAAAAGGTTAGTCTCATAAGACATAGAAGTAGAACAAGTATCTATATGTGAAGAACATGACATATCTAAAAAATCATCACAAGTGGTGGATACATGCTTCTTTCCTACATCACAAGAGTTAGTCACATGTTGCGTTTGATCACTTGACTCATATGATAAGCTCTCATTATTTTTAGTTTTCTTCGAAAGCACTTTAATGAGAGAAGCATGTTGTTCTAATAATTCTTCACGAGACACAAGAAGCTTCTCATGAGTCAATTTTAGCTCATCATGTGAAGATTTAAGAACATCAAGTAAGTGCTTATGATCTTCACATGAATTCTTTAGAAATGAGTTTTCTTTTTCCAATTTCATTGTTTTAGCTTTCTCATTTTCGAAAGACATGGTCATGCTAGCAAGTTTATCTACAAGCTCATCATATGAATCAACATGATCAACCACATTAGTTTTTTGAACCTTTGTGTCACCTTGTGACATGAAGCAATGTGGTGAAGGTGATGGGCTTGTAGAGGCGTCACTCTCATAGCCTGAGCATGAACCATCTTCAACCAGTGTTCATGGAGTATCATCATCAATTGCATCACTTGTGGCATCATCATCAGCCTTGTCAAGTGAACTTGTGGTAGATACATCATCATCATCACTTGACCATGAGGTGAAGCAATCTTTCACAATCACCAAATTGTGGTTATGCTCAACATGCTCATGTACCTCCTCCTTGGATGACTCATCATCATCAACATTTGAGACCCTCCCATATATCAAATTGAGGTACAACCAAATATCATGGGCGGTCTTCATGTACAAGATCTCCTCAAATATCTTATCACTCAAAGATTGATAAATAATGTTAGTAGCTTGACAATCAAGATGTAGGCATTTCTTTTGCGCTGAAGTTGCATTCTTTTCATCCAATGCATGAGAAAAGCCCACATCTATGATCCACCACATTTGAGGGGAAACAAACTTAAAATTGCATGTCATCTAATTTTTCCACCGTGCAAAGTGTGTGCCATCAAAAGTGTATGGACACTCAACATCTAGCCCATAAGTCGCCATCCTCTCGGGTCCGTGAAGACCACAAATGAGAGACCTAGCTCTGATACCACGTGTAGGACCGAGATAGCAGACTAGAGGGAGGGTGAATAATCATTTCTAAAATTAATCGCACCGGCTAACCGAAATAAATGCAAAATTAAAACTAACAGTCTAGCAAAGACTACACCCCACTATCTAAGTTCACAAGCACCTTATAAAGATCCTAATTAGGCAACAAAGGTGCCGAGCTAGCTAGAGCTCACCTAATCAATTCTAGGAGCAAGGTCACACAAACCTATGCCACTAGTACTTTAAGCAACGGGGGAGCTCCTATACATGCTAGTAAGCAAAAGCACAAAGCCACCTAGCTCACTAGCAATGCTCAATAACAAGGCTACATAAGCCAAATTATAGAGCTCAAATTGTTTAGCTACATAAACTATGCAATGTGACTAACAAGGTTACTCAAACCAAATTAGTCACGCAAGCGAGTTACTTCTATGCTACACAAGCAAGAAGGTAACTAGCAAGCTACATAAGCTAACTAATTACAAAGAGCAACTACACAAGCACAATATATATGAAAGTAAATACAAGCATGTGTTGGAGAATTACAAACCAACGGGAAGAACAATGTTGACACGGTGATTTTTCTCCCGAGGTTCATGTATTTGCCAATATGCTAGTCCCTGTTGTGTCAATCACTCACTTGGTGGTTCGGTGGATAATTGGCATCACACGCCAAGCCCGCACGCCTGGCACCCCAAGAACCTACCCCAAAAGTGAGGGTAGCTCTGTGCGAGGCGATAGAGCGAGTATATGGGAAACGAGAGTGCGAGGGGGGGGCGGCTTAAGTAGAGCGCCCAGGTGCACGTGTGGCAGGCCAATGGCGCTGAGAAGCTCGAGCGTGGGGCAGTGGGATAAGGCCGGTGTCCATCTGATTTCGACGCGGGAGGTTGGGGACGACGCTGACAAGCGAGCCCCACGCGTCAGTGAGCCAAACGAGGGAGAGAGCGCACCCCCATGGCTCGGTGGCTGGCTGGACTACGGTGGCTCAGTGGGCCGGCCCAAGAGAGAGAAAGGAGGGAGGGTGAGCGGGCCAAGGCCAAGAAGGAGCGGGGGAAGGGCGCAGCGGGCTAGGCCACCAGGCCAAAACCGAGAAGGGTATAGGGAGAGAAGGCTTTTGCCTTTTCTTTTTGTTTCACAACTTTTCAAAGATGTTTTCAAATGATTAAAAAAAACTTTCTTAGATTTAACCAAATCCACACATCACAATAAAACTTATGCAGCAGCATGAGTGCACAAAATGTTGCTAGCCTTATAGTTGCTTTTAATTTAATAAAAATTATTAATTTCCTAGGTTTAAATGCTCACACAATGCACAATTAAATCATTTTCCCCTATTTTGAAATGATGCAAATTTTAGGGTGTTGCAGTTCCTTACTACTATCCTATCTTGATCTTGCTTGTTGCGAAAGACCCATTTGGTTCTAATCACATTGTGGTTCTTTGGCCTCTACAAATTCTCATACTTGATTTCTAGTGAAGTTGTTCAATTCTTCATGCATTGCATTCACCCAATCAACATCCATCAATGCTTGTTCTATCTGCTTAGGTTCAATGGATGACACAAATGAGAAATGCTCACAAAAAGATGTCAATCTTGATCTTGTTTGTACACCTCTAGAAATATCTCCAATTATAGTGACCAATGAATGATCTATTACAATATTGGTTGGTTGGAGTATTGGAAGTTGATTGCTTGCACTTGCTTGACCAGTTGATTAATCCACTTGAGATGATGAGCTAGCCACTTGATCTTCCACATTATCATGAGAGTCACTAGTACTTGTTTGATTAGTGTCAACTTGCACATTTGAGTTAGAGAGCACTTGCACTTGATCATCTTCTTCATCAATCACTTGCCTAGGCCTTAATTCACCAACATCCATGTTTTTCAAGGCATTTGAAAGTTGAATGCCTCTAACATCATCAAGATTCTTGTCTTTATCTTAGGAACTCTTGGTTTCATCAAATTCAACATCATGTACCTCCTCAAGAGTACCACTTGTCAAATTCCAACTCTATAGGCTTTGCTAGTGGTTGAGTATCTAAGCAAGAATCCTTCATCACACTTCTTGTCAAACTTGCCCAATCTAGTTCCTTTTCTCAATATGTAGCATTTGCAATCAAAAACCCAAAAATATGTAATGTTGGGCTTTCTACCATTTAAGAGCTCATAAGGTGTCTTTTCTTTCAAGGGGTGACAATAGAGTCAATAGCAAGCCGTGTTGATTACTTCAGCCCAAAAGGATTGACTCACATTGTACTCACCAAGCATAGACCTTGCCATGTCAATAAGTGTTCTATTCTTCCTTTCAACAAGGCCATTTGATTATGTAGTGTACTTGGGCGAGAATTGATGTCTAATTCCAAAATCATCACACAACTCATCAATTCTAGTGTTCTTGAACTCACTACCATTGTCACTTCTGTAACACCCCGGTGTTATGACCAGCATTTAGGCACATCAAATCATACATATCATGCATCATCAAACATCCTAATCAAACATGCCTAATCATGTAAATAATAACTGAAACCCAGCTTCGAAACATACGAAACATGCTCGTGAAACATGAATGTTGCATACACTTGTTTAGAGTTGTGTTTGCCCAAATTATGCTTGCTAGGTTAGTAAAACATGTTTGGCTATGATTGTAAATCATCTAGAATTATTTAGCGCAATTTTTGGAGCAAAGTTTGTATTCAAATTTTTGCCAAATTTTGCTTTAAAAATAATTCTCCAAAAATTAGCGTTTTGAGTTAAAATTGACTTTAATTTTATAATTCAAAATCTATCAAAAATTGGACTTTGGTCATAAAAGCAAAGTTGTAGAGAATTAAATTCTAAGCAACTTTCATTTTTGGGACATTTTCAAAAGATGTCATTTTCTTGCTCAAAATGATATTTGAAAACTGGTATTTAAAAATTTCTTAAAAATGGAAATTGAGAAAAATGATTTCTCCTTTTCATGGGCCACCTCCTTTCTCGGCCCACGACCGGCTCGGCTCGGCACACGCTACACGCCGCCCTCGTCCGGCCCACCCAGCCTCACACGCATGGCACTGCCTCATTGCCTGCGCAAGCCAGTTCAGCGTCTGCGTCCGTCCAGACCAGCCTTGAGGCGCGACCACACATGGCGACCATGCGCCCGGCGACGCCCGCCGTCTGGCGACCACACGGCTGCCTCGCCCTCCAGCGCTCGCCTTCTTACGCCCTTGCACACAAGCGCTCCCCTCCACTCCCTCACTCACTCGGCAGTTAGCGGCGCGGCAAAGAAGCGGCGACCACGTCGCCACGACGCTTTCGCCACCAGCTCCCTCGTCGGATTTGGCTCGCCCGGCCACCATAGCTCGCCGGCGACCACTCCGTCTCGCCAGCAGCTCCACCTTCACCTTCACAGCACCCGTGCTCGCGCTACTTCGCCGTGGTAAGCATCCCTTCCTTGGGAATTGCTCGCCAGAGCACGGCCGAGCTCACTGGTGAGCTCCGCTCCCGTGGACTCCCCCTCTCCGCTTCCCTTCCCGCCTTTCCTTCGCGCGCACAAGCACCACACCGCGACATTGAGTCTCGCGAGCGCCTCCTTTCGCCATACCATGGCCGGAGACGCTCCACCGGCGACGACCCGCTCCGCCATTGCCGTCGGCGAGCCTCTCTCCCATGAACCGCCCCTCCCTATTCACCTCTATCCGACGCGGTTTGTCATGGGGAGCACGTTGGTGTCCTTCGTTTCGTCGGGGACCTCGCCGTCGCCGAGAGCCGGCCTGTCAACGGTGGCCCTGCCTCGGCTCCGGCTGACGCGTGGGTCCAGCTTGACCGCGGGTCCCGCGTGGCAGCCCCTCTGGGTGTACAGCACCGGGTGCACCCAACAACTTTGTCGGCCGGTTTTAAAAAGGAATTAAGAAATGAATTTTCAGATTTCTGTTAAATACTTTGGAAAATGTTTGTGTACTCATTTTGGCTTCAAATTTGTTGAAACAAATTTTGCTAGGTTTATTGTCACCAGATCTACATGATAAAAATATTGCATGTTATTTTTAAGATACTTTTCTGTAGGGCTTTAATTAATTCTTGATATTGCTGATAACTTGAAAATGTGTAGAAAAACCTATAGGCTTCAGAAAAATATGATTCCAAGTTTGTTAATCTTCTTATGTAATGTGCTTCCTAGGAAAAATATGTGTCATGCATGTGCTGTAGAAAAATTTTGAGGTGTAGTTCAAGTGCTTTTAATGGCTGATTTCTGTTAATTTTGCTAGAGAGCAAAATTTTTATAAAACATGCATGTGATAATTTTTGTACAGTGATTATTTGCTGTGTAGAACATAGGAAAAATATTTCCTCTGTTGTTTGACACTTTTCACAGTACAAAGTATTTTCATGTTCATAATCATACCATAGCTTGTTATTTTTGTGTAGGCTAATCCACTCATTCAAATATCATGAAAATCTGATGGTAGACTACTTAGGGTAGTACTGTGCTATGGTAATTTTCTAAGATTTTTCTAAGCAATAAAAATACATGTTGCTATTCAAACCTATTATTATTAATTAGGGTTTAATCAAGTGTTGCTTTATGTGTGATTAAGAAATTAGTGAAGCTTTGGTGTATCTTTGAAGCATTTAATAAGATGTGTTGACTTAGCATATTAGTAGTAGAAGAGAAGGCAGTAGATGACATGTGCTTGTAGTATATGTTTTTGGATGATGTTGACTACCTTGCATTCAAGCATATCCATTGTATTCGTCTCATCCGATGCACTGATTGCATAAGCACTTACGCACATTGCATCATATGCATCATATAGGATCGCAAACCGAGAACCTAGTCGTCATACCCGAAGAGCCCGAGGAGCAGCTCGAGGTGCAGCCGTAGGAGATGCCCAAAGCCGATGAGGAGGACGTTGAGGAACTTCCGGAGTGCCCCAATCACCGCCCGAGCTCCTTCGAGAGAGGCAAGCCCCGGAGCATTTTCTCCCCGGTTTGCAATTATTAATTAACTGCTTTACTTTAATTGATGCATTACGTTCAGGAGTTGTTTGCAACCGTTGCTGCATTATACCTTGTCTACCTTTGTTATACCATATCCTTGTTACCTTGGTATCCGCAGTCGAGTCAATGCTTAGCTGGCTTAGACCGGTAGAAGTCGGGTGATTTCCTGTCACCTGCGAGCTATAGGTGGTTACCTGGATTTGCTTGGATAACTATGTAGTCATGGTATAACTAAGTGTTAAATGAAGTTGAGACCGGACGGAGACTTACAGAGTTTTGAACTGTAGTGCTTTCAGTCTATGTCGATTAAGGACCGACCGTTGTTGGGCCTCGAGTCATGTTGAATGCATGCCTTACATTTAGCTGGCCAGATAAAGTACCTTCCGACCGCGAAGCTGGGAGATTATTTGGGCCGAGTAGATTGCCCGCAGCGCACTGTGCCGGAGCAGGTGTGGTAGGACACGAGGGCGAGATGGTAAGACCAAAGCGCAGTCGGTCGGCCCCCGGGTACATGTGGTTCCTGGCAAACTCGAGACTCTTGGATAGTTGACTCGGTGATCAATACCTCACTTTAGCAGGTGAGTGAGGTTTGTGTAAGGAATAAATCACCAGCTGGTTAGGAATCGATTCGAATCGCCATCGCTCCTGGATAGTGAGCACTTGACTTGAGTGACTTCATCGTAGTAATGTTGATGGAACACTTGGACAGTTATAATGAATATGACATTATAGAAGTTGTTAATGATCATTGGTTATCATTATTTGCCTTATCATGTTTGCTCTAGTGTAGGTGCAAATCTAGTCGACAGGTTATAAATAATTAACTTGACAATAATGCTTTTGAAAGGTTCTTGAAATGCTAAAAATGCCTCTTTTTGCAAATGAGTCAGCTACCCTACTATAAAGCCCTTCATAATCCTTGGTGTCACTTTATTTTCGGTTATGTCGGGTAAGTCTAGCTGAGTACCTTCTCATACTCAGGGTTTTATTCCCACTTGTTGCAGATGGGCAGATGTATTACGGCTACTGTATCAACTGCCTTTTATCCTGCGATGGGTGATGCTTAGGACCATGGGCATGGTCATTCTGTACATCTCGTCTAATGCTTTTGTTGGAGATGATCATCAGCTGGCACTGTATTTGAACTCTATGTGAGTGTGTGTGGTTTTAAACAAATGGCTTCCACTACTTTTATTCGAACTCGTTTTGTAATAACTATGTTTTAAACTCTGATGTATCTGAGAAGCAAACTTTTATGTAATATGTGATGGTGGCCGCTAAACTTATTACGATCTTGGCTGGAATGTGAGTTGGTTTGAAATCCTTCGTGATTTCACGGACTACCGGGTATACGGGCTTAAGTTTGCTAAATCGTCTGCTCTGGCGGATGATTTTCTTACTTAATTTCGTATAATTGGTCGGTTCTGTTACAACTTCTAACTCTCTTGATGATTGTTTCAAACTTATTGTGAATGTCCTTGACAAATGATTTGAATGTTGCAAACACATCACTCTTGTTCACTAGAAAGAATGCCCATGTGTACCTAGTGTAGTCATCCACTATCACAAAGCCATATTTGTTTTCCATCAATGCTAGTGTATTGTGTTGGCCTAAACAAATCCATGTGTAACAACTCAAATGCCTTGCTAGTACTCATTATGCTCTTCTTAGAATGGGTGTTTCCAACTTATTTGCCGGCTTGACAAGAGCTATAAAGCTTATCCTTCTCAAACTCGATCATGCTTAACCAATCTATTCAATTGTTTCATTCCAACATGACCAAGCCTTCTATGCCATAACCAACCCATACTAGACTTAGTGAATAAGCTTGTTGACAATTGAGCTTCACTAGCATTGAAATCAACCAAGTATAGATTCTCAAATCGAAAGCATTTGAAGATCAAATTAGACCCATCTACACTTATGATCTCTACATTATCTACTCCAAATATGCATTTGAATTCAAGATCACACAATTGAGCCATGGATAGCAAATTGAAGTTCAAGCTCTCAACTAGCAACACATTGGATATGCTCAAGTTATTGGATATTTTAATCTTACCAAGCCCATTGACCTTGCCTTTGCCATTGTCACCAAATGTAATACTATCATAACCATTGCTATCATTGGTGTTGATTGAGTTGAACATTCTTGCATCACCGGTCATGTGTTGAGTGCACCCACTATCAAGAACCCAATGCCTTCCTCCGACTTTATAATTGACCTACAAAAGAAGATCAATTCTTTTTAGGTACCCAAACTTGCTTGGGTCATTAAAGGTTGTAATCAAGCTTTTTGGCACCCAAATAACTTTCTGATTTGAGCCCACAATTGGTGTACCAACAAAGTTAGTCTTCACACCATTGGCACCCTTAGTAAGCAAATAACAAGAATCAAACTTAATTGAGCATACATTAGAGTCCTTGTTCTTGTTCTTACAATAATGCTCTACATGCCCAACTTGCTTGCATCTATTACAAAAAACCAACCATTGTCTCTCACAAAGCTAGCTTTGGGAGTTGCAAAGATCGCCTTGCCTTTCTTAGGGGTATAGCCCAATCTCTCTTTGTTGAGAGAAAACCTTTGGCTACCCAAGCACTTTAGCAAGCGGGCATCACCACCATAGGCATTGCCCAAGGCGCGATTGACCTCATTGACCTCCTTCTTTAAGGTCTCATTCTCAACCATAAGTGAGGCATCACAAGTGAAACCATCACTCATAGGTGATGTGGAAGTGAATGATGAGCTACAAGAAGGGTTAGCGGGAGCAACAACAATAGGCTTATAGAAAGATTCATCGATTATGTCACATGTTAAGCATTTGTCACATGTTACAACATGCTCCTTCTCATTTTTCTCATTAAGTAGAGAGGAATGAGCTTTTTCAAGATTTTTGAGAGCCATGCCAAGCTCCTCATGGTCTTTCTTTAGACTCTCATGAGATGCATTGAGCTCATCAAAGGCTTTCCTAAGTGCTTTTAGTTCCTTAGTCAAGGCTTTGCATTCCCTTCTCTTAATGTCAAAATATTCCTTAGCATCTTCTAACATGACAATTAGTTCATCTTTAGTGGGTTTATCATCATTATCACTTTCACTTTCATTATCATGTTCATCATCACATCTATCATCATGAGTTTGTACCTTAGTGGCCTTAGCCATGAAGCAAGTCGATGGAGTATCGAAGAGGCTTCTCATTTATGGCAATGCTTGCAAGAGCCTTCTTTTTGGTGGTCTTGTCATCATCACTATCATCATCATCACTTGAGGAAGCCTCACTATCCCAAGTGACCATATATGAACTGCCCTTCTTCTTCTTCTTCTTCTTGAAGGTCATCTTGTCCTTCTTCTCCTTCTTCTTTTTCTTGTCTTTCTTCTTGTTCTTCTTGTCATCATCTTCATTTTCACTATTGTAGGGGTATTAAGCAACAAGATGATCCTTGCTACCACACTTGAAGCACCTCCTTGGTTCATCCTTGTTCCATGATGATGGCTTCTTTCTTCTTTCACGATAGCCCTTCTTCAACATGAATTTTCCAAATCTCTTCACAAATAGTGTCATCTTCTCATCTTCATCATCCCAAGAACATGAGTCTTCCTCTTCACTTGATGTGTCTTGCTTGGCCTTGCTCTTGCACTTGGATGATGAACCGGCCTTGAATGCCACACTCTTCTTCTTCTTATCCTTCTTGTCCTCTTTCTTGTCCTTCTTCTCTTCCTTCTCATCATCATCTCTATATGTGTCATCGGTCATCACATCTTTCAACACTTAGTTTGGTGTCATGGTGTCCAAACCACTCCTCACTAGAATAGTGACCAATGTGCCAAATTTTGATGATAAACATCTCAAGAACTTGTGGGAGAAGTCTTTGTCCTTCACCTCTTCTCCAAGTGCTTTGAGATCATTGACAAGCACTTAAAACCTATGGAACATCTCTGGCACACTCTCATCTTTCTTCATCTTGAAGCTAGCAAACTTCTCCTTAAGGATGTATGCCTTGGCACCCTTCATGGCTTGAGTGCCCTCAAATGACTCCTCCAACTTCTTCCATGCCTCATGAGCCATATCAATGTTCTTGATTTGCTCAAATGTCCTCTCATCCATGGCATCATGAATGACACTAAGAGGAATGCCATTGTTTTAGAGTATCACTTCTTCGGCAGCAGTGAGAGTCTCTGAATTGGCTATCTCAATCTTGGTCTCCACCACCTTCCACACCTTTCTATTGATTGATTTTATGTGGGTAGTCATCTTTGCCTTCCAATAAGGATAATTGGAGCCATCAAATTGGGGTGGCTTCTTGGTGTTGTTGGTTTGAGCCATTTTGATGCCGAAGGTTGTTAAGCCTCAAATTACGGTGACCACGGCTTTGATACCACTTGAAAGGTCCTAATGGCTAGAGGGGGATGAATAACCTATAAAAATTTCTAAAACAACACTTAAGCCAAGTGGTTAGACAATTATGAAGTGAAACAAGTGTTACGCTAGCCTACTGAAAATACAAGCCTCCTATCCACAATTCTAGTTATCTATGATCTCTATATCACACAAGAGGCTAAGTGACTACCGCAAAGTTAGTGAGCTATCAAAGACTAACTAAAGAGCCTCACTAACTACTAAACAAAACACAAGCTACCTCTCAAAACTAATTACACTAAATAGCTTAACTACACTAAGAGAGTAAATACACAAGAGAGGTAGGAGTGTTATACTACCATGGCAAGTGATCAATCACAATATATCACTGAATTCCAAAGAAATCCTCAGAGACAAGAAGACACAATGATTTTTCACCGAGGTTTACTTTCTTGCCAGCAAGTTAGTCTCCGTTGTAGCGATTCACTCACTTGGAGGTTCACGCGCTTATAGGCATCACACGCCTAACTCGCAATCGGGTGCCACACAACCAACACAAGATGAGGATCCACAAGCCACGAGCAATCCATTAGAGTACCTTTTGGCTCTCCATCGGGGAAAGATCAAGAACCCATAACAGTCACCACGTTCGGAGCCGGAGACAATCACCACCATTCGCTCGACGATCCTCGCTGCACCAAGCCATCTAGGTGATGGCAACCACCAAGAAAAACAAGCGAATCCCATAGCGAAACACAATCACCAAGTGCCTCTAGATGCAATCACTCAAGCAATGCACTTGGATTCACTCCCAATTTCACAAAGGTGATCAATCAATGATGGACATGAGTGGGAGAGCTTTGGCTTAGCTCAGTAGGTTGTTATATCAATAAAAATGGCCAAGAGAATGAGCCTAAGCCAGCCACATGCCTTTTATAGAGCCCCCAACGAAATAGAGCCGTTGGGCTCAAGTCAGTGCTGATTTCCGAGCGACCGGACGCGCTGGTCAAAGTGACCGGACGCGCCACTCACCAGCGTCCGATACCCGATCATCGTCCACGTGCCCCCCTGTTTCAATGTTGTCCGCACAATTTCAGCGATCAAGTGACACTCTGTAGGGTCAAGATGGCGGACTAGACATGGGGTGAATAGTACTTTCTAAAATTAATCGCACCGGCTAACCGAAACAAATACGAAATTAAAACTAACAGTCTAGCCAAGACTACACCCCTCTATCTAAGTTCACAAGCACCTTATAAAGATCCTAATTAGGCACCAAAGGTACCGGGCCAGCTAGAGCTCACTTAATCAATTCTATGAGCAAGGTCACACAAACCTATGCCACTAATACTTCAAGCAATGGGAGAGCTCCTACACATGCTAGTAAGCAAAAACACAAAGCCACCTAAGCTCACTAGCAATGTTCAATGACAAGGCTACACAAGCCAAATTATAGAGCGCAAATTACTTAGCTACACAAACTAAGCAATGTGACTAACAAGGTTACACAAACCGAATTAGTCATGCAAGGCAGCTACTTCTATGCTATACAAGCAAGAAGGTAACTAGCAAGTTACATAAGCTAACTAATTACAAGAGCAACTATACAAGCACAATGTATATGAAAGTGAATACAAGCTGAAAGGATCAAGATGCCCAAGAGGGGGGGTGAATTGGGTTAATTATAAAATTCTTTGCAATAATTAAACCCTACACTTAGCCCACTTCACCCCTTGTGCATAGAAAGTGATTCTATTGATCTACCGCACAAAAGTTTAGCACCCTAGGTTCTAATCCTCTTCTAGCATAGCAATTCTAAGTATGTAAAGACAAGAATTGAATTGCTCAAATGTAAATGCTTAAAGTAAAGAGAGAAGAAGAAACACGGCAATATTTTGCTGAGGTATCGGAGAGTCGCCACTCCCCACTAGCCCTCGTTGGAGCACCCGCGCAAGGGTGTAGCTCCCCCTTGATCCACGTAATGATCAAGTGCTCTCAATGGGCTGATTCTTCGACACTCCGTCGCTGTGAATCACCCACAACCGCTCACAACTTGAGTTGGGTCATCCACAAGCTCCGTCGGATGATAACCAAACTCTCAATCACCACCAAGCCGTCTAGGTGATGGAGATCACCAAGAGTAACAAGCAAGAACTCTTACTTAACCACAACAAGCCTAATGAGAAGGGTGGATGCGCACTTGCTACTCTCTTTTCACTAATGAGGTCTTAATCTTGGATTCTCAAATCTCAATCACCTTACTAGGCTCTTGCTCTCCTTGGCACTCTCAAGGGTGTTTCTTAGCTGTTGAAATGGGCAAGAGTACTCTCTTGAATGAATAGAGGAAGTATTTATACCCCCTCATTAAAAACGAATCGTTATGTGCCTGAGTCAGCATTCTACGGGGTGACCGGACGCTCCAGTCAGTTCTCCCAGCAACCGAGCAGTTAAGTTGAGATCAGACTTTGACCAGCGTCCTGTCAGCACTGACCGGACGCATCCGGTCACGAAAACCGCTCTCTAGAACCTTACTGGAGTTGACCAGACTCTGGCACCCAGCATTTGGTCACATTGCTGCTCAGCGTCCGGTCGCAACCAGACAACTTCACCTTGATCAAATGAACTGATCGGACTCTGCGCCAGTGTCTGGTCACACCGGAACCAGCGTCCGGTCAATATTTGACCCTCCATTCACTTCCAACTCGAAATCATATGTGAATGAAGTTTGCTCCAATTGATCTTAGGGCTACTTCGGAGCTACCTAGTACTAGATTTGACAAGTGTGCACCACACCTAACCCACTAGACTCACCTAGGTCAAGCTACTAGTCCATACCCCCCTTAATAGTATGGCCAAAGAAAAAACAAAGTGCTAAACTACTCTAAGTGTCTTTTCAACACCAAACGACACTTAAAACTAGTCCATCCTTAACCTTGTCGTCCATCATTTGAAAACCAAACCGATTTCCATCGTAGGGGCATGACAACCATGATTGCCCAATCAATTGCCATTACCATGACCTAACTTAATTGTCTCTGCAAAACACACGTTAATCATAGTAATCTTGTATTGTTATTAATCACCGAAACCCAACTAGGGGCCTAGATGCTTTCACAAGTTTGTGTTGGGGAATTGCAAACCAACGGGAAGAACAATATTGACACGGTGATTTTTCTTCCGAGGTTCACGTATTTGCCAATACGCTAGTCCTCGTTGTGTCGACCGCTCACTTGGTGGTTCGGTGGCTAATTGGCATCACCCACTAAGCCCGCACGTTGGACACCGCAAGAACTTACCCTAAAAGTGAGGGTAGTTCAATGACACGCTCTACTAGTGTTGCTCTTCGCGGCTCCCGCGGGGTGAGCACGGTACCCCTCACTAGCACTTCTCCGGAGCTCCGCACAATCTTCTCGTGGGCTTCATGATGGAGAACTCGCCATCAAGCCATCTAGGAGGTGGCAACCTCCAAAAATAATAAGCACCACCGGTTTGAAACTCGAACACCTAGTGCCACTCGATGCAATCTCACAATGCAACGCACTAGAATTACTCACTCGCAATCGAATCAAGCTCTTGCAAGCACAAGTGAGCTAGAGGGCTGATCGGACTCAGGTCCTGCGCGTCCGATCGCATACCTTTGCCAGCGTCTGGTCGATGACCGACGCCAGCCTTCACTGCGCCAACTGACCGGATGCATCCAACGCCGAGTCTGGTCACTACTTGATCAGAGTCTGGTCAGTGAAAAACAACGCCACCTCAACTCCAACTTCGCCACCCTTGCTCAAATGTGCCAACCACCAAGTGTATCACCTTGTGCACGTATGTTAGTATATTTTCACAAATATTTTCAAGTGTGTTAGCACTCACTAGAATCTAAATGCATCTGCAATGAGTTAGAACATCTAGTGGCACTTTGATAACCGTATTTCAACACGAGTTTCACCCCTCTTAATAGTATGACTATCTATCCTAAATATGATCATACTCGCTAAGTGTCTTGATCACTAAAAATAAAAGCTCCTATTAATTATATCTTTGCCTTGAACTTTTTCTTTTTTCTTTTACAAGTCCGAGCACTTGATCATCACCGTGGCCATCACCACCATCGTGATCTTCACCATTTGCTTCACCACTTGGAATGTGCTACTATATCTCATGATCACTTAGAGCAATAGGTTAGCATTTAGGGTTTCATCAATTCAGCAAAATCAAACTAGAGTTTTCAGCATGTTCGTTTTGCACAGAATCGAGTGCCGGAACCGATCCTGTCAAGAACGTTGCCATATTTTATACGGCCAACCATCGCGAGGAAACGTTCCGGACGGGAATCGGCTTAAACGAACGGGCCCTCAGGCTGCTTGGTTCCTTCGCGTGTACCACCGCTACTGAGAACGTTTGCATTAGGGATATACGGCTCCATTAATTGGCGATCGTTCACCTCATCGAATTTAAAAATAGCGAGCAATATTCTGACAAGTTATTATTTCCATTTTTAGAAAAAAATAACTTTCATCTCTTTCTCTATTGGATAGTGCCGCACGCTCCGTCCACTCTCATGTATGCCAGGATGTGACGTCACCTACGAAAAAAAACATTTATTTTAAATTAATATAACTTCTGAACGGTATATTCATTTTTAATTCCCTCTGCACCAGTGTGTTCTACATGACAAGACAAATAAAACTAGATCCCAGTTACATATGTTTCGAAGATTTTTATTTTATTAATAATTTATGTGTACTAACTTATAATATATAACTTATAACGTATAACTTATAACTTATGTCAAAACTTGGAAACACAAATTTTATGAAAACACAACTTATGTTCATAAGTTATTTTACAATTTATGTACGTAAGTTATTCTATATAACTTGCCAACGATGCCCAACAAAGATCTGATAAAAACTTATGCTAGTAAGTTATGTTGTGCAAAATGTTATAGTGTAAAGGTTATGATATATAAGTTATGGTAATAAGTTATGTATAAAAGTTATGTGTATAACTTAGTAACTTTTTAAAAAAAAAAGTTATGTGTATAATTTGCTTGTATAACTTTATATATAACTTGATGAATGACTTAGTTGTAAAATTGAACGTATTAGTTATATTCAAGAACTTAGATGTACAAATTAATATCATAACATATTAGCAGAAATATGAAACTATGTATGAAATAATTATATAGTATAACCTATAAATATGTAACAAAAAAAGGAGAAAAAATGGTAGAAAGAAAAAAAAAGGCAGAAAAAAGAAACGTTCCGACAAGTGCAGCAGCCAAATACTACGGGACGAAACCGACCAACATGTCTAAAAATACATACATGCACAGCACGGAAGGGAGGAAATAGTTTGAGAATGAGTAAAGGAATTAAACGCCACGGAAAAGGGCCCGTGCGGACGCGTCATTCGCTGCGGTGGAATCTAGTGAACTACCGCTAAAATGGATTTAGAAGGGATATTTCATTATCCAGAAAGCAAGTAAAAAAACAGAGGAGTATAAGTACAAATTAAACATCAATGTTGCCGTCAAAAAATCAATCCCAATCAATTATTCCGATGCACCTGAACGCCTGGCTTCTGTGCCTGTGCACATATGCGGTCTGTTCGCTGGTCGGTTTTTGGGCTGATAAGCCCGATTGATATTGGTTTGTTGTGAGGAAAAAATACTGTTAGCTGGCTAATAAGCTCTGGCTGAAATCAATAAACGAACAGGCTGATGGAGGAGGCATGCAAACAAGCTTGCCTTGCTTGTGCTCGTGGCATAGAAGGCAATAGCCGGCCGTTCCGGTCATCACGTTAGCAGGCCGCGCGATAGTTGTAGGGTGTAGCAGGTCCGGTAAATATGCGTGCATGCACCTTTGAACGTCATCTATTGTGGTATGCGGCGGCGCCGCGCATACGCGGTCGCCGGTCGTGCTCGGCTCGACGCCGCAACAGGCCGCGTGGCAGGATGGCAGAGAAGGGGCGGCTCAGCGCAGGGAGCTACGGGCATGCGTGCTGCACCGCAGCCCGCAGGCGAGGGCACGAACGCAGCGGAAGGTGAGCGCTTCAAAAGTGGAGCAGGCACTGTAATGGGGCTGGCGGCAGCGAGGATGGCGCGAGGGCGCGGGCGTGGTGGAAGACGGGTCACGCCACGGCCACGCCGTCGCTATCCGAGAAGCTAAAGCCTGCTGCTGCATGGCCTGCTTGCGCCTGCGTTCATCTGCAGCTGGATGCGAGCATGCAAGACACAAGGGGCCTGGTGTGCTGATGCCGCTCTTCCATGCTCCATCTTGCAAACGCCCGACGCCGCGCCATGTTCCAGCATGCAGCCACCCGACGCTGTGTCGTGTTCCAGCACGTAGCCGCCGGTGATTCTGCATGTTATCTCTCTCTGTTAACAGGTAACGGTAATTCTGCATAGTATCTAACGGCAATGGCAAATAAGGGAGAAACAAAACAAACCAATGGCATAGAAGGAAAGTCATGATTTCCAATGGCATAGAAGAGATGTGTATAAATTTCAATGGCACATAACAAATTTTCTCATACATCAGACCGGTAGACTTGAAGCCACGAGACACGTAGGAGCGTTGGGCATGGCCTTCGCCATGTTTGGCAGCATGTATTCGGCTTATAAGTCTTAGCTTATCAGTCAACGAATAATATTTTTCTCTGACACCAAACCAGCCAGCAGTACTTTCAGTCATGGCTTATAAGCCAATTCAGCCGAAACGAACAGGCTGCTTATAGGCTAGCTGCACCCGCACCACCACAGCGTACGTGCTAAACTATGATCCCATGGCATTGAATCCACGATGTGTATCCATCATTTCATCAGTTATCACAAACGCGACAAGCTAATGAACGAAATACATACGGTAGAACTGCTAAACACAAAACCTCCAATTCCAGAACAAGGTAAAAACAATGTAATACATGTGAGGTCTTGTTCGGTTAATCATTAAACCAAGGAGATTGGTAGGGAATGGACGAGATTAAAAAAGATGATCATGACTTATATAGGGTATTTAATCTCCTCCAATCCCCTCGGTTCGAAGATTAACCAAGACCTCGTTCAGTTACGGCACATCACACCAGGAATCATTCCTACCAATGGAATTCTTATATAAACTAAGTAACGATTCTGGCCAGGAATTCTTCCTAAGGGTCATTCCCTGGGAAACGAATGGGACCCAAACAAGTCTTGAATTAGATGAACCAAGAAAGAGAGACACCAAAGCCGCAAAGAAGTGCATGAGGCTAGAAAGGAAAGACGAAAGAGTGCTTAGGGCGAGACAACCCTATGTAAGCGCAATTTTGCTTGGAGACGGGGGCAGGCAAGAGTGTGGTGTGGCGTGAGAATGAGATGGAGATGGGCTTATGGCTTACCCTTTCTCTCTCTCTCTCTCTCCTCTTGTGACACCGCAATGCTCACCGGTCACCACTTTTGGCCAAGCTGGGCTTTTGTGCCCCTTTGTCCACGCTAGCCTAGCCGAGCGCACCTCCACTCCCATACACTCATCTCTATGAATCACGTAGACCTTGGTACTACATCATCTCCAAAAGATTATATAAGGATCTTTATATAAGGATCTATCCTGATCAAAGGCATGTCGTCTAAAAATAGTGTTGTTAAATTCTAAAAACCTGATAAACTGAGTAATGCGCGCGCGGGTTCACATTATACTCATTCGGTATCATTAATGTTAATATGTTTTATATAGTTTTAACTAAATCTAAAACTATTTGCTGTTTAGAAACGATAATTCCTGTGCCACTGAGCCTGTGCCGTTGTTTTTCGGCGAGAGCATCCATTGCTTCTCCGCGCTAGTACTGCGCTGTGCGGCCAAGCCCATACTGCTAGTACGCCTGTGCCTGCGCCGGCGCCCAGTAGGCTGGTGCCAGGCTTTGTTAAGTTTTGAGGTATCATACTAAGTGTCACAGGAGAGTGTTGTATGGGTTATTTAGGAATTAATAAAAAAATAAATTATAGAATCTATTAGTAATCTGCGAGATGAATTTATTAAACCTAGTTAATCCGTTATTATCACATGTGGTCTTGTAGCACCACATTTGTTAAATCATGGACTAATTAGGCTTAAAAGATTCGTCTCGCAAATTCGTCGTAAACTGTGTAATTAGTTATTTTTAGTCTATATTTAATACTTCGTGCATGTGTCCAAACGTTCAATAGGATATAGAGTAAACTTTAGGGGAATGAACTAAACAAGGCGTGTCTCTATCCCATTGAATATTTAGACACATACACGGAGTATTAAATATAGACTAAAAAATAACTAATTGCATAGTTTGCGACTAATTTACGAGACGAATCTTTTAAGCCTAATTAGTCCACGATTTGACAATGTGGTGCTACAGGAACGTATGTGCTAATGATAGATTAATTAGGCTTAATAAATTCATCTCGCGAATTACTGATGGATTCTGTAATTTATTTTTTTATTAGTATCCGAACACCCTATGCGACATCTCTATACGACATCCGATGTGACACCCTAAAACTTTACCCCTGTATTTAAACAAGGCCTTAGTTCCTCTCCTAAAGTTTACTCCCTATCACATTGGATGTTTAGACACATGCATGAAGTATTAAATATAGACTAAAAAATAACTAATTTAACAGATTATGACTAATTTGCGAGACGAATTTTTTAAACCTAATTAGTCCATGATTTGACAATGTGGTGCTATAGTAAACATGTGCTAATGATGGATTAATTAGGCTTAATAAATTCACCCCGCGAATTACTGAGGACTTCTGTAATTTATTTTATTATTACTATCCGAACACTTTTATGTGACACCCGATGTGACATTCCTAAACTTTATTCTCTGGATTTAAACACCACAAGCCTTGTTTAAATTCAAAGTATAAAGTTTTGGGGTGTCATATCGGATGTTACATAGAGGTGTCGCATGGGGTGTTCGGATACTAATAAAAAATAAATTATAGAATCCGTCGGTAATCCGTGAGACAAATTTATTAAGTCTAATTAATCTATCATTAGCACATGTGTTACTGTAGCACCATATTATCAAATCATAGAATAATTATGCTTAAAAAATTTTCTTATAAATTAGTCACAGACTATATAATTAATTATTTTTTTAATCTATATTTAAAGTGTCAAACGTTGGATGGTACGGGGAGTAAACAAGGCCTAGCATAGGAGTAGACCGGTACACACTGTATAGTACCACTACAGTCCAATTCCTGCACGTCCAGGTCCAGTCCAGCCTCTCTAGAGGAGAGGAGTGGACTAGCGCCAGTACTTTACTAGCGCTGCCACTGCCAGAGACGCAGAGTGCAGGCTGTCCGTCAGGCTCCGGCCCCCAGCTTTCCAAGGTCCTTTCTGTCTCTCTCTCTCTGGCTCGTCTGAGCGCGCGGGGTCCCGCGCAATCAGCGTCACGGTTCATACTCGAGAACACGCAAAAGACAGCAGCAGAGACAGAAGATCGCCGGCAGCAGACAGCGCCGCCGCTGCTTCATCCTGCTTGCTTGCCCGCTCTCCTCTTCTTCTGTTTCCGTGTCGCGGCCGAAGCGTGTTGCCGTCTGCCGATACCGTCGCTAATGTTCTCTCTCCAGCAAATGGAGAGAACGAGAGATCTTTCCAATTATTCTGTTACAAGGATGAAGGATTCGGTGCAACAGCAGGAAACTGTTTCCGTCATTCCGTGTGAATGAAGCACGCCAATTTTTCTGTTAACGATTCTCCAACAACGGACGAACAAGCACATCACAGGTAGGAGTACAACTGAGCGTGAGAGCAAAATGCAATGCTCCAGATACATACAGATAGATAGATAGATATCCACTTCCTGTGGTAACATAACGTAACACCACAGGGCAACACAGGCTAATTACACACAAATACCCCCCCGGAGAACCCGCCACCCTATCCACCACTACACACCTTCAGTCCACAAGATCGAACTCACTTCCTCTACTGTAATTTGGATCACAGCCACCACCCAGATTCATGTTTCCCCATCTGACGATGACCGCAGCAGAAGCAAAGCCACCAGCCAAAAAAATGCCAAAAGATCAGAGAACACGCAAAACTAGTTCGTGCTAACCTACCTAGTACTACAAGCATCTCCATGTTCTTCCATTTCATCAAGTGTCTGAACCTGCTTGCTTGCTATAGTAGGAGGGACATCAATCCAAGAACCGCAGCCGCCATTCCCTGAAGAACCCTGGCAGCCGACCGGCCGGACGACGACGACGAGGCCACGACGCTGGAGCTCGCCTCGGGCTTCCTCCCGCCCTCCTCCCCGTCCCGCGCCACGCTGGGCTCCTGCAGGTCCTTGCACACGACCATGCCCGACGGCGCGTGCGCCACGTCCACGGCCGCGATGTTGTAGCACAGCCCGGGGTTGTCCCACGACGCGAACCGCCGGCCAAGAACTGCAGCGCCCCCGTCAGGTTGTTGCCGTTGAGGTACAGCGCGCCGATGCTGGGCAGCTGGGTGAGCTGGGGCGGCACGGCGCCCGTCAGGCGGTTGTGGTCCAGCGCCAGGAACCGGAGCCCCGTCAGCGCCGCCATGGACGCCGGTATGGCTCCCACGAGGCCAACGTTGGACAGGTCCAGAGTGGCCAGGTTCGCCACCAGCGTCTCCCACCCGGACTGCGGCAGCGCGCCGCCCAACTGCGGGTTGTTCGACAGCAGCAGGTCTTGCAGCGACGCCATGCCCTGCACGAACTAGGGCAGCCCGCCGGTCAGGCTGTTGTTCCGGAGGTCCAGTAGTGTGAGGCTCTTCAGCCCCGCGAGCTCCGGCGGGATGCTGCCCTGCAACAGGTTGTTGCTCAGGTCCATCTTCAGGAGCCCCGTGAGGCCACCTAGCGACGAAGGCAGAGAGCCGGTTAGAGAGTTCTTGCTCAGGTCCACGATCAACATCTCGTCATGGGCGTGGCGGCGGCGGTGGTCGTTATTACCGAGTATCGCCGGGATCGGCCCCGACAGCCCGTTCCCGGACAGCACCAGCCGTCTCAGCCTCGACAGCGCGCCCAGCTCGGCCGGCACGGGCCCCGTCAGGTTGTTCTCCACGAGCACCAGCGACTGCAGGCTGGCCAAGCGGCCGAGGGACGCCGGGATGCCGCCGGTGAGTCCCGGGTTCGTGCGGAACTCGAGCGTCTCCAGCGTCCCCGACAGCTTCTCCCAGCCGGCGGTCGGGATGGCCGTGGGGTTGCTCGCCGGGAAGCAGCTGTAGAAGGACAGCGTCCGGAGGCGCCGAAGGTCGAACAGCTGCGGGCTGAACTTGGCGTCAGGGGCGCACCGCAGCGAGTTGTCAAGAACTGGGCCAATGCTCATCACTGTTGGGTACCACAGCCCATTGAAGAGATCACATGACACCCCCTGCACGGATTTTGGCATCCAAGAACCAGTTGGTTAATCCACAGAAATAGAATTGAATTTTGCAGACACGGAAGTAACACAAGATGAACAGTGCCCGGAGTGGTAACTACTGGCAGTAATAGCAGACATGGATGATCCAAGATGGTAACATTTCTTAAAGGTCCACCTACAAATTTGGCCCCTTCTTAACTTTACTAGTAACAACCAAATTGAAATCTCAGTGTACTGTGAAGGTAAATAGGCATGTGATTTCACTAACTGTTAGAGCAAAGTTCTATGGAGATGGAGTACAAACATAATAGCAGGAATGAATTCGTTCTCGCGAAAGGGGAAAAAAAACATGTCCGCGAGCAAAAGGAACCAGATACTACTAAAATAGAGAGTGGTACTGTATGAGAAAATCTTGAGGGGAACATGCCATTTCAAATCATGGGAGATTCTTTCATGTGAGTGGAAAGTTCCTCCTGCTACATCAAGTAAAGGCTGAGATGTGAAGACACAAGGGGATCAAGCAGAGGTCTCGTCCAACAGTGAACTGAATGTGCAGTTGCGCGCCACAAAACAGTGCGACAATCTTGAAGCAACAGTGAGGAACAGGGTCGAGTGTGAAGAACAGAGGCTATCGAAATCCAGAAATTCTGCAAGTGAGATTGTGAAGGTTTTAAACATGGAAAAAATCGACGAGAGATTGTTGGTGACTCGTCCTGCATCCCCAAACAAGACACCAGTTTCATTATGGACACTACCGACTTGATCCTCCTTTCGGAAACGGTTTTGGATTGGAGCTCAAAGCAGGCAAGCACCAAGAAAGGGCATGTGACGAGGACGGGCAAAGCCCAAAAAACAACCAAAGAGAAAAGCTTCTCTCATGTATCTGAAGAACATGATGAACATACGCGGGCCAGGAAATCAAACAGACAGCAGCATGGATTGATGCGAAAGGGAAAGCGCAGGCAGGAAGGCAGGGACGCACCTGGATGGGAGACCAGCCGCAGGGGTCGGGGTAGAGCCTGGAGCCGTTCCACCCCATGCCGACGAAGCTCTCGATGGCGGCGTACAGGGCCCTGCGCTCCTTCTCCTCCATGGGGGCCGTTGCCGTCGCCGCCGCCGGGGCGTCCGAGCCGTCCTCCTCCGCTTGCTGCCCCGCGCAGCCACGGAGCAGCGCCGCCGAGACCGAGAGCGCGAGGCCGAGAACCAGCAGCCCGCTCCCGCGGCAACCGCCAGCGGGCCTCATTGCCGGATGAACAGGAAACGGACAGCACACCACTCCTCCTCCTCGCTCAGGAAGGAAGTCAGAAGTCAGAACTGGATCGAGCGAACGAACGTCGGCCCCGGCCCCCCGCTATATAGGAGCAGCAGCAGCAGCCATTGCTGGGTGCTGGCTCTGTCTGGCGCGGACCTGGGGCTTTCGCTGTGCTGCAGAGGCGACGGTGGCTCACCCGGGACATTCCCCTATGCCAAGAGCTGCTCTGGGGATCCCGATGCGGGCGGGGCGGCGCGCGGGCGGGCGGCGCGCCGCAGACGACAACAGGCAGGCAGCTGGCCTGGCTGCAGGCAGACGGTGTGGCCTGGGTTGTGCTAGGTTGGAGTTGGAGAGAGACTTGCGAGACGGGGGCTTGGTTTTGTAGTAATGTCGCGGCAGGAACGTCGTGGACTTGCCGTAACGATGGCGCCGGTGAAAACAGGGAATGGCAAGGGTGCAAGCGGAAACTCCTTTAAGGCCACGTTTAGTTGGTCTCCAATTCGGCGGCGCCGGATTTCATGGAGGTACTGTAACTACAGTAGCTTTCCATTTTTATTTGGTAATAATTGTCCAAATATTGACTAATTAGGCTCAAAACGTTCGTCTCGTAAAGTACAATTAAACTGTGCAATTAGTTTTTGATTTCGTCAACATTTAGTACTCTATGCATGTACCGTAAATTTGATGTGACGGAGAATCTTCTTTTTAAAGTTTGAATTTTGGTTGAACTAAACAGGGCTTAAGGCCTATTCGTTTCTCCCAGAATCATGGCATGGAAGATTCCCACCTGGAACGACAGGCAAATTTATATAGTAATTGAATAGCATAAATCAATCCTGGCCTCATTCCAACAATCGAATGAGCCCTAAAATGACTTGCAAAGGGGTAGAGTAGACAAACGATAACGTTTAATCCAAAAAAAAAACAGAGAGATGTAGGAGTACTCCATTATTAGTTTATTACCAGGAGTAGCGTGGCGTTCTGCAGGATGAACAGAGGACGAAAGGGTGAGATTGGGGACATGCATGAGGGTCAGCCCGTTTAAATTTGCGCTCTTTTCTTTTCTTTTCTTTTAAAAGAAAAAACTCACCTGGATGGATGTTTTACGGGTTGTAAACTTTATAGCGTGTTAGTACATTTGTGTCAAAATTTATGCTTGATCATGGTGAGTATACTCAGTGGCGAATCCAGAACAAAAATCCACCTACGACGAACTTAGAGCCACTAGTTTATATGACAAAAAGATTATATAAAAATAATATTTGTGTATGTACATGTGAATAAACCATATCACAATCTCATAAATGACATTCTAATTATATTAGAGATGATTTTTTTGTTAATAATTTATCATAAACATCACTCAAAGATGAAATCAAACAATGGAGAGCTGATAGCAGGCGCACGGGGAGGGGGGTTCACCTGCGAGGAGGTATGGCGGTCACCGGGCCTTTACATATTTGTGGATCTACCCCTGAGTATGCTCTATATACACTGAGAAAAAAAAGATCAAAGCCAATTATGTGCACTAGGCATATTTGTCCCCTCTTCTATACTTCGAATCTTGGATATTCACTCTTTAATTAAAATAATGAATATTGTAAAAATAAAAATTGAAGGTCTATCTAGTGTACTTCTATCATCTAAATTTTGTCTCACAATAAATGAACTTCTAGATCATGGATTAACTAATTTTAGTAGACTTTACTGTTTCTTATTTTGAAAGTGCAAATATTAAATACAAGAACACCTTTTTAGTAGGTTATGCATGTAGTTTTAAAGGGGCGCCAAAAAGCAGGACACAGCTTCGAGCTCCTACACCTATGCTCACTCATCTCTCTCCCCTGCTCTCTTTGTAACCCTCTCTTGAATGCTTGAACATAAAACTTGTGCTAGATGCAGGGCTCGAGCTCAAATCAGGATAAATCCTTCACTGCCTCAAATGTTAGGCCATCAAATCCCACGCATTGACATTCTAGCTACTTGTCGTGGTAATGAACCCACGACACATTACTTGTAAGTTTTGATTGGGTTGTCATCAATCACCAAAAGGAGAATATTGAAGTGCACCTAACCCCATTGTGGGTTTTGGTGGACTAATGACAAGCATTCAAAGAGCTAACGCTTCTATAAGT
Organism: Miscanthus lutarioriparius; assembly: GCA_904845875.1. Lineage (NCBI taxonomy): Eukaryota > Viridiplantae > Streptophyta > Magnoliopsida > Poales > Poaceae > Miscanthus > Miscanthus lutarioriparius. Next base: position 91,420,583 of record CAJGYO010000006.1, read on the forward strand.
TCTTAACATGTTATGCAACTATGAAACAAGTCTATTTGACGGTTAGTGTGCCCCCAATTCCCATGTCAAATACGATATGACATCAAAAAGGTTTGTGTGGAAAGATTTGATCTATTTCCTTTTTTAATTTGAATTATAGGGAATGTCATAAAGGTGTATTTAAATTTATATTCTTGTAGGTGTCTCCATGCTCAAAAGGTCACTAACTTAACCTCGAGAGATATCCCTGGCTATTTTCTCTAAAAGTAGATAGGGTGTTCTGAGGTCTTTTGTCTAGAACTTTAGACACCTAAGGCCAGGTACAACGCCGGCGTTTGGAGCGGAGCTACTCAGAGGTTCTGCATTTTATTTTATTTTATTGCCACCGTATACATGTGGCCAGGCGCTTAGCAGTGGCATCGACGCTCAAATAAGCAGCCGGCACTTGGTGATTTTATAGTTTAAAAAGTGATGGTTTTAAGGATGGATAAGCACATTAGCGTGTAAATTTAGCTTTTTCCATTGTAGGTTAAGGCTCTTACACAATTGTTTGATTATTCTCTTTCTTTAAGAGCCCATTAAGCGTTCACGGATTGTACATACCCTAATGGATTGGAGGTCTGTTCTAGGGTCTTTATTCAGAGCATCGGATATATATCATCATCGGAGATCCAGTCTCGAGCTATATTTGTGCACGTTTTGTCTATAGGATTAGACATCTGATAACCCTATTGGAGGTCCGATAATACACGAGTCTACACATTAACAGTTGGATTTTGGGCTGAGTATATATAATTCTCTACTCCATCCCTCATAACCTCCTCACATACTTTGAGCCAACAACGATAGGCACATTTAATCTCTCCCTCTCCTACTCTAGTGTTTGATTCTTGGAGGATTTGAGGTGCGTGTTTGAGAGAGACTTGCTTGAGTTGAGAGATTTGAGTGCTAATAGTTCAATTTCCCATCCTTTGAGCATTTAGAGACTCCTTCAAGGTTTGGATTTGAGTTTATTACTATTTGACTCTATGGAATCCTTGTGGGCAAGGAGTTGCCCATCGAAACACCCATCATTTTCTCGTGCGAGTGCTCTACAGAGTTTGTCTCACCTTGACAAAATCTAGCAAGAATCATCAAGTTTAATCTTGGTGTTTCGCTTGAGAAGAGGATAGGGTTGAAAGGGACAAAGCTTTGGTGGCTTCTTAAACAACGAGGACATAGACATTCCTTTTCCTTATGTTTTTTGTGTTCTAAAGCTTTTTTTTTTTGTCATGTGGAAACTTTACCCGATATACTTACTTGAGCAAGTTTAAGTGTAGGGAGCTAGTGAGGACATATCTACACATCTACTAGAGGTCCTGGTAAAAAGTAAGTTCAAATTTTGTAGGACAAATTTGTAGTTCTTGTAGACAGCTTATTCTCAGAATGACCGGACACCCGGTTTGCATAAAACATCCGATTGAAACAAAACATCTAGTCTAGTGTACTAATTCCACCGCAAGTTTTGATTTTATTTTTTTAGATTAGGTCTATTCACTCACTACCCCTCTAGACCCTACTGCGTCACGACAAAGTACTCAAATGTAAATTTCGGAGTTACTACTTGAGAATATGTTTCATGATGGTATGTGTGGGTAATTTTAGATATAAATCTAGAGAGTTGTTTTGTGTTATATTTTATAATAACATAGCTCAGTAATTTAGATGTAAATTTAGGCGTTACTTTATGTTGTTTAATAACAATAAATATGGTTATTAAAAACAGAATAGATCTAATGACTATTATTGTTATTATCAATAATTATTATTGTTTATTGGTGGCCGGATCTTTCTGTTTTTTATAAAAAAAGGTTTAAGTTTTTTTTTTCTAAAGTCGTGCTTGACAATTAATGAGGAGCTTCCGTACATATGAGCTGTGCATGGCATGTGTGTCTAATTTAGAGCTAGCCGTATCAATTTCTTAATCACTGAATAGTGCAAAAAGTAAGAAACTGGCGTGGACTCAAAAGTCAAGAGATAATCTCACGATGCATCTTTCTTACGGCTCGATTGTCAGAGCTGCTTGCTGTGACCTCTCTCTTTTCTATCTTTATTAAAGCCAGTGATAGCTCATGTATCACTAGAGACGTGAGGTTACCAAGAGGAGAAAGCTACTAGGGACTAGGGAGATGGAGATGAGCAGGTGAAGCAGGGCGGTTTTACTCCGCATTGCAGGAAGGCAGCGAGAGGTTGTTTGGCTTGCACCTGCCGTTGGCTGATCCGTCACGTTGCCGTTGCCCAAGCCCAAACCCAGTCTCAGGCTCGGATCTGCCCTCTGGCCACGCCAGTGTGACGGAGACTGACGGCGACGCCTACTGGATCCATCCGTCTCGCTCCTAGTCCTATGCCTACTCGGGCCACTCCTGCGCCTAGTCCTAGTGGCAGTGCCTATGGGAAACCAAACGAGAGGGAGGAGCAGAAGTGCAGAACATACTACTAGCATCGCATCGGGCAGGCAGGGTGGGCGCGCGAGCTACGGACGGAGCTAGAGGCACGGGCAGCTGTCCGCCGACCTGGAAGCTGGCTGGTGCACTAAAGCACAGGCGGTCCGATCAGATCAGCCGCACAGCTGCCTGCTCCGTGTGCTCTGCTTGCTCCCCTTCCTCTCCTCCCGTAGCTGTGTACGTACAGGGACGCAATTCAAAATCTGAGTGAGCCCTGCCCCTGCCCCCACCATTATGTTTTTGCAGTACGGGCTGGCGTTTTTACGTACGGCGCCCAGCCCACCACAAGGAACGAACCATCGGCCCGTTCGTTTCGGCCGAAACGATGGTGATTATAAGTTAGAAGTACTGCTGACTGGTTTGATGTGAAAAAAAAATATTATTTTAGTTTATAATCTACTGTCGTATAAGCCGAAACGGATCATCATGCAAATGTTGCTGTCCAGGGTGGTTGGATCATCATGCAAATGTTGCTGTCCTTGCCCATGACCGTGAGGTTTCTTCATGCTTTGCTTCTTGTTTGCCAGGCCAGGGATCCGATCGAGTGGAGGTGGAGGGAGACGACGAGTCGTGGATGCGCCCAGCATGGCATTCCATTCCATTCCAGTGTACTACTGTAAGGAACAAGAGAAAGAGAAAGTAAACCCAAGCATTGGCATTGGGCAACTGTGATGGGCTAGGTAGCAGCAGGCAGGCGACGGCGCCACGACGTAGTCCCATCCTCATCCATCGCGGCGGGCGCGCTCTGGAGCTCATGGACGGACGGGACGATGGATGCATAGCACAGGCGGCGAGCGTAGGCCGTAGGGAGGAGGGGGCGCATGTGATTGGGGGGGTCCCGTGCCACCGCCCTCGCGACGGAGGTTGCTTGGAGGCGCAATCATGGGTGGGGGACCTCCTGATCGGTGTGCTGTGGCCTGCGGGGACCTCCTGATCGATCCACCATTTTTGCAATTTGCATCTGCATGGCAGCCGCCGCCTGGCCCATCATCATTCATGCAGCACAGCCGAGTGGAGGGGAGCCATGGAGCGGGGCTCCATCGGGGTAGGAGGAGGCCGTACCTTCTGTTCTTGCCCGCCCTGCATCTGCATGCTCAACCTTACTGCACGTTCATGATGCTCCATATATTCGTGAAAGGTCCACCAGTATGGGATGTGTTCATGGAGGCGGGCATGCATAGCACAACGCACTCTGTGCTCGCCGGCCGAGTGATTCTGTCAGCTTAGAGCTCTGCACTGCAGGCGTTTATCTTTTTAAGCAATCCAAGTTCCATTGAGCCCTGAAAATTCAAAACCCTGAAAACTCCGCACGTTCCAATAATAGGGTGGGGGTGGGGTCGGGTGGTACAGCTTGCTTTGGGATGCCCCGAAAGGAGCTGGGGTAACACCTAGTAAAAAGCTGAACTCGTTTGTTTCGCACGATGTCATGGCTTTCGTTGCAGTACGGGTACGCCGGCCCGGGGTGTTTGGTTGCGGACGCTAAAGTTTAGTTCGGTCACACCAGATGCTAACTAGACTAAATATGGATTAATTATAAAACTAATTACACAGACGAAGACTAATTTACGAGATGAATCTATTAAGCCTAATTAATCCATCATCATCATATACTTACTGTAACACCACGTTGTCGAATCATGGACTGATTAGGCTCAATAGATTCGTCTAGCAAATTAGTCTTAATTTGTGTAGTTAGTTTTATAATTAGTCTATATTTAATACTCCAAATTAATGTCAAACATACGATGTGACAGGGACTAAAATTTAATCCGTGGAATTACAGATCGGCCTGCTACAGTCAGTACGTACTTATTACCGGTGTTAAAAAGATCCATGATTCCACGTGAGCAGAGAGAGTTGTAATATACTACAGTATGAACGAAGCAGATGAGCCACCCAGTTCGCTTGAACTTATTAGCCATGGAACATTATTCCGGATTGACCGGACGACAGCGAGCAGGTGAGGCGAGCTCTCGCCTCTCAACCAAGGAAGGACGGACTCAGCCCTGTTAACTCTCACAACGTTTCATCATAAGCAAAAATTTCAGCGTAACAGGGCCGTCTGCCGGAGCATGGCATCCGGGGCGACAATTCCCTTCCATCCGGTGGGTGGCGTCGCGGCGAGATGGTGAGGTCAGGGAATGGTACGTTTGTACGTCGCCATGCGTGCCACTGTCAGGATTCTCACATGACTTGCCGGAGCCGCACACGACCCAATACCACCCCCTCCGCAACCGCAACCGTGTCCATGTATCAGCGGACGGATCCCACTACTTTTCCAAAGAAGATCCCGATCGTGCGGAGTGTAGGTGTACAGTAGGATTGAGGCCAAAAGGAAAAAGGCCTTTGGTTCAGAAACACAATGATTATCGAGGATTTCCAAGAGAAGAAATGCAGTTACTTGTTTTCAATTTCGATGGAAAAGTATCGGTTAACTTTGTGGAGAACTTTAATTGCGAAGCCTTACTTGTTTTTGATTTTTTGATTGAAAAAAAAAAAGAAGGTATCGGCTAACTCTGTGGGTAACTTGGTTGCGAAGCCCACCGAGGCCCAGCAAAGGAGCCTTTCAACGAATACGTGGCGGCCCGGTCTTGTGCGTGTATCCTAATCTCCCTAGAAAATGCGAAGTTTTTGAGTCCCGAGACCTGTGCATCCACGGATATTATAGGCTGCAGCCTGCAGGATCACGTCTTCCTCTTCGAGCCTAAACACATGCTTTCTCTTCAACCAGGAAGTTTTCCGTGGATTACTGCAATGGTTCTTCATCCTGTACCGAATTATTTGATTTCACGCAAGATGTGAACCAAATAATCAAAAGGTAATGTTTCAAGTAAAGAAAATGTCATCTATAAAATTTCATACCTCATTGATTTCTACAGTTTTAATATAAAGTTTGTCTACCAACTTCAGTTGAAAAAGTTATAAGCCAGAGCCAGATATTTCTAGAGTCGGGTCACCTTACTAATCGCCTCTTAAAATTGATTCCTACGAGCTAGAAATCGATTTCAGAAATGGTCAGTTAGCTAGACCGTGGCATTTCTACAAATAGACGGAATGAAATGACAACTGCCTCTAAGAAAAACGAGACGTCTCCACAAAATATTTTATCTAGTAGACTAGTAGTGGTATGAATATTTATGTAGTTGTGGTATGTTCATTGCATTCAACTTCTCACTCTAATCACGAGCAGCAACAATGATGTCACTCTCCTGCCCTAGTATCCTTCGATACACCTCGTCCCTAGTGATTACGGCCACTATGTTGACAACACCCCCCCTCCACACACACACACCCTATCCTAACCAAAATTGGCCCTCTCCACTTCGGACCTTGTTTGGCTGTAAGGGCCGTTTGGATCATTAAATTTGGTGGAATTGAATTCTACTTAATAAATTAAACTATTTAACATTCCACCATTTTTCAAAGTTCACATATAAGGCTATCTCAAATTCATAGGGTGTGAGATGGAAATTGATTCTATACATTATCATCCTATGTTTCTACTTTGCTACTTATAACACACTCTTCAACTTACTCCCCTATGGTAGAAATGCAACATATAAGTATATCTCTCATATAACCATCAATAATATACAAATATAATCCATATACAAATATATTAGCTTAATTAATTTATATCTAAATTATGATTATTAAAATGAATTCAATTCCAAGGATCCAAATAGGGCCTAAGTGTAATTGCTAGAGTGAGGCTGGCGTGGGAGCAGTAGCCGCCGTCGGCGTGGAACCCTAACAAGAGAAAAATGGATGAGGAGGAAAAGGGAAGCGAAACGAGATGAGGTGGAGGAGGGGACTTCGCACCTGGATCCACCGAGGAGTTGTCGGGGTGACGCCGGCGAGAAGGCAACAGAGATACGGGATGGAGTTCGAGCCGAGGTCTCGCAGGTGGTGTCATTTGTGTTGCAAGTGATGCGTTGATACGGGAGCGGCAACGGCCTAGGCTCCTTGGCGCGGCCGTGGCAACGAGCGCTCACCGGCTGAAGTCCCATTTTGTCTACCATGTACGCAAGGTGTTTGTGCAAATGTCTCAGAAGAACAGTGGTAGGTGCCAAGAAGAAGAAAATGGTAACTCTACCCATGAGCTAATGCAAGGAAACTAGATTTGTTTGTGTAGCCTACCAAACAATGTTCAATACTTAGTCTGACTCGTTTTGTACATAGCAAACAAACTGGAGTAGTTGCTCCCGATGAGCATGTCCCATCCAACCGGTCTCAGGCCAGCCATAAGCCACCCTTTTCCAAAGAAACAAACAGGCCCTATGACTCATGGCCAGCCCGTTCGCCACTGGCTTCCTTCTAAGCCCGAAGGTGATAACCAAAACTGAAATTCAAAACTTAGAACTCTAGTCTTCAAAGCCTAACCTCGGCGAAGTTAAAAGTGTTAGAAATTTAGGCATTTTCATTATCAGTTTAATCCAGAAAAATAACATCAGCAGGTTCGTAATGGGATATATGTGCATGTGTATTTCTCTAATAAACACTACAGCATGCAGAGATGACATATAGACGAATACAAATTGCAGCGAGTACAGTAATCACAGAGATTAGAGTGTACCCAGCGGAGGGTCCCATGCCGAGGGCATCGGAGGCTCCATTCGCACTAGTCGACATAGCGCGTTGCTCGAAGTCGTGGACCACAGTCGGTGCAGGACGATGTTCGCAATGCAATCCCACGAACGGATCACCAGGAAGACGGCAGCTTGCGGTTTCGTAGGCAATCACCGAGAAGAAGACGGGATCTACCACCAGGAAGAAGACGTACGTGGACGAGCAATCGTGGATCGCTCCCTAAAAACCTAATCGCCGCGCACCCCGTGCAAGGTTCTCTAGCGGACGAGGGTTCCAGAGGCACCTGCTCTTCTGCTACTCCGTGCGCGTAGAGATACGGGACGGGGAAGACAGAGGGCTGCGGAGATGTGGATTCTCTCGGGAATGGTTGTGGAAGACAGGGTCTGGACTGACGGAGCACTGCAGATATATGGTTACGACAGGGGAAGGGGACGAAGGCAGCGGAGAATCTCAGGAGACGGGAAGCGGAAGGGACGGTAACTGACACAGTCAATCCACCATCAAGGAGTGAAACTCTCATGATAATGTGGATTTAAGTGGCAAAAGACTGGCCACGCCTGCCCGCTCGCTCCAGCGGATGAGGGTTCCAGAGGCACCTGCTCTCCCGCTACTCCGTGCGCGCAGAGGTACGGGACGGGGAAGACAGAGGGCTGCGGAGATGTGGATTCTCTCGGGAACGGTTGTGGAAGACAGGGTCTAGACTGATGGAGCACTGCAGATATATGGCTGCGACAGGGGAAGGGGACGAAGGCAGCGGAGAATCCCAGGAGACGGGAAGCGGAAGGGACGGTAACTGACGCAGTCGATCCACCATCAAGGAGCGAAACTCCCATGATAATGTGGATTTAAGTGGCAAAAGACTGGCCATGCCCGCCCGCTCGCTCGCCGCCCGCCTGCCTCACCACGCCACGCCACGGCCACGTAAAGATGGCCATGCAGCCCGCGGCCCGCCGACCTGGCCCGTGGCCCGGCATTTTGGCCCGACACAGGCACGGCACGGCCCGAGGCATGAGGCTATGCCTGGGCTGCCACCCCGGCCCGTGGCACGGCACGGGCACGCCCTGGTGCAAAGAGGCGGCCCGGTGGCGGCCTAGTGCCCCAACGGCTTCATTTGGCTGAGCAAGGGAGGCAGCCCACGAAGCCAGCCCACCCCGCCGCATATATAAGCCGCTGCCCGCTGCCTCCCTCTCCATCCCTAACCCTAAGTCCCTAATCCCCATTCCTCCCCCGCCACGCCGTCTGCACTTGCTCGCTGCCTCGCTCTCGCTCTCGCATTCGCGATCCACCATCACCGCCGCTCTCCATCGACCATCGTCGTCCATCCTCTCTGGCACCGGTGACCTCGTTGGTGCTCCTCCACCTCGCACTGAGTTCGCTAACCCCGTCTCCTCCCTCCTTTTCCTCTCCTGTTTCCTCTCGCTCTCGCTCGAAATCAGTGAACCATGTGAGTTCGTGTTCATGTCACTCCCTCGTCCCCCACCTCGCCGTCGATTCTAATCGGTGTCTGTCTCATCCTCTGGCTGGCTCACTGGCTTCTTCATCTTCGGCACCGGGCTCCGAGAAAGCAGGTTCGTCACTTTCCCTAACCCTAGATCTGCTCTTCTCTGCTCTGTCTCTCTCTAATCTCTGTCTCTCAAGTGTCATCTCTCACTCTTCTTCTTCTTTGCGTGCAGGTTGGTGCCTGACGCCGCGTCTTCCTCCTCTGGAGTAGACATGGCCAGGCCACCAAAGCTCTAAGTTGTGAATCTGGTGGTAAAATCATGTTGAAAATGATCAAGTCCTTAAAGACTTAGTTATTTTTGCAGCCAGGCTATGGGCCGGCACGGCCTGGTGAAAATGATTGTGCCCAACGGGCAGCACGGCACGGCCAAACGGCCCACGGGCCGTGGCTTGGGCCGGAGGCTAGGCACGAGCACGCCATAGGCACGACACGGCCGACCCGGTGGCCCGGTGAGGCACAACGCCGCGTCGGGCCGGCACAGCCCGATGGCCATCTATACGGCCACGGCCTCGGCCCAGCCCATGCCCACGCCCACGGCCACGGCCTGGCCCAGCCGCCGGCGGCGGCGGCACGCGTGTGGCATGCCTTTTTCCTTTTCTCATCTTCTCAAATTAGATGAATAATTTCCAACCATATAAGCTGAGCCAACGTTCAGTTAAAATCATGTATGGTATTAAACCATACAAAGCTTATTGTTATAGACCATAGAGTTTTATTTGATTTATTAAATATTATATGGGCTAAGCCCATAATATATCCAACAATCCCCACCAAACTCTAGGGTTTGTAACAAAGTAGTCTCAGAACCACATTTCTTTTATATACCAGTGTTTCGATGGAGACTGTTAAGTTGAACATCCATCTAGAACAATAGTTTCAATCAGTCACAACTGAACAATGGAATAAGCCTTGAATTGACAGTTTTGTGTGAGATGAATGTCACTAAAGTCCTTAGCTGATACTGGACAGCAAAAGGCATCCCCTCTATTTGAAGCATATAAGTCATACTTCAGTGCCTTTCATGAGTATTTAGAGATCACCCAAATCTCATAGACTGTGACCAGCAGTCTGACTCATATAGGCGTGTTCCTCAAAAGATGTTCTATAGGACAATATCTTTGCTTTACTAAGCCACATCAGAAATGAGTCTTACTAAGGATCTTTCCTCATAATTTACTACTAGCTTGTTTCATCATCCTACTTCATGGGATCTCCGATCACATAGAACAGGTTACCACTATAGTAAATTTCAATTGGGTCTCAAACCTATCTCTCTCGATGCACTTTCCATCACATTGCGTGATAGACCCTTAGTGAACTGATCTACCAGATTGTTAGACGTGTGAACATAGTTCAACACTATTACTCCGGAGTTTCTCAATTTTCTGATAGATTTTAGTCGTCTCTTAACATGCCTCGTAGACTTCATGTTATCCTTAGAACTGTTAACCTTCGTAATCACAGTCTGGTTACCACAGTTCATAGAAATAGCCGGTATGGGTTTTTCAACAACCGGTAAATCCATAAGGAGATCACGAAGCCACTCAGCCTTAGATCCAGCAGTGTCTAATGCTGTGAGTTCTGCTTCCATTGTAGACTTTGCTAAGATAGTCTGCTTGCAAGACTTTCAGGAAACAGCACCACCTCCAAGCGAAAACACATATCCACTTGTGGCATTAAGCTCATCAGCATCAGAAATCCAGTTGGCATCACAATAGCCTTCCAACACTTTTGGATGTCTGGTATAACAAATACCATAGCTCATGGTCCCTTTTAGGTAGCGCATCACTCTCTCAAGAGCATGCCAGTGATCATCTCCCGGGTTTGACACAAACCTACTTAGCTTGCACATAGCAAATGAGATGTCAGGCCTTATTGCACTAGCAAGATACATGAGCGAACCAATGATCTAGAAATATCTCAACTGATTCCTTGCTATTCTCCGATTTTTCCTCAATAGCACACTAGGGTCATAAGGTGTAGGAGCATGTGCACAGTCACTGAACCCAAAGCGACTCAGCACCTTTTCCACATAGTGGGGTTGTAACAGAGTTATCCCACCATCACCTTCTCTTTGAAGCTTGATATTAAGAATAACATCAGCCTCTCCCAAATCTTTCATCTCAAAATTTTTAGATAGAAATTCCTTCACCTCCTCGATCACTTTGAGGCTAGATCCAAAGATCAGTATGTCATCAACATATAAGCACAAAATGACTCCTTCACCTGCACCATACCGATAATACACACATTTGTTAGCTTCATTCACAACAAAGCCAGCAGATGTTAAAGTTCTGTCGAACTTCTCATGCCACTACTTAGGAGCTTGTTTTAGGCCATATAATGACTTTAATAATTTACACACCTTGCCTTCTTGACCATTTGCTACAAACCCATCAGGCTGATCCATATAGATCTCCTCCTCCAACTCTCCATTTAGGAAAGCTATCTTAACGTCTATTTGATGAACGATGAGACCATAAGAGGCTGCTAGGGAAAGCAAAACTCAAATTGTGGTCAATCGGACAACCGGTGAATAAGTATCATAGAAATCCTCACCGTCCTTTTGTGTATAGCCCTTGGTCACAAGCCTTGCCTTGTACCTCTCAATAGTACCATCAGGCCTAAGCTTTTTCTTGAACACTCATTTGCAACCTATAGGCTTGAATCCATAGGGACGATCAACTATTTCCCAAGTTCCATTAGACATAACAGAATCCATCTCACTCCGTACTGCTTCCTTCCATAAGTTAGCATCAGGAGAGGAATATGCCTCTTCAATGGTCATTGGTGTGTCATCCACAAGGTACACAATATAGTCATCACCAAAAGATTTTGCAGTCCTCTGTCTCTTGCTTTTCCTGGTGACTATAGTGTCATCCTCCTCAGGATTTTGCACTTAGGGTTCCTTAATTTGTTCTATCGGAGTAAAATTTTCATGCTCATGGGGAATTATAAATTCATGACCAGTTGTGCTAGGTGCATTTTTCATGAGAAACTCATTCTCAAAGAATGTAGCATCTCTAGATTCCATAATTGTATCAACAGCCATCTCAGGAACACTAGAGTTTATAATTAAAAATCTATAACCCACGCTGTGAATAGCATAACCAAGAAAAACACCATCAACAGTCGTTGGTCTAAGCTTTTGCTTTTTGTTTATTGGCACATTCACCTTTGCCAAACAACCCCAAGTTCATAGGTAAGAGAGATTTAATCTCTTCTTCTCACATTCCTCGAATGGTGTGATTTCTTTGTTCTTTGTGGGCACTCTATTCAGGACATGACACGCTGTCAATATAGCCTCACCCGACCATTCCTTAGATAGTCCTACAGTCTCCAACATGGCATTAACCAAATCAGTTAGAGTGCGGTTCTTTCTCTCTGCAATCCCATTGGACTGTGATGAGTATGGTGGCGTCCTCTCATGAATAATTCCATGCACCGCGCAAAACTCAGAAAATTCATTTGAGAAATATTCTCCCCCGCGATCGGACCGCAAATGCTTGATTTTCTTCTCAAGTTGATTTTCTACCCCAGCTTTATAGACTTTAAAATAATGCAACGCTTCATCTTTTGTTTTCAATAAATACACGTAGCAAAATCTAGTGCAATCATCTATAAATATCATGAAGTATCGTCTACCGCTTTTAGTCAATTCCCCATTCATTTCGCATAAATCAGAATGAACGAGTTCTAAGGGTGCCAAGTTCCTCGCCTCAGCAGCCTTGTGAGGCTTGCACGGTTGCTTCGATTACACATATACCTGGCACTTAGAATCTTTGACTAAGTTAAATTTCAGGATTAAATTTAGATTTACAAGCCACGTGAGACAGCCAAAATTAATGTGACAAAGTCGTGAATGCCATATATTCGACTCATCCGAAATATTAACATTGTTCACTACTTTATTACACGCATCATCAAGCAAAGATAAGCGAAACAAGCCTCCGCAATCATAACCTTTTCCAACAAATGTTTCATGTCTCGATACAACACACTTATTGGACTCAAGCACAATTTTAAAACCATCGCGCCACATCTGAGAAGCGCTAACAAGGTTCTTCTTGATGGAGGAAACATGCTGAATGTTCTTTAATAGCACTGTCTTTCTCGAAGTAAACTTCAAAACGACCGTATCAGCACCAAGAACACGCGCATGTGAACCATTTCCCATCAGCAAGGCTCCACTCCTGCCGGCCTGATAGGAAATAAACAAAGAAATATCAGCACACACATGAATATTAACACCGCTGTACATCCACCACTCAGGTGAAAGACAAACTGAAAGAACAAAAGGTAAAGAATTACCATACCCAGATGTTCCTCCTCCAGTCTCGCTAATTACCATGTTTGCTGATTTCTTTTCTTACTTATATTTGCGGTCTGGGCACGCACTTGTCCAATGCTCATCACTCCCACAAACAAAGCAACCTCCACCTTTCTTGTTGTTTTTTTCTTAAACTGTGCAGTCTGCTTAGGCTTTGCATTGTTGTTCACTTGCTGTTCTTCTTCTTTTTATTATGAGATGCAAATGAGTTTTTCTTTTGCACCATATTGGCAGCGGAAGACTCAACTCCTTTTCTACGGTTGTCTTTTGCTCTCGCCCTCTCCTCAACATCAAGAGATCCAATAAGCTCAGCCACGCTAAACTCTTGTCTCTTGTGTTTTAGAGAAGTAGCAAAATCCCTCCAAGAAGGTGGCAGCTTAGCGATTATACCGTCGACCACAAACTTGTCGGGCAACAGACATGGAAAATGTTCTAATTTCTTTGCTAGCGTCTGTATCTCATGAGCCTGTTCAACTACAGAACGGTTTTCAACCATTTTGTAGTAATACATCTGCTCCATAAGGTACAGCTCACTGCCAGCATCAGAAACCCCAAACTTTGCTTCAAGAGGATCCCATAACTTTTTCCCTGATGTGCAAGATATGTAGTTTTTCTCATACTTGGGATGAAGTGCATTAACCACGGCGCCTCAAAACAGGTTATCGGCAGCCAAGAACTTTTGCTCCTCCTTAGGAGTAAACTGTTCAGGCTTCCCCTGCGCGGCGTGATAGAAGTTCATCGCAGTCAACCACAATACCATTAAAATTATTTGGCTTCAAAGCAGCAGCAAAACCACTGATAGAAAATTGCCTAACATTAGGTTTTTGGATTGTTAGAAATTTAGGCATTTTTATTATCAGTTTAATCCAGAAAAATAACATCAGCAGGTTCGTGATGGGATATATGTGCATGTGTATTTCTCTAATAAACACTACAGCAAGCAGAAATAACATACAGACGAATACAATAGCAGCGAGTACAGTAATCACAGAGATTAGAGTATACCCAGCGGAGGGTCCCTGTCGATGTTTCACCACCGATAGCCTGCCACGGGGGTACCCGGGGTAGTATTGTTCGGGCTTCGGCGTATGCTGAACTCGATGGTAAACGCAAGAGACAGTCGATTTATCCTGGTTTAGGCCCTCGATCGCAGATCGAGTAACGACCCTACGTCCAGTCGGCGTTGGCCTTTGCGTTGGATTGATTATGAAGTGTTATGTTTTACAATTGTCTCTCTCTTTCAGGAGCCCTGCCCTCCTTTATATAGTCAGGAGGCCAGAGTCCTAGTCGGTTTACAATGAGATTTCCTAGTAGGATTACTTAATAGTTCTATTACTAAGATTACATGGGAAGAATCCTAGTTGAACTAGATCTTCTCTCTCCCTTGCGGGGTATCCTGTGGGTCCCGCATCGACAAGCCCCCGAGCACTTCATGGTTGAGCTCTGAAAGTCTCGCTTTGCTCCTTCAAGTCTTGTTAGGTAGGAACAAAATGTTATCCGAGTGCTTTCTGGAGTGAAACCTTGTAGCGCTTCTTGGGACCTTCGAGTGGTGAGTGTTTTGTGAAGAAAAAGTACATCCATCTGGTTGTAGCCCCCGAACCTCTTGCTATTTGGAACAAGGAGCTGGAGGATCTTGTCTTGAAGTTGCTCTGATTGTTCGTTGAAGTTTTGTCAAAAAGAACTCAAATATGGCTCGTTCCCGGTTCTTTTTGTCGTAATGTCTTGAAGTGGTCTGCGTTGAGGAAGTCTTTTTGGCGGCGTCGCGCTTTTTCAAGAAAAGCGCACTCAATCGAGTGTAGCCCCGAGCCTCTTGCTATTTGGAACAAAAAGTTGGAGGGTCTTGATCCTTTATGTTGTTTGAAAATTTGTGTTCTGAAGTAGTCCCCGAGACTTGAATTATGTCATCATCCGAGTAGTTTTTGTGGCATCTTTCCAAAGCGGCCCTTTAGTCTTGGATTAAACCATCATCCGAGTAGTTTCATGATGCATGCGACCTCTCGAGCCTATGTCCGGGTTCTTTTTTTTGGGTGGGTGCAATTTTCATAAAAATTGCACTCACCGAGTGTAGCCCCCGAGCCTCTTGCTTTTTGCTTGCAAAAGTTGGAGGGTCCAGATTCTTGTCTTCAAAAAATTCTAGGGCTGTGTATCCCGTAGCCTCGTGCTTTCTCCGAGTTCTTCTCTTTAGAAAAGAAGTCGGATGAAGAGTCTTGATGTGTCATCGTCGTTGTAGTCTTGAGTTTCTTGTACTCTTGGTCTTTTGTCTTTGATTCTGAGCCCCCGGGAGTAGTTGAAATGAAGGCCGAACTCCCTAGCTTAGTGTTGATTAAGCTATGATCTTTGGCCGAGCCCCCCGGCGATATCCGTGTTGTTTTGTTCGGAAGAACTCGAATCACGAGGTCTTGGCGTGATTCTTTGATAGTCTGCTTCTGTCAGACGTAGTTGTATGGTGGTGGTTGAGTGTAAATGCCTTTTGTTCACGGGTTGTACTGTGCTGGTATATTCTTTCGAATATGCCCGTCTTCGAGTACTGTTTCCTCTAGCCTGAGTCATCCATTATTGAGTCCTGTCCTTTCACTGTGTCCTTTGTTAGGCTTATTTCGTTGGTACTCCTAGTCCATGTGCGCCGCTCCTTTGGTCTATAAATACTATCCCGGAGTGCTTGTTTTCATCTATTGGATATTCTGTTGAAACCTTCGTGGTCATGAACATGGTAGTTTGTGAAGTAGAGCAGCCCCCGGGCATATTTTGTAGTTCCTGTGTATCTTGTCATAGCTGGAGGAAGTCTTGTGATAGGGATTAGAGGTAGGCTAATCCCATGACAAAGATTGTGCCGGGATGTACGTGGTGGTAGTTGGAGGAAGTCTTGTGATGTGGGCTTCGTTTCTTCATCTGGCGCTTCCAGGGTTGATCCTCGTCACTGTCTTGAGATCATTGGTGCGTGATCAACACCATATGCAACATCACATCGGTCTTGGGTAGACAGATGCCCGCCGCCCTTCTCTGCTCCATGTTGTCTTGCCATGTTTGCCGATTTCCGCCTTGGGTGCCTTTGCGTCCATCCTTTGAAGAAAAAAAGGTAGGTGATGGCGGTTTGTCCTTCCGAGTAGCAATTTGGGACACGTAGTCGTTCGAGCCTAAGCCGTGTCCGCGTTCCTCTTTGCTACCTTGCTTTTCGTGGTGGTGCCGAGTTCGTTGGGTCTTGTAAGATTTGTAATCTTCTATTTTTGAAGTCGCTTGTAATGTAACGAATCTTGTCTTTAAGATTTGTAATCTTCTATTTTTGAAGTCACTTGTAATGTAACGAATCTTGTCTTCTGAGTTGTCTTTTACTTTTCTGTTGTGATCCTGTTGTTCATGAGATTACCGAGTTCTTTCTTAAATAACCGGTTCTTTTTGTTCCTTGTGAGGTAGCCCTTTCTTCTTCTTCTTTCTTCTTGGTTTGACGAGTTGTTCTTGTAGCGATCGATAACCCCGCTGTGGTGGTCTTTGGACGGATAAGTCTGAAATCTGCCCGTTGGTTTGTACTGTTGTGTGGATTTGTGCTCTCCGTCGTTTTAGCTGCGTCGGTAAATGGACCGTCGCGTTCCCACACTGTGTTTTATTGGGCCTTGTGGGCCGTTTGTATCACTAAGAAATCTATTTAAAGACCCTTGCTGCCTAGCTCTTGCCTTTAAACCCTAGCTTTCAGAAATCCACCGTCGTCATCGTCGCCGTCACCCGAGCACCATCATCCTAGCTTCATCTTCCTTAGTGCCTTTTTTGCTTCCGCCAGTTCATGGGAAAGAAGAAGACCGCAAGCAAGTCTCAGGCGACCTTCATAGACGAGGAGTCATCCCTTTCTTTGATCGAAAACCAGGAGTTCGTGGCTATGAGGGCTGCTCAGAAGGTTTGGCCGGCTCCAACAACAAGCGAAGACCAGCTGCGCGAGCTCGTTAGCGATGGCTTGATCCAAAGCAAAGTCATCGATGAATGGAGAGTTCCAGGCGAGCATCGGGTTCTAGCTCCGGGTCCTGGTGAGATTGTCCTCTTCGTTTCCTTTGTCCGCACCGGACTTTGCCTTCCTGGTTCCGCTTTCCTTCATCAGTTTCTTGGTTATTTCGGGATTAGTCTGAACCACCTAACCCCCAATGCCGTTCTCCATCTTTCTGTTTTCGTTCATCTGTGCGAAGCTTTCCTTGGAATCCCTCCTTCTCTGTCTCTTTTTCGCTTTTTCTTTTGTCTGAAACCTCAACCCCTCCGTGAAGAAACCAGCGTTCTTGGCGGTTGCGGGATTCAGTTTCGTCAGGGTCTCAAAATTAAGTTTTTTGACTATGACCTGGTCGATTCTGTAAAAGATTGGCGTGCCGAGTGGTTTTATGCTGCCAATTTGATCCCTTCCCTTGCCGTCCATCCCGGATCTGGTCCTGTGGTGAATGACCGATGGGACAAGAAGCTTGAATCGCCTGCTGAGATTCAAGTGATCCAGCCACTCCTTGATAGGATTAGCATGCTGAAACAGCAGGGTTTGACCGGCTTTGGTATTGTTTCGAGCTTTCTTCGTCGCCGGGTTTAGCCTTTGAAAGAGCGGGAGAATCTTGGCTTTGAGTATTCTGGGGCCGAGGATCCTTCACGCATGGTCCCAGCTCTTGAGCTGACCGGTGAGGAGGTACTCGAGCGTCTCCAGAAGATGCTGAAAGGAGTGAGCGTCATTCCTCCTGCTGTCACTGAGTTCTCAGCCAACAACCCTCCCCCAGCTGTGAGTTGTCTATCTTTTTGTTTGAGTACTTTATGCACTCTAGCCGCATCCGTTCTTGCTTAGCTTTTCTTTGTCTCGGTGTTTTATCCTTTTTCGCAGGAGCTTGGGTGGAACTTTGTCGACCCGGTCCCTCCTGACGTTCTCCCCGCCGTGGCGGAGACTGGGGATAGACTTGCTGGAACTTCTGCAATTAGTAAGTCCCAAACCTCTACCGCCCTTCCTGGGGTTTCTTCCGGATTTGTTGATGTATATGAAGAATATGTTCCTCGTCTAGTCCCTCGCAGTCCTCGCAGTGTCCCGAAGAGGGGGCGAATGGATGGGTCTTCATCTGGCCTGCCTGTCTCCAAGAAGCCTCACAAACCAAGTACTCCCTCAGGTACTCCAGTTGTTGCTAGCATGCTCTTAGGTGAGCACATTTAATACTCTTTGTTCTTTTATTTTCCTGTTTCTCTCTTGATCCGAGTACTTTTTATCCTCTTTTCAGCAGGTGCTCTGGTTTCCTTGGCTGAGGAGGAAGAAGATGATGAAGTACCCCTCATCATGCGGCGGTGAGTTGCTTTTCATATTCCTGTTGCATTGAATTTCTCTTCTTTGTCTTGACTTTTAGTCTTGAACTTTTTGAAGTAATCGGAGGCCGGTGTGAGTTCTTCCGAGGCTCCCGTGCCGACTTCTTCTAAAGCTCCGGTGTCGAGTTCTTTGGTAGCTCCGGTACCGAGCTCTACCGCTCCTCCAGTATGGAGTTCTTCCACAGCCCCAGCCCCGGCTCCTTCCGCGGTTCCGTTGTCGGCTATTCCGCTCCCGTCGCCGGGTGGCGGGGACGTTTTCACCGTCATGGTTCCCCCTGCGAGGCCTTTTCTTGGCTTCGCAAAGAAGAAAGTGGTTGGGTGAGTAGATTCTAGCTTTATCTTTTTGGCTTCTATCTTCCTTCCTCTGGTTCTTATCGGTGCTTCCTTTTATCACTTTTCAGTGTTTCGTCTTCTCTCATTCCTTCATCGACTTCTTCTCTGTCTCCCGCCGTGCCAACGAGTTCCGAGCCTCGGGACTCACAAACATTCTCGTTGATGAAGTTGCTTGGGGGGCTTTGAGCTACACGGTGAAGTTGCGGTCTTGGCAGCTCCGGAGGTGATCGTGGCCGTCAGCACCGGTCCTTCTCGAGGGTTTGACTCGGCTTCCTGGAGGTTGCTTTGGTCGTTCCTTCTTCGCCCCATCCGGCCTCTCCTTCCCCTTCTCTTGCTTCCGGCGGTCCTTCTTTTTCCGGTGACGTGGTACAACAGTTCGATGCCACCCATCGGTTATCGGAGCTGACTGTAGCCTGGGGGAGCTTGTCGACCCTCGCGACTTCTTTTGGTGAAAAGCTCCAGGTAGGTTTTACTGCCACTCCTCTTTTGCATGCTCGTTTTTTTTTCTGTCCTTACGCCTTGTTTCTCTTTGCCTCTTTTCGCTCAGTCTTTCTCTCGTGATCATTCTGGCTTCTTTTTCTCATCTGAAAATGAGAGAAAGTTGTCTTCTGAGGTGGACGCTCTGAAAACCGATCTCGACCTTCTCCGGGCTGAGTTGGAGATAGAGCGTCAAATGCACCAAAAGGTGGAGAAGACCCTCCGTGCCTGGGTAGTGGAGACGGAGAAGCAGAGAGATGCCACGGTGGAGTCTGTGAAGAATGAATGCAAAGGTGCCACGGGTTCTGCCTATTTTTTCTTGTATTTTGACTTCTTTTGCTGACTTGTTCTTGGGTGTCTTGTCTAGTTCTCCGAGCTAAGAAGCAAAAGCTCTCGGAGAGTATCGATGAAATGAAGGCTCTTGTCCGCTCTAGTCATAATAAGGCTGAGGAGGTAATTACTCATGCTGAGGAAGAACTCGCCCTTGCAAAGCTGATTAGGCGCGGAGCTGACAGAGATCTTGTGCAGGCTCAAAAAACTATTGAAGGCTTGTTCGGGAAGCTAGTGACGGCTACTGAAAATTGGAATGTTTTGTGGAAATCTTTTCGTTCAGTAGCCGATGTTCTCCGGACTCCAGCGGATGACGGGCAAGTGTGCCCAAGTTCATTCCCCGGATTCCGACTCGTTTCCAGGAGTTCACGAAGAAGTGTGCCCAAGTATGTACCAAGAATGTGCTAGCCTAGGTACGGGTCCTTGCTCCAGAGGCGCCTCTGTCCAAGATAGCAGAGGAAGCTGAAAGCCAAGAATACCTTGACGCCGTTGAGAGGATGGAGCCTGAGGTCGAAGGTTTAGCCAGTAGGGTTATAGACAGTCTAAATATTGACATTTCCCTTCCTGATGACAATGCCTGATCCGATTGACCAGCTTCTTGTAATATTACACTCCTCTTTAAATGAAGATTCTTTGTTTTCGTTGATGTATTCTTTGCCAGGGTGTGGTCGAAGTTACTTGACTTGCTGAGTACTTTGTCCCGTTTTTGTTTCTGCTCCGCAAAACAACTCTGTGTGTTATCCTGATGAGACCCCTCGATTTGTCGAGTACTTTTCTTTTCTTCCTCTTTTGTGATCCGTCGAGTGCTTTGTCCATGCTGTGACTTGTTAGATGTAAATCTTTGTGTTGACAACCTTTCGTCCGCGCTATGTAAAAACGACTCGGCATAGAATGTTGCCTTTTGAGTGGCGCTTGTATTTTTCTGAGGAAAAAGTATTCCTATCTGGATGTAGCCCCCGAGCCTCTTGCTTTTCGGAACGAAGAGCTGGAGGGTCTTTTGTAGTTCAATTTCGGTTGACTAGTTTTGGGTGTTAGCTTTTAGCTACCCTCATCGGCGGGCTCAAGCGTCTTTTCAGCTATTTTGCTCTCGGCCGGGATGCTCAGGCATGTTTTCAGCCATTTTGCTTTTTGTTTTGGGTGTTAGCTTTTAGCTACCCTCATCGGCGGACTCAAGCGTGTTTTCAGCTATTTTACTCTCGGCCGGGATGCTCAGGCATGTTTTCAGTCATTTTGATTTTTGTTTCGGGTGTTAGATTTTAGCTACCCTCATCGGCGGGCTCAAGCGTGTTTTCAGCTATTTTGCTCTCGGCCGGGATGCTCAGGCATGTTTTCAGCCATTTTGCTTTTTGTTTCGGGTGTTAGCTTTTAGTTACCCTCATCGGCGGGCTCAAGCGTGTTTTCACTTATTTTGCTCTCGGTAGGGATGCTCGAGCATGTTTTCAGCCATTTTGCTTTTTTTTCGGGAAAACAACTCGTTGGAAGTCATGACAAGACATGCTGTGGATGAATATCATCTTTATTGATCATGAATATGAACTAATACATATGTTGTCGAAGAATATCGTCCTTCATCGATTGTGAATGTTGGTCCCTTGTGGCTTGCATATCTGTTTTTATCTTGAGTTGTTTTTATGTAGAAATCTTCTTAGTCGGGCCGATGTGCCATGTATTGTCAACTTCTTTTCCATCTTCGGTTATTAACTTGTATGTGCTCGGTCCGGTGACTTTTGTGACAATGAACGGACCTTCCCATGGACCGAGAAGCTTATGTCGTCTGTCAGGTCTTTTGTATCCTTCTTAGCACTAAGTCTCCGACTTGTAGTGATCGAGGATGGGTACTCTTGTTGTAGTGCCGCCTTAAACCTTGTAGGTATCTTGCTTGATTGGAGGGTAGCGTTTACTCGACTTCTTCCGAGTCATCCGAGTTCTAATCTTCTTGTGTGTTCTGCTTCTCCTTCATCGTATTGTTCTATCTTTGGTGATGTCCAGATCAAGTCGGCAGCAAGACGATCGGCCTCGACCCGTAAACTAGGAAGAAAGGTGAGTGGCCTGTTGCTCTGCTTATTTGAGTTCGTAGCCCCCATACTACTTTTGGTAATTCTTCAATCCATTTGGACCCATAGTCCACTAGTTCTTCGTATAACCTTGGTTTTAATCCGGCTAGTATGAGTCCATTGGCCCTTTCTACTTGTCCGTTGGCTTCTGGATGTGCAATGACGCATAGTCTATCTTTGAAACCACGGTCTTGTGCCCAAACTTACCAATTACATGAGTGCTGTGAAGGGGAGCCTAGATCTGTGATGATTCGATTGGGCATGCCAAAGCGGTGCGTAATTTCTTGGATGAATTCGACCGCTTTGGTTGCGCTGTACTTCGCGAGTGGTTTGTATTTAATCCACTTGGTGAACTTGTCGATTGCTACAAAGATGTACTCGAAGCCGCCTTTTGCTTTCTTCAGGGGTCCCACTTGATCCAAATTTCAGCAGAAAAAAAGGCCAAGCGGGTGGGATGCGAGATAAGATTGTGAGTCAGCACATGGGCTTGTCTTGCAAACATTTGGCAACCTTTGCATTTTCTGACAAGTTCTTCTACGTCTTTCAAAGCGGTTGGCCAGTAGAATCCGGTGCGAAATGCTTTGCCAACCAATGTCCTTGAAGCGGCATGATTTCCGCAGCAACCTGAGTGTATCTCGTCTAGGATCTCTTTGCCTTCTTCAAATGAGACACATTTCAGAGTACCCCGATGATGCTTTGCTCTTCCAGAAAAGTCTATCTCCTACTAGAACGTAGTTTTTGCTTCTGCGAACAACTTGGGTGGCTTCGCTTTGTCTCTCCGGGTAATTTATTTTCTTTGATATAGTCGATGAAAACTTGGCTCCTTGAGGTGTTGATTACCAAGATCTGAACACCTTTAGCCTGAATTTCGTGGGTTGTCTCACCGGGTTGTTTGATAGAGGGAACTGATAGCTCTTCTATAAATACGCCGGGTGGAACCTTTGCTCGGCTTCGATCCGAAGCTTGGCAAGGACATCTCTTTTGCAATGTTGGAATCACAGCAGACGTGTAAAATTTCTAATCCTTGGTAATGTTTTTCAAGTTTCCGTATTTCAACGCACATGAAGCACCCATGTTTTCTTTTGTGCAATCCCAATCTTTGTTTACTTGGTTGATGACTACTTTTGATCGCGCCATATACGAGTAATCTCTTTATTCCGAGGGTAATTGCCACTCGTGAGCCCGTGGATGAGGGCTTCATATTACTCGCTTCGTTATTTGTAGCTTGCCATAATATCTCGAGGGACGTGCTTGAGTTGTTTTCCTTCGGAGAAATGAGGAGAACGCCTGCACCGCTCTGCCTTAGTTTGAGTGACCCATCAAAATACATCTTCTAGTGGTCAAGGATTGTATCGATAAAAGGTCAATGAATCTCTGTCCACTCGGCCACAAAATCGGCAAGGGCTTGAGATTTGATTGCTTTCCGTGGGGTGAAGTCGATGTTAAGAGCTCCAAGTTCAATCGCCCACTTTGATATAAAGCCCCGTCGCATCTCTCTGCTATGTAAGATGTCTCCGGCGGGAAGTCTGTCACCACGGTAATCTTGTGGCTTTCGAAATAGTGGCGAAGCTTGCGTGAGGTGATAAGTAGAGCGTAGAGTAGTTTTTGTACATGCGGGTACCGGATTTTTGATTCAGATAATACTTCACTGATGTAGTATACGGGTCATTGTACTTTATACACGCGTCCTTCTTCTTCTCTTTCTACGACTATTGTCGTGCTGACTACAGCAGTAGTCGCCGCAATGTATAGCATCATATCTTCGTCTTTCCTTGGGGGTGTGAGAATTGGTGAGGATGTGAGATATGCCTTAAGTTTCTTAAAAGCTTCGTCAGCCTCCTTTGTCCATTCAAACTTGTCTGTCTTCTTTAGTAGTTTAAAGAAGGGTAACCCCTTTTCGACGAGTCTTGATATGAAACGGTTGAGGGCCACCATGCATCCTGTTAGTTTCTGTACATCTTTGATACTTCTAGGTTGCCCCATTTCCGTTATAGCTCGAATTTGCTTGGTGCTGGCTTCAATCCCGCGCTGACTAACCAAAAATCCGAGTAGTTGCCCTGAAGGAACTCCGAATACACATTTATTTGGGTTCAATTTCCATCTCCATCTCTTCAAGTTTTCAAATGTTTGCTCTAAATCTTCAATCATAGTGTCTGGGTTCTTTGTTTTCACCACTACATCATCCACGTATGCCTCCACATTTTCACCGATTTGATCCCCAAGGCAAGTTTGGATAGCTCTTTGGTATGTGGCACCGGCGTTCTTTAGTCCAAACGACATGGTCTTGTAACAGTAAGCACCGAATGGAGTAATAAAAGATGTCTTGCTCTGGTCTTGTTCTTTTAATGCGATCTGGTGATACCCTGAATAGCAATCGAGAAAGGATAATAGTGCAGACCCCGCTGTCGAGTCGACTATCTGGTCAATGCATGGTAGCCCGAACGGATCTTTTGGGCAATGTTTGTTGAGATCCGTGTAGTCGGCCTTTACACGCCACTCGTCTGTGTTCTTCTTACGCACAAAGGACCGAGTTTGCTACCCAAATCCGGATGAAGGATTTCTCCGATGAATCTGGCTGCCATCGGTTTGTGTGATTTCCTTTTAATCACGCCTTTTTGTCGGGTGAGAATCGTCGTAGCCGTTGCTTTATAGGCTTGGAGTTTTCATTAACATCAATTCTGTGCTCAGCCAACTCTTTTGGGACACCTGGCATGTCGGCCGGCTTCCAAGCGAAGATATCTTTGTTGTCCCGAAGAAAGTTGGTGAGCGCGAGTTCCTATTTTGCCGAGAGGTGAGCACTGATGGTTGCTGTCTTGGAGGTATCGCCGGTGCCCAAGTCGATTTGCTTGACGTCGGCTTCTTTTGGTGGTGTGATGATGCTGGGCTTTTTAGCCGGTATTTCTAATTCTTCTTGGCTCATCTCCGACAATTGTTGTGGCTATTTCTTTTCTTCCATTGTCGGCTTGTGCTTTGGCCGCAATTTGGATTGCCTGAATGTCGCAGTCAAAAGCACGCTTCAAATCGCTTCGAAGAGAAAGGATACCATTGGGTCCTGGCATCTTAAGCAATAAGTACGGATAATGTGGTATTGCCATGAATTTTGCCAGTGCTGGGCGTCCGAGGATCGCATGATATGACGAATCGAAGTCTGCGACCTCAAATTTGATAAACTTTGTTCGGTAGTTCGAAGGAGTTCCAAAAGTGACGGGTAAAGTAACTTGTCCGAGTGGCATGGCTGCTTTGCCGGGTACTATTCCGTAAAAAGGAGTGCTTGTTGGTGTAATCATCCCGGCGAGTTGTAGTCCCATCTTTCTTAGTGTTTCTGAAAAGATGATGTTGAGTCCAGCTCCCGTCGATTAGTACTTTGGTGACGATCATATACCGCAATAGTTGGGTCTAAAACTAGTGGGTAATGGCCTGCGTTCCTCACGCTAGTCCATTGGTCTTCTCTTGAAAATTGGATTGGATATTGTGACCAATTGAGATATCTTGGTGTAGCCGGTTCTGCCGGCCATGATAGTCCGTAGTGCTAGTTTTTCTTGATGTTTGCTTCTGGCAACTGGAGCCCCTGAGAAGATCACTTGCTCTCGTTCCCTGGGTTTTTGAAATCCTTTGTCCTCGTGGTTGTCTTCATCTTTCTTCTGATTGTCCTCTTTGGTGTTCTCCTTACTATCTTTTCTTATGTATCGATCATTGAAAGTGTAGCAGTTTCCGATGGTGTGTCTCCCGTTAGGGTGTAATGGGCAACGTATGTTTTCAATGTCATCATATCTTCTGGGTTTGGAAAACTTCTTTGATTTGTCGACCATTGCCACGGTATTGTCTGGTCTATGCTTTCTTTCTTGATGTCTGCTATTTCGATGATTTTGCCTATCCGGGTTGTCCTGGTTGCTTCTATCCGGGAACCTTTCTCGTGTTTTTTCTTCTGCAGTAATCATTTTTTCTACTGTTCGTCTGAACTCTTCATTGTTTCTCGGATTTTCTTTGCAGAAGTCTTGAAATTGCCACCTAGCCATGATTCCGTAAGAGAAAGCTTCAATTACTTCTCGTTCGGTGATGTCATGCACTTGAGCCCACAGTTTGCCGAATCGTCGATAGTAATTTCTGAGACTTTCGCCCCCCTTTTGCTGGAGTCCTTTCAGTTCTGCATGAGTGATCGGGTGTGTGATGATACCCGTGAAATTTTCACAGAAAGCTCTTTGCAAGTCTTCCCAAGTTCTGATCGATCCTGGGTTCAATTTATCGAACCATTGGAGGGGCATCGCTTCTAGTGCCATGGGAAAGAACAAGGTTTTGATATCATCGTCTCCTCTGGCTAGTTCAATTAATTGTGAATATATTTTGAGCCATTGTCTTGGTTTGGTTTTGCCATCATACTTGAAGTGGTTAGACGGTTTGAATTTGTGAGGTAATCGTACTGATGCCAACCTGTTTGCAAAACAGGGGAATCTGTCGTGCGTTCCGGCTTCCTTGAATTCGGATTCGGCTCCTTCTCTGGCCAAGTGTTGTTTTGATGGGAATAAGTCTGCGAGGCTGTCTGGGTAGGCACTCTACTCCTGGTCTTCCTTGGTTGTTCAAATTGGTGGCCCCGACTATGTTCCTTCCTACTTTCTCCGTTATGGCTTCCCCCTAGCCCAAGTCTTTCAAAAGCGGACATCCTTTGATTTTGATCTTCTTGCCTGCGGGTTGTTGATCTAGCGGGTAGTCTTGATCGGGCTCTCTCTTCATGTGTTCTTGGGATCGTCGACCGGAGCAAGTCCTGGAGCTGTTCGTACTTCTCTCCGTGATGTGAAGTTGCCCTAAGTTCTTCTAATGCTTCTTGAATCTTATCGTAAGGCGTATTCACCGTGCGTCTTCCTTCGGCTTCTTGTTGTGATTTTCTTTTGTCGTATTCAGCTAACTCTGACTCGTATCTGGTCCAGGCTTCTCTACGCTGCCTAGCGCGGTGTTGGCGCCCTTGCTTCAACTTGTTTTTCCTTTCTCTCGCTGCTCTCGACTCTCGGTTTCTCCATCGTAGCCACAGGCAAAGGGTGATATGTTGGACTCGATTCATCGATGACCTGACATCGGGTGCTTCGGGGATTTAATGGTGACCGAGGACGTCGAACCATGAGCACCTCCGTGCGTGAGCCGTTCCGTTATTGGTGTTAGTTTTCATCTTTGTCGGAGTTCTTGATGACTTCATGGGGCGCCTCGGCGTCAGTGATCGAGTCTCCTTCTTCGTAAGGTAGAATAGCTGTTGTTGTTGTGCCAACTAGTTGGGTTCCGCTATCCTCAGGAACGGAACCTGGCCAGTGGATGATACAGTCTTGCGATGTTATCGTTAGCACGAGACCCTCCTGAGCTCCTGTCAGTGGTATCCCAAGCGTTGGATTGAAAGACCTTTCGAACTGTCCCTGATAGGATTTTGTCGTGTTGTCGAGCCCAAAATGGAAAAGAACTCGGCCTTTTGAAAGAACTCTGAGGATAATCCGAGTTGTTTTGGGTTGTGCTCTGGAATCTTGCCAAAAAAGAACTCGGTTTCTTGAAAGCACTCGAATAAGACTTCATCTCGGACACGGAGCTTGAATTCGAGTCCGATGCGTGTAGCCGTGAAATCTTATTCGAATCGGGTATTATGGGCTGCGCGAATCTTCTGGTGAGCTGATCCGTCGTAGTTGTTGAAATAGGAAATTCTTCATGATGATTCGAATCTTTGAGGAGATGGCTTTGAAGCTTGTCGTAGTTGTCCGCCTCGCAGATCCATGAGCCGAAGATGAAAATCGATCCCATCGGGAAGATCATGTTATCGAGGTCCATCGAGCTCTCGGATGCAAAGTCGCCGAAAGCCCTTACCTAGCGCGCCAGCTGTCGATGTTTCACCACCGATAGCCTGCCACGGGAGTACCCGGGGCAGTATTGTTCGGGCTTCGGCGTATGCTGAACTCGATGGTAAACGCAAGAGACAGTTGATTTATCCTGGTTCAGGTCCTCGATCGCAGATCGAGTAACGACCCTACGTCCAGTCGGCGTTGGCCTTTGCGTTGGATTGATTATGAAGTGTTATGTTGTACAATTGTCTCTCTCTTTCAGGAGCCCTGCCCTCCTTTATATAGTCAGGAGGCCAGAGTCCTAGTCGGTTTACAATGAGATTTCCTAGTAGGATTACTTAATAGTTCTATTACTAAGATTACATGGGAAGAATCCTAGTTGAACTAGATCTTCTCTCTCCCTTGCGGGGTATCCTGTGGGTCCCGCATCAACAGTCCCATGCCGAGGGCATCGAGGCTCCATTCGCACTAGTCGCATAGCGCGTTGCTCGAAGTCGCGGACCACAGTCGGTGCAGGACGATGTTCGCAGTGCAGTCCCACGAACGGATCACCAGGAAGACGGCAGCTTGCGGTTTCGTAGGCAATCACCAGGAAGAAGACGGGATCTGCCACCAGGAAGAAGACGTACGTGGACGAGCAGTCGCGGATCGCTCCCCAAAAACCTAATCACCGCGCATCCCGTGCAAGGTTCTCCAGCGGACGAGGTCTGGACTAACGGAGCACTGCAGATATATGGCTGCGACAGGGGAAGGGGACGAAGGCAGCGGAGAATCCCAGGAGACGGGAAGCGAAAGGGACGGTAACTGACTCAGTCAATCCACCATCAAGGATTTAAGTGGCAAAAGACTGGCCACGCTCACTCGCCGAGGTTCTCCAGCGGATGAGGTCTGGACTGACGGAGCACTGCAGATATATGGCTGCGACAGGGGAAGGGGACGAAGGCAGCGGAGAATCCCAGGAGACGGGAAGCGGAAGAGACAGTAACTGACGCAGTCAATCCACCATCAAGGAGCGAAACTCCCGTGATAATGTGGATTTAAGTGGCAAAAAGGCCACGCCGTCTCGCGCTTTGCTCGCCACCGCCCACGGCCCAACCAACCACCAAATAAGCGGCGGCGCCGCTGCTTTGTGGCATGCCTTTATCCTTTTTTCAGCTTCTCAAATTAGATGAATAATTTTTAACCATATAAGCTGAGCCAACGTTCAGTCAAAATTCCGTATGGTATTAAACCATACAACACTTATTGTTACAGACCATAGAGTTTTATTTGATTTATTAAATATTATATGGGCAAGCCCATAATATATCAACAAAAAGAAGATGACCTTGGATGGCGTTTGTAGCACCAACTCACACCTACGGAAAATCAACTCCTGAAGCACTCGAGCAAAATTTATATTTGCCTTTTTCTCCGAGCACAGTTATTAGTTTTCTTAATTATCATCTTACTCTAAAATGGAATTTTGATTCTTTTCTTTTTCTATGCCTATTATAGAGGTGTAACTCGTTATGGAAAATGTTTTAGTTTGTTTGCCCCGGAATTCTCTTTTTAATGACCCAACAATTCTTATCTTGTACTAAAAATGCAAATATTTTTTTTATCTGTCTAATTTGGTTCACTTCATTTGTTTAATATTGTACCCTGAATGAATAGACAGCCTATATGCACAAGACGTAAGCTGACACATGATCTATCACCCTCTGAAGTTGCCCAGGCACCAGTACATGGATGTAAGCTTGCGTGAGGTGACATCGTGACAGGAAATACGTCGTTGAACGCGCTGACGACTGACCGCTGACGACGGCTTCAACACCGAACGCGCGTGAGCGACGACGTTGACTCCGATCCGTTGACGATGGATTCTGCAGACACACTGTAAGTCTGTAACTGATGGTGCTATTAGGCAGTCGAACTGACATAGGCACATCCTCCTCGACCGTTTCCACCATGCATCGCCCAGCTGCCATGTCCGTGTTGCTCCTCATCACCTCCTCCTTCTTATTGCTCTTGCTCCCCATGCACGCGCAGCACCAGACGACCCAGCCAGCAGCCGCCGCTGGTGGCAACACTGCGAGAGCGAGCTGCTTGCCGCACGAGAGGGACGCCCTGCTGGCTTTCAAGCATGGCGTCACCAGCGATCCCGCAGGCCTCCTCGACTCGTGGCGGCGAGACGGTAGCCACAGCGAGCAGGACTGCTGCCGGTGGGTTGGGGTCCGGTGCAGCAACCAGACTGGCCACGTTCACGGGCTCCGACTTCCCGCAGCAGATATGTCAGGCCAGATAAGTTCTTCTTTGCTTGCTCTAGAGCACCTGGAGTACCTTGATCTCAGCTACAATGGCTTAGAGGGGCCAACTGGTAGTCTTCCCGAGTTCTTAGGCTCTCTAAAGAGCCTCAAGTACCTTGATCTGTCCGGCATACCATTTAGCGGTGGCGTGCCTCCCCAACTTGCAACTTATCAAAGTTGCAGTATCTGGATCTTTCCTACATGGGAGCTGCGAACTCAACGGATCTCTCATGGTTAACACATCTTCCTTCCGTACAACATCTTAAACTCAACAGAGTGAACCTCAGCACACTACTGGACTGGCCACATGTCATGAACATGATTCCTTCCTTGAGAGTCCTTGGTCTTTCCGAATGCTCTCTTGCAAGAGCAAACCAGCCACTGCCACACCTTAACCTCACAAGCCTCAAGAAGGAGCTGGATGCCTCCATGAACTCCTTCAACCATCCAATGCTGACCAGCTGGTTCTGGAACATAACAAGCCTCAAATATCTTTACTTGGACCACACTAATCTTTACGGTCAAATTCCGGACGCTCTGGGAGACATGACATCCCTACAAGTCCTTGATCTTTCGTATTATTATGCTGAGGATGAGAAGAATAAGCGCATAATGACCACCAACTTGAAGAAGCTATGCAATTTGGAGTTCCTGAAACTTAGCTCGGCTCTCTCATACGGAGACATAACTGAGCTGTTTAGAAATATGGCTCGCTGCTCGCCCAACAAATTGCAAGAACTAGACCTCCGTTCCAACCAATTAACTGGGATGCTACCAACAACATGGATAGGGCAATTAACAAACTTGGTCGTTCTGGATCTCAGTTTGAACCACATTACAGGACCTCTCCCAACATCTGTAGGGCGACTTACTCGTTTGGGGACCCTTGATCTCTCTTATAACCACTTTACTGGAAATGTTCCACATGAGATTGGTATGCTCACAAATCTGACCGGACTGTACCTAAACAATAACGACTTGGATGGGGTGATAACAAAGGAACACTTTACTAATGCAACGAGCTTGACGGACATAGACTTGTCTTATAATGCCCTGAATATTGAGCTCAGCTCGGAGTGGCAACCACCATCTAGATTAAGCACTGCACGCTTTGCAGCCTGTCAGATGGGCCCACTATTTCCTGGGTGGCTTCGATGGCAAGTAAGCGTTACTGATCTAGATATCTCGAGTGCAGGCATAGCTGATAAGCTTCCAGAATGGTTCTCCGATGCCTTTTCAAATGTTGAACGCTTGAACATCTCCAACAATCAGCTCATCGGAGGCTTGCCGGCCAGCTTGAGCTCCATGTCCCTTTCTGAACTCTACTTAAGTTCCAGCCAGTTAACTGGTCAGATACCTGCACTACCACCAAACATAAGCATCTTGGACTTGTCCAATAACTCCTTGTCGGGACCTTTGCCCTCTGATAGTGGAGCTGTGAATGCATTATTTGAGCTGTCATTGTTCTCTAACAGATTAATTGGTCAAATTCCTGAATCTTTCTGTAAATATGAAGGGTTGGCTGTGTTGGACTTATCCAATAATTTTTTGGAGGGAGAACTTCCGCCATGCCTCAGTGTTATGGAAGGTATGGAATTTATAGCCTTAAGTAACAACAATTTGTCAGGAAAGTTCCCATCTTTTCTGGAAAACTTTAGAAGTGTGGTATTCTTAGATTTGGCCAGGAACAAATTCACAGGAAGTTTGCCGGTGTGGATTGGAAACTTAGTATCATTAAGATTTCTACGGTTAAGTCATAACAAGTTCTTTGGGAGCATTCCGATGAACATCACAAATCTTGCTTGCCTTCAATACATGGATCTAAGTAACAATGAGATATCAGGCTCTTTGCCGAGCTACCTGTCAAATCTGAAAGCAATGAGAAAGACAAACATGACAGGAATGTGCTACGTCGATGATATAGAAAACTTCCATCTCATTAGTTTGTCTGCAGTCTTGAAGGGGCAGGAACGGAACTATGGTTCCATTAGTAGAGTTTTTGACACAAACATGATGAGCATTGATTTATCTTCAAACAATTTAACCGGCAAAATTCCAGAAGAAATAATTACACTTAATGTGCTAGTGAATCTAAATCTGTCATGGAACCACTTCATCGGAGCTGTTCCAAACAAGATTGGGGAGATGCAATCTCTGGAATCACTCGACCTCTCAAGGAACAACATCTCAGGGGAAATACCAGCCACTCTGTCAAATCTAACGTTCTTAAGTTACTTGGACTTGTCGTACAACAATCTTACAGGAAGAATTCCATCGGGGACACAACTAGATAGCTTGTATGCAGCAAATCCATTTATGTACATTGGCAACATTGGACTTTGTGGGCATCCTCTCCAAAACAATTGCTCGAGGGAAGGTGATGCATCAAAGCAAGGTCACCTGGGAAGAACAAAAGGTCACGGGATACAATTCTTTTATCTTGGACTTGGGTGTGGCTTCGTAGTTGGTACCTGGATGGCATTTGGTGTTCTGTTCTTCAAGCAAAGCTGGAGAATCGCTTTCTTTCAACTCCAAGACAAGCTGTACGACAAAGTATATGTCCTTATTGCTACATGGGTAAGGAGAACACAAACTGATTACCATGAAGCAGATGCGATTGTCGGTGCTCCTACAAAATTTAGCAAAGGTATTCATGAATAAATGGAAGTGGAGAAGTCTGATCAGTGCTTCTACTTCTGTTACTATCATGCATTGTTGGTTTTCTTTTTTTCAAATGAAATGCAATATCGTTGTTGTTAGTCGTACATCCATACACATTCTTCGGGTACGAGTTGTAATACGAAAATTATATTTCCTTATTATGAGTCAGGGAATGGTATCTATTTTCTTAAGGGGCTACACGAGCCTGGATACCAACTTGGCACAACTTAGATGCGGTTAGCAATTGGTGCCATCGCTATAAAAGTTCGGGAAATAATACACTACTCCTAGTGGTATAATTGCACGGGAGTGTTTGGTGTGGATGGAGGGGGTATTAGCATTCAATTCATGCGCTTCATGCTTTCCTCTCCTATGTGCTTGCTCCATTTCTTACTGTAAAAGCTTGGGCGTTGCATGTATTTTATTTCTCTTTAGTTTCTGTATATGGATCTAAATGACAGTGAGATGTCAGGCTCTTTGTCAAACCTAAAAAGAGATGAAAAGGACAAACATTACATGTGTGTACACTGACTTGTGAACGCGTGACCGCGGAAGCTAGATTTACAGAGGCGTCCCCGAGCATCTGCAAATGGTCCAAAACCCAGCAACCTAATGGAAAGAATGAATTAAATCAAAACTAATAAAATATTATATCAAATATAGGAGGATAAGACAAAAAAATGATATAAGTGCCTTGAATGCTGATAGATTGAAAAATAGTTAAGTGTACTTAGTTGAGGACGATGTATTGATGTGACATGCACTTATAAGGGATGACTTCGATAGCTTGCATGTTGAGTTTGGAAGCTGGTAGAGTTTATTTTTACAAGATACCGACAAATAAAAAATATGCCCGTGCGTTACAACATAATGTGTAATTTGTTGTCGGTGTTTCGAGTTACCACCGACGAGTAAATTTGTATTATTGCGCGTGTGGCTCGGATGGTGTGCTTAGAGGACACGAGGTTTATACTGATTCGAGCAAAAGTTCCTACGTCCAGTTCGTCGCTGCTGCTCGTGTTACTAGCACCGAAAGTTTGTAGTAGGGATTATAAACGGGCGAGAGAGGAAAATGATCCCAAGTCTCTGGTGAAAGGAGTGAGCGGGTGCTGAGAGCTCGATCGCTGCTCAGCTGTGCGTTCGTGTCGTGCTCTTGTGCGGATCTGTATCAGATCTTGATGGGTCGATCCGTTCGGGCTCCCCTTCATGGGGCGCTCTGCTTTCCCTTTTATAGGCCAAGGGAAAGCGCGGGTTATAGCGGAGGAAAAGGAGAAGAACGAGAGAGAGGAAAGCCTCCAGGATTGTCAGGTCTTTCTTCTCCTTCATGCGGGTCCCGCCGACCCTATAGATGTCAACCGGAACGGCTCCACGTCGCGGTCCTGTCCGTCACTGGCGCCATGCGTAGGCGTCACCCGCTGGTCATGGCGCTCCACTCCGTCATGGCGGACATCATGGTGAACTGACGTGCCTATTAGTGTTCGTACGAGGGTTAGGCAGAACGACACTGGTATGCCCGACGCTTTTCTTGATGTGAATCCTCAGGTATGGCCCGCTGTGGCGGCGGGTTACATCAGGGCGTGTCGGTCTCTCTCTTGGTGTAAGAGTTTTGACCCAGGCCCATACGCTTGGACCTGGAGTGGTTGGCGGCGGTATGGGTCCTCGGGCGAGGTGGAGCCCGCGGCCTCGGGGTCGGGTGAGGCGGAGCCCGCCCCCAGAGGTCGGGCGAGGCGGATATCGCGGCCTCGGGGTCGGGCGAGGCAGAGCCCGCCCCTGGAGGTCGTGCGAGGCGGAGATCGCGGCCTCGGGGTCGGGCGAGGCGGAGATCGTGGACACGGTGTCAGGCGAGGCGGAGCTCGCCCTCGGAGGTCGGGTGAGGCGGAGATCGGGCCTCGGGGTCGAGCGAGGCAGATCCTGCGCACCTGGGGTCAGTTGGAGCTGTAGGTGAGCTCTTGACAGCTCGGTTGAATCAATGTTGATGACCATTAACTCTTTCTCTTCGGGTACCCTAATATTGGTCCTCGACATTTGTTGTGTGGTCATTGGACCACTTGTGCTCAAAGATTTATGCAAAGATCATGTCATCTGTTGTGGGGGGTACGACCCCAGATACCCACGGTAGACCACATGGGCTGCGCCCCCAGGGGTGGTCCAGCCCACAAGATGAAGCCTTGCGGGGCACGACTCTACTCGACGCCTTCCGCAAGACACCGGGAAGATATCCCAAAGATACTACGAGATCTGTTAGGATATGTATGATCCCATGATTCCTGTAATATGTTATTACTTTCCGATTATCTCTCAGATCTAACCGACTTGTAACCCTGCCCCTGGACTATATAAGGCGGGCAGGGACCCCCTCCAAACGCACACAATATCATACGATAGCCAATACAATCCAACAGAACATAGGAGTAGGGTATTACGTCATACTGACGGTCTAAACCTGTCTAACTCATGTGTCTCTGTTGCCTTCTTGTTCCTGATCACGCGCTTCTCTGACGATCAATCTACCTTCGTGGGATATCCCTCGGAGGACTGCCGACGATATTCTGTCGACAGTTGGCGCGCCAGGTAGGGGTGTGCGTGCTGTTTCCTTGTCGAACAAGATGGCTTTTTCCGCAGGCTCTTCGTCCCTCACACAGCCTGGCCAGATCTTCACGGTCGGATCCATCTCGTGGGTCATCAACGCTGATGGAGTCGGAGAGCTCATCGAGCTGGTGCAGATCAACACTGTGCTTATCACCCCTGCACCTACGACTGCAGATCCGATCTCGGAACCACCTCTGAGGTCCCCAAATTGGCTCTGGACACTTTGGTTCAGCGCCGACCACCCTCCTATCCAGATCTATCGAAGGCTGCTCGAAAAATTCCAGGAGTTGTGGCTCTGCCCTTCGGGCTCACCAACGCTGCCGCTACCTACCAAGACGCCCAGAGGGGCAAATTCTCCGACCAGGTGGGAGGCGTCCATCCTCTCGCCGACCAGATCGCCGACCAGCTCCCGCCGACTGTCAACATGCTGCACACTAGCCGACGCCCGGAAACGTCCCTCCAGACCATCCTGGAGGAAAACCCGGACTTCGAGTCCCAGGGCTCTACGGAGACCCTCGCCGAAACCTTCACCGAGCAACTTCCTCTCAATCCTTTCCGGGGTGGCTCAATCTTCAACGTCAGCGTCGACAACCCCCCTCAATGGCGAAACCGAGGAGGAACGCACCGCTCGTGAGAACCGGAATGTCAACCGCGCACAACGCCGAGCAAACGAGATCACCCTTGCGATGGCCGAGCAGCATCTTGACTCGCAAGGAAGGCCACTCCAGCGCAACCTCAACGACGAGTTTCTCCACGTTGACGGCCACGACGTCTACAAGACTCCAAGCGCCAACCTGGCCATCGCCGCCAACGAGCTCGCACGTTTTTCGTAGACCCCGGAGATCGCCAAGGTCACCGCCATGCTGAAAGCAGCGCACTACCAGGTCAACAAGATCCGCCAGGATCAAAGGCCTTCGTACTCCACAACCTCGATTCGCCGATCAGTCACCACAAGATCCGATCGCCGCCCAAGTCGCTTCACTGACCAGCACCGCGATGACAGGCAACCCCTCCAGGGCGGAGCAAGGGACAACTGCGTGGAACATCACCGCCAGCACGACCAAGAGGTCGACCAAGACATCCGAGTGCGCTTAAAACCTCCGAGATGCACGACGACGTATCGATGAACGCCGCTTCGGTCGCCATGAAGAAGAAGTACGCCGCCGCTAGGAGTACGAGCAAGAGTACGGTAACCCGGACTCAGCTCTTGAGCCGATCGCTGCCAGCAACGCTATAGACGACGGCGCCGATAATCCCGATGGGCCCCCAGCATTCACAAGGGCGCTCCGAACACTTTAGTGGCCCCGTGGTTTTAAAATCACTGGGGTCGATCCCTACGAAGGAAGGATGAACGCAACTCAGTGGCTGTAGGCTTACGCCACTACAGTCTGCGCTGCCAGAGGAGACACCAGTGTCATGACGAACTATCTCCCCATCATGCTCACTCCAGCTACCATGAGCTGGTTTACCAGCTTTGCCCCGGACTCCATCGGATCCTGGGAAGAGCTGAAAAAAGTCTTCACCGACAATTATATGGCTACGTGTACTCGGCCGAGCACCAAGCATGATCTCAACCGCATCAACCAGAAGCCGTCCGAGCTCCTCTGCAGCTACATCAGATGCTTTTTTGAGATGAGGAATTATATTCCCAACATCACGAAAGCCGAGGTCATCACCGCCTTTATCCGAGGACTCCATCACCGCGAGCTTCGCTCCAAGTTCAACCGCAAGCTGCCCATGGGGATTGGCGAGATGATCACGACCGCCAACCAGTACGCCGATGCTGAGGAAGCCGAGGTGCGCTTCAACAAGGATGCGGGCACTCATCGCCCAACACACCGCTTTGATGACCGCCTCGATGACCGATGCTACAACGACTGCCGTTACGACGACCACAGTTACCATCGTGACAGTGGCCGTGATCGGCCAGAAGGACCCAAGTCTGGTCAAAATCGCCGCCGCCGGCTAGACCACATTGTCGCTGTCGTCAATGAACCTCGCACCCAGCGCAATTATGACGAGCAATATAAGAAGATCCTCGACGGCCCGTGCCCTCTCCACAAGAACACCAAGCACAAGATGAAGGACTGCCTCGGTTTGGCTAAGGAGTTCCAAGACAAAAAGCTGGACGACGATGCCAACAATAGAGCCGGAGGCCGCCGACCACCTAGGGGCAATGGCAATGCCTTCTAGGACCATGATAAGGTGGTCGCCACCATCTTTGGGGGCCTCGCCTGCACCAAGAGCAGAAGAGAACGGAAGCTCACCGCCCAGCGGGTGCTCGCCATCACTACGAAAGACGCCACCGCCAATCCCAGCTATCGCCCATGGTCCGAGGTCCCCATCACCTTTAGCAGGGCCGACCAGTGGGCGGACATCCCCTACATAGGGCGTTTCCCCCTCGTCCTCGATGCAACCGTCCAGAAGGTGCTTTTCAGAAAACTGCTCATCGATGGTGGGAGCGTGTCGGTGTTTCGTACAAGCACCGGCAAGTAAATTTATAGTAATGCGCATTAGGCTCGGATGGTGCGCTAAAGGACACAAGATTTATACTGGTTCGGGCCGAAAGTCCCTACGTCCAGTTTGTTGCTACTCGTGTTATTAGCACCGTGAACACTTTGTAGTAAGGGGTACAAACGATCGAGAGAGGGACTGGTCCCAAGTCTCTGATGAAAGGGTTGAAGGGATGTCAAGAGGTTCGACACAACTTGACTGTGTGTATCTGAGAGTCATCTCGTTCGATCTTTTTTCTCCCTCTCTTTTATGGAGGAAGCGCATCCCCTTTTATAGATGAAGGGGCTGGCTTTACAAGGGTGAGGGCTTTAGGATGCGTACTCTACTTAGTCTTGTGGCTCACGTCTACCCGGCCTGGTTCTTAATTCTGATGAGTGCGAAGGAAGATAAGCGCCTACAATACTGCTGATGTCTCTCAGAGAATGTCGTTGGTTACAGAATGCTACCCTACGCAGGGTATGGGCCGCAGTACAGTGGTTTTGACTTTTGAGCCTCCCCGAGCCTTGCTCCGCATGCCTTCTGGTTCCTATGAGTCTTCGCTCGGAGGGACGCGGGGTCGGGTCTGGAGTAGCGCCGTGGCTAAGGTCTTCGTCTCGGTGGACTGAGGGGTCGGGAAGCGGGCGCCGCTCCCTTGGGTCCACAGTGGTGGTGACGGAATATCCGTGTTCGTGGAGATAGCAAATCCTTTTCTCGGAGCGTAGTGGTTGTCGATATCTTCGCTGGGTTCCGTGTCCCAGGCTGAAGGTGGCGCCTACAACTCTGAGGTGGTGGAGAGCTCGACACTGTGACACCTTTTTCGGGCTCTGCAAGGGCGCTGGAAGGGCCTAAAGCGCCCGTCCCCGCCATCCCCTGGCAGAGACTTTTTCCTGCTGCCAGGTGCAGGGTATGGTTCTTGGAGCCACGGTTGACCTGAACGTCTTGTCTTGCCCTGTCTCTATCATCTTGAAGGAACAGGGAGAAGTGGTCAGGTAAGATGAATCCAATCTTTAGATATGGAGCAGAGTGAGGCTTGTTCCTTGCCGTCCAAGCGGCGGAGACCAATCCATATCTCCTAGGCGAGACCGACCCTGCTCCTCCGGGGTCGGGCGAGGCGGAGTCTATCCCTCAGCCCTCGGGCGAGACGGAGACTAGCCCTGGGCCCTCGGGCGAGACCGAGCCCACCCCAAAGGCGTCGGGCGAGGTGGAACCAAGCTCCTGTCATTCCCGTGAGGGGTGAAGCAACGCTCTTATGCGTCCAGAAGTTTTTAACGTTCGGTGGTTATTGGTTCCACCTTCTGGGGTACCTCGGTATTAGGTCCCCGACAGTAGCCCCTGAGCCTCTAGGTGATTCGAGTAGAACCGCCTGGAGGGTTATATCGGTCCCTTCGCGGGTAAGGCTGAAGGACTTAATTTTTCGTCAACTGGACATTTTTCCGAGTGGGTCGTGGTATCCCATTTGTTGGGAACTGATTCGGGGCTGACCTAACTGGTGCTTCTGCCCTTGATTTCGGATCATCCGCGGATCCTTTCTTAGTTGGGCCGGCCAGCGAGCTTCTGGGCCCTAGGTGGGCCAAAGAGAAAAGAAACAGGCCTTTGTGGCTTGCGTTTCCCAGGTGGGTAGAGAGTTCGGATTTGCCTAGGGAAGGCGATCCGTCCGCCGAGATTTTTGGGGTGAGAGGATAGGGACTGTGGGCGCGTGTCCCGCGACGTGACGTGGTGGCGCGCGTGGTAGGCCCAGAGATCGAGGCGGACGGTTGCCCTTCTCGCATCCATCGCCCCCTATAAAACCATGGGGTTCGCCCCCAAGGTTCCGTATTTTGCTCCCCTGCCTTTGCGTTCTGAAACATCCGCCGCCAATCGTCCCAGCCTCTCGCGCCCGCATCGCCACCATCGACCGGCATGCGCTCGTGTTCCAGCCGCCGTCAAGCTCGTGCCTGCCCTTCCCCCCTATTGCTTTAATGGAGTTGTGGGGCAGATCAAGCATCACCTCCCGGCGTTTGGAGGGCCTCGTCCGCCATGGCCTTCTCCACCCACTGTCCGCCATCCAGGAGTGGTTGCTACTGGCGACGAGGGTGAGCGGTGCCACTGAAGGGTATGTCGCTCTCTTTGCCATCTTCCATGAGCGAGGATTCGGGTACCAGCGCATAGATTCCTTCGGGGTCATTGGATTACTATGAGGTAGAGTCAGCAGCATCTAACTCCCAATGGGATTCAAACATGGCGCCGTTGGTTGCCCTGCAATAGAGGGTTTCTGAGGGATCGATCCCCATTTTGATCTGTGGCGGTATTTCTTTAACATTAGTCTATCAAAGAGGAAGATTGGGGAAAAGACGTGAACGCAGCGTCGATGGGGTGTGCCAGCATTCATCTGCGCCATACTCGGTCGAAGGGTTACCCATACATGCGTCTGGCGACATCCAACAAGGGATGGCACTCGCAGTGGTTTTACGTTAGGGATGACGCGAGTGCCACCCTACCGAAGTATACTGGATGTCTTATTGTGGATGTTCTGGAGTCGTGGGGCTGGGGCGTCCAGACCAAAGACAAGAAACACATCTCCGACCTTCTTTCCGCCCTCCAAGCCCTGAAGGGTCGGGGTGTAAAGGGGACAGGGATTATCGGTGCCTACCACGCTAGGAGGGTGGCGCCTCTGATGGCGCGTGTGCTTCCCCTTCATCGGATGATGCCCGGGATATCGCTCGAGGGGACGGTGCTTGTTGACGAGGCGCTCCCTTACTCGGAAGTGGCGTAGCGCATCAAGGAGGCGACGGAGCCGACAAAGGATTCTGCAGGCAGGGTCCTCGACATTGTGTATCCCGTGCCCGGACACCCCCCAATGCGGCCGGAGCCTGGATTCTTTGAATTCGTAAGCTCTCCTCTCCCGTGCTCTTTTCTTTTTTCCTAGATCTTCATTTTTTAACACTTGCTTTATGACGTTGGGAGGGTGCTGGTCTTTAAGGACAGCCTAGTTCCACTGCTGAAGGACAAGGTCGTGGCGGCGGCGAATCGACTCACGGCTGAGCGGGACAAGAAAGCAAGGGAAGAGATGAAGAAGGCGAAACAACTGAAGCAGGAGGCACGGGATCGGGGAGAGGACATGAGCAGTGAGGACAACGACGATGACGATGATGATGATGACGACGACGAGGTAGCCGTCGGCATGGATTGGGACGTCCTGGAGGACGAGGACACGCTGACGAGTGGCCACCCATCCGTGCAGGGGCCCTTCCCTTTCCACGTGGAGGGAAGTAGATCGATGATGGTTTTCAACCGGTAGGCGCCTGAGCGAAGTACTTCCACGACGACGTAGGGCCCTTCCCGGGGTGGGGAGAGTTTGTGGCGGTCCTTGTTGCTCTGCACAAGACGGAGGACGAGGTCTCCGACGTTGAAGGCTCGACCCCGCACCCGTCGGCCGTGGTACCATCGCAGCGCATGTTGGTACTTAGCCGAATGGAGGAGGGCGATGTCGTGGGCTTCATCTAGCTGATCCATGGTGTCTTGGTGAGATGCTTCGGCCCCCTTTTCGTCGTATGCTATGATTCTTGGTGCTCCGTAGTCGAGGTCCGTTGGGAGAATGGCCTCGGAACCATAGACCATGAAGAATGGTGTGTAGCCGGTGGCCCGGCTAGGAGTTGTCCTTAGGCTCCAGAGCACGGCTGGGAGCTCAGCTAGCCAGCGTGCACCGAATTTGTTCATTCGGTTGAAAATTCTGGGTTTGAGGCCTTGAAGAAGCATGCTGTCTGTGCGCTCGACCTGCTCGTTCGTCCGGGGGTGTGCGACGGCTGCCCAGTCGATCCGGATGTGTTGTTCATCACAAAATCGAATGAATTTCCTACCGGTGAACTGCGTGCCATTGTCCGTATTGATGGAGTTCGGTACTCCAAAGCAATGGACAATGTCGAGGAAGAACAGCATGGCTTGCTCGGATTTGATCGTGGATATCGGTCGAGCTTCAATCCATTTTGTAAACTTGTCTATGGTGACAAGCAGGTGGGTAAAGCCCCCGGGCGTTTTTTTGAGTGGCCCAACCAGGTCGAGCCCCCAGACCGTGAAGGGCCACATGATGGGGATCATCTGGAGAGCCTGGGCCGGAGGTGTGTTTGCTGAGCGTAGTACTGGCACCCTTCGTAGGTGCGTACAATTTGCTCGGCATCGGCTACTGCGGTGGGCCAATAGAAACCTTGTCGGAATGCGTTTCCAACCAAGGTTCTTGGTGCGGCATGATGACCGCATACTCCACCGTGGATGTCGCCCAGCAGGAGTTTTCCCTGTTCGTCAGGGATACAGAGTTGCAGAATTCCGATGTGACTTCGTTTGTAGAGTTCGCCCTCTACAAGAACGAAGGACTTGGCGCGTCGTGCGAGCCGTCGGGCTTCTGTCTTGTCGGTCGGTAGCACGTCGTGGAGGAGATAGTCGAGGTAAAGTGTTCTCCAGTCATCGGGAGGATCGGACTCCGCTGCTGGGTCCTCTTTAAGCTCCATGACCTTGGGGTCGGGCGGAGCAGTTGGCGGATCGTCCCCGAGGGTCGGACTAGAAGGGCCATCGTTGGCTTGTTCCGACCCCACGTAGCGTACCGAGGGTTTGTGTTGATCACTAGCAAAGACACCAGTTGGGACTGGCTCTCGGCTGGATGCTGCTTTTGCGAGCGTGTTGGCCGCTTCGTTGAGGCGCCTGGGGATGTGATTGAGTTCGAGGCCGTCGAATTTGTCCTCCAGATGCCGGACCTCTTGACAGTACTCCTCCATCTTGGTGTCGTGGCAGCATGACTCTTTCATGACCTGGTTGATGACCAGCTGAGAGTCGCCCCTGACGTCGAGGCGTCGGATGCCCAGCTCGATGGCGATTCGTAGGCCGTTGATGAGCACTTCGTATTCTGCAGTATTGTTTGATGAGGGGAAATGAAGCCGAACCATGTACCTCATGTGGACCCCGAGGGGGGATACAAAGACTAGTCCTGCTTCGGCGCCCTTCTTCATCAGCGATCCGTCGAAGTACATTATCCAGTACTCTTGATGGACGGCTGCTGGTGGCATCTGGACCTCGGTCCACTCCGAGATGAAGTCAGCTAGTGCCTGAGATTTGATCGCCATTCGGGGGACATAAGAAATGCCCTGATCCATCAGCTCGAGTGCCCACTTTGCGGTTCGTCCCGTAGCGTCATGGCTACGAACGACCTCGCCGAGGGGGAACGACGTCACCACTGTCATGGGGTGTGACTCGAAGTAGTGGCGTAGCTTCCTTTTAGTGATGAGGACGGTGTAGAGGAGTTTCTGGATCTAGAAGTAGCGGGTTTTGGAGTCGGATAACACCTCGCTGATGAAATAAACAGGGCGCTGCACCTTGAAGGCATGCCCCTCTTCCTCTCGCTCTACTATTAAGGCAGAGTTGACCACCTAGGTGGTGGCCGATATATAGAGCAGGAGGGATTCCTGGTCGTACGGAGGAACTAGGACCGGAGGTTTAGTCAAAAATTGTTTAACCATGTCAAGTGCTTTCTGAGCCTCGGCTGTCCACTCGAAGTGGTCAGATTTCTTCAGGAGTCGATAAAGGGGGAGTCCTCGTTCGCCGAGGCGTGAAATAAATCGGCTGAGAGCGGCAAGGCACCCTGTGATCCGCTGAACCCCCTTTATGTTTTGAATCAGGCCCATCCTTGTGATGGCCGATATTTTCTCTGGGTTGGCTTCGATGCCACGCTCAGAGACGATAAAGCCGAGAAGCATGCCCCTCGGGACCCCGAGAACACATTTTTCGGGATTGAGTTTGATGCCGTTTGCCCGGAGTTTCGCAAAGGTTCGTTCAAGGTCGGCGACAAGGTGGTCAGCTCGCTTGGATTTGACTACGATGTCGTCGACATAGGCCTCAACGGTTCGCCCGATGAGGTCTCCGAAGCAATTAAGCATACAGCGCTGGTACGTTGCCCTTGCATTCTTCAGACCGAATGGCATTGAAGTGTAGCAAAACGATCCAAAGGGCATGATAAAAGATGTCGCGAGCTGGTCGGATTCTTTCATCGCGATTTGATGGTAGCCGGAGTATGCGTCAAGGAAGTAGAGGGTTTCGCACCCCGAGGTGGAATCGACTATTTGGTCTATTCGTGGCAAAGGAAACGGATCCTTTGGGCACGCTTTGTTGAGGCCGGTATAATCGACACACATTCTCCATTTCCCGCTCTTTTTTCGGACAAGAACAGGATTTGCTAACCACTCTGGGTGGTATACTTCCTTAATGAATCCTGCGGCTAGTAGTTTGGCTATCTCCTCGCCAATGGCCCTACGTTTCTCCTCATCGAAGCGGCGTAGGCGTTGTTTCACTGGCTTGGAGCCCGGGAGGATTTGGAGAGTATGCTCGGCGACCTCCCTTGGGATGCCCGGCATATCCGAGGGTTTTCACGCAAAGATGTCTTTGTTGGCGTGGAGGAAGTCGACGAGCGCGCTTTCCTACTTGGAGGAGAACGCGGTCCCAATACGGACTTTTTTGCCCTCGGAGCTGCTGGGATCCAAGAGGACCTCCCTGGAGCCTTCTGCCGATTCGAACGACCCGATTGATTTCTTTGCGTCGGGTGCCTCTTCGACGACCTTCTCCCTGAGGGTGGTGAGCTCTTTGGAGGCGATGACTGCGGATGCGTGTCCGCAGCATTCGACCTCGCATTCGTAAGCGCGCTGGAAAGAGGTGCCGATGGTGATGACCCCGCGGGGGCCCGGCATTTTCAGCTTCAGGTATGTATAATTGGGAACGGCCATGAACTTCGCATAACATGGACACCCCAGGATGAAGTGGAAAGTCCCCGGGAACCCCACTACATCGAAGGTGAGGATCTCGGTCCAGTAATTGGACCGATCCCCAAAAGTGACGGGCAGGTCGATCTGCCCCAGTGGTACGGCTTGCCTACCAGGCACGACGCCATGGAATGGTGCTCGGATGGGTGGAGGTTTGTTCGGTCGACGCCCATTTCGTCGAGCGTTTTGGCATACATGATGTTGAGGCCGCTGCCCCCATCCATCAGTACTTTGGTGAGCCGCTTTGGACCGACGATCGGATCGACGACAAGCGGGTACCTTCCCGGGTGTGGGACGGCATCCAGATGGTCGGTCCGGTCAAAGGTGATGGCGGATTCCGACCACCGGAGGAAGGCTGGCGTGTCCGGTCCGGCGATATAGACCTCGCGATGGGCGACCTTCTGGCGGCGCCTAGAGTCATAGGCCGTTGATCCTCCGAAGATCATAAGGGCGCCGGTCGGCGTTGGGAAGGCGTCGTCTTTCTCCTCTACGTCCTCTGTGGCGGGAACAGGTTCCTTCCCCTGCTCCCCTTAGTTAAGTCCCCCGGCCAAGTATTTGCGCATGAGGCCGCACTCCTTGTATAGATGCTTGGCCGGGAAGGCGTGGTTTGGGCATGGCCCCTCGAGCATTTTCTCGAAGTGGTTCGGAGTGCCTTCCGCAGGCTTCCG
Source organism: Miscanthus lutarioriparius (assembly GCA_904845875.1). Taxonomy (NCBI): domain Eukaryota; kingdom Viridiplantae; phylum Streptophyta; class Magnoliopsida; order Poales; family Poaceae; genus Miscanthus; species Miscanthus lutarioriparius. The sequence goes on from CAJGYO010000006.1 coordinate 91,465,246, forward strand.
GCCACCTTTGCGGTCGGCTGTGGACACGAGCGGGTTGTCGCGTCGTTGCTTCTTATTTTTTCTCTTTGCGGGACGGTCGGAGGTGCCTTCGTCGACGGCCTCGTCCCGCCTCGCCTTGCCGTCGGTGCGGTCGAAGATGGCTCCGACCGCTTCCTCTCCAGAGGCATGACTGGTGGCGATGTCCAGGAGTTCCTTGGTAGTCTGCGGGCCCTTGCGTCCCAGCTTGTGGACCAGGGATTCACAGGCCGTCCCGGACAGAAAGGCTCCTATCACGTCAGCGTCGGCGATGTTCAGGATCTCGTTGCACTATCGAGAGAAGCACCGAATGTACCCGTGAAGGGTTTCATTGGCCTTCTGGCGGCATTTTTTGAGGTCCCATGGGTTTCCAGGGCGTTTGTACGTGCCCTGGAAGTTACCCATGAAGATCTCCGTCAGATCCGCCCAACTCTGAATAGCATTGGACGGTAGGTGCTCCAGCCATGCTCGCGCCGAATCGGCCAAGAACAGCGGGAGATTGCGAATAATGAAGTTGTCATCACTCGCACCACCGGCCTGACATGCCAGCCGATAGTCTTCGAGCCAAAGCCCGGGATTTGTTTCGCCAGAATATTTAGGGATGTTGGTAGGCGGTCGATACCTTAGGGGGAACGCAGCGTTGAGGATGTGTCGGGCGAAGGCCTGAGGGCCTGGCAGGCCGGGGCTCGGGCTTCGGTCCTCGTTGCTGTCGTAGCGCTCACCACGTCAGGGATGATAGCCGCGGCGTGCTGCTTCTCCATCGTCGCCGTGGGCACGTCTCCGAGCGTTGATGATGCTGCGTACGTCGCAGCCATGGCCGAGGCGTTGATGTACTGGGACGACGGAGGGCTACCCGCCGGCTGGCGGTGTTTGGTGTACGCATGCGTCCTTGGTGGGACGCACCGAGGGCGCGCGCTGGCTGGTGTTGGGTTCGCGTCGTCGAGACAACGAACTTTCCGCCTGCTGCGCCGCTGCGCGCTCAAGCAACGTGCGAATCTCCCTGTGGGCCCAGCGATCTTCGGTCGTCGCGGCCTCCGGGAGGCCATGCAGCAAGGCGGTTGCTGCGGTGATGTTCTGGCTGGCTCGGGCGAAGTGAGGAAGGATACCATCGTCGATGAGGATCCTTTGGTGTATGGTACGGGCCATGGCACGCGCGCGCCCCCTATCTTTGCGGCGTTTAATCTCACGATTGATGTCCGCGTACTCCCGGACGAGCCCTTGCCCGGCCTCATCGATCTCCTGCTGACGGGCCTTCAACTGCTCCATCCTTAGGCGAGATGGGGCTGTCGTCTCTTCCCCGGATCTGCTGTCAGGGTTGTTTGTAGGGGTGACCTCTTCCCTGGAGGCGCTTTCGACGTGACCTTCGGGGGTCTGCGTCATGAAGCACTCCCGGGAAGGGTGGTGGCTCCCCCTACTAGAATCCAAGCCAGAGAACGATCTCGGCTCCTCATTGAGGAGCCCGTAAAGGGTCTCCGTATCATGTTCAATCGCCCCCATGAACTCGATGTCCGTGGGTGACTGAACCATCCGTAGCGCCAGAAGGTGGCTAGCGGTCGCCGCAGCGTTGCGGAGACCGAACGGAAACGCTGTCGGGGCGCTCCGTACGGGACCTTCTGGACATAGGGTGACGTTGTGCGAGACCTCCCTTGGTGACCGGACTCCCAGGGAGTTGCCCGGTGGGCCCTCAAGCCTAAGACGGCTGAGGTTGATGGAAGGGAGAGATGGGAGGGCAGAGTGAGTCAGCGCCAACTCTCCTTCTAGTGTGATGATGAAATCTAGGTCGCCGAAACGCACGTGTGTGCCCGGGACCCAGGTGATTGCGTGGGTGGCCATCCGAGGCCTGATTTGGAACGCGCAAGGTCCCCTACCTGGTGCGCCAACTGTCGGTGTTTCGTACAAGCACCGGCAAGTAAATTTATAGTAATGCGTGTTAGGCTCGGATGGTGCGCTAAAGGACACAAGATTTATACTGGTTCGGGCCGAAAGTCCCTACGTCCAGTTTGTTGCTGCTCGTGTTATTAGCACCGTGAACGGTTTGTAGTAAGGGGTATAAACGATCGAGAGAGGGACTGGTCCCAAGTCTCTGATGGAAGGGTTGAAGGGATGTCAAGAGGTTCGACACAACTTGACTGTGCGTATCTGAGAGTCGTCTCGTTCAATCTTTTTTCTCCCTCTCTTTTATGGAGGAAGCGCATCCCCTTTTATAGATGAAGGGGCTGGCTTTACAAGGGTGAGGGCTTTAGGATGCGTACTCTACTTAGTCTGGTGGCTCACATCTACCTGGCCTGGTTCTTCATTCTGATGAGTGCGAAGGAAGATAAGCGCCTACAATACTGTCGATGTCTCTGTAGAATGTCAAGTTGGTTACAGAATGCTACCCTGCGCAGGGTATGGGCCGCAGTACAGTGGTTTTGACTTTTGAGCCTCCCCCAGCCTTGCTCCGCACGCCTTCTGGTTCCTATGAGTTCGTCGGAGGGACGCGGGGTCGGGGTCTGGAGTAGCGCCATGGCCAAGGTCTTCTGTCTCGGTGGGCCCGAGGGGTCGGGAAGCGGGCGCCGCTCCCTTGGGTCCACAGCGTGGTGACGGAATATCCGTCGTTCATGGAGATAGCAAATCCTTTTCTGGAGCGTAGTGGTTGTCGTATATCTTCGTCAGGTTCCGTGTCCCAGAGCTGAAGGCGGCGCCTACAACTCTACAGGGTGGAGAGCTCGCACCGGTGACACCTTTCGGGCTCTGCGGCGCCTGGAAGGGCCTAAAGCGCCCGTCCCGTCATCCCCTGGCAGTACTTTTCCTACCAGGGTGCAGGGTATGGTTCTTGGAGCCACGGTTGACCTGAATGTCTTGTCTTGCCCTGTCTCTATCATCTTGAAGGAACAGGGAGAAGTGGTCAGGTAAGATGAATCCAATCTTTAGATATGGAGCAGAGTGAGGCTTGTTCCTTGCCGTCGGGCAAAGCGGAGACCAATCCCTATCTCCTGGGCGAGACCGACCCTGCTCCTCCAGGGTCGGGCGAGGCGGAGTCTATCCCTCAGCCCTCGGGTGAGACGGAGACTAGCCCTGGGCCCTCGGGCGAGACTGAGCCCACCCCAAAGGCGTCGGGCGAGGTGGAACCAAGCTCCTGTCATTCCTGTGAGGGGTGAAGCAATGCTCTCATGCATCCAAAAGTTTTTAACGTTCTGTGGTTATTGGTTCCACCTTCTGGGGTACCCCGGTATTAGGTCCCCGACAGAGCGCTCTGAATCTCCTCTTCGCCGGAGCCCTAAAGGAGTTGGGCCTCAGGATAACAGATCTCACACCCTCAGACTCCTCCTTCTAGGCTATGGTACCTGGTAGGGCATCCAAGCCGCTTGGAGAGATCACCCTACAAGTATAGTTCGGCCCGGCAAGCAACTACCACGTCGAGCATATCAACTTCTACGTCATCGACTTCAACACCTCCTACCATGCCATACTTGGTCGGCCAGATTTAGTCAATTTCATGGCTATACCGCACAACGCGTATCTGGTGCTGAAGATGCCTTCTCCTGCAGGAGTCCTGGCCCTGTGGGCCAACCTCTCCATCGCCTATGCCTGCAAGATAGAGAGTCTCGCCCTCACCGAAGCCATCGACCTCTCCATCCAAATGGCAAGCGTGGTCACCGAAGCCAAGATGGCGCCCACTGACGACATGGAGACCCTAGAGCTAGAGCCTCCTCATGCCTCCGCCAAGTCCAAGGAAATAAAGGAGGTCGGCCTCGGCCTTGATGACCCCTCCAAGACCATGAAGATTGGGGCTCACCTTGACCCTAAATAGGAAAGCGTGCTCGTCTCCTTCCTATGTGCCAACACCGACGTGTTTGCTTGGAAACCTACAGACATGCCGGGGGTACCACGGGAGAAGATTAAGCACTCCTTGAATGTCTCGTCGACCGCCAAGCCGATCAAGCAGAACTCCACCGATTCACGCCAGACAAGAAGGAGGCTATTAGGGTAGAAATAAAATGGCTCTTAGCTGCCGGATTCATAAAAGAAGTGTATCATCCTAAGTGGTTAGCAAACCCTGTTCTCGCTCGAAAAAAGAATAAAGAATGGAGAATGTGCGTTGATTACACTGATCTCAACAAACACTGCCCTAAAGATCCCTTCGGTTTGCCTCAGATAGACGAGGTTGTAGACTCCATCGCCGACTACGAACTGCTGTCCTTCCTCAACTGTTACTCCGGCTACCACCAGATCTCCATAAAAAGGAAGATCAGATCAAGACATCATTCAACACGCCTTTTGGTGCGTACTGCTATACCACCATGTCCTTCGGACTCAAGAACGCTGGGGCGACCTACCAGAGGGCTAGTCAGATGTGCCTCGATCAACAAATCGGCCGCAACGTCGAAGCTTACATCAACAATATGGTTGTCAAGTCCAAGACCGCTGACAATCTTATCGCTGACCTCGAAGAAACTTTCACCAACCTGAACAAATACCGTTGGAAGCTGAACCCTTCAAAGTGCATCTTTGGAGTTCCATTCGGTATATTGCTGGGCTACATCATCAGCGCATGTGGCATCGGGCCCAATCCCGACAAGGTCTCCACCATCACCAACATGAAATGGCCAAAATGCGTCAAGGATATATAGAAACTTATAGGCTGCATGGCTGCTTTAAGCTACTTCATATCGCGCCTCGGTGAAAAAGGGCTACCGTTCTTCAAACTCCTCAAGGCCTCCGAGTGATTTTCCTGGTCGGAGGAGGTAGACATGGCTTTCGAGCAGCTCAAGTTGTTCCTAACAAAGCCTCCGATCATGACGGCGCCATGGCCAGAGGAAACTCTCCTGATCTACATCGCCGCTACTTCTCGAGCCGCCAGCACAGCCATTGTGGTCGAACACGAGGAGGCCAGGCATGCCTATAAGGTGCAACGTCCGGTATACTTCATCAACGAGGTTCTCAACGAGCCCAAGACTCGTTATCCTCAGGTCCAGAAGCTGCTATACGCCATCCTGATTACGTCACGCAAGCTCCGCCACTACTTCGAGTATTACAAGATCGCAATGGTCACCGAGTTCCCTCTGGGAGACATTCTTTGCAACAAAGAGGCCAATGGCCATATCATCAAGTGGGCTGTCGAGCTCGGAACTTACTCCATCGAATTCAAAAGCAGGCCTACCATCAAGTCTCAGGCACTTGTTGATTTCGTCGCTGAGTGGACTGAGATTCAAGAGCCCATCGCCGCTACCTGCCCTAAGCACTGGGTGATGTACTTCGACGGCACTCTCAACATCAATGGTGTTGGTGCGGGCATTATGTTCATCACGCCAACCAAGGATAAGCTCTGATATGTTCTCTGGATACACTTTTTGGCCTCCAACAATGCCGCCGAATATGAAGCATGTCTCCATGGACTCCGTATAGCCGTCGAGCTCAGCGTCAAGCGCCTCATGGTATACGGGGACTCCACACTAGTTATCAACTAGCTCAACAAAGACTGGTCCTACTCCAGTGACAAGATGGATGCATATTGCACCGAAATCAGAAAGCTTGAAGGGAAATTATACGGTATCGAGTACCACCACGTGGTACGAGATCAAAATCAGCTCGCCGACCACCTCTCCAAGTTGGGCTCCTCTCGCGCCGTGATTCCACCAGGGGTCTTCGTTCAAGATCTTATGGCGCCATCCATTAAAGAAGATAAGGAAGTTTAGGAAGTTCCCCCTGCCGGGCAGCTGGTACTTGTAGTACCTTCACCGATCGCCGACTGGAGGGAACAGTTCATCAAGTACCTCACCAGCGCTAAAGTACCCGCCGACAAGACTAAAACCGAACACCTAATTCGTCGAAGCAAGCATTATGTGCTGGTGGACGGAAACTTGATGAGGAAAAGTGCCAAGGAAGGGATACTGCAAAAATGCATCTCCCAACAAGGAGTGAAGCTACTTCACAAAATTCACTATGGTTCCTGTGGCAACCACGCGGCCTCGAGAAACCTAGTCGGCAAAGCTTTTCGAGCTGGTTTTTACTAGCCCACGGCCATCTCCGATGCAGAAGACCTCGTCCGACGTTGTGAAGGATGTCAATTTTTTGCCAAGCAGATACATGTGCCGCACAAGAATTGCAGACCATCCCAGCTTCCTGGCCTTTCGCATGCTGGGGACTGGACATGATCGGGCCTTTCAAGCTAGCGCCAGGTGGTTTCCGGTACGTATACGTCGCCATCAACAAGTTCTCCAAGTGGATCGAGTATAAACCGCTCGTCTCAGCTACTTCAAAGAAAGCAGTCGAGCTCTTCGAATATATCATCCACAGATTTGGTCTCCCGAATAGCATCATCACCGACCTCGGAACTACGTTTACTAGCCATCACTTTTGGGACTTCTACGAAGACTGGATCATCTCCGTCAAATATGTCTCCGTTGCCCATCCTAGAGCTAACGGCCAGGTCGAACGGGCGAACGGCATGATCCTTGATGCCCTCAAAAAGAGGTTATATTAGAAAGAAGAAAGGTATCTAGACAGATGGCTCAAGGAGTTACCAGCTGTGGTCTAGGGACTGCGCACTCAAGCTAGTCGCAGCACTGGTGTGTCTCCATATTTCTTGGTCTACGGCTCAGAAGCCATACTACCAGCGGATATTGCCTTCCGAGCACCTAGGGTGGAAAATTATGATGAAGAGCAAGCCGCAGCTGTTCGGACAGAGGACATCGACAGGGCCAAAGAAGAACGCCTAATCACCTACGTCCGCACAGCGAAATATTTAGAAGGCTTGCGGAGGTACTACAACCGCAACATCAAAGGTCGTTCATTTGCTGTCGGCGACCTAGTTCTTCGCAGAAAACAAAAGACCGAAGGGATGCACAAGCTCTCCTCCCCCTAGGAAGGGCCTTATGTCATCAAAGAGGTTACCCGACCAGGGTCTTATCGTCTATGTGACTTAGACGGAATCGATGTCCCCAACTCATGGCACATCGAGCACCTTATACGTTTCTATCCTTGAAACGCCCCAGATATGTACTCTCCACTTTATGATAAATAAAGTTTTGGTCTCCATAATTTGTCTCCATTTTTTCTCCATTACGGTTTAGTCTCCACTTACGGTCGCCGAGCTCTAAGCTACTCCATAAAGAACTCCAATAAGGAATCGCCAACGCGCTTCGCCGAACAAATTCTCCAAATCGCCGACCACGTTTCTCCAACTCTCCAACGTTCTCGCCGAACACGTTTTCTCCAAATCGCCAACGTATTTCACCAAACATGTTTCTCCAAATCGCCAAAGATTTTTCTCCAAATCTCCAAGATATTTCGCCGATCAACGAGCAGCACACGTTCTGTTCTGATCTCTATGGAGAAGACCCAGTCTCCGATCTCTCTCTACACGTGCCACGGGCTCCAAGCTCTGCGTTATGGGTGGTCACCTGTGGTTCCTTGGTCACGTCTGTTCCTCCTACACGTGCATGGGCTCCACGCTCGACGTTATGGACTATGGGCTAGCCAAGGCCGTGAGCTCAGTAAAGGACTAACTGCTCAGACGCCACTTATACTACATTTATCTCCAAGTTATTTCGACAGCCGCCGAGCAGCACACGTTTCTTTCTGTTCTCTCTGGAGAAGACCCAGTCTTCGATCTCTCCCTACATGTGCCACGGGCTCCGCGCTCTGTGTTATGGGTGGTCGACTGCGGTTCCTTGGTCATGCCCGTTCCTCCTACACGTGCACGGGCTCCGCGCTCGACGTTATGGACTATGGGCTAGCCGAGGCCATAGGGTTCAGTAGTAAACTAACTGCTCGGACGCTACTCATATAATTGAGTTACGATTAACATTATGAAGATTTTTTCACCAAAATACCAGCAAACTGCATAAACATGCACTTTATAACATTTATACACTTACATAAATGTTTCTTGTGCTCCCGCGCGCTCTAACTACACTGTCCCGATATTACAGATGATAATCTCCGAGCAGATCACCGAGCTTCGCCATCGCCATCCGTCTCACCAAACAGGTCGATGTCGCCGGCTAGCTTTTTCGGCCGCGTCCTCCACCTCATCCTCTAGCTGCTGGTGCTCCGCCGCGCCCATCCCTTCGGTGAATCCACCTCCTATCGCCTGAAGGTCAATGGTTGGATAGTGGGACCGAACCACCACAAGGGCGTGAGTAGTGGCGGATACAATGGCGTCGCGGTTGAAGCTCTTGAAGTTCTCCCACGCCGCTTAGCACCTCTGGATGATGGTGTCCGACGGTTGCCGCCTGGCTTTGGCCTGAGGAGCCGCCTCTAGGTCAACGCAGTCGAGCACCGGTTTAACTCCGACGACTATGGCATTGAACTTGTCCTTTTGGGTCCTGGCCTCCTGCACCAGCACATTAAACTATGCCTTGGCTATATGACGATAGCCTGCAAGCGTTACAAGGTTCCATCAAACAAGGAAACTACTTCAACAGTAATTCCAACCAGGAGGTATTCACCTTTCAGCTCCTCGGGCAGTTTGTCTGCTTGTTCTGACTCCTTCGTCTTCTCCCCTCGGAGTTGTTCGATGGCCTGGCGCAGCTGGTCGAGCTCCACATCTTGCTCTACAAGTACGACAGTCATCACCAAAAATAAGGATATTCAACTATGCAAAGCACTTTCGCCGATCAGACGTACCTTTCATCTGCTCGGATACTTTCCGCAGCTGCTCCAATTGCTCGGAAGCACCCTTTAGTTGTTTGGAGACAGTGGCCAGCTGCTTCAACTTGCTCCGCAGCTGCTCGGATGCAGCCGCCAGCTGCTCGGACAGGACCCCCTTCTGGTATTCCAGTTCCTGCGCGTGGGACTCTGCGAGGTCTCGCTCGCTCCGGCCCCTCTGGATGTTTCTCTCTGAGAGGTTCATCGCCTCCCTGAGTTTCTCGTTCTCCTCAGCGAGGGGCTCCATCCTTTTTATCAGCTGGTGCCACAGCTCGGCAGTCCGGGTTATTCCCTGCAAATGCACAATGACAGTGACGAACTCCGATCTCCAACATCATAGACGAGCATTCCAGATGCAGTAATGACCTCGATTTGTTTGATCACTCCGGTAAGGGCGGTCTTCAGTCTCCTCATCTCCTTGGTGGTGTCTTCCTCCTCGAGAACCACCACCTCATCGCCGCGCTTGAAGAGGATTCAGACAGATTGGGGTTGAGGTTCAGCATGCTTGAGCTCCTCCACCTCGTCCTCTTCGGCTGTATCTCGAAGCACAACCGGGGGGCTTTGTGGCCGGGCAGCGGGTCCGACCATGCCCTGTGATGCCTCAGGGGGCATTGTTTGCTCCTTAGGCGCCACCGGCTTCGTCGCCCCAGACTCCGGTGCATCGTCGGCAACTTCAGCCTCTGCTCCCGAGGACCTGGCGGTCCCCGCCGTTGTCTCGGGCACTGCCATCGACCCGTCTATTGTCAATGCCGCCTTTTACCACCGCCAAGTCCGCCAGCAGTGGCGGTTGTCTCCTCCGCAGGCCGCGGAGCAACCGGGGGCTCTCGGATGGGGCCTACTGGTACCTCCTCTGCTCCAAGAGCAGCTTTCGGTTGCTCGTCAGTCTGAATGGGTGGGGTCGGATCCTCCGCATGTTTTGCACTGCATCAGATGTGCTCGTCACTCGCCAAAAAAAGCTAAGAAACGATAGCAAAATAACGCCAAAGCAAGAATACTTACGGTTTGGTCTGTCGGTACAATTTCTTGAACCGACGGTGCTTGCCCGAGCCCCCAGGCACGGCCGTGGGGTTGACTCCCGTGCTCTGGGTTGGAGGTCCTGCCTCCTCCATAGTCAGCCTCTGCTTCGCCTGCCGCTCAGGGACTTCCTCCGCCTGCCGCTCGGGGACTCTCTTCGCCTGCTACTCCGGGTTTACCTCAGCCTGTTGCTCTGGGACTTCCCTCGCTCGCTGCTCGGGGACTTCTTCGCCTCCCCTTAATTGATCCTCCATGCACGTGCTGCACGGAGGCGCCTTCGTGCTCGGTGGAGGAGCCACCGGAACTTTGTCGTCGTCCGACGACTCGAACACCGTGGTCCTTCGTGTTCGAGTGATCTGGTCACTGCCAAGCGAGATGCCGCCTGGTTTGAGGGGAGCGGCAGCCGCTGTCTTTCTCTTCTTCTGGGCTGGCTCGTCTACCGCCACCCTCTTCCCCTGGACTTTCTCCGACATCGGGGGAGAACTCTCTGTCCGGCTAGTGTCTGTGCCTCTAGACTCCGATGAGGCACTAACCGCATCTTTTTTAGGCTGAGCTGGTGGTCGGGCGTCTACTCCCCTCAGCCAATCGCCCCTCGGCACGCCCGAGAAGTACACCGCCCTATCCTGCGAGTGGATCTTCGCATAAGTGAATCAGTCGACTGCTCGACAATAACAAAAGATAAAAAGCTTCAGGCATACACAATCGAGATATTTACCTGAGGAGGCAGATTCTTGCAGTTAAAGGGCTTCGTATACCCTGACATGTTGAATGAGGCAAACGGAGTGAATAGCTCTGCAGCTCGCTCTTCAACAACGTTCCTCGACAGCATCTCCGGCCTCTCCCGGGTACCGTCGGTCTCCCCCTTGAACTCGAAGGCCAGGTGCGCCCTCTCCTTACAGGGCTGGACGCGGCGCACTATAAAGCTCGCTGCTACCAATCCGCTGTTGGTCCTCACGCCCTTTATTAGGCCAAGGAGCTCCCTCACTTGCTCCATATCAGCGCTGCTCGGCGTCTCCGACCAACTCATCTGGCTCTCCAGGATGTGGTTGGCGTCGCAACGGACGGCTGGGTGGCTCTGCTTCATATAGAACCACCTGGTGTTCCACCCCTTCACCGACGTGTTCGGTGGCACAGTGAGGTACTCACCCGCCATTCCATCGCGCAACTGAAGGTACACCCCACCGACCACCTTGGAACCACCGTCGCCTCTCTTCTTCAGCCAGAACAGGTGACGGAAGAGCTTGAAGTGGGGAAGGATTCAGAGATATGCCTCACAGAAATGGATGAAGATTGAGATGTGCAAAATGGTATTTGGGTGGAGATTGCATAGACTAATCACCCAGAGCTCCAACAAATCTCTCAGGAATGGATGAACAGAAAATCCCAATCCTCGCCAGAAATAATCCTCAAATACCAGCACTTTGTCGGTATGAGGCATCAGGAAGGACTCACCGAGGGCCGGCCACCATCCGGCGGTAGCCCAGTCAGGAAGAACGCCTGCTTCCACCAATCTGTTGAGCTCTGCCTCTCCTGTTCGCGACGGCACCCACTCTTCGTCACGTCGGATTTCGGCGCTCGCCTTCTTGGGGCTCGTCTTCTTCGATTTGGCAGCTCCCTCCTTCGGCGCCATCTCTCCGACCTGATTAGGGTTTGGCGGCGGAAGCAAGGGTGGATGCGAATCTAGAAACACAAGGGCTGAGGAGGAAGACGAAATGGCAAAGTGGAGAAGGTGGAAACGCGGGATGCGGTGGCGCAGTTATAAAGCACTTTCCCCACCCTTCCGCATTCGAGGGTTTTTGGGAAACCGTTCCCACGATTTATGCCTCTCTGAATTCTCCATAACAGCAAGGCGGTCCGTTACCTGGGCTTTCGCGCGACCGCGGCCCGTATCGCCGATTTATCTCCGCAATTTGTTACGGCCCGCCAAATTTTCGCCGATTTCTCCACCAATCGTTCCAGCCCAGCAACTACTACCGTGCAGCTATTACTCCGGTATTTTCTTCGTGGTTTGCTTTCTCTAAGATTTCCTAAAGTGGCTCAGGGACTGCGTCAGTATTACATCTCGGTTCCTCACCGCTTTGAGGTTTTTTCTTCAATTAACTGTTGTCTCTGACCCTGGCACCACGTGACTACATCACCTACTGTCAGGCTCGGGGACTAAGTGGGCACACTTCATCTTACGGTGAATGTGTTTTTCGGGGCTATGTCCGGGGACTGGCTGCCAGCTCGGCTAGTCTTCTATTGTTCTACTTTTGACCCTGGCATCATATGACTACGTCACCTACTGTCAGGCTCGGGGACTAAGTGGGCACACTTCACCTTGCGGTGAATGTGTTTGCTTTATTCTGGAAGACTCCATACCTCTTCAAGCTGAAGAAGACTATCTCCTTTTCTCGTGGTCGGACTCTAAGTGGGCACACTTGGTCTACTGCGAGGAAATTTTTGATTCTGAACATGAGCTCCTTACACCCTCATAGCAAGCCGTGCTTGGATTATGCTGCTCGGCTACGGTTCACGCTGCTCGGTGACGGTGCACGCTGCTCGGCAACTTCTCACAACTACTCGGTAACTCATCATGGTGGTCGGACCATGAGTTTGACTGCTGGCTCTGTTTGCACCTACTCGGACAAGCTCAAGACGACGTTGCACAACGGGTACAAGGCGCTCGGGGACTAGCTGTGGGGGGTACGACCCCGGATACCCATGGCAGACCACATGGGCTGCGCCCCCAGGGGTGGCCCAGCCCACAAGACGAAGCCTTGCGGAGCACGACTCTGCTCGGCGCCTCCCGTAAGACATCGGGAAGATATTTCAAAGATACTACAAGATCTGTAATCTGTTATTACTTTTCGGTTATCTCTCAGATCTAACCGACTTGTAACCCTGCCCCCCGGACTATATAAGACGGGCAGGGACCCCCTTCAAACGCACGCAATATCATACGATGGTCAATACAATCCAACAGAATACATGAGTAGGGTATTACGTCGTACTGACGATCTGAACCTGTCTAACTCGTGTGTCTCTGTTGCCTTCTTGTTCTTGATCACGCACTTCTCTGCGGACCAATCTATCTTCGTGGGATACCCCTCAGAGAACTACCGACGATATTCTGTCGATATCTGTTTTATTTCGTCTTTGAATCGAACTACTTAAAAAAATAAAAAAAGCTTGCAAACACCTACTTAAAAATAAGCCTAAGCCATTCGAAACACCGACTATAAAAATAAACCCAAGCCATTCCAAACTGGTCTATTGATAAACTGATTAACATATAATGATATAACGGAAACTGAGACGCGTCATATTGAGAAAGGCATTTGTATCGTACGTAACAGTCATTATCGAGAAAACAAACGTACATTAAAAAAGAAAAAGAAAAACGCATACGGACCTCCAAGTGCCTCGAACCTGTAACAGTATAACTCTCTAGCTCCACCATGGCACAAGGCAATGTTCAATTTATATGGTTTCTTACTAATCTACACAACCATGTTTGAACTATATCTCGCTAATATGGACTTAACTTCATGTGCCTCGAGCATACACCAGTATAACTGTCCCATTGCGTCAGAGAAGCCTATGATCAAATGGTATGGTTTCTAACTATTCTACAAAACTATATGCGTGTTAATGCACACAATAACACTAATCCACTAATCTAGTTTTCTTGCTTTTCTCTAAAACCATCAAAGTCAAAATTTTCAGAAGAAACGGCTGTGGCAGCGTCAGACTAACACTGCTTTCCCAGGCGAATCCTTCCTCATTTGATCCCACGACGAACAAGAGCATCCGTCAGCTGGCATTGTAGAGCATAAGATTCTCAGTAGAAACAGCTGCCAAGTTGGATTCAGGCGGGCACCACTGCGCCTCACAAACTTCAGATAAATTAGGCTTTTGCCATCAGTGGATCCAGTCATTAAATTCGATACAACGGTGAAATATCAGATTAACCAAATAGGATATTTGTGCAAAGGCTTTCCTACTCTATAACACTGAGAGGTGTGCCAAAAAAATTACTTTGTCTTGCTTATTTTTCACAGATGAGATGAAAGCAAGGTCCATGGAGTCTGGTAATTTGAAGAACTGCAACTATATGAGGACAGTTCTGGTAAGCACATTAACACTAAAAAGTCATCGATAATGTCCAGTCCTAACACGGCAGAATGGGACAGACAAGTATCGGAAGTGCTTGGGATCGCTAAAATGTTAGAAATGAGAAATATCTAGGCCTACAAATTGCTGAGACAGGAATCAATTATCAAGGAAGGAAGAGACGGTGATTCTAGCAGTGTTCCTACTTCCTAGAATCAACATGTTCGGCTCAGGGGACAGGCCCTGGCTAAACATATGTGTTGTTTTAGGTCTTAGCCTTAGAACACTGGGCTGCTGCTCAAGTAACCGAAAATGCAGTAACTAACGAAAGGACAAGGATGTGACGAAATGGAAATAACAGACAGCCAAAAAAATTAGGGTTTCATTTCTTCTCCCTTTTTACAAGGCCCTCTTGGAGCTCTATTTATACACATATATATCTTTCATAGGGACCAAAATGCCCCTCTAATTGCTCCGATCTCGAAGCATATTCCAAATCAGCAGGGCATGCAGGGTCCAATCCGCATCTAGCCTCCCCTGGTCATCGCCTCCCTAGCTTGGTCCCCACGCCTCACCGCTGGTAGGAGGGCAAGCCTGCTAGGTGTAGGGTCGATATAGCAGACTAGAGGGCACTACTAGAAAACAGACCTTTCACTTACTTCGATTTTAGCCTTTAGTCTCGATATTTTTTGCGTTCGGGACTAAAGGACTTTTAGTCCCGGTTCGTAATACCAACTGGGACTAAAAGTTATCTTTAGTCCCGGTTGGTGTCACCAACCCAGAGTAAAAGTTCACCAACTTTTAGTCCCGGTTGGTGTCTTCAACCGGGACTAAAGGTCTTTTACCCGGGACTAAAGGTCTCCCACAAGTCTATTCAAAAGGAGAGCGCACATGACTCTGTCACAAGTGGTGTGCAGTTGAGTTGGTAATGTACCTACGCGCGAGGAGAGAGGTGTTGGGTTCGAATCTCACATAGAGCAAGCGAGGCCTTGAGGATTTCCTTTATTTTTTTCTTCCGTGGGTGACCTTTAGTCCCGGTTTCCAGACCCGGGACTAAAGGTGTGGACCTTTAGTCCCGGGAATTTAGTCCCGGTTGGGAAAACCAGGACTAAAGGGCCTTCCCAACCAGGACTAAAACCCGTTTCTCTAGTAGTGGGGGGGTGAATAGTCCTTTCCAAATTTAATCGCACCGGCTAAACGAAACAAATACGGAATTAAAACTATCGATCTAGCCAAGACGACACCCCTCTATCTAAGTTCACAAGCACCTTATAAAAATCCTAATTAGACAACAAAGGTGCCGGGCTAGTTAGAGCTCACCTAACTAATTGTAGGAGTAAGGTCACACAAACATATGCCGCTAGTACTTCAAGCATGGGGGAGCTCCTACACAACTAGGGCATGTTTGGAACGAAGGAATCCAAAACACCGGAATAGGAAAAAATACAGGAATAAGGTACGATCAAAAGTGAAAAACTACGGGATTTTAAAACACAGGAACAGAAAATTTAGGCTGTTTGGAATACAGGAATTTATAACATAGGAATTGTAGTGCGCAGCTGCCTTGGACTTCCACACAGGAAGAGAAAACCAGAGGTCTGGATAGATGTTTCTTTTCCTATGAAAGTTTGAAGATGGTACAGTATTCCAGAGGAAAGGAATTGGAGTTTTCCTTTGTTCCAAATGTTCCTCTCATCTTCCTTTCCTCTGTTTTTGTTTCCTCCACTTTTCCTACAAAAATCCTTTGATCCAAACACAGCCCTAGTATGCAAAAAGCACAAAGCCTAAGCTCACTAGCAATGCTCAATAATAAGGCAACTAATGCCAAATTAGAGAGCGCAAATTACTTAGCTACACAAAGTAAGTAATGTGATTAACAAGGTTACTCAAACTAAATTAACCACGCAAGAGAGCTACTTCTATGCTACACAAGCAAGAAGGTAGCTAGCCAACTACACAAGTCAACTAATTACTAGAACAACTACACAAGCACAAGTATATGAAAGTAAATACAAGCTTGTGTAACGAGAATGCAAACCAACGGAAAGACAAGGATGACACGATGATTTTATCCCGAGGTTCACGTGCTTGCCAACATGCTAGTCCCAGTTGTGTCGACCGCTCACTTGGTGGTTCGTCGGCTAATTGGCATCACCCGCCAAGCCCGCACGTCGGGCACTGTAAGAACCTAGCCTAAAAGTGAGGGTAGCTCAATGACACGCTTAACTTAAGTTGCTATTTGTGATCCCCACGGGGTGAGCACAATCCCCCTCATAAAACCTCCTCCGGAGCACCGCACAATCTTCTCGCGTGCTTCAACAGAGTCACAAGCCACAAAGCCGTCTAGGAGGTGGCAACCTCCAAGAGTAACAAGCACCACCGGCTTGCAACACGATCACCTAGTGCCACTCGATGCAACCTCATGATGCAATCGCACTAGAATCGCACACTCACTCGATCGGATGAACACTATCAATCTCAAGTGAGT
The DNA here is from genome assembly GCA_904845875.1 of Miscanthus lutarioriparius. Taxonomy (NCBI): domain Eukaryota; kingdom Viridiplantae; phylum Streptophyta; class Magnoliopsida; order Poales; family Poaceae; genus Miscanthus; species Miscanthus lutarioriparius. The sequence continues at coordinate 91,481,492 of CAJGYO010000006.1, forward strand.
TAGAGGGCTCCCAAGCACCACCACATAAGACACCAAGGCTCTAGTGTGCTCATCAACTAGCCAAAGGCAGACCAACACTTCTATTTATAGCCCCACGGGCTAAACTAGCCGTTACCCCTTTACTGTAGGAAATTCGCAGCGATCGGAAATGCCGGTCGTGATGACCGAACGCGCCAGACCCTGCATCCGGTCACGCATCCACTGACACATGTCCGCGCGACTCAACCTCGTTCATCAATCTCCAACGGTCTGCTTCCTCCCACGTGCGCCTAAGAGATGACCGGACGCGCTGGCCCACGATCGGACGCTGCCGCGCCACGTCAGGTCCCGCTCACACGCTTGCCACTAAGCCGATGACTGGACGCGCCAGTCAGTTGAACTGACGCACCACCAGCTGGCGTCCGGTTCCATCTAGAGATGATCCAGAGCCGCTAAAAGACAATCGGACGCGTCAGATCCACCACGACCGGACGCAGGCCAGTGTTTGATCCCTTCAGCCTCCGCACGCCAAGTCTAGCGCCGCCACGTCATCTATCGTCAGCAACGACCGAACGCAGCTACTGCGCGTCATATCACCCCCACGCTCCAGTGTCCGGTCACTTGACCGAGACTGCGCCCAACTGCTGCTTTCACTGACCGGACGTGTAGGCCCTCTCGGAGCCAGCGTTCGGTCACCTCAAGTGACCTCTTTTAGCATACTTTTCTTGACCGAGTTGATCCGTTTCAACTCCAACTTCTTCTCCTTTGTAAATGTGCCAACATCACCAAGTGTACACAACCATATGCATGTGTGTTATCATTTTCATAAACATTTTTAAGGAATTAATCACTCAATTCACCATGCCACTCGATCCTAACATATATGCAAAGTTAGATCGCTCAAGTGGCACTAGATGACCGATATGCAAGCAAGTTTGCTCCTCTTGATAGTACGGCCATCTATCCTAAACCCGGTCATGCACTTCTCTACACAACCTTTGACCAGTGTGAAGGGGATCATGACGCCTAAGAGGGGGGTGAATTAGGCAACTTAAATTCAACTTCTAAATTATGACCCCTTTTCAAACCCTTAGCAAAACCTATGCAAAAGATAAACTATCTTAATGTGCAACTACGGTTTTGCTAATGTGTTGCTATCTCTACCGTAAAAGGAGTAACACAAATAATGTAAATACAGAAGCTAAAGAGCAAGGCAGAGATATGCAAACTCCCGTCGACGACCCTGGTATTTTTACCGAGGTATCGAGAAGCGTGCAAGCTTCCCCCTAGTCCTCGTTGAAGCCCCTCGCAAGGAATCCATCGCAAGGGCCAAGCTCCCGGTCGGGTAACTCCGTGGATAGCCTCGGGCCTTCCCCACACACAAGTGGGTCTCCAATGTGTCTTCCGGCAAGCCTCTCCCGGATGCTCCCCGCCGTCTTCAATATCAAGCTTTCGGCCAAAACGCCGCGGGCCTTGTTCCCTCCGGTACACGGTGGCGGCCACACCACAAACACGGTTGGTGTGATTTCACAAGACTACAAGCCCCTCTGATATACAACAATGGTGCACGCAAGCACCGAGTAGTAAGAGGTATGCAAACCTCACTAAACACTAGGCCTAAACCTAGAGCAAGCGCATAAGCGGTGGTCTAATCAACCTAAGCACTTCGCAAAGCACCTACGCTAATCACCTAATGAAACACTAAGCACTATGTAAGTGGAGATCACTAAAATGGTGTACTAGCACCCTTGGTATGTTTCCTCAGCTTCACACAACTTAAATGGCCGGTTGGGGGTCTATTTATAAGCCCCACTGAGAAAGTAGCCGTTGGGGATGAAATCCTGCTTTTTTGCTACTGACCGGACGCTGATCACGTCCTGACCGGACGCGTCCGGTCGTCTCGGCTGTTAGAGCTGCGATCAACTGATCGGACGCTGTCAGCGTCTGGTCACATGCCACTGGACGCGTCTGGTCGCAATTTTGCCTCTCTGGAACCTTGCTGTACTCGATCGGACGCTGCAGTCCTGCATCCGGTCGATTTCAGTACTCAGCGTCCGGTCGCTACTACTGGCGCCGCTGTTGACGAGCCTCTTGATCGGAGCGTCCGGTCACTTTCCTTCAGCATCTGGTCCAGCGTCCGGTCACCTCTGTGAGCTTGTTTCTTCGTGATTTTGCGTCCGGCTTGGTTCCTATCTTCATGCTTGGACTTTGCTTGATATCTTGGATCTTCTCTTGTGCTTCTAAGGTCTTGCTTATGGTGTTGATCATCGGATCATCACGTCGCATTTGCCCAAGTCACGTCTTGCACCCTATTGAACTATAAAATAATCACTAGCAAATTCATTAGTCCAATTTGGTTGTGTTGGTCATCAAACACCAAAATCTAAAGTAAATGGGCGTAGGGTCTATTTTCCTTACACGGTGAAATGAAATGCCCTACAAATATAGCTTTGTCTTGCGCATTTCATTCCATCTCCTTCGATGCCGATGCAACACATGCACCAACCAATCACCAAATGATATGATCTACTTCATATCATCACGTGACCGTATTGGTTCATCGATTTTGACTTCACTTGCTCTTCACCATTACCTCGGTCCATCGGTGCCAAGTCATCACTCAACTTGCCCTTCACACTTACAACCGGTCCGTCGAGCCAAGTCTTGTCTTGATCTTCTCCACCTTGATCACATGACTCCATGTCATGTCTCATGTGCAATGAGCTCCTTCATCACATACGTGAGCTTTGCACCAAGTTCAAGCCATCTAACCTCCATGGCATGTATTGCTCACACTCATGTACCTGTGGACTAATTACATGTGTATTTCACTCAAATACATATTAGTCCACCTAAGGTTGTCAATTAATTACCAAAACTAAACAAGGACCTTTCATTAGGGGACCACAGGATCTCATCCTTTCGAGTGTCTTGATCCGAGGGAAAGAACGCCGAGCGAGAAGTCCTGCACCATGTGACACCTTAATACATATATCGTTGCATACCTGACCAAAAGGAGACCACGCCTCTCAGGCGTCGAGAAACCGAGATAGTCGAAAGGATCTTCGCCTTGTAGTCGTACATGTGCTCTTCCGTCCTGGGCTAGCGTCTATTTGCCTGCAGTGGTGAAAGTTCCCCCCACGGGGACCACGAAACCTCCAAACGGCGGAAGGGGGTGCCCGACAAGTAAGGTGTCCCCCAACAGTAGTCCTCGATGCCGTTGCTTGTCTCCGACAATTGAAGCGACGTCAAATTTTCACTTGCTTTCAGCTCCTGCGCATTGTCCCCCAAAGATGTGAAACGACTGCTCAAAACCTTGGTTTCGAAGGATAGAAAAAAATGTCTCTGTATTTTTTTTACGGTCGCGAGGTTAGTGAGGCTTTTGGACTCCTCGTTTAACGTAGCATTTGGGACTTCGTGCCCGCGTCCCTTGGCCTTCCAGCGGGTATGTATATATACCCCCACCCTGCCATACCAAGGTTGTGCCCACCTTCCTAATCGAGTGTTCAGCAAGGTAAACCTTCGCCTCGAGATTTTTTTATTTAATAGTTTTTTCTTGGTTTTTGTGTTGTTTTCCTTTTCGTTTTGTTCGTGATCTCGCCGCGCCTTTAGATGGCTTCTGCGGTAGGATCATCTTCGTCATCCAGTTCTTCGAGCGGGAGCAGCGGCGAATCGAGCTCGTGAAATGATCAGAGATCTGGAGGTTCTATTGGTGGGGCTGGCAACGCTTTGATGTATTAGTTAGAATCATCCAGCGAAAATACTTGTAGCTCTGCCAGTGCCAGGCGAAAAGAACAAAGCCCTCGCAACAGTCCTGTTGGAGTTGAGGCCGAGGATGCACCCGTCCTTAGTGATGTATCGGGGACGTCTGAAAGGGTTTCCATTACCAAATCGTTCAATACCACGCCCGGGCCCGCGGTGGTGGGGAATACATTTCGCTTGGTCCGGTCCCGTGTGACTCATATGTTAATACAAGAGTATGTGAACAAAGTGTATATTACTCCGGACTCTAATACACAATTTCGCCCTCCTGGCGATGAGGTGGTGCCCCGCCCGAGGTCGTATGAAGCGGTTGTTTTTCGGGATTTCTTCGTGGCCGGCCGGCTTGCAGTTTCCATTGGAAAAATTTGTCGAAGATGTATTAGAGCGTTTCGAGATTCAAATTCACCAACTGACACCCAACGCCTTTGCTCATTTAAGCATTTTCGCTATGGCGACAAAGATGCTAGGCTGCAAACTGCTTGTGGATACATTCGTTAGATTCTACAAAACCCATCAGCGTCGGAACAAGGTTCTGGACCCAAAAAGCGCCCAGGAAGTTTATTCGGAGTTTGGCGCGTATGACTTTGTTCCTAAGAAAACTCGCAGAACTATCAGTATCGTGCCTACGTACCGGAATAAGTGGCCGCGGTGGACTGATTTTTGGTTCTACCATCGAGTTGCTCAGATTATGAAGTTGTCGATGCTCGGGCGAATGGTCGGGATTGGGCGTCACCCCTGGTTTCTAAATTGACAGAGATATCTGCCGTTCGGCGACCGGAGTTTTCGTCGTCCCGACCGGAAGAAGTGCGAAGCGGTGACGCTTTCACCCTTACTTCACTATGCAAACTAGTCAGGATTTGGTTGAAGAATGGGTTGCTCGCTCTAGGCCGCAAACCTTTGTGTACCTATACTCGCTTCCGGGGCATAACCGATATTGGAGGCTATCGGGGGTCAACTTTGACTTGCCAACGCCCCGATGAATTTCCGAACGATAAGGTTTTCGTTGAATACATCGAAAGGAAAGCTGAGGGGATATGTGGTCCTTATCTTGATAAGGAAGACGAGGCAAAAGAGGCCAGTCTGTGTTTGAAGAGGTGCTTGAACGGGTTTTTGATTCAATGGGGGTATCTTATGAGGACCGCCCTCGCCTTGCTGAGAAAGACAGCGAAAATCCGGTTAAGGGTAAGACCGCACAACCCCAGAAAGCTAAGGGTCCCCGGAAAGTAGCGGGAAAGCGAAAATTTAGTGAACCTGAGGATGTCCGGATTGGACGTGAGATGGCAAAAGCTGTGAAAAGGAGCCACAAGGCCATTTTTGGAGGGGGCGAAAGCAGTGCCCCGTGTGATAGCGAAGGGGTGAGTTGTTTCGGAAGCTAGGCTTTTTGTTTTGTCTCGTCTTCTTTTTACGTTTAAATCGTCTGTTGTCAAAAAAAATGTTGATTTGTCTTTATTTGAGTTTTGCTCACTGATTCGTTATTGATGGTCTTAGTACTAAAGGGCTTGCTGTGCTTGTACAGGGCGAATCTTTGCCACAGCCCACAGGATATATGGCTCCGAAGAGGCCTTCGGCTGCTACCACTGTGGCCTTAGATGATGATTTATCCATCATCGAGCCCCCGACTTTGCGAGGGGGCCCTTCGAAGAAAAAGCAACTGCGCGCCGGATGCGGCTGTTCGAGATGACGGAGCGAAACGCTGGAAATTTCTGGCTTCGCGGAAATCATCAGAGAGGAAGGCTACCGACGCCGGTAACGGTAAGGAGAAAGAGGCAACCGCATTGACTACCGAAAAGCCTAAAGATATTGGCAAAGTTAAGAGCCAGTTTTACCGAGAATCCATTCACGTAACTCAAGATATGGTGGAAGGCCAACTATTGGGTTACGGACGTTTGCTTCTTGAGTCGAAACTGGGTGATTACGGTGAGCCCCGCTTCTACTCGGGGTCCAGCTCTTCAGAGGAAATGGATCCTGAGAAGGAGGAGTCTTACCGAATTGCTCGTTCTCTAAGGGTTTCGTCGGACGCGCAACTAGCTAGCATGCGGGTTTAAGTTTTGGGAGATTGGGCTTCTTCCCGGCGATAGTCCTGCGACGTCGAGGTTTGCCGAGTTTTGTAATAAGTTTGCTGCTCCTGAAGTTGAAAGGGACCTCCTAGGTGTTGAGGACGCCGCGTTGGTGGTGCCTGTTCTTTGTTTTCGCGCTACTACTGCTTATTATTTTTGCCTGCTTCATTTCTTTTGAGGAAGGACTGATTCTTTGCTCTCTTATTATCGCCAAAGCTTGGTGCTAAACCGAAGCCTTCATCATCAAAGCCAGTTGTACCGCCGCAAGAGTGAGGAGGACAACGTGGTGAAAGGCCGCCGCATTCAGGAGGTAGAGAAAGAAGTAGAAGCTTTGAAGAAAAGGAAGGATGACGAGAGGGCTTCCGAGAAAACAGCGGAAGCCTCCTGCAATAAACTAAAAAAACTTGCCGAAGTGCACAGGGGCAAGATTAACGAGGCTTCTTCGTTCAACGCGGCGACGGTCGAAATTATGGGCCGGTATCACGTGTGCTTGTGTAGCGTGGGGCCGATACAGAGCTTCCGGCTGATTGCAATGCCGCGTCCTTCATGGAATGGTTGCGCGGCGAAGTCTCTGCCCTGGAAGGTCGTATGACTTTAGGGAGAGATTTCGCCGCTACTACCGCCTTTAAGGCCATGTGCACTGGCCGCCTCTTGGACGCTGGCTGTGACCATATGGAGCACTTAAGCGTCCAAAATGTTGATCATTACTGGCGAGCGCCCGCTGAGGCGAATGCTATCGGGAAGAAGTTCTTTGATGAAATTTGGCTCGCCGGGGGATGTTTTCCTTTTGATTGGCATTTTCTGTTATAATCTGCTTGCTTTTCGTCTAGTCTTTAAGGTGATTGCTGCTATTTTTAACCTGTTTTTGCTATTTTCGCATGACACAGTGACCGCTGAGAAACAAGCCATACGCCTCAAACAGTGAGGGCTTCCTTACATCTAAAACAAATAAAACATTTAGAACATATGTTTGCAACATATGTATGCAGCCACTGCAACATATACAACATTCAGATAAAACAATTACAACATATGTCTAAAACAACTGAAATATTTAAAACACACACTTACAACATGCTTTTAAAACTTAAAAAAACACCTGAAAACATTTGCAAACATACGCAACGTCTAGATAAAACACATGTATCATATGTGTGAAACTGGAACATATGCAACATTCAGATAAACACACTTGCAATATACGTCCCAAGACACAGATGAAACATTGTTAACAAACCTTTGCAACATACGTGTACAACCATTGCAACATATGCAACATCTCGATCTACTTTTGTAACATCCATCTGAAACAATTGCAATATACCTCTGAAACACTTAAAACATACACTTGCAACATGCGCTTTCGACGAGCGGAGCACTGCACAGCAGGATCCGGCTGTATGGTCGTGGTGGAGAAGAAGGATGACAGCGGGCAGGTGGTTCTGCGGCCCCGGTGAGCGGCGGCGTTGCCCCTGGTGATAGGGGCGCACGTGGTGCCCCCGGCGAGCGGTGCCCACGATGGAGCCGACAACAGTAGTCGGGTGGGTGCGATCTCGCACGGTGAGGTGGCAGTAGCTGTACGGTCTGGGGGGAGCACGGCACGACAGTGCGAGCGCAGCGGTGGTGGAGAGAAAGACCGGTGGGAGACGTAGTGGAGAGGAAGGCGTGCAGGAGGCTGGCCGAGCGCGGTCACGAAGAACAGTCATGGTGATGTGTGTTTTTTTTTTTAATCTGCGGTGATTGCCGAAGAGCGGAGAGAACAGATAAGAACGGATATGATAGATAACATTCTGAACGTCGGTCGACCAATAGGACCGTTCGGCGCGAAGCCGCGGATGGACTTACGATTCACAGCAACTTCTATCGCCTCCAGACATTTGAATGCATGCATGCAGCAGGGTTCCTTACCTCCGACGCCTTCGATCTCCTATTCTTCCTCCGTAGTTCTATTTTCAAGTAGAAAATTACACCATCCTTGAGTTCGTCTTAGTTATCTTAGGCACTGTAGTAACAGTATGCTCATAATTATCTCTTTTTATCTAAACAGGTATAGATAATAGATTAGATAATTGTTAGCTAGATACGTAGATAATAATTATCTCACTAGTTGAATCAAACAAATATATAATAACCGCTAATAGGTGCACCAACAACCCAATCTTATCAATTAGATGTGTATGCAACCCAATCTTATCAATTAGATGTGTATCCAAACACCCTCCTAGCTAGCTAATATTAGCTATGTGCTATTAGCTAGATAACTACTACTACCTCCGTCTACAAAAGAATGTAATTCTCGGATTTCGAGGAGTCAAACATTCTAAACTTTGACTAAATTTATATAAAAAATTACAAATATTTTTTATACAAAATAAGTATCATTAAATTAGTTATAAAATATATTTTCATAATAAATTTATTTAGAGACATAAATGCTAATATTGTTTACTATAAATTTGGTCAAACTTGAGCTTAGGCCCTGTTTGGTTTCCATAAGTCAGGTGACTTATTAAGTCAGGTGACTGAAAACCAGTGACTTATAAGTCATGCATGTTTGGTTGTAGATGACTTATAAGCTCATTAAAGGTGTGGGCCCCATGCGAAAAAGGGTGACTTATAAGTTTTAAGCAGGGGTGAACCAACTTAAAACTTATAAGCAAGGGTGACTTATAAGTTGGTGGTGTTTGGTAAAATAAGTCACTTTTTTCACTTTTTAACTTATAAGTAGGTAACTTATTTGGAACCAAACAGGCCCTTAATTGACGAACACGAATAACATAATTGTATTCTTTTGTGGACGGATGGAGTATCAGCTAGTGGATCCAAACAGGGCCAGTGTTGCGCTACCGAGAAGCTGAAAAATACTCATGATGTTAACTAGCTAGAATTTTTTTTTGTAGTTTCAGATTTACCTTAGGAATAGGATATATTAATAGATAATAGCGGAAGAAATCAAGAGTCGCAATTCTCATATTGGGTGAAGCGAACATATTTTCACAGATATTTACAGGTAATAATCTAATAGAATTAACATTAAAACAGAATCTGCACTCCCATGATTCCATCGCATTGATATGTTTACTACTACCATACCAATACAGCAACTCACAGGCGAGCAGGAAGCAAAGCAATAAGCAGGCGGTTTGATGACACGGCACAAAAGGCAACGACATCAGGAAGGCAGCAGACTTTGTCCAAGCGTTAGATGCATTTAGCAGCTACTAACCAATGAAGCTACCTGCAGCTTAGCACAGGTATATATAGCCTCACCATAGAAATGTTGTTGATAGCATGAGAACCACATATAGGGACTAGGGACTCACCCGCAGTACACAAGCAGTGGCGCAGTGGCGGAGGCAGGAATAATTTTGAGGTGTGGCAAAATCATAAAGATCAATTTGCTAAACATGTATAACGTAACTATGCGTGAGCTCACTAGAACATTATATAAATATATACATTACTTTGTGATCAGCAAATAAAACGAAAATCCGAAACTAAAGAATTGGCACTTAAAATACCTTACTAAATAAAGATAACATGATTGATGACCAATTTATCACTCCGTCAAGCCCAGCCACTAGATCCAGCCATACAGCAGCCATGTATTGGTGTATTTTACATATATACATAATATACTAATCTTTTGTACAAATTTTTGGTATGGCAAGCCAAACCTTGCCACATAGCTGCCTCCGCCCATATACACAAGCCAACCTTTCTCATGCGTTATAACAAAATGTATAACTTGTGTGATCACCTAGACGGACTCGTGGCTCAAAGATTTATATAAAGATCGCGCTGTCATCTATTTTAGTACGTCTTTGAATCGAACTCCACACCATGGCTAAACGTGCATTGTTCGAAATATGGTCTCATATTGGATTTTGATTGAAAACATATAGACGGCAAGAGTGAGATGCAGACCGCGGAGAGTGAAATGCACAAATGGGTTGGCGAATGAAAAAAATGGAGAAGAGAAATTTTCTCCTTTTAATATTAGACATATAGATAAATAAAGATATATAGATAATGTAAATAGATATGTTTGGAAAAAATCATACTATGTATTTGTTTGTGGTAAGCAACGCGTGCACGGTGCACCATCACCCACACCATAGTTAAGTTACTCTAGGTTGAATTTGTCTGCTCCGCGCCTAGCAAGTAGCAAGTGAACGATATCCGTTGAGGCGATCAGCTTCCCCTCCACCTGCTTGTTTGTTTGCTCCATGGCCGACTCGACCCCCTGCATGTACAAGAGGCTCTGGCACTTCTCCGGGTACCAGTGGAGGGTGCTCGAGGCTCGGGCGGCAGCGTCGTAGCTCGCCGCGTTCACCAGGGCTATCGTCGTCGTCGTGGCGCGGAGGCACTCCGAGTACAGAGCGCGGCACTGCTCCAGGCGGTCGCGCTCCAGCGGCGTCCGAACCCGGGATTCCAGGACCGTGGTGCGCCACACGGCGTCCCGCGTGGAGTTCCTGGCGACCGTCAGCGCGACGACGGCGAGCTCCTGGACGGACTGGGCGGCGTCGCTCCGTCTGTCCGGCGCGAGGGTGGAGATGCAGAGGCGCTCGTGCGCCGTCTTGCGGCAGGTCAGCGAGACAAGGGACACGCCGGCGGACGAGAGCGGGAGGAAGGAGGCCGCGACGGCGGCGCACAGTAGCGCCACCGCCAAGATGTTCTTGAGGCTTGCTAGTGATGCCGCCCTGCTCGTTGCCATCGCCATTGGCATTGCCATGTTCGTATTGGAAGGTTGGAGACTTGTTCGTGTGCAAAATTGCAAATGCTGCGTATGTTTCTACCTGTTATATACAGCAGCTAGGATGGGAGTTGGTTACTGCAGCATTCATTATCATTGATCACTATTTATGGGTGCTGCTAAACTGAAATGGGTTTTAATTTCTCGAGAATGTCAGTTAACGTTAACGCACGCCAGAACTAATAGAGGGAAAATTCATTGGCATTACTAACGTTACATCACATTATTTTTGACTTCATGCACCTAGTTGCTTAATGCTAGCTTATTGTTGATGCATGGCATATGAAGATGACTAACAACCTAGCAGCAGACTGTGATCAGTTTTTGCCGGTGATGACATCCCTGAACCAGTATGCTGAACTCTTGGGGTACCGCCGGAGTGTCTTGAAATCGACGTAGACCAGGCCGAACCTGGACGTGTAACCCAGCTTCCACTCGAAGTTGTCCAGCAGGGACCAGGCGAAGTAGCCCACGCAGTTGGCGCCGCCGTCGATCGCCTCCTTCAGCTTGCTGATGTAGCTCCGGTAGTAGGCAACCCTCGTCGCGTCGTGCACGCCCTGGGCGACGGTGACGTTGCCTGGGTCATCCATGCCTGTCGTCGGATCCACTCACGGTTTTGGTCATCTTATACTTGTTGTGGCGAGGCAAGGCAAGGCAAGCAGGTCAAGGAGCTTTACCGTTTTCAGACAGAAACATTGTGGGGTTGCCATACTTCTCCTTGACGTAAGTGACAGCTTTATACGGTCCCCAAGGCACGATGTAAAGCCAATCTGAATTTGCCTGCAGTGGAGCTTAATTAGTTGATTCAGAAAAGAATACGGTTATAGGATTACCTAGTATAACTCAAACACAAATGATCAATACCCTTGGTCCGATTGGCACACCGTTGCGTTCATCTGCAGCACGAATAGATGCAGAGAATTAGGAAAGTTCTTAGATTAAAACACACATTACTCCTTTCAAAACAGGTCATCAAAGTGTTGCCGCTTTCACTTTATTTTTGCAGCACTCAGGCACTTCGATGTCAATGGAGGTAAGCAGACTTACAAACAAATTCAGCATGCCAATCAGAGGAGTAGCTAAGCAGAGTTGTTGCATTTGGCTGTTGATCACGAACATAATAAGCAGTATACTGGTTGACTCCAGCGTAGTCGATGGAGCCTTTGACTATGTTGACCTCATCAACTGTGAACTTTGGAAGCCTTTCCTTCACGATCTCTTGAACCGATTTGGGATATTCACCGTATATGATTGGGTGCAGAAACCTGAAACATTTTTAAGGTCCTGATGTTCAGAGGTGATACAAGGGGATCTGGATCCTCTATGACAATGAGTTGAAACATGATGAGCACGAAACTGAATGTTTGGGATGGAGGCAAACAAAAAGTTTAACATCTCTGGTTTAACATGTTTGAAGTAAGATTCTAGTCCCAAACGGATGAAGTGAAATTACCATCCTACATGGAAGTCTCTTGATCTTTCAGCCGCAGCTTGGTCAGCTGTTGAATTTGTGAGAGCCTCATACCAGACAAAGTCCAGAAGAATTCCAATCCTTCCCTTTTGTGTAAGCTGAATGGAAGTTTGTGTGCAAAGAAAATTTAGAAACAGTTCTAAATGCTACTGGTTTTATGTCTCCATAATATTTAACACTCGTTAATAGTCTTTAACAAAAAGATAGTACAAGTTACCATGAAGAGCTTAAACAACCTTGCGTTACTGATATACACTAGTCCTTTTTTTATATTGATCACTCTGTCTTAGCACAGGCACTAGGCCAGGCTGCTTACAACTATTTTTACCTGATACTTTTGCCGGTATCTCTGAACTGCAGCAGCATGGGAAAGAATGAGGTGATGAGCAACGATGTAAGGCTCGGTAGCGGAGTTTCCAGCCTTGCATTTTGTGCACCTTCCCGGTGCGAATCTACCATCGTCATATCCTAGGGCAGCAACGACCCTTGGCTCGTTAAATGTCATCCAGTTCTTTACTCTGTCACCAAATGTCTTCAAGCAGAAATCGGCATAGTCTGCAAATGATTTCCTGCATGATTCGGTATGTTAATTAATTCGCAGGCATTACAATTTTTTTTCGTTCTTCCACATTTAATAAATCAAAAGTCAAACAGCTTACACCACTTTTCTGTTCAACAGCCCTCCATATTGGACCTCTAGTGCCTCTGGTAAGTCATAGTGATACAGATTTGCATAAGGTGTAATGCCTGTGAAGCAGAGTAAATTTGCCTGAAACTTGAAAAAGCTGTCAAACTTCAAAGTGAAAGAAAAGCATTTCTAGCACCATCATCTATCCATATACCTATCTTCAACATGTAGTTTATCAACCTGTTATAGTATGCCACTCCTTTCCAATTCACTTTTCCAGTTCCATCTACACTATATACAAAATTTCCCATCGCCACAAATTAGTTTATTAGCACCAGCAGTAGAGAACAAATCTAAATTAGGAAAAACATAGCTCCAGATGAGCAATAAGGGACAATACTTGGGAATATTCTTGACCAAGAGATTGAAAATCGGTAAGCATCAAACCCCATCTTTTTCATGATATTCACGTCCTCTTACATTAAGGAGAACGAATTTAGTTTGCTTTCAAATCTAGACGAGAAGTACTTTAGTTTTTAAAATATATGGAAAAAGCTTTAGCAATTGATGGCTACAATTTACTAACTTCTAAACTTGGAATTAGCATCCGAATAGGATAATCAAAACCCCTTGTGGAACTTTAGGAAAGCGAACGACTATACATTTCAGAAGTGCTAGCGTCCGGACGCCCATGCTACACTCCGTCTCCCGCAAGACCGCACTTCGCTCCACGCCAAAGACGCTCTCCGCAAATAAGTGCCCCGATGTCTCCCGACTGCTCGGATGTCGCCCGGCCAGAGACTACATACGGGGACCGCTTTCGTGCCTCCCCATATGCAACACTCGATCTACTTTTGAAACATCAAGATGCAACGTATGTCTGAAGACAGATGAAACATGCTTATGAAACACTTTGCAAAAGCACTTGGAAAACACTTGAAGAAACATTGCACAAAGATAGCAACATCCGGATAAAACACTTGCAAAGACATGTGTGAAAAACGTATGCAACATCCAGATAAACACTTGCAACATACGCCTGAAAAAATAAATGAAACATAAGGAACAAAAGCTTGCAACATACATGTACAACTATTGCAACATATGCAACATCTCGATATGCTTTTGTAACATCCGCATGAAACAATTACAACATACCTATGAAATATTTGAAATGTACACTTGTAACATGAGTTTTCAACGCAACATCTCTTTGCTGCTTAGGAGAAATAGAGGTCGTCGGCATTTGAAGTTCATCGTGTAGAGCTCGCCGGTGGCACGGAGCGACCGGCCAGGGGGGGCGCGATGCCGTCAAGCGCATCACAGCCACACTCTGCGCCCCGCCACAAGCCCCTTGAGGCGCCATGAGAACTAGATCCAGATCCGTGTGGGGGAGGGTACCCACCGCCACCACCATCGGTGGGAGAGGAGAGGCGGCTTGCTGCCACCGCCACCATTGAGGAGGAAGGGAGGGAATCACGGCAGAATCCATAGGCGAGGAGGAAGCGCCGCCGGGGAGAGGAGTGGGAGCACTGCCATCGGGGAGGAATGGCCACCACGGCCACCGTCAGAATGGGGCAGGGCGCCGCGGCCGCTGTCTGGGCAGGGAATGGCATATCGGCACCGTCGTGGCAGGCTGCGGCCTCTTGGCCTCGGTCGCGTGCGATGGAGAGAACCTTATACTTCCGTCTAGATAATGGCGACGGCAGGATAAGGTTAGAGACGCTATTGAATAGTTGGACTGGTGCCGCGGCTTATGAACACTACCGTCCAGACGATTGGACACCCTGGCAAGAGAATTTCCGTATACATTTTGATCGTCTTCATGGCCATGCATGGGAGTGGCAGTAGTGGAATGAGGTCTCTTCAGTCACGTGAGACGCTTATCCCTCTGTGGTGGGCAACAGGCCAACAGCTAACAGGAATGTCCTTGCCCGCATCATATTAGTTAATTCCTTTTTAATTATTAGTTGTTGGAAATTGACATGTGAAAGACACGGCAGATGAATACTTATATTGTTTGGTTCGTGGAATGAAATATGTTGATGCATTGTCACCTTATTCCTCACAAACTAATAATTAGTACTCATGATGCACCACTTCATCTAGGATAGAATGACTCCTCGAACCAAACACCATATAAGTCTCCATCTTCCATGCACGGGAGTCTCTGTAATAGTGCACTAAAGAATAATGCTATTGATTTTAGGAATAAATAATCATAAAAATACGAGCACTTATGTTTGCGTCAAATCGATAATTAAACTTAGGTGGGCAAGAACCTAACTTGGGGCTCGGCTCTTGCTCCTGCGGAGGATCCCTGCCAAATGATTTCGTGGAGGAGACGTTTTTAGTAAAAAGCTGAGGAGCCGGAGCCGTTTTGAAGCCTCTAAAACGGTTCTGGTGGAGGAGCCCCCTTAAGTGGAGCCGTGCTAAACAGCCCCTTAATACCTAACATTTGTTCAGGTTAGAGCCTTAGAGGTGACATAAATTTGGATGCTTCGTGACTTCCTAAATTATAGCTTTGCATGTGTTGCTTTTTAATCAAGCCATTATGCATATATGTAACGCGCACACCAAAGAATCTATAGTTTTTCTCTTGTTAGTACACTCAATATATAAAATTTCATGGTTGGATTTGTTAAATTCTGTAATTTGATTTTAAGTTTCACATACTAAAAACGTCATATTTGAATTATAGGTCTAAATAAAAAAAGAAATATAGAAAAGTCGACTGAAACGAAAGCATAAAAAAAATCATAGTTTGTTGTCACCTTGTAGCGATGGTACTCGTCAACAGTGACGTCCGCGGTGGCATTGTTTGAGATCTCGCCTGAAAGCCGGCCAGCATTGCGATGATTGAATCATGCCATGACAAACCAATTGAATCAACGATTGATGCCTTTTTAATCTATAATAAATAATCCATACGAGCGTTTCAGTAAATAATTCGATTAGTCAGCGCCAATGGAATTATGCTCACCGGGGATCTTGATGAAGGCGTCCCATATGCTTGGCCCGCGGCCGTCCTTGTGCGCCATGCCCTCAACCTGGTAGGCCGACGCCGCCGTCCCGAACACGAACCCCTTGGGAAAGCTCCGCCGGCTCAGCCCGCCCGTCCATGCCGCTGCCGCCGCAACCTTCTCCCCTGCCCCTGCCTCGCCGTCGTCGGATGCTCGGGCGCCGACGGAAGAAAGCAGAAGAAGCAGCGCGAGCATGGAACGTCGCCCGCCGCCGCCGATACGACCACCACGACCACGACTAGCATCAGCCATGATTCTGCGCTCCGCTGAGAACCCTGCGACGCGCGGCCAGTGCCGGTGCGGTGGTGCTGGCCAAAGATAAGGAGACAGACAGGGGACGAGTGTGAGTGTGACCGTGCGTGGTATATGGAAGCTCAACCGTACGTATTCGGCACCCGGTATTCCGGTGGCATGTCGAGGAAGGAGAAGCTTGTCGGCATCCGGCGAAATGGTTGAGCTGAGCGTCAGGGTCAGAGGGGATGGTGACAGCCTGACAGGCTTGCCAGCTAGAGGCAAAATGCACGGCGAGAGTGACGACGGCAGAGGAAAATGCCACGGCAAAGCAACAATGGTCGCCCCATGCGGCGGCCCGTCACGGATTTTATTTTTATTTTTATCTTCAATCAATATTTTAATAATGACCACTTCATTTTTTTTTGCAGATTCTAACCCTTTGTTTGACACTATGGCCCCGTTCGCTTCGCGAAAAAACAAGCCGAAATACTGTTCCGACTGATTTGTTGTGAGAGAAAAAAACACTATTCCGGCTAAAAAAACAAGCTGAAAAATACGGATTATAAAACAAACGAACATGGCCAATGGCCGCGCCACATGTACTAGGACGGAGGCCGCCACGGTGACGTGGACTGACACCTCTCCCTACGTTCGTTCTTATGTTCCTACTGTTAGTAGCACTAGATACCTTGAGTTTGCCTTGGCGATTTCTTGCCTCGACCTTGCGGGTGCGCAGCTTCCTTTTGTTACTCGATATTTTTGCATGCATGGTGAAAATTGCACTGGCATATTTTGGCAGGTAATTATTCTCGTATTAATGGTGATTGCTCTCATTGCTCTTGTCGACTAACGGCAGGTCAATCACGTTAATGTTGTGATTGCGTGGCAAATTACTTACCTTACCTGCGACGCGACGTGTGAATATATTGGGACGAGGGGTCGTCCTCATCACAGAGAATTCATCTCTTCCCTTTGCCACTATGCTGCGCTACCGTCGTCTTCCCCATCCCGTCGTCGACGTGACATCGGCACCGAGAGAGCAGGTCTCCGAAGCCTACGTCTCCTCATGTCCCTGCACGGGGTAGGAGGCATATAAGATTTTTGGGAAGCGTCGTCGCGACTGCTCGTTGAACCTCTTCTTCCCTCTACGGTGCCGGTGTTCGCGAATCTCTGCCAACAACCCCACTGTAATAATGTCTATCATTTCTCTTTTGTTCGTTCTTATGTTCCTACTGTTACTAGCACTAGATACCTTGAGTTTGCCTCGGCGATTTCTTGCCTCGACCTTGCGGCTGCGCAGCTTCCTTTTGTTACTCGATATTTTTGCATGCATGGAGAAAATTGCGCTGGCATATTTTGGCAGGTAATTATTCTCGTATTAATGGTGATTGCTCTCATTGCTCTTGTCAACTAACGACAGGTCAATCACGTTAATGTTGTGATTGCGTGGCTAATTACTTACCTTAGTTGCGACGCGACGCGTGTATATATTAGGACGAGACGTCGTCCTCAGTACAGAGAATTCATCTGTTCCCTTTGCCACTGTGCTGTGCTACCGTCGTCTTCCCCATCCTGTCGCCGGCGTGACATCGGCACTAGGAAAGCAGGTATCCGAAGCCTATGTCTCCTCATGTCCCTGCACGGGGTAGGAGGCATATAAGATTTTTGGGAAGTGCCGTCGCGACTGCTCGCTGAACCTCTTTTTACCTCTACGGTGCCGGTGTTCGCGAATCTCTGCCAACAACCCCACTGTAATAATATCTATCCTTTCTCTTTTGTTCGTTCTTATGTTCCTACTGTTACTAGCACTAGATACCTTGAGTTTGCCTCGACGATTTCTTGCCTCGACCTTGCGGGTGCGCAGCTTCCCTTTGTTACTCGATATTTTTGCATGCATGGAGAAAATTGCGCTGGCATATTTGGTCAGGTAATTATTATCGCATTAATGGTGATTGCTCTCATTGTCTAGTCGACTAACGGCAGCTCAATCACGTTAATGTTGTGATTGCGTGGCTAATTACTTACCTTAGCTACGACGCGACGTATGTATATATTAGGACAAGACGTTGTCCCCAGTACAGAGAATTCATCTCTTCCCTTTGCCACTGTGCTGCGCTACCGTCGTCTTCCCTATCCCATCGTCGACATGACATCGGCACCGAGAGAGCTTGTCTCCGAAGCCTACGTCTCCTCGTGTCCCTGCACGGGGTAGAAGGCATATAAGATTTTTGGGAAGCGTCGTCGCGATCGTCATTGAACCTCTTCTTCCCTCTACGGTGCCGGTGTTCGCGAATCTCTGCCAACAACCCCAATCGTAATAATGTCTATCCTTTCTCTTTGTTCGCTTTTATGTTCCTACTATTACTAGCACCGAGATACCTTGAGTTTGCTTCACATGCGTTTTCTTGCCTCGACCTTGCGGGTGCGTAGCTTCCTTTGTTACTCGATATTTTTTGCATGCATGGTGAAAATTGCACCGGCATATTTTGGCGTGTAATTATTCTCGTATTAATGGTGATTGCTCTCATTGCTCTTGTCGACTAACGGCAGGTCAATCACGTTAATGTTGTGATTGCGTGGCAAATTACTTACCTTACCTGCGACGCGACGTGTGAATATATTGGGACGAGGGTCGCCCTCATCACAGAGAATTCATCTCTTCCTTTTGCCACTATGTCTTTGCTACTGTCGTCTTCCCCATCCCGTCGTCCGACGTGACATCGGCACCGAGAGAGCAGGTCTCCGGCTTCACGCTCCTCATGTCCCCGCACGGGTAGGAGGCATATAAGATTTTTGGGAAGCGTCGTCGCATCGCTTCGTTGAACCTCTTCTTCCCTCTCGGTGCGGTGTTCGCGAATCTCCGCCAACAACCCCACCGTAATAATGTCTATCATTTCTCTTTTGTTCGTTTCTTATGTTCCTACCATTACTAGCACTAGATACCTTGAGTTTGCTCGGCGATTTCTTGCCTCGACCTTGCGGGGCTTGCAGCTTCCTTTTGTTACTCGATATTTTTGCATGCATGGAGAAAATTGCGTACCGCATATTTTGGCGGTAATTATTCTCGTATTAATGGTGATTGCTCTCATTGCTCTTGTCAACTAACGACAGTGTCAATCACGTTAATGTTGTGATTAAGTGGCTAATTACTTACCTTAGTTGCGACGCCGACGCTGTATATATTAGGACGAGACGTCGTCCTCAGTACAGAGAATTCATCTGTTCCCTTTGCCACTGTGCTGTGCTACCGTCGTCTTCCCCATCCTGTCGCCGGCGTGACATCGGCACTAGGAAAGCAGGTATCCGAAGCCTATGTCTCCTCATGTCCCTGCACGGGGTAGGAGGCATATAAGATTTTTGGGAAGTGCTGTCGTCGATCGTCATTAACCTCTTTTTACCTCTACGGTGCCGGTGTTCGCGAATCTCTGCCAACAACCCCACTGTAATAATATCTATCCTTTCTCTTTTGTTCGTTCTTATGTTCCTCATTACTAGCACTAGATACCTTGAGTTTGCCTCGACGATTTCTTGCTTGCCTCTTGCGGGCGCGCAGCTTCCCTTTGTTACTCGATATTTTTGCATGCATGGAGAAAATTGCGCTGGCATATTTGGTCAGGTAATTATTATCGCATTAATGGTGATTGCTCTCATTGTCTAGTCGACTAACGGCAGCTCAATCACGTTAATGTTGTGATTGCGTGGCTAATTACTTACCTTAGCTACGACGCGACGTATGTATATATTAGGACAAGACGTTGTCCCCAGTACAGAGAATTCATCTCTTCCCTTTGCCACTGTGCTGCGCTACCGTCGTCTTCCCTATCCCATCGTCGACATGACATCGGCACCGAGAGAGCTTGTCTCCGAAGCCTACGTCTCCTCGTGTCCCTGCACGGGGTAGAAGGCATATAAGATTTTTGGGAAGCGTCGTCGCGACTGCTCGCTGAACCTCTTCTTCCCTCTACGGTGCCGGTGTTCGCGAATCTCTGCCAACAACCCCACTGTAATAATGTCTATCCTTTCTCTTTTGTTCGTTTTTATGTTCCTACTATTACTAGCACCAGATACCTTGAGTTTGCTTCGGCGATTTCTTGCCTCGACCTTGCGGGTGCGTAGCTTCCTTTTGTTACTCGATATTTTTGCATGCATGGTGAAAATTGCACTGGCATATTTTGGCAGGTAATTATTCTCGTATTAATGGTGATTGCTCTCATTGCTCTTGTCGACTAACGGCAGGTCAATCACGTTAATGATGTGATTGCGTGGCAAATTACTTACCTTACCTGCGACGTGACGCGTGAATATGTTGGGACGAGGTGTCGTCCTCGGTACAGAGAATTCATCTCTTCCCTTTGCCACTGTGCTATGCTACCGTCGTCTTCCCCATCCCGTCGTCGATGTGACATCGGCACCGAGAGAGCAGTCTCCGGTTTCGTCGCCTCCTCGTGTCCCCTCGCAGGGGTAGGAGGCAGATAAGATTTTTGGGAAGCGTCGTCGCGACTGCTCGCTGAACCTCTTCTTCCCTCTATGGTGCCAGTGTTCGTGAATCTCTGCCAACAACCCCACTGTAATAATGTCTATCCTTTCTCATTTGTCCGTTCTTATGTTCCTACTGTTACTAGCACTAGATACCTTGAGTTTACCTCGGCTATTTCTTGCCTCGACCTTGCGGGTGCGGAGCTTCCTTTTGTTACTCGATATTTTTGCATGCATGGAGAAAATTGTGTTGGCATATTTTGGCAGGTAATTATTCTCGCATTAATGGTGATTGTTCTCATTGCTCTAGTCGACTAACGGTAGGTCAATCACATTAATGTTGTGATTGTGTGGCTAATTACTTACCTTAGCTGCGACGCGACGCGTGTATACATTGGGAAGAGATGTCGTCCTCAGTACAGAGAATTCATCTCTTCCCTTTGCCATTGTGCTGCGCTACCGTCGTCTTCCCCATCCCATCGCCGATGTGACATCGGCACAAGGAGAGCAGGTCTCCGAAGCCTACGTCTCCTTGTGTCCCTGCACGGGGTAGGAGCCATATAAGTTTTTGGGAAGTACCGTCGCGACTGCTCGCTGAACCTCTTCTTCCCTCCACACTGCCGGTGTTCGTGAATCTCTGCCAACAACCCCACTGTAGTAATGTCTATCCTTTCTCTTTTGTTCATTCTTATGTTCCTACTGTTACTAGCACTAGATACCTTGAGTTTGCCTCGGTGATTTCTTGCCTCGACCTTGCGGGTGCGCAACTTCCTTTTGTTACTCGCTATTTTTGCATGCATGGAGAAAATTGCGCTGGCATATTTTGGCAAGTAATTATTCTCGCATTAATGGTGATTGCTCTAGTCGAGTAACGGCAAGTCAATCACGTTAATGCTGTGATTGTGTGGCTAATTACTTACCTTAGCTGCGACATGACGCGTGTATATATTGGGACGAGATGTCGTCCTCAGTACAGAGAATTCATCTCTTCCATTTGCTACTGTGCTGCGCTACCGTCGTCTTCCCCATCCCGTTGCCGACGTGACATCAGCACCGGGAGAGCAAGTCTCCGAAGCCTACGTCTCCTCATGTCCCTACACGGGGTAGGAGGCATATAAGATTTTTGGGAAGCGCCGTCGCGACTGCTCGCTGAACCTCTTCTTCCCTCAACGCTGCCGGT
This sequence comes from Miscanthus lutarioriparius, assembly GCA_904845875.1. Taxonomy (NCBI): domain Eukaryota; kingdom Viridiplantae; phylum Streptophyta; class Magnoliopsida; order Poales; family Poaceae; genus Miscanthus; species Miscanthus lutarioriparius. The sequence goes on from CAJGYO010000006.1 coordinate 91,503,058, forward strand.
GTTCATGAATCTCTGCCAATAACCCCACTGTAATAATGTCTATCCTTTCTCTTTTGTACGTTCTTATGTTCCTACTGTTACTAGCACTAGATTTCTTGAGTTTGCCTCGGTGATTTCTTGCCTCAACCTTGCGGGTGCGCAGCTTCCTTTTGTTACTCGATATTTTTGCATGCATGGAGGAAATTGTGCTGTCATATTTTGGCAGGTAATTATTCTCGCATTAATGGTGATTGCTCTTATTGCTCTAGTCGACTAACGGCAGGTCAATCATGTTAATGTTGTGACCGTATGGCTAAATACTTACCTTAGCTGCAACGCGACGCGTGTATATATTGGGACGAGACGTTGTCCTCAATATAGAGAATTCATCTCTTCCCTTTGCCACTGTGTTGTGCTACCATCGTCTTCCCCATCACATCGCCGACGTGACCTCGGCAGCGAGAGAGCAGGTCTCCGAAGCCTACGTCTCCTCGTGTCCCTGCACGAGGTAGGAGGCATATAAGATTTTTGGGAAGCACCGTCGTGACTGCTCGCTGAACCTTTTCTTCCCTCTACGCTGCCGGTGTTCGCGAATCTCTGCCAACAACCCCACTGTAATAATGTCTATCCATTCTCTTTTGTTCGTTCTTATGTTCCTACTGTTACTAGCACTAGATACCTTGAGTTTGCCTCGGATCGTAGTGCTAGTGATAAATCATACACCTATGATACATGTTGTTGTTCTTTTTCTCATTGTCAGAATTAATTTTTGCATCACTAAATTGCTATTATTTCCAACAATCCAAAAACCTTATAGGCATTTAGTGATGGCTGGATTTTCTAATGCGATGAAACCAGATAAGTTCACTGGTGTGAATTTCTAGAGATGTCAGATGAGAGGCCAGCTGTGGCTCTCGGCTATGGGCGTGTTTTGGGTCGTCAGTAATCCTCCTGTACTACCTCTCGAATCTGAGAAAGAGGTGCAGGAGTTTACCGCGGCTACGATGATTTTCGTCGGATGTGTTCTTAGCGTGCTCTCAGACCAGCTGTGTGTTGTTTACATGAACATCAAAAGTGCTGATGAACTGTGGGAGGTGCTTGAACACAAGTTCTCTGCCTCGGACGCTAGGCACGAGCTGTATGTGATGGAGCAGTACCACGATTTCAAAATGGTTGATAAAAGTTCTGTCATGGAACCGGCTCATGAGTTCCAACTTATTGTGAGGGAACTCGAACAGTTCGGACACGTCTTGCCTGATAAGTTTGTGGCGGGTGGCATTATTGCCAAGTTGCCTTCGACATGGAGGAACTTTGCCATGACTCTTAAACATAAAAGACAGAAAATCTCCGTTGAAGATTTGTTGGCTGATCTTGATGTTGAAGAGAAGGCTTGGGCAAAGGATGCTCCACCAAGAGCACCCAAAGGGCAGTCCAGCGCCAATGTGATGCAGCAGGTTGGAAAGAACAAGCAAAAGGCTATGATAGCGGAGGTTTGTTCCACTTTTCACTCTCTCATTTCTGTAATAAAGTTGTGAACCATATGTGTGATTCAAACAATTCTATGGCTGATATATGGCATTCTCGTTTGTGTCACATTAATTTTGGTTGTATATCGCATCTAGACGGTATGAGTTTAATTCTGAATTTTAGTACTGTCAAAGGCTCTAAATATCAAGCAAGTGTGCAAGCAAAGCAGCCTCCTAAGCCACATAAGGTTGTAGACGAGAGGCAAACGGCATTATTCGAGCTCATACATTCTGATATTTGTGAGATGAATGGTGTGTTGATAAAGGAAGGAAAAAGATACTTTATGACTTTAATTGATGATGCAACTAAGTATTGTTATGTGTTTTTTTTTCTAAAAACTAAAGATGAGGCGCTAGAATGTTTTAAGACTTATAAGGCTGAGGTGGAAACCAATTGGAAAAGAAAATAAAACGTGTTAGGTCTGATCGAGGTGGGGAGTACTTTTCCCATGAGTTTGATCTTTCCTATTCGGAGAATGGAATAATTCATGAACGAACGCCTCCATATTCGCCCCAATCTAATGGGGTTGCCGAAAGAAAGAACCAGACATTAATGGACTTGGTGAATGCCACATTAGAAACGTCCGATATGGCTTAGGCGTGGTGGGGGGAGGCAGTTTTCACTGCATGTCACGTTCTGAATAGAGTTCCCACTAAAAATAGTGATATCACTCCGTATGAAGGATGGAAAGGAAGGAAACCATCACTCCATTACTTGCGTACGTGGGGCTGTTTGGCCATGGTTAGCATACCAATTAATAAGAAACGCAAGCTCGGACCGAAGACCGTTGATTGTATCCTTTTAGGTTATGCGCACCACAGCACGACTTATAAGTTCTTAGTGATAAAATCAGAAACGCCTGAGATTTTAGTTGATTCACTTCTGGAGTCAGGGGATGTTACTTTCTTTGAAAATATATTCCCGATGAAAGATGCTTATTCTTTGCCTAGTTCGTCAAATGATCTTATTCCTGAACCCAAGCCCACAACTGAGCCAATTATAAACCCATATGGAAATAAAGAGGATGACAGTGGTGCAGCTCCTAGAAGAAGTAAGAGACAAAGGGTTGCAAAATCCTTTGGTGAAGACTTCACTGTGTACCTCATGGATGATACTCCCACGACCATTGCAGAGGCATATGCATCACCTGATGCGGAATATTGGAAGGATGCAGTCCGTAGTGAGATGGACTCCATCACTGCAAATGGCACATGGGAAGTAACAGATAGACTAGTGGGTTGCAAGCCAGTTGGCTGTAAATGGGTATTTAAGAAGAAGCTTAGACCTGACGGTACTATTGAAAAGTATAAGGCAAGGCTTGTGGCTAAAGGTTATACACAAAAAAGGCGAGGATTTCTTTGACACCTACTCATCTGTTGCCAGATTAACTACAATCCGAGTGCTGTTATCCTTGGCTGCTTCCCATGGTCTTCTTGTCCATTAGATGGATGTGAAGACGGCTTTCCTTAATGGAGAGTTAGAGGAAGAAATTTATATGGATCAACCTGATGGATTTATAGCACAAGGACAAGAGGGCAAGGTGTGCAGGTTACTCAAATCCTTGTACGGTCTAAAGCAAGCGCCCAAGCAGTGGCATGAGAAGTTTGATAAGACTTTAACATCTGTTGGGTTTGCAGTAAATGAAGCCGACACTTGTGTGTATTACCGCTATGGTGGGGGCAAAGGAGTAATCCTATGCTTGTATGTTGATGACATACTGATTTTTGGGACAAGTATCGATGAGATAAATGATGTAAATTTTGACATGAAAGATTTGGGGGAAGCTGATGTGATCCTCTACATTAAACTTAATAAGCGTGAGAATGGGATTACTCTTTTGCAGTCTCATTATGTGGAGAAAGTTTTTGAGCCGCTTTGGCTATACAGATAGCAAGCCTTTTCCAACACCCTATGATCCTAGTCTAATACTTCAAAAGAATCGAAGGCTAGGAAAGGATCATCTGAGATACTCCCAGATCATTGGCTCTCTGATGTACCTAGCTAGCGCAACCCACCCTGACATCTCATTTGCGGTAAGCAAGTTGAGTAGATTCACCTCTAATCCAGGATATGATCATTGGTGTAGTATTGATCAGGTAATGCGTTATTTGAAGGGCACAATGAGTTATGGAATTCACTATTCAGGGTACCCAGGGGTACTTGAAGGATATAGTGATTCAAATTGGATTACAGATGCTGATGAGCTGAAGGCCACATTAGGTGGCGGTGCTGTCTCTTGGAGATCTTGTAAGCAGACAATACTTACAAAATCTACCATGGAGGCAGAGCTCACGGCTCGGGATATAGCCTCTACTGAAGCTGAGTGGTTAAGAGAATTGTTGATGGACTTACCTGTGGTTGAGAAACCATTTCCTGCTATTCTCATAAATTGTGATAATCAAACAGTTATCACTAAGGTGAAGAATAGTCAGGATAATATGAAGTCCACCAAACATGTGAAACGCAGGCTGAAGCCTGTCAGGAAATTGAGAAGCTCGGAGTAATAGCTGTGGACTACATCCAAACAGCTAAGAACCTGGCAGATCCCTTTACTAAGGGACTATCACATACTGTGATTGCTAATGCATCGAAGGAGACGTGATTGAGACCCATGTGAGTTAACCTCAGTGGTAACCCAACCTATGTGATCGGAGATCCCATGAATTTGGACCTAGGAAGAACAAGCTGTTGGTTAACGGGAGAGTACAATCTACCTTTAACCCACTCCGCTCAAGATGCAGTACTCTCATTTCTGTAAGGAAGGCTGACTTTGTCTTAACGTGTTCTGTGGCTTTATAGCAAGATACTATCCTACAAAGTATTCTTGTAAGAACACACCTATGTGAGCCCAACTATTAGTCGCAGTTTGTAAGAATTGGGTATTCTTTAAGAAGCTCATGAAGTGAGACAGGAGTATGACTTATACGCTCCACCCACGGGGTAGGCACATGGCATCCTAGTATCAGTCAAGACGCCAAGTGAAGCTTATTCGCACCAGACTGCCAATTCAAGGCCTAGTCCATTGCGCAGTTGTGGATGAGTCTATCTTGTTGTTCTAGGTGGATGTTCAACCTTAACTGGTCTCCACTGAAAAACTGATATATTAATAGTACTTTGGTATAGGGAGGATGAAGCGTGCCTCTGGGATCTGGTGGGGGATTGTTCGAAGATTTGGGCTGGCCCAAATAATAATTCCAGATAAATTCCAAAAGCCCACTCACACATGCATGGTATGCCGGGGAACTTTAGTTCTACATTGCTACTCTAGAGGGAGTGAGGGCAACTTAAATGGCTGAGTTGTCTCCTACTAGTTGAAGCTGTTGGGGAGAGGAAAAGGAAGAAATCCACGCGCGCGCTCGCCTCGCCGGGCGGGGCGGGGCGATGGGCGTGGGCGCGCGACATGCGCGTGAACGGTCCGGAGATTTGTCACCTCGACCTTGCGGGTGCGTGGCTTTCTTTTGCTACTCGATATTTTTGCATGCATGGAGAAAATTGCGCTGGCCTATTTTGGCAGGCAATTATTCTTGCATTAATGTTGATTGTTCTAATTTCTCTAGTCGACTAACGGCAAGTCAATCACGTTAATGTTGTGATTGCTCGGCTAATTACTTACCTTAGCTGCGACGCGACACATGTATATATTGGGACGAGACGTCGTCCTCAGTACAGAGAATTCATCTCTTCCCTTTGCCACTGTGCTACGCTACCGTCGTCTTCCCCATCCCGTTGCCGACGTGACATCGGCGCCGGGAGAGCAGGTCTCTGAAGCCTACGTCTCTTCGTGTCCCTGCACGGGGTAGGAGCCGTATAAGATTTTTGGGAAGCGCCGTCGCGACTGCTCGTTGAACCTCTTCTTCCCTCTACGCCGCCGGTGTTCGTGAATCACTGCCGACAATCCCACTGTAATAATGTGTATCCTTTCTCTTTTGTTGGTTCTTATGTTCCTACTGTTATTAGCACTAGATAGCTTGAGTTTGCCTTGGGTCATAGTGTTAGTGATAAATCATACATCTATGATACATATTGTTGTTCTTTTTCTGATTGTCGGAATTAATTTTTGCATCACTAAATTACTATTATTTCCAACACTAGCCGCCACCGCCGTCCACAGGCGCTCCCACCGAGCCCTGCGCCGGCCACCGTCCTTCAGTGTGCCAGCTACAACCCAATAGCGATATATAACTGTCGGGTTGTGGTATGACTCGGAAGTGATAATATCACTATCGAGTCATGGTTTGAGCTGGAGGTGAAAGGTACCTTCATTGCTAGGTGAATAGATTCCCCAGAATTCTTGATCCTAGGCTTAGGAATCGGTAGTGAAAAACAATCGCTGTCGGCTCCATCATATCAGGCACTAATGGTCCACAGTAGTGAGAGACCTTTGCCATAGACAGATGAGAGGCATAGTGAGAGGAAGAAGGCACCATGCATTACTGCCTAAAGAAGGGACTGCATCTGGCTCTATTTGCGACCATGTCGTGTCAGATCGAGTGGGCACCACGGTGGATTTGGTGGCAGTCTTTGCACGTCTTTATTTTTTGACAAAAGTCTTTCCACGTTGGTAGCATTGGCGCATCTAAAAGGGTTAGAAATAAAAATGAAAGTCGGTTCAATTATTTTTAAAATATAATTTCGAAAAGGTTATGATAAAAAAATCATGTACCTAACGAACGCAACGAAGGTGATCGTGGTAGATATATGCAGATATCCATCGTATTTATATTAATACTAGATATATACTCGTGCTTTGTACGGAGCACCGAATTTTTATCCATGTGCACTATAATGCACGTGGCTTATGGTTTAGATGAATATATATTAATAAATCCTCAAATTTAATTATATATAAAGCATATTTCATGATCTTTATCATATATATCATGTAGATCCGTTTTATAGAAACCTAACAAAATTGTTTTTTAATTAGTATGTGTGTGATTTATTATTATATTTTTTAGAAATTAATTAAAATCTAATAAACACTGTTGCATTGGGAAACCTAAATTATTTCTAAATTCATCCATTTTTCTCCTGCGATGTGGTATTATTCCACGCGAACCACGCATTGGACTCGTCGTCTGTTACATGCGGGCACGAGGTCTATCCGTTCAGCCCACGGTCGCTTAGACTTATGGACCACATTGTTCTTTCGCTCCTGCAAGCGCATGAGGGTGAGCGGGGTGCAGACGCGTGGTGCACACACGCACGGGTATAGTTGGCCATGCAGCCCGAGCCCGTCGGCCCGGCCCAAGGCCCATTTTTTGGCCCAGTCCAAGCACGGCCCGGCCCGGCGGCTAGCGGGCCTGGGCTGGCCTGGCCCGGAGGAACAGCCCGTGCCTGGGCCTTACCCCAGGCACGTGGGCCGGCACGGCACGGCCTGCTACAGAATAGGCGGCCCGCTAGCGGCCCAGCCTGCCAACCCCACGCGGCCGCGCCCTAGGCCAGGGCAACATTCAGCCCAGCCCAGCTCCCCGCCTCACCCCGAACCGGCGAACCCTAAATCCTGCCCACTCCCTCTCGCCTCTCGCCTCTTCCCCGCGTGGCGGTGTCTCCCTCGCGCGCGGCCGTCTTCCTCCCGCGCGCAGCCATCTCCCTCCCGCACGCAGCCGTCTTCCTCCCACGTGCCGGCGACCGCCTCCTCCATGCCTCCCCACGCGGCCCCACCTCCAGGGCGAGCGCGCCGGCCGTCTCCCTCCCGCGGGTGGCGTCTGCAGCCAGATTCGAGCAGCGACGGCTGGATTCAAGCGCACCGACGACCGCCTCCTCCATGCCTCCCCGCGCGGCCCCACCTCCCGACCGGATCTACCTCTGGGGCGAGCGCGCCGGCCGTCTCCCTCCCGCGCGCAGCCGTCTTCCTCCCGCGCGCTGGAGGCCGGATCGACCTCTGGGGCGAGCGCGCCGGCGGCGGCGGCCGCCTCCCGTGGCTGCCCTGCCGCCCGACACGCTGGATTGGGCCATGCTTTTCGAGCCGGCCCAGCCCAAAAAATGGCCCAGCAGGCCGTGCCTGGGCCGTCGGCTAGGCCCGTGGCCCTTTTAGGCACGGCCCGGTGGCCCAGTGTGCCATGCCTGGCCCGTTAGCGCCGGGCCGTGCTTTTGACAGGCCCGTGTGGTGCCGGGTTGGGCCGACCCGTTGGCCATCTATACACACGGGCGAGCGGAGCGCAGATGCGCGGGCACGCGCTAACGGACGAGCGGGGCATAGATGTGCATTGTTCGTCTTCCGCTCGCTCTACAATTCTACATCGCCCCGCCGCCGCGCTACTCCCTCCTCTCTGCCGCGCTCTCTGCGACCGCCTTCCTCGCCGCGCCAGCCCATGCCGTCGTCTTGAACTCCCTCGTTCACCTCTACGCCTCCTGCGGCCGCCCGTGCCGCGCTCGCGCTCTTCTGCTGCATCCTGGATTCCTGGAGACAGTCCTTCGTGTCCTGGAACACCTCCATCGAAGCGCTGATCGGCATCAGAATTATAGAAACCACCTTGCGGCACTCGTTCTATTCCGGGCGATGCAGGGCGGCCGGTGCCGGACGCCTACATGCTTGACTGCGTGATGAGAGGGACCAGGAGATGCTGTCCATCTTCCCCTGTTCTGCACCGGCTACCAGCAGAAGCTAGGTGCCAGCAGGAACTGTGAGGAGTAGTGTTTCTTGAGCAGCAGGAGCTGAACCTCAACATGAACAGCACGAAACAGGCCAAGAGTCCTTAAACAATTGATCAAAAAGGTCTCTTATCCATTGGGTTATTTAAACCCGTTGGGTATTATCCTCTGTGTGTGGAGATGGATACTTGGGTATGGGCAATTAACAGGTACGGATACGGCTGACCCATAGGGCTCCTCGGCCCAACGACATCGTTTCCGGAGTCGATCTCACGGAAGCGAGGGAACCGAGCGTAGAGACGTACATGCATGGGACCAGATCGAGCGTAGAGACGTAGATGCATCGGACCTGATCGAGCGTCAGATATATGACAAAAGATTCTGTAAATCTAATGCATTTATTTGTACAACCCAATTTTTTGCCATACATTATTATATAATATCATTTGCAATATTCCCGTCATAGCTTTCTATTACTATGAATCATCACTGTTTTCAACCTTCTTCTGACTACAAATGAATTTTTCTCAAGATTTGGGATCTTGGTACGCATGCACTTCTTGCATTATTTTCCCAAAAAACCAGAATTGCATTTATTAATATATATGACAAAAGATTATATAGATCGATCTAATGCCTTTATTAGTACAACCCATTTTTTGCTGTATGTTATTATATAATATCATTTGCAGTATTCCCTTCATAGCACTACAAAATTTATGGTGGTACATGACGGTTTGGAGGTGGCGTTATGAAAAATCATCAGAGAAAGCCGTAGTCTATGACGATAACATCGTTTTGCTTGCCTGTCCCTCCCAGAGGTCGACGTCGACCCAGTAGCGACGAGGCCCAAAAGAGGCCACTCACGACTCCCCTGTCTCCCATGCCGCATAGTACATAGCGGCCGATTGATTCCTCCCCAGTTCTCAATTCCTTCCTCCAGTTCCCCAATCCTCTAACCCTAAATCGACGAGCGAGCGGCGGCTGGCGACAACGGCGGACGGCCTTGCCGAGCGACGGTGCTATGGGGATGCGAGCAGTTGGCGGCAACAGCCTTGCAAAGCGGCGGCAGCGGACGGCCTTGTCGAGGCGGCGACTTCCTCCATTGCTCGGCAGGCCGTGGGTGTCAAAGAGCGCTTCGTGCTCGGCCTCAATGCCTCAGTGTCAGCAGGACGGTCAAGCAGTAGGCAGTGGGGTGGCTGGCTTTTGCCTTCCGGGCCAGCGCCATCCTGCGCGTGCGCCTTGGCATGGCCGCAAGGGCAAGCAGCAGCCAGCCCCAGCCAGCAGCTGAGCTCCAACCACCAGCGGCATCAGATCCTCTCCACCGACGTTAGATCTATCCTCCGTGAGTTGTGGTACTTTAAGTCATGTAAAATTAGTCAATCTTACAATTTTCCATAGCCATGCGCTCTATATCAAGATGTGTTCATAGTATTTTTCTCCATTTGCACCGACAGGTAAAAGCTTGGGCTGAGCTTCTGAATGCTTCTCGGTTGATTTTAGTGTGTGCGTTCATCTCTACAGCACCAATGCACCACTCTTATGTGCTACTCTGAGTCCTATGTACATTTGCTTTTCAACCATTATTTACATGCATGGTTACCTTCTTTAGAAGATTCTACATTACCTGAACTTTCCTCACAAAAAAGGTTGTCGTGGCTTCAATATGTGTTGCTTTGTCCATGGGAATAGCTAACATTTGTGTGTGTTTTGCTTTTTAAACCATCTTAGTTTTATCTGAAAGAACAATGACCGTCAATTCTCGGTCTTAGCTAGCATACTGTTGTTGTATATATTTTTCAGTCCATTGTATATTCTTAATATGAGTCCATTGCCATCATCTTGAATTAGTCTACTATGGTACCTGAACGAACTAACATCCATAGATACTTGAGTGTTCTAATTTTCTCACGTCCTAGTATTATTGCAATAGCTTTGATCTTTTAGTTCAATGTTGATTAACTTGTAGCAATGATTCAGTTTAATTTGTATTCGTTAAGCAATAATGCAAGGAGGCTTGATCCCTGTGAAGTCTGAGAAATGAAATCATTAGTCACAAAGAGGAACTGCATCCACATTCAATTGGTTCTGCATTTGCTTATTTGATTCTTAACCTGGGATTTTCCTTGTGCAGCCAATAGGAGCAAGGTTGATTAACATGTTTCTGAAGAATAATGCAAATATGGAGATTGGTTGCCATGCCGAGTCTATCTTGTCTGAAGTATAGAAAATTCAATCATTTACCCTTCATCTCTACCTCAGTATTCTAAATATATAAAATAACATTTTTTTCAAGTGTGTGTATAAGTTGGTATCAAATAATTTTCTCTCTGTTTATACATTACCTTTCCATTCCAGCAAGGGAGATGATGCCGCAGCCACCAGCAGACATAGATGCAAGTCAGCCAACACCTCAGTCCATTACTGTTTATATCAAATTTAATCTCTACAGCCTAAATTTACAAGGGCTAGATGTGTGGAATCGACATAGGGTAGCTCTACTTCTTGGCTCTCAAATTTAATTTATAAGCTATTTCTATCATATTTAGATTCTCATGCTCTACTTGTTGGACTCACAAAAATATATGCATTGAATTATATAAGTAGTTTCAAAGCTTCCTAATAAATAGATGACATTTCTTTTTAGGATCTTTGCTATCAAAACTGACTTATCTTATATTCATTTTGATTTTCAGGTAGCACATCTCATGGACAACAAGTCAATTGAAGTGCTCATGGATGCTAATATTTAGTTACTTTAGACTCTAGAGATCAAATCTTTAGGTTCAAACTTAGTTATTGTGATAGTCAAACCAAATGGTTGTGAGCAGGCCAATTCATAGTTTGATCAAATGTGACAGCAGTGGGCTTGCTAGTACATGAATGATCAATGTTTGTATATATGATTTGTGTATCTTATGAGCTGTGATGCATGTTAATGCAGTGATGATTTGGTAATAATTTGTGATGTTCTTTTTCATCACTATGGTTTGGAATGAGAGCCAGTTAGCAGAGGATGGACTTGCAGTGGTAGAGATCATGGTTCCTGCTCTCGGTGATGCTCCAGATTGGGATGGTTGGCACTTGGAGTTTGAGGGTCGCACTCCTGCTGAGGGCGCAGAGAGAGCAGCTTTCCATGTCATCAGGGACATCATGAGCAGATTTCCCAGTGAGCTTGCAGCAGCTCTAGCTGGCACCTTTCCTAGGGATGATCCTCATGATGCTATTTGGGTTCAGCCTCAGGGAAGTGCTTTGGTCAGAGGTCCAGCTGAGGGACAGGCTAGCAACAACCATGCTATGAGTGCTATGTTCGCCGCCATTAGAGCGTATGAGGGTCTTGAGAGTACCTACTGGACTTTGACTGGCTTACATAGTCATGATAAGCTCAAGGTAAGAAAGCAGAAGAAGAAGCAGGCACGTGCTGTAGCTAGTTTGCAGGAGCAATTGGCTGATATGAGCTTACAGCGAAACCAGGCGGTTGAGAGAGGTGATAGAGCTATGCAGCAGGTGCATACGTTGACTCAGGCCAACAACAATGCAGACCGCATGATTGGACAGTTGGTTCAGGAGAGGAATGAAGCCTAGGACGAGAGGGACCTTCTGCTGCAGAGGGTCGATGAGCTAGAGGAGTACAACGTCAACCTGCACGAGGAGTTTCACGCGCTCTACAAGGGGGTTGGCCCATACGCTCCTCCAGACGCTGCTGGCATGGACATCGACGATGACGACGAGGACGAGCCTGTAGTTTCACCTGGGGGCGATGGTGACGTCTCTGACCCCGATGACGGCCTCGAGGAGTAGGCTAGTTGCCTTGCGCTAGTGTTTAGGTCCTGTCGCGATGACCTTTCTTTTGTTGGCATGTAACCTAATGTATCTTGCTTTGAACTTATGAGACTTGGCATGTGATTGGAACTTGGCTAGTGATGCGATATCTGAACGCATAAAAGTCCAGTGTATGTATGCTGGCAATTTGGTTGTATTGGACGCGATGTTGCCTTTGAAGTAATTTAATTAGTGATGTTGTTTTAATTGGGATGCGATTATTGTGCCTCTGTTTTATTGTATGAATTTATTCTCTCCAGTAAATTCAGTACGGCATAATTTTTCCTTCACTCATAATTATTACAGCTTCACTCAATCATTACTTGTTGCTGAAATATGCATATGACAAATACTCGCCGTACCACGTATAAGGCCGCTGAGCCCGGTGCTAATGGTGCTGGGACCGGTGGTGGTGGAAACCACAGCAACAACAATGAGCCTCCCCATGAACCACATTTGCCACCTCCTCCCCCGCTCACCCCAGAGGTGTTCTTTGCACAGTTGCTCAGAAGTCAGCGCAACACGGAACAATCCCAGAAGAACATGGAGGATTTTCTGCATACCATCGCCAACAATGTTCAGCGCGGTAACAATCAGGGTGGTGGCATTGGGGTGAATCAGCACAGCAGCTTCAAAGATTTTATGGACAACAGGCCGCCGATATTCAAGGAAGCAATAGAACCACTTGATGCGGAAGAATGGATCAACACTATGGAAGATAAATTCCGTGTGTTGAGGATGACTGAGGTATTGAAAACTGAGTATGCTGCACATTAGTTGCAAGGGCCAGTGGAAATGTGGTGGAAGCACCATCGCACCACCTTCCCTCCAAATGCTCAGATTTCATGGAGAGAGTTCGCTCAGGCCTTCCGTGGAGTTTATATTCCACCCGGGCTGACCGAGATGAAGTTGGGAGAGTTCTTGGCATTGAATCAGGGCACCAAGACCGTGACGTAATATTTGCATGCCTTCAACAACTTGTGTCGTTATGCTCCCGACACGGTTGACACCGATGCTAAGAGAATCGCCAGTTTCAAGAGGGGACTCAATCCAAAGATGATGAAGCATGTGGGTACCAACAACCGCGCTAGATTCAATGACTTCATCAGCGATTATCTGAAGCAGGAAAAGAACAACAACGCCAGCACCACAGCTAAGACTCGCAAGAGAGCCCTAGAAGGTGGTCCATCCCAAGCAAAAGCACCTGCGGGAGGTCGTCCTCCCTATCATCCATCTGCACCTGGCGCTAGGTTCAGGCCACCTCAGCAGAGAAGTCAGAATTTCTGTGGACTCCAGAAGCCTTACAAGATGGCAGTACAGCCCAACAAGGCAGCCGCAACTGCGGTACAGGGCAGTTCCAAGGGAGCTATGGGATCTGCTGGTACAGTGAGGGGACCCTGCTAAAATTGTGACCAACCGGGCCACTTCTCGAGGTTTTGTCCTTATTCGCCCAAGAAGAAGCAGCAGACTTATAATGCTAGGGTGCATAGTACGACTATGGATGAAATTCCTGAGGGAGAGCCCGTAACCGCTGGTAAGTTTCCTATCAACGAAAACCCTACAGTTGTTCTATTTGATTCTGGATCATCGCATTCTTTTATGAGTCAAGCATTTGCACAGAAACATGAACAACTATGCATAGAATTGGGTTATGGTTACCGTATAAGTTCAGCAGGGGCTGATGTTTTGACCAATCGGATGGTTCGAAGGGCAACCCTTGAATTAGGTAGCAGGAAGTTTCGAGTGAACTTGATAGTTATGCCTGGACTAGTTCTGGATGTCATTATAGGGATGAATTGGATGAAGGATTGGGGAGCAGTCATAGATACCGGAAGTCGGGTACTTACCCTTAAGGATCCCCTAGGTGAGGGTACTTTCCAAGTACCATTGCCTCGGAGAACAGACCTTATAAGTGTGACATATGCTAGTGAAGTCATTCCTATTCATCAGATTCAGGTAGTGTGTGAGTTTCCAGATGTATTCCCGAATGAGCTACCTGGTCTCCCGCCAGATAGGGTTATTGAGTTTGGAATTGAGTTACTCCCCGGAACAGCTCTGATTTCAAGGAGACCCTATTGGATGCCTCCAGATGAATTAGTTGAGCTGAAGAAGCAACTAGAAGAGTTATCGAAAAAGGGGTTTATCCGGCCAAGCAAGTCTGAATGGGGATGTCCCGCCTTGTTTGTGAAGAAGAAGAAAGAGGATACGTTGAGAATGTGCGTAGATTACAGGCCACTTAACGTTGTAACCATCAAGAATAAGTATCACTTGCCTCATATTGATGTTCTGTTTGACCAATTAGCCAAGGCTAAGGTGTTCTCAAAAATAGATTTGAGATCCGGTTATCATCAGATCAAGATTAGACCACAAGATATACCGAAAACTACATTTTCCACCAGATATGGGTTGTATGAGTATCTTGTCATGTCCTTTGGCTTGACAAATGCCCCTGCATACTTTATGTTTTTTATGAATACAGTTTTCATACCAGAATTGGATAAGTTCGTGGTTGTGTTCATCGATGACATTCTGGTGTACTCCGAGAACGAGAAGGATCATGAAGAACATCTGAGAATTGTCTTGACCAGACTTAGAGATCATAAGCTGTACGCTAAGTTTAGCAAATGTGAATTCTGGTTGAAGAAAGTTCCTTTCCTTGGTCACATTCTGTCAGAAAATGGAGTTTCAGTCGATCCAAGTAAGGTGCAAGAGGTTATGGATAGGAAGGCACCGACCATAGTTCCTGAGATTAGAAGTTTCTTAGGACTAGCCGGTTACTACCGTCGTTTCATACCAGACTTCTCGAAGATTGCCAAGCCTATGACAAGTCTGCTACAGAAGGATCACAAGTTTGTGTGGACAGAGGAGTGTGAAGCAGCTTTCCACACTTTGCGGAAACTGTTGACCACTGCTCCTGTTCTTGCACAACCGGACATTGAGAAACCATTTGATGTGTTTTGCGACGCATCGAAAACTAGATTGGGCTGTGTTCTTATGCAAGAAAGGAGAGTCATTGCTTATGTCTCACGTCAATTGAGAAAGCACGAGGTCAACTATCCAACACATGATCTTGAACTTGCTGCAGTTGTGCATGCCCTAAAAATTTGGAGACATTATCTACTTGGTAATGTGTGCAATATTTTTACGGATCACAAGAGTCTCAAGTACATCTTTACCCAACCAGAGCTGAACATGAGACAACGAAGATGGCTAGAATTGATCAAAGATTACAACTTGAATGTGCAATATCATCCTGGAAAAGCCAATGTAGTGGCAGATGCTTTGAGCAGAAAGTCACATTACTTGAATGTGCAGCCATTACTTGAAGATGGGTTCGATCTGATGCATCATGCTGTGTTACATAGTATTCAGATTAGTTGCTCTTTGGAGAGTAAGATAATAGAAGGCCAGAAAACCGACAAGGGAATATTCCACATCAAGGAGAAAATAAAAGAAAAGCCATCTAAGCACTTTAGAGTGGATGAATAGGGCGTGTTGTGGTTTGACGACTGTCTTGTGGTTCCCAAGGATCGAGAGCTTAGGAATAAACTCATGGATGAAGCTCACCTTTCTAAGCTATCTATCCATCCGGGAAGTAGTAAGATGTATCAAGAACTAAGACCTCGTTATTGGTGGACCAAAATGAAGAAAGGAGTTACAGCATATGTTGTCAGATGTGACACGTGTTGTAGAGTGAAAGCTATTCATATGAAACCTGCCGGTTTGTTGCAACCTTTGTCCATACCTAGTTGGAAGTGGGATGATATAAGTATGGATTTTATCTCGGAATTGCCCACTACTTAAAAGGGACATGATTCAATTTGGGTGATTGTGGACCGTCTTACTAAGACCGCTTATTTCTTGCCTGTCAAGACAGAATATCGACCACCTCAATATGCCGAGAAGTATATCACAGAAATTGTGAGGTTGCATGGTATACCAAAGACTATAGTATTTGATAGAGGGCCCTAGTTCACGGCTCACTTTTGGGAACATTTACACAAAGGCTTGGAAACTAGTTTGATTCGTAGTACCGCTTATCATCCTCAGACAGATGGTCCGACTGAATGAATTAATGCTGTTCTAGAGGATATGTTAAGAGCATGTGTGTTGTCTTCTAAAGGTTCATGGGAGTCATGGTTACCTTTAGCTGAGTTTGCTTACAATAACAGTTATCAAGAAAGCATCAAGATGGCTCCATTCGAAGCTTTGTATGGCAGAAAGTGTAGAACACCACTAAATTAGGTCAAGCCAGGAGATAGAAGGTATTATGGCATTGACTTTGTAGAAGAAGCCGAGAAGAAAGTTCATATTATTCAGCAAAATATGAAGGCGGCCCAATCGCGTCAGAAAAGTTATGCAGACAGAAGGAGACCTCTTGTGTTTGAAGTTGGTGACTATGTTTATCTGAAGGTCACGCTAATGAAGAAGAAAAGGTTTGGAGTCCGAAGAAAGCTTGCCGCTAGATTCGTAGGACCATACAAGATCTTAGAAAGAAGAGGTCCAGTAGCTTATAAGTTAGAGTTACCTGATACCATGAGTACCGTCTTCCTAGTTTTCCATGTATCACATCTCAAGAAGTGTTTGCGTGTTTCGAAGGAAAGAATAGAACCTCGAGACATCCAACTCAAATCAGATTTGGTGTATCGTGAGCAACCGGTCCGTGTGTTAGACACTAAAGAACGTGCTACTCGAAATAGTGTGGTGAAAACATAGAAGATACAGTGGAATCATCATGATGAGGGAGATGCAACTTGGGAAACAGGAGAATATCTACAAAAAGATTATGAAGATTTTTATAACAAATGGTTCGTAACCCAAATCTCGGGACGAGATTTTTATAAGGGGGGAGGGCTGTAACACCCCGGTGTTATGACAGCATTTAGGCACTGCAATCATGCATATTATGCATCATCAAGCATCCTAATCATACATACCTAATCATGTAAATAATAACTGAAACCATGCTTCGAAACGTATGAAACATGCTCGCGAAACATGAATGTTGCATACACTTGTTTAGAGTTGTTTTTGCCCAAATTATGCTTGCTAGGTTAGTAAAACATGTTTGGCTATGATTGTAAATCATCTAGAATTATTTAGCACAATTTTTGGAGCAAAGTTTGTATTTAAATTATTGCCAAATTTTACTTTAAAAATAACTCTCCAAAATTAGGATTTTGAGTTAAAATTGACTTTAATTTTATAATTCAAAATCTAGCAAGAATTGGACTTTGGTCATAAAAGCAAAGTTGTAGAGGATTAAATTCTAAGCAACTTTTATTTTTGGGCTATTTTCAAAAGAAGTCATTTTCTTGCTCAAAAGGGTATTGAAAAACTGCTATTTGAAATTTCCTTGAAAATAAAAAATTGAAAAATGTTTTTCTCCTTTCACTGGCCGCCGCCTCCTTTCTCGGCCCACGGCCGAAGCCGGCTCGGCCTGCCTCCGCGCCCGCCGCTCGCCTCGGCCCAGCCCAGATCGCGCGTCTGGCCTGCCCCGCGCCGCGTCTGGCCTGCTCCGCGCCGCGCCACGCCTGTTCCCACGCGCCGCGCCCGACCGCGTCAGGCGACGCTCGCCGCGTGGCCGCCATGCACCGGCGACGCACGCCGCGCGGCAGCCATATCCTACCTCGCCCTCCGCGCGCGCCTTCTTCTGCCCGACCACGCTGCCTCCTCCTCATTCCTCCCCCTTTTCTCTCCAGTTCAGAGCTCCGCGGGAGCTCTCGCCACCGAGCGCCGCCGTTGCCCCACCAGCGACATACCCCTCCTCCCACACCTCCATTCTTCGATTCCTGCCGCCAGCAGCTCCGCTTAGCCTCCCTGCCTCGCTTGCGCTCACTTGCGGCCGCCGTCGTCGAGGTAAGGGCCGAGCTTGGCGCCTCCTTCCTCTCCGGCGAGCGCGCTGCCGTGGCCGCGTGGTCCGTCTCGCCGCCGGGCCAGTGCCACCCTCGCAACCAGTGTGGCTCGGCGTGGTGTGCACACTGGCACCACCCGCGCCACCGGATGGGCTCGCCGCCGGTGAGCACCGACCGGCGGAGCTCCTCCCCTACTCTCGGGTCGCTGACCCGTGGGGCCGCAGGGCCCAGTCGCAGTGGCTGGTGAAGGCTCCGGGTGACTGGCCAGTGGGGCCGGTTGACCCGCTGGGTCCCGCCTGGCAGCCCCTCTGGGTGCACTGCACCGGGTGCACCCAGCCTTTTTCGTCGGCTGGTTTTAAAATGAATTTAAGAAATGCTTTTCAGAATTCTGTTAAATGCTTTGGAAATTTATAACTTGCTCAAATTCGATCCAAATTTGTTGAAACAAATTTTGTTGTGTTCCTTGTCACCAGATCTACATGATAAAAATATTGCATGTCATTTTTGAGATACTTTTCTGTAGAGCTTTATTTAATTCTTGATATTGCTAATATCTTGTAAAATGTGTATTAAAACCTATATATATCAAAAAAATATGCTTCCAAGTTTGTTACTCTTCTTGTGTAATGTACTTCCTAGGAAAAATATATGCCATGCATGTTCTGTAGAAAAATTATGAGGTGTAGTTCAAGTGTCTTTTGTGGCTGATTTTTGCTATTTTTGCTATTTTTGCTAGAGAGCAAAATTTGTATAAAACATGCATGTGATAATTTTTGTACAGCGATTGTATGCTATGAAGATTATAGGAAAAATACTAAATCTGTTGTTTGACACTTTTCATAATACAAAGTATTTTCACATTCATAATTAGGTCCAAGCTTGTCATTTTTGTGTAGGCTATTTCACTTATCCAAATGCCATAAAAATTTGATGGTAGACTACTTAGGGTAGTACTGTGCTATGGTAATTTTCTAAGATTTTTCTAAGCTATAAAAATAGATGTTGCTATTCAAACCTATTATTATTAACTAGGGTTAATCATAGGTTGCTTTGTGTATACGTAAGAAATTAGTGAAGCTTTGGTGTATTTTTGAAGCATTTAATGAGATGTGTTGGCTTAGCATATTAGTAGTAGAAGAGAATGCAGTAGATGACATGTGCTTGTAGTACATGTTCTTGGATGATGTTGATTACCTTGCATTCAAGCATATCCATTGTGCTCATTTCATCCGATGCATCTTTTGCATAAGCACTTATGCACATGCATCATATAGGATCGCAAATCGAGAACCCAGTCGTCATACCCGAGGAGCCCGAGGAGTAGCTCGAGGTGCAGCCGCAGGAAGTGACCGAAGCAGACGAGGAGGACGTTGAGGAACTTCTGGAGTGCCCCGATCACCGCCCGAGCTCCTTCGAGAGAGGCAAGCCCCGGAGCATTTTCTCCCTGGTTTGCAATTATTAATTAAATGCTTTACTTTAATTGATGCATTACGTTCAGAAGTTGTTTGCAACCGTTGCTGCATTATACCTTGTCTACCTTTGTTATACTATATCCTTGTTACCCTGATATCCGCAGTCGAGTCAATGCTTAGCTGGCTTAGACCGGTAGAAGTCGGGTGATTTCCTGTCACCTGCGAGCTATAGGTGGTTACCTGGATCTACTTGGATGACTATGAAGTCATGGTATAACTAAGTGTTAAATGAAGTTGAGACCGGACGGAGACTTACAGAGTTTTGAACTGTAGTGCTTTCCGTCTGTGTCAATTAAGGACCGACCGTTGTTGGGCCTCGAGTCATGTTGAACGCATGCCTTACATTTAGCTGGCCGAATAAAGTACCTTTCGACCGTGAAGCTGAGAGATTATTCGGGCCGAGTAGATTGCCCGCAGCGCACTGTACTGGAGCAGGTGTGGTAGGACACGGGGGCGAGATGATAAGACCAAAGTGCAGTCGGTCGGCCCCCGGGTACATATGGTTCCTGGCAAACTCGAGATTCCTAGATAGTTGACTCGGTGACCGATACCTCACTTTAGCGGGTGAGTGAGGTTTGTGTAAGGAATAAATCACTAGCTGGTTAGGAATCGATTCGAATCGCCATCGCTCCTGGATAGTGAGCACTTGACTTGAGTTACTTCATCGTAGTAATGTTGATGGAACACTTGGACAGTTATAATGAATATGGTAATATGGAAGTTGTTAATGATCATTGGTTATCATTCTCTGCTTAATCACATGTTTGCTCTAGTATAGGTGCAAATATAGTTGACAGGTTAATAATAATTAACTTGACAATAATGCTTTTGAAAAGGTTCTTGAAATGCTAAAAATGCTTCTTTTTACAAATGAGTCAGCTACACTACTATAAAGCCCTTCATAATCCTTGGTGTCACTTATTTTCGGTTATGTCGGGTAAGTCTAGCTGAGTACCTTCTCGTACTCAGGGTTTTATTCCCACTTGTTGCAGATGGGCAGATGTATTACGGCTACTGTATCAACTGCCTTTATCATGCGATGGGTGATGCTTAGGACCATGGGCATGGTCATTCCTTACGTCTCGTCTGATGCTTTTGTTGGAGATGATCATTAGCTGGCACTGTATTTGAACTCCGTGTGCGTGTGTGTGGTTTTGAACAAATGGCTTCCGCTACTTCTATTTGAACTCGTTTTGTAATAACTATGTTTAAACTCTGATGTATCTGAGATGCAAACTTTTATGTAATATGTGATGGTGACCGCTAAACTTATTATGATCTTGGCTAGTATGTGAGTTGGTTTGAAATCCTTCGCGATTTGACGGACTATCGGGTTATATGGGCTTAAGTTTGTTAAATCGTGTGCGTTGGCGGATGATTTTCTTACTTAATTTCGTATAATTGGTCGGTTCCAGACCCTGCATCCGGTCACGCATCCACTGACACGTGTCCGCGCGATTCAACCTCGTTCGTCAATCTCCTACGGTCGGCTTCCTCCCGTGTGCGCCTAAGAGATGACCGGACGCGCTGGTCCACGATCGGACGCTGCCGCGTCGCGTTAGGTCCCGCGCACACGCTTGCCACCGAGGCAATGACTGGATGCGCCAGTCAGTTGAATTGATGCACCACCAGCTGGCGTCCAGTCCCATCCAGAGACGATCTAGAGCCGCTAAAAGATGATCGGACGCGTCAGATCCACATCGACCGGACGCAGGCCAGTGTTCGATCCCTTCAGCCTCCACGCGCCAAGTCTATCGTCGCCACGTCATCTATCATCAGCAACGACCAGATGCAGCTACTGTGTGTCATATCACCCCCAGGCTCCAGCGTCCGATCACTTGACCGAGACTACGCCCAACTGCTGCTTTCACTGACCGGACGCGCAGGCCCCCTCGGAGCCAGCGTTTGGTCACCTCAAGTGACCTCTTTTCGTCTACTTTTCTTGACCGATTGATCCGTTTCAACTCTAACTTCTTCTCCTTTGCAAATGTGCCAACACCACCAAGTGTACACCACTATGTGCATGTGTGTTAGCATTTTCACAAACATTTTTAAGGAGTTAATCACTCAATTCACCACGCCACTCAATCCTAACATGTATGCAAATTTAGATCACTCAAGTGGCACTAGATGACCGATATGCAAACAAGTTTGCTCCTCTTGATAGTACGGCCATCTATCCTAAATCCGGTCATGCACTTCTCTACACAACATTTGACCGGTGAAATGAAATGCCCTACAAATATACCTTTGCCTTGCACATTCCATTCCATCTCCTTCGATGTCGATGCAACACATGCACCAACCAATCATCAAATGATATGGTCTACTTCATATCATCACGTGACCGTATTGATTCATCGATCTTGACTTCACTTGCTCTTCACCGTTGCCTCGGTCCATCGGCGCCAAGTCATCACTCAACTTGCCCTTCACACTTACAACCGGTCCATCGAGCCAAGTCTTGTCTTGATCTTCTCCACCTTGATCATATGACTCCATGTCATGTCTCATATGCAACGACCTCCTTCATCACATGCGTGAGCTTTGCACCAAGTTCAAGCCATCTAACCTCCATGGCATGTATTGCTCACACTCATGTACCTATGGACTAATTACTTGTGTATTTCACGCAAACACGTATTAGTCCACCTAAAGTTGTCACTTAATTACCAAAACCAAACAAAGACCTTTCATTAGGGGACCACAATATCTCATCCTTTCGACTGTCTTGATCTGAGGGAAAGAACGACGGGCGAGAAGTCCTGCACCACGCGACACCTTAATACATATATCGTTGCATACATGACGAAAAGGAGACCACGCCTCTCAGGCGTCGAGAAACCACGATAGTCGAAAGGATCTTCACCTTGTAGTCGTACATGTGCTCTTTCGTCCCGGGCTAGTGTCTATTTGCCCGCAGTGGTGAAAGTCCCCCCCCCCATGGGGACCACGAAACCTCCAAACGGCGGAAGGGGGTGCCTGACAAGTAAGGTGTCCCCCAACAGTAGCCCCTCGACGCCGTTGCTTGTCTCCGACAATTGAAGCGACGTCAAATTTTCACTTGCTTTCGGCTCCTGCGCATTGTCCCCCAAAGATGTGAAACGACTGCTCAAAACCTTGGTTTCGAAGGATAGGAAAAAATGTCTCTCTATCTTTTTTTTAAACAGTCACGAAGGTTAGTGAGGCTTTTGGACTCCTCGTTTAACGTGGCATTTGGGACTTCGCACCCGCGTCCCTTGGCCTTCCAGCGGGTATGTATATATACCCCCACCCTGCCATACCAAGGTTGTGCCCACCTTCCTACTCGAGTGTCTTCCTGCAACCTCTCGCTATTTCGACACGCCCGTTTCACATCTCTGTGCTGCAACCAATCGCCTTCCGTTCTTCAGCAAGGTAAACCTTCGCCTTGAGATTTTTTTATTTAATAGATTTTTCTAGGTTTTTGTGTTGTTTTCCTTTTCGTTTTGTTCGTCATCTCGCCGCGCCTTTAGATGGCTTCTGCGGTAGGATCATCTTCGTCATCCAGTTCTTTGAGCGGGAGCAGCGGCGAATCGAGCTCGTGAAATGATCAGAGATCTGGAGGTTCTATTGGTGGGGCTGGCAACGCTTTGATGTATTAGTTAGAATCATCCAGCGAAAATACTTGTAGCTCTGCCAGTGCCAGGCGAAAAGAACAAAGCCCTCGCAACAGTCCTGTTGGAGTTGAGGCCGAGGATGCACCCGTCCTTAGTGATGTATCGGGGACGTCTGAAAGGGTTTCCATTACCAAATCGTTCAATACCACGCCCGGGCCCGCGGTGGTGGGGAATACATTTCGCTTGGGCCGGTCCCGTCTCATATGTTAATACAAGAGTATGTGAACAAAGTGTATATTACTCCGGACTCTAATACACAATTTCGCCCTCCTGGCGATGAGGTGGTGCCCCGCCCCAGGTCGTATGAAGCGGTTGTTTTTCGGGATTTCTTCGTGGCCGGCTTGCAGTTTCCATTGGAAAAAACTGTCGAAGATGTATTAGAGCGTTTCGAGATTCAAATTCACCAACCGACACCCAACGCCCTTGCTCATTTAAGCATTTTCGCTATGGCGACAAAGATGCTAGGCTGCAAACTGCTTGTGGGTACAAGGTTCTGGACCCAAAAAGCGCCCAGGAAGTTTATTCGGAGTTTGGCGCGTATGACTTTGTTCCTAAGAAAACTCGCAGAACTATCAGTATCGTGCCTACGTACCGGAATAAGTGGCCGCGGTGGACTGATTTTTGGTTCTACCATCGAGTTGCTCAGATTATGAAGTTGTCGATGCTCGGGCGAATGGTCGGGATTGGGCGTCACCCCTGGTTTCTAAATTGACAGAGATATCTGCCGTTCGGCTACCGGAGTTTTCGTCGTCCTGACGGGAAGAAGTGCGAAGAGGTGACGCTTTCACCCTTACTTCACTATGCAAACTAGTCAGGATTTGGTTGAAGAATGGGTTGCTCTAGACCGCAAACCTTTGTGTACCTATAGTCGCTTCCGGGGCATAACCGATATTGGAGGCTATCGGGGGCCAACTTTGACTTGCCAACGCCCCGATGAATTTCCGAACGATAAGGTTTTCGTTGAATACATCGAAAGGAAAGCTAAGGGGATATGTGGTCCTTATCTTGATAAGGAAGACGAGGCAAGGTGTGAAGAGGTGCTTGAACGGGTTTTTGATTCAATGGGGGTATCTTATGAGGACCGCCCTCGCCTTGTTGAGAAAGACAGCGAAAATCCGGTTAAGGGTAAGACCGCACAACCCCAGAAAGCTAAGGGACCCCGGAAAGTAGCGGGAAGCGAAAATTTAGTGAACCTGAGGATGTCCGGATTGGACGTGAGATGGCAAAAGCTGTGAAAAGGAGCCACAAGGCCATTTTTGGAGGGGGCGAAAGCAGTGCCCCGTGTGATAGCGAAGGGGTGAGTTGTATCGGAAGCTAGGCTTTTTGTTTTGTCTCGTCTTCTTTTTACGTTTAAATCGTCTGTTGTCAAAAAAATGTTGATTTGTCTTTATTTCAGTTTTGCTCACTGATTCGTTATTGATGGTCTTAGTACTAAAGGGCTTGCTGTGCTTGTACAGGGCGAATCTTTGCCACAGGAGATGGCTGCTACCACTGTGGCCTTCCATGATGATTTATCCATCATCGAGCCCCCGACTTTTGCGAGGGGGCCTTCGAAGAAAAGCAACTGCGCGCCGGATGCGGCTGTTCGAGATGACGGAGCGAAACGCTAGAAATTTCTGGCTTCGCGGAAATCATCAGAGAGGAAGGCTACCGACGCCGGCAACGGTAAGGAGAAAGAGGCAACCGCATTGACTACCGAAAAGCCTAAAGATATTGACAAAAGTTAAGAGCCAGTTTTACCGAGAATCCATTCACGCAACTCAAGATATGGTGGAAGGCCAACTATTGGGTTACGGACGTTTGCTTCTTGAGTCGAAACTGGGTGATTACGGTGAGCCCCGCTTCTACTCGGGGTCCAGCTCTTCAGAGGAAATGGATCCTGAGAAAGAGGAGTCTTACCGAATTGCTCGTTCTCTAAGGGTTTCGTCGGACGCGCAACTAGCATGCGGGTTTAACTTTTGGGAGATTGGGCTTCTTCCCGGCGATAGTCCTGCGACGTCGAGGTTTGCCGAGTTTTGTAATAAGTTTGCTGCTCCTGAAGTTGAAAGGGACCTCCTAGGTGTTGAGGACTCCGCGTTGGTGGAGGCTGCTAACTATCATCTGGTTAGCGTAAGTGCCTGTTCTTTGTTTTCGCGCTACTACTGCTTATTATTTTTGCCTGCTTCATTTCTTTTGAGGAAGGACTGATTCTTTGCTCTCTTATTATCGCCAAAGCTTGGTGCTAAACCGAAGCCTTCATCATCAAAGCCAGCTGTACCGCCGCAGGAGTGACACTACCGGAAACATCAAATTTGCCTAGTGTTTTTGGCTTTGTCGAGTGTTTTCTCTCGGGCACTCGGCAAAAGTTCAGGAACTAGAGAAAGAAGTAGAAGCTTTGAAGAAAAGGAAGGATGACGAGAGGGCTTCCGAGAAAACAGCGGAAGCCTCCTGCAATAAACTAAAAAAACTTGCCGAAGTGAACAGGGGCAAGATTAACGAGGCTTCTTCGTTCAACGCGGCGACGGTCGAAATTATGGGCCGATATCACGAGTGCTTGTGTAGCGTGGGGCCGATACAGAGCTTCCGGCTGATTGCAATGCCGCGTCCTTCATGGAATGGTTGCGCGGCGAAGTCACTGCCCTGGAAGGTCACATGACTTTAGGGCGAGATTTCGCCGCTACTACCGCCTTTAAGGGCGAGATTTCGACGCTGGCTGTGACCATATGGAGCACTTAAGCGTCCAAAATGTTGATCATTACTGGCGAGCGCCCGCTGAGGCGAATGCTATCGGGAAGTTCTTTGATGAATTTTGGCTCGCCGGGGGATGTTTTTCCTTTTGATTGGCATTTTCTGTTATAATCTGCTTGCTTTTCGTCTAGTCTTTTAGGTGATTGCTGCTATTTTTAACCTGTTTTTGCTATTTTCGCATGACACAGTGACCGCTGAGGAGAAATAAGATATACGCCTAAAACAGGGAGGGCTTCTTGCAACATACATCTAAAACAAATGAAACATTTGCAACATATGCTTGCAATATATGTGTGCAGTCACTGCAACATATCCAACATTCAGATAAAACACGTACAACATATGTCTAAAACAACTGAAATATTTGAAACACATACCTGCAACATGCTTTTAAAACTTAAAAAAACACCTGAAAATACTTAAAAACCTTTGCAAATATACGCAACATCTAGATAAAACACATGTATCATATGTGTGAAACTGAAACATATGCAACATTCAGATAAATACACTTGCAATATACATCCCAAGACACAGATGAAACATTGTTAACAAACCTTTGCAATATACGTGTACAACCATTACAATATATACAATATCTCGATCTACTTTTGTAACATTCATCTGAAATAATTGCAATATACTTCTGAAACACCTGAAACACTTAAAACATACACTTGCAACATGCGCTTTCGGCTAGCGGAGCACTGCACAGCGGGATCCGGCTGTGTGGTCGTGGTGGAGAAGAAGGATGACAGCGGGCAGGTGGTTGTGCGGCCCCGGTGAGCGGCGGCGTTGCCCCTGGTGATAGGGGCGCACGTGGTGCCTCCGACGAGCAGTGCCCACGGTGGAGCCGACAACAGTAGTCGGGTGGGTGCGATCTCGCACAGCGAGGCGGCAGTAGTTTGTACGGTCTTGGGGGAGCACGCCATGACAGTGCGGGCATAGCGGCGGTGGAGAGGAAGACCGGTGGGAGACACAGTGGAGAGGAAGGCGTGCGGGAGGCCAGCGGCGCACGGTCACGAAGAACGGTCATGGTGATGCGTGTTTATTTTAATGTGCGGCCATTACAGGAGAGCGGAGAGAACAGATAAGAACGGTGACCGTTCGGCGCGAAGCCGCGGATGGACTTGCGATTCGCCGCAACTTCGATCGCCTCCAGACATTTTGCATGCATGCATGGAGCAGGGTTCCTTACCTCCAGACGCCTTCGATCTCCTATTCTTCCTCCGTAGTTCTATTTTCAAGTAGAAAAATACACCATCCTTGAGTTCGTCTTAGTTATCTGAGGCACTGTAGTAACAGTTTGCTCATAATTATCTCTTTTTATCTAAACAGGTATAGATAATAGACAAGATAATTGTTAGCTAGACCTGTAGATAACAATTATCTCACAAGTTGAATCAAACAAATAATAACAGCTAATAGGTGCACCAAACACCCTCTTAGCTAGCTAATATTAGCTATGTGCTATTAGCTAGATAACTACTACTATCTCCGTCCACAAAAGAATGTAATTCTCGGATTTCGAAGAGTCAAACAGTCTAAACTTTGACTAAATTTATATAAAAAATTATAAATATTTTTTATACAAAATAAGTACCATTAAATTAGTTATAAAATATATTTTCATAATAAATTTATTTGGAGACATAAATGCTAATATTGTTTACTATAAATTTGGTCAAACTTGAGCTTAATTGACGGGCACGGATAACATAATTGTATTCTTTTGTGGACGGAGGGAGTATCAGCTAATGGATCCAAACAGGGCCAGTGTTGCGCTGCAGAGAAGCTGAAAAATACTCATGATGTTATCTAGCTAGAATTTTTTTGTAGTTTCAGATTTACCTTAGGAATAGGATATATTAATAGATAATAGCGGAAGAAATCAAGAGTCACAATTCTCATATTGGGTGTGAAGCGAACATATTTTCACAGATATTTACAAATAATAATCTAGTAGAAATAACATTAAAACAGAATCTGCACTCCCATGATTCCATCACATTGATATGTCCATACCAATACAGCAACTCACAGGCGAGCAGGAAGCAAAGCAATAAGCAGGCGGTTTGATGACACGGCACAAAAGGCAACGTCATCAGGAAGGCAGCAGCAGACTTTGTCCAAGCGTTAGATGCATTCAGCAGCTACTAACCAATGAAGCTACCTGCAGCTTAGCACAGGTATATATAGCCTCAACATAGAAATGTTATTGATAGCATGAGAACCACATATATAGGGACGAGGGACTCACCCGCAGTACACAAGCAGTGGCGGAGGCAGGAATAATTTTTAGGTGTGGCAAAATCATAAAGATCAATTTGCTAAACATGTATAACGTAACTATGCGTGAGCTCACTAGAACATTATATAAATATATACATTACTTTGTGATCAGCAAATAAAACGAAAATCCAAAACTAAAGCATTGGCACTTAAAATACCTTACTAAATAAAGATAACATGATTGATCACCAATTTATCACTCCATCAAGCCCACCAGGCACCAGCCCAGCCACTAGATCCAGCCATGCATACAGCAGCCATGTATTGGTGTATTTTACATATATACATAATATACTAATCTTTTGTACAAATTTTCGGTATGGCAACAGCCAAACCTTGCCACATAGCTGCCTCCGCCCATATACACAAGCCAACCTTTCTCGTGCGTTATAACAAAATGTATAACTTGTGTAATCACCTAGATGGACTCATGGCTCAAAGATTTATATAAAGATCGCTGTCATCTATTTTAGCACGTCTTTGGATCGAACTCCACACCATGGCTAAACGTGCATTGTTCGAAATATGGTCTCGTATTGGATTTTGATTGAAAACATATAGACGACAAGAGTGAGATGCAGGCCGCGGAGAGTGAAATGCGCAAATGGGTTGGCGAATGAAAAAATGGAGAAGAGAAATTTTCTCCTTTTAATATTAGACATATAGATAAATTAAGATATATAGATAATGTAAATAGATATGTTTGGAAAAAATCATACTATGTATTTGTTTGTGGTAAGCAACGCGTGCACGGTGCACCATCACCCACACCATAGTTAAGTTACTCTAGGTTGAATTTGTCTGCTCCGCGCCTAGCAAGTAGCAAGTGAACGATATCCGTTGAGGCGATCAGCTCCCCCTCCACCTGCTTGTTTGTTTGCTCCATGGCCGACTCGACCCCCTGCATGTACAAGAGGCTCTGGCACTTCTCCGGGTACCAGTGGAGGGTGCTCGAGGCGCGGGCGGCAGCGTCGTAGCTCGCCTCGTTCACCAGGGCTATCGTCGTCGTCGTGTCGCGGAGGCACTCCGAGTACAGAGCGCGGCACTGCTCCAGGCGGTCGCGCTCCAGCGGCGTCCGAACCCGGGATTCCAGGACCGTGGTGCGCCACACGGCATCCCGCGTGGAGTTCCTGGCGACCGTCAGCGCGACGACGGCGAGCTCCTGGACGGACTGGGCGGCGTCGCTCCGTCTGTCCGGCGCGAGGGTGGAGATGCAGAGGCGCTCGTGCGCCGTCTTGCGGCAGGTCAGCGAGACAAGGGACACGCCGGCGGACGAGAGCGGGAGGAAGGAGGCCGCGACGGCGGCGCACAGTAGCGCCACCGCCAAGATGTTCTTGAGGCTTGCTAGTGATGCCGCCCTGCTCGTTGCCATCGCCATTGGCATTGCCATGTTCGGATTGGAAGGTTGGAGACTTGTTCGTGTGCAAAATTGCAAATGCTGCGTATTTTTCTACCTGTTATATACAGCAGCTAGGATGGGAGTTGGTTACTGCAGCATTCATTATCATTGATCACTATTTATGGGTGCTGCTAAACTGAAATGGGTTTTAATTTCTCGAGAATGTCAGTTAACGTTAACGCACGCCAGAACTAATAGAGGGAAAATTCATTGGCATTACTAACGTTACATCACATTATTTTTGACTTCATGCACCTAGTTGCTTAATGCTTATTGTTGATGCATGGCATATGAAGATGACTAACAACCTAGCAGCAGACTGTGATCAGTTTTTGCCGGTGATGACATCCCTGAACCAGTATGCTGAACTCTTGGGGTACCGCCGGAGTGTCTTGAAATCGACGTAGACCAGGCCGAACCTGGACGTGTAACCCAGCTTCCACTCGAAGTTGTCCAGCAGGGACCAGGCGAAGTAGCCCACGCAGTTGGCACCGCCGTCGATCGCCTCCTTCAGCTTGCTGATGTAGGCATGTAGCTCCGGTAGTAGGCAACCCTCGTCGCGTCGTGCACGCCCTGGGCGACGGTGACGTTGCCTGGGTCATCCATGCCTGTCGTCGGATCCACTCACGGTTTCGGTCATCTTATACTTGTTGTGGCGAGGCAAGGCAAGCAGGTCAAGGAGCTTTACCGTTTTCAGACAGAAACATTGTGGGGTTGCCATACTTCTCCTTGACGTAAGTGACAGCTTTATACAGTCCCCAAGGCACGATGTAAAGCCAATCTGAATTTGCCTGCAGTGGAGCTTAATTAGTTGATTCAGAAAAGAATACGGTTATAGGATTACCTAGTATAACTCAAACACAAATGATCAATACCCTTGGTCCGATTGGCACACCGTTGCGTTCATCTGCAGCACGAATAGATGCAGAGAATTAGGAAAGTTCTTAGATTAAAAACACACACATTACTCCTTTCAAAACAGGTCATCAAAGTGTTGCCGCTTTCACTTTATTTTTGCAGCACTCAGGCACTTCGATGTCAATGGAGGTAAGCAGACTTACAAACAAATTCAGCATGCCAATCAGAGGAGTAGCTAAGCAGAGTTGTTGCATTTGGCTGTTGATCACGAACATAATAAGCAGTATACTGGTTGACTCCAACGTAGCTACATGGTCAACGCAGGCTGGCTTATTATGTTTTCTTTCTGATGCATATCTTTCCTTTCTGAACATAAAAAATCAAATAAAACGTAGGCTGGCTTATCAAATAAAACACACACATTACTCTTTAGTAAGACTCATTTCTGATACATATATTTTTTTTTTCTGTAAGACAGGCTGGCTTTTGCCTTAATGTATTTCAAGTGGCTTGTCAAAGCAAAGATGTTGTCCTACAGAACATTTTTTGAGGAACACACCTATATGAGTCAGACTGCTGGTCACAGTCTATGAGATTTGGGTGATCTCTAAATACTTATGAAAGGCACTGAAGTATGACTTATATGCTTCAAATAGATGGGGTGTCTTTTGCTGCCCAGTATCAGCTAAGGACTTTAGTGATATTCAATTCACACAAAACTGTCAATTTAAGGCTTAGTCCATTGTTCAGTTGTGACTGAGTGAAATTATTGTTCTAGATGTATGTTCAACTTAACAGTCTCCATCGAAACACTGGTATATAAAAGAAATATATTTCTAAGACTACTTTGTTACAAACCCTAGAGTTTGGTGGGGATTGTTGGATATAATATGGGCTTGGCCCATATAATATTTAATAAATCAAATAAAACTCTATGGTACGTAACATTAAGTGTTGTATGGCTTAATACCATATGAAATTTTGACTGAACGCTGACTCAGCTTATATGGTTGGATATTATTCATCTAAATTGAGAAGCTGAGAAAAGGATAAAGGCGTGCCACACGTGCGTGTGCCGCCGCCGGCCGGGCTAGGCCGTGGGCGTGGGCGTGGCGAGGCAGGCAGGCGTGGCCAGTCTTTTGCCACTTAAACCCACAGTGTCACGGGAGTTTCGCTCCTTGATGGTGGAGGTGAACTGTCTGCGTCAGTTACCGTCCCTTCCGCTTCCGCTTCCCGTCTCCTGGGATTCTCCGCTGCCTTCATCTCCTTCTCCTGTCGCAGCCATATATCCTGTCTTCCGTCAGTCCAGACCCAGTAGTCTGTAACCACTCCCTCCCGAGAGAACCACAGATCAGCAGCTTTCTGACTTCCCCATCCCGTACCTCTGCGCGCACGGAGGAGCGGGAGAGCAGGTGCCTCCGGAATCCTCGGCCGCCTGAGAATCCTGCATGGGGTGAGCGGCGATTAGGTTTTTGGGGAGCGATCCGCGACTGCTCGTCCAACTTCTTCTCCCTGGAACGTCAAGGCGTCTTCTTCCTGGTGATCCGTTCGTGGGACTGCACTGCGAACATCTTCCTGCATCGACTGTGGTCCGCGACTTCGAGCAACGCACTATGTCGACTAGCGCGAATGGTGCCTCCGATGCCCTCGGCATGGGACCCTCCGCTGGGTACAGTCTAATCTCTGTGATTATTGTATTTTGTATTCTTACTGTATCAATCAGTATGTCATCTATGCATGCTGTAGCGTTCATAAGAAATATACGCATGCACATATATGCTGTCACAAACCTGCTGATATTATATTTCTGGATTAAACTGATAATGAAAATGGCTAAATCTCTAACATCCTTCACGATCTCTTGAACCGATTTGGGATATTCACCATAGATGATTGGGTGCAGAAACCTGAAACATTTTTAAGGTCCTGATGTTCAGAGGTGATACAAGGGGATCTGGATCCTCTATGACAATGAGTTTAAACATGATGAGCACGAAACTGAATGTTTGGGATGGAGGCAAACAAAAAGTTTAACTTCTCTGGTTTAACATGTTTGAAGTAAGATTCTAGTCCCAAACGGATGAAGTGAAATTACCATCCTACATGGAAGTCTCTTGAACTTTCAGCCGCAGCTTGGTCAGCTGTTGAATTTGTGAGAGCCTCATACCAGACAAAGTCCAGAAGAATTCCAATCCTTCCCTTTTGTGTAAGCTGAATGGAAGTTTGTGTGCAAAGAAAATTTAGAAACAGTTCTAAATGCTACTGGTTTTATGTCTCCATAATATTTTGCACTCGTTAATAGTCTTTAACAAAAAGATAGTACAAGTTACCATGAAGAGCTTAAACAACCTTGCGTTACTGATATACCACTACTACAGAATGGACTTGTTGTCCCGGGCGGTAACGGCCTTTAGCCCCGGTTACCGCGCCGGGACAACGATCCCGGGACTAAAGGTGTCACCTTTAGTCCCGGGTCATCGAGCCGGAACTAAAAAGGGGCCTTTAGTCCCGGTTGGTGTTACCAACCGAGACTAAAAGCCCTCCAGCCGAGCAAACGTGGCCGCACCCTTTAGTCCCGGTTGGTAACCCCAACCGGGACTAAAGGTTCCTTTTCTTTTTCTTTTTTTTGTTTAATTTGTTTTCAGTTCAGTTACACGTATTTGTTTAATATATAATATATTTTTATGTACGTATTCTACGCTGCTAATATAAATACACGCACGCATATAATTACATCTAATTCTCATCTCGAGCATTATTATATTCGAATAAAGTATGAACCTATATATATTATAGATATATATGTATATATACAACACTTTCATAATCTTGTTCTCGAAAATAACGATATCAATAAACATTTAATTTACATCATTTATTCCTTAGGATCAAAGTAGAACTCGCCGTTGGGATTTAGCACTTTTTCTAGAAGAAATCCTGCTATTGACTCTTGAACTGCTTTCAGATGGTCTTTTTGCATGACCCTTCGTTTCAACCATTCAGTTTTGCATTTGAAATAAAAGGAAAAGTATTAATACATATATATATATATATATATTCATTTAAAAATAAATAAAAAATTGATATATACGTACTCTGAGGACATCTTCAGGAGTTCTTCTTATGTGCGTAGTGATAAATTCACAAACGTAGTATCCACACAAGTTATTACCTGTTGTGTCACAAGAAACACCACTGTGTTTGAGAAGAAGATTATTCTCATCATCTCATACGTAAATTGAAGTACGATATAGTAATTAAACACGTGGGGAAGTGTATATAGTACAACTTACCGTATTTCAACTACATTAAGTGGTGCCTTGCAATCCTTGCGATGTTGCCGAATAAACTCTTTTCAAACCCCAATATGACCAATAATGTACGATTGTTAATAAATTATCGCAAAGTCTATTCAATAATAGTTGTGCGCGAGAGATCGAAATTACCCTCGGATAATGTCTATCATATCTTGGTATAGTGCCCGCTCTTTTCTCAATGAGTCAAAGATTACTAACCGACTTTGAGTTTAACTCAATGACAATGAGTATCCAAAGAAACCCCGCATTGGTTTATACACACACATACATGCATATAAGTTGTATTGATATTACATAAAATGTGTAGACTACATTATTATTAACACTTACTCAAAGTTGTATGGGAAAAGTATTGTTGTCTTGTCGTGTCGCTTCACGAAGAACATCATGATATTCTCCTGTTTTCAGATACCCACCGCTCCTTGACAATAATACCGGGTTTTGAATACGATATATAGGATCAATGAAGCCAACACCGGTGTCTTGTATTCTTTGGAGCTCGACATCTGGAATCTGTATATAAATATAAGTTACATGTGAGGATAATTATATACACGTATGCATGGAAGTGAGTTTATTAAATAAAAGTAAGAATCACTTACAAACAAAAGGAGCTAATGATTGATTTGTCCAGAGCATCCATGTGGTATAGTTGATGCAATTCTTCGAAACTAATATGTAAGATGTCATCGCCACGGAAGTAATGATGGTCTCTAAATCTGACAAAGATCCACTGCTCACCCTTGCCACACGCCTGCATGTACCACTTGTTGAGCAAGTACATTTGCGTACCCAATTCATTCAGAGTCGCAGGGTTGTACAGACTTTTGTCATATTTATAAGTCTTCCAGGTATCAACTTCCAGGTTCTGGATTGGAGCTTTGCCCATCAATTGATCTAAGGTTAAACCAGTATCTTCAAAAAAAGCATTAAGGGCTTGAACCGATACTTCTCCAGAGTTGTCTGGTCGATAGACTTCTATGTTGGAACCATATTCATTTGCAACAACAAGATTTTTCATTGGTTGCTTCTGTTGTCCAAGCTGTGGGACATCCTTCCTTGATGCTCTTTTCCTTTTCTTATCTGCATCATGTGACTTCACGAGGGAGCGGTCATAGTCTGATAGTGGCGAAGGCTTACGAAGTTCAATCATCTTTTTCTTGTGAGCATCGACCTTCTGCCTTAGCACATCTCGTGGTATGTAAAAGTACGGCTTCTCCTTAAGCTTCGCTTGACTCTTGTTTTTGATATCTATAAAAAAATCTTTCACTTTTTTGTCTTCTTCAGCTGCTATTTGCTCATCAGTCTTTTCAGGAAGTATTTCTTGAGAAATAACTCTTTTTCTCGGGGTCTTCTTTGCCGCCGGGACCTTAGACGTATTTGTAGTGCGTCGCTGTGGAGGGGGTGGGGGCGGTGTTGGAGACCGGCGTGGAGGCGATGAGGCCGGTGCTGGTGGAGACCGACGTGGAGGCATTGGAGATCGTTGTGGAGGCGGTGGGGCCGGTGTAGGAGTTGGAGATCGTTGTGGAGGCGATGGGGCCGGTGTAGGAGTTGGCGATCGCCGTGGGGATGAAGTCGTCTCGCCCCCCGTGATGCTGTGATGAGATGGGGAATGAATGATTGGGCTAGGCTGGGGGGAGACCCTGCTACAAAAACAAGTTGTATATCAATTATTTTTGAAGCCAATAGAAAATTAATGGAAAATAATATTTCATTCACTTTCATTCGTACCTAGGGTGAGGTAGGGGAAGCGGTGGCGCCCCAGGAATGATGATGAAGCATTTGCGCCATTGAATAAATGTCTTCTCTACTTCTCTTAGTGTCTTCTCCCCATCACCGCCTTCAATGTCAAGAGGAACATTGCTGTAACCTTTGAGCACTCTATCGACCGAGACGCTAGCATATCCAGGTTGAATAACTGATCCATGGATTTTTGGTGTCTTCGTTCGGTCTATTGGAGATACAACCCCGACAGCCACCATGATTGATGCATTATTACCATCTGGAATGTGCAGCTCACATGTTGTTAGAGGCTCGGTAATGTCATCAATAGGGAAGCGCAACCCAACGTCATCTTGAATAACTGGCAGCTCCGTGGAAGCACAACTGCTTTTCATCTGACCAACGGGGCTAATGGTGACTCCCGGCGTTGATTGCGATTGCATTTGACTCATTGCTAGCTGCACTTGCCTCTTGATCTCCTCCTGCATTCTTGCCTCAAGAGATTTTTCTCGTTCACGTGATTCAAGCAATGCTTGTCGTGACTCATCAACAAATTGCTCCAATGCACGGATTCGTTCTGCCTCCTCATCCTTCTTTCTCTGGCGGCTTCTGTAGGTATCCTTGTCTGCTGGGAATGCGTGTAGCCACGGAACCGCCCCATAGCCTCTTGTTCGACCACCATGTTCGGGATTCTCTAGGGCATATGTCAATTCATCATTCTCTCTGTTGGGCTTGAAAACACCACTATCAGCTTCTTCCCTAGCACGAGCTAGTCTCTGTGTTGCTCTCTCAATTTTTTGGCCGAAAATTAGCTTGCCAGTGTCTGGGTCTAGGCTTCCCCCATGAGCATAGAACCAATTCTTCACGCGTTGAGGCCAGTTCTTCTCTATTGTTTCAGGTATGATTCCCTTGGTAGTAATCTCTGCTTCTAGGTTCTGCCACTTGGGAATAGCACTCCTATAACCACCTAATCCCATGCGATGATGGTATTGCTTCTATCGGGCATTCTGCCGATTCCTCATCACACGTTCCTCACTGTCTTGAGATGTCTTGTATTCTACGAAGGCATCCCAATGGGACTCCAACTTGACAAATGCCTTAGCATTAAAATCCGGCGTAGCATTCTTCAAGATAAACTTTTTATACACTGTCTTCTTCCAACTCTGGAACAATGTTGCCATCTTCTTCATTGTCCAATCCCTCACTAGCTCCTTCAAAGCATCATCTACTGGTAATGTGAAATGCTGAGTGATATCTCTCCAGGCTAGGTTCTTGTCACGATCAGATACAAAACTAACATTAGGAGCGGATATCTTCTGCTTCCATTCACGAGCACTAACTGGGATCCTATCCCTTACAATGAACCCACATTGATTGACATATGTCTGAGCATGTGGTCCCAATGGTTTGCCGGTGTCGATCTCGAATTCTGATATTATGAAACGGCCCTCTAATGGCTTTTTTGGCCCTCGGACTTTCCTACTTTTGTCGGTGGTTGATGTAGATCCAGAGACTGGTTACATGAGTAGAAACACAACGATTAACAACAAATATACGTACGCATGCATCTATAAGAGATGATAGATAATCAAATATACCTCGCCAGTATTTTCTTGCGCGACAATTTATTGATCTTCAACCACCGGCATATTCAGGATATCCTCATAATCAGCAAAGTACTGACTCGTGTCATCTACATCCACATTGGTGCCGATGTTGATAATATCCGTCATTATGTCATCACTCAAGTTATCATCCGGAGCAGCCATTTGTATCTTCAAGATAACACATAGATAGAATTACTATGGTACATAACATTAGTACATGTGATAACACATATAGAATTACTAAATCCAATTAAATATAATAACACATAATATTTCATAAGGATAAACAATAATAAGGTATAGACTTTGGAATCGAATCAAAAACACTTTCGATCCAAAAACATGGAAATAAGTACATGTATATATATACACATAGAATGATACAATATATTTTCTCTCTCTCAACACATAGAAATAAGTGCATATGTCTATATCTCTAGATATGCATGTGATAACACATAGAATGTCTCTCTAGATATAATTTTCTCTCTCTCTCAACACATGAAAATAAGTACATGTATATATACATATAGAAATAATTAAGTACATATGTATACATATAGAATCTCTCTCTAGATATATATAGAGAGATAGAATATATAATTACTAAATCCAATTAAATAAATATAACATGAAATTAGATAAACTAGTAATAGATAATACATTTTAATCTAACATATATCAAAAACTATAATAAAAAACTATCTAAAAAAACTATCTAAATAAAATACTAATTAAATTTTAATACATTTAAATCTAACATATATCAAAAACTATCTAAAAAATAACTAAAAAACTAACAATAAACTACTAATTAAAAGTTAATACATTTTAATCTAACATACGGCCGAGACTTTGTAAAAAAATATAAAAAACATGGCTGATCGAGAGCAGCAGACGAGAGTTCGACGGAGGGTACGGTGGGCGCGCGGGAAGCGTCGGCGACGAAGGGTGGGGTCGGGTGCGGCGGCGGAGACGGGATGCGGCGCGCGATGCGGGTCGGGAGAATGGTGCGGTAGGGCGGGGGTAGACGACGACGGCGGCGCGACAGAGACGAGCTCGACGACGGCGGATGGCGCGGCTGGGCGGGGCTGAGCGACGGAGGCGAGATCGAAGATGAACAGAACAGACGTTCAATATATATAGGCCGGGACCCTTTAGTCCCGGCTGGTAACACCAGTCGGGACTAAAGGATATTTAGTCCCGACTGGTAAGACTAACCGGGACTAAAGGTCCAACCCTTTAGTCCCGGCTCGCCTTACAAGCCGGGACTAAAGGCTTTTAGTTCCGGTTGGTGTTACCAGCCGGGACTAAAGGTATTTTTGGGCGGGCACCGAAATTGTCGCCCACCCTTTAGTCCCGGTTCTTGGCCTGGGCCGGGACTGAAGGCCTGAAAATTTTGGCAACCCGCTAGCGTAATTGGAAAGGCCTAGGATTTTGATTTTGTTTAATACTAGGTTAATCAATTAATTCCATAGCAACTTCAATACTTTGCAATATTTATTTTAAAAAATACTATTGATTAACTAATTATTTATTGTAAATAGGAAAATTTTGTAACCTAAAGTTTTTAATTTCTTTTATGAATATAGAATATAAATGTTACTAATACTAAGTATTTTGTTAATGCAAAAATACTAAGGATTGTAGATATTGATGAGATGAACAAACTTGGTATTCAAAACTTTTCAATTTGAGACAATCTAGGGTCCCGAAAACTAGTTTGTAGGCGTCGAAATTTAAAAATCACAAATTTGAACCGTTCAAACTTTCTCAAATGGAAAGTTGACCAAAATAACAATTGTAGATATTGATGAGTTTAATAAACTTGGTATTCAAAACTTTTCAATTTGAAGTCATTTGGAGTTCATAATACTAGAGTCAAAGTGTTGTTTTTTTATTTGACCAAATTTGACTTGGTCAAACTTGCTCAAATGAGACACTAAATGACCTCAGATGAAAAAACTCTGAATACCAAGTTTGATCATCGCAGCAAGATCTACAATTGTGAAGTCATAACATATTACATAATATCCGTCTCTAAAACATAATATATTAAACATGCATCGTTGTATCATGCGGGCATAACAGTGAATTTCTTCTTAACGTATGACCCTTGGTTATGATCTTGTCGTAACCATGGAGTGTCTTCATCATTTAACATGATGCTTGGATCTTTCTTCACTATGAAGGGTGGAATTCGGACATTTCTTTCGTAATCTT
Organism: Miscanthus lutarioriparius; assembly: GCA_904845875.1. Taxonomy (NCBI): domain Eukaryota; kingdom Viridiplantae; phylum Streptophyta; class Magnoliopsida; order Poales; family Poaceae; genus Miscanthus; species Miscanthus lutarioriparius. The sequence goes on from CAJGYO010000006.1 coordinate 91,542,090, forward strand.
CTGACATGTCTGACTTGTCTTCAATTCCCACTATATTTATTTTCCCAGAAAGAATTATGTGGCGCTTTGGCTCATTGATCATTGAGTTGATGTCTTTGTTTTTTCCTCTCTTTGATTTTGTAGACATGTATTTCACATAGAACACCTGACTCACATCGGCAGCAAGGACGAATGGTTCCTCTTTGTACCCAATATTGTTGAGGTCCACTGTTGTCATTCCATACTCTTTGTCGACTGTTGCCCCTCCTCCGGTCAGCTTCACCCATTGGCACTAGAACAAAGGGACTTTAAAATTAGGTGCGTAGTCTAGTTCCCATATCTCTTCTATGCGGCCATAATATGTTTGTATATTCCCATTTGGATCTATGCCATCTATGCGAATACCACTATTTTGATTGGTGCTCCTTTTATCTTGGGCAACTGTGTAAAATGTATTCCCATTTATCTTGTACCCTTGGTACGTGAGGATATGCCACGATGGCTGCCTAGCCAGGAAATACAGTTGCTCATCAATATTGTCATCGCCTTGACATTCTTTTCGCAACCAACCACTGAAACTTTCCATGTGCTGACGCCTAATTCAAGCTTCAGTCTTCCCTGGAAACTTGGATCGTAAGAACTCCTTATGTATCTCGATGTACGGATGCACCAATGACGAGTTCTGAAGAACTGTGTAGTGTGCTTTATTGAAATAATCATCTTCCATGCCGATATATGTTTTCTTCCCTAAAGTTCCTTTACCACTGAGTCTCCCCTCGTGTCGTGATTCGGAAACGCCAATCGGGGCAAGGTCAGGAATAAAGTCAACACAGAACTCAATGACCTCCTCTGTTCCATAGCCCTGGGCGATGCTTCCTTCAGGCTTAGAACGGACTTTCACATATTTCTTCAAGACTCCCATAAACCTCTCGAAGGGGAACATGTTATGTAAGAACACAGGTCCAAGAATACTAATCTCCTTCACCAAATGAACTAGGATGTGTGTCATGATATTAAAGAAGGATGGAGGGAACACCAACTCAAAGCTGACAAGACATTGAACCACACCATTCTGTAGAGTAGCTAGTTCCACTGGATTGATTGCCTTCTGAGAAATTGCATTGAGGAATGCACATAGCTTCACGGTGGCTAGACGTACATGTGGAGGTAGAATTCCTCTTAAAGTAACTAGAAGCAATTGCGTCATAAGCACGTGGCAGTCGTGGGACTTTAAGTTTAGGAATTTCTTATCTGGCACATTTATTATACCCTTTATATTGGAGGAGAATCCCGATGGGACCTTGATGCTGCTTAGACATTCGAACATGCTGTCCCTCTCTTCTTTGCTAAGCGTGTAGCTAGCAGGACTTAAGTAATGACGTCCATCATCTGTCTTCTGTGGATGAAGGTTGTCTCATTCTTTCATGCCCTGCAAGTCCTGGCGTGCTTCAAGTGAATCCTTTGGCTTCCCGTACACACCCATGAATCCTAACAGGTTCACACAAAGATTCTTTGTCAGGTGCATCACGTCGATTGCGTTGCGGACCTCTAGGACTTGCCAATAGGGTAGCTCCCAAAAGATGGACATCTTCTTCCACATGGGTGCGTGTCTCTTAGCATCTTTGGGAACAGATTCACTGCCTTGTCCCTTTCTAAATACTACTTTCACATCCTTGACCATTGCGAGTACATCTTCTCTGGTTCGGTTATGAGACTTCTTCCGGTGGTCTGGCTTACCTTTAAAATGCTTTCCTTTCTTTCTTACTTGGTGATTCAAAGGAAGGAATCGACGATGGCCAAGGTACATGACCTTTCGACATCTTTTCAAATATATACTGTCAAGGTCATCAAAACAATGTGTGCATACATTATATCCTTTGTTTGTCTGACCTAAAAGATTACTTAAAGTAGGCCAATCATTGATTGTTACGAACAACATTGCTCGTACGTCAAAGTGTTCTTGTTTGTACTCATCCCAGACACGTACACCTGGTTTGTTCCATAAAACTAGAAGTTCTTCAACTAATAGCTTCAGATAGACATCAATATCGTTGCCAGGTTGCCTCGGACCTTGGATGAGGATCGACATCATAATGAACTTCCGCTTCATGCATAACCATGGAGGAAGGTTGTAGATACATAGAGTAACTGGCCAAGTGCTATGACTAGTGCTCTGCTCTTCAAAAGGATTCATACCATCTGTACTTAAGGCGAACCTTAAGTTTCTAGCCTCATTTGCAAACTCTGGAAATTCCCCGCCTATCGCTTCCACTGGGACCCATCACCGGGTGTCTCAAAGATATTGTCTACCTTACGGTCTTCTTTATACCACCGCAACAACTTTGCATGGTCTTTACTTACGAACAAACGTTTTAAGCGTGGTATTATAGGAGCATACCACATAACCTTGGCGAGGATTTTCTTTCTAGTACATTGTTCACCCTCGACGTCACCGGATCATCATCGCGCGCCGATCTTATACCGCGATGCTTTACATACCGGCATTCATTCAAATTCTCGTATTCATTGCCATGATAGAGGATGCAAATCATTAGGACATGCATGTATCTTCTGGATTTTTAATCCCAAAGGGCGTATAACCTTTTTTGCTTCAACGTAGTGGTGGGCAATTCATTTGGCTTCTAATCATCTTTATTATGAGGTTCAATAAATTCCCAAATACCTTGTCGGATACACTATTCTTTTGCCTTCCACCGTAGCAATTCCAGTGTTGTACCTAGCTTTTTTTGCCCCTCTTCGGCCGTCGGGTATAGCAACTTCCTATGATCCTCAAGCATGCGCTCGAACTTAACTTTCTCTTTTTCACTTTCCTATTCTTGTTGTGCATCACGAATGGCATCGCTAAGAGCATCACCGAGATCATCTTCTACCGCTACCTCTTCTTTATCTCCCCCCATTGTAGTATCATCAAAGGCATCATACTGAGCAATAATGTCATCAATGTCTAAATCTTCTCCTTCACCTTCTTCCATCATGACCCCGATTTCTCCATGCTTAGTCCAACATATATAGTTTGACATGAAACCTGACTTAAGCAAATGTGAATGAAGACTCATTGAGCTTGAATATTCCTTTAAATTCTTATATAGGGCACATGGACACATGACATGAAACCATCCCGCTTATTTGCCTCGCCACACCTAAGAAATAGTGCAAGCCCTCAATAAAGTCTTGGGAGCGGCGATCGGCATTGTACATCCAATGGCGTGACATAATCAGATTACACGACAAATTATGAAAACCTTGAACATAATTAAGTATTTTATTACACAACATAGATGACACACACACGGTTGATTAATTAACTAAGCCTCGCTACAACGTAAGCAATCCCAACTATCACTAAACAAACTAAAACTACAATGCACTTCAAGAACATAATTATTTCGTGATCGTGACGCAACTAAAAACAGACAAATCATTCTTCCGTTGAATATCAATAAGCTTCTCCTGCTTGCTCACCGCCTTTATCGGCTGACAAATTAATTCTCGCATGTATGTAGCATAATCTTCCTCCCAAGTACCAACCATCGCATCCATTGCCCTCCCACTCAAATTAAAGCCAAAAATATTTAGTCAAAATATTCAAGAAAAGCAGTCAATAGCCATAATAATCAAATGCGTAAGAAACTCACATCGCGATCCGGCACTTGTAGAAAACACGACCCTTGTTGAGTCCTCGTCTCTTGACTCGGTACTCCATCACAATCTTCTGCTTACACTTGCTTTGCAGAGATAATGAGAGGGAGTTCGCCTCGATCGTTCAAGAACCGAACGAGAGGCCGAGGATCCGTACCGATTGTCATCTACTTTCTATACTTATTTTTGCAAACAATCAAATTTCACATTTTCTAAAATAATATATTTAAACAAAACTAAAATTATTTATTTATCTAACTAAACCATAAAATATGTACTATGTATAATAGTAAAATACCAAACTATCAAGTGATTTTACTATTGTAAATCATCATGTGATTTTGAGCTAAAAATGACATAGAAATCACATAGCTCAAAAATATGTTTCAATAAATAACCATCCGTACTAGTTGACCTTGCTTACGTGATCATCTCGGTGATCATTTCTCCACCGGACGGCACCGTATTTGGCCAAGAAAAAGCTCCGATTCTACGAGGAAGGGAACACGGTCTTCCACGACCGTTGCCGCTCTCCCTCGTAGAATCAAAGCTCCTCCTTGATGTCCGTTACCGCTCGGCAGAGAAAATGCTCGCCGAGATGATCACGATCCGCAAGTTCAACTAGTACGGATTTTCTACAATTTTGTAACTATTTTCTAAGTTTTTCATTTCATAGAAAAATTAATTCTAAGATCACGTAAACTGCCGGGGACGAGGATGGCACGTGCTTCAGCGAGGACGAGCGAGGCTTGATTTTGATGAACTAATTTAACTTTTATTTATCCAAACATATATGCAAATCATCATGTGATTTTGAGCTAAAAATGACATATAAAATCATAATAAAGTCCAACATATAAAGTTACACATGTATCTACATCGCAAAATAAGATAAGCTACTGATAAAACATAAGAGGATTAAGTTTGTTACCTCCAAAATCGAAGAGCAACACCAATAGAGGGGGAGAGAGCAAGAACAACAGCAAGCTGAAGAACAGAGGCAGTGAGTTTGAATGGAATGGCTCGGGCTCAGGGAGGAAGAAATGAGCCGGTGTATAGGCCGGCATAATTAGTCCCGGTTAGGTGACCAAACCAGGACTAAAGATTAATATTTATTTCCGGAGTATCACCCAAACCGGGACTAAAGATCCCTGCCACGCGGACGACCGTTGGGCAGGGACCTTTAGTCCCGGTTGGTATTACGAACCGGGACTAAAGGGTCCTTTAGTCCCGACGACAAAAAATGCCGAGGCTAATGTCAACTTAGGACACATCGTTTTAAAGTCTATTCTCGACTAGTGTACACTAGTCCTTTTTTTATATTGATCACTCTGTCTTAGCACAGGCACTAGGCCAGGCTGCTTACAACTATTTTTACCTGATACTTTTGCCGGTATCTCTGAACTGCAGCAGCATGGGAAAGAATGAGGTGATGAGCAACGATGTAAGGCTCGGTAGCGGAGTTTCCAGCCTTGCATTTTGTGCACCTTCCTGGTGCGAATCTACCATCGTCATATCCTAGGGCAGCAACGACCCTTGGCTCGTTAAATGTCATCCAGTTCTTTACTCTGTCACCAAATGTCTTGAATTAGAAATCGGCATAGTCTGCAAATGATTTCCTGCATGATTCTGTATGTTAATTAATTCGCAGGCATTACAATTTTTTCGTTCTTCCACATTTAATAAATCAAAAGTCAAACAACTTACACCACTTTTCTGTTCAACAGCCCTCCATATTGGACCTCTAGTGCCTCTGGTAAGTCATAGTGATACAGATTTGCATAAGGTGTAATGCCTGTGAAGCAGAGTAAATTTCAGCCTGAAACTTGAAAAAGCTGCCAAACTTCAAAGTGAAAGAAAAGCATTTCTAGCACCATCATCTATCCATATACCTATCTTCAACATGTAGTTTATCAACCTGTTATAGTATGCCACTCCTTTCCAATTCACTTTTCCAGTTCCATCTACACTATATACAAAATTTCCCATCGCCACAAATTAGTTTATTAGCACCAGCAGTAGAGAACAAATCTAAATTAGGAAAAACATAGCTCCAGATGAGCAATAAGGGACAATACTTGGGAATATTCTTGACCAAGAGATTGAAAATCGGTAAGCATCAAACCCCATCTTTTTCATGATATTCACGTCCTCCTACATTAAGGAGAAGGAATTTAGTTTGCTTTCAAATCTAGACGAGAAGTACTTTAGTTTTTTAAATATATGGAAAAGCTTTAGCAATTGATGGCTACAATTTACTAACTTCTAAACTTGGAATTAGCATCCGAATAGGATAATCAAAACTCCTTGTGCAACTTTAGGAAAGCGAATGACTATACATTTCAGAAGTGCTAGCGTCCGGACGCCCATGCTGCACTCCGTCTCCCACGCACCGCACTCACTCACGCCAACACATCTCCGCCAACGTGCCCCCGGACGTCTCCCGCACAGCCTCGATGTCGCCCGCGCCGCCAGACTACGCATGGGAACCGCTTGTGCTTCCCCATATGCAACACTCGATCTACTTTTGAAACATTAAGATGCAACGTATGTCTGAACACAGATGAAACATGCTTATGAAACACTTTGCAAAAGCACCTGGAAAACACTTGAAGAAACATTGCACAACATAGCAACATCCAGATAAAACACTTGCAGCACATGTGTGAAACGTAGGCAACATCCAGATAAACACTTGCAACATACGTCTGAAAAAATAAATGAAACATAAGGAACCAAAACTTGCAACATACATGTACAACTATTGCAACATACGCAACATCTCGATCTGCTTTTGTAACATCCGCATGAAACAATTGCAACATACCTATGAAATATTTGAAATGTACATGAGCTTTCAACGCAACATCTCTTTGCTGCTTGGGACAAATGGAGGTTGTCGGCATTTGAAGTTCATCGTGTAGAGCTCGCCGGTGGCACGGAGCGACCGGCCAGGGGGGGACGCGATGCCGTTAAGCGCATCACAGCCACACTCTGTGCCCCGCCACAGGCCCCTTGAGGCGCCATGAGAACTGGATCTGGATCCACATGGGGGAGGGTACCCACCGCCACCACCATCGGTGGGAGAGGAGAGGCGGCTTGCTGCCACCGCCACCATTGAGGAGGAAGGGAGGGAATCACGGAAGAATCCATAGGCGAGGAGGAAGCGCCGCCGGGGAGAGGAGTGGGAGCACTGCCATCCGGGGAGGAATGGCCACCACGTCCGCCATCGGAATGGGGCAGGGCGCCGCGGCCGCTGTCTGGTCGGGGTATGGCATATCGGCACCGTCACGGCAAGCTGCGGCCTCTTGGCCTCGGTTGCGTGCGATGGAGAGAACCTTATACTTCCGTCTGGATAATGGTGGCGGCAGGATAAGGTTAGAGACGCTATTGAATCGTTGGGCTGGTGCCACGGCTTATGAACACTACCGTCCAGACGATTGGACACCCTGGCCAGAGAATTTCCGTATACATTTTGATCGTCTTCATGGCCATGCATGGGAGTGGCAGTAGTGGAATGAGGTCTCTTCAGTCACGTGAGACGCTTATCCCTCTGTGGTGGGCAACAGGCCAACAGCTAACAGGAATGTCCTTGCCGGCATCATATTAGTTAATTCCTTTTTAATTATTAGTTGTTGGAAATTGACATGTGAAAGACACGGCAGATGAAGACTTATATTGTTTGGTTCGTGGAATGAAATATGTTGGTGTATCGTCAACTTGTTCCTCATAAACTAATAATTAGTACTCATGATGCACCACTTCATGTAGGATAGAATGACTCCTCAAACCAAACACCACGGAAGTCTCCATCTTCCATGCACGGGAGTCTCTGTAATAGTGCACTAAAGAATAATGCTATTGATTTTAGGAATAAATAATCATAAAAATACGAGCACTTATGTTTGTGTCAAATCGATAATTAAACTTAGGTGGGAAAGAACCTAACTTGGGGCTCGGCTCTGGCTGCTGCGGAGGATTCCTGCCAAATGATTTCGTGGAGGAGCCGTTTTTAGTAAAAAGTAGAGGAGTCGGAGCCGTTTTAAAGCCCCTAAAACGGTTCTGGTGGAGGAGCCCCCTTAAGTGGAGCCATGCTAAACAGCCCCTTAATACATAACATTTGTTCAGGTTAATCCTTAGAGGTGACATAAATTTGGATGCTTCGTGACTTCCTAAATTATAACTTTGCATGTGTTGCTTTTTTATCATGCCATTATATATGTATGTAACGCGCACACCATAGAATCTATAGTTTTTCTCTTGTTAGTCAGTCTGGGCGTTCAGTTAACCGAAACCGATCGGTTCGGTTCTTCGGTTCTTCAGCTAATTCGGTTACCTGAGAAGAAGGGACCGATCGGTTACTTTGAAAATGCGAAACCGAGGAATTTCGGTTTCGGGTAATTCGGTTCGGTTTCGGTTCTAACCGATGGAACCGAATTTTTTAGGAACCAAGAAACAACCCATTCAATTGCAAATTTCGGCAGCATTTTGCCTGATTTTCATGCAGTCAAAAGGAACAATTTAAACATCAATGCAGCATAAAACAACAGTACAACACATATATGTTATTGTTCTCTCAAATATTCAAGCATAGAGCAATATTCAAGCCTGCATTCTAGGGGCCTTTACATGGTTCGGTTATTTCAGGTCAATTCGGTTAACCGAGTGCTGGAACCGAATTAACCTTAATAATTTCTGTTCCTGGGAACCGAACATGGGACCGAATATTTTGGTTTTGGTTACTTCGGTTTCGATTCCGGTTAGTTCGGTTCAGTTTTCGGTTTTTTTTTTTTGCCCAGATCGACTTGTTAGTACACTCAATATATAAAATTTCATGGTTGGATTTGTTAAATTCTGTAATTTGATTTTAAGTTTCACATACTAAAAACGTCATATTTGAATTATAGGTCTAAATAAAAAAATATAGAAAAGTCGACTGAAACGAAAGCATAAAAAAATCATAGTTTGTTGTCACCTTGTAGCGATGGTACTCGTCAACAGTGACGTCCGCGGTGGCGTTGTTTGCGATCTCGCCTGAAAGCCGGCCAGCATTGCGATGATTGAATCATGCCATGACAAACCAATTGAATCAACGATTGAAGCCTTTTTAATCTATAATAAATAATCCATACGAGCGTTTCAGTAAATAATTCGATCAGTCAGCGCCAATGGAATTATGCTTGGCCCGCGGCCGTCCTTGTGCGCCATGCCCTCAACCTGGTAGGCCGACGCCGCCATCCCGAACACGAACCCCTTGGGAAAGCTCCGCCGGCTCAGCCCACCCGTCCATGCCGCTGCCGCCGCAACCTTCTCCCCTGCCCCTGCCTCGCCGTCGTCGGACGCTCGGGCGCCGACGGAAGAAAGCAGAAGAAGCAGCGCGAGCATGGAACGTCGCCCGCCGCCGCCGATACGACCACCACGACCACGACTAGCATCAGCCATGATTCTGCGCTCCGCTGACAGCCCCGGCCCTGTCATAGACCTGGAGCGAAGCCACAGGCGATGGGCCCCTTAATATAAGTCTAATAATATAATAATAATTTTAATAAGTATAATGCATAAAAAAATTCTTATGAAACAACAAAAAAGTTATATATCTTATATTACCTTAAAAATTTCTTCTAATATTTGCTGCTGCGAAGTTATTGATGGTGGCCTCAATATCAATTTCATCTAATAATTTCTTCTCGATGCATAAAGTTGCCAAACCATTTAATCTTTCTTGGGACATTACAGACCTCAAATAATTCTTTAATAATTTCAGCTTTGAAAATGTTCTTTCAGCTGAGGCCACAGTCATAGGCATAGTGAATAGGATCCGATAAGCAATAGAAATATTAGGATAACAATCCGCTTCTGTGACAAACTCAAAAATCTCCATAGCAGACATTGGCTTATCTGGCAGAGTAGACGGCATAACAGCTAACTCAGAAATCATGTCATTTACATCAACATCTGATGAACCATATGAAGAGAAAGTTTTTGCAAATTTAATGCAATGGTCTTTTAGATCAGCACCATCCATTGCCTTCAAGGATGTTGAATTCATTAGAAATCCGAATTTTTCATTGAATGACTATAGTTCTTTAAATCTGCTTTTCAATGAACTAATTGCCATATCAACCATAACCAAAAAATAAAAAGTTTCAAAATCCTTCTCAGCTTGCAAGATAGCTTCATTGCATTCAGTTTCATCAAATTGTTTCTTCCTAACAGAACGACGCTTTACTAGAAATGATGCCTCTACTCCCATTTCAAGTGCTATTTCTGTGGCAGCAACCACACTATCAGCAAACCCAGTATTTCTGTAGTTCTAAAAGTAATTCACCATACCTTCTATATGCTGCAAGGTAGAATCAACGCACATGGATGGTGATTGCAACTTCTTACTGACAATATTTACAGAGTATAAAATGTCATGCCAAATAACCATACCAAGTATGAACTCAAAGCTGCCAAGCACGTCATATAAATTTTTTGCATCACTTCTATCCTTTGGTTCAGTATCTCCATCCTCACTTAGCCACAACAAAGCTGACCTTAGTTGAGGAGCTTGATATCTAATTGCTCGGACACTTTTGATGCGACTATCCCAACGAGTATTGCTTAATGATTTCACGGTCAAATATGGAATATGTTCAAGCAAAACATTCCATCTTTTGGTAGAACCTGAAAATAATACATATATCCTCTGCACAATTCCAAAGAATGAAATAGCTTTACTGCATGATTTAGCCATATCACAAAGAGTGAGATTAAGACTGTGGCATGCACATGGCATATACAAAGCCCTTCGATTTATTTCACACAAACAACTTTGTACCCCCTTATGTTTTCCTTTTATATTAGAGCCATTGTCATAACCTTGACCTCTAATATCATCAACATTAAGGCCAAATGATTTGATGGAGTCAACTAATACATTGAAAAGCCCCTCACCAGATGTGTCATCCACCTTTAAGAAACCAAGAAAGTACTCCTCAATTTTTATTTTCTCATCAGACATATCAACACATCGAACCAACAAGCTCATTTGTTCTTGGTGACTCACATCTGGGGTACAATCAAGAATAACTGAGAAATATTTGGCCTCTTTAACAATCTTTATGATGGAGCTTGTAATTATAGAAGCCATAAGTGAAATCAACTCATTGTGAATTTTATGACTAAGATAATGATATTGTAGCTCTTTAATTTGAATGCGTCTAAGGTGGTCTTGCATTACTAAGTCAAATTCAGCAACCATCTCACAACAAGCTAAGAAATTACCATTCACATCATTGTAAAGTTGCTCACTAGATCCTCTAAAAGCTAAACTGCGTTTACCAAGAAACTTTACAATGGCAACAATTCTTAGTAGAACTAGCCTTATGCGTTCTTTCTCCTTTGTGATTTGATGTTGACTTCTTGTCAATTGTTTCATGTTTGCTTAATCTAACTCTCAATTCATTCCAAGAGTTCATGTTGGTCATATGATCCACGCTAACTTCATGCTCTTTTAGTCTTTCACTAACATGGCTCCAATCTTTAAAGCCATCATGCCCCAATGAACTCTTGCGGTTACTAGAACCAAACAACTTACAACAAAAGCAAAACACTTTGTCAACACTTTTTGAATAGACCAACCATTTCCTATCACGTACCTTGCCATTGTCCATTTTTCTAGAATGATGAGTGTATGCAAAACGTCTTGATCTGGCATCCATTGGAAACACAATATTTTCTTCTCTAATAGGCCCTTCTCCACTAATATGTCCCTTGCTTTGTTATCAAGATTGTCCCAATTTACTGGATCATACATATCAATAGTAAAAACTGGTTCTTCATCAACACGAATAGATTCCGTCGTAGGAGAATTAAATATGGGCTCATGGTCACTCACATTATTATCATCCGTGTCGATGCCAACATTATCTTCTATACGGCTTTGATCTTCTTGTTGCGTAGTTTGATCCTCCACAGCAACTATTGCCCATTCATCTGAATTTCTTGTAGTGTTTGTATTGCTCTTAAAAAATTTATGAATAGATCCCTTTTGTGATTCTTTCAAGGCCTCTATCCTTCTCTTCTTTTTTCTTTTCTCACTTCCAGATGAATGTTTTTGGGCAACATGACTTCACTGTATATTCAGACAAGTAGTAAGTAATTAAAAAAATATGCCATACTAAATTCAACATGATTGCTACACCATATGAGATTCTTAAACCTGAAATCTAAAGAAGTATAAAGAATAAAGATTGGGGTGATTAAGGGGGCTTGGCCGCTTAGGGCAAGGGCTAGTTTCTTACCTCCGTGGCTCCGTATACGAAAACCAGCAGGAACAGACAGAGTGCCGCCGGCCGCTCGCACTCGCCCGGAGTCGCGATTCACGAAGATCGCCAAGACGCACCACGCACGGGAGTCGCTCACTCAGCACTCGCGCAGGAACATAGTAGCGGAAGGGCACGGGACGGGAGTCGTGGACGCGGAAGGCAACGCGGAGTCCTATCTCGTACAGTCGTACGCCTGGTTCTCCTTTCCCCTGTTCCTATGCTACTTACCTATTTGGGGTTGGGCCCCCTGGCCTCGAGGGCCCAGTGCGGCGGCCCAGCTCGAAACACCCCCCCCCCCTGCGACGCGCGGCCAGTGCCAGTGCGGTGGTGCTGGCCAAAGATAAAGAGACAGACAGGGGACGAGTGTGAGTGCGACCGTGCGTGGCATATGGAAGCTCAACCGTACGTATTCGGCACCCGGTATTCCGGTGGCATGTCGAGGAAGGAGAAGCTTGTCGACATCCGGCGAAATGGTTGAGCTGAGCGTCAGGGTCAGAGGGGATGGTGACAGCCTGACAGGCTTGCCAGCTAGAGGCAAAATGCACGGCGAGAGTGACGACGGCAGAGGAAAATGCCACGGCAAAGCAACAATGGTCGCCCCATGCGGCGGCCCTTCACGGATTTTATTTTTATTTTTATCTTCAATCAATATTTTAATAATGACCACTTCATTTTTTTTTGCAGATTCTAACCCTTTGTTTGACACTATGGCTCCGTTCGCTTCGCTGAAAAAACAAGCCGAAACACTGTTCCGACTGATTTGTTGTGAAACAAAAACACTGTTCCGGCTAAAAAAACAAGTTAAAAAATACGGATTATAAGACAAACGAACAGGGCCAATGGCCACACCACATGTACTAGGACGGAGGCCGCCACGGTGGCGTGGACTGACACCTCTTCCCACGTTCGTTCTTATGTTCCTACTGTTACTAACACTAGATACCTTGAGTTTGCCTTGGCGATTTCTTGCCTCGACCTTGCGGGTTTGCAGCTTCCTTTTGTTACTCTATATTTTTGCATGCATGGTGAAAATTGCACTGGCATATTTTGGCAGGCAATTATTCTCGTATTAATGGTGATTGCTCTCATTGCTCTTGTCGACTAACGGCAGGTCAATCACGTTAATGTTGTGATTGCGTGGCTAATTACTTACCTTACCTGCGACGCGACGCGTGAATATATTGGGACGAGGGGTCGTCCTCAGTACAGAGAATTCATCTCTTCCCTTTGCCACTGTGCTGCGCTACCATCGTCTTCCCCATCCCGTCGTCGACGTGACATCGGCACCGAGAGAGCAGGTCTCCGAAGCCTACGTCTCCTCGTGTCCCTGCACGGGGTAGGAGGCATATAAGATTTTTGGGAAGCGTCGTCGCGACTACTCGTTGAACCTCTTCTCCCCTCTACGGTGCCGGTGTTCGCGAATCTCTGCCAACAACCCCACTGTAATAATGTCTATCCTTTCTCTTTTGTTCGTTCTTATGTTCCTACTGTTACTAGCACTAGATACCTAGAGTTTTCCTCGGCGATTTCTTGCCTCGACCTTGCAGGTGCGCAGCTTCCTTTTGTTACTCGATATTTTTGCATGCATGGAGAAAATTGCGCTGGCATATTTTGGCAGGTAATTATTCTCGTATTAATGGTGATTGCTCTCATTGCTCTTGTCGACTAACGGTAGGTCAATCATGTTAATGTTGTGATTGCATGGCTAATTACTTACCTTAGCTGCGACGCGACGCGTGTATCTATTGGGACGAGACGTCGTCCTCAGTACAGAGAATTCATCTGTTCCCTTTGCCACTGTGCTGCGCTACCGTCGTCTTCCCCATCCTGTCGCCGGCGTGACATAGGCACCAGGAGAGCAGGTATCCGAAGCCTATGTCTCATCATGTCCCTACATGGGGTAGGAGGCATATAAGATTTTTGGGAAGCGCCGTCGTGACTGCTCGCTGAACCTCTTCTTCCCTCTACGGTGCCGGTGTTCGCGAATCTCTGCCAACAACCCCACTGTAATAATATCTATCCTTTCTCTTTTGTTCATTCTTATGTTCCTACTTTTACTAGCACTAGATACCTTGAGTTTGCCTCGGCGATTTCTTGTCTCGACCTTGTGGGTGCATAGCTTCCCTTTGTTACTCGATATTTTTGCATGCATAGAGAAAATTGCGCTGGCATATTTGGTCAGGTAATTATTATCTCATTAATGGTGATTGCTCTCATTGTCTAGTCGACTAACGGAAGCTCAATCACGTTAAGGTTGTGATTGCGTGGCTAATTACTTACCTTAGCTACGACGCGACGTATGTATATATTAGGACAAGACGTTGTCCCTAGTACAGAGAATTCATCTCTTCCCTTTGCCAATGTGCCGCGCTACCGTCGTCTTCCTCATCCCGTCGCTGACCTGACATCGGCACCGGGAGAGCAGGTCTCCGAAGCCTACGTCTCGTCGTGTCCCTGCACGGGGTAGGAGGCATATAAGATTTTTAGGAAGCGTCGTCGCGACTGCTCGCTGAACCTCTTCTTCCCTCTACGGTGCCGGTGTTCACGAATCTCTGCCAACAACCCCACTGTAATAATGTCTATCCTTTCTCTTTTGTTCGTTCTTATGTTCCTACTATTACTAGCACTAGATACCTTGAGTTTGCGTCGGCGATTTCTTGCCTCGACCTTGCGGGTGCGCAGCTTCCTTTTGTTACTCGATATTTTTGCATGCATGGAGAAAATTGCACTGGCATATTCTGGCAAGTAATTATTCTCGTATTAATGGTGATTGCTCTCATTGCTCTTGTCGACTAACGGCAGGTAAATCACGTTAATGTTGTGATTGCGTGGCTAATTACTTACCTTAGCTGCGACACGACGCGTGAATATATTGGGATGAGGCGTCGTCCTCAGTACAGAGAATTCATCTCTTCCCTTTGCCACTGTGCTGCGTTACCGTCGTCTTCCCCATCCCGTCGTCGACATGACATCGGCACCGAGAGAGCTTGTCTCCGAAGCCTACGTCTCCTCGTGTCCCTGCATGGGGTAGGAGGCATAGAAGATTTTTGGGAAGCGTCATCGCGACTGCTCGCTGAACCTCTTCTTCCCTCTACGGTGCCGGTGTTAGCGAATCTCTGCCAACAACCCCACTGTAATAATGTCTATCCTTTCTCTTTTGTTCGTTCTTATGTTCCTACTGTTACTAGCACTAGATACCTAGAGTTTGCATCGGCGATTTCTTGCCTCGACCTTGCGGGTGCGCAGCTTCCTTTTGTTACTCGATAT
Organism: Miscanthus lutarioriparius; assembly: GCA_904845875.1. Lineage (NCBI taxonomy): Eukaryota > Viridiplantae > Streptophyta > Magnoliopsida > Poales > Poaceae > Miscanthus > Miscanthus lutarioriparius. The sequence goes on from CAJGYO010000006.1 coordinate 91,557,308, forward strand.
TTTTGCATGCATGGTGAAAATTGCACTGGCATATTTTGGCAGGTAATTATTCTCGTATTAATGGTGATTGCTCTCATTGCTCTTGTCGACTAACGGCAGGTCAATCACGTTAATGATGTGATTGCGTGGCTAATTACTTACCTTACCTGCGACGCGACGCGTGAATATGTTGGGACGAGGCATCGTCCTCGTTATAGAGAATTCATCTCTTCCCTTTGCCACTGTGCTGCGCTACCGTCGTCTTCCCCATCCCGTCGTCGACGTGACATCGGCACCGAGAGAGCAGGTCTCCGAAGCCTACGTCTCCTCGTGTCCCTGCACGGGGTAGGAGGCATATAAGATTTTTGGGAAGCGTCGCCCGCGTTTTCATTGAAACTCTTCTTCCTCTCTGATTGCCGTTGTTCGCGAATCTCTGCCAACAACCCCACTGTAATAATGTCTATCCTTTCTCATTTGTCCGTTCTTATGTTCCTACTGTTACTAGCACTAGATACCTTGAGTTTGCCTCGGCTATTTCTTGCCTCGACCTTGCGGGTGCGGAGCTTCCTTTTGTTACTCGATATTTTTGCATGCATGGAGAAAATTGTGCTGGCATATTTTGGCAGGTAATTATTCTCGCATTAACGGTGATTGCTCTCATTGCTCTAGTCGACTAACGGCAGGTCAACCACGTTAATGTTGTGATTTTTTGGCTAATTACTTACCTTAGCTGCGACGCGACACGTGTATATATTGGGAAGAGACGTCGTCCTCAGTACAGAGAATTCATCTCTTCCCTTTGCCATTGTGTTGCGCTACCGTCGTCTTCCCCATCCCATCGCCGATGTGACATCGGCACATGGAGAGCAGGTCTCCGAAGCCTACGTCTCCTCGTGTCCCTGCACGGGTAGGAGGCATATAAGTTTTTGGGAAGTACCATCGCGACTGCTTGCTGAACCTCTTCTTCCCTCCACACTGCCGGTGTTCACGAATCTCTGCCAACAACCCCACTGTAATAATGTCTATCCTTTCTCTTTTGTACGTTCTTATGTCCCTACTGTTACTAGCACTAGATACCTTGAGTTTGCCTTGGTGATTTCTTGCCTCAACCTTGCGGGTGCGCAGCTTCCTTTTGTTACTCAATATTTTTGCATGCATGGAGGAAATTGTGCTGTCATATTTTGGCAGGTAATTATTCTCGCATTAATGGTGATTGCTCTTATTGCTCTAGTCGACTAACGGCAGGTCAATCACGTTAATGTTGTGACTGCATGGCTAATTACTTACCTTAGCTGCGACGCGACGCGTGTATATATTGGGACGAGACGTCGTCCTCAATACAGAGAATTCATCTCTTCCCTTTGCCACTGTGCTGCGCTACCGTCATCTTCCCCATCCCATCGCCGACGTGACATCGGCAGCGAGAGAGCAGGTCTCCGAAGCCTACGTCTCCTCGTGTCCCTGCACGGGGTAGGAGGCATGTAAGATTTTTGGGAAGCGCCATCGTGACTGCTCGCTGAACCTTTTCTTCCCTCTACGCTGCTGGTGTTCGCGAAACTCTGCCAACAACCCCACTGTAATAATGTCTATCCTTTCTCTTTTGTTCGTTCTTATGTTCCTACTGTTACTAGCACTAGATACCTTGAGTTTGCCTCGGATCGTAGTGCTAGTGATAAATCATACACCTATGATACATGTTGTTGTTCTTTTTCTCATTGTCAAAATTAATTTTTGCGTCACTAAATTGCTATTATTTCCAACAATCCAAAAACCTTATAGGCATTTAGTGATGGCTGGATTTTCTAATGCGATGAAACTAGATAAGTTCACTAGTGTGAATTTCAAGAGATGTCAGATGAGAGGCCAGCTGTGGCTCTCGGCTATGGGCGTGTTTTGGGTCGTTAGTAATCCTCCTGTACTACCTCTCGAATCTGAGAAAGAGGTGCAGGAGTTTACCGCGGCTACGATGATTTTCGTCGGATGTGTTCTTAGCGTGCTCTCAGACCAGCTGTGTGTTGTTTACATGAACATCAAAAGTGCTGCTGAACTGTGGGAGGCGCTTGAACACAAGTTCTCTGCCTCGGACGCTAGGCACGAGCTGTATGTGATGGAGCAGTACCACGATTTCAAAATGGTTGATAACAGTTCTGTCGTGGAACCGGCTCATGAGTTCCAACTTATTGTGAGGGAACTCGAACAGTTCGGACACGTCTTGCCTGATAAGTTTGTGGCGGGTGGCATTATTGCCAAGTTGCCTTCAACATTGAGGAACTTTGCCACAGCTCTTAAACATAAAAGACAGAAAATCTCCGTTGAAGATTTGTTGGCTGATCTTGATGTTGAAGAGAAGGCTTGGGCAAAGGATGCTCCACCAAGAGCACCCAAAGGGCAGTCCAGCGCCAATGTGATGCAGCAGGCTGGAAAGAACAAGCAAAAGGTTATGATAGCGGAGGTTTGTTCCACTTTTCACTCTCTCATTTCTGTAATAAAGTTGTGAACCATATGTGTGATTCAAACAATTCTATGGCTGATATATGGCATTCTCGTTTGTGTCACATTAATTTTGGTTGTATATCGCGTCTATCCAGTATTAGTTTAATTCTGAATTTTAGTACTGTCAAAGGCTCTAAATATCAAGCATGTGTGCAAGCAAAGCAGCCTCCTAAGCCACATAAGGTTGTAGACGAGAGGCAAACGGCATTATTCGAGCTCATACATTCTGATATTTGTGAGATGAATGGTGTGTTGATAAAGGAAGGAAAGAGATACTTTATGACTTTAATTGATGATGCAACTAAGTATTGTTATGTGTTTTTTTTCTAAAAACTAAAGATGAGGCGCTAGAATGTTTTAAGACTTATAAGGCTAAGGTGGAAACCAATTGGAAAAGAAAATAAAACGTGTTAGGTCTGATCGAGGTGGGGAGTACTTTTCCCATGAGTTTGATCTTTCCTATTCGGAGAATGGAATAATTCATGAACAAACGCCTCCATATTCGCCCCAATCTAATGGGGTTGCCGAAAGAAAGAACCAGACATTAATGGACTTGGTGAATGCCACGTTAGAAACGTCCGATATGGCTTAGGCGTGGTGGGGGGAGGCAGTTTTCACTACATGTCACGTTCTGAATAGAGTTCCCACTAAAAATAGTGATATCACTCCGTATGAAGGATCGAAAGGAAGGAAACCATCACTCCATTACTTGTGTACATGGGGCTGTTTGGCCATGGTTAGCGTACCAATTAATAAGAAACGCAAGCTCAGACCTAAGACCGTTGATTGTATCCTTTTAGGTTATGCGCACCACAGCACGACTTATAAGTTCTTAGTGATAAAATCAGAAACGCCTGAGATTTTAGTTGATTCACTTCTGGAGTCAGGGGATGTTACTTTCTTTGAAAATATATTCCCAATGAAAAATGCTTATTCTTTGCCTAGTTCGTCAAATGATCTTATTCCTGAACCCACGCCCACAACTGAACCAATTATAAACCCATATGGAAATAAAGAGGATGACAGTGGTGTAGCTCCTAGAAGAAGTAAGAGACAAAGGGTTGCAAAATCCTTTGGTGAAGACTTCACTGTGTACCTCATGGATGATACTCCCACGACCATTGCAGAGGCATATGCATCACCTGATGCGGAATATTGGAAGGATGCAGTCCGTAGTGAGATGGACTCCACTGCAAATGGCACATGGGAAGTAACAGATAGACTAGTGGGTTGCAAGCCAGTTGGCTGTAAATGGGTATTTAAGAAGAAGCTTAGACCTGACGGTACTATTGAAAAGTATAAGGCAAGGCTTGTGGCTAAAGGTTATACACAAAAATGGCGAGGATTTCTTTGACACCTACTCATCTGTTGCCAGATTAACTACAATCCGAGTGCTGTTATCCTTGGCTGCTTCCCATGGTCTTCTTGTCCATTAGATGGATGTGAAGACGGCTTTCCTTAATGGAGAGTTAGAGGAAGAAATTTATATGGATCAACCTGATGGATTTATAGCACAAGGACAAGAGGGCAAGGTGTGCAGGTTACTCAAATCCTTGTACGGTCTAAAGCAAGCGCCCATGTAGTGGCATGAGAAGTTCGATAAGACTTTAACATCTGTTGGGTTTGCAGTAAATGAAGCCGACACTTGTGTGTATTACTGCTATGGTGGGGGCAAAGGAGTAATCCTATGCTTGTACGTTGATGACATACTGATTTTTGGGACAAGTATCGATGAGATAAATGATGTAAATTTTGACATGAAAGATTTGGGGGAAGCTGATGTGATCCTCTACATTAAACTTAATAAGCGTGAGAATGGGATTACTCTTTTGCAGTCTCATTATGTGGAGAAAGTTTTTGAGCCGCTTTGGCTATCTGAGATATAAGCCTTTTCCAACACCCTATGATCCTAGTCTAATACTTCAAAAGAATCGAAGGCTAGGAAAGGATCATCTGAGATACTCCCGGATCATTCGCTCTCTCGATGTACCTAGCTAGCGCAACCCACCTCGACATCTCATTTGCGGTAAGCAAGTTGAGTAGATTCACCTCTAATCCGAGATATGATCATTGGTGTAGTATTGATCGGTAATGCGTTATTTGAAGGGCACAATGAGTTATGGAATTCACTATTCGGGTACCCAGGGGTACTTGAAGGATATAGTGATTCAAATTGGATTCTGATCTTGATGAGTGAAGGCCACATTAGGTGGTGGTCTTTGTCTCTTGGAGATCTTGTAAGCGAGACAATACTTACAAAATCTACCATGGAGGCGAGAGCTCACGGCTCGAGATATAGCCTCTCTCGAAGCTGAGTGGTTAAGAGAATTGTTGATGGACTTACCTATGGTTGAGAAACCATTTCACTATTCTTCATAAATTGTGATAATCAAACAGCTATCACTAAGGTGAAGAATAGTCGAGGATAATATGAAGTCCACCAAACATGTGGGAAACACAAAATGAAGCTTTGTCAGAAATTGAGAAGCTCCGAAGTAATAGCTATGGACTACATCCAAACAGACTAAGAACACAGCGAGATCCCTTTACTAAGGGACTATCACATACTATGATTGCTAATGCATCGAAGGAGACGTGATTGAGACCCATGTGAGTTAACCTCAGTGGTAACCCAACCTATGTGATTGGAGATCCCATGAATTTGGACCTAGGAAGAACAAGTTGTTGGTTAACGGGAGAGTACAATCTACCTTTAACCCACTCCGCCGAGATGCAAGATACTCTCATTTACAGAAGGAAGGCTGACTTTGTCTTAACGTGTTCTGTGGCTTTATAGCAAGATACTGTCCTACAAAGTATTCTTGTAAGAACACACCTATGTGAGCCCAACTATTAGTCGCAGTTTGTAAGAATTGGGTATTCTTTAAGAAGCTCATGAAGTGAGACAGGAGTATGACTTATACGCTCCACCCACAGGGTAGGCACATGGCAGCCTAGTATCAGTCAAGACGCCAAGTGAAGCTTATTCGCACTAGACTGCCAATTCAAGGCCTAGTCCATTGCGCAGTTGTGGATGAGTCTATCTTGTTGTTCTAGGTGGATGTTCAACCTTAACTGGTCTCCACTGAAAAACTGGTATATTAAACTGGTATATTAATAGTACTTTGGTACAGGGAGGATGAAGCGTGCCTCTGGGATCTGATGGGGGATTGTTCGAAGATTTGGGCTGGCCCAAATAATAATTCCAGATAAATTCCAAAAGCCCACTCACACAAGCATGGTATGCTGGGGAACTTTAGTTCTACATTGCTACTCTAGAGGGAGTGAGGGCAACTTAAATGGCTGAGTTGTCTCCTACTAGTTGAAGCAATTGGGGAGAGGAAAAGGAAGAAATCCACGCGCGCGCTCGCCTCGCCAGGCGGGGCGAGGCGATGGGCATGGGCGCGCGACACGCGCGTGAACAGTCCGGAGATTTGTCACCTCGACCTTGCGGGTGCGCAGCTTTCTTTTGCTACTCGATATTTTTGCATGCATGGAGAAAATTGCGCTGGCCTATTTTGGTAGGCAATTATTCTTGCATTAATGTTGATTGCTCTAATTGCTCTAGTCGACTAACGGCAGGTCAATCACGTTAATGTTGTGATTGCTCGGCTAATTACTTACCTTAGCTGCAACGCGACGCGTGTATATATTGGGACGAGACGTTGTCCTCGGTACAGAGAATTCATCTCTTCCCTTTGCCACTGTGCTACGCTACCGTCGTCTTCCCCATCCTGTCGCCGACGTGACATCGGCGCCGGGAGAGCAGGTCTCTAAAGCCTACGTCTCCTCGTGTCCCTGCACGGGGTAGGAGCCGTATAAGATTTTTGGAAAGCGCCGTCGCGACTGCTCGCTGAACCTCTTCTTCCCTCTACGCCGCCGGTGTTCGTGAATCACTGCTGACAATCCCACTGTAATAATGTGTATCCTTTCTCTTTTGTTGGTTCTTATGTTCCTACTGTTACTAGCACTAGATAGCTTGAGTTTGCCTTGGGTCGTAGTGCTAGTGATAAATCATACATCTATGATACATATTGTTGTTCTTTTTCTGATTGTCGGAATTAATTTTTGCATCACTAAATTACTATAATTTCCAACACTAGCCGCCACCGCCGTCCGCAGGCGCTCCCACCGAGCCCCGCGCCGGCCACCGTCCTTCAGTGTGCCAGCTACAACCCAATAGCGATATATAACTGTCGGGTTGTGGTATGACTCAGAAGTGATAATATCACTATCGAGCCATGGTTTGAGCTGGAGGTGAAAGGTACCTTCATTGCTAGGTGAATAGATTCCCAAAATTCTTGATCCTAGGCTTAGGAATCGGTAGTGAAAACAATCGATGTCGGCTCCATCATATCAGGCACTAATGGTCCACAGTAGTGAGAGACCTTTGCCATAGACAGATGAGAGGCATAGGGCGTGTTTGGTTCACTTCCCAGCCTAGCCTGGCTTGCATCAGCCAGCCAGGCCCCCTTTGGCCAGGCTGAGCGCATGCAAGGGGTGGTTGTTTGGTTGGCTGGCTCCCAGCAGCCTGGTCACATGCAGCCGGTGTTTGGTTCCCTGAACCTGCATCGGATTCAAATTAAGAGGATGCAGGAACCATGTTTGGTTGCCTGCATAGAAGCTGGTGGAGTTACCACTTTGTTTTAGTGGTAAGGTTACCACCAGCAAGTCCAAAGTTTGCTACAAGACTTTGTTTGCAATGAATATTACATCATTTTGGAAAGCTAAATTAAAATTACTAAAGCCCGGACTAATATTATTACACCCTCCACTAAAATTATAATATCCTCTCAGTTGTGACCTTCCTTCTTTGCAATGCATACCGCATGCTCCACTACGAACATGCCATTGGCTTCATTTTTTCTTCAGCTTTTAGACCATGGAATGACAAACAAAAAATTAAAGTTCATCAATGACATAAGGCATGTGCTCAGTATAATAAACCAAAACATCATTGGCATAAGGCATGTGCTCAGTATATATAAAAAACCTCATCATTGGCACAAGGCATGTGCTTAGTTTTAAAAAACGTCATCATTGGCATTAGACAAAAGCTCATATTGAAATGGTCACATCATTGGCAAACAAGATCAGATTAGTTCTCAGATCATCAAGTTCACATCAATGTCAACATAGGCAAAAAGAGATGCACCAGCTAGGTAAAGAATGCAGGCTCAGGTATAAGAAAACAAGCATCACAGACAATGGACATGTGCTCAGATATAAGAAAACAAACATCACAGGCAATAAGGCAAGTGCTCAGAATGAAATTGTGCAAATCACAGGCACAGGCTAGTGCCCATATCAAGTTCAGAAACCACAAGGTTCACATCATTGGCAATGGACTCATGGTCAGATTGCCACCACTAGGTTGATCTAGGTTGTAGGTGCAGGGTTATCTAAGACACTAACTATATGTTAATGTTAGTAAGTAAGCTATGCAGGATCAGATCAACTACACAAAAGAGAAGGTCAACTCACTACACATCCACCAGTTGTAGTTAGGTATGCACAAAAGAGGCCACCACTGCACAGGGACAGACACTGCATCAGAAGACCACCATGATAATGCAGGCACTGCACAAAAGGATCAACCCCAAGCTGTGAATCCTTCACATGTAGTAGTGCTTGGCCAAGTAGGTCCTTAGCCACAGCTCACGGTGGGAGTCAGACATCTTGACAAAAGCTGAACCCAAGGCCTTGTTGTCCAGTAGATGGCCATAAGCACACATCAGTGCTTCTTCAGTGAAGCCTGGCACAAACATAATAGCACCATACAGCTCAGGGTAGGAATCCTCAACCTTGGTCGACCTAATAGCATCAGCAACATCCTTCACTGCCTCTACCATGCCAGTAAACAGAACAACATCCTCTTCTGCCAGCATGGATCTCTTCCTCTTGTTACCAACTCCTCCCTCACTCTTGGTATCCTCAGGAGTCACAGCCTTGCCACTGTTCAAGATCTCAGTCTTCAGTGAGCTCTCAACACAGTCAGATGGTGTGCCAAGTGGCTCATTGGAGCCCATAGCCCACTTGCCTATTGCCTGACCATTGCCAAAGATGACCATTATCTGCTTGTAGTGTTGTATGGGCTTGTTGAGCAGTGGAGCATCATTGGGGGTGGTCATGCATAATGAACTGTCCCTTGCTAGCCATAATGACAAAATGTTTCAAAGAGTCATCTAACAAATCAAGTTGTAGTATCATAGGTTCTTGCTCACCTTGGTATGACCATTGTAATGTTCCTCCTCAAGAACAATCATGCAGTTGTCCTCATCCCACTGAGCTCCACTAAGGTCCCTCAGCTTGGACAGTTTCACCCACCTCTGCCTCCACTTCCTCAGGTGGTTGTACACCTGGGTACCACTAACTTCATGACCATAGAACTCTTGCAGGGCCTTTGCCACCTTGTTCAGGTGCACTTCTTTGAAGCCCTTATCAGTCCTCACTCCAGTGGTAATGAGCTGGCACACCTGCTTCAGCACAAAGGCAGACATGGGTTCAGTCCACCTCAGAGAGGTCTGCTGCTGAGCAAGTTCCTGTGATGCTAGTATGAAACCAGTCACATCATCCCCAGCAACCACATTGTCACCAGCCAAAAGACCACCATCCATTCCAGGGAACACAAGCTCATCAGCAGGCATGATCTCCTCAGCCATAGCCTAATTCATCATTGCACATGCCTAGAGCCTTAGCACAGGTGTAGTATCATAGAAAAAAACATCATTGCTATTGCTCAAAGTCTCAGATGAAGTGTAGTATCACAGAAAAAAATATCATTGCTATTGCCCAAAGTCTCAGATGAAGTGTAGTATCACAGAAAAAAACATCATTGCTATTGCCCAAAGTCTCAGATCAAGTGTAGTATCACAGAAAAAAAATAGCATTTGTCCATGAACAAAATGAATTACAGGCAACTTAATGATACATAATAGAAGTCTAGATTCTAGAAAGACCCCTATTAGCCCACATGTGATTAGCCCATTCATCCCTCTGAAGTGCCCAGGCAGCATTGTCATCCATATGAGCAGGATGGGGCTGACTGTTTGTGTCATTTGGTACCCAAGAGAACTCTTCTGGAATAACCTCAACAACCCCAAAACTAAGGATCCAGTTATGCATTATACAACATGCAAGCACAAGCTTGATTTGTGTCCTCAAGCGATGGAATGGTTTGTTGGTGTCAATGATGCGAAAACGGTTCTTCAGAGCCCCAAATGCCCTTTCTACAGTTACTCTCAAACTAGAGTGCCTCAAATTATACAACTCTTTTGGGTTGGTTGGGTAGTTCTGTCGGTGTTTTGGACCGGGGGGTCCTCAACCAACCAGTAAAAATGAACTGCGTGCCCCTAATCCCGAATGGTGATGCAAAGAGACACAAGGTTTATACTGGTTCAGGCAATTGGTGCCCTACGTCTAGTCTGAGAGATCGGTCTTGTATTCCTTGCACTGAAGTGCTTGTAGTAGGGGGTTACAAGCTGGGTGAGAGAGGGAGCTAGTCCCAGGTCTCGGCGTGGAACGGTGCGAGGTGCTTGAGACGCTGCTCTCAAGCTGCTCGGGAGCGTTGGTGTTACAGGATGTGTCTAGGGCACATATGGGAGCGTGGTTCTATCATATGTTCTTCTCTCCTTTTTTCCTCCTTTGAGCTATCCCTGGCCGCTTCCTTTTATAACCGCAAGGAAGGAGCTAGGAGTACATGAGTGAGCTACACGTGGAGCCTACTACAGTTTAGTCCTGTAGCAGCATGGCGTTGGGAATGGAGATCGGTACTTGTCCGGCGCGCCGTGCTGGCCAGGTTTTAAGTGGTTGAGGTCGTGGGGGTCCTTGTCGATGTCTAGTCAGTATGACTCCCACGGCCGGAGACATGCCATGCTTTGATGGACTCTTGACCTGGTGGAGTGCCGAGGCCTAGCGGGTGCTGTAGCTGATCGTGCCAAGGCCTGCTTTGCCGAGGCCTCGGAGGTGACCTGTGTATGACGTGGGGGTCTCGATGGTCCACGTTGTACTCGGTCTGGGTGAAAAAGTGTGGAGCGGGTGTCCGCAGGGCACGGTAGTCCCTGCATCGTCAGTAGGGGACGGTAAAAAGGAGATTTGATCGCCGTCCCATCGCCCCTGTTGCTATACCCTGCCAATCGTGGCTGACGTAGGTGTAACCAGGGGTACTTACACGGATGGGACGGCCCGCCAGAGGGGCGGTTGAGGTGGAGATGACGAGGATGTGGGACGAGCCCGGACTCGGCCGAGGCGGAGAAGGAACAGTACGTCCGAGGCCCTACCGGGGGGTCTCAGGCGAGGCGGAGAACAAGCAGCTAGGCTCTCCTGCTGTTGCTGAGACTATAGGGACCTGGGCTTGACCTTCCACGCCGCTTTGTCCTTGGCGCATGGGTTAGGTAGCACAGGGCAATACGGGTGTCAGTAGGGAGCACAGTGATGAGCACAGTGGTAGGTAACCCCTGCTGCGCCCGGTCCCCTGTCCCGTCGGTCGTTCTGCCCGTACTGTACCCGCGTGCGGCTGATGTTTGCGGGAGTAGTTGGGCGCATTAATCCGGATGTGACGTTTTGTCAGAGGAGTTCGGTCGGAACGGAGGTTACGAGTTTGTTTGCCGAGCCCGGCGTCGAGCGAATCAGAGAATTGGCATCCCGTCTGAGGCCTTTCGGGATGGGACCTCGGCGAGAGGGCCTCGGCGAGAGTGCCCCGGTGGGGTGGGGAGCTTTTGGCCTTTCGCCTAAGGCCTCGGCGCAAGGCCTCGGGCGAATCAGAGAATCTGCTGAGACTTCGCGGTTTGATTTTTGCAAGGTTTAAGCAATATTTTTTGTTCTTGCTTAGGGTACCCCTTCTTGTGGTATCCGACAAGTTCCTATTCCCATATTCTTTAAGATGGTACCTACAACCTCGATAAGGAGGAAGAAATCCAGGCCGACAAGCATATCCAGCATCTACTAAGAAGAATTTGCCTAAAACAAATGTGGAGTTCAATTAGATTCATCATTTTGCAGTTACATTTGCTTCTTATTATCACAATTGATTTAATTACCTGGTGGAACCCTCAACCCATCCTCTCTCTGTAATGCATCAGCAAGAATTGTGGCATCATGAGCTGATCCCTCCCAACCAGCCAGCACATAGGTAAATCTCAAGTCAAAGCTAACTGCTGCTAGCACATTTTGTGTGGGGGCATTCTTTCTACCCCTAAATGCAGCTTGCATCTTGGCCGGAACTTTGGCAAATACATGAGTCCCATCAATGGCCCCAATGCAGTCCTACATGGCATCCAAAATTGCATAGTAAATTGACATGAGCTAATGCAACAATATCCTAGCAGCTATATGACAGGGTTTTTTTACCTTAAAGTAAGGATACCATCTATGGCTGTTGCTAATCTTTACTGATGTCTCATTGATTGGAGGTCTAATCATCTCTTGTCTAAGTTCACCAATAGCATACAACACATCTTTAAAATGGCGGTGGACTGTCTCTATAGACCTTCTCCAGTTTTGCTTTACAACTCTAAATCGTTGGTTATGACCCACAATATGGAGAAACATTGCAACTTGCTCTTCAACACAAGAATTTATGTTGTCAGCAAGTAGCTTCTTGTCCCTAAGCAAGTTGCACAAACTAAAAAAGGGTGCCCTTCTCATTCTAAGCATGTTCACACACTCTATATCATTGTAGTTGTAAATTAAGTTCAAGTTCCTTTGGCGCTCCTCATCCCTAATGCTCATTGGACCATAACTGATCTGAGGCCGCTGACTCTGAAGCATTCTAAGTCTAGCAAACAGCAGGGCATACATAGCAGTGATAAGAGAAGCAGCACGAGCAAAAAGAATGCTTCTCTTCTCTTCCAAGTCCATCTAGAAAAAATGAATGGAATTTAAGGACAAATGCTCAGAATGACAATGTCATCATCATGGACTTAGACAAAAGCTCAGATCAAGGATTCATCATATACTAGAACATGCTAAAAATAAGACTTTCATCATCACAGACTAGGGCAATAGCTCAGAAAAAGGCATCATCATAGACTAAGGCAATAGCTCAGGATAAAAGGAATCATCACAGACTTGGACAATAGCTCAGACAAAATGGCAACTTCATATACTTGTTCATAATCTCACAAAGTAGGACATGCATCCGAATCCAAGAACGCAGGACTCACTATCGCACGGTACAGATTAGGGGGGAGGCGAGAGGGGGAGTAGATATACAAAATACCCACGTCAACAAGTAGCAGCACCAGCAAAAGCCCAACCCAGCAGGTGAGGGAGCTCAGATCTGCAAGCACACAAGCAAAGAAAAGAGGATTAGCATACACAAAATAGGATTTTTACTTGAAAAAAACAAGAAAAAAATGAGACCTAAGAACAAGGATCCATACCGCAATAACAGCCAAGAAATCAGATCTGGTGTGCCTGCAGCGAGATCAACAAACAATGGTGACCTAGGGTTTCAAATCGCACAGAAAAAATGGAGAAAAAGAAGGGGGAAAACTCACTTGCTTCGAGAGGACGCAAATCCACGGCACCTGCAACAAATCAAGAGAGAGGGTAGGCATTAGGAGGCCACGAATCCATCAAGAACACCGGGGGAGGAGGAAGAGGAGGTGGAGCTTACCGGCGGCGCAGACGGGGAGCGACAAGAAGAAGAAGAGAGAGAGGCGGCGGGAGGGAAGATATATATAGGCGGTGAATGGCGGGAACGGGGGAGGTAGCCCTAGGATCTTCGCGCCATCTCCCCGCGCACGGAATCGCCAGGCGCGCGAGCTCGCGGGAGCACGGAGCGAGCCAGGCTGAAGAAAAATGACCGATTTGGGTGTTCCTCGCGAGCCAGGCCAGGAGGGGGCTTTTGCACGAGCGGAGCCTGGCTCGGGAGGGTGGCTAGGGAACCAAACATGAGCAGGCTGCATTCCGGGAGCCTGGTTTGCCCTTATGCGGGCAACCAAACACACCCATAGTAAGAGGAAGAAGAGACTGCATAGTGAGAGGAAGAAGGCACCATGCATTACTGCCTAAAGAAGGGACTGCATCTGGCTCTATTTGCGACCATGTCGTGTCAGATCGAGTGGGCACCATGGTGGATTGGTGGCAGTCTTTGCACGTTTTTTTTTTTTTTTGACAAAAGTCTTTCCACGTTGGTAGCATTGGCGCATCTAAAAGGGTTAGAAATAAAAATGAAAGTCGGTTCGATTATTTTTAAAATATAATTTCGAAAAGGTTATGATAAAAAAATCATGTACCTAATGAACGCAACGAAGGTGATCGTGGTAGATATATGCAGATATCCATCGTATTTATATTAATACTATATATATACCCGTGCTTTGTACGGAGCACCGAATTTTTATCCATGTGCACTATAATGCACGTGGCTTATGGTTTAGATGAATATATATTAATAAATCCTCAAATTTAATTATATATAAAGCATATTTCATGATCTTTATCATATATATATCATGTAGATCCGTTTTATAGAAACCTAACAAAATTGTTTTTTAATTAGTATGTGTGATTTATTATTATATTTTTTAGAAATTAATTAAAATCTAATAAACACTGTTGTATTGAGAAACCTAAATTATTTCTAAATTCATCCATTTTTCTCCTGCGATGTAGTATTATTCCACGCGAACCACGCATTGGACTCGTCGTCTGTTACATGCGGGCACGAGGTCTATCCGTTTGGCCCACGGTCGCTTAGACTTATGGACCACATTGTTCTTTCGCTCCTGCAAGCGCATGAGGGCGAGCGGGGTGCAGACGCGTGGTGCACACACGCACAGGTATAGTTGGCCATGCAGCCCGAGCCCGTCGGCCCGGCTCAAGGCCCATTTTTTGGGCCCGGTCCAAGCACGGCCCGGCCCGGCGGCTAGCGGGCCTAGGCTGGCCCGGCCCGGAGGAAATGCCGTGCACGGACCTTACCCAGAGCACGTGGGCGGCCAAGACCTGACACCTCACTACTGAAACAGGCGGCCGCTAAGCGCCCAACTCGCCAACCCAGCAGCACCACGCCCAGCTGCCGAGGCAACATTCACCCACCCGCTCCCCTCCTCACCCTTACGGCCTCACCCCGAACCGGCGAAACCCTAAATCCTGCCGCTCCCTCTAGCCTCTCGCCTCTTCCCAGCGGTGGTGTCTCCCCTCGCAGGCGGTTGCTCCCTCCTCAAGCAGCCATCTCCCTCCTCCAGACGCAGTAGTCTTCCTCCCACGCCGCGGCGACCGCCTCCTCCATGCCTCCCCTGCCCCCCACCTCCAGGTCGAAGCCTTGGCCAGTGACCGGATCTCGCCTGGGCGCGGCCGCCGCCTCCCTCCCAGGTGGTGGCGTCCATGACCAGATTCGGCGGCAATGACGGCTGGATTCAAGCGCACCGACGACTGCCTCCTCCATGCCTCCCCGCGTGGCCCCACCTCCCGACCGGATCTACCTCTGGGGCAAGCGCGCCGGCCGTCTCCCTCCCTCCCAGCAGCAGCTGTCTTCTCTCCTGCATACTGGAGGCCGGATCGGCCTGGGCGAAGCGCCGCGCGGCGGCGGCCGCCTCCCGTGGCTGCCCTGCCTCCTGCTCTCCCCTTCCCTCTCTCGTGGGCCTCGGGCTGGCCCGACACGCTGGATTGGGCCGTGCTTTTCGAGCCAGCCCAGCCCGAAAAACGGCCCAGCAGGCCATGCCTGGGCCGTCGGCTAGGCCCGTGGCCCTTTTAGGCACGGTCCGGTGGCCCAGTGTGCCATGCCTGGCCCGTTAGCGCCGGGCCGTGCTTTCGACAGGCCCGTGCCGTGCCAGGCCGGGCCGGGCCGTTGGCCATCTATACACACGGGCGAGCGGAGCGCAGATGCGCGGGCACGCGCTAATGGACGAGCGGGGCATAGATGTGCATTGTTCGTCTTCCGCTCGCTCTACAACTCTGCATCGCCCCGCCGCCGCGCTACTCCCTCCTCTCTGCCGCGCTCTCTGCGACCGCCTTCCTCGCCGCGCCAGCCCATGCCGTCGTCTTGAACTCCCTCGTTCACCTCTACGCCTCCTGCGGCCGCCCGTGCCGCGCTCGCGCTCTTCTGCTGCATCCTGGATTCCTGGAGACAGTCCTTCGTGTCCTGGAACACCTCCATCGAAGCGCTGATCGGCATCAGAATTATAGAAACCACCTTGCGGCACTCGTTCTATTCCGGGCGATGCAGGGCGGCCGGTGCCGGACGCCTACATGCTTGACTGCGTGATGAGAGGGACCAGGAGATGCTGTCCATCTGCCCCTGTTCTGCACCGGCTACCAGCAGAAGCTAGGTGCCAGCAGGAACTGTGAGGAGTAGTGTTTCTTGAGCAGCAGGAGCTGAACCTCAACATGAACAGCACGAAACAGGCCAAGAGTCCTTAAACAATTGATCAAAAAGGTCTCTTATCCATTGGGTTATTTAAACCCGTTGGGTATTATCCTCTGTGTGTGGAGATGGATAATTGGGTATGGGCAATTAACAGGTACGGATACGGCTGACCCATAGGGCTCCTCGGCCCAACGACATCGTTTCCGGACTCGATCTCACGGAAGCGAGGGAACCGAGCGTAGAGACGTAAATGCATCGGACCAGATCGAGCGTAGAGACGTAGATGCATCGGACCTGATCGAGCGTCAGGCGGGCGCGCGCACGAAACTACGGAGTGGACGAAGCACCTCTGTATTTTTAGGTGTAATAACAGATATATGACAAAAGATTCTGTAAGTATAATGCATTTATTTGTACAACCCAATTTTTTGCCATACATTATTATATAATATCATTTGCAATATTCCCTTCATAGCTTTCTATTACTATGAATCATCACTGTTTTCAACCTTCTTCTGACTACAAATGATTTTTTCTCAAGATTTGGGATCTTGGTAGGCATGCACTTCTTGCATTATTTTCCCAAAAAACTAGAATTGCATTTATTAATATATATGACAAAAGATTATATAGATCGATCTAATGCATTTATTAGTACAACCCATTTTTCGTTGTATGTTATTATATAATATCATTTGCAGTATTCCCTTCATAGCACTACAAGAATTATGGTGGTACATGACGGTTTGGAGGTGGCGTTACGAAAAAAATCATCAGAGAAAGCCGTAGTCTGTGACGGTAACATCGTTTTGCTTGCCTGTCCCTCCCAGAGGTCGGCCCAGTAGCGACGAGGCCCAAAAGAGGCCACGTACTCACGACTCCCCTGTCTCCCATGCCGCATAGTACATAGCGGCTGGTTGATTCCTCCCCAGCTCTCAATTCCTTCCTCCAGTTCCCCAATCCTCTAACCCTAAATCGACGGGCGAGCGGCGGCAGACGGCCTTGCCGAGCTGCGGTGGTGTGGGGATGCGAGCAGCTGGCAGCAGACGGCCTTGCCGAGGCGGCGACTTCCTCCATTGGTCGGCAGGCCGCGGGTGACACAGAGCGCTTCGCACTCGGCCTCAGTGCCTCAGCGTCAGCAGCACGGTCAAGCGGTAGGCATCGGGGTGGCTGGCTTTTGCCTTCCGGGCCAGCGACATCCTACGCGTGCGCCTTGGCATGGCCGCAAGGGCAAGCAGCAGCCAGCCCCAGCCAGCAGCTGAGCTCCAACCACCAGCGGCATCAGATCCTCTCCACCGGCATCAGATCTATCCTCCGTGAGCTGTGATACTTTAAGTCATGTAAAATTAGTCAACCTTACAATTTTCCATAGCCATGCGCTCTATATCAAGATGTGTTCACAGTATTTTTCTCCATTTGCACTGACAGGTGAAAGCTTGGGCTGAGCTTTTGAATGCTTCTCAGTTGATTTTAGTGTGTGCGTTCATCTCTACAGCACCAATGCACCACTCTTATGTGCTACTCTGAGTCCTATGTACATTTGCTTTCCAACCTTTATTTACATGCATGGTTACCTTCTTTAGGAGATTCCTGAACTTTTCTCATAAAAAAGGTTGTCGTGGCTTCAATATGTGTTGCTTTGTCCATGGGAACAGCTAACATTTGTGTGTTTTTGCTTTTTAGACCATCTTAGTTTTATCTGAAAGAACAATGACTGTCAATTCTATGTCTTAGCTAGCACACTGCTGTTGTATATATTTTTCAGTCCATTGTATATTCTTCATATGAGTCCATTGCCATCATCTTGAATTAGTCTACTATGGTACCTGAACGAACTAACATCCATAGATACTTGAGTGTTCTAATTTTCTCATGTCCTAGTATCATTGCAATAGCTTTAATCTTTTAGTTCAATGTTGATTAACTTGTAGCAATGATTCAGTTTAATTTGTATTCGTTAAGCAATAATGCAATGAGGCTTGATCCCTGTGAAGTCTGAGAAATGAAATCATTAGGCACAAAGAGGAACTGCACCCACATTCAATTGGTTCTGCATTTGCTTATTTGATTCTTAGCCTGGGATTTTCCTTGTGCAGCCAATAGGAGCAAGGTTGATTAACATGTTTCTAAAGAATAATGCAAATATGAAGATTGGTTGCCACGCCGAGTCTATCTTATCTGAAGTATAGAAAATTCAATCATTTATCCTTCATCTCTACCTCAGTATTCTAAATATATAAAATAACATTTTTTTCAAGTGTGTGTATAAGTTGGTATCAAATAATTTTCTCTCTGTTTATACATTACCGTTCCATTCTAGCAAGGGATGATGCCGCAGCCACCGGCAGACATAGATGCAAGTCAGCCAACACCTCAGTCCATTACTGTTTATATCAAATTTAATCTACAGCCTGAATTTACAAGGGCTAGATGTGTAGAATCGACATATGGTGGCTCTACTTCTTGGCTCTCAAATTTAATTTACAAGCTATTTCTATTATATTTAGATTCTCATGCTCTACTTGTTGGACTCACAAAAATATATGCATTGAATTATATAAGTAGTTTCAAAGCTTTCTAATAAATAGATGTCATTTCTTTTTAGAATCTTTGCTATCAAAACCGACTTATCTTATATTCATTTTGATTTTCAGGTAGCACATCTCATAGACAGCAAGCCAATTGAAGTGCTCATGGATGCTAATGTTTAGTTACTTTAGACTCTAGAGATCAAATCTTTAGGTTCAAACTTAGTTATTGTGATAGTCAAACCAAATGGTTGTGAGCAGGCTAATTCGTAGTTTGATCAAATGTGATAAAAGTGGGCTTGCTAGTACATGAATGAACAATGTTTGTATATATGATTTGTGTATCTTATGAGCCGTGATACATGTTAATGCAGTGATGATTTGGTAATAATTTGTGATGTTCTTTTTCGTCACTATGATTTGGATATGGGCTGATTATAGGAGATAGACAATTAATCCATGATGTCCGCAAATGCCAATCTATGACGGCCTAATTCAGTTCAACAAATGTATGATGCGAGATACATGATGTTTTTTTCGATCGTTATGGTGAGTTAACTGTGACGCATTTTCATTAGTCTGTGACTAAAGTAAACCGTCATGTATGTATAAGGGTATTTTTTGTAGTATAGTTTTTATTACTACAACCTTCTTCTGATTAATTACAAATGAATTTTTCCCAAGATTTGGGATCTGGGTACGCATGCACTTCTTGCATTCAGTTACAATAAATACGTACTCCTATATATTAACAATCTTCTCTTGTATCTATACTCCTGCTTCTCTTACTGTCAACAGACCTTAACCATCAGCTAGCCGTGAGTTGTGAAGAACAATGGCAGCCACACTGGGCTGGGCACGGTCACCTTGCTGCTCCTGCTCTCCCTCCCCGCCGCTCTAGCCGACCCCAGCTTCTTCAACTGGACGTGCTATCTCACGACCGACCCCGACGCATGCCGGTAGGTGCTCGGCCACTAATTTTGGAGCCTAAACGCGCCACCACACTGCCCCAGCTTACCGGTACCGGGCTCGACGTCGCCGGGTTCAAGGCCAGAGACATCATGGGCGCCATGAGCGAGCTCTCTAGAAAGGGGAGGTACGCCGGCACGCGCGAAGGGGACGCGCTGGCGCAGTGCGCGCGGGTGTACGACAAGGCCATGAGCTACGACCTCGATCAGGGGGACAGGCGGCTCCGCGCCGGGAAGTACAGCGACGCGCAGCGGTTCGTGACCCACGCGAGTGTTGGTGTATGCCCAAGAGTCAAGCCCAAGGCCCATTCGATTGGCCCATTTTGTACTAGCCTATATAAGTTAATCACCGGCCATTGGATGGGATTAACCTAATCACCTGAGTCACCACGAGAGCAGCAGCCGCACTTGTGCCTGGACGTGCACACGCCGCTGCACGTGTGCACGCAAGCCTCGGCCATGGTTCTTCGTTAGTACTGCTGCTGTCCCTCAAACGCCGCGTTGAGTGCTAGCAAGCTCTGTCGCGCCGATCTTCTCTCCGTATGTGTGGACGTCTGTGGAGGTACCGCTGCGTTGCGCACTATGCCGTACGGTACGACTATTTTCTCGACGTCAACTACATCAACTATGCATATTTCACCAAGTCTTCCGCTGTGCTGTGTGTCGGAAGGTATAATCTATGATCATCTACATACAAGTGATCCTGTTTTTACGCGGTAATTAATCTGTGCTAGCAAGTAGCCATCCGCGTAACCCAACAGCGAGGAGCGCGGCGGATGCCTGCGAGAAGGCGTTCGCCGACCGCGGCGTGCGCTCCGTGGTGAGCGACTTGAACCTGACGATGAAGGTGTATTGCAATGTACGTGGTTGTGGATCTTATGTCACCAGTAGCAAGTAATCCTATATACTATATGTGAAGGGGCATATTTCTTCTTAGTAACATTGCTAATCTGTCCCCGCTCCCTGTCAATTCCCCACCTGCCCATGTCCATGTTTGATCTTCCTTGGTAAACCTAGAGGTTAGAGATGTTATCGCTAGAACTAGGAGGCGTTTGAGGTCCCAGGCGGCAACAGGAATGGAATTATTGCTTTCTCTTGTTTGGTTCAGCCGCGGAAGGGAAAAGAAGGCGCAGGACGTAAATGCGAACGGATACCGCCGATGATTGGGCGGGATCGACTCAACGAAGACTCGGAGCGATTCCCGCGGTATCTGTTAGCATGGTAGGTAAAACAAACAGCAACTAACGTAATTCGATGACACTGTAATCCGTTCACGTCACAAAATCAGCCAACCAAATAGCACCTTAGGACATGTGATTCTCTCCGGTTGACTCAGTCGACCAACGACATTCGTAGAGGACATCCGGCCGTGCAACTACTATTCTTGTTTCTCTCATTGTCCCGCGTGTGTTGGCAATTTGCAGTCTTCCCCTCCTGTCCTCGCTCTCACCTTACGTGTTCCTCCGTCCATCACTGACGGTGTGCTTGCTGTCCCCAAGCGAGTACTTGCATTTGAGAGGGCCTTTGCCATGGATGAATGCTGGCCTAAAGAAACAGTCATCAAGTAGCAAAGTTTTTAAGGTTTATTGCATTTATGCTGGTTGCATAAATTGAACTGAGTGAAAATGAATGTCGAGTAGCAAAGTTTCTTAGCACTGATGTGCAGGGATCCACACAAGAAAAATGGGCCAGTTTGGCCGACTTAGGTGGGCTTCGCTCCACCCTTCACTAAGGCCAAGTCCACTCAAATTAGGCACAGAGGTTACTCGCATATCCTAAAGCCCTGTGGGAGTGGTTTGGTGCAAAATGGGCTACTTGGAGGGTCACCCGATGCCCATAAGGTCGCCCGACCCTGGCTAGAGCCCGTGGCTCTCCAACTTGATCCACGATGAAGAAAGACAGCCCCCATTGCATCCATCCATTGGTGGTAAGTTAGTTCATTGATCAATGGCTGAGGATGTGATCACAAGGCTCCATGGTCCCACCATTCAACCAGCAGTGATCAATTTGCACACCAAATTTGTTTAGCCACACTCATACACCTGAAGTTCCACCTTGCGGAAGACTGAGGGCCATAGGGCTCAGTGGGTTGCCACCCGATATCACCCCAGATCGCTTGAAGTGGGATTTCCACAAAACCGCCTCATTTTTTGTGGCATGCAACAAATCACAATTTGGAGCAATCCTAGCCACATGTGAGAGGTTGGTTTGATCCAATGGTGTGTGGGATGCTTCCACACGGATTGAAGGACACACTTTGACACTCCACCACTATAAATAGAGAGAGGGCCTCACTTCACTTGTAATCATAGCTTAGAGGAGTCCACTCTTTAACATCAAGGCAAAACTCTACCTTCTAATAGTGTTAGAGAATAGGGAGAGAGTGAGGGGCACCGAGGAAATGACGGGTCTGTTGTCACTCTCCCCACTTGTACCACGGCAGATGTTGTCTCCATTAGTGGTCGTTTGTCTGGCGGCTGCTTGTTTGCTGCTTTAGCTGTTATTGTTATTTGTATGCTTTTATTTTTTTTTCTTTTTTCCTGTAGTGTTTCGCCACTAGAAGAGAATATTAAAATTTTGAAACAGCAAATAGAAATGTCATTACCAAACAATACTTTGTGTATCTTTAATACCACTGGCATAGAATAATAGAGCTGTCAAACAGTAAATATACGTGTACACAGGATGGTTACATTCTATTTTTTTCAAATAGTGCATCACTTATTTGATTATGACCTCTGTGTAGACAATATTCTTAGTGTATGTCTCGCTTGTACTAATCTTCTTCATGACATATAATTGACCATAAGAGAAAACCGGTTCAGGTAGTTAGATGCCCACATTTGGTGTTGTCTGGCCTTGTGATTTGTTTATTGTCATTGCAAAACTTAGTCTGACAAGAAATCGTTTACTCTTAAAATGGAATGGAATTATCTCATCGTCTGAGGGATATAGTGGTATTCTTGGCAATAAAACCCGAGTGTTGTCCTTGCACTATATATCTCTATATCAATTGCATTTTTCTAAAACCCACGTACGACCAATCTTGTGCCATTGTAAAGACCATTAGCTGGGTTGATATTCCTGAGTAGTATGATTGGATAGTTAATTTTGAGTTTGATCATACGTGGAGGTAGTCCGTTTGGTGTAAGGTTGTTCAAGAATTCTAGGGGATATTTATATGGGTCGTCTTCTACATATCGAAGTTGTGATACACCATCTCCTTCCCCTCGAAGCGATCAATCATTTTTAGCTTTATGCTGTCTACGTAGTCCTTCCTTGTGGATAAAATCGCTCGTGATGTGATGTATTGTGGATCCTTTAAGGAAGTGCTGTCCTTTTGGTAGATATGGTTGATCGGTCTATCTAGTCCATTATCTTTTATCTTGTTTTCCACACATATACTTTGAGGTAAAAGGATTTTGACATTATCATTTGTCTCTTCCACATAAGGTATTCTGCGAACCACAGGTCATTTTTGAGCTCTCATGTTCCGTACAAGCTTCAAATGTTGCATGAAATTCCATAGCTCGGATTTGTGTAGTGATGCGTCTACTATCTGGGCTCTTGTACCCTTTCGGGTAACCAGGAGGACTTGCCTAAAATGTCCTCTGAATACAACTGTATTACTGCTAAATGTTAGATATAGTCTATCTGTTATGTCCCGCATGCTTTTACCTAGCACCTCAACGGTCTGCCTCATAATCTATATGCTTCATCCCAGCTTATTAGTGATGCTGCCTGTAGTATCTTGGCTGTCTCGCTTTGTTTTGTGAATCCACCAATTACGATGTTGTCTATTCTTAGTCGTATCTTGAACCTCGAGTGCGTAGTTCTTTCTCCGAGCATTATTGAAGCGTAGTTCTTTCTCCGGGCATTATTGAAGCTGCAGCATCGGAAGTGGCTATTGCTAGAGCAGTCTTACCTTGGCTATGCACGGTGGTTAGGAGCACCCTGTAAAGGAATGTTTTCTCGTGCCTCCTGGGCCATCGACAAAGAAGAGTCCTCCTCTGTTGTTGTTAGTTGCTGACAGGATCTTCTCGTAGGCTATCTTGAAAGGATCTAAACAATTCCTAGAGGGGGGTGAATAGGCGTATCTAAAAAATTCTACATAAAACTCAAAGTCACTTGTCAGCAACTGTCGGAAGTCTCGACAGTTTGGGTTGAAACTCCCGATGTCATCAGAAGTTCTGGCGCAAACTGTCAGAAGTCCTGACGCCTACGAAAAATGTACTACAAGTGATAAAATGAACTTTGTGACTTCGATAACTTACAACCCCACTTCCTAGTGGTAAGGTAACGCATTGGGTTGCTCCTTTGTCGCCGAAAGGTCACCACTCCGTAGATCGAGTCCAAATCCTAAGAAAATCTTTGGGGAGAAAGAGACACACAAGAACAAAAGTAATAGCACAAGTCTCAACAACAACAAGCACACAGGACACAAGGATTTATCCTGAGGTTTGACAACCCCACAAAGGAGCTCCTACGTCCTCGTTGTTGAGGTGACCACAAAGGTTGGAATCTCTTTCACCTCCTTGCCTCTCTCAAAGCAACCACAAAGGTCACTCGAGGTTTCCACTTAAGAAATCGAGGGTAATACAAACTTCCCAAGGCTATTCCACAACATGGAAGCTCTTGACCGATGCCTAGCTGGCTAGGGGCAAAGCCCCAAGAGTAATAGATGTAAATCCAACCAGCTTGACGAAGAAATCGAGTGCTCAAGCTTGCCAAAGTGATGCTCTCACTCAATCCACTCTCCTTTCACTCAAAACCCTACGGGAATCGAAGATTGAAGCACAGGGGAGAGGAGAGGGGAGTCTTGAATGCTTCAGAGTTGTTTTGGTCGTGAGTAGGTTACAATGAATGAGTGAGTCACGGTTAGAAGAGAGGACAAAGCTATTTATACTTAAGGTAGAAATCCAACCGTTCAGATCTACGTCGGAAGTTCCGACGTAGATCTCGAGACTTCCGACCTCTATAGAAAACATTGTTCATAGCTAAGTCAAAGTCACTACGAGAAGGTCAATGTCGAAACTCCCGCCTTACGTCGGGACTTCCGATGGTCGGGACTCTCTACAATAGCGGTCAGCGAGCTAGCCAAGGTACAGGTGTCGGGACTCCTGACCTAAGTCAGGACTTCCAACCGTCGGGAGTTTCGACTCATGTTGGGACTTCCGACGGCCACAGTCACCTCACAGGCTAGGTGACTGGGTGTCGGGACTTCCGACCTAAGTCGGGACTTCCGACACCAAAAGTCTCGAAGAGATGTCCTACGTGCTCGTGAAGTGCTAGCGTGTCTCTCTTTTGATTTTATTTTTATACTTGAGCACTCTATCTTCCTCAGACCACCTAAATTTGCATCCCTCTTAATAGTGCGGCAAATCTAAACTCAAAAGCATGAAATTTAAACTTAAAGAGTGTTTTGAGTTCGTCTATCATTTGTACTTGAAGAATTTGAGGGATACCATTTCATCTTTATCAACTCTTTGAATCTTTCATGGGACTAATAACTGTGACATATCTCATGAAGATCACATTAGTCCCTAATTTGGATGTCATCAATACACCAAAACCCACATAGGGGGCAAATGCACTTTCAATCTCTCCCTTTTTGGTAATTGATGACAACCAACTTAGGCTTGTATAAGAATGAAAGAATTTAAAGTTTTTGAACCCCAAAATTTATGAAGAGCTCCCCCTTGATGTATGTGTGAATTTGAATTTCATTTAGAATCATCTATATATGATTTGCATACATCAAGACAAAAGCTCCCCCTAAATTTTGCAATCCGTGGGGTGCAACAAGTGTGTGTGAACAAAAAATATATCCGTGAAAAGAGATGCAATATGACATGTTATATTCACACAACAAGTAGAAGAGATTGTGATGGCCAAGAATTCAAAGTAGAAACTTGAAGCAACACATGGCCATCCGAAATAACATCCACCATCACAAGTAGACACAAACACAAGCTAATAAGATAGATAGATAACCATTACTTGTCCTACAATCATCCATCACAAACACATATATAGTTGTCCATCACATACTAGCCACCACACGACATAGTCCAAACAAGCTAAAAAGTTTTAAAGTCTCAAAACTAGACGACCAACTAACTTATTACATGATAGATCAAAGCCTAACACTCCCTCTTTGTCAACAAGTGCCAAAAGGGGTAGGACACGTGAGAGAAACGACCACTCGTCCTCATAGTCCTCATCGTCATCATGGTCACCATCGTCACCATCATCGTCATCGTGATCATCGTCTTCCTCGATGTAATCTTTGTCCACAGCAGTGTCCTTGCTCTTGCCATGAGGGCGAGAGAAAGCATCGTCCTTGTAAGCCATACAAGCCTCATCATAGAGCTCCAGAGGATCATGAGGAGGCACAAATGGCGGTGGTGGTGAAGACTCAACACCAGCCCGCTGCTCCAAACGATAGAGTCTCTCTTGCATGTCATGCTCGCGTTGAGCACTAGGACAGCACTGTCCAAACATGTAGGTCATGAGGAACTTGAACTTGCTAGGCTTCTTACCAAAGGAGGAGGAAGAGAGCGGCTCAGCACTAGAAGCACAAGAAGCAGCAGGTGGTGATGCACCATGGCGAGAACAAGAGCCCGAAGGACCTTTGCCTTTGCCTCGGGCTGCATCGGCTTTTTCTTCAGGACCCTTGCAGCGGTGATAGAAGTCTTGTTGGAGATCTTGAGGAGCTTGCGCTGGGGATCTGTGGGGAACCGGATGCCTGATACTTGCTCAATCACATGCATAATATAGGGGGCATATGGAAGGTGCCTCACAGGATCCTCACTGGCATCATGTACCTTGTTCCAAATGTATCGCCTGATGGAGAACTGCTCAAAATTATCACCAAAGCGCTGAAGCACCTTCTGAGAGTCATCACGAAGGAAAGTGGAGTCACCACACTTCGGATACAAAATCTATCGCACGATGTTGTTCAAAACATAGTAGTAGGGCTTTAGATACACGGTCTGTCCATCAGCTGGATATCCATCAAAGTACATGTGCTGATACTCCTCCAAAGCCACATCCTCATACTCAGTAAGCTCAGGTGCAGTGCGGTCGGTGTGACCCAAACCAAGAAGGCGAGAGAAGGTAATGAAATCCACCTTGTAGTGCTTGCCTTCTATATAATATCTTTTAATTAATTAATGTTGGGCAAAGCCGGCCTATACTGAGGCTAGCAGAAAAAAATTTGAGTGCAGGGTGCCTGCACCGGCGTCTCTGTGCAGGCCCACTCCGATGGAAGCCACGTATCCCAGAAAATCCATCGGACGGTGAAGAGTGGTGCGGCTCCTCTGACGGCTCAAGTGTGGTACGACTCCTCATGATACTAAAAATAGACAATTGAAAACTCTACCACGCGTAGCCGTGCGATGGGATCTCATCCGAGTGGTCCTACACGGTGGCTTGGGTGCAGGCAGCCTGCATCTAATTTTTTTTCCGGCTAGCAAGAGAAGTGGGGGCGGCACTGTGTGCATAGGGAGGGAGTACGAGTTTTTTTTTTCTTTCTTTCTTTTTGTTTAGGCCGGATTTTTCACTGGCAATGCACACTCGGATTGATGTTCAAAAAAAATGCACACTCGGATTTGGGCCTGATTTTTTGCACGGTACGAAGACTCGGACTGGAACGGGAAAAAAGAACGGCTAAATACTAAATACGGATAGTGCAAAAAAAAACGGTAGAAAGAGGCAGGAAAAAAAGTATGACATAAATTTTGGCTCTTCATTATTATTAGAGGATAGAAGTATCATTGTCTTAAACCTTTAAACATAACAACATATATATATATATATATTTTGTTTTGTTAGAAAAACATATGACCACACTTATTGTTTTTGCTAGTGTAAACGCAACATATCTAGCGATGAAACGTTGAAATACACCCTCTGTCCTAATTTCAAGTTTGACCGTATTTTGGGACGGAGTGCATTCTTGACCTATAACCCCCGATTCTTAAAGTCTAGATAGATGGAAAAACTACTCTCATCTATCGTTCAACTTAATGATGCCATACATCTTGATTTTTATGTGCGTTAAAGTAATTAGCATTCGTTAAAAAACATTCGCTACGATCAATGCCAGTTAAGTTCGATGAGGTCCCATGCTTCTTGATCGTATATGTGCAACTATATAAGTGCAGGACGTACGCACACACAAGAGTGCTCGCACAGACATCCCGGGTCTCTCTTCAGCTCCACCACGGCAATGGCGGCTTCAATGAGCAGAACATCACCCGGAAACCACAAGGTTCTCCTCGCCGCTCTGCTCTGCATCGCCGCCGCCGCCTTCCTCCCCGGATCATCCGCCAGCACGCCCCTGGTCGCCCAGACCTGCGGCAGGACGTCGAACCAGCGCCTCTGCGTGTCCCTGCTCGAGTCCAGCAACCGGAGCCGCAGCGCCACGACGGTCCGGGAGCTCTCCATCATCGCGCTGACGCGCGCCAGGAGATCGGCGCTCCGGGCTAGGCTGCGCGCGTGGGACCTGAGCTACGGGGCGCGGCGAGGGACGACGCCGGCGGGCCGCCTTGTGGCGAGGTGCGCGGCGCTGTACAAGGACTGCCTCCACGCCGCGGCGCACGCGCTGTCCAGGGTGACCCACATGCCGGAGTACGACGACCGCGTGGCCGACGCTGTCAGCGCCCTCCGCGTGTTCCCGGAGAAGTGCCAGCGCCTCTTCGACGCGCAGGAGATCGTGTCGCCGCTGGAGCAGGTGAACCGGGACATCGAGGAGAAGCTAGGCATCGCGTCGGAGATCGTTCACTTGCTGCGCTAGACTAGAGTCCCCGTCTCCCCTCGCGGCATGGTGATGTCGAACGCACAAATGCCTAAATAGAGGACATGGTACAGGTACTAAGTGGAGCTGATAAGATCATAAGAGCATGGCTGATGCACAAACCATATATAAAAGCGCTTGGAGCTTTTATATATCGATATCGATCACTTTTGAGAAATGAATTCGTGCCCCAGGCAAATCACTCTCTACCAAAAAGTCAAAAAGTATGAAAATCACCATCAAATCCTTCAAAATTCTTCCTTCAGAGTTCAGACGGAGCACTCTACTGCCGACTCAACTGAACACACCACAGTTGGTGACTAAGATCTTAGTGTACGGGCGGTTGAAGCCTCGCTCTGCAACAACTGCTCTCTTGTCGCCGATCAGCTTGGCCACTCTGCAAACATTCGTACTCATACATCATTCTCCGGAACTACCTCCAGTAAGATTAATGGTTCCGAGAGAGCATTGAAGCGGCAATGGAAAAGCAAACGACCTGAAGTACGGCGAGCCGGTGTTGTCCCTGACGGTGGGCACGGCAGCGATCTTGGCCACCACGTCCATGCCATCCAGCACCCTCCCGACCAGCACCGCCGACGCGTCCAGCTCGGGGGCCGCCTCGGTGGTGACCACGAACTCGGTGCCGTTGGGCACCACGCCTACCTGCTCCTCCTCCACCTCCAGCTTCCCGCCCCTGGCCACCAGCTTCGGCTTCGGCGGCGGCAGGCTCGGGTCCCGCACCACGATCGACACCGCGTTGGCCGCCGCGTGCACGGGCCCGTGCCCGCCCGCGCTGCACCGTGCGCGCACCGCCTCCGCCTCGGCCGCCAGCCGATCCGTCACCGCGGGGATGGCCGGGTACGACACCACGCCGCTGTGCTGCACGTAGCCCGGAACGATCTTAACGAACTCCTTGCGCCGGTACCCGACGCCCGTCACCAGGGACAGGAACCGGGACACGCCCGCCGGGGCCGCGTCCCCGAACAGGCCCACCGTGATGCGCCCCGCGGGCTCGCCGCCGATGGACACGTCCAGGAAGGCCTTCGCGGTGACGGGCAGCTCCGCGAGGCACGGCGGCGCTGCCTCCGCGGCGGGAACGGCAGCGGCTTCGGCTTCCTGCGCCTTGGACGACGCCGGCGAGACGCCCAGGAGCGCCGGCGCGGCCGCGATGGCGATGGCCGCGGCGGCGGCGCGGCGGCCGAGCTTAGGAGGCGGCTGTGGCGGTGAAGGGTGGTGCCGCTGCGTCGGTGCTGGCGTCTGCTTGGGGGTGTTGAGGATTTGCTGCGACATTGTTGCTTTGCTGAGGCTGGCAATGGCAATGGCATGGCATGCCGCGCATTTTGCAAAAGTGTGGTGACGAGGCTGGTGTGTGGATAAGGTGGCCAATCAGATTCTTTTGCCGGGGCTTGGGATTCTCTACTAGTCTACTACCACGAAAAAAAATTACCTGGAATCTGTATGCAGCGCGCCACCGTGCATACGTAGCTTCGATGGCGGACGTGTGTCTCTGCTTCCGATCCAACGCTCTGCACGGTTCGTAGCAGTTCCGGATTTGTCGATAAAAAAATCAGGATCGGTGATTTAATTAACTGCTGGAAACGTATGGGAGTTCTGTGCTTCAATTGCAGCCATCGACGCTAACGGAGGGAGACACGCGTTAGCCATCGACGCTACGTATGCACGGTGCCGCGCTGCATACGGTATCCACGCAATTTTTTTCACTACCACACGGTCTGTGCCTTGGTGTACCGCACACATATTTTCTTAACCTATTGCCGATTTGATAAATAACCGAAAATGAGCTATGGTAGTAAAAACATCCAGAATCGATGGACATGGAAACTTTTGCATGATTTTCCGTATGGAAAACTAACCATCATGCCTGACCATGAAACCTACAATCAGACCAAAAATATAGACATGTAGTTTCTGCATACACAAAGCCAATATATTGACAAGGAAAAAATAAACAAAGAAGATACTCGATCTGTCTAAATTGTAATTTGTTCTAGCTTTTGTAGATGCACAGAAAAGGCCATGCATTTAGTCATAGTGTATATCTAAATGCACAATAAAAACAATATATCTAAAAAGTTAGAATAACTTATAATTTGAAAAGGAGGAGGTAATATATACGCTAGACCCCTAATTCGGTTTTCACTATTGATGACAACACAAGTGACTGTTAGACTCAATGGGTGAAATGGGCTAAGTAATAGTTTTTAATTTCACGAGAATTTTAGATTATCCCAATACACCCCTTCTTAGGCATCTTAATCATTTCAATAACTGTGTGAATGTACCAAATAATTAGATACATATGCCACATATATGTTTATACATAAAAGATCATGATTATAACATAATGATGACGTGCAAATACAGATAAGAATAGAAGTTATATGAGATAAACAAGAAAGGAGAACGTTGAGGCACTACCCGAGACAGGATTTTTCTTGACGTTTTTCATTATTCCTGTTGGTTTTTCTCAAACTGACATGAACAATAGATAGATCCTATCGGCTACGAAAACATGTCAGGATAGGTCTAAATTACTCCTGGCGATTCTTTAAACCATCAGGATACATGGGATCTATTGAATTAAAAAATCTTAAATAATGATAATACCGAATGCATTTTTATTAATATAAAACTGATGTACAGACAGTTCCTGTCGATCTAAACGTCATGAAAGGTGACAAAGCTCTTGTCGTCATCTAGGCGACATGCCTGACATATTGAGATCGTCAGGAGAAGTTATGGTTCCTATCGGTTTAGAAAGTCACGATGAAGGATTCCTGTAACCCATCAATTCCTGATGATAATCCCTGACGGTTTAATCCATAGGACGAAGGATCGACCAGCCTGCCCTAAGCCGACAAGGATAAACCGCTTTTCCTGACGAGCTAGTCATGTCGTATAGTTTTTGTCGGCCCACCGTCAGGAATACTGTTATTTTTTCAGTACCATGTGCTTTAGGTCCAGTTATCGATAGCTGGCTGCAAGAATCACGAAGAATCGCTCCAAACGGTCTGTGATGCCAACGATTATCGCTACCACCCGTGGCTCCGCCATCGCGAGTCTTAATAGGAATTTTGATTTTACATATCACGACTCCGGGATAGTGTGAAAGACTTAGTTTGATTTTAGATAATTGATAAAATATAAGGACTAATCCTCATACTAAGTGTGTAGACATTAAAGGATGGTCCTATGTCAAGTGGTGGAGCTAGATGATAGTCATGGTGATGGTGAAGACCAAACTTAAAGATCAAGGACTCCAACTTGGAAAAGAAGAAAGAGAAAAACAAAAACCAAGAAAATCAAGGCAAAGGTATAAGATATGTTTTTGTTTTGGTGAT
This sequence comes from Miscanthus lutarioriparius, assembly GCA_904845875.1. Classification (NCBI taxonomy): domain Eukaryota; kingdom Viridiplantae; phylum Streptophyta; class Magnoliopsida; order Poales; family Poaceae; genus Miscanthus; species Miscanthus lutarioriparius. The sequence goes on from CAJGYO010000006.1 coordinate 91,588,750, forward strand.
CATGACGCTATATAGAGTGTGATCACGTTTAGAATCAATATATGTACTATAAAGAGGAAAAATCTTTAGCTAAGCGGTTATCGAGTGCCACTAGGTGATATTATTCATGCATTGCATTTAGGGACCTAGTATGCTAACTTTTGACCCTTGAAAAATGTTTTAAAAAATGTGGTTACCAACTTGGAAGCAAGAGTGAAGAGGTTGAGGAGTTACAAAATAAAAAGGAAGCGAAGCTACTCGACCAGACGTTGGCGCCGGGGTGACCGGACTCACCCCAGGGTGCGTCCGGTCAATGTTGAGATGCGGCTAAGGAGGCCAAGTCTTGACCGGACTCAGCAGAGGAGGCGTGACCGGACGCACAGGGTCTATGTCCGGTCAGGGTGTGACGTACACCGACACAAGCGCTCACGCGAGGAAGAACGGAGCGGACGCAGGGGCGCGTCCAGTCACCATTGACCTGATGCGTCCGGTCCAAGAAAACCGGCTCTGGATGCTTACTGGAGTCGACCTGACTCCGAGTTGGCATGGCGTCCGGTCGGCGAGTGGTGCGCCTGGTCGTAGCGGCGAAGGAAGCATGGCATGGAAGCGCGTGAGCGACGCTAAGCGACCGCGTCCGATCTCGTCTAGCGGCGTCCAGTCAACACTTAGCCATTCCACTGAGTCACTTGACCGTTGAAATCGAGCGGCGCACATTTGAAGCGGGGACACGTGGCGGTGATCCAGCGACCGGACGCTGGGTTTGCTTTCTTGTCTGGTCAATATGACCGGTGCATGCGATCGACGCCAGCAGAGACACCCCTGAAAGGTCCTTGTTTGGTTTTGGTAATTGAGTGACAACCTTGGTGGACTAATTGTGTTTAATGTGAGATCCACAGGTACATCATGTGTGAGCAACCTTTGGCATGGAGGTGAAATGGCATGGAGATGTTGGAAAGCTCACACATGTGATGAAGGAGCTCATTGCATATGAGACATGACATAGAGTCATGTGATCAAGGTGGAGAAGATCAAGACAAGACTTGCTTGATGGACCGGTTGCAAGTGTGAAGGGCAAGTTGAGTGATGACTTGGCGACAATGGACCGAAGCAACAGTGAAGAGCAAGTGAAGTCAAGATCGATGAACCAATACGGTCACATGATGATATGAAGTGGATCATATCATTTGGTAATTGGTTGGTGCATGTGTTGCATCAACAATGGAGATGGAATGCAATGCGCAAGGCAAAGGTATAACCTAGGGTATTTTATTTCACCGGTCATAGGTGTGTAGAGAAGTTTACGACCGGGTTTAGGATAGATGGCCGTACTATCAAGAGGAGTAAACTTGTTTGCATATCGGTCATCTAGTGCCACTCAAGCGATCTAACTTTACTTACATGTTAGAATCGAGTGGCGTGGTGAAAAGAGTGCTAATTCTTTGGGAAATGTTTGTGAAAAGCTAACACGTGCACAAGTTGGTGAACACTTGATGGTGTTAGCACATTTGCAAAGGTGTTGAAAAAGGTGAAGAAGAGGAGGCGAAACTAGACTTAGGGTGCTGCCCTAGGGGCACCACCACCCCCTATCCGGTGCACCGCCACCCTAGTGGCGGTGACCGGTTGGTCGAGGCCGAGAGTAGGGGTTGGAGCTGGCACCGCCGTACCTTGTCTGGTGGCACCGCCACCCCTAGGGTGTGCCCACCTGGATTTGGTTTCGAGCAGCAGTAGAAGGGCTATCACCAGACATGATGGTGTACACCGCCATGTGCAGGGTGGTGCACTGCCAGGTGTTGTCCGGTGGCACCGTCACTTTTTTCCTGAGGGTGGTGAGTTCAGTGCTGAGACGAGGGGGTCATCGCCACGGTCATCGCCATGGTGACGGCGGTGCACCGCCCTATTTTTCAAGAGAAAAGGGTTTTTGGGGTGTTGGCCGAGGTGGCACCGCCGCCCCTGTCCGGTGACCATGGCTAGTCAAACTAGCCGTTGGATTCGACCGTTGGGGGTCACCGCCACCCCATGTCCGGTGACCGCACCGTCATGTTTGGTGCCCTCGCAAAAAGTGCAGCTTTGCTCCAACGACTCTATTTGGCTTGGGGGCTATAAATAGAGATGAAGATTGGGCATTTGGCTGGTTAAGCACCTTGGGGATGTGTTGCCCTTGTGTGTGCTTGGTTTGATAAGCCTCTAACTCACTTGTTCTTGCGAGAAGTGTGAATCCATTGCGAGTGAGTGATTCTAGTGTGTTGCATTGTGAGATTGCATCGAGTGGCACTAGGTGATCGAGTTGCAAGCCGGTGGTGCTTGTTACTCTTGGAGGTTGCCACCTCCTAGACGGCTTGGTGGTGGTCTCCGTCGAAGCACACAAAGAAGATTGTGCGGTGCTCCAGAGAAGTGATTGTGAGGGGGATTGTGCTCACCCCGCGGAAACCACAAAGAGCAACACTAGTAGAGCGAGACGTGAAGGGCGACAAGTGGTCCGGCCAGGTCAAGTGCTAGAGCTTGTGGTAAGCACTCCACGTGGGGAGAGTGTGACTTGCGGGTCACCACTAGCAAGAGGACCAGCGACAACCTTGGAGCTTGTCTCAACAGGGACTAGCTTGGTGGCAACCAAGTGAACCTCGAGATAAAAATCATCGTGTCATATTTGTCTTCCCATTGGTTTGCATTCTCCTTTACACAAGCTTGTATTTACATTTCATATATTGTACTTGTGTAGTTGCTCTTATAATTAGTTGACTTGTGTAGTTTACTAGTTATATTCTTGCTTGTGTAGCATAGAAGTAGCTCCCTTGCGTGACTAATTTGGTTTGAGTAACCTTGTTAATCACAATGCTTAGTTTGTGTACCTAAGTAATTTGTGCTCTCTAATTTGGCATTAGTTGCCTTGTTATTGAGCATTGCTAGTGAGCTTAGGAGCTTCGTGCTTTTGCATCACTAGCATGTGTAGGAGCTCCCCGATTGCCAAAGTACTATTAGGTGAGCTCTAGCTAACCCGGTACCTTTGTTGCCTAATTACGATCTTTATAAGGTGCTTGTAGACTTAGATAGAGGGGTGTAGTCTTGGCTAGATCAATAGTTTTAATTCTACATTTGTTTTGGATAGTCGGCGTGGTTAATTTTAGAAAGGACTATTCACCCTCCTCTAGTCCGTCATCTCAACCCTACAACCCCTTTGAGCATAACGGCTCTATTTCATTTGGGGGTGTATAAATAGTGTTTGGTCGGCCCTTGGCTCACTCTCTTGGCACTTCGACATACTTGACATTCTTGTGAGCCTAAGCAAACACCTCCCACTCATCTCCATCATTGATTCATTATCATAGTGAGATTGGGAGTGATTCCAAGTGCATTTGCTTGAGTAATTGCATTTAGTGGCACTTGGGAATCATTGTGGCTATGGAGTTCTTGTTACTCTTGGTGGTTGCTGCCACCTAGACGGCTTGGAGCAACAGAGGAGCTTTGGCATGTGTTGGTGATTATGGGGGGTCTTGTACCTTCCTCGGCGGAGAGCCAAAATGTAACTCTAGTGGATTGCTCATGTCATTGAGTTACCTCACATGTGGGTAGGTTCTTGCGGTGTCCATTTGTTGGACGAGGTTCGTGTAACACCTCTTAGCTGTCGAACCACCAAGTGTTGGTCGACACAACAGGAACTAGCGTGCCGCCAGGCACATGAACCTTGGGAGAAGTCTCTTGTGTGATTGGATTTCTCCCGGTGATTGATTGGCTTTATCTTGTGATTGGTTCATTCCTCTACATGGTGGTATAATTATCCTACTCACTCCATTACTTTCTTGCAAACTAGTTGTATCAGGCTCTTTAGTGTAGCTAGTTTTGAGAGCTTGTTTGGTAGCTTAGTTTCATCTAGTGGAGCTCTTTAGTGTAGCTTTGTTGAGAGCTCTTAGTGATTAGTGACTTAGTCTCTTATGTGCCTAGAGATCATAGCAATTAGAATTGTTGAGTAGGTGGCCTGCAACCCTTTGTAGAGCTAGAGCAAGTTTGTATTTCGTCATTTAGTTTACTAACAAATTGCTCTAGTGCTTTGTAGAGTTTTTAAATAGGCTATTCACCCCCCTCTAGCCATATTACGACCTTTCAAGTGGTATCGGAGCTGTGGTCACCATTTAATTGAAGGCTTAACAACCTCGGTGTCAAAAGATGGCTCAAGTTGTGTTTAACCATGTGGGAGGCAAACCACCGTTCTTTGATGTTACATGCTATGATTATTGGAAAGAAAGATGAAGATGTATCTTGGTTTAATCAATGATCAAGTGTGGGATGTGACCGAGAGTGATTATGCTATTCTTGATCCCGACAATCTCACCAACTAAGATAAGGCCAACAAGCAATGCAATACAATAGCTCTCAACACCATCTACAATGCTATTGATTCCAAGGTGTTTGATCAAATCAATGATTATGAAAGAGCTAGTTAGGTGTGGAAGAGATTGGAAAAAAACATATGAGGGAACACCGGCGGTGAAGAGTGCCAAGTTATACATCCTCAAGGACAAGTTGACAAGCTTCAAGATGAAAGATGATGAGAGCATTCTGGAGATGTTTCATAGATTGCAAGTAATTGTCAATGACTTGAAGGCTTTGGGAGAGAACATCAATGATGATGATGTCTCCCATCGGTTCTTGATGTGCTTGCCTCCAAGATTTGAGACATTGAGATTGATCATCATAAGAGGAGGATTAACGCAACTAATCCCCAACCAAGTACTAGGTGATGTCATGACACAAGAGCATACCGTGTGAAAAAGGAAGGGGTTGGTCAAAAAGAGAAGGATGAAGACAACAACAAGAAGAGTGTAGCATTTAAGGCTAGCTCATCATCCAAGAACAAGGGCAAGTCTAAGAAAGAAGAATCAAGTGAGGATGAAGATGCTAGTGACTGATGGTGAGGCCATGGCTCTCTTTGTGCGCAAGATGGGTAAATTCATAAAGAAGAAGGGCTATGGTGCAAGAAAGAGAAGAGACAACTTCAAGAGCAAAGACTATGTGAGGAGATGCTATAAGTGCAAGAGTAAGGATCACATTATAGCGGATTGTCTCTACAATAATGACAATGACAAGGATGAGAAGAAGAAGGATAAGAAGGAGAGGAAGGAGAAGAAAGAGAAAAAGGAGAAGAAGATGACCTTCCAAAAGAAGAAGAAGGGTGGTGGCTATGTGGTGACATGGGATAGTGATGGCTCATCGGATGATGATTCTAGTGATGATGACAAGAAGTCTCTTAAGAAGGCACTAGCAAGCATCGCCATCAACAACAATCCATCCATCTTCGACACTCCATCAACATGCCTCATGACAAAGCCTACCAAGGTAAAATATGATGTGAGTGATAATAATGATTGTGAAGGTGATGATTGTAGGAGTGATGATGAGCAGGAGTACACCAAGGAGGAGCTCATGGACATGTTGGAGCAAGTCCACACTTGGTTTGAGATGAAGAGAAAGGAGTGTAAAGAATTGCGCAAGAAGGTCACATCTCTTGAGCAATCCTTTGATGAGCTCAATGCCTCTCATGAGAGTCTAATGGAAGACCATGAGGATCTTGGCAAGGCTCACATTAAGCTTGAAAAAGCTCACTCCTCTCTCCTCGAGTAAGCCAAGAAGGAGCAAGTGATTGTGTCTTGTGATGTGGGACTAACATGTGATATTCTTGATGAATCATTCTATAAGCCCATTATTGTTGCTCCCAGTAACCTTTCTTGTAGCACTACCACTTCTACTTCACCTTTAAGTGATGGTTTCACTTGCGATGCCTCACTAATGGTGGAAAATGAAACCCTCAAGAAGGAGGTGAATGAGCTCATTCGTGCGTTAGGCAATCCTATGGTGGAGATGCCCGCTTGCTAAAGTGCTTAGGTAGCCAAAGGTTTTATCTCAACAAAGAGGGATTAGGCTATACCCCAAAGAAAGGCAAGGTGGCATTTATCACTCCCAAAGCTTGCTTTGTGAAGGGCAATGGTCAGTTTTGCAATAGATGCAAGTAAGTTGGGAATATAGAGCAAGATTGCAAAACACAAGGACAAGAATGCTAATGTATCCTCAATTAAGTTTAATTCTTATTAGTTGCTTACCAAGGGTGCCAATGGTGTGAAGGCTAAGTTCATTGGTGCACCAATTATGGGCTCAAAGAAAAAAGCTATTTGGGTGCCAAAGAGCTTAGTAACTAACCTTCAAGGACCCAAGCAAGTTTGGATACCTAAAAGGAATTGATCTTCTTTTGTAGGTCCACTATAAAGCCGAAGGAAGGTATTAGGTGCTTGATAGCGGGTACACACAACACATGACCGGTGATTCTAGAATGTTTAATTCAATCAAAGCAAATGATAGCAATGGGGTTGATTGTATAATATTTGGTGATAATGGCAAAGGCAAAGTCAAAGGGCTTGGTAAGATTGCAATATCTAATGACTTGAGCATTTCCAATATAGTACTAGTAGAGAGCTTGAACTTCAACCTATTGTCGGTAGCTCAATTGTGTGGTCTTGGTTTCAAGTGCATATATTTGGTGTGGATGATGTAGAGATCATAAGTGTAGATGGCTCTAACTTGATATTCAAAGGATTTATATATGAAAATCTATACTTAGTTAATTTCAATGCTAGTGAAGCCCAATTGTCAATATGTTTGCTCACTAAGTCTAGCATGGGTTGGTTATGGCATAGAAGGCTTGGTCATGTTGGAATAAAATAATTGAACAAATTGATTAAGCATGATCTAGTTAGAGACTTGAAGGATGTCACATTTGAGAAGGATAAGCTATGTATTGCATGTCAAGCCAAAAAATAAGTTGGTAACACATATCCTAAGAAGAGCATGATGAGCACATCTAAGGCATTTAAGTTGTTGCACATGGACTTGTTTGGACCAACCACTTACACTAGCATTGGTGGAAATAAATATAGATTTGTGATAGTGAATGATCTTACTAGATACACCTGGGTGTTCTTTCTTGTTGATAAGAGTGATGTGTTTGCAACCTTGAAGCCATTCATCAAGATAATTCACAATGAGTTTAAAACAACCATCAAGAAAGTGAGAAGTGACAATGGTAGTGAGTTCAAAAATACAAGAGTTGATGAGCTATGTGATGAGTTTGGAATTAGACATCAATTCTCGGCCAAGTACACTCCACAATCAAATAGTCTAATTGAAAGGAAAAATAGAACCTTGATTGACATAGCAAGATCAATATTGAGTGAGTATAATGTGAGTCATTTATTTTGGTCCGAAGCAATCAACACGACTTGCTACTATATCAACCGCCTCTATTGTTACCCCATGATAGAGAAGACACCATATGAGCTCTTGAATAGAAGAAAGCTCAACATTGCATATTTTTAGGTTTTTGGTTGCAAGTGCTATATCTTGAAGAAATGCACTAGATTGAGCAAATTTGAGAAGAAATGTGATGAAGGATTCTTGCTTGGTTACTCCACTACTAGCAAAGCTTATAGAGTTTGAAATTTAGCTAGTGGTACTCTTGAGGAGGTTCATAATATAGAATTTGATGAAACCAATGGTTCTCAAGAGGAAGATGAGAATCTAGATGATGTGAGAGACACTCAATTGGTCGATGCTATGAAGAACATGGACATTGGTGATATAAGGCCTAGAGAGGTGATTGATGTTGAAGATGACAAGAATCAAGTGCTCTCTAACTCAAATGTGCGAGCTAGTGGTTCTCATGATCAAGGTCAATCTAGTACAAGTGATGACAAAGTGTAAGATCAACAACAAGTGGCTAGTTCATCATCTCAACCAAATGAGCAATTAAGTGCAAGTAATCAAGTTTAAGTGCTCCAACCAACCAATGTTGCAAGAGATCATCCTTTGGACTCTATAATTGGTGATATTTCAAGAGGTGTGCAAACTAGATCAAGATTGGCATCATTTTGTGAATATTTCTCATTTGTGTCATCCATTGAACCAAAGAAGATAGATGAAGCTTTGTTGGATGTTGATTGGGTGAATGCTATGCATGAAGAGCTAAACAACTTCACAAGAAATATAGTATGGGAGTTAGTTGAGAGGCCTAAGGATTATAATGTGATTGGAACGAAATGGGTCTTTTGGAACAAGCAAGATCAAGATGGGATATTTATAAGGAACAAAGCAAGATTAGTGGCTCAAGGTTACACTCAAGTTCAAGGTCTTGACTTTGGAGAAACATATGCCCTGGTTGCAAGATTGGAAGCAATTAGGATCTTGTTAGCCTATGCTTGTGCCTATAACATCAAATTGTACCAAATGGATGTGAAGAGTGCATTTCTAAATGGGTACATCAATGAGCTTATGAATCTTGAGCAACCTCCCGGTTTTGAAGATGAGAAGAAACCTAACCATATCTACAAGTTGAGAAAGGCTTTGTATGTCTTAAAGCAAGCACCAAGAGCATGGTATAAGAGATTGAGGGATTTCCTACTCTCTAAGGGATTCATTATAGGCAAGGTTGACACCACTCTCTTCACCAAGAAGATTGAAAAGGACTTGTTTATGTTGCAAATCTATGTTGATGATATCATATTTGGATCAACCAATCAAGATTATTGTGAGGAGTTTGGAAAGATGATAACAAGTGAGTTTGAAATGTCTATGATTAGAGAGCTTAGTTATTTCCTTAGACTTCAAATCAAGCAAATGAAGAATAACACATTTGTGAGTCAAGGCAAGTACATCAAAGACATGGTCAAGAAGTTTGGCATAGATGAGAGCAAAGCTATTAGTACACCAATTAGAACAAATAGAAGCTTGGATAGTGATGCTAGTGGCAACATGGTGGATCAAAAGGGTCTATGATTGAAAGGCTACTTTATGTGACCGCATCAAGACGGGATGCGATATTTAGTGTATGCATATGTGCTAGATTTCAAGTCTCACCAAGAGAAAGTCACTTTAAGGCAACTAAGAGAATATTGAGGTACTTGAATGTCACACCTTAAAATTTCTGATTTTGGGTTGTGCATAGAAAACACTAAATAAAATGAATTATTTTAATATTTGAATAAAATTTACCAAGTTTAGTTTGAAAAAAGCACAAATTTAGTTATAGGAAAAATGTGAATTTTCAAAGTTTTCTAATTTTGGCAGCGTTTGGAAGATGTGATGTTTGCTTGTTGTTTCTTTGTGTGTTGAGAGTGAGCAAAGTCTTTAAAATACGTTACTAGGTCGATTTTTCTTCTTCGGCATGCCTTTATCTTTTTTTACAATCAAATTCTTTGTTTCTCGGCTAAAGTTTTCGTTAGGAGCTTTCTAAACTATTTTCTTTGTAACGCAAATCACTCCTTTCAGTTTCTCGTTCGTCAATCAATCTCTACAAACTTCTCGAAAAAAATTTCAACTTTTTCTATAACTTATTCCTACTTGTCTGTGAGCATAATTTATATTTTTAGATGCTCCAAATTATCTTATCATGGGCTCCAAATACTTTATTTGGGTTCATCATGTTCCAAAGTGTCTCTGGGAATTTTCCCCAAATCTTCGGAGGTCTCGGAGTATTTTTCACGGCTTAAATATCAATTCTGGACTTTTCTAGAATTATTTTATTCGTTAAATTAATTAATTCCGAAAATAAATAATATATCTTATTTTCCAACCAACTCTCAAAACCCATGTGCAATAATCCTAATAAATCTCAAAGACCCATGTATTTATTTACTAATGGGCTTTAAAGATTATTTAGGTCCATTTGTAAATGTGGAGGGTACAACATCAAATAGTACCATATTGCTAGTTGATGTAGATGTGGGGAGTTTTTCTCTCAATAAATATGTACCAACCCCTTGGGCAAAGCACACCAAAACTACCATAAGCAGAGCCCCTACTTTGGAAAATTCCTCATGTAGTAAATTAGATTTTTCACCTCCTCTCGCCGTAAATAAATCGTCGCCATGCCCACCACGTTGCTTGACCCAAATTTCCCGCCATCCTCTCCTTCGTGCAACAAGTTGAGCCCACCCTTACGCAGCTGCTGTTGCCATGGCCGTGTGGTGGTTGTACGGGAGGCCAAAGGATGAAGATTTAGGTAATTACTGAAATTACCACTAGTTCGTAATATCGTCATCGTATATTTGTTTTAAGTCTGTTTCGAGTCGTTCCAATTGTGTTAGATTCATATCGATATGATCTACATGCTAGTGTCGTCGTTTTTCATGTCAAGTGACTTTTATATATATGCTTAAATATTAATTTGATTAATATGCATGCAACTAGTTTTTATAAATAAAAGCAACATATTTATATACAATGCTCTTTTGCAAATAAGTTTCAACATGACTAGTTGCTAACATAAATATGTTTCTAAATTATAATATGTTTAGTCTAAACCCACATATCAAATTTGATTAGATGTTCTCACATGTCAGTTTGCATTTGTAAGTTAAAGTTGAATTGACATAAATGATATCAAAATATTTATAAATAAAATATGATTAGCTTCAACTCAGTTTTTAAGTATAAATATGATTTGTTTAATCTAAATTAATGCTACTCACATAGTTTTTCCTAATTAACATAAATTAAGCTTATAGTCTTCTCTTTTCTTTTATAATATAAAACCCTGTAGTCATTTCTTTACAACCGTATTTCTGATTAGCGTGCTTTTCGTGTCTGTGTGTTCGTAGCGATATCTAGAACATCTTTAAAACATTTTTACTTGTTGTTTATTAAGTTTGGTGTACTGTTCTGATTTAGTTCTATTGTTTGCTCCGTGTTTGATTGCATGGATGCTTATGTGGTGCTTTATGATCATGTCCAGTCGGTGAGCTATACGTGGTAAATTAAGAAGCAGATCTTTGAAGGTTTGGACTAGAAGAAGGATTAGAGTTTTAAGGCAAGTATAGCATGAGATCTTCCTTGTTGTCCTATACACCTTTAATCATTTAATTCATACTGCATGTGTCTACCTTGACTACCACTAAGGATTTCCTAGTAATTTGTACTTGTACCTTGATGCCTTTGGGTTATTGCATTGGATAGCTTTGCTAGTGCTCAACTACAACCATGATCTTGAAACTTGACTAATGGTATATGCAATAAACACTAAAAGATGCTTTTTAGCAACATGGAAACAGGGGGATGGAGTGTTTAGCTACTTTCTAAATACCCTAGATTCCTCTTCCTAAGGACTTATCTGTAAGTGATCATCCGGAATTTATAGTACAGCTATGAGGGCTACATGGCTCTGGCTTTAGCTCAGTATGAGGACTTTTTCTAGCTTGTTAGTGGTTATCTTTATGGCGTAAGAGGGGCTTCGATTTGTATGATCTCGGCCTACTAAGAGGGTGCTATCGTACCTAATTTTGCATAGCAAAACTAAGTACTCATATATGTGCGCCCAGTATGTCCAAACACACACATATATTACAAATTGCAATAGTATCAAAGTAAAGTACTTACTACATCGCATATCTTATCATAAAGTTAATACAAAGTTTGCTCATTGGCAATATTATTACAATCATAGCAGAATAACTAGCCCAATCTGCCACAGGGACTCCAACTGGTGAACGTCTCCCTAGTAGTCCTGGACATCCTCCGGGAACTCTTCATATCTAGTATCTGTTACCCATTCAGGGTTTTCATTGGAATGCACCCCCTCACGTCAGCCTGGAGTGGGTCGGTAGAGTGCTTGAAAACAGGTTGGTGTCCTTTCAGAAACTCTCCCCTCTTATCTCTAATGTGAGGGGGTGCATTCCCATTCCCATGCCCCATGTTCTGCATGTTCTGGGCTATCTGCTGAAGCAACTGTGTCGGCATCATCATTAGCTGCTCCATAGTGACTGGAGGAGGTGGTGGCAGGTCCTCGCCTCCCTGGTTGTTCCTCCTGGTGTTCACCATCTGTAGATGCATCATATATAAGTCTCACATGTCCAAGCATATAACTCTTAAAAGATAATGGTATAACAAGAGTAGGTGTCACAAGATCAAGACAAGAGATATATATAGGGTATACAAGAAGATAATTGTTCTGAACTTTTCCAGCGAGTTGGACAACAGTAGTATAGAAAAACGAGCATATCTCACTCTCTGTTTATCATCTGATTGTGTATTTTACCTTTCTGGAAATCTTATGAAATTATCTACAACTTTCATTTAGAACACTTTTTTAGATTCTGACGTTTACTTAGTCAAATACAGACAACAAGCAGTACTGTTCTAGAATTCTGACAGCACAGAAACCTCAACTTACAACAGCTGTATATCACAATTTATAATAGGTATTGAGGTGATTCCAGAGCCAAAAGAAATATATTTAAGTCTAATTATCTCCATAAAATTTTCATGACCATTGGACATCTAGAACATGAGATATGATCTGATAAAGACAGACTGCTTAGAATGATACAGAATAGACAGCATGATAAAACGAAACCCAACTATTTATTCATAATATCCTTAAACCTTAACCTTAACTAAATGACCGTGGACATGCCCACAAGTCATCACAATCATATCAAAGATCCAAATCAAGCATTGTTCATTATGATAAACATCCAACCATGCAAGTAACACTTGTTCAACCATTAAAAGAAAGAAACTAAACACTCTCTCGCGCATCTACGCATGTTTATTACATATTTTTAAGACTTCCTCCTATGGGTACGGGTCGATGTTGGTGCTGGTGTTGGGGTCTCCAAACTCTCCTTTGTTCCTTGGGGGCGACTGAGCAGGTACACCTAGCGCTTCCACATCTGGACCTCCTTATTGTTGCTTCAGGGTAGCGTTCTCACAGGCAAGCTGCAGATATGCCTTCCCCATGACATCGAGCTCATCTAGGGCCCGATCCAAGTCGTGGTTCGTCTAAGCCAAGCACAACAAGGTAGGCGTTAGCCTCAGGTTCGCCTCTCCAAGTGGTGCAGTGATGTTGCATGTAGACTAGTCGCTCCGACGGAGGGGAAGATATCGGTCGTCCTCCTAGATGATGTCATCGAAGCGGCGGTTGTGGTTGACCACCAATGCCTGTCGAGCTATGTCCCTGATGGCGGCCGCATGTGTGAGCCGTGCAGTGATGGAGCGATGGATGTAGCGCACCCGAGCCCCCTCGCGGAAGTACACTTCTGTCTCCCAGAAGCCGGTGTAGTCGGGGAGGGTCCAATGCTCCATCCTGTACTGAACAGTGCTTTCGGCGTGGTAGCGATGTATAAGTGCGAGAAGCTTGGGGTGGTAGTAGGCATCACCCTCCAAGTCATAGTGGATCTCCGTGGTCCACCCTTGAGCCAGCAATGCATCGTGATCATCATCACCCCCATTTCCATCGTCTCCATCATCACCACCATCACCACCATTACCATCTCCACCATCATCACCTCCCTCAGAATCAGAATCATTAGAGTCATCTCCATCATTAGGGTCACCAGCTCCCTCCTGGCCACCCTGTCCATTCTCTTCCATAGGTTCCTCCTCAGACTACTCTATCTTAATGGGCTCCTTAAACATGGGCCCCTCTTCTGTTTCTTCATCCATTGTATCTTCCAGCACGTCCTCCAGAGGTTCCTCTTCCATGTCCCTCAGAGCTTCCACCAGATGTCCAGACACACACATATATCACAAATTGCAATACTATCAAAGTAAAGTACTTATTACATCGCATATCTCATCATAAAGTCAATACAAAGTTTGCTCATTGGCAATATTATTACAATCACAAAGGGAATAACTAGCCCAATTTGCCATATGGACTCCAACTGGTGAACGTCTCCTTAGTAGTCCTGGACATCCTCTAGGAACTCTTCATATCCAGTATCTGTTACCCATCCGGGATTTTCATTGAATGTAAAGCAAGTGTAAGCTCACCATGCTTAGCAAGTATATCAAAGAGATCTATGAGGCTCAAAAGGCTTGACAACTTGCTTGACTTCATGGTTCACAATTTTAGTTGATCAAGTTTTAGCATCCTGAATCACTACTTTAATGAATAGTCCCAATTCCCAAGTGATATTAAAGTATAGTCAAGTTTATCTCAATTCCCAACCATCCATAGTAACCACTAATCTTGAAGGATCCAGACCGCTCAGATGTCAAGTGAGCACTACCATATTAAAACAGGTCAAATATTTCTACATAAATTATACATCTTTACTCATCGAGCCATGATTCCCAATGCCGAGGTTTGCAAAGCCCACTACACCTCTGTAACACCCTCGGTGTTTGGCTTCCACTAAGTGCATTTCATTTCATAAACATATGCATCATCTATGTCATCATCGCCATTGTTACTGAAACATGCATGTGCAACAATTTCAACTGTGTATGTTTCATGCTTGATTGTTGTGAATAGTAATGGTGTAACATGTGAATGTAACATGAAACTCTCATACTTGGAAACATGGCAACATGGTAGTAAGGTGACAAGTGTAGAATAACAACCTAGCCATGAAACATATGAAACATTACATTGCAACGTATGAGTGAATTGTTTGTTTTAGTCGCTTTATTCCATGTGATCCTTAGAAGTGGTATAACAAGTTTGTAGAGTGGTTGATTATGGTCTGATACACCTTAACTACACTTAGGTTACTTGTTTGGACACTGTTCATGTAGGTCAAAATGACAGAATTGCCCTTGAATGGAGGTTTGACTTGAAAGGAACCCTAGAGTGCCACTGTTTGACTGTTTAAAAAGTCCAACTTAGAGACTTTGCATGGCTGTGCACTCTTTACAAAAGTTGTAGCAAATTTATCAAGGAACAAAAGTTGTTTTATGACCAACTCATGAAAATGGCTAGAACATGCTCAAACATGGCCCACCAGTCAGTCTTACATGCTGATTCATACTTAGCGAATTTTTCTAAGTCCTAAACTGAAGTACAGTTTCGTGTACCCATGTTTGGAGCCGTGTATCTCACTGACCAAGCCAAACTAGCTCGAGCTCCAATTAGCAAACTTGTAGTACTTATGTAGATCTCCAACTTTGTTAACTACGACTTAACCTGGATCGCCACGGATTAGGAGTTAATGATCGTCGAATGGGCGCTGTCAGTCTTCGGATTGAGCACTGAATCGGAGCTACAGTGACCGTTGGGCGCGGTCTCTACTAGTTCTCGTACCTGATAATGCTTTTGTGGGACATGACTCTGATCTGGCAATGTAATTGAAACTATGAAGTTATGTACTAAACTATGTTGCTTCCGCACACTCAAACTTGGTTGGTAATATTTTATTTGAACTCTGATGGATGTAATCCGAATGCTACTTGTGAAATGTTGTAACGAATGATGTGTTGTGTTGAATCATTACGATCTTGGTTTGTATGTCGAGAGTTGGTTGAAATCCTTCGTGATTTCCGGACTACCGGGATTATGGGAGCTTAAAATGCAGAAATTTGATCGCCGGGTGATTGTTTTTGTACTTACGTTCTTATGGTTTGGTCGGGATTCACATTACCGTGGCATCGAGCAAGATTTGACACTAAACACGTCATTTGTGTATTTAAAACAAAAGTATTTGTGAAAATCCTAAATTAAATACTAAGTATTGCCAGTGGTCATATCCCTTATGCCCAAATAAGGACTCTTAGGTGGCTTATTAAAGTACTAACTTGGGGGGTTACTGCTTGTTTCTGTTTCGTCGTCCATACACAGTGTGCTATTATATGGATGCCATCCGCTTGGGTGGTAATGTTTGGATCAAATACCTCTACGCTCTGGTAAGTAGGAGTTGTGAGAGCATGACCGTCCAATCGTCGGTCTAGGGGAGAGTAGTTGTGGTTGCTCGCATATTTACATGTTCAATCATGTATCGATGAGAGTACTTAAATGTGGGTATCTCTGACGGGTAGTTGTGATACTAGAGTATGTGCATCAGGGGATGTATGTATGAAAGTATTTAGTTATTGCCTGCTTTTATGCATTTTGGGAATTACTGGGCTGAAATGAAATTTTCTGCAGGTACACTAACAACGTATCGTTGTAGATCGACTAGCTACCGTATATGAGAGAACGTATGTATGCCACCGTATATTTCGCTAGCCTTTAAATTTTTCTAGGATGGTGAGGACGTACGGATCGTGCATGCATCATGTTCAAGCATACATGACATTTCTTGCATTACTCCCTCCTTTAAAATATGATTGTCCCGGCTAATTAAATTTCGTATCCCCTAAATGATTCTCCCTTACGTTGTAACTTTTTACTACTGATGATGGCGGCGCCTGGCGCCTTTGCTTTCATAAGTCCGGCTGGAGGCGGGCACCTCGTCACCGTTTAGCTCCTCGTGAGCCCCGTCCCGAGCCTCTTGAGAGGAGGAAAGGCTGAGGACAGAGCTTGCTCGGGTGATCTTGAGAGGAATGCGGCTCAAGCACCGCTTGGAGCAAGTAACACAGAAAGGGACCAAGAGACCCTTGAGGTTCGAGAGGTTGACAGCTGCTCACCGTGAATCGTGAGCGCATGTTGATTCACGTGATGAACCAACGGAATGAAGCCTGCACGAGGAGGATGTGTTGAGAGCACGACGGTAGAGCTAGAGCAACAAGTGGCAATTCTTTGAGGAGTACAATGACAATCTCCATGAGGAGGTTCACCTGTTACACAATCAACTTCACCCTCTCCCCCACCGAGGATGAGGATGAGATGGGTTCGGTGTCATCATGGTGAAGGTGATGATGACATGGAGGTCAATGGACTGAGGACATTCCACCGATGAGGAGGAAGATGAGGAGTTGGAGCACTCGCTAGTGATGAAGATGGAGGAGAGATCTTCGACAATCGACTCGAGGACGATCGTGGTTTAGCTTACTACTTAGCTAATGCGCAAGAGTTAGTCTTTTGTTGATCCTCATGCATGAACGAGTAGCTTTGGAATAAGTAATCGTTGGGATGTAATATCGAACCATAAGTTATCTTTGGATGTAAGTTTGGAACCACTATGGCTTGGATGTAACCTATCGAACGTATTATGCTCCACGTATGTGAGCCTTTGATAAATTCCGTCTTTGCGGTCTATGGATCGAGTGGTTGGTTAAGTTCATCGCATTTATGTGTCCATTGACGCGCTTGATGAGTTGTGTGGTTGTGATGAATGATTGTGCCTCTGTTGATTATCTAAATGCATTTCCTCCAATGGACTCAGTTTGGGCATAATTATACGATTCATCTACAAAAATTTCCACATCGTCAGTGCTCATTGGCTATACATTTTGCAGATGGCTCATCATAACCTTCGTCGCGGTCGTGGCATGGGAAATGAGGAACAACCACCTCCGCCACCGCCCACACCAGCTGAGCTAATGCAGACAGTGGTGGAAAGTCAGCGCATGTTAGCTGAGGCTATGCATCAGATGGCTAACCGAGAGGATCGTCATGTCCGCCAAGGACCCGAGCCAAACCCGTCTGACAAAGACTTTAAGGACTTCATGGATACAAAGCCTCCCTGTCTTTACGTGAGGCGGAAGAACCATTACAAGTGATGAATGGTTGAGCACGATAGAAAGCAAAGGTTTGGATTGCTCCGCTTAATCGAGGGTATGAAGGCCACATATGCAGGACACCAGCTCCAAGGCCTACTGCAGTATCCGGTGGACACATCACAAGACCACCTTCCCCGCAAACGTCCGAGATAGTTTGGGGTCGGGTTTAGTTTGAGCGACTTTTCGAGAGGACACTTTATCCCTCCCGGTCTCATGGCCATTAAGCATACCGAGTTTATGAAGCTCACCCAAGGCAACAAGAGTCTCAATGAATACCTCCAGGCATTCAACAACCTGGCGAGGTATGCTCCCGAGTTTGTCGATACTGACGCTAAGAGAATAGCTAGCTTCAAGAGGGGACTTTCCCCTAAATTGATGAAGTCAATGGGCAACTGCAAGTGTGTCACCTTCAATGAGTTTATTAGTGATACTCTGACTCAAGAGAACAATGATAAGATATATGCCGCTTCTAAGAACCGCAAAAGAAACTTTGATTCAGGTGCTTCTCAGTCTAAGGCACCAATGATATCCAAGGCCCAAAGATCAAATCCACCCAATGCTAATGTCCGTATCACGCCCACCTCGTAGAGAAGAATCAAGCTAAAACTGGTTTTCGCAGGGGTACACAATTTCCTTGCCAAAGAATACCTCTGGGCGTGGCAGCTCAATGTCCCACCAAATAACAGTGCCGTGTTGGGCCCAGAACCACCGGGTCATTGGGCAAATAGGTGTCCCCATCCTCCCAAGAATGCTCAAGGAAACGTCCGTCGTGGGCGTGTTCATTACACTCTTGTGGAGGAAATTCCTGCTTTGGTGAAGTGGTCACCATTGGTAAGTTTCTTGTTAATGATCACCCTGCAGTTGTGCTCTTTGATTCGGTGCTTCACATTCCTTTGTGAGTTCTACTTTTGCATCTAAGCATAAGATGAATGTGATTACAATTGTCAAGGGTGGTTATTGTATTAGTCTTCTTTGGGAATAATATCATGACTAACCAAGTAGTAAAAGATGTAAAGCTTGAAATTGGGGATCGAGAGTTTCTTACAGATCTTGTAGTGCTACTAGGGGTAGGAATTGATATAATCCTAGGAATGAAGTGGATGAGTGGGAATGGAGTCTTGATCGATCACGTCAACCCGTGTGGTAATGTTGAGGGATCCTGTGGATAAGAAGGGTTTTCTAGTGCAATTACCTCGTGATATCTCTCTTCACAATACAGACCAATGCTACCCTAGCCAAAGCCATTGAGGATCTACCAGGTTGTCTGTGAGTTTCCGATGTCTTCCACGATGACTTGCTGGATTACCTCCGGACCGCGATGTAGAATTCAAGATAGAACTTATTTCGCATGCGGCTCCTATATCTCAAGGCCCTATAGAATGCCGCCCAATGAGTTGGCTGAACTAAAGAGTCGCTTGAATGAGCTATTGAAGAAAGGTTTGATTCGCCTAGTTCTTCTCCTTGGGGTTGTCCGGTTATCTTTGTGAAGAAGAAGGACGAATCTTTGCGCATGTGCGTAGATTATCGCCCCCTAAATGTTGTTACCATCAAGAACAAATACCCTCTTCTTCGCATCGATATTCTGTTTGATCGACTCTCTAAGGCTAAGGTATTCTCCAAGATCGATTTGAGGTCCGGTTACCATCAAATCAAAATTAAATCTGAAGATATACCTAAGATGACTTTCTCTACCCGTTATGGTTTGTTCGAGTACCTTGTCATGTCTTTTGGGTTGACAAATGCTCCAAGCACACTTTATGTACGATGAATTACGTATTCATGCGAGAATTGGACAAGTTTGTCGTCGTGTTCATTGATGACATCCTAGTATATTCTCGAGAATAAAGAAGAGCATCTTGTCAACATCCGAGAATTGTCTTAACACGGTTATGCGACAACCACTTTTTATGCTAAGTTCAGCAAGTGTGAATTCTGGTTGAACAAGATACCTTTTCTAGGTCATGTGTTATCTGGTGATGGAATTTCGGTTGACCCTACGAAGGTGCAAGAAGTCCTTGAGTGGAAGGCACCTACTACGGTCACAGAAGTCCGAAGTTTCCTGGGG
Organism: Miscanthus lutarioriparius; assembly: GCA_904845875.1. Taxonomy (NCBI): domain Eukaryota; kingdom Viridiplantae; phylum Streptophyta; class Magnoliopsida; order Poales; family Poaceae; genus Miscanthus; species Miscanthus lutarioriparius. Next base: position 91,608,212 of record CAJGYO010000006.1, read on the forward strand.
TTGGCTGGCTATTATCGTCGCTTTATCCCGGATTTCTCAAAAATCGCCAAGCCCATGACTCGACTACTGCGCAGAAAAGAAGAGAAGTTTGTGTGGACTCAAGTGTGTGAAGAGGCTTTCCACACTTTATGGACCTTGCTAGCCTCTGCTCAGATTAGCACAACCCGACATCGAAAAGCCTTTTGATGTCTATTGTGATGCATGTGGCACCGGTTTGGGGTGTGTTCTTATGCAGGAAGGCCGAGTAATTGCTTATGCTTCGTGCCAGCTTCGAAAGCATGAAGTCAACTATCCTACCCATGACTTAGAGTTAGCCGCAGTTGTTCATGCCCTGAAGATTTGGAGACATTACTTGCTGGGTAATGTGTGCAACATCTATACTGACCATAAAAGCCTCAAGTACATTTTTACTCAACCCGAGTTGAACATGCGTCAACGGTATTTGGTTAGAATAGATCAAGGACTACAACCTTCAAGTGCACTACCATCCTGGTAAAGCGAATGTGGTTGCTGATGCCTTAAGCAGAAAAAGCCATTGCAATTCCTTAGTTAGTGAAGACTTTCATCTGTCACACCTCCTTCATCCTGTAGTACTTCACAATATCACTGTGGATTACTCTCTTAGAAGTCGAATTATCGAACTCCAGAAGACTGATGTGGGTGTGTTTCACATCAAACGGAAAATGAAAGAGAAAGAGACCAAACACTTTAAGGTCGATGACAAAGGAATTCTCTGGTTTAATGATAGACTTGTGGTACCCAAAGATAAAGAACTTAGAAATCAAATTATGGCTGAAGCCCATTCTTCTAAGTTGTCCATCCATCCCGGTAGTAGTAAAATGTATCAAGATCTCAAGTCGTATTATTGGTGGACCAAGATGAAGAAAGAAATCGCACTTTACGTGGCAAGGTGTGATAACTGCATTGCTGAGTCAAGGCTATTCACATAAGGCCCGGATCACAGGCGGCCACTCTCCATTCCCCGTTGGAAGTGGGAAGAAATTAGTATGGATTTTATTGTTGGATTACCCACTACCAACAAGGGTTGTGATTCCATCTGGGTTATCGTAGATCGTCTAACTAAATCCGCTCACTTTATTCCTATCAAGTCTACCTATCATCCTCACAATTATGCTTTGAGATTTATTTTCAACAAGTGGTACGTCTCCATGGTGTACCCAAATCCATTGTTTCGATAGAGGACCTCGGTTCACGGCTCGCTTTTGGGAGTGCTTACATCGAATCTTGGCACTCATCTAATCCATGATTCGCCTATCATCCGCAAACATCGTGACGATCGAAGCGTGTTAATCAAATTCTTGAGGACATGCTTAGAGCTTGTCTTATTTCTTGCAAAGGCTCTTGGGAAGACTGGTTACCTCTCGCTGAATTCTCTTATAACAACAAGTTATCAAGAGAGTATCAAAATGGCTCCTTTTGAAGCTCTTTATGGCGCAAGTGTAGAACTCCTTTGAACTGGGTGGAACCCGGGAAAGAAGATTCTATGGTATTGACTTTGTAAAAGAAGCCGAAGAGCAAGTCCGAACTATACAGAAGAATATGACTGCCGCACAGGCTAGACAAAAGAGCTATGCTGACAAGAGAAGGAAACCTATTGAGTTTGAAGTAGGTGATCATGTTTATCTGAAGGTATCCCCTATGAAAGGAGTCAAGCGTTTTGGAATTAAAAGGAAGCTTGAGCCTCGATATGTTGGACCCTACCGCATTATCGAGAAAAGTGGAAGAGTAGCATATAAGCTCGATCTACCCGTGAGATGAGAGCTATATTTCCAGATTCCATGTGTCCCAGCTGAAGAAGTGTCTTCGTATTCCCGAGGAAAGAATAGCAACAAGGAAAGTCAACTTGAAATCTGATCTTTCTTATGAGGAAAAGCCCGTGCAAGTTCTGGATACTCAAGAAAGAGTGACTCGTACACGAGTGGTTAAATTATACAAGGTAGTTTGGAGTAATCATAGTGAACGGGATGCAACTTGGGAGCGGGAAGATTATTTAAAGAAAAATCATCCAACTTTCTATACTAAATGGTACGCTTTCCAAATCTCGGGACGAGATTTTTCTAAGGGGGGAGGGCTGTAACACCCTCGGTGTTTGGCTTCCACTAAGTGCATTTCATTTCATAAACATATGCATCATCTATGTCATCATCGCCATTGTTACTGAAACATGCATGTGCAACAATTTCAACTGTGTATGTTTCATGCTTGATTGTTGTGAATAGTAATGGTGTAACATGTGAATGTAACATGAAACTCTCATACTTGGAAACATGGCAACATGGTAGTAAGGTGACAAGTGTAGAATAACAACCTAGCCATGAAACATATGAAACATTACATTGCAACGTATGAGTGAATTGTTTGTTTTAGTCGCTTTATTCCATGTGATCCTTAGAAGTGGTATAACAAGTTTGTAGAGTGGTTGATTATGGTCTGATACACCTTAACTACACTTAGGTTACTTGTTTGGACACTGTTCATGTAGGTCAAAATGATGAATTGCCCTTGAATGGAGGTTTGACTTGAAAGGAACCCTAGAGTGCCACTGTTTGACTGTTTAAAAAGTCCAACTTAGAGACTTTGCATGGCTGTGCACTCTTTACAAAAGTTGTAGCAAATTTATCAAGGAACAAAAGTTGTTTTATGACCAACTCATGAAAATGGCTAGAACATGCTCAAACATGGCCCACCAGTCAGTCTTACATGCTGATTCATACTTAGCGAATTTTTCTAAGTCCTAAATCAAGTGCAGTTTCGTGTACCCATGTTTGGAGCCGTGTATCTCACTGACCAAGCCAAACTAGCTCGAGCTCCAATTAGCAAACTTGTAGTACTTATGTAGATCTCCAACTTTGTTAACTACGACTTAACTTTGGATCGCCACGGATTAGGAGTTAATGATCGTCGAATGGGCTACCGCGGGTCTTGGATTGAGCAACCGAATCGAAGCTACGAGGACCGTTAAGCATGCCATCTCTACTAGTTCTCGCACTGATAATGCTTTTGTGGGACATGACTCGATCTGGCAATGTAATTGAAACTATGAAGTTATGTACTAAACTATGTTGCTTCCGCACACTCAAACTTGGTTGGTAATATTTTATTTGAACTCTGATGGATGTAATTCGAATGCTACTTGTGAAATGTTGTAACGAATGATGTGTTGTGTTGAATCATTACGATCTTGGTTTGTATGTCGAGAGTTGGTTGAAATCCTTCGTGATTTCCGGACTACCGGGATTATGGGAGCTTAAGTACAGGAATTTGATCGCTTCGGTGATTGTTTTTGTACTTACGTTCTTATGGTTTGGTCGGTTCTGTTACAACCTCTACCTAGGAAGTGTGGTAGGGTTTCACTATGTAACCCTTAGCTACTCGCACTAAGAAGTCATAGCTACTAAGGAGTGGCATGCGTGGGCAATGCAGCACGGTACACACATCCTAGCAGAAAAAAAGGAAAGATACCCTCTTACCCTTACTGGAAGCTACATATGAACTAGTACAATCTAGTTAACAGGTTAAAGTCAGAGCCATATGACACTCGGGGTTGTACGGAACCTCCTGGGTTGCCGCTTCAGGATTAAGTCCTTATGGAGAGGCACTAGAGTACTCAACCCCGTACTCTAGCCCCCTATCTATTGCTAAAAAGCTTCATATTATCATATTGCATAATGTCTTTAGTCATGTTTAACTATTATTCTATGTTCAACGTTGCAGCATCTATCCAAAATGCATACCCAAACCCTAGGTAACAAGGATATGTGGTACAAGAATTCATCCAGGTAAAGTCCTTAAAGGTATATCAAATTAGACACATGCATGAATATGAATAGTAATTGTTCATAGGTACAAGGGGTCTTGGGTACACTTGCCTTCTTCAAAGTTGTCCTAGAAGTACTGCTGTTCCTACTATGGGTCTTTGGTCACCTCAAATGGCTCACCCTCTAATCGTGTTCTAAATCAACAATCAAGCATCATTCCAATCATTACATGCATACAAGATAGACTTCTATTAGAACAGTACACCAAACAGTAAAAACATAAGTTGAAAAGCTTATAAAACTATTCTACGTACTGCTACGAACACGTGAGCGAAAGAATCACTCAAATCGGACTTAAAACGCAAAAGTTTTGCAAGAAATAAGGTGTAATGGCATTCCTGTAATAAACTGAACTTATTTTTGATTTAAAACAATTAAAATATGAATATACACGGTTATAGGACTGTGGGTACTAATTCTGGAAAATACAGGGACCTAAACGAATAAAAACAAGACTGATATGCATTTACTTTGAATTAATATGAACTGCGGGTTGATTCTACAAAACAGAAGGGCGTTAATGCAAAACCATACGCGGCTTGACTAGATGCTGACCCTAGGTGCTGACTGGAAGACACTTTGGCATGCACGGATTGGATCGGTGCACCACGTGGCGTGGTAGATGCGATGACGCGGCGCCGGGCGCCAGTCCATGGGTCCATGGTGGACCGGTCAGTACTGAACCGGTACGTTCTAATCCAGGCCATCCAGAACAGATCCGGCGCCATGGGATGCACGAGAGTATCTGTGCCGTTGTACAGTGACGCTGGCGAGGCAGGAGCAGCGGCGAACGCCGGTACGGCGATTCCAGCCATTCCAACCCAAAATGAAGGCACGTACTGGATCTACAGGACTTTGCGAACCCATTGGGATGCAGATCAAGGCGGGAACACACCGGTGGGCCGGTTCCGTGGCAGTGCCATGGCCGGTGGCATCTAGAGGTCATCGGTACGGTGCTCCGATGCACAAAATGACGAAGGGAGGGCACGGGAAGGACGGGGAGCTCACCGTGAGTCTATTGAAGATGATTGCGGCGTCTGGGATATGCTCCAGTGACGGGTCGGCGACGATGGTGATGGCTGGAGGAAGAACAACGGTGCGGTGAGGGAGCAATCCGGGCAACACAAGGACAAAACGGCGAATTGGAGACACCTACGCTTGCGGGAGATCACGACGAAGCTCAGAGAGTCGTCGGTGTCGAGGTTTGAGGCGCGGGTGCAGGAGAATCACGGCGGCGGCGACTGGTGAGCGTGAGCAGAGGATGGGTGAGGGAAGGGGTGTGACGTGGTGCTTTATAGGCCAGGCGATACGCTGGTAGAAGGAAGGGAAGCGAGGAGATCGGGCGGGATTGGTCGCCTGCCTTGCATGCGGGACGACGGTGGATTTCCTTGCCGGGCAGCGCCATCGATGGCGATGAAGAAAGGAAAGCATCGGGGAAGAAGAAAGGAAAGGGGAGGGGATGCACTGACACATGGGGCTAGTGCGCTGTGAGAGAGGAAAGCGGAGAGCGTGTGCGGGCGAGCTGGGAAGGCCGAGCTGGCGAGCGCAGTGGGCCGGGGTGTCGATGCGGGCCGCGCGCGGTGCGGTGAAAGCGAGAAGGAGGGGAGGCGCGGAGTGGGCTAGCGCGGGAAAAGCCGAGTGGGCCGGAGCGAGCAAGCCGGCACGGGAGAAAGAAAAAGGAGGGGAAGGGAGGGCTGCTGGGCCGCCAGGCAGGCCGAGCCTGGGAAGGGGAAGGAAGAAGAGGGCCGGGCCAGTTCTAGGGGTGGGCTGAAAATGAAGAAAGGTAAATTTTTCTTTGTATTTTGTGATAAACTTGTTGCCACCCAATTGCTAAAAGATGACTCATTAAAAGCTAATCGCAGTTAAACCAGTGTCGGACTTTTGAGCCTCATGAACCCCATATTATATTTGTTGAGTACGACATGTACTTACGCTTGCTTTACTTTTTAAATCTTTGAAAAATCTCGGATGGGTACCAGATTGCTAGAGTTTGGAGGAATTAGGCTTGTGCTCAACCAGTCAGTTGTTCCTATGAAATTGGAGCCTTCATCCGAAGATCAGAGTTGTCTTTCCACTGTTTGTTGTCTAAGGTTATATTCTTTATATTAATACGTTACGTATTTAAGCATTGTCTATTGATATTACCCCTATTTGTAGCTATATGTGAGATTTGACTTTCTGGACTCACATATGGTGTGTATCTGGTTTTGTTCTTAAAATTGGGTGCTACAAAGTGGTATCAGAGCAATGCTAACTGTAGGATGCAAGTCTAGTAGAAACTGGTCGTTCTAAGATTTAGAATTTGCTACAAAACTACTTTTTCATCTCCTTGACTAGTTGAATAGATTATTTCTTATCCTTGTCCTATTTTCTTCTCTCCTTGATAGCTTCCTTTGAGCTATTGCTTCTTGTCTCCTTGATTTTTATTTCTTTGGTTTACTAAAGTTTTCTGATCTCACCTTATTCAAATTTGCGATGGCCTTTCATCATAATCCACTCCTTAGGATGCCTGCCATTGCTACAAAAGCACGTGTAGTTTCGATGTTGTGATGCATGCTTGTCTTATTTGGTGTGTTGCTTGTTGGTCATCCCTATCTTTGTGATCCAAAGGAAGGCCCTGAAGACTACACCAACACAAGGATCTTCGTATGGAATATTCAAAGTTTAGCAAAACTTTTGTTAAGTGGGGTAGCATCCTTTACAACGCATCGTTGACCTTTATCTTCCTTGCTATCCTGTGCAACTTCCAAATCCACTTTATCATGCAAGTTCATTCCTTCGTCTCATTAATCCCGAATCAAGAAAGTGTGGAGGCGTGAAGATCTTTATCTTTCTCCCTAGTCTCTCCGAATCTCGGGACGAGATTCCTGTTAAGTGGGGTAGTTTGTCATACCCCAAAATTTTTAATTTTGGGTTGTGCATAGAAAACACTAAATAAAATGAATTATTTTAACATTTGAATAAAATTTACCAAGTTTAGTTTGAACTAGCGCAAATTTAGTTATAGGAGAAATGTGAATTTTCAAAGTTTTCTAATTTTGACGGGCATTTGGAAGATGTGATGTTTGCTTGTTGTTTCTTTGTGTGTTGAGAGTGAGCAAAGTCTTTAAAATACGTTAGTAGGTTGATTTTTCTTCTCCGGCACGCCTTTATCTTTTTCTACAATCAAATTTTTTGTTTCTCTGCTAAAGTTTTCGTTGGGAGCTTCCTAAAATCTTTTCTTTGTAACGCAAATCACTCCTTTCAGTTCCTCGTCCATCAATCAATCTCTACAAACTTCTCAGGATTTTTTCTAGCTTTTTATGAAACTTGTTCCTACTTGTCTGTGAGCATAATTTGATTTTTAGATGCTCCAAATTATCTTATCATGGGCTCCAAATACTTTATTTGAGTTCATCATGTTCCAAAGTGTCTCTGAAAATTTTCCCCAAATCTTCGGAGGTCTCGGAGTATTTTTCGTGGCTTAAATATCAATTCTGGACTTTTCTAGAATTATTTTATTCATGAATTTAATTAATTCCGAAAATAAATAATATATCTTATTTTCCAACCAACTCTGAAAACCCATGTGCAATAATCCTAATAAATCTCAATGGCCCACGCATTTATTTACTAATGAGCTTTAATGATTATTTAGGTCCATTAGTAAATATGGAGGGTGCAACATCAATTAGTACTATATTACTAGTTGATGTAGATGTGGGAAGTTTTTCTCTCAATAAATATGTACCAAATCCTTGGGCAAAACACACCAAAACTACCATAAGGGAGCCCCTAGTTTGAAAAATCCCTCGTGTAGTAAATTAGATTTTTCTCCTCCTCTCGCCGCCGCCGCCACCGCCGCGCTGCCCAGCCCGGCCATCCTCTCCTTGGTGTAACAAGTCGAGCCCACCCCTACACAGCTGCTGTTGCCATGGCCATATGGTGGCTGTACGGGAGGCCAAAGGATGAAGACGAGGTAATTACGAAATTACCGTCAGTTCGTAATATCGTTGTCGTATATTCGTTTTAAGTCTGTTTTGAGTCGTTCCAATTGCGTTAGATTCGTATCGATGTGATCTACATGGTAGTGTCGTCGTTTTTCATGTCAAGTGACTTTTATATATATGCTTAAATATTAATTTGATTAATATGCATGCAACTAGTTTTTATAAATAAAAGCAACATATTTATATACAATGCTCTTTTACAAATAAATTTTAACATGACTAGTTGCTAACAGAAATATGTTTCTAAATTATAATATGTTTAGTCTAAACACACATATCAAATTTGATTAGATGTTCTCACATGTCAGTTTGTATTTGTAAGTTAAAGTTGAATTAGCATAAATGATATCAAAATATTTATAAATAAAATATGATTAACTTCAACTCAGTTTTTAAGTATAAATATGATTTGTTTAATCTAAATTAATGCTACTCACATAGTTTTTCCTAATTAACATAAATTAAGCTTATAGTCTTCTCTTTTCTTTTATAATATAAAACCCTGTAGTCGTTTCTTTACAACTGTATTTCTGATTAACGTGCTTTTCGTGTCTGTGTGTTCGTAGCGATATCTAGAACATCTTTAAAACCTTTTTACTTGTTGTTTATTATGTTTGGTGTACTTTTCTAATTTTGTTCAATTGTTTGCTTCGTGTATGATTGCATGGATGCTTGTGTGGTGCTTTATGATCATGTCTAGTCGGTGAGCTATACGTGGTAAATCAAGAAGCAGATCTTTGAAGGTTTGGACTAGAAGAAGGATCAGAGTTTTAAGGCAAGTATAGCATGGGATCTTCCTTGTTGTCCTATACACATTTAATCATTTAATTCATACTGCATGTGTCTACCTTGACAACCAGTAAAGATTTCCTAGTAATTTGTACTTGTACCTTGATGCCTTTGGGTTATTGCATTGGGTAGCTTTGCTAATGTTCAACTACAACTATGATCTTGTAACTTGACTAATGGTATATGCAATAAATACTAAAAGATGCTTTTTAGCAATATGGAAACAGGGGGCTGGAGTGTTTAGCTACTTTCTAAATGCTCTAGATTCCTCTCCCTAAGAACTTATCTATAAGTGATCATCCGGGATTTATAGTACAGCTGTGAGGGCTACATGGCTCTGGCTTTAGCTCAGTATGAGGACCTTTTCTAGCTTGTTAGTGGTTACCTTTATGGCACAAGAGGGGCTTCGATTTGTATGATCTTGGCCTGTCAAGAGGGTGTACTTTGGTTTCTTTGTATTTTATTAGTCACTCCTTGGAGGGGGGTTCATGCTTATTGATGGAGAAACCTTAGCGGCCCTAACTTGTTAGACGAACCTTTGAAAGGCTTCATAGTGAACCCTACCGACCTTCCTAGATAGTGGGTCAAGAGGCTGATCACCTTGGGCGAAAGGGTAAATCATGACTCACAGTGAAAGTGTACAACCTCTGCAGAGTGTAAAACTGGTATATCAGCCGTGCTCACGGGCACGAGCGGCCTTGGAACCCTTACGGAATAGATGATCATTAATGGTTAATGATGATGGACACTGATAATACTGATGATAAAGATGCTCACTAATGATATTGTTTATGTTATTCATTATTCATGTTTACCTAATCATGTATTTACATGGTCTTGTGATAAACTTGTTGCCACCCAATTGCTAAAAGATGACTTATTAAAAGCTAATCGCAGTTAAACCAGTGTCAGCCTTTTGAGCCTCATGAACCCCATGTTATATTTGTTGAGTATGACATGTACTTACGCTTACTTTACTTTTTAAATCTTTGAAAAATCCCGGATTGGTACCAGATTGCTAGAGTTTGGAGGAATTAGGCTTGTGATCAATCAGTCAGTTGTCCCTGTAGAATTGGAGTCTTCACCCGAAGATCGGAGTTGTTTTTTCGCTGTTTGCTATCTAAGGTTATATTCTTTATATTAATACGTTATGTAGATATTACCTCTATTTGTAGCTATATGTGAGATTTGACTTCCTGAGCTCACATATGGTGTGTATCTGATTTTGTTCTTAAAACCGGGTGCTACATTGAAGCATACACAAAATATTGGATTGTGGTATCCCAAATGAGCAAGATTTGAGTTGATTGGATATTCGGACTCCGATTATGTGGGATGCAAAGTTAAGAGAAAGAGCACATCGGGCAATGTCAACTATTGGGAAGATCACTTGTGTCTTGGTCATCAAAGAAGCAAAATAGTGTAGCACTTTCAATCATCAAAGTGGAGTACATTTTCAGCCGGTAGTTGTTATGCTCAATTACTTTGGATAAAGGCTATTTTGAGTAACTTTGGAATCAAATTCAAAAAAGTGCCATTGCTATGTGACAATGAGAGTGTCGTGAAGCTCACCAACAACCTAGTTCAACATTCAAGAACAAAGCACATAGATGTCCGCCATCACTTCATAAGAGATCATCAATAAAAGGAGACATTTGTATTGAGAGTGGGCACCGAAGATCAACTTGCCGATATTTTCACCAAGCCACTTGATGAGAAGATGTTTTACAAGCAAAGGAATGAATTGAACATACTTGACTTCACAAATATGTGTTGATGCACCCCCATTATATGACATGCCTCTCCTTCGAGCAAAGTAAGGTAAAATTGTTTGACATGTCATTCATCATTTGCTAAGGACTTGTTTAGTGCATCTAGTCATTCCTCACATGTCTTAGGCTCATTCATAAAAATCAAATGAATTTGATGCTTGTATGGTAGCACTATTGCTTCTATACTTGAAATGATCTAGTGGTAACATATGACATGTTTGTGAGCTTATGAACCTAGTGTTTAATCTAGAAAATTAGTTATAAGTATTTAACTCAATATGGTTAAGATAATCCTTGATATGAGGTGTGAAGAAGCTTGCCCTTAGATCAAACCGAGTTAAATGTCTTTTGCAAGTAATCTAGATTGAACCAAAGATGGAAGAATGATCCTCACTTAACATGGTTTCACCCCAACCTATCTAAAATTTGAGCTCACCTTTTGTGGTATTTGATGCCAAAGGGAGAGAGAGATTCACAAAGATAGTAAGATAGGGGAGCAAACAAATGAAATGACAAAGAAATGGGATCAATTAAAATTTGAAGCACACAAGTAGGGGGAGCAAGCTTATAAACTTATATGTTGCATTTGTATGTGCATTACATATGTTTGCTTGCACGGTACAAGTCTTTAAATTCAAATATCCATGTTTGTGTGGTGTATGCTAGATTGTACAAAATGATTGATGCAATGAAAACTAGCATGCATAGGATAGCTAGATATATCTTGATTTTGGTTTTAAAAACGGTACTATAGCCTTGTTTCTAATATTGATCTCATGAGGCATCTAGTGATTATAGTTTTTCAAGTGATATCTAGCAAATCATGGTGCTAAGGATGGTGTTCAAATGGCAATTCCGATTGGTATTACGCTTCAAAGGTCCATTCTTTACACCTTAGCATTATTTGGTAGACATTACTCTCCCACACTTCCTAATCCATACATATGTGCAAGCTTTCAAATCTAAACTCTTAGCACATATGTAGGGGGAGCTAATGCTACCAATTTGGGTTTATGAAACTTGTCCATAACCTTTACACATGGTAATATGCTTGGACAAGCAGCATGAATCCAAGAAAATTTCATTGAATATCTTTGTGAAGGGTTGTCATCAATTACCAAAAATGGGGAAATTGAAAGCCCTAGTTTGGTTTTGGATAATTGATGAAACCTAGGGACTAATCCTTGTACTAAGTGTGTAGACATGAAAGAAAGGATGGTCCTGTGCCAAGTGGTGGAGCTAGATGATGGTCATGGTGATGGTGAAGACCAAACTTGAAGATCAAGGGCTCCAACTTGGAAAAGAAGAAAGAGAAAAATAAAACCCAAGGAAATCAAGGCAAAGGTATAAGATAGGTTTTTTGTTTTGGTGATCAAGACACTATAGAGAGTGTGATCACGTTTAGGATCGATAAGCCGTACTATAAAAGAGGAGAAATCTTTTGCTAAGCGGTTATTGAGTGCTACTAGGTGACATGATTCATGCATTGCATTTAGCGACCTAGTGTGCTAACTTTTGACCCTTTGAAAAATGCTTTGAAAATGCTAACACACGAGCACATAAGTTCTACACTTTGTGGTTAACAACTTGGAAGCAAGGGTGAAGAGGTTGAGGAGTTAGAAAATAAAAAGAGGCAAAGGTACTCGGCCGGACGGCCGGTGTTTGGTCTTTGACCGGACTCACCCTGTAGTATGTCCGGTCGGTGTTGAGACGCGATGAGGAGGCCAAGTCTCGACCAGACTCAACATAGGAGGTGCGACCAAATGCGTAGGGCACATCCCGTCGAGTGTGATGTCCGCTAACACAAAGCACTCACACGAGGAAGAACGGAGCGACACAAGGGCGCATCCGGTCACTATTGACCTGATGCGTCCGGTCCAAGAAAACCAGCTCTAGATGCTTATTGGAGTCGACCTGACTCCGAGGTGGTGTGGCATCCGGTCGACGAGCGATGCGTCCGGTCGTGGCACGAAGAAAGCGTGGGGCGTCTGGCGGAGCGGACGACTGGGTGACCACGTCCGATCTCGCTTAGCGTCGTCCGGTCAACACTTAGCCGTTGCACTTAGTCACTTGACCGTTGAAATCGAGCGCGCATGTTTGAAGCGGGGACACATGGCGGCGATCCAATGACCGGGCGGCTGGGGTTGCTTTGCGTCATCATCAATCGATGGTGCGTCCGATTGACGCCGTAGAGACAACCTTTCAAAGATAACAACTCTATTTCGTTTGGGATGTATAAATAGTGTTTGGCCGACCCTTGGTTCACTCTCTTGGCGCTTTAACATACTTGACATCCTTGTGAGCCTAAGCAAACACCTCCCACTCATCTCCATCATTGATTCATCGACATAGTGAGATTGTGAGAGATTCCAAGTGCATTTGCTTGAGTGGTTGCATCTAGTGGTACTTAGGGATCGTTGTGGTCTGCGGAGTTCTTGTTACACTTGGTGGTTGCCGCCACCTAGGCGGTTTGGAGCAGCGGAGGAGCTTTGGCACATGTTAGTGATTGTTCGTGGCCGACTCCGGTGATTGTGAGGGGTCTTGTACCTTCCCCGTTGGAGAGCCAAAAGGTAACTATAGTGGATTGCTTGTGTCATTGAGTTACTTCACTTGTGGGTAGGTTCTTGCAATGTCCATTTGTTGGATGAGATTCGTGCAACACCTCTTAGCCGCTGAACCACCCAAGTGTTGGTCGACTAACGGAACTAAGCGTCTTAAACAAGCACATGAACCTCGGAAGAAAATTCTTGTGTCTCTTGTGTGATTGGATTTCTCCCAGTGATTGATTGGCTTCATCTTGTGATTAGTTCATTCCTCTGCACGGCAGTATAATTATCCTACTCACTCAATTACTTTCTTGCAAACTAGTTGTACCAAACTCTTTAGTGTAGCTAGTTTTGAAAGCTTGTTTGGTAGCTTAATTTTATCTAGTGGAGCTCTTTAGTGTAGCCTTGTTGAGAGCTCTAGTGATTAGTGACTTAGTCTCTTGTGTGCCTAGAGATCATAACAATTAGAATTGTTGAGTATGTGGCTTTCAACCCTTGTAGAGTTAGAGCAAGTTTGTATTTCGCCATTTAGTTTACTAATAAATTACTCTAGTGCTTTGTAGAGTTTTTAAATAGGCTATTCACTCCTTCTAGCCATATTAGAACCTTCCACCGTGCCTCTGCTACTGCATCGCGTAGTAGGCAAGATCGTATCCGAACAGGGCCTTACTCATCTACCTAAAACCGACATTCCCATTTTACATCTAGGAGAAAAAGAGGCACAAAATTTGAAGGTTGGACAGAGGTTTGAAATTTCAAGCCCAAAGTGAAAAGAAACCTTAGCAAACGGAGGCTTTTTTTTAACTTATAGTGTGACGAAGGTGAACAATTCTTAGAAGCATCTAATAGCGATTCTTAGAATCAGTTCGAAATGAACTACACTTTTTCTTCCTCACCTTATTAAGTCTTTTTCTTAGCCCGCTTAGCGAGTCTCACTATTCTCATTTTGTAGGCGTAGTTGCTTATTTCATCCAACGCAGCATGCCATACAGGGTATGTTTGATTCTTTTGCTAGTCCCTATACTGCCTAGATCAGCGAAGATTTCAATCAAGGTTGAGTGTTTAGTTCCTTTGCTAGAGCGTATTGGAACCTATGCAAGCTAGATTTTCTTTGCTCGTATGAAAGAGCCAAAATAGCTTAACTATTTGAGTATGTTTTTTTTGGTTATTCGGACACAGAGCGAGACAAGGCTAGGCAAAGTACTAATGGAAAGCAATCGCGCCCATAATACCTTTTTTATGCTCATGCTTTTACCGCTTTCTATTCTACATCTAAGGTACTGTTTGGTTTAGCGTTTTAAGTCCGTAATAAATTCATAGGGCTATCTGTTAGCATTACTTTACATTTGGTTGGACTAGACCGCAATCTATCACATCAATATCCGATGCGGGCCGCTGTAAGGGGTTGTTTGGATCCGTGATTAAAATTTAGGATGTGTTACGTGATGGTGTCATATGGGGTGTTTGAATACTTATAAAAAAATAAATTTCAGTACTTCACGAGACAAATTTATTAAGACTAATTAATCCATCATTAACGTATATTTACTGTAGCACCACATTGTTAATCATGAACTAATTAGATTTAAAAGATTCGTCTTGCAAATTAGTCGCAAACTATATAATTAGTTTCGTAATTAGTCTATATTTAATACTCCACACCTGTGTCAAACATTCAATAGGACAACAACTAAAATTTAGGAGGAGCAACCAAACACCACTAAATTGTTACCACTCCTTTCCTGTCATCATTCAATTTTACTCCGCTTTGCCACTTCTCAGCTCTACAGTCCGCAAACAAACAAAAGGTGCTAATTATTGCACCGTAAAAGATAACATGCGTAATTGTTCCCACTAACGTTACCGTTCTTGTTGCTAAAACAAACAACACCTAAGTTAATGTCGATCCAAAGGAACTCATGTATAAACTTTGGAAGGTTTGATTATTAACTAGGTAGAACTTTCGAAGGTTTGATTTAGCCATTGATTTTGTGACCGAGCAATCAGAAAGGAATAGAACGAATTGAGTCCTCGACATTGGAAATGTGAAGTTGATACTGACCGTGGGGAAAATTCCTAACTCCACCACGTCTGCTCGTTCATTTCTGCTGCCGTGCTTTGCTTGGGCCAATCATCATCTTGGGCATAAGAAATTCGCAGCCTGGCCCCCCTAATCCGGTCGGACGCCAACAAACCGCCCCCCTTCACCTCTCCACATCACCTCGCCCATATCCATCCCAAGCCCGTTTTAATAGAGAGCAGCGAGGAGAGCGAGCGCACCAACGGGATCTGAGCATCTGACCGGCCGCTTGCTAGGGTTTCGTCTTCGTCCTCCCCCTCTCCCTCTCCGTCTCGGCCAGCACCACCTCGCATCCCTAGCCCTAAGCCTCGCTCGCCCCCGGGATCCCGCGGCGGCCATGGCGGCGGAAGCGCCACCGTCGGCGTCGTCCTCCTCCTCCTCGGCCCAGCGGCCGCCTGCCGCGGCGCCCCCCGGCTCCGGCGGCGGGGCGGCCGGGTCCGCGGAGTCGTACATCGGGAGCCTCATCAGCCTGACCTCCAAGAGCGAGATCAGGTACGAGGGCGTCCTCTACAACATCAACACCGAGGAGTCCAGCATCGGCCTGCGCAATGGTAATTGCTTTCGGTTTCCCTTCTCCAGCGCGCTCGCCCCGCACCCACTGCTGTCATTTTCCTCAGATGCGCTTGTTCTAGACCTAGATTTGTTGCTCTCTGGTTCGCCCGGCGAGGCGAATCCTTGCCCTCCTACCAATGTCAGGGTCTCAGGGATTAAGGGGAATTCGAATTTTTCCGGTGTTGTATGGTTGCTCCTCAACTCGATTTGAAACCAGTTATTGTTGCACCTGTTATGTCCTCTCATGCCTGAATCAGTTAAACTTCAGTTTTCAAACTGAGAAAACGTGTCCGCCTTAGGCCTAAGCTATTGCTTTACTTCAGATGCCACTGTTATGATGTACACCTGTCAATTCCTTGTTTTGTAGTGCGGTCCTTTGGGACCGAAGGGCGGAAGAAAGACGGAATGCAGATTCCTGCTAGCGACAAAGTTTACGAGTACATCCTCTTTCGGGGAACTGATATCAAGGTATATGGAACCATCTACTGGGCTCCAGATGTGATGTTACTTTCAGTATTGATGATTGAGTGTTGTTCAGTGCACACCGTTGATGGTTTCTTCACGTTGGTGCTTGGTCTCAATATAATTATGCATTTTGGCCCATCAGTTTGGGGGTCCGATGGATTCAGAAGCAATAGTGGAATTATCTTCTCACCAAACTAAGCCAAACCCACATATGGTGTCCATTTTTCTATTTCACAAATTATTGTATTTGCATTCTTTTCCTGTGTTTGTGTCATTAAAATTATTAGAATTTAAGATTGCTGATTTGCTGTAAAGTCACTAAGAACATGATGCTTGAATTGGTTGCCTGCCTACAGTAATATTGCCCACAGGGACACAATTAAGTATTTGTTTGTCTTTCATACTTACATCCTCTTGCATGTACCATGTGCCAAAACGACCTAGGAAATTTATCTTTTCCTATTTTCCTATTGCTAATTCTATTTATTTTATGTATTATGCACTCTTTGTTGTGTCTGTTGTTATGTTTCCGCTCTAACCTACCTCAACTTGTTTTTTGAGGACTCTGTATATGTTTATATTTCATATGTATCCAATTCAGTACAATAAGCAGACAATTAATATTAGCTATGTGGTAGTTCTGAATATTTTAGTTCAATATGTGTGCAATCCATAAATGTATATGTACCATGTTGTCATGTACTTATTTAAAATTTATGTTTTGTAATTTCCTTCTCTAAACTTTATGACATCCATTGATTATTTTGCCTTATATGTTCTGATGCATGAATGGATCTATGTCATGTTTTCAGTGCGCATATTTGAATATGTATATATGTATACTTTTACAGTTTCCTCTTTTAAACTGCCTGCCATTTTTTTTATTTATTTAACATTATAATTTACCTGGGTTCCAATAATTCTGCAGGATTTTGCAAGTTAAGTCATCACCACCACAAGCAGCTTCCCTGCACAACGATCCTGCCATAATCCAGGTGCCGCCATATACCAGTATAAAATAGATAAACTGTTCTCTGCCCCCTTCATGGCAGCTTAGCTCACAAACACTGTTCTGCAGTCACATTATTCTCAACCAGCATCAACTTTGTCAAGTTTGCCTTCAGCTGGGGGTGCAGTTTTACCAGACCTCAGCTCCCAGGCAGTTCAATACGGGCTTCAGAGGCCAACTTTTCAGAGTAACCTTCCTCTATACCAACCAGGGAATGCTCCGTGGGGCTCTTCAGTGGCGCCTCCAGCAGGAAATGCTTCAACACTTTCGGTTCCCCCAATGTACTGGCAAGGATACTATGCGCCTTCAAGTGGGCTGCCACCTCATTTGCAGCAACCTCCTTTGCTTCAGCCAACACCAGGATTGTCGGTTCCCCAGAATCTCCAATATCCAGGACTAAATCCTTCTTTGCCATCTGGGCCGCAAAAGCTGTCAGAACTCCAACCCTCATTGATGCCAGCTATTACTAGTCAAGGTCCTTCGACAGGTATCCTGCCTGCTACAACAGCTCCTGCTTCTGCTACCTTATTAGCTCCAGAAAGCTCAAAGCCTCTGTTGCCAAACATGGTGTCGTTGTTTACTCCTCCTGCAACATCTCTTGGTGCAACTTTTCCTTTTCCAAGCCAGCCAACTTCCGTGGCTGAAACTAGTGCAACAGTGTATCATAACTTAACTTCATTTGGTAGCAACAAGGCTACTGCTCTTCCAGGCTCAACACTGGCATACCAAACTGTATCTCAGTCTGTTTCTTCAACTATTGCCCCATCTAGCTCAGCCCAAGTGGAGATGCCTGTGCCTTTGTTGGCACCATCAGGTCAACTATTGCAGAACACATCATCTGTGCTCTCATCATCGAACCCCATGCAGGCACCATTACAGGTGGCTAGCAAAGAAGTCAAGCCAGTTGAGCCTAAGGCTAAGGTTGCAGAACCATTACTACCTGACCCTTTGCTACCAGACCCACCATCACGGGCTCTCCCTGAAAATAAGGAGCCTATATTGCCATTGCCAAAACAGACACCTCAGAAGGTATGTGCTTTTCTACTCATGTCTTCGTGCTTGCAGAAGCAAAGTAGAGATTTTTCAATTGAAAACAGTTAGTTTTATTAACCATGTGCAGATGTTTCGTTACATGTTTTGATTTGGAGTTATTCTCTACGACCTGATGAACCTAGAGCCACAATCTTTTTAAATTTGAATTTGTGAACTATGAAAATTATTCTGCTGGTCGTTACTTTCTTTTTGTTCTGACTTACTGGCTGTTTGGCTGATGGTTTTTGCGGCTGATAAGCCGGCTGGTGCTGTTTTGTTGTGAGAGAAAAACACTGTACCATGATTGATAAGCCGGGCTGATAAGTTCAAGCGAATTAGTCTAATGAAAAGCGGTAACATACTAGAAATTTTTTGGTTGATAAATATATAAACATGGAAATGTTTTAACTATATGACCAACTGAAAGTTAACCTATAAGATAAGGTGAGGTTGCAGGTTTCCAAAAAAAACTATGCAAGGTAGCATGGATTTTTAGTTTTTTTGCCAATTTTGCATACACCTCACTAGCCATGATGCTTTTTATTGAATGATTAGTTTCCCTTGCTTTGGTTCATTCCTTTTCTTGCTTTTGATTTGATTTTGAAATACCATGTAATGAAATTAATGCTTCATGTTTCCTTTGAAGAAAGTTCTCGCTTATCTCATATTTGTCTTTGCATTTATTTAGTATGTTTATCAAGGACTCATTAAGTTGTGCCTCATTTTCATTTCAGTACAATGGATCTGGTTCGCACAACCATCACAACTTTAGGGGCCGTGGAAGGGGTAGAGGGAGCGCGGTATGCTGATACATTCCACTCTCTTTTCCCCCCCTTATTCGATCATATTTAATGACAAGGGATGCTAATTTAACTTGTCTCATGGTTCACGTCCCTACCTTTTGCTCTACACTAGTCTGAATGGAATCATTCTATGGTTTTTAAGAGATAATATTCAGACGATCTATGCAGCTTTATTTTGTTTTTTTTTTCAACTCTAAAGCATGAAATTTGACAAATATGCCAACTATAATCATTTTTTGATTTGATAATAGTAATTTGTTGTTAACAACTTAATATGTACAATTTAGCTGTCAGCCATGTGCATCCTTTGATTTTGTATCAACAGAAAAGCATATGTACGATAACACTTTGAAGTGGTTTCCTGCTTCACTTTATTAGTTTGCTTGTGAGTTTGCACATCTCACAATGTACAATGCACATACAATGTCTTTCGGGCAAGCTATTGTGAAATTGCTTGGTAAGCGAGTAACACAAACAACTTGTGAGTTGGAAAATGACACCTTTGACTCGTGATAAGTGGCACACTGACCCCATCAGTCTGTACCTGAGCATGGGTGCTTTGGGTGCACTGTTGTTTTTTAGATGACTTGTAGCATCTGACCATTACTCCTATGCTGTGGTTTGTGATCCCTATGCCCATATACCAAGTTTTTCTTGTAGCATATAGTAGGAAGGTTCTGGCTTTGACTGCGTAAAAAGTTTCTGCACCCCTTTGAGTCTGCTGTTGATAAGCATAAGCTGATTCTGGGTCCAAGAGATGTGTGTCCACATGATACTCCAAGGACAGACTCTATGAACCTTTAGAGTGTAAAAAGGGCGTACCCAGTGCAAAGAGATCCCGCTCTGTGCGGGGTCTGGGGAAGGGTGTCGGTGGCAAGCCTTACCCTCGCCTGTGCAATGCGAGAAGACCACGACTCGAACTCGGGATCTTCCGGTCACAGGCGGTAAGACTCTACCGCTTGCACCAGGCCCGCCCTTCTTATGAACCTTTAGAGTGTACTTTCAGATATTTCTTGTGCAAGTGCCTCTTGCATCATATCTGTGTTTTACTCCTCCGGTCCAGTTTATAAGGTGCACACACATATCAAGGTTCAAACTTCACAATCTTTGACTAATAACTTAGCCAACATTTTTTAACTATTGTAATAAAAACTTGATACGATTAGATTTGTAATCAAATGGGCTATCCAATGATCATAAGTTTATAATCATAGAAGTATAATATAAAACAAATGGATGGTTAAAGTGTCAATTGGGAGACCGTGCCATGCAGACTATGCTTTGTAAAATGCAATGGAGGGAGTATTTGTTTACCTTGGGAAATGATGCTCGGATTGAATAATTTTTGTTGTTAAATAGTTCAATGTCAGATTTGTTTATGTTTGTATCTTGCTTTGCAGTTTTCACAGTCTGTAACATCATTCACTGAAGAATTTGATTTCACGGCCATGAATGAGAAGTTTAACAAAGATGAAGTCTGGGGTCATCTTGGTAAGAAATCCCAGTCAAGGGACAAGGATGGTGAGGTGGGAGATGATGTGTTTGATGAAGACCTGGAGGTTGAGAAAACTGACAACCCAGATCTAGCTGTTAAGGTTTGATGCTCTTTTATCATTGTTTCAGACATATTGGTGGTTTTTTCTTTGCAAGGAATCTTAACTTATCTTGACCTTAATGCAGCCTGTTTATGTCAAGGACGACTTTTTTGATTCCCTCTCTAGTGGAACATTTGGACGTGGAGGGCCAAATGGAAGGGGCAGACCTTCTGAACGGCGTAGAGTAGACACAGAGGTACAGGAACCACCTTTTTATTTGAGTTTCCACTGTTACTGCTTTACTCATTGTTATTGGTGTGCAGACGTTTGGTGAATTTCCAAGGCACAGGCAGCCTTATCGCAGTGGCGCCCGAGGTTACCGTGGTGGTGGACGTTCTCGTGGTTCATATTATGGTGGCAGAGGCTATGGAAACACTGGGACGGGAAGCTATGGAAACACAGGGACAGGTGGCCCTGGAAATTCGTATGCTCACAGGGGCTATGGGAGAGATTGATTATAGCAGAAATGTGCTGGCAACCATACTTGAGGGTGTCATAGTCTTTTACCACATGCATGATGCATCCCGTACTATTCAATCAACAAATAAATGGAACTTACCACCATGTCACTTGGGTGTACCTTTGTCCAGACAAGGCCTGTAGCATTTGGTCATTGATGTGGCACACCCGTGTTCTGTAGGAGAGTTACCAGTAGATGAGCAGCTGATGCTTGATAGGTGCTTGTGGTCCTTGATGTGCATACCTTGCGCTTGGGATTTAGTTGTATAGGCCGATCTCAATGCAGGCATGCAACGCCAGGCCTAGCTCAGTAACTTTTTCCTTTCACAAAGTTTAGACGTGTTGTCTGTTTTGTATTGGTGGTAGTGTAACTTTGCAAATTTTACCGCTTATCTTAAGTTTTTAACTGTATCATGAACAGAAAGATTGGTGCTGTTGCAGTTCATCTTTATTAGCTTATGATGAGATGCTGCTTTCAGTATAACACAGGTATTGCTTCTTACTGCTGTAGCTTTTAAGCCCCCGAAGAATTCAGAGCTTTTGTTGAATGAAGCTGCAGTATGCTAGTAAGCTTGGCCGTTTGGGTCCAGGGGTTAGTTGTGTTCTTTCCTCTTTGGTTAAGCAATGATATTCATTCGGCCAGTAGGGTTGGTATCTTAATGGTTGGTTGCAGTGGAGTGGCGCTGAGTTGGTTCATCAATGGTGTGCCAACCTCTGCTCCACAGGAACGGATGCTGCTTGCCTGCCTGTTGGATAAGGCGACCACTACCCATGTTCGGCGGGAAACGGGTGGGTTAGAGTTTGCTGCTGGATGCCACAGATTTTGCAAACGGACAAGGGAGAGACACCGTGACTTATCTGTTCGTTTGGCTGATAAGTTATGGTTGAAAGTATCGTTTGTTGATTTGTTACGAGAGAGATATATTGTTTGTTGGCTGAAAAAGTATGATTTATAAGTGAAACGAACATGCGTAAGTCCGTTACCAGGGCCATGTTCCGAGCATAATGCAAGACTGGGTGGCTGGGGCCGGGGCCGACTTTGCCCAATGTCGGCGCCACGAGCCCGCCTAGCGCCTAGCGGTGCGGTCTTGCCTAGAACTTGGAACAGAACGGCTGCCCGGCTGTTCGCCTGTTCCGGTCAACACTAGTACCTGTTGTACTTGGGGCGTTGGGATTTCGGCTGCTAACTTTTGCCGCCACCAAAAGGTTGAAAGGTCACGTGCACAAAGTACTCGGCACGAGAAAGCAAGCCGCGCACACGTACACGTACACAGCAGAAAATGTCTTCTTTTTTTTTTTTTTTTTTGGTTTGTCACGGCAGAGTCTTACCGTCTATGACCGAAAGGTCCCAGGTTCGACTCATGGTCTCTTCGTATTGCACAGGTGAGGATAATCATTGTCACTAACACCTTTCTTCAGATCTCGTATAGAACGAGAGCTCTCTTCCTAGGTATGTTTTTTTTTCACGCAACGAAGATGATGACCTTTTGGGCATGCCTCCGGTCAAATATTTGGCTGGCCTTTTGACAGTAAAACGAAATCAAGTGTTGGTGACCAGGCGTCCAGGCTGATCAGTACTGATTTATTGTGAGAAAAAAATATTATTAACTGGATCAATAAATTCCTGACCAAAATCAAATTGCTTCCGTGGTACCGTAGGTACCACCGACCGGACTTGACGTGCCTGCAGTCGTGCACCTGACAGCCTGAGTCCAGCGGCGAGGGAGGGATAGGGAACCGGCTGACCGAACCGTGAAAAGCTGCAATAGGAGGTCAGGAAGTGAGACCGTGGCGGGCACGAATGGCGTGTGTGGTCGGTGGTAGGTTCGTCCGGTGGTCCAGCCATGGATGGATGGATGCAGTGCAGATGACACCATCCGTCGCGGGCGGCGAACACGCACACGTGCGGAGCAGGACAACAGCAGCAACGAAAACACCAGCGCAGGCAAAAAGCTGATTATGCCAATTGCCATGGCATGGCCCTCTTGGTTCTACTATCCTTGTTGCTCTCTCTGTCATTTAGCGTGGCCGCGATCATGCGTGCACCAGGCATCATGCGTATGCTTTGTGGTTGTGGGATGCTGAAACTGTAATCAAGCTGGGCCACTTAACTAGTTTACTTGAGATGGTACCATTCTTTGCATCTGAATCAGTATTGGTTAACAAAGAAATTGTATTTTTTTTGGGTTGGTAGAAGACACGAATACGGTGGAATCGAGAAGTAGGAGTATATGAGGAAGCCTTGACTAATCGGTAGACATGGCTGTAGGCTGTTGCTATTTTAGTATTTTGCATGCTGGCTACTGTTCCAAGGTTCCATTTTCTCTGTTCACTTAAACTTATCAGCCCACCGTATCAACCATGCTACAATATTCTTCTCTCACAATAAAACAGCATCAGCCGGTTTATCAACCACAAAAACTATCAGCGGAACAGCTTCCTCACAGATAACAACACCGTTGCAACGAATACCTGCCGTATGGTCCGAGCCGATGCCAGCTGTTGCATGACTACGCGATTTTTTTAATAGGTAATAAAGGATTCCATTAATTATAAAAGCAAAATACAGAGATTGAACATATTTGTCCCTATTGATGGCCTACAGGGATCTTCAGTTGTTGAGCGAGTGCTTTTCTAGAGCGTTTTCCAGCGATGTCAGCCAACAACCTAGAAACAAAGCCAAATTACCATCTTACTGTGTACTGAGTATCTAACAAAAGCTATTGAGAAGTAGCAACGCAAGCATGCATGTATATTATATATTTATATTTATAGTATATCTGTAGCATGACATGAGCCACTACCATCTACGCACATTTCTTTCAAGCGACTCCACCTAATGAACCAACTGCTACACTAGCCAACACTACAATAGTCCATTTACAATTGCATTGCAATATGCTATTTATACAACATGTTTGCTTACTCGTATCTGGCTTATAAGCCATGGTTTATCAGTCGAGGAATAATATTTTTCTCTTACACCAAACCAGCCAACAGTACTTTTAGTCCTGGTTTATAAGCTAAACTAGCCTAAACGAACAGGGCGATATATATAGGGCGATATATATATTAAATATGAAAAGGAAAACTTGAATCGAGACGAAACCGAATCCGACCGGGTCTCACGACTCACGCATCTGACGCTATCACACCGAGGGGATGTTCTGACCATTTCTTGGCCTGGCTTTCGCTGAAGGTTACACGAAAAGGAGCCGCGATTTGCTGCCTGTTGGTAACATGAGGCAACAAGATTCCCAGAACCGATGCCGTAATCCACTGCTAACCTCTATCGCATGACTGGTAAACACCCGTACTGTACTGTGTTGCGTCGCGTGCACAGCAACAGCGGCGCGGCGAGCAAACGGAGGAGGACCATACGCCACGCATGCCCACACAGACACACTGCAACACCAAAGTGAATAAGCCAACAGGGCTTAGTTACAGACAAGAAGCAAAATGATAAGCATCCAAACAGTAACAGCCAAGCAATAATGTAAGATTGTGCTCTCCGTGCCATGAATACACTTTGACATGACATAGCAATTGCAGCATGACACACACATACATTCAGTTTCAATCTCAATTCATGTATAATAGTAGTTAGGAATAGGAGCTGTATATCAGTAAGTTAACAAGACGAGAGGGGACCTACCCCCCATCCTTGGTTGCAGTTGCAACCTCCTCCTACCTCTTAGGCCTTGTTTAGATTGTAAATTTTTACAATTTGGACATTGTAGCGTTTTTCGTTTGTATTTGACAAACTTTGTCCGATCATAGACTAACTAGACTCAAAAGATTCGTCCCGTGATTTACAATCAAACTATGTAATTAGTTGTTTTTTTTACCTATATTTAATGCTCCATGCATGTATTTAAAAATTGATGTGATGGAGAGAGAATGAAAAAACTTGAAATTTTGAGGCAATCTAAACAAGCCCTTGGTTTCTCTGTCACCTCCTCTGGTCTGGTCCCCTTGCCAGCATGCCAACCTCATCAATGTTTCTTATGCCCTGTTCGCTGGGCTAATAAGCCATGGCTAAAAGTAGCGTTGGCTGATTTGATGTGAGAGAAAAATACTGTTCGTTGACTGAAAAAGTACAGCTTATAAGCCAAGCAAACAGTACGATATTGCCTATGTAGCCACACCTCTTCTCTAGCTCTAATCCTCCACAGTGTCGCCATTAGCTGTTAGCTGCCTAAGCTGTTCACCCAGTGTGTAGTTTGTGTACATACATAGTTAGTTCATCCCTGACGGCCTGATCTAACATACGAGTGCTGAGGAAGGAAGGAGGCCAAGAAAGACTGGAGCTTCATTTCGTCCCAAAGGGAATCGGCCGGCATGGATAATCAGCCAACCACCTCAAAGGAAATTGGTTGCTAGCTAGGACCTAGGAGTAGGAGGAATTTCTGAAGCCGAGGGGAGGCGGCGTTAAGTTGTATGTATGGAGAGCCTGCGGGTGGTGGTGGTCGTGGAGGACGCGGCCGCCGCGCGGTCGGCGCTGCAGTGGGCTGTCGGCAACTTCATCCGCAGCAGCGACTCCATCACGCTGCTCCACGTCTGCCCGCCGGCGCGGTCGCGACGGAAGCGCCGCCGCCTCCGCCTCGGCGGCTTCCAGCTCGCGCTCGCCTTCAAGGACCTCTGCAACGGCATCGCCGAGGTACGTTACGTACGTGCGTGGTCTCTGCTCACGACTCGCGAGCAGTTGGATTTTGGGTTGGTAGGATAGTCGGTCGTCGGGGATTGGCACCGAACGCAATCAATCGGCAGGCCGGCGTGATGTTGCTGTCGCGCCGTCAATTGCAGTCGTCGCTGTCCCGCTCCAGCGGCGGCGAAAGCGCCGCTAGCTGTTGTTGTTCAGCGTCGGTCTCGTGGTCGACGGCTCACGGCTGATGACCCAGAGGATCGATCGGATGTTGCAGGCCAAGGTGGAGATCGTGGTGACGGAGGGGGAGCTCGGGGAGACGGTGGTGGCCACGGTGAACCAGCTCGGCGCCACCACGCTTGTCGTCGGCCTCCACGACAAGAGCTTCCTCTACAGGTGAGCCTGAGCGCGCGTGATCGAAACCGATCGAATCCGATGGAGGTGGCCTGTTTGGGTTTCGTGATGAATTCGTTCGTGTTCTGAACTCTGAACATGCAGCTTGCTCCTCCAACCCATTTGCCTGAATCTTTCGCTTCTTTCTATACGGTGCAGGGCGCCGAGCCAGTACAGCAGAGTCCGGAGCCTGGGCTGCAGGGTGCTCGCCTTCCGGCAGCACGCCACGGCGCGGGACGGCTTCTTGAACGCCGAGCTCACCCAGATCGAGACCGTCAGCTTGCAGTAAGCACACCACCTGTATGTCTGCACTTTGAACGTCGCAAACAAATCGGGTCGTTCGACTGTTCTAGTAGCCTGTTGGTTTGGTTTTGTTGGCTAGCAAGCATGCATCGGGTTTCTTCTTCAGAATAGAAAACAACGGGCACGCAATGGGCAATGAGCAATGGGTTGGTTCAGCTGCTAAACATGACATCCTTGGATTCCTGGGCTCTGATCGAGATTAGGTAACTTGGACATCGTGCGGTTCGAAATTTATGATAAAATTATGCCTAGGCGCTTCCAAATTCCAAATGGAGTTGGCCCGCTCTGACGATTTGAACTCGAGCAGAGCAGCGTTCTTCAGAGAGGCTACATCACCTTTGTTTCCCCGTCAACAATTCGCCGTTCACAGGGTGCCGCTGGCCCTGACGAATCGAGCCCTTTTCGTGTGTCGCTATGCTAGTTCACTAATTTCAAACCCCAAAGGCCACAGTTTTCGTGCTTGATTAATAACGTAAACGTAACATTCATTCATTAATAAAACTTCAGAAGAAAGCAGTACGCTGATAAAGATACCGGCCCGTTCGCTTCGAAAAAAAAAAGCTGAAACACTATTCCAGCTGATTTGTTGTGAGAAAAAACACTGTTTTGACTGAAAAGATAAGACGAAAAGTACGGATTATAAGATAAGCGAACTGTAGTTTTCAGTTTGACTGTTGTCTGGCTATCTGACTGCCACAACGCCACTGACTTATCGGTCGATAAACAATTTTTGCAGCATACAACCGCCAAAGATCCCGTTCCCGATGTTCACGCTTCCCCTCGGCGTGATATGGAGAAGATCGAAGCGGAGAAAGTGATGCCTGCCGCTGCGGCGGTGCGAAGAAGAGTAGAAGACGACGGAGCTCCTTCCGTTTCTGTCGGGGGAACAGCACGGCAGGCTGATGCAGGCTGAGCTGAGCATGCATACACATCAAGATTCAAGGGGACAGCAAATCTGCGGATTGACATAATTGTAATGACAGCGGCAGGCACAGAATGTAGAAAGGAAGGGTATACTACTCCAACTCCAACCTGTACTTGTATTAGTGAATCGACAGGTTGGTTTCCTGAGAACCAGATTAGTCATTTTGTTTTCTGAAAAGAAAATGAGCAAAATTAGGGGACTACTGGATGTGATGTTAAGTTTGTACTTCTCACGACCGACCTAAGTCCCTGTTATCCTTAATCATCTTCTTTAGGAAAGTGCTATAGAGTTGAAGCCGACCAAAGTTAGACTAAATTTTGTTACCTGTCCAGTCATCTTCTTTAGAGAAACGATAATGCTTAGGAACGGACGTCTGTCCGTCCGGACGACGTTTTTCTAGGCCTGCACAGCCCAACAGGCCTCTCTCTCAAATGACAAAATATCACTCTCCCGTGCTTGTCCATCGCTTGCGGCTGCGTGTGCGCTCGCTGCTCGGCTGCTGCCGTCTTCCCCACCGTGCACCCCATCTCGTGCCGCGCGACTCCCTGATCCAGCGGCGCACTCCCATCCCACGCAACGTCCCCTCCGTTGCCACGTTGTGCTCCATCCCCCGCCACGCCCGTAGATACACGCCGTGTCCCGTCCCCCACGCGCACCGGGGTGCTGCTGAGGTGCCGCCGCTGCCGCCGTTCTCCACCAGAAGGTCGTGGCTGTTGTCGATGCCGTGGCCGCCATGACGCATGACCTCAGCAAGGAGACGTTACGATGAAAGCGCATGTTGCAAGCATATGTTCAAGTGTTTTAGACCTTTAAGAGGTATGTTGCGATTGCTTCGTTTGGATGTTGCAAAAGTAGATTGGGGATGTTGCGCATGTTGTAAGTGTTTCAGAGGCATGTTGCAAGTGTTTCAGAGGTGTTGTTCAAAATGTTTCATCTATTCCAGACGTAAGTTGCAAGTGTTCCGATCTAAATGTTGCATATGTTTCACACATATGTTGCAACAATATGTTCCAAATGTTCTAAATGTTTCAGTCTTATGTTGCAATAAGTGTTTTCATGTTGCAAGTTGCAAGTGTTTTTATCTGATGTTGCATATGTTTCACACATATTGTTGGGGGCAGGACCGGCCTTTGGGCACCCCGTCGGCTCCCAGACGCCGCCCAGCTCTCGTAAATAAAAAACATGCCCAACGTCTCGCCTTAGCGAAATAGCAAACGCGCACACGCGGACGGATGGAAGCTCCTGACACAGCCCCCCCTTCCGCCAGAGTGGAATGACGGGAGCGGCGATGGCACCGCTTCGCAATGTGCAGGCCTAGGGTCGACCCGGTCTGTTCGCATAGGCGAATAGGACCGCGGAGCCATGGGACGGAGACCGGTCTTTTCGCCTTGGCAAAAGAGTGGACTTGGTCCGAATCAGCGTGGTTCATGATGTTAACGACTCAAGCTATTTGCCTAGGCAAATAGCCGCTGACGGCCCACCTAATCAGTTTTGCAGGTTTCGCTAGAGGAGGAGTCAACCACCTTTCGCCGGCCCGACAACATTGGTCCACTGGGGGGTCACACGGTCGGTCAGGATGTGACATGGGACAGGGCCGGTCAGGCTCCCTGGCCCGGCGCTACCCGAGGCAGGTGGTGACTCCGAATGGCGAATAAGCCTAAATTGTAGGGGAATATTCCCCGGGTGTGTAGTAGTTGTAAGGGCATTCTTGTCCAACGAAAAGCCTACGGGCGTGTATAAATAGCCCCTGAGGGGAGTGTAAAGGGGAGATGATCAAGATCAGTAAAGTTACTTCTTTCATTTCGCTCATCCATTATTTGCTCATTGTATTGTGTTCTAGTAAGCCATTGTGGCGACCCGGTGTTCGAAGGTTTAGGCCTAGAAGAACATTGGCGCCCACCGTGGTTGTTGCTTGAGCTTATCATGCCACCAAAGAAGCCGAATGTATCAACCGATAGAGCAAAACCATCCGCGATAGCAGCCATCGCTGCGGCAGTGGATGCAGCTGCACGAGGCGGTACAACAGCGGCAACAGAGCCACCCACGCTGCAGCCACAGCCGGACGGCGCCGTAACGACCCGAGGGTGAGAGGAAACGCCAGAAGGCGACGTCGAAGAGGTCGAGCTCGACCAAAACAGCAAGGAGGTTGAAGAAGATGAAGACGACGAAATCACCGAACAAGCAAAAAGACCTAAAAAGGTTGGACCAATATCAACAAGACATCCTCAGGCTACAGCACGAAAAGGAACAGCTGCTGAGGCAGGCAGCGGTGCAAAACAGGGCAGAGCAAACGCAGCGACCTATCAGGCAAGCTGAGATCGAGAGAGAAAGGTTAGTACACAAGATCCAAGGTCTGCACGGAGCAGAAGTAGGCGGTGGCGCTGGTCGAAGAGGTGGAAACATGATAATTCCAGACACTATCCTGCTAGACGAAGACGAAGAAGCATTCGACGCCACGTCGCCCTTGTCGAAGGAGCTCCAGCTGCACCCATGGCCCCTGGGCTACAAGCCATGCATCCCAGTCTTCAACGGAAAGACAAACCCAAGAAAATTCATCGTAGGCTATGAAACCGCCGTCACCTCAGTAGGAGGAGATGTTCAGACTCTCGCTAAATCTCTGATTATGGCACTTGAAGATATCGCCCATGATTGGTACACATCATTGAAGCCCCTCTCCATCCACTCATGAAGCCAGGTCAAAGCAAAACTCTTATCCACATTTCAGGGATATCACCCAGGAACAAAAACCATAAGGGACCTACTAAATTGTATACAGCGAGATGACGAATCTTTGTCTGAGTATTTAGAGACTCATCCAAATCAAGGCACAAGTGCTGAATGCACCAGAAGAAACAGTCATAGCAGCGGCTGTCGAAGGTTTGGCTATAGGCCAGTGTGCGGATCATTTCGCCAGAACTTACCCCACAACCGTCAAAGAGCTATTCGAGATAATGAGGCAATACGCTAGGTCAGATAACGACCTAAAGAAGCGAAAGGCAACACAAAATCTATGGAGGCAAGCAGGCAGGGCCCCTAGGCCACCACCAACCCCAGGGCAGTGAAACATGACCATTTCGCACAGTCAACAATTTGCAAGAACACCCAGAGCATAATCCAACAGAGCAAGGTTTCGCTGGGCCGCCGCCAAACCAGCAGTATAGAAGCTTCGATCAAGCTCCGCATGGCGGGCGAGGGGACGAGGCCCCCGTGGTTGACACGATGGCAGAGGAGTGGGAAGAAGCCAGAGGACACCTTATTGCGCCATGTGTGGCGAAAACGTGGGTCATTTCACAAAAGACTACAAATACAACAAAATGGCCAGAGAGCTAAAAGAGAAAGACGAAGCCACGAAGAGCAGCGAAACATCCAACCATGTGTTCTACAACACTAGCCATGAAATGGTAAACAATCAGGGTTACGACAGCCCCTACATGGCGACAGACAGCTATGCTCCCCAGCACCCTAGCTTTTTGCACGGGTATAACCAGCATTCGTATATCTGGCAGCAGCCGGCATTCCCGGTGTATCAGCATTTCGCCCATCATCCGGGGCATTTAGCCACTGTGTTTTTGCTAGTTCAACAAGAGCAACAACAATCAAGCCAACCTCAGCTCGCAAAGCAAGAAAATGCCCAAGAGCATCAGGCCGTAAACAACATCTTACCCTCCCAAGGCCACATATTCGCAATCACCGGTGGATCAAATCAAGAGCATGAAAACAAGAGGGCCAGAAAGGACTATGAAAGAAGAGTCCACACCATCTCGCCAAGGGTACCGCTCAACATGCTAGTTTGGTCCATGGTACCAATTACCTTCGACGAAAGTGACTTCCAAGTGCGAGATTTCTCATACATAGACACTTTCGTAGCGATAGCTAACATAGCTGGGTTTATTGTACACAACATCCTCGTAGACAATGGAAGCTCCACCAACACTATACACAACAACCTTGTAGACAATGGAAGCTCCGCCGACATTCTCTTCATCAAGCCCTTCGAACAGATGAACCTCGATAAGCGAACACTAGAACCAGCCAGGAACTCACTGTTCGGTTTTGGTGGGGAAAAGATAGACGTCTTAGGGAAGAAAGCAATCCTGGTCTCTTTCGTAGAAGGAGAAAAGGTCCGCACTAAAATGATAACTTTCGACATAGTCAACATGGATTATCCGTATACCGCCATCTTCAGCAGGGGAGTCCTAAAAAAATTCAAAATGGTGATAAAGCAAAGCTACTTATGCATGAAGATACCATCCCTTTTTGGGATAATCATAGTACACGGAGATCAAGCTGCATCCAGGCGAATAGAGGGCAAACCAATTCTAGGATACAACCTCATAAATGAAGTAGCAAAGAAACCACCTAGCAAAGAAACAAATAGTGAAAAAGTAGTCGGGCCAAGGGCAGAAGCTGCCGAAGACACTCAAAAAGCCCCCTTATCAGAACTAATGCCAGAAAAAGTGTGTGTACATAGGTCCCGACCTCTCAAAAGACGAAAAAGACAGCTTTGATAGCTTTTCTTCATGAGAACCAAGACGTATTCGCCTGGTCAGCAAAAGATCCGCAGGGCGGCAGTCGTGACCTCGCCCAGCACAACCTAAACGTAACAAAAGGGGCAAAACCGAGGAAGCAAAAACTGAGGAAGATGTCCATAGAGAGAGCAGAAGCGGCGAAAGCAGAAGTACAGAGATTACTCGACGCCAGCGTCATCAGATCGGTTCAATATCCGGAATGGCTAGCTAATGTTGTAATTGTCAGAAAGAAGAACGGGAAATGGCGAATGTGCGTTGACATCACTGATTTGAACAAGTGTTGCCCCAAAGATCCATATCTGCTCCCAAGAATTGACCAGTTAGTCGACATCACGGCTGGATGAAAGGTGATGAGTCTGCTAGATTGTTTCTCAGGGTATCATCAAATCTGGTTAAACCCCGATGACGAAGAGAAAACAAGCTTCATCACTCCAGGAGGAACTTACTATTACCGCCGGATGCCTGAGGGATTGCGAAATGCAGGCCCCACTTTTTCCAGAATGACTGACGGAGTTTTCGACAAGTAGAAAGGCAAAAAATCTTGTAGCATACATCGATGACATTGTGGTTAAGAGCGACAAGAAGGAGACCCACATTCAGGACCTCCAAGAAACATTCAAGAACTTGAGAAAGAGCGGCCTCAAGTTAAACCCAGACAAATGTATATTCGGCATCAAAAAAGGTAAATTGCTCGATTGTTTAGTATCAGCGAGAGGCATCGAGGCAAACCTCGAGAAGATAGCAGTGATAGTCAACATGGAGCAACCCACAAGCAGAAAGCAGGTGCAGAAGCTCACCGGCAGGCTAGCAGCACTAAACAGGTTCACCTCAAGATCAGCTGAAAAGGGCTTACCTTTTTTCAGAACCCTTCGAAGCTCAGATCATTACGAACGGGGTCCGACTAGCAGCAAGCTTTTGATGAGCTCAAAACATACTTGACCAAATTAACGACATTGTCCAAGCCTTCGCCAATTGCAACACTGTTGCTGATGGCAAAAAGAGGTGACTTGGTCCGGATCAACGTGGTTCATGACGTTAATGACTCGAGCTATTCGCCTAGGCGAATAGCCGCGATGGCCCGCCTAATCAGTTTTGCAAGTTTCGCCAGAGGAGTCAACCACCTTTTGCCAGACCGACAGCATTGGCCCGCCGGGGGGCCACACGGTCGGTCAGGACGCGACACGAGATAGGGCTGGTCGGGCTCCCAGGCCCGGCGCTACCCGAGGCAGGTGACGACTCCGAATGGCGAATATTCCCCGAGTGTGTAGTAGTTGTAAGGGCATTCCTATCCAACGAAAAGCCTAAGGCGTATATAAATAGCCCCCGATGGGGGAGCGTAAAGGGGAGATGAACAAGATCAATAAAGTTAGTTCTTTCATTTCACTCTCCATTATTTGCTCATTGTACTGCGTTCCAGTAAGCCCTTGCGGCAACCCGGTGTTCGAAGGTTTAGGCCTAGAACAACACATATGTTGCAAGTGTATGCTCTATATGTTTCATTCATTTCATACGGATGTTGCATTCAAGTATTTCATGTTGCATGTATTTCGTGTTGTTCAGAGAGTCAAGGGGCACGGAGAGTAATGGTGGCACGACACGGGCATTGGGCAATGCTGGGGTGCGGCGAGCTAGGGGCTGGCGGATGGGGCGCGCGGCGCGTCGGTGTCCTGCAGACGGGGCATGCTGGGGGCTGCCGGTCATGGCACGACGAGGGCGGGGTGCGTGCGCAGGACGGGGTGAATAGCCTCGAATCGAGGCGGATAGGGCGTGCTGCATGTGCGAGGCGAGTCGAGGCGAGTCGTGTAGACGCGTGGACGTTGCGACATGATATGTGTGCGTGCGGGGCGGAAATAAAATCAGCGTACGGGGGTAGACTGCGTGGGCATCCAGACACGTCGTCGCGCCAAACATCTGTGCGCTAATTGCTCCGTTATAGAAATGTTATTATATGGACTTAAACATCACCAAAGACGGACTAAGCCTTGTTTCTTGTCCTTTGGCGGCCTAATCAGGCAACAGAGACAACAGCCATGTTAGTCCCTGTGGACCCGAGGCATTATTATTATTGCCTTTTTGGTGGTGGGCCGTGCCTAACGGTGGCCAAAACAAAATGTTGAGTTTCAACAGGAGTCATCTTTCTAGAGGTTCCATCCTCTTAGACTAACTCCAACAGATCACGCATACCGTGACCCAAACCCAAAATGGGTTGTCTACAGTGTTTTATCCGCATAAAACACTTCTCCAACGGAGTAGGCAAAGGAGCGACGCATTTTGAGTGGGATCCAACACGGGACGCAAATAAGCGTCTTCTCTCCGTCCTTCTCGCGTCCACGCTGCCAGAGCTCGTCCGCGCCCAGGGGCACCGCGCTCCTCAGTTCCTTCCGTCCGCAAGAGAGAGAGAGAAAGCGAGGGGGAGAGAACAAAGCGGAGGGAGAGAGAGAAGCAAGGCGGCGTGCAGACCGGGGAGCACCGGCGACGGCCCCGAAGGCCTGCGGCCGTCTCCCACGAGAGAGAGGCAGCAAGGGGAGAGGGGGAAGGGAGAGCGCTCGGCGGCGCTATTTGCCTCGGTGCGGATTGAAGGGAGGGAGAAGCAGGGGAGCAGGGAGAAGAAGAGGAGGGAAAAGGGAAGAGGGCGGGCCGGAGGGAGAAGAACTCGTCCACGCGAAGGGGCACCGCGCCTCGCCAGATCTCGCGCCGGAGCCACTTCTCGAGGCGGCGAACTTCCTCACGGGCGAGGCGCACGGCGGCCTCCTGGAGCTCGATGTCGGCGAGCCCAGTGCGCGCGCTCAACGCGGCGCTCAGCGTCCTCGACGCCCTCGAGCAGGGCCCGGTTCTCTTCGCGGCGTAGAAGCTCGTCCACTTTCTCCCCCACCGCCGAGCTCAGCCAAGACGCCGCGGCACCGGCGCCCTCGCCGCCCCCGCTTCCGCCTCTGGACTCGCTTCCACCCTCCCCAGTTGAGGACCTCACGCGAGCACCCCCATGGAAGTGGCTTCTCGTTTGCGTCGCCGGTTGAAAAACGGAAGTTTCTGGGTCCGTGACCCTTTCACTGTGTGGTACCCAAACCGTCGAATGCCTCTTGTTTTTAGGTCGGCTTGTTGGAGACGGTCTTAGCCCCGTACTTGTCATCTAAAACCCTATCACAACTCAAAAATAGCTGTATTTCGCCATTGTAAATAGCTACTTCATTTGTTATAAATTATACGCTTCACTTTGGTTTTATCCAAAGTCAAACCTTATTTTAACTCTAACCAATTTTTTAGAAAAGTTTTACTAACACCTAGTTCAAATAAGTAAACTATGAAAAACAGATCTCATGTAGTATATTTAACGAAACTATTGAAGCTGCATATGTTAGTGTATCCTAAAATA
This sequence comes from Miscanthus lutarioriparius, assembly GCA_904845875.1. Taxonomy (NCBI): domain Eukaryota; kingdom Viridiplantae; phylum Streptophyta; class Magnoliopsida; order Poales; family Poaceae; genus Miscanthus; species Miscanthus lutarioriparius. The sequence continues at coordinate 91,643,307 of CAJGYO010000006.1, forward strand.
AACTTGATCAAAGTCTAGAAAAATTTAAATGAAGTCGAAGTTAAAATGAGCTATAAATTATAATAGAGGGAGTATATTCGATGTGAGTGTGACATGTGAGCCCGATTTGGATTCGGTCCTGAGAGCATGAACACCATGGTAGTTGTTGCTGGAAGTGTGAACTAGCTCGCGAATGAGTAAGCCCAGCCCAGCCCAGCCCAGCGCAGCCCAGGAGCCCAAGGGGGAGCCGGCGGCTGGCTCGCGGCCGCCCACCGAGCCGCTCCGCGCCGTCCGATTCACTAGTCAGAATCACAAGGAAGGCTCGAGCTCGATTGCTCGAACCCAAATCGGCCAAACCCTAGCTCGCTCGCTCGCTGGCTGGATCGGTGCCGTCACCGGCTCGTCCCCGCCTTCATTTCCCCTCCTCCTCGTCGGCTCCCCGACCTGTCGTGTCGTCTCCCATCTCGAGCGGCGGCTCGGCTCCCGCCCGCAACACCCCCTCGCCGGCGCCGCTGCCCCCTCCCAGTCCACGGATCGGCTCGCTCCCCGATCAATCTCCTCAGGTACCCGCCATTCTTCCTGCCCTCTTTCCTTCGCTTCGGCCTCTTGAGTCGCAGAGCGAGAAATGACCGGGATCCTTTTGCCATTTTGCCCTGTTCAACATAAAACTTTCGGTTCTTTTCATCGAATCTGGCTGATCTCATCAAGTTGATGTCGCGGAAATGTTTTCCTACTGATATAAAATTTGTCAATTTCACTCTCCGTGCACAACAATTAGTTTCGAAGGACTCGTACTACGCGAATTGCTCGTCGAATCTGACCGATCCTGCCATGGCGCCTTGCTCTCCTTTCAGCAGCGGACACACCGGGCATGGGGAACTCGACTCTCACCGACATGACGCTGCTGCCCGGCGTCGAGCCGGTCGTGGCCGGCCTGGCCGCCGGCTCCTCCTCCCCGGGCCAGGAGGGCAAGGCCAGGAAGAAGCCCATGAAATCCCTCTACCTCAAGTTCTTCGACACCGCGCCCGACGGCAAGTCCCGCATCTGCAGGCTCTGCAGGAAGAGCTACTGCATGACCACTGCCACGGGTAAGTGTGTCAGTTGTGTTACCACCACGCCACGTGTTCTATGGCTGATTCAGTGCTGTTTACAGTGTTTATGAGCTTTCAACTCTTGGGTTGCGTGAGAGTAAGGAGGTGATGTCAGGTGTGTGGGAAACAGGGGCGAAGCCTGGATAAAATGTCACCGGGTCGATTCAAACACACAGTACTTACTTTTAGTTTATGATACTGGAGTATAATACTTCCTTTAGTTGTGTTGCATGGAAACCAACGGATATGATTTTAGCCAACTCTATCAAATTCTAAAGAATTCTTAGGATTCAAAGTAGTAATAGTAAGTTATTTAGAATTTGCCTCATTAAAACACACCTAATTTAATTATATAAGCTGAAGTCAATAACTTGATTTAAGCAATCGTCAATATAGTCATCCTCATGCCCTCCAAAACGCCGGTTGCCTACCCTTCCCCACCTCCGAAATAACTAGATCACTTGTCTGCATAAATGGTTGTGTAGCCCATTTACACAACGTTTAAACGCTACACGGGGGAAGCGGCACATATTTTTCTTAGAAAAGTAATTTTTATTTTAGTCTCTTCATAAGTTATACTCATTACCACTCATTATTTTGGTTCTAGACTTAAAACATGCTCGCAAAAAAGCAAACATTAAAAAGGAGACAAAATGCAAACTCAAACTTGCATGACGTCTTGCTGGAATGAGGAGCGCATGGCAGCAAGCTCTTAATTTGCTAGAAGTAGCAACAAAATATGATGTAATGCTATTTGGTGTTTACTTCTTCTATATAACTGAAAAGCTGAAAAAGATAATCATATCCTTATTCATCAATAGGTGATTAAGGAATTCTAAAAGAATACGATGTACTTCTGTAACACAAGCAACAAATGGGGGATTAGTGAACTCTAAAAATCGAGAAATCGGATTCTTATTTGTCAACTGTAGTTACTAAATTGGGGATCTGGGCCTTTGGGGTTACCTCATCTAGGTTCTTTGGTAGAGGAGACGAGAGCCTCCTCGCAGTCGCTCCTAGCCGCCAGGATGATGCATTTACGATGAGTGGTGTGCAGCCTGACGACAGGAGGCGAGAAGCCGAGGACGAAACGCAGAATAGTCTCGGACTGGTGGAGGGGACTAGTCAGGGAGAGGAATCGCCGATCTAGCAAAGGCCAAGCATTTTGGGCTCCAGCTGTGCTAGTGCTGCATGTCCAAGAACTGAGCTATTGTCTACTGGGCTTGCCGCTTGCCTTTGGCCCTTGCGTCTTGTGTAGTGCGTTGCAAGGCTGGCCGGCTAGACCCTGCCAGGCTGCCACGCTGGGCTGCTGGGCGCTTGTTGTCTGGCTGTGCTCTACCAGGGACCAGGTTCAAGCTATTTTTTGGCCGGGGTCTTGGCTGGCCAAAATTCGTATTGTACGAGAGGTGGTCACTGAGTCGTTGGGGTCGGCCGACCCTGATCACATAACATAGCTTCACCCCTAGTGGGAAATTGTTTTGCAAGAGGCATAGCCGCATAGACAGGGTTTCCAGTATTTGTAGCGTTCACTTTTGTTTTCGGCACTTGAGCCGGCCTAAAGATCACTTAGAGCATTTCTCTGTTGCCTATTTCTAGGCAAACACATAGGCAAAGAAAATATTTTTATGATTATGATAATATGCTTTCGCATGACTGTGTGCAGGGAATTTGGGAAAGCATCTTAATAACCGCCACCCTGGTTATCACCAACTTCCTGAGGGCGTCAGCTTCACTACCCAGAGTACCATAGAGGCTACCATGCTTAATAGAAACAAGAAACCTCATGTTCCTGTGCGAGCTCGGGCTCAAGCTCAGCCTCAAGTTCAAGTTCAAGCTCAATCTCAAGTTCAAGACCAAGCTCAACCTAAACTACGGTCTCAACCTAAAACGAAAGCAACGATTGATGTTGACCATGTCAACTGGTTACTTCTTAGGTGGCTTATCAGTGCCTCCCTTCCACCTTCCACTTTCGAAGATAATATGCTTATTGATAGCTGCAAGTACTTGAGCTCGTCTGTCAGGCTCTGGTCAAAAGAAAAGGTTCAAGAAATTATCCTTGAAGTCTTCAGAAGTATGAAGGAGGACGTCAAGGAAACTCTGCAGTGTATCAGTTCCCGGCTCTCTGTTACTCTGGACTTTTGGACTTCATACGAGAAAATTGTATATATGTCCATCAAATGCCATTGGATTGATGAAAACTGGGTCTCGCAGAAAGTTCTACTTGATGTGTGTAGAGTCCCATACCCATCCACTGGTTCTAAGGTTTTTCAAGTTCTAATGGATGTCTTGGTGATGTATAACATCGATTCAAGAATCCTTGCTTGCACACACAATAACAGCCAACGCTCAATACATGCTTGTCAGGAGTTTGCACAGGAGCTTGAGTCCCGTAAACTCCCCTTTTGTTACATTCCTTGTGCTGCTAGAACACTGAAGGCCATCATTGAAGCAGGACTGGAGAATGTGAAACCAATTTTGTCTAAGATCCGTGAGTTTATTCTTCACATCAATTCAAACCAGGAGATGATGGAGGATTTTAAGCACTGGACTGAAGTTTATCAAGAAGGCTCATGGAAACTCCCCTTTGACCATTCAGCAAATTGGAACAGCGATTATAATATGCTTGATGTGGTAAAGAAGGTAATGTATAGTCCATTCATGTACATTTGGGGTTTGCTACTGTACTCCCAAATAACTGTGAGCTGTTCATTTAATTAGATCGTATGGTCATTATCATCTATTACCTCCTAGGTGAAATATATATTTATATAAATATTTATTTTATAAAAAAGGATAAATAAGGAAAGTTTATCTCTAAAAAATCTTTCTTCTAGGTTCTGATTGGTGCATGCATGATTTGTTGGATGTGGCAAATCTTTTTTATTTTAGAACTTTGGATGACATGATATATTTTAATTTTGCATGTAGAATATGTTAGGCTGTGACGTGACATTTTTTTTAAAGATGTGGTTGATCTTTCTGTACACTAACATGATTAACGTGACATGTATATACATTTTGACCACCACTTTGTACGTTAACATATATATGGACGATGATTTGTGTGTTTTTGTGTAAATTTTTACCACTTTAAGACAAAAAATATATATTAACATACCATTGTATAGATGATGAACCCGCTGGAAAAAATCTTTAAAATCCTATCATAATTGGTATACAACTTTGACCTTGTAACATGATAGACTCGTATGTGTGTGAACAGAAACTGTAGCCTCCAACTCATGACGCGCTCACACGATGGTGCACTTGAAGCATGCACGCCGAGTAATTTTAGGAAGGAATGGATGCGCATGATGTATGCACGCCGAGTAGATTAGGGAGGTGGGCTTGATTACCTGGTTTTTGTTTTCTGTTTTTCTAACTATTTTAACTATTAATTATTTTGTGTTCTAAAAAATCAAGGGTCCAGATTTATTTGAGATCTTACCTTCTCAAAAGTAATGGGAGTACCATAGCAAACCCCTGTACGTTTTTACCATGTTGATGCTCTGTTGTTTAACTCTTCAGTTCTGTATACCCTTTTTCTTTAATTTTAGGCTCCTAATGCAATAGAGAACACCATCAAGAAGGTTGAAGAGCTCTTTGGACCAAGGGATTGGGTTCTGACTACTGCAGACAAGTCAGTGATCGATTTGTTGCACTCATACCTTGAACCATTCTTCAAAACTACTACCAACCTTTGTAATTGCAAGCTACCAACTCTTGGGCTGGTCTTCTTCTTCATGGACCATGTCTTTGAGTTGATCAATCTGTGTTATAAAAGCAGCCACCAAGAATGGCTCAAGAACATTGCTGGTGACATGTCCAAGACAGCTGAAAAGTTCACATCTGAAGCTTACAATATCTACACCTTCACGGCCGCAATTCTTGATCCAAGGATCAAGGGAGAGCTCATCCCTGAAGCCCTGAACTCCAGGAGCAACTTGGAAGATGCAAGGAACCATTTTGTCCAGGACTACAGCAGCACCTTCCAAGCTGTTGGAAATGGTCATGGCGCTCAGGACACCACGGAGGATGCTGGCGCATTCTCCTTTGCTGAAGAGATTATTCGCAAACGGCGTCGGGTGAGCATGACCACTGCTGCTGATGAGCTCTCACAGTATCTCGCAGAGCCCCCTGCACCGATTTCCACTGATGCCCTTGAATGGTGGAGGGGCCATTCCTCCCGCTATCCACGTCTCTCCCTGATGGCCCGAGACTTTTTGGCAATTCAGGGGGCCTCATTGGATCCTGAAGAACTGTTCACAAGTAAAGGGGACAACATCCACAAGCAGCAGTACTGCCTTCCTGTTAGTAGCATGCAGGCTATAATATGCATAAAGTCATGGATGCAAAGTGGGTACCAGTTCAATTTTCAGTCGACTATCATAGATTTTGAGAGATTGGTCGAATCTGCTACTGCTCCTGATGATATCGATGGTTCTAGCCTTCACAGCTAAATGCATATTCAGCAATCAAGAACCCCAGAATAGTTCTTTGGTTTATGTTTTTCTTTTTCTTAGGTGCTCATCATGTAAATAGTCCTTAGAACTTGTGAATGCGACTTCTAGTGTTGTCTCCTGCAAAATCCCAGGGTTAGAACTACCGCGAGCAGCTTGCCCTTGCATAATCTTTTTGATTCATTGTGGTAGTGACCAACCATGTAGCTGCAATTTATTTCTGTTTCTTGAAGAGGCCATGCCTTCATACCAAAAGGTAATTTTGCTTAATCTTGACGTTTTATTTTCTGGTATACTAGTTCTGTATCTCTAGCCGTGTAGCAGTGATGCTTTTTGCAGTTCACTTCAGTTTTAGTTACCTATTGAGTTAACACCGCACTAGCGTAGTGGGTGCTCAAATTAGCAGCAGTAGTTCGACCAGTGATGCACCAAAGAATATAATCAGTGCAATATAATGGGCGATTATGCACTTGTTTTGTCATTCTGTTGGGTTATTTGCAGATCCAGATCATTTGCTACCACAGTGCTCCAATAATTTTGTCACACAAAAAGATGGGCATCTGAGTCAAAAAGACATGACATGTTCACAAGTATGCATTAAATTCATGTGATTTTTCTCAATTGTTTTCTGTTGCAATTTGCGAACAGAGGAGAAAGCAAACTGAACTTTGGAAGGAAAGCAGTAGTGCTCCTCACGTCCTTGTTTAGTTTAATCCAGTTTTTAATGACAAGGGGAGCCTTGGTGGTATTAGTTTAAGGGTTGCGCTCAACAATCACATGGGACTGAAAGTGAAAATACAATACAATACTAGATGGTGTTGAAGAATCCTTGGATATTGTTCTGCTGGAATGATGTCTCAATGAACTAGTGCAATGCTCACATAGGTGCACATGATATACCCCATGTTTACTGATTCCTTCTGGATTCACACCATTGTCACATTAAGCATATAAACGTCAAAAGCAAAAGATCCTGAGAATTCATCTTATTATTCGCACGCATCACACCAATTCCGAAAACTGGCCTTTCAAGATTCATAGCCCCATGATCATTCATTGTCTCACGAATATCTTGATCCTGATTTGTTTGACTTCTAAAATGTAGATCCCATTGTCAACAATTAAAGTAATGAAGTTACCACATGATCTACCTCTGATGGGACTTTGGTTTAGAAGCTTGTAGATCCTAGGACCACATTATGATTTCCCTTCATTTAATCATTTTTACTCGTGAATGAGTGATAGGACTGCTTGCATTATGTGCTTCAGTTCAGACACCGACCATTTGCATGACACAGCCAAGATCTCTCTAATTTCCTGATCATTATAATATAATTTTAGGGATTATAGTAGCATCTCACAACATTGTTTATCGTATCCTACTAATGGGGATGTCAATGACAGTCAGTTTCCACATGTCAAGCATCTAATGATATGATATCATGCAGTGTCAAGTACACATAATTTTTGTGGTAACATGTCATAGAATACATCTCATATTTATCATCCCATTTTGCTGTCATGTCTCTGTTCAGTACCCAAGTAAAATTGTTTTTTATTCAACATTTTGATTGTTTTTGGTACCGGCAGCTATGTGTTGAGGAAGTCAGGCAAAAAGATTGGGCAAATTGCATATCTTATTGCAGTGTTTATTGTTTTTTATTTCATTTTGGAAATAATACTAGGAGGCGGGAGCTCTGGCGCTCAGGGTTAAGGCCTTAAGGGGAAGGTGGTTCTTTTTTTTTACAACAAGGGGAAGGTGGTTGAACCTGGGTGGACAGAATGCTTAATGCCATTCTCTTTTCTCTACCAAACGAGCTATCGCTTCTCAGAGATATATTACTGTAGTACCATTATATCTTCTCAGAGATATATTACTGTAGTACATGATCAGTTGCCATGTGCTCAACCACCGTCGTGACCAATGATCTCATATTCTAAAAGTGTTCAGCTTTGGCCGATGAAATGTCCGTCAGTCAGTTCCGAAGAAAAAGGAGGTGTTCTTCATCATTGTGCATCATATTTTGTCCTCTGAATCACTTGCAAATTGCCATTCCAGTTGCATTACTAAATTATTTGACTTGAGAAAAACCACAAGTTCCCGGGTCATCCCCGATCATATATATGCCACACTATCATCATCAATGTTGTAATAGGAAATCACAAGTGGCAGAATACATGGTCCTGTAATCTATGATGCAGGCCCCCGCCCCCTAATTAAGGCCATCTGACAGAGTCGTGGAGCCATACTGTAGTAGTATTTTACAAGCTCAGTTCGTGCAGATCAGGTAGAAGTCAATTAATCTAGATCACCGTGTGGAAAGAATGTACTCTCCCCGTTCTAAATTGTAGGCTTTTCGATTTTACTATTTACGTATATAGATATATACACTATATATCTAAAAATGTACTCTCTCTGTTTTAAACTATGTATTTAGAAAAACCAGAACGACTTACATTTTATATGGGAGGAGGTATTTTCTATTGCCATGCATACACGCTTCTTTAGTTAAAAAAATGCATACACGCTTCTTTCTCTATCCAACCGCCCAAATGATAAAACAGAGCATTTCCCTCTATCTCACGAAGCTTCCCGATCTCGCCAACTGGGATTTAGGATGACTTTCAGTAAGAATTATCTCACACGATCATGATTAATGAGCTGAAAATTAATTTAGTTACTATTATTATCTCATTTATACAGTGCCTAGAGTTCTTATATTTCACCTTCATTGTTAAACCTGAAAGTATAATTCATTCACCTGGAATAGCAATAATGCAGGGACGATGCAGATTATATGCTAAGTAAAAGAAAAGTGTTGTTAAGACGACTATTCCACGATGTGTCACACAAGTTCTTCACAACATGTATCTGACATCGCCTTCGTTTAAGTCTTAGTGATTGGATTGTTGCTGTTTGCAGTAACTTTAAAACTTTGCCATGATTGTAACTTTTAGCTTACTGTTAATAATTTGGCCACGCAATGGGAGACAAATATGTATGTACATTTTCGGTAATCAAGCGGTCGAATATATTCAGATAACGTAACTGTGATACAAAACAAGATGTGATTATCTTGAAAAAATGATTGAGAAGAAAAAAAAAAGGATCGACCATACTAGTATACGACTGAATTATTCGCCGCTAAATTAACTTCAGGTAACTTAACTGTCACTCTCTTAAGAAGTTGTCCTGTACTACTTTGTTTGCTGGCCTGTTCTTCCCCAGCCATACACCACGCATAGATAGATCTCCTAATTAACATCATCATCTTAGGCTCCTAGAGAAACTAAAACGAAGCAGTGCATGAGCTCATTATTTAGGCTACTGCTGGGATGACAGGATGGCATCCAAGGCGTCCTTCACTTGAGAGGGCTCTGGTGCCTTGCCTCCTTGTGCGGGCCAGAACTCATCGGCAGCCAACACCTGCATGCAGCATGCATCCATCAGATAAAGATCGATACCATCCCATGCAGAAGGTAGCCAAAAGCACAGATCAGGCTACAGGATAACTCGAAACATTGTACGTATCGTCATCATCACGTACCTTCGCTTGCAGCTGGAGAAACTTGACATAGGTGATCGCCTTCTCTAGCATGGTGACCAAGTCCACCTACACAAGAACCATTTCCATCCAAATTATTAACAGATAGGAATTAGTGAACTAAGATAGATACTGACTAATACAGCAGCTAGCTTAACGGAAACCTGCACAATATGTAGCGCGAGTGTATATATATATGGATTATCGTACCTTGGTGCCATTGGGCACAAGATCTTGCAGGACCTTGAGCTTCTCGGCAATCTTCTCTCTTCGAACCTTTGCAGCTACGCTTTGAGGGTCCTTGGTAGGAGCAGGAGCAGCCTTGGCCTTGCTCTTCCTGGCCCCGCCACCACACTGCTTCTTCGCTGCTGCAGCTTGCACCTCACCATCCTGCTTCAAATCAATATCATGTTACTATTCGCTTGAATCCAGTGTTCACTCATGACTAATTTTGATGTCATCCTTATGTATAACCATGCATGCATTAGCCTTGATTTTTGGAGATAAGTTAATATTGATTAGATAGTTAATTACCCGGCGTGCACGCTTGTGAGGCGCCTTGGCCGGCAGCTGAACGGTGCCCGGCTCCTGGATGTATAGGCCGGCATCATCAGGCGAGCTGCCTGGGCTGACGACGAGTCCAAAGTTGCAGCCGGATCCATGCTGCTGCTGTGCCGGATGCTCGACCATGCCAGCGGCCGGGTCCATCCAGAGCGCGCACCCGTCTTCGCCATAGGCCAGGTGATGCTGTCCGCCGCTGCCGGCCTGCTCGAAGCTGAGCACCGACGAGCTGGAGTTGGATGTGGCGCACGAGCCACCGTAGGCAGCCCAGCTGCTGTAGTAATCAGCCGAGGCCCCGTCGCACCCGCCCTTGAAGTTATCGTCGTCGAAGGCGAGCTGCAGGGAGAGGGCCGCCGCAGCAGAGCCGCCGTCGGCCTCATCACCGTCCACGACGACGCCGTGGTAGCCGAATAGCTCGAGGGACATGGAGGAAGGTTCATCTTCGTACATCATTGGCCGGAGCAAAGCACTGCGCTTGCTTGCCGCCTGAGCCATCTAATTAATCCCTCGATGGACTGAGTTAGCTAGCTATCTAGCTTCGTATCACTAAGCGTGAGAGCAGTGTGATCGTGTTTAGGAGATGGACAAGGAGTAAACAGCTAGGGTTCCGTTCTTGGTAGCGCTGGGATGCCTAGCTCGATCTGGCTATGCATGAAACGTGTAGGCCGGCAGCCACTTATATAGAGAGAGATCTGAAGCTACTAGCAGGTGTTAGTGTGTTACTAACCTCTGGAGCTTAAGACAGCAAGTTGGTGTAATCCTCTAACCAGCGAGGTCTTGAGCTGGCATACACGGTGAAATAAACACTGCTATGTTAGCTAAGAAGAGGACAGCCATGGATGGCATGACACATAATTATCTGTTCAGTTCAGCTTATTAAGGCAAGCAGCAGTAATTAGTGACACAGGCAGCTTGAGAGCCGCCGCGGCATACGGGTGTCCCATGTTGTAGTGAAGAGAGGGCCACTAATTTACACACATACTCGTCCACAGATGGATCCTCTTCACGTGGCATTCAAGGCCACTTCGTGCTTGTGTGCATTGTTACAATAATAAAACAAAAGGTAGAAGGACCTCAGAGCTGGCTAAGCTAGGTGATGGCAAGCTTATTTTTTAAAGCTGGACGCCAGTGCACGCACGAAGTATTAACAGCTAGCGAGCAATCTCGGCTTCCATCCCCGTACATAGGCTCATTTACTGTACACAGAGGATTGTGTGCAAGTGCCTGCCAAATAGACGACGACGTGCGTACCTACATATGGCCTGCCACTATGATAGGAGGCTTCAATGGACCTGTACGTACTGCTGTTACAAGTGGAAGATGTATTGCACTTGTGTTTAGGTGGTGTTTAAATCCAGGAGCTAAAGTTTAGGGGTGTCATATCGAGTGTCACATGGCGTGTCACATGGAAGTGTTCGGATAATAATAATAAAACAAATTACATAAGTCATCAGTAATCCACGAGATAAATTTATTAAGCTTAATTAATCAATTATTAGTATATGTTACTGTAGCACCATATTGTCAAATCATGGACTAATTAGGCTTAAAAAATTCGACTCGTAAAGTAGTCGCAATCTGTGCAATTAGTTATTTTTTTAAGTCTATATTTAATACTCCATGTATATGTCCAAAAAAATTCGTCTCGTAAAGTAGTCACAATCTGTGCAATTAGTTATTTTTTAAGTCTATATTTGATACTCCATGCATATGTCTAAACATCCGATGCGATAGGGACTAAATTTAGGAGGAGGAACTAAACAAGACCTTACTTTGATTTGGACGAATTCAAGAATATTTGCATGTAAAAGGGATGTTTGTTTTTTTGGCATTTTGCTGTATACGTTCCATTCCCTATAAAGGTCAGTGGTGTCAATGATTTATGAATTGACTCTCTATGCCTTGTGGAGCAACCTAGTCACAACCTTTTGCCCCTCTTTACCTAAAGATCTGTCTAGTTAGTGTCTGGTGTTTGTCCTCCTTAATTGCTGGCCAGTAATGTTTCTCGAGTCATTTGTTCTTGCTTAATTAAGCTATACACATTTCAGCTATTACCATTCTCTTAATTAGTTTCAGAACAAAATTTTCACCTATACTCTTGATCTCAGTCTTTCCAACCTCCCAGCTTAGCTCGCGAATTAAACAGTAGACCAATTAATCAGGCGGTCAGTATGGTGTTCTCTTTGGTAATAATATGCCCCATATGGCCGTATAGTCATACGTGTGACATAAGTTCATTACAGTTGACCAAACCACCTCAAGTTGAGTGGGCAAGGATGGTCATGCTTTAACCTTCTTTATTAAGATGGACTGAGTGTGATTGATACTCTATTTACTCATTCTGTCAGTTCGACCGGAGCTACGATTGACACTTGTAATGATTTCTATCCTGGACTCTAACTGAAAATGTTTAGCTATTTATCTCTCAGACTCTTAACTGGAACTGTTCTGCTAGGTCAGGATTGTACTACTCTCTTGGAGCTATCTATTCAGTTCTTTCCTGTCATGGATATTACACTCGTCACGAGCTCGATCTATTTCAAAATTTAACTGTCCCAATAGGCCTAGTTGAACAAGAAATGCCAAACCTAATTGGCCTCACCGCCCCGTGCTTGTCGGCTTAATTTGAATTACTTGAGAAGGGAGGAAACCTCGGATTGGGCTGTGTTCTGTAGAAGCATAACAAAACGAAATGACAACTCACTAGTCTTGCATTGCGTCTGCAGTGTCAAATGATCAGTTCTCAACAGTAGAAAAAGGACATGGATCCAAAATGTTTCAAGCAGTACATTGCCAACTTAATTCCATTGATTGATGGGATACATACGAAGCTAGCTTACAAGTAGGCGCCTACTTCACATGCCTGAGCATCATGGGCTCATGGCGCAACAGGTACATACTTTTTGTGTCTCTCATCTACAGAACTCCACCATCAAAACAAAATATGGGTTTTCACGAGTTCAGAGCATTACACATATGAAAGCACCACAGTAGCTATTCACTCACACGGAACAAAACTATATCGTAAAATACTTATAATCTACCTAAACTTGTGAGCATATAGCTCAACACGCAGCTCAGAAGGGATAGACATAGAAAAGAAGTAAGAACGGAACAAAACAGGCTATTTGCCCACAGAGAGAAGAACAGACAAACGGACGTGCGACGCAGTCATGCAGCACATAGAGATTCCACCCCACCAACCTACTCGACTCCATGCATCCTGCAATACAAAACTGGAAAATCGGATAGATAAAGTATCACAATTCACAAGTAGAATGTACCAGTATTATACAGCATCAAGACAGTCTCTGAAGACCAGAGCTGACGTACTCGTCAGCTTCGAGTAAACAACAGCTAGTGCATGCCTGGACTATATATTCCCTGTTGATCAGATGCTTTGGGGATAACTTCTCAACAAATTGGATATATTTCGATATCATTAACTCTAAGCATGGTTTTGTGCCTTGGTTTAGTTGGGTTGCTCCAATATAATGGCTGTACAACTATGTGTTATGATACAAGTGCGTTGTGCTGACACAGCACACGCAACCACCCACCGGCATCCTCTACTCCTCTGGGCTCTGGTTTCAGCTGACCAGAATCAGGTGTCTGACAGCACAGCAATAGCAATTCAGTCATTCAGTGATGTTGATATGAGCAACAGGTGTCAACCAGCCAGGGCATCCCATATGGTCAGACCTCTTGAAAATAAAGGATATCTACCTACAGGGTAGGAAAATAATAACTAGAGATGGCAAGAAAACACTCTTCTGGAAAGATACTTGGCTTCATGATAAGCCCCTCTGCCTCATATTCCCAGACCTGTTTAAGATCTGTGAACAACCAGATGTGACTGTACATCATATGAAACTAGAGCCACAAATGATAACTTTCACTAGGTGGCTGGTTGATGTTTGAGGCTGGGATGGGACAAGATACTAAGAGATGCAGCTAATTTTCAACTGGTACCTGAAAAGGACTTGATCCAATGGAAATTTGGCAATAATGGGCATTTTAGTGTTAAATCTTTCTACAAAACCTTAACTATTAGTGATGCTGACCCATACCACATGAAAATTTGGAAACGGAAGATCCCTGCCAAAATCAAAATATTCCTATGGTTAATTATGAATAATGCAATTCTTACAAAGGACAACATGATTACAAGAAGATGGTTGGAAGCCCCAGTTGCTATTTCTGTGATAGGGATGAAACTGTTCCTCATCTTCTTTTTCAATGCAGTATTGCAAAAGCTGTTTGGGCCTCATTGCCCATTGTGTTTTGGTGCTAATGACGTTCCTAGATCAATTGGACAATGTTGCACGTGGTGTGAGAATTGGCACCGGCTGGTAAACAGTTCCATACCCTGGGTATTGCAGCTATCTGCTGGGCAATTTGGAAAACACGCAACACTGTGTGTTTTGAAGGCAAATCTGTGACAAATCCTGTTACATTCGCTCATGAGTTACTGGGCAGGTTCCTGGAGAATGACAAGGAAGCTCTGGTGGCGGGTGTCAACACAATGCTGGAGATTGCGGTGAAGCTGATGAGCAAGAAGACGGCGAAAAAAGGGCAGTACTTGCTGAAGGATGATAAGGGGGGCAGTCAGGGGGACAGAGAAGGGCTTTTCTGATGCCTGTTTCGCTGGAAGGCTTTGCCGAAGTTTGTCTGGTGTCTGTGCTGGTTCTTCAGCAAAACTGTAATTTGGTTGGTCGACTCATGGTAGTCATTGCTTTGTCGCTGTTACTTTTGTGGTCTCGATGCTGTTCTCTGTAGATCGTCTGAAGCAGGCGAGTGTCATTTTGTAAGGGTACCTTTTGTAAACTCTCTTATCGCTCCCTTCTTCTGTCTGAAATACTCTTTAATGCTGTATTTCCATTGCAAGCAGTGGAAATGGAGAGATCCTCGGTTCCAAAAAAAAAAAGGCATAACTAATATGGTAGATCACCATATTAACACTGCCTCAGTCCTCGCTACAAGACAGTATACTTACTAACAAAGTCATTTGTAATTTCACATATGCACATGGTGATGCAAACTTGACCAGGTTAGAGGCAGTGAAATACTCCATCTATTATTCCAAATTATAAGTCATTATCTTTTTCTAGATTCATAGTTTTTAATATTAATGTATATCTAAGTGCATAGCAAAAGTTATGTACCTATAAAATCCAAAATGACTTACAATTTGGAATGGAGGAAGTACCTTATATCTCATGCAGCCACCAAAATACAGATACTGATGTATTACCTTGTGTGGACACATTTATCCCTCTGCTGGAGTTCCAGCCTGCAATATAAAACAATAACTTAACTCTGTCAGGAGTAAGATTCAGTATTCATGTACTTAATCACTATAATCAATTAATCATTAAGATTGCAATAACTCCACCTTGTCACACAACCCAGATCTATCCTAAAGCAAACAAACTCTAAATTCTTAAAGTGCTAAGGAATACCGCATGGAAGTCGGCATGGTAATAGATGGATAAGTTATCAGTTAGCATTTCATTCCAAGTCACCTCAAATGATTGCTTGTTGTCTAGCAGGCCACTCTTGCAATAGTCAACATTCAGATAATAATATGATGTAACCACATCAATAAAATGTGTACTAGTAATCATGCTGTTCTGTAAAACTCCTTACTAACTGACATATGTATCTTGCATTACATCACCAGGTTTTCTGCTCAATGATGCATTGATATTTCATTATTTCTGCAGTGTCCCAAACTCCCAACCAATATTTCTCAAAAGGATAACCCCTATTGTACTTTGAGTTATTGGTACTTGAAGAAAGTTCACAAATTATGAGTCTACACATGAAGAATCAGCTTCTCCAGCAACTCTTTTTCACACATTCAGTTAACTGGCACAAACAAAATATGCTGCACTATCTGCCACATGATTATTGAGTTCCACACTTTAGCTCACAGAACATGTCATCTATGAGTCTGAAAACTACACCCATTGCAAGCCTGTTTCCTATAGGCCAAAGTTATTCCCACTAAGTTACCACATGGGCCTGGTTGGCCTGGTCTCAGCTTTAAACTTAGTAGTAATAAATATGTAATATGCTTTAGTAAAGTTAGGTCCAAATAGCTAGCTTAACATTTAACTAAACTTGAAGCCCGCTACCAAAGCAACAGGTGGGCCTCAGCTCAAATATACAGGGGATAATGAAGCATAAGTTCGCTCGTACTGCTTTAGCTAGGATCACCTAATAAGCCATCATAGTGCATCTATAAGTATAGGGCCAATAGGACACCTTATATACTTTGAGCCTAGAGGTCCAAGAAATCATCCACATGCAACCAATTACTGACGATTTAAAATGATTTTGTTTCAACTTTCAACAAAGCTAACTGAGTTCAGATCTAGCATCAGATGTAATTGTGAAGAGAAAAAACATGTGTGCTATCAGAGTTTAAAGGTTAACCATACCCTCTAATATTTCGCACATCATTTTTGCGTATGCATGACCAGAAACCACTACCTATTCTATCTCTGTACATTCATATTTTTGGTTAGCCAACCAAGAGTTCTAAGCGGGGCTGGCTACCTATCAATCTTTGCACACATAACTAGAAACCAATTCAAGCTCCATCACACTGAGTGCACCACAGGTTTTAGTAAGCCAACCTGATAGGAGACTACTATTTTAAGCTGGTTAAGGTCTAATTTAGGCAGTGACCTGTTATGGACATGATTTATTGGGGGAGGAAGGAGATGGCGAGTGCTGCAGATCATTTGAACTATTTCTTAAGTTAAATCTCCTTCACAAGTACAGATAAACAAACCAGACCCAATTACATTACATATTAGCATGAGGTTCACAGTATAAGTTAGCAAGAAGAAACTAAACTTAGATATAGAGAGCAATGATAAACAACCATGAAAGATAAGGGATATTCATTGCAGCTGGGCAAAAGGGCTACAAGTTTTCACTGGAAATACATTTCTCCAGATTTACTTAACATCAGCCCCACTAAACCACATATGAATTATCTGGGAGGTTGGGACTGATACATGACGCAATTCAGACTAAGAGGTGATCTGCATTAACAACCTAGTAGCACCATAAGAGTAACGAAAAAAAATATGCTCCCTCAGATGCTCTTCATGATCTGACTCATTTTCCGAATAAATCAATATATCATCGATAAACACGATCATGAACTTGTCAAGCTCGGGCATGAATACCGAATTCATCAGGTACATGAAGTAGGCTGGAGCATTTGTTAGTCCAAAAGACATAACCAAATACTCATATAAGTCGTACCTAGTAGAGAAAGCAGTTTTAGGTATGTCCTCCGGTCTGATCTTTATTTGATGGTAGCCTGACCTCAAGTCAATTTTGGAGAATACCTTTGCCTTCGCTAGCTGATCGAACAAGATGTCGATGCGGGGCAACGGGTATTTGTTCTTTATGGTCACAGCATTGAGTGGTCTGTAATCTATACACATTCTCAGTGACTTGTCCTTCTTTTTCACAAACAATGCTGGACATCCCCACGGAGATGAGCTAGGTTGGATAAGACCCTTGTCCAATAGATCTTGTAATTGAACCTTAAGTTCTGCTAACTCATTGGGTGGCATTCTATAGGGCCTTCTTGATATGGGTGCCGTACCTGGCACTAACTCAATCTTAAATTTCACCTCCCTATCAGGTGGTAAGCCTGGTAATTCCTCTGGAAATACACCCGAAAACTCACAAACCACTAGGATATCACAAAGTGTGGTGGTTTGGATAGTAT
Source organism: Miscanthus lutarioriparius (assembly GCA_904845875.1). NCBI lineage: Eukaryota > Viridiplantae > Streptophyta > Magnoliopsida > Poales > Poaceae > Miscanthus > Miscanthus lutarioriparius. The sequence continues at coordinate 91,660,702 of CAJGYO010000006.1, forward strand.
AGGCTAAATGTTGGGGTTCAAAATTGCGGGAGAGTGGTACTAGAAAAGCATTTCCTCCCGTGGGTTCTCTCAACATAATAGTACGGGTGCTGGTGTCAATGAGAACACCATGATCCTTCATCCAATTCATGCCTAAGATTACACTTATCGATAACCCCGGCAATATTATCAAATATGTTGTATACTCCCTCCCTTGTATAGAGATGAGCACGTTTTGACTATCTTTTTGGTAGAAATAGTACCCCCTGCTGAACTTATATTATAACCCCCTTTGCTTACTTCAATTATTTCCTGATCATGCCTAGATGCGAATGCTTGACTCATAAAGGAATGAGAAGCTCCCGAATCAAATAAAACAACAGCGGGATGCTTGTTGACGAGAAACATACCAGCCGTGACAACTTCTCCAGCGGGCACTTCCTCCACAGCGGTATAATGCACGTATCCAGGGCGTGCTCTTGAGTTTGCCTGCCTCTGATTGTTCTGATTGGATTGCCATTCTTCTTGGGGTAGGGGCATTCCTTGGCCCAATGACCCATTTGATTGCAGTTGAAACATGGCTGATTATTCCTAGGTCCTGTGGAGCTCCCCTGACTGCCAGTCCCTTTTGGTAAGGCAATAGTGAATGCCTTACGGAATGGTTTCTGAGGTCTGTTGTTCTGAGCTTTAGGTGGTGGAGGCCTAAACTTGGATGCAGGTGGACGGAATTGTGGCCTAGCTGTGATAGGCGCTCTTGCCTGTGAAGATCCAGAGGCACCTGCCTCGAATGCCCTCTTGCGACTCTTAGCAGCTGCATGCATATTATTGTGGTTTTCCTGGGTCAGAGCATCACTAATAAACTCGTTGTATGTGGCACATCTAGAATTAGCCATGGTCTTCATCAGTTTGGTACCCAGACCCCGCTTGAAGCTCTCTATCTTTTTCTCCTCAGTATCCACAAAACCTGGAGCATATCTGGACAGGTTGTTGAATGCGTGCATATATTCTGTGAGAGTCTTCGTTCCCTGAGTGAGCCTCATGAATTCAGCCGCTTTCATGTGCATTAGGCCCGGGGGAATGTGATGTCCCCTAAAAGCCAGCTTGAACTGTTCCCATGTCACTCGCGCATTAGCAGGTAGTGATGACAAGAAATGTGCCCACCAGATCCCTGCTGGTCCTTGCAGCTGATGAGAAGCATACTCAGCTTTCAGATGCTCGGTGACTCTTAGCAGACGAAACTTCTGCTCAATGGTATTGAGCCACTCGTCAGCCTGTAGTGGTTCCTCAGCCACCTTGAAGATAGGAGGCTTTGTATCCAGAAATTCCTTGAATGTACTGTGCTGATTTGGCTCGGCCCCTTGTTGCTGTGGGTGGCCACGAGCGGTGTTCTGCGCAATGAGGCTCAGAGCTTCTTCCATTGTCTTTTGGCTCCCCAAGAACTGAGCAAAGAACTCCTGAGCAAACGGCGGCGGTGGGGGCGGTAAGTCATCACCATTGCCATCCTGACTGCTACCAGCTCCTACTCGGGTGCGCGTCATCTGCGAAGTTGCAATAATAAGCGATTATTGGTGGATGCCACAAGATTGCAGATGAATTTATAATCATGCCAAACTGAAATTACTGGAGAAAATTCTCAAATTCGTAATAAAAACAGAGGCATAACAATTCATCCTCGCAACATGACACCACCAACTTTATCGCTTATCGGACTCGCACCGTGTTAACATACTAGTCACTAGGTCTAATCTTCATTAAGATCGCTGTCGAGGTCGGAGATAGGATCATCCTCATTCTCTGGCTCCACTTCTTTCTCGTCCCAGCCGTCATCTTCTACTAATATTTCTGGATCTTCGTCTTCCTTACTAAGGATCGGGTGTAGTTGGTTGTTCAAATTATGCACCTCATGCTGAAAATCCATCACAACATGCTGGGCCCGTTCAAGCTGCTGGCGTAAGTCTCTCTAGGTATACTCCATTCCACTGATAGAGGGGTGATTCCTAATATCCCGCATAGCGTAAGACTCTCCACAATAGGGTAGGTGTTCCGAAAACCATCAGGAAATTCTCACTCCAACTGGTGCTGCCATCGGTACTATCAACATGTACACTTTTGTGAAACAAGACCATAATGGATAAGAGTTACATAACCGAGTAAGAAATTTATAAGGGGAGGAACAATGCAATTATTTAAATGATAATTATCATGATGCATGCTCGTTCCATACGTCCTCACAAACTTAGGAAAAATTTGTTTCTAGCGATAGACACGGTGGTATACGTACGTTCTCTCATATATAGCGTAACTAGTCGAGCTACACGTTTCGTTGTTAGTGTACCTGCATAAGAATTTCATTTCAGCACAAACCCATAATGAAATATGCAGAATGTAAATCTAAATACTTCCATATATGTATACCCATACATATACTTCCGTATCAAATTACTCGATAATAATTTAAACCCACAATTAAATACGCACCATATACACATGCAATCATGCATACATAGCCATACCAAAACTAACTCTCCCCGACCGCACGCTCTCATCTTGCGGTCATGCCACTCATCATCTTACCTTGGCGTAGAGGCATTTGATCCATACATTACCATTCAAGTGAATGGCATCCATACAATAGCACGCCGTATGGACGACGAAATAAAAACCCCATGTTAGTACTTAATTAGCCACCTAATAGTCCTTAATTTGGGCATAAGGAAAGTGATCATTGGTACACTTTAGATTTCAAATACCTATTATAGCTATCAGTTGCTAGAGAAGGGTTTTTGAAAAACAAAAACTTTTGTTTTAAATACACATGTGACAATTAACGTTGAATCTTGCTCTGATGCTAGCTGTCGCAGAACCGACCAATTTATAAGAGTACAAGTATAATGGCGTCCCGTAAGCGATCGCACTGTCATACTTGAACCCATATAAACCCGGTAGTCCGTCGAGTACCACGATGGGTCTCGATAAACGATTTACAACAACCAAGATCGTACATGATTCAACATACATGCCACATATTACATAAAGTTCACAGATACATTTTTATCATCAGAGTACGAATAAAAGTTATTACAAACCGAGTTTGATAGATAAAGCGGAAGCAATTAAGTTCGAAAATAAAGTTTCCAACATAGTTTGATACAGTGCCAAGTAGGATCACGGTCCACAAAAGCAAAGATAGGGATTAATAAAGAAGCCTGCCCAAGGCTTACTCCTCATCCACAACGGGATAGAAGCAACTCTTGCAATAACCATGATACACAGTGCCATCTGCAATATGGGAAATAAAACTCTGAGTACGAGAAGGTACTCAGCTAGACTTACCCGTCATAAACCAGAAATAAAATGATTCCAAGGATTATGCAAGGCTGTATAAGTGGGGATAGCTTGACAACATTTTGTATAAAAGCGATTAACTTAGCTATACAATTATGGTTCCAATATCAGGTTAATTATAACTATCCATCTCTAGATTAGCAACTATCCTGTGCCAAATATGTGGTATATCCATTTAAAAGCATACAATAGTAACCATAGCAGGTATTGCAATTCCATAATCATCCAAACCATCATGTTCCATAACACAGTTACTACGATGTTGGGACTAGCCAAGTTTCTCACTATCCGGGAGAGACGGCGATTCGAATCGATTTCAACCAGCTGGGAATTTATTCCTAACACAAACCCAGTCATACCGCGCGAAGGCAGCCTTAGGTCACATTTGGTACAACTCAGGTACACATTTCGCGGGTCCGTACCGCGCCGCACAATCTGGGACACCAGATGCCAGGACGTTCAGGCCTAGCATGCCCTTGGGCTCAGTCTGATCGCCCCCCGCAAGGAGCGCACAACAGAACGGGTCTCGACCTGAGTTGAGCTACTCGGCTTCGTGGTCGGAACGAGTTATCCGGCCAGCTAAGTGATAGGCATGCGTTCAATCTTGTCAAAAGCACCAACAACGGTACGGTCCTTAATCGACATAGACGGGGATAGATCTACACCCAAGACCTCCATGTCTTGTTGCTTCTCTATCGACATCCCGCCCGGTCCCCATTTATATTACCCCATGGTTCTTTTCCACGATAGCAAATATAGCCAACCGTGCTTCGGTATCCACCTATATCTCGCAGGTGACAGGAAATCACCCGACTTCTACCGATCTAAGTAGGGCTAAGCATATATTCGATCCTGGACCTACATAGGGTGAAAGGGTATATATCTGGACAAGGTAGTTCTATGCATCAAGTGTTTCAATTCAACTCTTATAACCTAATGCACCAATCATAAGTACTTAAGTAATCATTTGTAAATTATTAGGAGACTTATAATGCTTCGGGGCTTGCCTCGCAGAAAAGAAGTAGGATGATGATCAGGGCACTCCGGAAACTCTTCAGGATTCCGCTCCTCGCCTTCGGGAGCTGTGGCTTGAGGATTCTCCTGCTGGTCCCCTTCCTCTACTTCGTCGAATTCCAGCAACGTTATTTCTTCCTCCGATCCTAGATGCATGAATATGGCATAAGATATTGCGAATGCATACATGCGTACAAGTATAAAATGATGACACATGATGAATGCATTTGTATAAGTATTCTTAACAGCATGGTGTTAACAAATGCATCATATTTTACCGAGTAGGTGCATATCTCTCTTAATTACTTAATCAAACACATTTACAATTCATTCACTACACACAAAACAGCAGCTGCTTAGTTTACTCATAACTGAAGTTCTACTTATCCAAATTCTGTGATCTTAGACCTTCTGGAAAGCTTATAAAATTGTCTACAACTCTTATTTAATCACCAAAAGCTAATTCACACTTTATCTTAACCAAAACAGACAATCAATCCAGCGCTGTCCAGAAATTCTAGAGAACAAGCAAATTCGGAAAGGCTAACTTTAAACAGCTATAACTCCTAAACCGTTTGACCTATGGTCCTGAAATTTTAACACAAGACATATGATGAAGTTATCTACAACTTTGTTATTAACTATTTTTACAGCAAACATCATTTTTATCATACAACTCATCAAACTCTAGAATCTGTCTGGAATCCATCCAATTCGCATTACATAGTAACAATACTTCTACTTCATGTAATCATTCAAAGTTTGATAACACAAAGTCTACCAACAGTTTAAGCATACCAAATATATCTAAGAAAATAAAATGGTGAAGCCCAAACTATTTCTTTATATGCCTTTATTATTTTATTTAGATACATAGGTTAAATAATAAACATATACCAAATGTGCATCATAAATTGTCAGAAAATTACAGTGGCTTACTAGTGCTACCAATATACTACTGTAAAAGTTTCATGCCATTTTACCAAGTAAAACATCCTATACAAAAATGATAAGGCAGCAAAGCTTGAAATATCATAAATAGAAAACCCTATTGAAAAGTGTCAAGCAATAGATTTCCTATTTTTCTTAGCATCCTTCTGGTACTAGGATAACCTCCAACAAATTTCATGAATATTGGATTCTTAAATAATTTATAAAAATTCATATAAGGATCTCCTAATTATAAAAGGAAAATCTATAACTACAAATCTATGCATGCACTGATCCTCAAATTTTTACCAGAGCTCATACATGTCAAGAATAGCTTACCACAAAATTTTCATAATTTTTGGAGCACAGGAACTCTAGATATAAAATAAACAAGTTTGCATGCATTCAAAAACACATTTCAAATCTCCATTTAAATCCCCCAAAATTTCTACTGAACTTGCTAATATCATATTTTTCCTAAATACTACACTTCCTGAGGAACACTACCAAATTTATTTCACAATTTTTGAAGCTACCAAACTGGAGATCTAAAAATTACAAAACACACTCAAATCTGGAATATTTAAACTAGCCCTCAACACTGTTGTCGCTGACCGGTGGGACCCGCTGACAGAGGACCCCATGCGTCATTGACTCAGAAGCAGAGTGGCGGCGCTGTACGCTGCTGGCGCGGCCAAAGCTCGCCGACGACGAACTCGCCGGCGGTGACGTCTACACATCAGGACCCCCACGACCTCCCGCACCTACTGGTACAACAAAAGGGCCGATTAACGAAGCTAGGTGCTACGGCAGCGGCCATGGCGGCGCGGAGGTGCGGGTCGACGGCGCTACGCTGGTGGTGACCACGGTGACCCAATCAAATGCCTGCACGAGCATCTACCGACCATGGAGAACCTAGAGCACAAGAAAACACCAAGAATGGTGAACGGAAATGGCGTGGCCACAACGATGGGCTCGGCGGCGAAGCTCCGGCGAGCTCGTGTGCGGTGTAGAGGCTTTACCGGCGCGGTTAGAGAGCACGGGTGGACGCGGTGAATCACGGAGGGGACGGTGGAGTGGTTGCGGTGGTGGATGGCGAGGCGGAGCTCAGCCGGTGTCGAGAATGGCGACGGCGGACGCTCGACACTGCGGCTGCTGCTGCGGGCGAGCGCCACGGCGACGGTGGAGCAGAGAAATGGAAATGGCGAGTGTGGCTTAGTGCAGGCGGGTGCTGGGGGTGTTAACGCGTGCGCTGGCCTGCCTTTGCCGCGCTGGGCAGGGCACCGGCGACGCGCGGCCAGCCGCTGGCTCCACGCGGCCGCTCGGTTCTGAGCCAGTCGGCCACTGAAACCAGCGATTCAGTTCGTCAGTTAATTTCGAAGCCGAGCCTGACAGCGAATTTTCCCGTCCATTTAACCGCTAATCCGTAGCTCCAAAACGTAAATGATCTACACGACTTTTGTAGCCCTATGTACCAGCTTCATTTCTTGTTCAAGGATCTCATGCCAATTTGCAACCGAAATTGAGTTAGATCACCCCCAAGATCGGCTTGTCAGTCTGTCAGTCACAAAGGACTTAGCAAAAATTGCTAATTGTTGAAATCAGGGATTTGATGATTTTTGTGATCCCAATTCAAGCATGTTGGAAGCTAAATCAGTCAATGACCCAAAAATAAAAGTTGTTCCCCTTGTCAAACACTACAACTTTGTTTTAATGACCTCCTCCATGCAAGGTCCCTAGCACTTAGTTCAAACTTGGTTAAACATGCTTCCTTAAAAAGATGACTCATACATGAACTATGACTTAGTGACTCATTTAGCCTTAGCCATGAATACCAAAGTTGCTCATAATGACACTCTAAACATGTTCAAGCTATTTATAAGGTCACACAATCATTTCATACATTAGTTGCACATAAAGCTTTCCAGTTCAACACACAGCATCACTTAAGTACTTGATTAGACAAAATGATCTTCATGAACATTGTTCCACTAGTCATCATAAGTGTAGCTAATATGTTTTAGTGACTCACATCAACTACTTACATGTATACACTCATAATCATATGCATATTCATATGAAAACATGAAATACTAAGAAATGTTGCACATGTTTCAATTGAATGTTTCAAGTGTAAATGCTTGTTTATGAATGCTTGATGATCATGCTCATGCTATGCAAGTCAAGTTATGCAAGGCTAACTCCTAAGGTGTTACAACATGTATACTACGAGATCACAAAAAATATCATAGAACATCATCTGTATACTACGAGAACACCACATGTATATTACGTGAATATGGCAAAATACATTATAGAACATTACATGTATATCACGTGAACATAAAAAACATCACAGAACATCACATGTATAACACGTGAACATAAAAAAAACATAGAACATCACATTATACTACATGAACACAAAAAAAACAACATAGAACATCATAAGAAATAATAAGAAAAAAAGAGAAAGAAATAAAAGAAAGGTAAAAATAATGAAAATAATAATAAACACATAAAAAATAAAAAAATGAATGATGCACGAAAAAAATAAAAGAAAAGAAAAAGAAAAAGAAAAGAATAAAGAAAGATAAAAAATAAAAAACATGAATCAAAGAAAAACATAATTAGAAAAAGAAACAAGGAAAATAATTGAAAAGAGAAAATGAGATAGTTAAGAAAAAATAAATATAAAAAAGAAAAAGAGAAGCTAAATATCAACCTACCGAGAGTTAAGAAAAAAAGATCGGAAAAGAAAGAGAGAGTTAAGCAAAAGAATCGCCTCCTTTGCTGGACCATACCTTGCTAGGTACCTTCGCAGCAGATCGCGCTCGACTCAGTAGGAAAAAAAGAATCCCACTCGACTGGCTGGGCCGCGCAAGATAATGGGCCGCTCGGGTGAAATCGATGGTCATCGGCGCGCAGGAAGATTTTTGGGTCATCGACGCGCTGCTCCCGTCTGATCGTTCGGACGGGAAGATTTCCGCCGTTTTGGGATGTCAACGGATGGGATTTGGACCATGGACATTACTAGCTGTTGGGCCGCCCATCAAGGTCCAATAGTTGGATGCACTGCATCATCCGGAGGCCCTTAGCTCGTGGTCTGCTTCCACCCACCACAGTTCTATCTCATTCTCCTTAAAAAAGACAATTCGATCTCATGTATTTTTTCTTTAATTAAATTTCTATGATCAGAAAACTATTGAGTTATAAGTATATATGTGTATTAGGTTGTGTAGGAGTTGATTGGAACCCAACAACATAATAACATTATCCTATGAGTCTTATTAGCATGATAGACTCATGTAGTTGCCAGGATGGCCGATAGAAGTTGACTAATGTTTTCATGGTTCGCGAAAAATATGATGATTTCTACTTCTGCTCATTACTAGAAACATGACATGAATGATGAACCAGAAACCGGGCAGCAATGTGTTCATGTTGGATTGATAGGGCATTAGAATTGGGGTCTGGTTGTGTAGTCGCACCCTTGTAGATCAAGGATCATCCTTTGTTGGCCAGTAGGTTAGGTTTGAATGTACCAACCACATACCGACTGAATAGGACTGGGAAACCGATATACTTCCTTACCCTAAGGGAACTATTTGTAGTTTGCTAAATGGTTTCACTGGTTCTCTGGGTAGCAGTAGTAGAAGGCAAGGAACCACTGTTGTAACTCGTGATTACCTGGTTGGGCCATGGGCCATGGGCCATGGGGTTGGGTTCCTCAACCTTAGTGGACGAGTGAGGGAAAGGTTGCCATGTGTGACCATTTAGGGAGTATGTGTCATCAGTCTGTTCGTTTGGCTATGGCTTGTCGTAAACGATCGTAAATTTCCAACCGGAACAGTATTTTTCTCTCACACAAACCAGCCAGCAGTACTTCTTCACGAACCAGCAACGAAACGAACTAGCCAACCGAACAGGCTGCATGTGTTTGGGTTACCATGCATGGTGTAAATCAATTTGAATCGCCATACTCCTAAATACCACTTGACTACACACCAACATCATAGTTAATGTAAGAGAATATGATGGCTTATGAAAAATGAATTATGGTTACTTGCCTAGTCTTGACAGGTTAACTACTTTGATGTTGCTAAAACTTGAAAGACTAATGATTCAAAGTTAGTAAGCTTTTTTACAAGAAAGTTGACCAACTAGCCAAACAACCTTTGCATATCCTTGAGAGACGGGGTAAGTGTATCACCTATTTGGACAAGTCTTGTGGAGTACTTGTGTACTCAGGATTTGTTCCCAAAATGTTGTAGATGATTTGCATGCGGAACATGACGATGCTCACTGAGATTTGAGCTTTTCCTCATGATCATTATCTTGTGGTCAAGCTTAGTCATGCATACTTTGGGTATCTCATAGTGGGCTTGATGGTAATTCCCTCTTACTTCGTCTTTCATTTATTTCTACCTTGAAAGGATCAAGATGCCCAAGAGGGGGGTGAATTGGGTTCAACTAAAAATTCTTGCAATAATTAAGTTCTACACTTAATCCATTTCACCCTTAGTGCCTAAATGTGTTCTCTATTGTTCTAACGCACAAAAGTTTTGCACTATAGGTTCCAATCCTACTCTAGTATGACAATTCTAAGAATGTAAAGACATAAATTGAATTGTTTGAAAGTAAATGCTCAAAGTAAATGGAGGGAAAGGAATGCGGTGATATTTTGTCGAGGTATGGAGAGTCGTCACTCCCCACTAGTCCTCGTTGGAGCACCCGCACAAGGGTGTAGCTCACCCTTGATCCGCGCAAGGATCAAGTGCTCTCTACAGGCTGATTCTTTGTCTCTCTAATGCAGTGAATCAACCACAGCAGCTCACAAGATGAGTTGGGTCATCCACAAGATCCACCAGATGATCACCAAGCTCCCAATCACCACCGTGCCGTCTAGGTGATGGTGATCACTAAGAGTAACAAGCACAAACTCTCACTTGACCATGGCAAGCCTAATAAGAAAGGTGGATGCACACTTGCTACTCCCTATGTATTAATGAGGTCCTTAATCTTAGATTAACAAATCTCAATCACCCCACTTGGCTCTTGCACTTCCTTGAACTCCAAATGGTTGCCTCAACTGAACAAATGAGCAAGAGAGGGGAATTAGATGAGTAGGTGATGTATTTATACACCCCACTTCCAAACATAACCGTTGGGGTCCAATTCAACAACTCACGGGGGCACCAGACGCGCCTGTTAGAGTGAGATATGTTCGGCCCATTCAAGTTTATAATGCTCGGACCATCACGTGCGCACAAAGATATTGGTAAACGATACTTTATGAACCAAAATGTTTGCACAAATGCACACATTACATGCATAATAAGAGGATATCAGTGCTACTAGATAGAAAGATAATGGCAAACCAGACTTCATATATATGTGGATTACAACAACGATACGAGTTCATTCTACATAACCATGCCTTCATCTACCATAATAATAAGAGGAGAGTAGTGCCATCCCACTACTCAAAGTCATCCAACTACTACCTAGACATACTATTTCTAACTACAGATGATTAACATGACTTCATACTAATTCTAACGGCACCTGGCAGCAAACTAGTCCTAACTACATAGGTTCACAAGACTTGATACTACTAATGAGGAGTGCCATCCCACACCTCTACACAAGTCATGCAATAAGGGCACCAATAGATGCGAACAAAATCCAACGCATGCAAGGTAAACCGGCCTTGGTTGAAACCAGCAAACCTCTCCGCCACGGTGAACGGACACGGCCGGATGATCCCTTCAGGCCATCCAGCCCTAGTTCCTTGCCATGGCGTGATGGTGGGCAATGTTCTTATCATTGGTGTAGGTGGCGTCTAGGGGGGGCGTGTGCCCTCGCCAGCACATGCGCCCTAGCGTCGGCCTCGATCCAACCATGGGCCTTACGGTTGGGGCAGATGGGGCACACCAGGCCGTATGAGTAGATATGCAAGAATAGATTTGGGCCTAGGAGAATAGGCGTTGCATAGCCATGCAGACGATCATCCTCTCGAGTCTGTTATGACGTAGCCCAGAGAGCCATCGGACTCGACCTCAGCGTCGGCCAAGATGTCAGCCTCGGCCTTGGCCTCGGCCAAGATGTCGGCCTTGTCATCGGCCTCAGCCTTGGCCTCATCATCGGCCTCGTTGTCGACCTCGTCGTTGGCCTTGTCCTCATCCTCATCATTGGCCTCGGCCTCGACGGATGGCGAGGGGGACCATGACAGTGCAGGTGACCCACCCACATGGGGAGCGGATCCGGTGACGGCGAGCGGACATAGCGATGGCGAGTGGGACCGCATCGGGGCCGTGGTGGCGAGTGAACCACCGGTGCTGGTGGCGTCAGCGTCGTCACTGAGGGCGATGGGGAGAGCAGCAACCTAGGAGACGGCATGAGTCTCGGCAATGGGAATGCCGATCTACGGGGATTGGACATAACCGCCACCTGCGCCGACACCAACCCAGGGTGCGCCATCGGCCCCACCTCTGCCGAACCACTAGAGGAAGCAGGGACTGCAGCTGGGCCACCGATGGCTTTTAGGGCAACCAACGGGGTGGCGGAGGTGGGTGGCAAGGAGAGGGCTTTTTCACAATGGAAGGTGAAATAGTAAACAATATGAATTGGGGTGAGGCCAGACTTTATGTATACATAGGGACGCTAGAGCTTCTAAGGCAAGATACTCTGTAAAGATTTATTTATACACAGGGACGCTAAGGCTTCTAAGGCAAGATACTCCATGAAGATTTATCTTTTCTAGAGGTGGGTGCTGTCGTGCTCCCTTGGGAATCACAACCATATTTACACCAGCGGTTGCAAAAATAGAGCATGTCTCCTCCATTTACGCTGATGAGATAGCGTGAGTCTCGGCATGACGACATCAATTGTGTGGCCGACAGACTTTCTGGTGTGCGCAGTAAAATTTCATAGTTTGTGATTGACTACACTCACTCGTCATTTCATCCAATATTATTATTACTAGTAGTAGGGGCATGGTCACATGACCGTGTTCTCCTTGGGTTTTAATTTAATAACTCCTAAAAGAAAGTAACGTTTTTCATAATCTATGACATGGGGCTGGGAGTACATTTGCACAAATGCGTACGACATATATACTATCCGACGCGTTCAAATATAAGGCGGCAGGACTTTCTTGCATGTGTAGTAGAATTTTCAACACCTATGACTCATCTATTCTGCATTAGGTCAGGCTTGCTCCTCTCAAAGAAACCTTGCGCGATTGCCGAGAGTGAAGTGAATGCATGATGAAAGCTAGACATGAGTGAAAATTTAAGAGAATTTGACCACCATGACACGGTTGAGACTTGAAAGCCTGGTGCGGTTGTGATAGGTCTTTTCACTCCTATCCAAGCAGTCACAATAGTCAAGGGGCATACAGAAGAGTGAAGAGGAGTTGCTTTGGTAAGCAATTTCTCTTTTGAAGAGACATGCAACGGCTAGCTAGAGATGGGTGCACTTACTATCCGACGAAAGATCCCATGGATAGCAGGGGACTTTCTGGCGTGTGCAGTAAAAATGCAACATCTATACCTCCTCTGTTGTGTATTAGATTGAGCCGAGACTTGTTCAGATGAACTCCTCGCTGCATGGCTGTTACAAGTTCAACAATTTTTATTAGACACATGCAAATAAGACAAGTTGGGTTCACGAGGGATCAGAGCCACTCATTTTGAGCATGATCAGAGTGACTCATGACTGCTACCACTACTGATACATGTTTGGTTCACCAAACTGAGGCACAAATCAACCATTGCGCAGTTGACAAGAGTGAGATGTGTCCGGCCCGGTCAGATTTACAATGCTCGGACTATCACGTGTTCAATGAGATAATGGTAAATGTTCCTTTGTGAACGAAAATGTTTGCACAAATGCATACGACATGAATACTATCCGACGCGTTCAAATATATGGTAGCAGGACTTTCTTGTTGCCAAGACTTGCTCCTCTCAAAGAAACCTTGCGCGGTTGCCGATAGCGAAGTGAATGCAGGTTGAAAGCTGGATAGGAGTGAATTGACCACTATGACACGGTTGAGACTTGAAAGCCTGGTGCGGTGGTGATAGGTCTTTTCACCCCTCATGGGCGGTGGCACTCCCTCGGGAATCTCAACCAGTCATACCGTAGAAGGCGTGTTCGACCGAAGATGCAGGAGTATTAACGTTCCTAAGTGTACACTGATGAAAACAGAGCACGTCTCCTCCATTTACGCCGATGAGACGGTGTCAGTCTCGGTACTGGTTTTTACTATATTCTGTGCATGTTAGCTCCTCCACTGATGCCCCAACACTATGTGCACTCCTTGCGTTTGTGACAACACTAGAAACATAGAAAAAGAAAGCCAACCCCCCATGAGAGGAGAACGAGAACAGAGACATACCAGCATGGATTCCTCAAGACTGTCAATTTCCCTAGTTGGCACGGTGGGGCTACAAGAAGACATGGCGAACCAAGCCAGAGTGACCTGGAGTGCATGAAGATCCTTCTTCCTAGATTGTATGCAGAAACATTGGTAAGTGCCCGTTTTCCGTGTGCTGAATCCAATCTGCTGGGGTTTGCCTTTGGGAATGAACTTGTCCCTCTATCTGGCTATGTTGATCATTGTGCATGTAGAAACTGCTGGCTGCAATGGCCTAGGCCATCGGAGGTCGCTAGAAACTCGAGCTTTGTCTAGATGATGAGCAGAGCCTGGCTCGATGGAAGGTGGAAGTGTTCCCCAATGACGGTCACTTGTACCTCCATCGGGGATTGAAGCACTTTGCCCTCGCCCTTGACCTCCAAGACGAATTCTTTCTTGTATTGTGGTATGACAGCCGGTCATAGATTAACATCATGGTCTTCAACCTTACCACCTACCGCAAGCAGTACTCACACGACTTCGAGGCCGACGGTAGTCAGCTCTTCCTGCCCATCATGGAGCCGAGGAGTTTTGCAATGATCTTAAAGAAGTACCACCTCAAAGCAAAGTATATGGTGAGCACTCGCGCGAGATGTAGAACGTACCATTGTCACAAGTTACTAGTGTCGTCTTTCTCATCAATCTTTTTTTGTGCTAAGCGAAGAATGTGCCAGTGGACTTTGAGCTAATTCACGGCTACCCGCAGCGGGAAGCCGTCGAGCTACAGATGGCTGGGCAGTCCTAGTTCGTGGGCTTAGAGAGGACCCACACGAACAACAAAGTGCACACATCATTCAAGTACGGGTGGGATGAGTTCTGTGCAAGCAACCACCTCAACGTCGGCGACACCTACTTCTTCAGTGTGATTTGCGAGGCCACCTATAGCGATGATGAGGACAAGGAATGGGAGGAGGAGCAGGAGTATGATGAAGCTAAGCTCAAGGTGGAGGTGCGCAAGATGAACGGCGGATGGTTGCGGTGAACTCGGCGCAAGAGTGGACACGATCTGTATTTTGTTGTTTCATCAGAACTATTATCCGACCTATCTAGATTTCCTAGTATCGGACTGTCTTAAGCCCTGTTTAGATGGACTATGACTAGTTAGCCATGGCTAAAAAAGGGAACTAATTGTTGGGTTCTATAGACTAGAACTAATTGTTAGCCGCTGATAGTTGGGTTATATGGACTAGTTGGATAGCATCTGATAGTTGCCAGTACTGTATTTTGTTGTTCATTGACTCACAGTGATCCAGAGCATCTATATTTCATAGGTGATCCCTAATGGCTAGCATCTATATTTCACAACAACACTAGGGTTAGACAATTATGAGGCGAAGCTAGTCTTCAAAAATGTCCACCTACCACAATTCTAGTTTAGATAGTGTCGATAATCTCACCCTATGTTAGTGAACTAAAGAGCCACACCAACCAAGCATACACCCATCTCCTCTAAAAGAGCTTGTCAACTAGATAAAGAGAGTGAAAGGGTGAACTTTGAATGAACCAATCAATCACGAAGATGAATAACAATGATGACCAATCACCTCGCAAAAGATGAACACAATGATTTTTACCGAGGTTCAATCTCAATTAAGCTAGTCATTAATGTGGCGATTCACTCACTTGGAGGTTCACGCACTAATTGATCACTCTGATCAATCCATCCGACAAGTTTGGATCACACAAGCCACAACACATTCCCATGCTTAAGTGAAAAAACCCCTTACTAGTGCACAACTTCTTTCCACTCAACGATCCTTGCTGCTCCAAGCCCCACCACTTTGTTGTGACATCCATCCACCTCTAGATGCAATCACTCAAGCAATGCACTTGGATCACTCCCAATCTCACTATGATGATGAATCAATGATGTAGATGAGTGGGAGTCCTTTGGCTAGGTCTCACAAGGTTGCTATGTCAATGAAAATGTGCAAGAGTCCAACATATGGCATCAAATAGAGCACAACACTACTTTGGGCAAAAGCAGCGGGCGCTATCCCCAGCGTCATGGTTGTCGATCGGACCTGATGCGCGGCAGCCCGCCCAGCGCGATGATTCGAGGCCGATCGCGACACGTTCCACCTTAACACTCCCGAGTGGTGCCACGATTGTCGATCTTGATGGCGCGTCATGTGCCAACCATTCGAATTTGCATCGGTCAGGGATAGAAGATGATTTTCGATGCCAATTGTTCTTCACCCACATTGCTCATATTTTGCACAACCACCAAGAATGCATCCACTAGATCCTAAAATAGACATTCTGAGCATCCTAGAGGCAGGGACCCAAACCATCTCAACCACCCATGCCATTTGTCTCCGGGGCCTAGGGTCATGGTTCGTCCATTCCACTCTTTCTCTAAATGGTTTATATGCATCGAGCGTTGCCTCGTCTGCCCTTGATGGCGCCGATGACGACCTCTCACTATGAACAACTTAGCGGTTCACTAGATAATGGAACGCATGGGATATAGTGTTTCTTTCACGGCCTCGGACATCGCACCATTGTCACTAAGGGCTACGCCAACCTCATCTAGGTGCAACTACACCACCAAACTAGTACTCGAGTCTCAAAGCACCCATCTCCTCCGACCACATGAACTTTGACGCCTCCTACATCATCCCTACGTGGCCCATCTCAATTCAACCGCATTAATGTAGCAACAATCTCTCCAACGATTCAACCTTGTCTAATGATGAGGGCGCAAGCAATTTGAGTCCTTATGATGACGAGGTCATGCAACCACCAAGCCCGTAGGAGAGCCACACTGAGGTCATCTTGGATACGGTTATCACTGAGTTCACGAAGTTGCTTATTGAGTATCCGTCCTATTACAAGGAGATGTCTCTATCGGACACAACATGCAAGATGTTGGTCCCTATCGTGTTGGAGATGTTCAAGCAGTTGACGTGGTATGATCCGCTGGAGCAGCCGAACGGGAAGATGGAGGCGGTGAGCAAGCTCAAGTACATTCTCTTAGACAACGGGTCTACCTCCTCACCGTATGCCGGGCTGCTCATTGAACTGGTGGTCGACCCCATTATGAAATGGTTGAAGGAGACGTGGACTCCCACCAGGTTTCTACAGTAGGAACAACTGGTACAGTTCTTGCACAACCTACCGCTAAAGTTCCCTCACGCTAGGGAATTCCTGCATGATGTAGTGTTGCCCGGACTATCCGGCGCTACCAATAGGTATGATGCTTCCTAGGAGATTGTTCCAGTTAACGTATTTCTACATTTGTGGATGTCGACCATCGACTGGGACTTGCTACAGCCAATGCTCACCAAGGTGCTACCCACGGTCTAGAAGTTGCTGTTGAAGTGTACTAGTGAAAACACACAGAAAAATTATGACATTGTGCTGCCATGGAAGCAAGCGGCTTGCCCTGACGTTTGGAACGGGTTTGTCGATGGTGTCATCATTCCTTACCTGAAGCACGGACTTGGAAATGTCCGCAACAAGCTGCTGTCAGGAGGAATGGCAGCTACGGACGCACGGGTTGACCACCTGATGAGGTGGGCGTTCGAGATTTCGCCCCAGAAAATGCTTGACCTCCTACAGGGTGAGTTCCCTAGAAAAGATTGGTAGGGTGCTCTGTGCAAGTGGTTCTTCACGGTAGATTGCGACGACAAGATGGTGCTGCAGTATGAGCTTGCTTTCGGTGGGACCGATTGGTGGACGCCATTCGTCGATAAGCTTGTTGTACCACGCTTGGCGTCCTGGTTCATTGCCATTAGTGTTGACCCGCTGAATGAAGGGTACGACGTGTTCCACATGCTCCTCACTAGGTGGAAGCTGGTCATGTCACCAGAGTCAATGATGAAGAAGGTCCTGAAGCGCTTCATGGAGAAATGGATCGACGGGCTATGCCGCTGGTTGTTCGATGCACAACCCACAAAGGAGGAGGCCGTGGCCTGGTGCTAGGAGTGGATGTGGCTCCTGACACCGGATTTGCTTGCCATCGACAGTGAAATGCACAATGGCCTCTAACTGATCCACGAAACATATGAAATACCATAGGTAACTTAGTAACTTATTAGTGTATTTCTATTCTGAATGATTGCACCTGCATCAGGCATTGTAAATGTTAATCATTAGCACAATGTGTATTACTCTTTTTTGAATGCACACGTGAGAAAGTCTAACGCTATGCGATTGTAACGCGCCGAACAATGACTGAATGCTTTCACCTGCATCAGGCATTATATATTAAATGTTAATCATTGGCACAATGTGTACTACTCTTTTTTAAATGCAAACACGAGAAAGTCTGATACTATGTGATTGTAACATGTCGGACAATGACCAAATGCTTTCACCTGCGTTAGGCATTGTATAAATGTTAATCGTTGGCACAATGTGTACTACTCTTTTCTGAATGCACATGTGAGAAAGTCCGATACTATGTGATTGTAATGTGTCAGACAATATATATTACTCTTTTTCTAACTGCACCCACTACAACCTGTTGCTTGGAAATCCATAGCAATTAAATCTGTATTAAATTTGCATGAAACCCGGAGAGCCCAGTGTGCTTAGTTTAGCCATAAATCTACAAGAGAGGTAAGAGCGAGTCAACTGCTCTTCTCTGTCTTCTAGTGGTACTCCTTTACCTTCTCTCTAGTCTCGAGCGAGTCGCCTCTTCGGGTAAAGTGATGGACGATGGGAAGCGCCCGATGGAGAACCCTCTGGAGGAGAGCGGGCCTCCTCCACATCTCTGCTCCCATTTACGGCTCCTTGGGTAAGGTGGTCTTGTTCTTAGTTGTTAGAGTCGTTCTGTTCTGATCTCCTTAATCTTTTTAGGGCTATGTCTCACGCCATGGTGCTAGAGGTCGGGCAGTTATCCGGTGCCGTCCGCTCTCTAGACGCGCGCCCTATAGAACTAGAAGTCTATGAGTCCCTCCATAATCGGGATGCGGTTCATGACCCATGGACCCCGGGGTGAGGTTAGTCGGCTCGCGCTCTGCCTCAACGCCGTCTAGACTGCCCTTGCTGCCTCAGAGTGGGAGACTGCTGATGCCCAAGAGGCAGCTGCTGATGCTCAGGCTAGGACGATCAGTAAGGTTTCCTTCATCAAGAAGCTATGTCCAAATGTCCATGGCCTTGTTTGATGGTTTTTAGTGTTGTCAGCCCTGGAGGAGGACTTGGCTGCTCTTCAAGAGGCCGTCCTCATCGCCGTCAACGATGTGAACGTTGGGGGTGTCCTGCTTGAGGACCATCTTCGGGCCATGCCAGCTCGGGTTAGGATAGTGGCCCTTCGCGGGGTGTGCCATGGGGCTGCCTTAGCCCTGGCTACGGCGCAGCTTTGTTTTGGCCACGATCTCTGCCTGCTTGAACCTAGCTTTCCAGTTGGTGCCGATGAGGAGGAGAAGGAGGAGCTCACTGGCAACTTTACTGCTGCCACGGAGGCCATCATGGCGGCCATGCATGCGGGAGATGTCATCCTCGCTGTCTTCTTTGAGCCGTATATTGTATCTAGGGTCATTCCAATCTTCATGAAAGTCTAGTTTGTTACTTTAATTCGAAGAGCAACTTATGCGCGTCGCTTTATCTTTCACGGTGTTTGCTTCTTGTGCTTGGATGCAAAAGGCTTGTGCGGCCAACATGCTCGGATGAGGTGATTAGGAGGTCATGGGTCGGATCCTGCCTTCCCTCTTGAAAGGGAGTTAGGTTTTAGGGAAGCTTCCTTCCCTCTTATGAAACACCGTAGGTAACTTAGTAACTTCACATATTTCTGTTCTAAATGCTTCCACCTATGTCAGGCATTGTAAATGTTAATCGTCGGCACAACGTATATTACTCTTTTATGAATGCACACACAAGAAAGTCCAACACTATGCGATTGTAATGCACCGAACAATATCTAATACTCTTTTCGAATGCGCACGCAAGATTTTATTGCGCACGAAAGAAAGTCCCCAACTCTATGATTGTAATGTGTTGGACAATAGATTTTGTGTCTAGGCGACTCCTCGACTTGCAATGGGGTTGTTAGATCCTGTAGTTCTCTCTTAGGAGGAATGGCTCGAGTTGCAACGAGGTAGTCAGACTAGATAGATGTCGATTATATCGCACTTAGATGTTAGGTTTAATTTACAGTGGCAACATAGTGATAAAAATGGTTCAACATATACAACTTATTACATAACCGTAAAATAGACATTGTGTCCTAAGCAAGACTTCAATTATTACATCAAGAATCATTTTAAACCCAAATTTCGATGCCTACGTGGCAACATAGTGATAAAAGTGGTTCAACATGTACAACTTATTATAGAATCATAAAATAGACATTGTGTCATAAGCAAGACTTCAATTATTACATCAAGAATCATTCTAAATCCAAATTTCGATGCCTCCATTCCCTCACCTTCTACTGCATCCCTCCCTTGGACCGTCGAACTATCACCAATCCCTTGTATGTCCCTTCCTCAGTAGGGAATCAAGGTGACTACTTTTCTGAAGGATGTGGTGATGACGATGAATCAGGCATCGAAGTCATGACGGTGCTATTGAGGTCAAACTCGCCTGATGAGTGCATCTCGTCTAGTGAGTACGCTAAAATCTCATCGTCTAAATCCGATGTCTCATCATGCTCAGTGAAGTGGTTACCTAGACGATTGGTGGACTCTCAGGTCTCCTGAACTGAAGTAGTAGTGTTAGACCCTAGGGTCAACTCAGCTCTATTAATGGTAGGATTATTAGGCTCGATGGTCGCATCAGACTCCATGATTGTTGGGGAAGCCCTGGGAGGCTCTGTATGTGCCCCTGTGGTGTCACACGCAGTATCTAGCCCCTCGACCTGATTGGACAGAGAAGGTCGATCAACTGTCTCATGAGCTGAAGCTGAACTCTACTTATGTTCGACTATAGTAATACTAGCATTTGTAGGTTCAGGCATCTCATTCGTTGGAGAAGCCCTGAGAGGCTATGTATGTATCCCCATGGCAGCTTACACCTCGACCTGAGGGTGCAAAGAAGGTGGATCACCTACCTCATCAGAACCTAAAGCTGGCTTAGGTATCTCGGGCGTTGGAGAAGCCCTAAGAGGCTCTATATGTGCCTCCATGGTGACTTGCACCTCAACTTGAGGGGGTGAAGAAGGTGGATCACCGGCTTGATCAGGACCTAACGCTAAACTCTGCTTATGTAGCGTCGTCGCAATGGGTAGCTCTATGTGGACAGTTGTATTATTAGGACCAGATAGATAACCAGCAATGGGGTTGACCTGACTACCACATTGCAACTGAAGAGTCTGAAAGTCAGGGGCCTTAACCCCTATGGCACTGTATAGTTGATTAAAGCAACCTGGTGAACACATTGCACATTAGGTCGATTTTTTGGCCTTATTGGTTGATGGCCTCACAAAAAGTAGATGATTGCTGGCTCATCTGCTCTTTGAGAAGGACCACACTCTCTACTTGCTTATCAATACTTGCTTTCAAACACCTCTCTTGTCATTCCATACGCTTGTCTTGTCGTTCCATATGCTTTTGGTTTTCTTTCTAGCCAACAACTAGCCTAGCAAGTATCTGTCCAAGCTCCAATGGTTGCTGAACGGACATTGGAGGCGGTGCCTATTTGGCTAACATCTCTGTAGTAGGTGGAACATCATCATTCTGTTTGTCAGCCACACCACAGGAGGACGACCCTCCCTCGTTGTGGTCGTCTGACATAGGGTCACGGTAATCACTATCATCAGAGTCTGAATCTTGCATTCGTACATTCAAGATTCCTTCAATCCCAGACTAGTGCTTTGCCTGCTCTAGGGCTACATCCACCGTTTTGTGTCTTTCTCTGTCTTGTATGGGTAATAGCTCTTGAACAGACCTAAGGGCACGCTGTCCATAACGACAATCATCTGGACTTGCTGGCATGTAGGTCATAACCTCGTAGGTTGACTCGTTGTACAGCGGCCCATTCTTTTTAGAGTCAATCATGCGTAGCAGATAGCTAATGATGTGAGGGTACACATGCTGCCGTCTAGTACTGATAGCGTCGGCTATCACATCCTCAATCTTAGACAGGAAAAAGTGTAAGAAGTCAAACTGCTCACCTCTCCATATTGATAGTTGTAGCCACTGCTGCAAGCTGGTCAATAACTCCCTGTTGCCGCCATGAGGCAGGACTATCTTCATCGAAGCCATGTGTAGAATGTAAGCCTCTAGACGCAGTCTGTCCGGTGTATGTAAGGAGCTATCGGCGAAGGGCTCCATAAAGAGCGGCTGAATCTCCTAGTCTGTAGGAAAAGTACCTCTAGCCCTGCTATGATGCGGAGGAAGAGCATCTCCGTAGACTATCTAGTGAAGCTTCCTGTCTGAAGTGTCTACCCCAAGGAGTTGTTGTAGGCTGTTATATGACATTCACTCTGGCCGACCATCGAGCATAAAAGCAATGAAATCATGCTCATAATGAATACACACTATTGCATAGAACTGACTCACCCAGCTTATCACAATTCAATCAACCTCACTGAAAAGGTGAACGAAGCCCAAGAACTGCTCAAAGAGGGGCCAGATGGGTATGCCAGCTGCTCTCTCAAGCTCATCCCAACCAAGTAGCTCCTGAAGAAACTCTCCTGAGTCACTGTCCAGAACTGTGATTTTGTGCCAGGCTCTTTGAGGAGTGGAAACCAGAACTCAATATCACAGAACCTAATGCTCTGTATCTTCTTTGAGCTGTAATACCGAAAGTCATAGAACTGAACCACCTCTTTCTTTCTCTCAATATTACTGCTCCTCATAGCACCACTGGCAGACACCAAACCTCCTCGACTACTCCTCGTACCACCATTGGCAGACATCAAATTACCTCCTCGACTACTCCTCATACCACCAATTATGGCACACATCAAATTACCTCCTCAACTGCTCCTCATACCACCAATTGTGGCACACATCGAACCTCTAAGAGTGTGAGCACCCATGCCCCAATGAGTAGCTGCAGATTTGATCCAGGAAGGTGCAAAGTGACTGGTCTGGTTTTTTTAGTAGAACTCGGTCATTTGCTGTAGTTGTTCCTCAGTGAGCTCCTCCTCCCTGAGTTCTATTTCAGCACTCTCCTCACACTGCTGTTGTCGATAGGCCATTCAAGTCCACCTGCGAGAATTCCTAGACTCTAGGGCTAGCATAGCTTTGGTTGTTTCTTCCTCTGCCTCTCGGATACTGTCCATCTTCCTCTGCCTCTTCCTGGGCTATGGTGGTGCTTGTTCCTCTGCTTCTGGTCTATGGTGGTGCCTGTTCCTCTACTTCTTAGAGAATGGTTGCCTGCCTCTAGCTCTTTCTACGATGTGGTGGTGCCTGTTCCTTTGCTTCTCGGAGAATGGTTGCCTGCCTCTGGCTCTTTCTACGATGTGGTAGTTCTACCCGCTTTGATTTAACTCGGCCCATCTGCAACAATCAGAAAAAATTACACATGCATTTCATCAAACACCATAAATTCATGAAGAAAAAAAGAGGAGATTGCAGACGGCCTCACCGTGCCAAGGCAAGAAGGCAATCTCGATCGGCTTGCTCACTGATGGAGTGGTGCACTAACAGACGGTGGTGTGGTAGATCGTCGCGGCGCCGTAGATCCCCGTGGCGTGGAAGGATCTGAGCAAGAGGTTTTGGTGTGCAGGGGGGAGGGGTGGGTGGAGGGGCGAGGGGGAGGGAGGGAGGCGGCACAGGGTGGGTGGCGCCGGAGGGGTGTTGGCGGTCCTTAACTCACATTTCTACCGCCAACATTGAAACAAAATAAAACAAATATGAATGCCAAAACTTAGAATTAGGGTTTACAACTCACATTCTCCATGAGTTTTGGTATATACATGTTTTGCAGGCACAAGTATGAAAATTCACCAAAATATGCAATCAAGAAGGCGCATTCAAGCAAAACAGAAGCAGAGCTCAACCAAACTTCTGAATTGGGCCAGAACACCAGCATGGGAGAAATTCAAGCCCTGCCAGGAACCCACCAGAGCAAGGTGGTGGTGACTGGGCTGGCCTAGGGTGCTACCAGACCCATGGTGCGGGCACACCTCCCCTAGCTCTATCTGGTCCCACCTTGCTCTGGCGGTGCATTCAATGCTATGGGAGGCGGTTGCATGTGGTGCTTTCCTAAAATACAAGCAAACCAACCTCCTCCAAGCCTATATAAGAGGACCCCCTCTCCACATTCAAGGAGAATCATACACATTTTGGAGAAGAAGAAGAAGGGCTACACACATCTCATTAAGCTTCTAGCTAGACTAGTTATGGAGTGAGAGAGGGAAAGAGTTAGAGGAATAGCAGAGTGGCGATACCCTCTACTTCTTATACTCAGCAAGCCTTGTACATCGGGTGGACGGAGTGCCGGACTTTTCGGTTCCCCTCTACACTTGTACCTCTACAAACATCATGCTACTTGGAGTAAGACATTTGTGTTCATCTTTTGGTGTTTATCCCTTAAGTAAAGTTATCATTATTGCTACTTAATTGTGGGTTTGTCGTCCGTCCTCGTGGCGGGTGCTCTAGTAGAGGACTCCTGATAAAGATGTAAGTTCCTAGCCAACGTTAGAGAAGTAGCGGATAACGTAGACATGGTGTCTAAGCTACAAGTTATCTTCATTTGCCTCGTATCCCATGGTTGAGGGGTAGGCGGTAGATGGTGATATCCCTATCCGTCCTTTATAATCCCCCATGTTAGGATACGGTGTAGAGCTATATGCCGGTATCGCCTGATAGATCAGGTGTGCTCCGGTGCCCGAAGTGAGTCTGTAGTAGCAAAGTTATCTTCGCTTAAGGTTTCTACCCATAGAAGAACATCACTACCCAAGTTACCCTTCTTCCAATTCTTGTTAGGTAAACTAACCAAGAGACTACTTACACCTCCATTGTAACACCTCGGGTGTTTAAGTATTAAAAACTGGACATATCATCATATGCATTGCAAGGCATTGGTCATATTGCAAACTTTGATATGCATTCACTAAAACAAGTTTACATTTATGTTATAAGTATTTCTTGGTATTGTTTGAATCAAGTTTGAAATTTTTGTATTGGTTTGAAATTTCGAAAACCCTGATTTTCAATGTTTAAACCCTACCCTGAAAATCCATTTCAAAATCGAAGCACATTTTGGGGTTGAGTCTTAAAGCAAAGTTGTAGAGCTTGTTGAGTCATGCAAAGTTTGTTTTTGGAGTTTTTCAAGTTGTTTAGTAAAAATTGAAGTTATTTGAAAAGGCGAAATTCCTTAAATGTCCCCTATTTGAATTTAAAAGTTCATTTCAAAATGTAGACCGAATTAGGGGTTGGTTATAAAAGAAAAGTTGTAGAACTTTTGATTTTGAACAACTTTTATTTTTGGAGATTTTTGAGTTGTTATACAAATTTGGGAGTAATTTGGATTTTAAATTGGATGGCAATTCTGTAATTTTGATGAACAGTGTTCACCGCTCTTGCTACATTGCCGACGATCCTTGACTTGCTTCTTCCGCCGTCACAGGCATCATGCTGGCGGCGAAATGGCTTCGCCGGCTCCTGGGCATCCTTTATAACTTTGAAAGGCGAGGGAAATGGCTTCGCCATGGCTTCCTTTGTGCTTCCCCTGGCCCATCCTTTATAACCGATTGATTTCGAGTTCACCGTCGCTCTTTGCCATTTCCTCCTCCTCTGAGCTTTCCGTCGCCTTGCTCATCTCCCATGAAATCTTTGTTGCTTGCTCGTCACCGTCGACGATCTTTGTAGTGTCTTCACCCTCTCCGTTGCACGGCATAGCGCTAGATAGCTTCGCTACTCCTTGCGCACCTAGCCGCCTAGCTCGTCGATTGATTTCGCCCATGTGAGTTCACTTTGGCGTTAGTTGCTTTCTTCGCTCGCGCGCCGCCACCTCACCCGAGATTTCGTTTCTCCGCGAATGCATCCATCCTCCGAATGAGCCGTTGCTTCGTGATCGGTGTACCTATGGCTTCATCTCAATGCTGTGGTGCTTAATCCTTTGTTGCTTGCTCGTTTTGATCACCAATTGCAAGTTGATTTATTTCATAATTCGCAAATAATAACCTTTAGTGATTTAGGTTTTCCCTCACCGACACCGATCTTTTGCTCAAACATGCCAAGTGGTAATCAAGGTGATCACCGTGGTCAACTCGGGCCACGCACAATTGCTTACATATGGACCCTTGTTAAGATTATGCAAGAGTAATGTTAAACATGCTTATTCCATCCATCCACATGCATCCATCTAGACGTGTTTCATGAAGTTTGAATCTCACTGAAATGATGCTTCTCGATCTCGCTCCTTTGGTACCTTGCTCAAACAACTCTACTTGCACTCTTCAAGGTTCATGTTGAGCGGGGGATAATTTAAGCTTCATCTTTTGGTCAGTGCTTCTGTACCAGTTATGATCCTTTGTTTAGCTCTCCTAGTCAAATAGAACTCACAAGATTCAATACATGTTATTATGGAGCCAGGGAATTTGGCTAAGTCCTAACTGTTTGAACTGCGGGTACTATTTTGGAGCTTTATATCTTGCCCGATGATCCAGACCTTGATCCTTTAATAAAAGTTGTTCTTTGTTTTGAGTACAACATAGTTTGTTTTTTGGAGTATGCCCTAGTTCAGTTTGTAGATGATGCAAACAGAGGTTACAAGATCGAAACTGCTGCGCTGTTTGTAGACCTAAGTCTGAAATCTTGAGCATCGACGATGACATTCGCTTCTCCAAATTTTGTTAAGCAACTTCAGTTGATCCAAATGTAAAAGTTGGAGCTTACATGATGGGGAAGAACATACAAGAAGATGGCACCAGTTGCATTTCATCTCGACCATCAATTTTGGGTGTTTGCTTGTCACCATCAAATCACCGACACTATCAAGTTTAGTACTAATTATATGCTAATCCAACAGCCTAATGGCCGAGCACCCTTAATCAAAGTCGAAGAGCATTCTGAGGACAACAACTTTCTATAGGCGCCAAGGTCCGAATCTGCCGAAAACAGACTCCAAGTCGGGCGACACAAGAGCGCACGCCCGCATTACTCGATGAAATGACTTCGTATCGAGTGATTGAGTTAGCTAGTGTCTCCAATCGATCGCCATGTTGTTGTGAGTGTTTTGGTACTTTGGTCCGCGCCGTTGGACTCACCATCGGCGCGCCTAAGCAGCGCCCGCGCCACCATGCCGCCCACATGGGTCAATGCCGGAGGTGGGGGCTTGGCGTGCACGAAGCCTCCACAATTCGACTAAGTAAAGGGGCTTTTCTGGGGATGACAAGTTTTAAATCGGCTGAAAGTTTAGAAAATCATAGTAATTCATAGGAAATTCGGACCTATAATATTACATGTTTTACTTCAAAGTTTTTGTCGTAGATCTAGTGAAATTTTTGTTCAAAATGGATTTTTCTATTTTGATGAAATGAATGAATCTTGATGCAATTTTGTTATTTTGTATAGAATTATTTAGAGTTCCAAAAATTATGAAAATTTTTTGTGTGTTCTTAAGTCACCTTGAGATGTAATTATTTTAGAAAAAGTATGAAATGTTGTTTTTTTGCCTAAATATGTGTTTGCAACATAAGTTAATAATTATTTTTTGAATGTGATAAAATTGCTCAATTAATTAATAAATGAGTTTCATGTATCTAGCTGCTGTTAGATTTTTCTAGGCTTATTGGTGTATCCAAAATTATGAAAATTGTTTTGTCACTTAGTTATCATGTGATGAACATTTACAAAAAATTTTGAGGCCAATTGGAACAAGTTGATTTATTTCATAATTTAATTAATTAATTAATTCATAAAAGCAAATAGTAACCTTTAGTGATTTAGGTTTTGTTTGAGTTTTTTGATTGAGTGATGTCCTTGGGTCATTAGTCGGTGATGATCCTTGGCAATTGATGTGAGTGTGATGGACCGAAAATGGTTTAGTTAGTTTAACTTGTAACTGACTTGTGTCGCCAAGCCCCGGAGCATTCTAAGGAAAGTTGTATTCAAGTTGTTAATTTTGCATCCATCATCAAGCATCATGTTTCATTCCGCATCATGTTAAACATGGTATTGTTACTACGTGTAGTGAGCGAAGGTGAACACGTGGTAGTTAATCAAGTAGTTGAGGAGGTTGATCCGTCATGTTGAATGCAGCTTAGGAGGTTGGTGTTGATATCGACTTGGAACGACGACTAGTAAGGATGTGCGGACCAACCTTGCATTTTTCTCCGTCAACGAAAGCAAGCCCGGATGCATACAACCCTACCTTGTATTTTACAAATTGCTTTCGCTTTTTTTTGCTTCTGGTTATTATTGTTTGTTTTTTACTGCATTAAGTGATTAGGAGTCAAGTGAAAACCAAATTGGTACATTACCAACCTTGTTATTCCATATTTACCATATTACCATGATCCTTGCTTTTAAATTCAGTATATGCCTAGTTTTGCTTAGCTATGCTTAGAACGATGAAAGTCGGGGGCTGATTACCTGTCATTTGCAAGTTTTAAATGGAACTATTAATATTACTTATGTTATCATGTGATATGTGAATGTGGAGTAATAAATCTAGACCTTGGTTGTGGGCTCGGTGTATGGGACTATTTATATGAGTGAAGACATGGAGGTCTTGTGAGCGGTTCTTTCTTTCACTTAATTTATTCGCTTAAGGTCCGTCCTTGGTTGTTGAATTGCATAAGGTGAGACTTTGTAGTACTAACCACATACTCCGGTAAGCCTTAACTTGGCTATTCTATTATGAGAATGGCTACTCGCGCACTGGGAGTGGAGAGATGGCGGGAATAGCGTGTACCCACGTGGCAATGGGCTATATTGGTGGAGTACTGTATTCTCGGGTGGCGTGGACCCATTCTTGTTTTAGAGGATCCGAGGGTGGGTTGGTATATGTAGGTCGAAAACCTACATATGTCGTGTGGTCTGGAATTCCCAGCTGGGTTTTTAATCGGTTCGAATCGTCGTTGCTCCTCGGTTATGGAGACTCAACTCACTGTTCATCATCGTAGTAATTAATAACTGGAACTTGAGGATGGTCTGTGAAGGTGTTGGTTATGATGTTTCATGATCTCATTGCGGATCGTGTGAGCTTTGTATATGAGTTTATGAAGTTTTAAATGTTGATGTAAAGAATTTTATTAAAAAGCTTTTACGCAAAAGAACTTTGATTATTGCTAAAGCCATACCTTGAATCCCCGAGCCTGCATTCATAAGTTCTATTAGTTTTTATTTTGGTTAAGTCTTGTTGAGTACTTTTGTACTCAGGGTTCGTTGACCCTTGTTGCAGGTGAGGCTCATGAGCAGATCTATTTTGGATCGTGCTGCATGACTGTTGTTCAGTGTGATGATGATAAGTAAATGTGTGGCCTTGGGCAGGGCAGCTTATTTGTGTGTTCTGTAATATATTATAATGCCACTCCACTACTTTGTTTTGTATTATTAACTGAACTTAGTTGTATGGTTTGAAACAAATGGTTTGTAAACTATGTTATTGTAAGACTTCCGCTGTTTTTACTCTGATGTATCTATTTGAATAAACTGTTGTAATACTGCAATGACTCTATAATGTGATCCTGCTCGGAAATCGTGGATGATTCGGGATTCCCCAAGGACACCTGACAGTCTTCTTAAATTACCGGGAATGTATGCATGGGTGTTAAAGGTCGTTGGACAGTGACAGGTGCATGTGGGCCCTATAATTTAGGAGGTTCTGCCACATCCATTCCTCATAGAAATACGATACCCTGAATACCACCAGGTGAAGTGCTACAATAGTACTTCCGTGCACTTGCGGACTTTTCTGCTTACGCTAAGAAGCACCAACAAGGGAGCGAACGGCGATGGAAACGGCGCGCAAAAGAAGAAAAGATGGGTAATGATCATAGAATGTCTTTAGTAGCGGACTATCCCACGTGTCGCGTAATTGCATCACAGACACATAAACGCTGTCAAGAATCGTCGTCCACCAAAACTTGGGGGGTCCACCAAAACTTGAGGGATTAATATTGGTGAAGTACGACGGTTAATACACATTAGTGTATTACTCCGTATATATCTTCACCATTCATCATAAAATCGGTCTCTGCTCACAAGACGCTAGACGAGGCAATGACTGCCTACGTAAAAACTTGATTTCGGGCGAAAATGAAATCCCCGCGCCCAGCAGTGCCGCCAACACGAACCGAAAATTAGATCTCTCTCTTTTGCCCTCCTCACGGAAAATTGGTTTACCATGCCATCGATTTCAGATAAGGGTATTTGTGGTA
The DNA here is from genome assembly GCA_904845875.1 of Miscanthus lutarioriparius. Lineage (NCBI taxonomy): Eukaryota > Viridiplantae > Streptophyta > Magnoliopsida > Poales > Poaceae > Miscanthus > Miscanthus lutarioriparius. The sequence goes on from CAJGYO010000006.1 coordinate 91,690,617, forward strand.
TTGTGATGGCCACATAAAAGCGCAAGGAGTCATGGTCTCCGCCACCATCTCCATTCTCCAGCCGGACCAGCCGCACCGTCTCTCCTCCCGCTCCAAAGCCTAGCCTCCTTGGCAACCGAACTTGGTCCCTATAATAAAAATATGTAGAATGGGTAGTACATGATGTGAGGAAACACTAAGTGTTTTTTTGGAGAAAAGTTCATATTTAATATAAACTTTTCCGAGTAGTTAGTTCGTCCCTGAGCCCCCCAGCCTCGGCTAGCTAGTGAGTCCGTAACGTAGAGCACGGAGCTCGTGCACGTGTAGGAGCACCCAACGTCGTCGAGGAGCTGCTGCCGAACACCCATAATGTAGAGCACGGAGCTCGTGCATGTGTAGGGAGAAGTTGAAGATAGGCCCGTCTCTGGAGAGCACTAGTTAGAGATTAACTGTTCGGTGATGCTGGCGACAATGCTTAGTGACTTAGTCAAAAGCTTGCTATAAGGTTATGTAAACATGGTTAACATTTGCCAAAAACTTTAAGTTTTTGTTCGGAGAGTCATTTATATTTAATATAAACTTGCTCGAGCAGAAAGTTCATCCTTGAAACTCCAAGCCTCGACTAGCCAGTGAGTCCGTAACGTAGAGCGCGAAGCCCGTGTACGTGTGGGAGCACCCGGTGTCGCCGAGGAGTCGTTGCTAACCACCCATAACGCAGAGCGCGGAGCTCGTGCACGTTTAGGGAGAAGCCCAAGACAGGGTCATCTCTGGAATACACAAGTGTGTGTGTGTGTGGGGGGGTACGACCTCGGATACCCATGGCAGACCACGTGGGCTGCGCCCCTAGGGGCGGCCCAGCCCACAAGACGAAGCCTTGCGAGGCACGACATTGCTCGGCGTGTCCCTTAAGACACCAAAAAGATATCCTGAAGATACTACGAGATATGTTAGGATATGTATGATCCCATGTTCCTGTAATCTGTTATTACTTTCCAGTTATCTCCTAGATCTAACTAACTTGTAACCCTACCCCCTGGAGTATATAAGGCAGGCAGGGACCCCTCCAAACACACACAATATCATACGATAGCCAATACAATCCGACAGACCACAGGAGTAGGGTATTACGTCACGCTGATGGCCCAAACATGTCTAACTCATGTGTCTCTATTGCCTTCTTGTTCTCGATTACACGCATCTCTGCCGATTAATCTACCTTCGTGGGATACCTCTCGGAGGTCTGTCGATGATATTCTGTTGACAGTTGGCACGCCAGGTAGGGGTGTGCGTGCTGTTTCCATGTTGAACAAGATGGTACATTTTGCAGGCTCTTCGTCCCTACCATAGCCCAGCCAGATCTTCATGGTCGGATCGATCTCGTGGATCATCAACACTGACGGAGTTGGAGAGCTCATTGAGCTGGTGTAGACCAATACTGCACCGACTACCCCAACACCTGCGACTGCAGATCCGATCTTGGAACCACCTTCGAGGTCGCTTTCGCCGACAATTCGCTGCCCACTCCCCTGCTACCCAAGGAGGCAAATCAACAACGACGATCTGATCGCATCCATTGATCAGGTTGGAATGAAGCTCGCCGATTGCCTCTCCATCGTAGAATCGGCTCTGACCACTCTGGTCCAGCGCCGACAACCCTCCGATTCAGATCTATCAGAGGCAGATCGGGAAACTCCGGGGATTATGGCCCTACCCTTTGGGCTCACCAGTGTCGCCATCGTCCATCAAGATGCCCTAAGGGGCAAATTCGCCGACCAGGTTGGAGATATCCATCCTCTCGCCGACCAGCTCCCGTCAGCCATCAACATGCTACACGTCGGCCGACGCCTTGAAGCATCCATCCAAACCATCTTGGAGGATAATCCAGACTCTGAGTCCTAGGGCTCTATGGAGACTATCACCGAAACCATCGCCGAACTACCTCCTTTCCCTCCCTTCCGTGGAGGCGCAATCTTCAATGTCAACGTCGACAGCCCCCACGGGAAGGGGAAACCGAGGAGGACTGCGCCACCCACGTCAACAGGAACGTCAACCACGCGCAGCGCCGAGAAAACAAAGCTGCCCTTGTGCTAGCCGAAGGTGCTTGCAATGATTAGCTTGACTCGCAAGGAAGGCCATGCCAATTCCAATGCAACCTCAATGACGAATTTGTCCATGTTGATAGCCACAACGTCTACAAGACTCCAAGCGCCAACCTAGCCGTGGCCACCAATGAGCTCGCTCGGCTCCCGTAGACACCAGAGGTTGCTAAGGTCACCACCATGCTTAAAGCAGAGCACTGCCAGGTCAACGAGATCCACCAGGATCAGAGGCCTTCCTACTCGACGAGCTCGATTCGCCGATCAGCCACGTCAAGATCTAATCGCCGCCCTAGCCAAAGTCATTTTGCTGACCCACACCGCGATGATGGACAACCTCTCTTGGGGGGAGCTAGGGGCAACCTTGTCGACCACCCTCACCAACACAACCAGGAAGTTGACCAGGACGTCCAAGCACACCTTAACAATCTCCGACACGCGCGACGATGTATCAATGAGCGCCGTTTTTCTTGCCATGAAGAAGAAGTACGCCGCCATCAAGAGTACGAGCAAGAGTTTAGTAATCTGGACTCAGCCCTCCAGCCGCTCAATGTCGGCAATGCCGACGGCGATGATCTCCGAAGGGCCCAAAGCATTCACAAGGGCACTCTAGACACTCCAGTGGCCCCATGGTTTTAAAATCACTAGGGTTGGGCCCTACGAAGGACGGTTGAACCCCACATAGTGGCTACAAGCTTATACCACTGCTGTGCGCGCTGCCGGGGGGGATACCAGCGTCATGGTGAAATATCTTCCCGTCATTCTCACGCCAACTGTGATGAACTAGTTCACAAGCCTCACCCAGGACTCCATTGGATCCTGGGAAGAGCTGAAGAAGGTCTTCACCGACAACTACATGGCCACAGGTACTTGACCGGGCACCAAGCATGATCTGAACCGCATTTACCAAAAGTCATCCGAGCTCCTTTGTAGCTACATTAGACACTTTTTCTAGATAAGGAACTCTATTCCCAACATCACGGAAGTAGAGGTCATCACCGCCTTCGTCCGAGGACTCCCTCACAGCGATCTCCACTCCAAGTTCAATCGCAAGCCGCCTAAGGGGATTGGAGAGATGATTACAACCGACGATCAGTATGCCGAAGAGGCCAAAATGCACTTCAACGAGGATGCGGGCACTCATCGCCCAACTCGCCACAGCGATGATCGACCCAATGACCGGCGCCACAGCGACCGCCGCTATGACTACTGCAGTCACCATCGGGACAGTGGCCATGATCGACCAGAAGGATCCAAATCTGGTCAATATTGCCGCCGCCGACCAGACCATATCGTCGCCGCTGTTGATGAACCTCGCGCCAAGCACAACTATGACAAGCAGTATAAGAAGATCCTCGAAGGCCCGTGTCCTCTCCACAAAAATGCCAAGCATAAGCAATGTTTTCCTAAACGGTAAACGGTCTTTACACGGTCACCCTTTGTTTAGCGTTTAGGCTGTTTACACGGTGCTTAAACGAAGTTAAACGGTCTAAACGGTTTTGTACTTTAAAAAAAATACATATAATTATATATGTGCATGTAAAAAATCAAGTATTCTAGCATTTATACATATTTATCCATGTAAAAATCAATTATTTTGGTATGTATACATATTTATGCATGTGAAAAGAACCAAATATAGATATTTATGCATGTAACATATCAAGTGTACACATTTATAAATGTAATAAACTTAAGTATACAAATTTGTCCATACAAAACTAAACTAGATTTACCTCGTGTTCGCCTAAACGACCATTTAAACAGCTGTTTAGCCCGTTTAATGCTGTTTATCTCTGTTCCGTTTAGGCCGTTTTCCTGTTTTTTGACCGTTTAAACGGTCAACCGTTTAATTTCCGTTTACCCTCTAAACAAAACAGTTTACCACCATTTACTGGCCGTTTAAATGGCCGTTTAATCTATTTAGGCGAACACTGAGCATAAGATGAAGGGCTGCCTCGACTTGGCTAAGGAGTTCTAGGCTAAAAAGCTGGACGACCACAATAACGACAGAGCCGGAGGCCATTGACCACCTGGAGGCAACAACAACGCCTTCTAGGATCATGACAAAGTGGTCACCACCATCTTTGGGGGCCTCACCACTGCCGAGAGTAGAAGAGATCAGAAGCTAACCTCTCGTCGGGTGCTCGTCGTCAACATGGAAGACGCCGTCGCCAACCCTAGCTATCACCCCTGGTCCGAGGTCCCCATCACCTTCAGCAGGGCCAACCAATGGGCGAACATCCCTTACACAGGGCGTTTCTCCCTCGTCCTTGATGCAACCATCTAGAAAGTACTTTTCAAAAAAGTGCTCGTCGACGGCGGGAGCGCTCTGAACCTCCTCTTCGCCGGAGCCCTAAAGGAGCTAGGGCTTGGGATAGGAGATCTCACACCCTTCAACTCCTCCTTCTGGGGTGTGGTACCTAGCAAGGCATCCAAACCACTTGGAGAGATCACCCTACTAGTATAGTTTGGCATGGCTAGCAACTACCGTGTCGAGCACATCAACTTCTATGTCGCCGACTTCAACACTGCCTACCACGCCATACTTGGTCATACCACACTACACCTATCTAGAGCTGAAGATGCCTTCGCCTGCAAGAGTCCTGTCCCTATGGGCCAACCTCTCCATCGCCTACGCCTGTGAGATAGAGAGTCTCGCCCTCGCTGAAGCCACCAACCTCTCCATCCAGATGGCCAGTGTGGTCACCGACACCAAGACGGTGCCCGCCGATGACATGAAGATATCATCATTGGAGCCTCCTCGTGCCTCCGCCAAGTCCAAGGAAACAAAAGAGGTCGACCTCGGCCTCGACAACCCCTCCAAGACCGTGAAGATTGGGGCTCACCTCGACCCCAAATAGGAAAGCGCGCTCATCTCCTTCCTACAAGCCAACGCCGACGTGTTTGCTTGGAAATCTGCAGACATGCCATGGGTACCATGGGAGAAGATCAAGCACTCCTTGAATGTCTCGCCAACTGCCAAATCGATGAAGCAGAAACTCTGATGATTTGCGCCAGACAAGATCTAGCTGTCGGATTTATAAAAGAAGTGTATCATCCTGAGTGGTTAGCAAACCATGTTCTTCTTCAAAAAAGAATAAAGAATGGAGAATGTGTGTTGATTACACTGATCTCAACAAACACTGCCCTAGAGACCCCTTCAGTCTGCCTTGGATAGACGAGGTTGTAGACTCCACCGCTGGCTACGAACTACTCTCCTTCCTCGATTGTTACTCCGGCTATCACCAGATATCCCTCAAGGAAGACGACTAGATCAAGACGTCGTTCACCATGCGTTTTGGTGCATATTGCAATACCACCATGTCCTTCAGACTCAAGAACACCGGGGCTGTAACACCCCTGGTGTTTGGCTTCCACATTTGCACTTGCATTTCATAAACATGAGCATCATTCATCCATTCATGAGCTTATATTGCATGAAGCATGCTTGTGAAACATTGCAACATATTGTCATATTCATGTGTGTTTGTTTTATGAAATGAATAGTGTGCAACACTCAAGTGCAACATATGCAACCCACTTTAGTGAAACATGGTTAGTTAGTACCATGCAACAAGATCATGAAACATGTGAAACATGACTATGAAACAAGTTTAACATTTCATGTGTTTTTCATTGTTTCAGTACATACCATGCTTGATTCTTGTGTGACCAATGTGGGGTGTGGCTAATTATTCTACTAAGAACCTTAGTTATACTTAGAATGTCATTAGGAACAATGTTCATGTTGATCATTTTGCCTAATTAGGTTCCCAAGTCATGGTTTGACCATTATGGACCCCTAGAGCTCTTGTGTTTGACTGTTTAAAAAGTGTAGCTTAGGATGTTTGCATGTCTGAGCAACCTAAAACAAAGTTGTAGCAAATTTTATAAGGAACAAACTTTGTTTAGAAGCCAAGTCATGAAAATGTGCACAACATGTTCAAAAAGGACCCACAAGTCAGCATTGAAGGTGGACTCAACACTTGAAAAATTTTCTAAGTCCTAAGTACATTTCCAGTTTAATCGAGCCAACTTTGGCTTGATGTAACTCCTGATTCATGGGGAATTAGACTATGATCCTTGAATAGAAGTTGAAGATGGAAGGTAGGGCTACAACTTTCATGAACATTTCTCCCACTAACTCGTCTCGGTTTAGGAGTAAATCTGTGTCAAACTTCACCTGTCAGTCGGACTCGATGAACACTGAAACACGAAGTTCAGACCGGTCATGGCCGACCGGCAACAGAGACCGGCTGCCGTGTGGCCGCCACGCGCCGTGGCTGGCCTACCATCACTGCCCGGTGTCCTCCGTCTTGAAGCCGCTTCCGCCTGCCTGTCTGCTCACTCTTCCTCGTCCTCCTTCACTTCTCTAGCTAACAGCAGCAGCAGCCGAAGCGCAGCCGCTCCGCCATTGCTGCCGCGGAGCTTCGCCGTCGTCGAGCTCACGCACCGCTGCAAAAACGCGCACTACGCCTTCACCGTAGCTCCATAGTGTTCTTCGCGACCTTCTCCACCTTCCAGCTGAGCCAATCGTCCTTAGGTGAGGGCCTCCGGCTGGTTCCACCACCGCTCGCCATGGCTGAGCTTCGCCGGAGTTGGCGCTCACCGTGGCCAGCGCACCACCGCACCGTTCCTCCATCCCTAGCCCTCGTCTCATCTTCCCCATCTCATGTAGTTGCTCCCATGAAGACTTTACCAACCAAGCCGGTCCGGTCATGCCGGAACACGGCCGCGCACCGCCGTGCGCCATGGCCGAGCTGCCGTGCGCCATGGCCGGCGTGCTTAGGGGCCGCTAGGGTCTAGGCTTAGGGGGTCAATCGACGCGGGAGACCTTGGGGAGCATGCCGGTGCCGTCAATTTCGCCGGAGGAGCCGCCATCGGCGAGCTTCGCCGTGTGCCGCGCCATCGTCGCTGCCTCCCCTGTTTCGTCTCGCTGACCGGTGGATCCGCCTGACAACCGGGTCCCACACGTCAGTGGCTGTGTATTCATAAGATAGTTCAAATTTTCAGTTTTGACTGCTATTTTGTAAATTTTGTAACTCCATTTGTGTAGATCCAAATACCGTCATTCAAATTTTGTTAGACTCATTGTGAGGTCTAGTATTTAACAAAAATATGTCTTGAGCACATTATGTAGAAATTTTGGATGAATTAAATAGGAACTTGAAATGTGTTTTTGAATGCATGCAAACTTGTTTAAATCATATCTTGAGTTTCTTTGATCCAAAAATTGTGAAATTTTGTGGGTAAGCTAGTATTGTTTAGTAGAAGCTCTGGTTAAAATTTGAGAGTCATTGCATGCGTAGTTTTTGAGTTATAGATTTTTCTTTTATCATTGGTGGATACTTGTGTGAATTTTTGTAAATTATCTTGGAATCCTATGGCCATGACACTTGGTAGGTAGTATCTTAGTACCTTAAGTATACTGGGAAAAATATGAAATCTATTGCTTGACACTTTTCACTAAGGTTTCCTAATTATGCCATTTTAAGCCATTCTGCCTTACCATTTTTGTGTAGGTTGTTATACTTACTCAAATGGTGTGAAATTTTTATGGTAGTCTACTTAGGGCATGTAGTGTCTACTATAATTTTTGTAGATTTAATGGTGTAGTTTTCATATATGTTTACTATTTCCTCTAATTAATTAAATAAATTAAGAAAGGTATTAAAAGAAATGTTTTAGGGATGAACACACTACTTTTTGGTGTTCTTGTAATATAAGTGATATGTGAGTAGAGTTAGTTTTGTCTAATTATTTGTTTGCATCATAAGTTAATAATTATTTCGTTTGCATCATGTCCCTCTGGATAGATCTGGGGACTTTAAGAAGTTCCCCATGATATTTTGGTTTTCTGTGAATGTGATGAACACAAGAGTTGTAGATAATTTATGTATCTAGCTCCTGTCAAAATTTGAGGACATTTGGCCTAGTAGTTTAGAAACTACAGCTGTTTAAAGTTAGGTTCCAGTTTTGCTTACTCTCTGTCTTGGGAGGACAGAGTTCTGTTGATCAAAGAATTCGACCTGGTAACGTGTTGAATCATGCTTTGAGGTCTGAAAATGAATTGTAGACAATTTTATAAGATTTCCAAATTGTCTTGTTGCATGTCAATTGGATTTATAAATCTCCAGTTATGGCTAGTTTACTGTACCGCTACATAGTCTTCATTTTGCTGAAATACAAATGCTTGAGTGTATGCTTGATGCAATGTTCTCGTTGATTGTTTAGGGGTTAGCCTAACTTGAGAATATTCTTAGGTGCAGGTGCTAGGTCATTAACTAAAGATGAGCAATTATACATTAGGTTGTATAAACTTGGTAAGTAAAGTGATTCGAATAGGGCTTAAAGTTGGAATATGCAAACTACAGCGAACATGCGCATTCCTTGAGCATCCCTGACACTCGTTCATGTACATCCATGATATTTATCTTGTGCATTCATGCAATAGGTGTGCCGGAGGGAGTGACGTTGTTGGAGTTTGAGGGAGCCAACCAGGAGGAGGAACCCGAGGTGCAGGAAGCCGACGAAGCAGTCGCCGCGGAAGAATTGCCCGAGTGCCCTGACCACCAGCCTTCCTCGTTCCTGAAAGGCAAGCCCCGGAGCATATTAAGCCTCCCATGCTTTTACAAATACTTTGAGTGTCTTTTATTATTGATGATGCATTAAGTATAGGAATTGGTTGGAACCAATTGCTGCATTATATATACCTTTCCTTGTCCAGATATCGCACTGGAATCCTATTTAAGTTCAGGAATAGGTTAAATGCTTAGCCATGCTTAGTGCGGTAGAAGTCAGGTGATTTCCTATCACCTGCGAGCTTGAGGATGAGGTGGATCATGGTTGGCTATATTTGCTATCGTGGAAAAGAACCATGTGAATAATGAATTAAGACCGGGTGGGGTCTTGTGTAGGTTTGAACATAGTGACTCCGTCTGAGTCGTTTAAGGACCGATACGCTGTACGTCCTCATGTCATGTTGAATGCGGCCTAACACTTAGCTGGCGGATAAGTCGTTCCGACCGTGAAGCCTAGTAGCTCGACTCAGGCCGAGGACACGAGCAGTGGCGTGCATTCTGGAGGTAGTAAGGATGTGCGGAGAGCCATTGGCATAAGTCTAAGGCGGGTTAGAGTCCCGAACAACCTTGGCAGAGTGGTTCTCTGAGAATGTCGATCTGTTTGGACTCGCGACTCCTCAATCGTACCAAAGGTGACTTGTTTGAGACCCTGACGGGGGAAGCAGGGTTTGTGTTTAGGAATACCCCTCCAGCTGGATAGGAATCGATTCGAATCGCCATCTCTCTCGGATAGTGAGAACTTGACTGAGCAGCGGCAACGTAGATTCAATTAATTTAACGATATGGTTAAATGGATGATGATGATAAGGTTGCCACAATGAATACCTGATATGGTTATTAATGTTTGCACCCTAATAAAATGATTGATTAGTACAGGTGCTAATATAGTTGACAGGTTAATGGCTAAAAGTCACTGCTAGTCTAGGTTATGAGTTAATCATTATTACTTATGCTTTTCCGCAAAAAGAAAGTGTCAGCCAGATCCACTACATTAAGCTATGCATAATCCTTGGTGTCATTTATTTTGGTTTTTAACGGGTAAGTCTAGCTGAGTACATTCCCATACTCAGGGTTTATTCCCTCTTGTTGCAGATGACCTTCTTTATCAGGGATTCTGTAAGTATTGTCTCCACCCGGCGGGTGATGAAGACTAGATCATGGGCATGATCTCTGTTCACTTATCTGAATGCTTTTGCGGGCTGTGATCAGTGAACCAGTATGTGTATTTGAACTCGGGTGTGTAAGTTAAACTATTTGCTTCCACATGTTTTACAAGACTTGTTTTGTAATAACGATGACTCTGTGATGATGTAATCTATTTGCGAACGTCTATGAAATGTTGTAACGTACGATATGTTATGTTGAATTACTGTGATCTTGGTTGTATGCAAGTTGGTTTGAAATCCTTCAAGGTTTCAGTTGACTACCGGGTTTATATGGGCTCAAGTTCGAGAATTTGATCGTTTCGGCGATTGTTTTTGTACTTGTGCTCTTATAAATTGGTCGGTTCTGTGATAGGGGCGACCTACCAAAGGACCTACCACAGCTATCATCGTCGAACACGAGGAGGACGAGCACGCCTACAAGGTGCAATGTTCGATCTACTTCATCAGCGAGGTCCTTAATGAGCCCAAAACTCGTTATCCTCAAGTTCAGAAACTGCTATACGCTATTCTGATCATGTCACGCAAGCTCCGCCATTACTTTGAGTATTATAAGATCGCCGTGGTCACCGAGTTCCCTCTAGGGGACATTATCCACAATAAAGAGGCCAATGGTCGAATCATCAAGTGGGCTATTGAGCTCGGCACTTACACCATTGAATTCAGAAGCAGGCCTACCATCAACTCATTGCCGAGTGGACCGAGATCCAAGAGCACATCCCCACTACTTGCCCTGAGCACTGGGTGATGTACTTCGATGGCACCCTCAACATCTACAGTGCTGGTGCTGGCATTCTGTTCATTACGCCGACCAAGGATAAGCTCCGATATGTTCTCTGAATACATTTTCCGGCCTCTAACAACGCCGCCGAATATGAAGCGTGTCTTCATGGACTCCCTATAGCCGTTGAGCTCGGCATCAAACACCTCATGGTATACGGAGACTCCGTGCTGGTCATCAACCAACTCAACAAAGACTGGTCCTGCTCCAGTGAGAAGATGGACGCATATTGTGCCGAAATCAGGAAACTCGAAGGGAAGTTCTACGGTATCGATTACCACCACGTGGTACGAGATCAAAATCAGCTCGCCGACCACTTATCTAAGATAGGCTCTTCTCGCGCCACGATCCCGCCTGGGATTTTCGTTCAAGACCTCTTTATGTCGTCTATTAAGGAAGAGAAGGAAGTTCAAGAAATGCCCCCCCGCCGAGCAGCTGGTACTACAGTACCTTTGCCAGCCGCCGATTGGAGGGAAGAGTTCATCAAGTACCTCACCAGCACCGACATACCCGTCGACAAGACTGAAATAGAACACCTAATCCATCGAAGCAAGCATTACGTGCTGGTGGACGGGAACTTGATGAGGAAAAGTGCCAAGGAAGGGATACTGTAGAAATGCATCACCCAAGAAGAGGGAGTGAAACTACTTCTCGAAATTCACTCTGGTTCCTGCGGCAGCCACACAGCCTCAAGAAACCTGGTCGGCAAAGCTTTCCGAGCTAGTTTTTACTGTCCCACGTCCATCTCCGATGCAAAAGACCTCATCCAATGTTCTGAAGGATGCCAATTTTTCGCCAAGCAAATACACGTGTCGGCACAAGAACTGCATACCATCCCAGCTTCCTGGCCTTTTGCATGCTGGGGACTGGACATGATCAGGCCTTTCAAGCCAGCGCTAGGTGGTTTCTGGTACGTGTACGTCACCATCGACAAGTTCTCCAAGTGGATCAAATACAAACCGCTTGTTTCGGCTACTGCAAAGAAGGCAGTCGAGCTCTTCGAAGATATTATCCATAGATTCCGTCTCCCAAATAGTATTATCACTGACCTTGAAACTACATTCATTGGTCATCATTTTGGGGACTTCTGCGAAGACCAATGCATCTTCGTCAAATACGTCTCTGTTGCCCATCCTAGGGCCAATGGCGGCCAGGTCAAACGGGTGAACGGCATGATTCTCGATGCCCTCAAGAAGAGGCTATATCAGAAAGAGGAAAAGCATCTGCGCAGATGGCTCAAAGAGCTCCCAGCTGTGGTTTGGGGATTGCGCACTCAAGCTAGTCGTAGCACCGGTGTATCTCCGTACTTTTTGGTCTATGGCTCTGAGGCCATACTTCCAGTGGACATTGCCTTCCGAGCACCTAGGGTGGAACATTATGATGAAGAGCAAGCCATAGCTATTCGGACAGAGGACATCGATAGAGCCGAAGAAGAATGCCTGATCACCTGCATCCGCACAGCCTGATACCTAGAAGGCTTGCGAAGATACTACAACCGCAACATCAAAGGTTGTTCATTTGCTATCGGCGACCTCATTCTCCGCAGAAAGCAGAAAACCAAAGGGATGCACAAGCTCTCCTCCCCTTGGGAAGGGCCTTACATGGTCAAAGAGGTTACCCAACCAAGGTCTTACCGGCTATGCGACTTGGATGGAATCGATATCCCCATTCATGGCACATCGAGCACCTTATACGTTTCTATCCTTGAAATGCTCTAGATATGTATTCTCCACTCCATAATGAATGAAGTTTTGGTCGCCATAATTTGTCTCCATTATATCTCCATTATGGTTCAATCTCCATTTGCGGTCGCCAGCTCTAAGCTACTACTTAACAAACTCCAATACGTGATCTCCATAAATGCTCCGCCACGTTTCTCCATATCTCCAAGATATTTCACTAACCACCGACCAACACACGTTTTGTTCTGTGCTCTATGGAGAGGACCCAGTCTCCGATCTCTCCCTACACGTGCTACGGGCTCCATGCTCTACATTATGGGTGGTCGACTGCGGTTCCTTGGTTACGCCTGTACCTCCTACACGTGTATGGGCTCCATGCTCGACGTTATGGACTATGGGCTAGCCAAGGCCAAGAGCCCAGTAAAGAACTAACTGCTCGGACGCTACTTATACTACGTATATCTCCAAGATATTTCATCAACTGTCGAGCAGCACATGTTTTGCTCTATGTTCTTTGGAGAAGACCTAGTCTCTGATCTCTCCCTACATGTGCTACGGGCTCTGCGCTCTGTGTTATGGGTGGTCGGCTACGGTTCCTTAGTCATGCCTGTTCCTCCTATATGTGCACGGGCTTCATGCTCGACGTTATGGACTACGGGCTAGCCAAGGCCAAGAGTCTAGTAAAGAGCCAACTGCTTGGACATTACTTATACTATGTATAATTGCATTAGGGTTAACACTACAATGATTTTTTCACTGAAATACTGGCAAATTGCATAAACATGCACATGTCACTTTACAACAGTTATACATATACATAAATGTCTATTTGCGCCCTTGCGCATTTTAACTACCCTCTCTAGTTGTTACAGATCACTCTTCGAGCAGGTCATTAGGCTTCGCCATTGCCATCCATCTCGCCAAATAGGTCGATGTTGCCGGCCAGCTTCTTCGCTGTGTCATCCATCTCATCTTCCAGCTGCTGATGCTCCGTCGTGCCCGTCCCTCTGGCGAATCTAGCCCATATCGCTTGAAGGTAAATAACAGGATAGTGGGACTAGTCCACCGCTAGAGCATGTGCAACGGCAGTGATGGTGGTGTCACGGTTGAAGCTTTTAAAGTTCTCCCACGCCGCCTTGTACCTGTTGATGATGGTGTCTAGGCGTGGCGGCCTGCCATTGGGCTAAGGAGCCACCTCCATGTCGACATAGTTGAGCACCGACTTGACTCCGGCAACTACGGCGTCGAGCTTGCTCCTCTAGGTCCTAGCCTCCTGCTCCAGCACATCGAACTGTGCCTTGGTCCTCCGACGGTACTCTGCAGGCATCACAAGGATCTGTCAAGCAAAGAAATTACTCTAGCAGTAACTCTGACCACGAAGTACTTACCTTTCAGCTCCTCGGCTAGCTTCTCCGCCCACCCAGCCTTCTTCTTCTCCTACTCCTAGAGTTGACCAAAGACTTAGCATAACTGGCCGAGCTCCGCGTCTTGCTCTACAAGCATAACAGTCATCAGCAACAATATGACTTCAGCAATGCAAAGTAAATTCACCGATCCGCCAAACCTTTTTTCTGCTCAGACATGTTCCGCAACAGCTCAGACTTGATCTCCAGCTGCTCGAGAGACGGTGGCCACCTGCTCAGACCTGCCCTGCAACTACTTGGACACAGTCGCCAGCTGCTCAGATAGAGCCCCCTTTTGGTATTCCAGATCCCATGCGTTAGCCTCGACAAGATCTCGCTTGCGCTGGGCCCTCTGGATGTTTTTCTCCATGAGCTTCATCGCCTCCTTCAGTTTTGCATTCTCCTTGGTGAGGGACTCCATCCTCTTGATCAGCTGTCGCTGTTGTTTAGCAGTTCGAGCTATGCCCTACAAAAGCACCAAGATTATGAAGAACTCCAATCTCCAACATCAAACATGAGCATTGATGATGCAATGCTAACCTTGATTTGCTTCATCGCCATAGAAAGGGTGGACTCCAGCCTCCTGAGCTCCCTGGTGGTGTCTTCCTCCTCAATGACCACCACTTTGTCGCATCGCTTGCAGAGGATTCGGATGGCTTGAGGTCATGATTCCTCACACTCCATTTCTTCTAGCTCGTCCTCTTCCTCCATAGCTGAGGGCACCACCAGGGGGCTTGGTGGCCACACAGCGTGTTTGACCACACCCTCCAACACCTTAGGGAGCATCATCTGCTCCTCCGACACCACCGGCTTCTCCGCTCTAGTCTCCGGCATGGCGTCGGCAACTCCAGCTTCTACCTCCGAAGGCCCTACGGCTTCCGCCGTTGCCCCGGGCACTGTTGTTGGCTCGTCCGCTATCGACACCAACCGTTCTCTGCCACCAAGTTCATCAGCAACGGCGGTTGACTCCTCCATAAGCCGCCGAGCACCTGGGGACTTCGGGACGGGGTCTGCTGGCATTGTTTCAGCGCTAGGACCAGCCCTAGATGCTCACCGGTCTGGCCGGATGAATTCAAATCCTCCGTACTCCTCGCTCTGCATCAGATTAGCTCATCAATCGCCAAAAGAGATAAATATACGATAGCAAAATAATTCCAAGGCAAGGATACTTATGTGTCGCCCTCTCGGTACACTTTTCTGAACTGGCAATGCCTACCCGAGCCCCCAGGCATGGCCCTAGGGTCGACCCGCACGCCCTAAGGTGGAGGTCTCATGGCCTCCACCATCGGCCTCTGTTCCACCTGCTGCTGCTCGGGGACTTCCGCCTGCTGTTGGTCGGGGACTCCCTTTGCCTGCTGCTTGGGGACTCCTTTCGCCTACGTCTTGGGGACTTCCTCCCCTCCCTTCAATTGTACCTCCACGCATGAGTTGCGCAGAGGCGCTTGAGTGCTTGGTGGAGGAGCCACTGGGGCCCCGTAGTCATCCGACCACTCGGACATCGCCGCACTTTGCATCCGAGTGGTCTGGTCACCGCCAAGCGAGATGCCGCCCGGCTTGCGGGGAGCAGCACCAGCTATCTTCCTCTTCTTTTGGGCTAGCTCATCTACCGCTGCCCTCTTCCCCTAGACTTTCTTTGATACCAGGGGAGGACTCTCCATCCGACCAGCATCCACGCCTCTGGACTCCGACGTGATGACACCCTCCTCAGGCTGTGTTGTTGGCCGAGCGTCCACTGCCCTCGGCCAATCGCTCCTCGGCACGCCTGAGAAGTACGTCGCTCATTCCTGTGAATGGATCTTTCCATAAGTGAATCAGTACACTACTCGGCAACGCTATAGGATAAAAAGGATCATGAACAAACAATTGAGACTTTTACCTGAGGAGGCGGGTTAATGCAGTTAAAGGCACTCATATGCCCTGACACGCTGAAGGAGGCATTTGGACCAAAAATCCCTATGGTCCGCTCTAGCACGTCGTCCTTTGTGGGGGTATTAACCCCTATACCAGATGGTTACAGAGACACAAGACACAAGATTTATACAGGTTCAGGCCGCCAGTGTGGCGTAAAACCCTATGTCATGTGCTCTATTATTTGTATTGATCTGGGGTGAGATCTATATGATCTGTATGATCTGTCTTCTAGGGGACCCTTGCCCCTCCTTATATACTCTGAAGAGACAATGTTACAAGTAAAGTATCCAATTTGGTATAATTACAATATCTTGTACAACTTGTAATCTTGCCGTGCACGCCTCGATCTTATGGGCCGGGCCACCTCGGATGGTAAGGCCCATGTACCATCTTGTGGTACCCGGGGGTATATCCCCCACAGCTAGTCCCGAGCGCCATGTATTCTAATGCGACACGCCATTTTAACCTTCTCCGAACAGTGAGGCTTGAGTTCTTGACATCTCCGACCACCATTGTCGCCGAGAAGTAGGTTGTCCGAAGAATGTATGGTGCTCTTAAGAAGAAAGAAAAAGATTTCCGTCCTGGGAAGTGTGCCCACTTGGGTTTCTGTGAAGAAACGTAAGGGTGTCTTGAAGCGTAGCGTCTTTGATCATCAGAGGTGTAGGGGTCGAAAAACAAACACATTCACCGTAAGGTGAAGTGTGCCCACTTAGTCCCCGAGCCTAGTAGTAGGTGACGTAGGCACGTGGTGCCAAGGTCTAAAAAAGTCTTATTAATTAGATATAGCATGCACCATCAGGTGCATCGTACCGATGTAGTCCCCGAGCTTGCTGGAAGGAGAGGTATGAGCCTTGTAGCAAGGTCTAAAGGAGAAAAAATATCCCAACTGTATGCGAGTCACCAGTCGCATGTAGTCGAGACGCGAAGTCCCCGAGCTGTGATCGGAGAGTGGTCGAGGCAGTCCCTGAGCACAAGTCAAGGAGCGAGCGACGAAGTCCCCGAGCTGTGGTCAGAGAGTGGTCGAGGCAGTCCCCAAGCATAGGTCGAGGAGCGAGCGACGAAGTCCCTGAGCTATGGTCAGAGAGTGGTCGAGGCAGTCCCCGAGCACAAGTCAAGGAGCGAGCGATGAAGTCCCCGAGCTGTGGTCAGAGAGTGGTCGAGGCAGTCCCCGAGCACAAGTCAAGGAGCGAGCGACGAAGTCCCCGAGCTGTGGTCAGAGAGTGGTTGAGGCAGTCCCCGAGCACAAGTCAAGGAGCGAGCGACAAAGTCCCCGAGCTATAGTCAGAGAGTGATCGAGGCAGTCCCCGAGCACAGGTCGAGGAGCGAGCAACGAAGTCCCCATGCGTAGCTCGAAATTCCTACAATATAAATATGTAGAATGGTAGTACATGATGTACAAAGTAATAAATTATGGAGAAAAAATCAGCGGTGAAGAAATAGCGTATGATGCTCAGCAGTCATTTGCAAATGAGCATGATGTGATAAAGCAGTTGGTGCTTTGTAAACATCAGTGTTAATGTGAAGTTTGTGTTTATACTTAATATAAACTGCCCGACCAGTTAGTGTGTAGCTGAGTCTCTAGCCCTAGATAGCCCATAGTCCATAACGTCGAGCGCGGAGCCCGTGCACATGTAGGAAGAATAGGCGTCGCTAAGGAGCCACTGCCGACCACCCATAACACAGAGGGCAGACGCTCGTGCATGTGTAGGGAGGAGCCGAGAGACAGGGCCATCTCTGCAGGCATCGAGCGTCAACATGACTGGTCGAGGATTTGCATTAAGTATAGCTGTATGTTATATTTAAGATGGTATACATGGACAAACGTTATTTGAAGAATAATCATGACGAGGATGTTGTGGAGAAACGTCGTAATGAAAATTGTGTCAAATATAAATATTAGAAGTGTACTTATCTTTGGATAGAAATCTAGTCGGCGGTGATGAAGTTGTCTGGTCCTTGAGCTTTCCGACCTATCGTCATGACGGTGGTCGCGGTTGTCGTAGCACCGTTCTTCGCAGCGATCATCATTGCGACGTGGTCTGGTGGTCGAGGTGGTCGGAGCTCGGCAGAGCCGCTTGGGACGTGGTCGACATGGTCCGTGGTCGATGTGGTCAGAGCTCGGTGGAGCCGCTCGAGACGTGGTCGACGTGGTCCGTGGTCGACGTGGTCGAAGCTCGGCACAGCCGCTTGAGACGTGGTCGACGTGGTCGGAGCTCGGCGTAGCCATTTCTGACGTGGTCGAAGCATGCTTGATGCCATATGTGCGTGTGCATATGCAAGTGCTGCAGCGATCTATAGTTGGCCTGCACGTACATGTACACATACTTCTTCCTTATTTGCTTGCATGCATGCAGATTTGCTTCCATGGAGATCTCTGTTGTGTTTGATTCGAATCGGAGTAGAACTCCCGTGCGGATGCGGCTCGGAGTGCAAACGCCACGTAGTTGCGTCGTCGAGTCCTCGGCGGATCGGTGAAGTCGGAGAAGACACCGATGATGAGGTTACATGTATGCGGCTGTAGGCCGTACGTCTTGATTGGATCTCGGCGACTAGATGATGATCTAGCTTGCCAAAACTGTTCGTGAGAACGTCGAGCGTAGATGCATGTATACACGGAAGTATCTGTGGCTTGCATGATGATCTAGCTTGCTTGCTTGTCATTGGCTTGCATCCTTCGTATATGCATATGATGTATATGTGCATACGCCCGTACATGCAAGTTAGCCTTTCATGTTGCTGTAGATCATGGGCCTGGCTAGCCAACGTATCCGTGTCGATCTCTTGGAATTGGATCCCAAAGCCATGCATGTTGCTGTAGATCACGGGCCTGGCCAGCAAACATATCCGTGTCGATCTCTTGGAATCGGATCCCGAAGCCATGCATGTTGCTATAGATCACGGGCGTATTGGAGCTCTACGTGCCCGTCGTGAGCCCGATGGGATCTCAACGAAGCGCCGCCATGTAGTTCAGCCGAGGAGAGGATCAGATGGATGTTGGTATGCAACGGAGGTCGCTGAGTTGTAGCCGTAGTAGATTGATTCCGTCACCGAGTTGTCGCCGTATGGTGGAATCGAGGTCTGCCATCTAGTTCACCATGGATCAGCGCGCACACCCCCACCTGGCGCACCACTGTCGATGAAATATAGTCGGCAGTCCACCAAGGGGGGTGCCCGTGATGGTAGATTGTCGGTAGATGGTGCGTGTAATCAGGAACCAGATGGTTACAAAGGCACAAGACACAAGATTTATACAAGTTCGGCCACCGTGTTGGCGTAATACCTACGTCCTGTGTCTCATTATTCTGTATTGATTGAGGTGAAATGTATTGAGTACCAAAAACTCCCTATGGCCCTGACACGCTGCCTTTACATAGCTGAAACAATTCCTTACATCACCTCCGGTCCTCACTGCTCCCAGAGAAGACGAAACCCACCTGCTTTACATTGCGGCAACTAATCGAGTGGTCTCCACTGCCATGGTGGTCGAGCGCAACGAGCCCAACCACGTATACAAGGTACAGCGACCAATCTATTTCATTAGTGAGGTACTCAATGAATCCAAGACCAGGTACCCACAGATTCAGAAGCTGATCTACGCCATACTGATTACATCCCAAAAGTTGAAACATTACTTCGATGGATATCGTGTGGTGGTCATGACCGAGTACCCTCTGAGAGACATCATTCGCAATAAGGATGCCAATGGGTGCATCATCAAATGGGCAATGGAGCTATGCCCTTTCTCCTTGGAATTTGCAAGCCGTACTACAATCAAGTCTCAGGCACTTGTCGATTTCATCGTCAAGTGGACAGACTTAAGCACACCTGTTTCTCAGGGGCCCGTCGAGTATTGGAAAATGTACTTCGATGGCTCTCTCAACATCGATGACGCAGGAGCAGGAGTCCTTTTCGTATCACCATCCAAGGAGCAGCTCCAATACGTCCTCAGGATTTATTTCCCGGCGTCTAATAACACCGCCGAGTACGAAGCATGCCTACATGGTCTGCACATTGCGGTCGAGCTTAGTGTCAAACGTCTCTATGTCTACGGAGACTCGGCTCTAGTCATCAACCAACTCAACAAGGACTGGGATACGACCAGCGAAAAGATGGACGCATACTGCAAATCGATCAGAAAGCTGGAAGGCAAGTTCTACGACATCGAGTACACACATGTGGCCCGGGACAAAAATCAAGCAGCAGATGCGCTGTCAAAGTTAGGGTCATCCCAAGCCAAAGTCCCACATGGTGTATTTGTTCAAGATCTGCTCACGCCCTCCATCAAAGAAGAAGATCCCGCAGTCGACAAGCTTCCAGACCAACTATTGGTGGCTACGGTTCCGGCGTCAAGCACCACCAAACCACCTCTGACCACTAAGGAGCCTAACTAGAGAGTACCTTTCATCAAGTAGCTGACAGATGGTAGCGGTTACACCGATCAGATAGAAAACGAACACCTAATGCGTCGCAATAAGCAGTATCTTCTCGTCGATGGCAAATTGTGGCACAAGAACGCGAAGGAGGAAATCTTGATGAAGTGTATAACTCAGGAGGATGGTGAACGTCTCCTCAACAAAATCCACTCTGCTCCTGCGGCAACCACGTAGCCTCGAGAATGCTGGTGGGCAAGGCTTTCCGAGCAGGGTTCTATTGGCCATCAGTCGTAGCCGATGCAAAAAGCTAGTCCGTCATTGTGAAGGTTGTCAGTTCTTCGCCAAGAGAATCCACATACCAGCACACGAGATTCAGACTATACTAGCCTCTTGGCCCTTCGCATGCTGGGGACTGGATATGATCGGGCCTTTCAAACCGGCCCCTAGGAAATTTACATGCGTCTTTGTGCTGATCGATAAATTCTCCAAGTGGATAGAGTACATGCCTCTGGTCAAGGCATCTTTAGAAAAGGCTGTTGCGTTCATCGACCATGTCATCCATCACTTTGGCATACCCAACAGCATCATCACTGATCTAGGTACTCAGTTCACCGGGAACGCTTTTTGGGACTTCTGCGATGAAAGAAGCATAGTAGTAAAATACATCTCGGTGGCGCACCCTAGAGCTAATGGACAGGTCGAGCGAGCAAACGGTATGATCTTGGATGCACTTAAGAAGAGGATGTATAGAGAGAATGACAAAGCTCCTAGAAGATGGCTCAAAGAGTTGCCAGCCGTGGTCTAGGGTCTCAGAACCCAGCCCAGTCGCAATACCAGCGTCTCACCATACTTTATGGTTTATGGCACTGAGGCAGTGCTCCCAGCAGATATAGCCTTTAGATCAGCACGGGTAGAAAACTTCAACAAAGACAAGGCCAATGAAGTACGGGAGCTAGAAGTGAATAGTGTAGAAGAGAAGCGGCTCGATTCTTGTGTACGTACAGCCAAATACCTTGCTGTTTTGCGTAGGTACTACAACAAGAACGTCAAGGAGCAGTTCTTCGTGGTTGGGGACCTGGTCCTGAAGTGGAAGACGAATCAGGCTGGCATCCATAAACTCGCAACCCCATGGGAAGGGCCCTTCATGATCAAGGAGGTTACATGCCCGACATCTTACAGGTTAGCTCACCTAGATGGTACAGACGTACCCAATTCATGGCACATCGACAAGCTTAGGCATTTCTATGCTTAACTACTAAGCTTTGTACCCTCCTTGTACTTTCGATTTAATAAAGCTATTATGATTTCTTCGACCACTCTAATGTGTCATTTCAAAATTTATTGTTATTCTAACTTTACCATTTAAAACCGACCACCATTCCTTCTCGGGTTTTCGGAGCAGGCCCTGTCTTCGGTTCCTCCCAACGCGTGCATGGGATCCGCTCTCTACGCTACGGGTGATCGGCAGGCGCTCTCTGGTTTGACTTGTGTGTTTCTACGTGTGCACAAGCTATGCGCAACACACTCCGGCCACAAAACAAACTAGGGCCATACAAACCTTTCAGGATGATGTGTCGACTAGAACTGATACAACTAAACAGAACGCCAACACATTCTAACTTAGTTACATCAAACGATATCCGAGCTTAAACACGTTTTTAACAAAACAAACAAGCTTATATTGAGATACAGTTATGTTATTACAAGCTTGCCTGAAAAGGTCCAAGTTTACAATAACACAACTACATCTTCTTCTACAGCTACAGCCTACACTATTGGTTGGTCGAGGCACGCGACTCCTACTGCCCACAACGCCTCAATTCATGCTCGGGTCTCTGGGACTCTGGCACTGAACGAGCTGAAGAAGATGGCCTCGCCGTCGCCTAGCTGGTCGAGACCGCAGGCTTCGTCGGTTGGTTTGAAAATGACTGCGCTCCAGGCTGACTTGTTGACAACGTTCCTTGTATGGGTGGTGTCACACCTCCACACAGGTTAATATCGCCAATTATCTTCGCCGACAAGTCCATCTGGGTTATCCGTAGCTCCTCAGCCTTGTCTAGATCTACCTCCTTCGGGTATCCAGCCTCCAAGCGCTTGAGATCGATCAAGGGGTAGTGAGCACGTACCATGCTTAGCACATGTGCGCCTGCGTATTCACCCGCCTCCTTCACGAACTCCTGGAACCATCCCCACGCCTTTCGCCATCTCTCAATCAGTCCCGGCTGCGGCAGCCTTGGCACGTCCTCTGTTAGCGCCGGATCGATGAGGTCAAGGACCGGCAAATGCCCGTTGCCACCTCCTGGCACCGATTTTTCCTGGTGTCACAATCCTTGATGATCTCTTGGCACTGTGCTTTCCAGCCGTCACGGTCTTTTATCATGGCCTCCAGATGCTTCTTCGCTTTGATTTTTAAAACTGCAAGCCGTACATGCTGTTTAGACGCTGTATTACGCCAAACTATGGTAGGCAACCAAAATAAGCAAAGGGGTTTGGAAAACTTACTTTTTAGCTCCTCTATCATCTTGGTCGTGTGGTCCCAGAGCTGCGACTGGTCATGCGCTAGTTTTCTGTTGTCCTCTTTCAGGCGATCACATTCCACGACCGCACGACTGTTCTCCTCTCGGAGACGGGCCACTTCGGCTTCCAAGCCTGCACTACAGATGTTACTACCAACAATGCAACAATTGTTAGTATTCGTTGTGATAAAGTGGCTACTTACTTGTTCTTTCCTGCTCTTTATTACTAAGCTGAACGACCAGTTTCTGGTTCTAGGACTCTTGCTCCGTCTTCTCATGGTTGGCGGTTTCAAGTCGCTGGCGCAAGCATTCCACCTCCGCCATCAGCTCCTTGTTGCTTGCAGTGATCCCTTCGATTTGGTCGAAGCATTTCTTGTGGTACCTTGTGGTCTTCATTAAGTCCTGTGTGCAGATAGCTAAGTAAGACAGCTTGACTAAGACAGCAAGATCAGGTGGTGAAGCTAAGCCTACCTGAACCTCCATCACCAGCCATTTCGCCGCCCGTTCAACTTTCTTGGTCTCTTCAACCTCTGGGATTTCCTCGTGAACAACCCATTGGTCGTTACGCCAACGCGACACATGCACATGTTGTCGCTTGTCCTGAGGACGGCCCAGGACCTCCTCCACTTTGTCCTCTTTGGGCTCTTCTTCGGGTCTCGGTGCTGGTCCGAAGTTAGCAGCTTTTGCGATCACTATGGCCTTCCCACGTGCTACAGCATCGACAAACGTGCTCTGTGCTCTCACCTCCGGCCGCTGCTCCTTGGTCTGTTCCGTTACCCTTGATGCTGAGGTGTTGCCCTCGGTAGGTTCAGCGCTCGGAGCACTCGTGCTTGGCTCGGTTCTTCCCTCGACCCCCTGCTCGGGGACTGTTGTCTGACTGTTTGTTTGCTGAGGCCCCGACGGATCTTCTGCTCTGGGTTCCTCGATGGCCGGCTGCTGGGCAGTCTGTTCTGAACTTACTGGCGGAGCCATGCCACTCCCAGCTAGCTGGTCTGGACTTTCGGTGGACGCCGAACTAGTACATCCGAGATAAATTCATAAGGCAATCATATTCAATGCAAATTGCTAGCTTACATCAAGGTCACAAATACTTACATGTAGGAAGCGCAGAATGATGTGGCGAAGGCGCGTCTCTCCGGCCGTGCTTGCTCCATGTGCTATGCGGGTGACTCCTGGTCTCCCTCTACATCTAGCACTGTCGCTGGGCCTTGGTGCTTGACCCCTCCGCTGCTCGTCCTTCGCGCTGCAGTGGTCGGCGATGTAGGTCTCACCGGCACGGAGGAGCCACCTTGCTCCATCGACTCCAGTTGCCATCTCCTCTTTCGAGGGATGAGTCAAAAGGTGCCTGTATCCTCTCCCTCCTCTGTGTCATCGTCCGACAAAGTAAAAATCGCCTGACGACGCTTGCTGGCTACCGGCTGCTTAGCAGCAGCTTTGCCCGCTGCCTCTTCTCCAGCTCCGAGCACCGCCCAGTCAACATCCTCGATCTCGAGGCTTGTCTGGGTGGCTGGGACAGCTCCTTGTGGCCAATCTACTCTAGGGGGTCGCGACACAATCATTGTTGCTCTATCCCGACCATTAATCTGGGAAACAAATGGGAGTGAACACAGTAAGTTTCTACCACAATATGAGACTACGGGTACAAGGCAAGATGAGTTACCTTTGGGGGAGGTCGGGCGAGCTTGAAAGCGTGCTCGATGTCGCTCAATCTGACATAATTTGGATCAGCTAAGTTAAATAGCTCTCCAATTCTGGCTCTGACTTCATTTTTGTCAAGCGCCCCCTGCCTCGTCCTCGTTGGATTTGCGCTACCTTGATACTCGTAGCTAGGATGTACCCTCCTCTGGCCGGGCTAGATCCGCCGGCTGATGAAGCTCCCGACCACGCTCGGGCCGTCCAGTTTTTTTCACGGGATCATCCCAAATATTTTTGGAATTTGGTCCAGGTACTCAGGTTTCTCTGACCAGCTTGTCTTCTTCTCCGGAATGTACCCTACGTCGCACAATGTGATCGTGTTCGGCTCTTCGCAGATGTAGAACCATTTCTTGTACCAGTCGTCAAGCGACGTGTTCCATGGGTAGTGTAGGTACTGGGCTTTCATGCCGTCGCGGAGGTTGAGGTACACACCTCTGGCTATCTTCGAGCCGTCGCTTCCTTTCTTCCTCAGACATAAAAGATGGCGGAAAAAATCGAAATGGGGCTGGAAGCCGCCATATGCTTCGCAAAGATGAATGAAAGTGGCGACAAGAAGGATCGAGTTGGGATGCAGATTGCAAATCCAAATCTCATAGTAAAGACAGAGTCCCTGAAGAAAAGGATGTACCGGAACCCCAAATCCCCGTTTGAAGAAGTCTTCGAACACCACGATTTCACCTGGTTGTGGATCGGGGTACCCCTCGCCCTCCGGCGCACGCCATCCTATGAGCTCCTTGTCATGGAGTGTAACAACCCAAAAATCCATACACCAAAAATACCAACTACAAAAATTTTCTCAAAACTCCCATGTGATGATGAGTGTCATGTATAGAAACCCAACCTAAGAGATGCATTAGGTCTAACCCCAACCCAAGTCAACACATAAGCATGGCATGTCATTTGTTGATTATGATTATTTAATTTCTAACAAATAAAGTGATGCATACGTTGTTAACTCAAATCGTGATTTGGATTTCCATTTATTTTATGTCATGCTTAACAACTCTTTTAAAGAAACACACCATAAAGTAATTACTATTCAAACCAAACGATAAATGTGTAAAAAGAGAAAACTAATTCTATATTTATATATAACAAACTACACCTATGTTGATATACAAATAGCTAAATAAATTCCTAATATGTATAAAAGAATGTGGTGGGCCTCATATCTAAAACTCCAGTGAATTTGGTGCACCCATTTTGACTTCAAATACCCAAACTAAATTTGAATTCAAATCAAGGAAGAAGAAAAAGAAAACAGAAAAAGGAAATGAGGAAGAGGGCCTCGCAGCCGGCTCGGCCTGCTCGGCTTCGTGGCCCAGCCAGCCCAACCACGCCTACCTTGCACCAGCGCATGCACGTACGCAGCCCACGAGCTGGCCCAGCATGCCTCAACCGCCCGCGTGCCTCCCCGCCTTCGCTTGCAGCCGCTGCCACACGGGCCCCGCATGTCAGCCCTCCTGTTCATCTTCTCCACGCCACGCTCAACCGCCCACGCGACCAAGGGCCGACAGCGGTGGCAGGGGCGGGCCAGGGGTCACGCCAGGGGCATGACCCTGTCTCCCCCTTGGCGCCACGCCCACGACCGAGCCATGACCCTAGAACCCTAGCCCAGCCTCGCTAGAAGCCCTCCGATCGCCCCTAGTTCTCCATCCGCCGTCCACCGAGCTCCATGGATGAGCTCGGCTATAAAAACCCCAACCTCGGATGCCCAAGCGCTCTCCTGTGCCCCGCCGCCACCTTGTGGCCGTCCACCGCTCACCAAAGCCAAGAGAGAGAGCCAAAGAGAAAGGGGATAGAGGAAGAAGAAGGAGGGTCCGACGTCGCTGGAGTTGCCACAGCGGAGGGTGACGCCGTCGTCGTCATCACGGTTGCGGGTTGGCACTGCACGGCTTTCGGAGCTACACGACCTCGAACCGCCACTGCATCGCCACCCTATCGTCGTTGACACCAACGGTGAGCCCCCTCCCGGTCTCTCCCTGCCCGCCACTGGACCTCACCTTGTCGGCCATGGCGCTCCACACCGGGAGCGCATAGGCCTGGGCCATCTCCTGTCCTTGGGAACACACGCACCCACGCGCACACCCGCGACCACGCCATGACCACCCCGCTGGAGCCCCGTAGTTCACCCACGCGCCTCGACATCGTCACCATGTCGCCGTGGCCGCCGGGGAGCCCCCACCGGCCATAGGAGAACCCGAGCCCTACCTTGAGCCCTGGACGCCCTCACCGTGCTTCCACGGACCCACAGAAGCTCTTAGCCGCCCCGCCGAGCCTCCAGGGAGCCCACACGTGTGACCTCACCACCGGCGAGCACCGCCGAGCCACCGATCACCATGGCCAAGGCCTTAGGAATCCTTAGCCGACGCCCCGACCCTACCATCGCAGTCTCCATGGTGTAGGGGAGCTTTTCCCCTCCCCCAATTGGACCCCAGCGCCGCCACAGGAGGCTCACCGGGCGCTCGCCGCCGACGGAAGCACGCCGGGGAGGAAGCAGAGGATTCATCCTCGCCGGCCACACATGCGCGTGCACCTGGTTCACGAAGACCGCAACGGAGGAGATGGAGGACTCGGTCCACCATGGACCCTGTCTTAGGTCCATGGACCGTGAACCTATGTCCACCATGAACCGCGCACTATGAGCCAGCGCTGTGGACGAAGCCCAGTAGAGGCCCACGGCTACGACGTGGCAGCGTCACAGCCTGCCACGTGTCTGGCCCGGCCCAGCCCAGACCGGCCCAAACCGAGCCCACCAGAGCCCGTTTGAGACCCGCCCATGTTGACCGTTGACCGGTCAACGACGACCGTTGACCTGGCCCCACATGTCAGTGACATCGAGTCGCTGGACCCACTTGTCAGTAGGTGACGTCATGCTGACGTCACGATGACATCAGCAGCCCTGGCCCCACATGTCAGTGACCCTGACCGTTGACTCGCCGTTGACTTGACGTTGACTTTGGCCGGACCCACATGTTAGTGACCCAAGAGCCCCTGGACCCACCTGTCGGAATTGATGACGTTGATGACGTCATACTGACGCCAGCTTGGACCTCGCCTGTCAGCTCGGAACCGAGATGATGATGTCATGCTGACATCATGCTAACGTCAGCATGCCACGTGGACCAGTCACAGAGTGGCACATGTCAGCACAGGATTAATTCAGCCTTTTTCATTTTCAGAAATGGATTTAATCTTTGCAAATTCATAACTAATTCATGTGACCTCAGAAAAATACGAAACAAGGACCAAAATTCATCTAAAATCAAGCTCTACGCAATGAACCCATGTTTGAGTGCATTTGGCTCTTTTGAATTTTCATTGCATCTTTGTGCTATTCTATAGACGTCGCCAACGCGACTATAATGCGATCGTTTGCAGACTCGGAGGAGAACCGGACGGACGAGGATCGTGAGTACCGTGAGGAGTACGGAGACGACTACACTGAAGGTGCCACATCCCACCCAATCTCGTAGCACCTATTACGCATGGCTAAAATAGAAATGCTAGTGCTTACTTTATTGTCATGATTACACTATGGTAGGACTTGCATGGTAGTATGCTTTGTTGATGGCCTTTACCTTGACGCAACCTTACCCCTGCTCACCTTGCTGTTAGGCTAGTCACACGCTTGCTATTATATTTCCTTGCTTATTACTTCTACTACGCTTGCACTACCTTGATGCGTGGTGGAAACTGGTGTTATCTGGACCATGGGGAGAGTGATGCGTGTGTGACTTGGGTGCGTGGAGGGTGAGGGTTGTGTCGACCAAGTTGGAGTATACGACGAGCCTGGGGCAAGTCTTGCCATGGGGTGCTACCTGGGCACCCCTGGAATGGATACCTATGGTGGGTAAATGGTATATGAGGTGGCCCTGGGTGTGCTCCTATGATGGGAGGAGCCCAGGGTGGAGGTGCTGTGGTGGCACGGTAAATAGACACCCTGATGAAGACATTCTGGCTTGGTCATCCCTAAGGACTTACTAGTACTCAGATTCACCGGGAAGCCTTACGTACCACTCGCCCTATATGGTGTGGGACGGCCGGACTACTTGGTAGGGTATTGCCACTACTGCTAGGTTGATAGCAGATAGTGTGAGGGAGATACGGGGTGAGGAGGATTCCCCCCACACCCTTTCGAGACTTCATGGAGACCTTGTGGACCCGGTTCATGACTCACAGTTTCAGCCACCCCGACCGGACTTGGGGTGTACCAGGGCTGAATGGTAGAGTGGCATTATCCTAGGCTAGCAAGCGGCCGGAATCAGCCCAGTTGACGACGGTCAACGAGGAAGGCGGATCTTGTGGTTATGTAAAACCTCTGCAGAGTGTATGGTTGATCGATCGATACATATGCCGACTTGTCGGCTATGGACCTTTCCTGGGTTTTGCTTAAACTAGATAGTGAGATGAGTCCTTCTTTTCTCCCCCTGGGAGTGAGGGTTCGGACGTAGCCAGGGGCTACGGGCCTTGAGACAGTGCCGAGAGGGAGTTGGCCTGTCGACTGAGCGATGGTATGGGTGTGGTATGGTGATGGTGTGGAGATGGTGGTATATCGATCCCAGGATCGACACCAATCTCTGGAATGGGAATGGGGTGGAATGGGTGTGGGAATGGTGTTAAAACTTGATCAACTGATAATATATACCTGAAATGCTAATACATAGGAAACCCCAGCCTTATAGGTTTCTTTTGATTATATCCAACTTGCATCCAATTTCCACAAAGCAATGCTCATAGGGTGGGAGTGGCCAGTACAAATCGTACTGATAAATTTTGGCACACAGGTTCTGCTGAGGAGTATAGCTCTGAGGAGTTTGACGGTTGAGGGGATTCGTTCCTACGCTCGAGTTTGGCGATCTTATCTTCAAGCTGTTCTGAATGAATGCTACTTTTGATTCCGCCAATGTGGCGATGTAATAAATTTATGTAATTCCGCACTATTTGTACTATGATATTATCATTGTATGGATGTGATATACGTCTGGGATTTGGGTAATATGATCTACAACGGTCTTATTACACTTCGACTCTGTGGATTTCCCTTCGTGGAAATTAGGGTCGCTTCATGGAGTACCCCCATGGTGATGAGGTCTTCAATGGTCTACTCGTTGCTTCTCGATTTCCACCACTCCTTCGCCATGACTCTTGCTTTCTTCTGTGCGTCACTTTTCGCCATGAATTTGGCCTTGCTGATGAACGAGGAACTGGCGGAGGATTGATTGGTGGTGATTTCGGAGGTATTAGGGTTGGCAAGAGGAAGAAGATGGCTGCGGCTGTGAATGGCAATGGGGTTCAGTAAAAAATAACTTACCTATCCTATACTATTTTTAACCCAAGAGTTATGCCGTTTCATCTGCCCGAGATTCTTGGGAGACGTGCACACGCCGCAGACGGTTGTTTTCACAGCCTCGAGATCTATGCCAATATATGCGCCTCCTCGTCGCCAGTGTATGTGCCTCTTCGTTGCCAGTGTGAGAGGGCCCACGCTGACATTTATAGGTGCTACGCGACTGTTTGCTTGAAAAGACAAGAAGGCAGTATGACGTGTTATACCCATCTACTTTTTTGACCAGACATGTCAGATTGGACTTGACAAGGCAAGTAATTAAATAAATACAAAAGATAATAGTAAAAGTGGCATATGGTTTTTCGCCGTACTTCTCGTGCTCAGGGACTGTCCAGACCACCATCATGCTCGGGGACTCACTACACCACAGCCTAAATATAGCGTCACACGGTGGGTCGTTATAAGACATTTCAACGACTTACGGTCCGATGTTATAAACTTATAGCGTCAGATATATTAGCCATTGATACTGGCGACGCTAAAAATCTATAACGTCGGACCGACTTTTAACGTCGAACCGTTTGACTTTATATAAAAGATATAACGTCGGACTGTCTGACGTCTTTTCTAAACTTATAACGTCGCACTGTCTGATGATATAGGTTTATAGAGACCCACTGTCCCTCACTATGCATACAAGTAAACAACACATAATATCTGTATTGTTTAGCTGTTAACCATATAATCAACACTGCCATGTCATACATTCAAACAATACAGTCAAGAACACATAAACTGGACCAAGATAGAGCTCACAAGTTATATTAAAGTCATCATGATGTGTCATGCCATTTTACACATAATTCATGGCATACAAAAGCTAAGATGAAATAAGTTTGGCCAAATGCCAGACTAGGCAACCCATGTCTCATAGTTTGCTTCCACTCTTTACAAAATGATCCACCTCTAGTAAGGCCAAACAAAAGTTATCATCTATAGCTAAAATGTCCAAAACACGTCGTCATGAGCACTTTGATCCAATCATTGGCTGCAGTCCACTTCCAGCTATTTCCTCCCACCACCTGTAAATAAAAGTTGAAATTCATAAAAAAAAGGCACAACATAAAACTTCATAAGATACTTTGATTTGTCGTCCTAGATCAGTTAATAACTTTACTCGCTTTTCCATTAACACAATCAAGCATGCTTGCCAAGCTTGCCAAGCTTTGCGACTAGCTTAAAATGTATTTTGGGCAAAGGTTAAGATTGCTAGATCACTAGAAAGACAAGTGAAGGCAATGCAACAAGTTCAATTAAAAGTGCTTAAAGAATATGGAACAAGCTAAAAAAGGCTACATAAAGTATACAATACACTAATCACTAGGATCAATACTAACTTCATATCTCTTGTTAGTTACGTGAACCTATAAACCTAATATGTTGCCTTATAACTATGGTCCTTCTGACTTTCTTGTTGGGTTTAAAATTTTGGCACGTCAATGAATATATTCTAAACATTTTAAAATCAGCACACTCACAATATACTTGGGAATAGTGCACAAGTAAATTTTTCACATCTAAGAAAATATGTAAGTTCTTCACTACTGAATTACACTAACACAGTCCTAAAATTTTAAAATGTTGGCTAAGTTAGAGCTTTACAGACCTGTTCCATGGGATGATTTCTTAGACTTGCAGACCTTGAGTTGTTAGAAATATCAATGATTAGAAAATCTGGGCACTCATTACATATGAAAAAAACAAACAATGACAAGTTGTGTTTGTTACCCTTTTATATGGCCAAGCAATTGCCATGTCCTTAGCATCAGCCATCTCTTCCACACCAGGATATGGGCGAGGTAGCTTTGCATCCCTTTTCATCACACATCTGATAACAACTAGACAGTGCTTCTTTCCAAGAGCTTGTCCTGCGTGCACGGTGACAGGATTAACTGAAATAATTGTTCCCTTGGCCACAGGTTCATCTCTCTAGAGTGCATAGAGTATAATTTTATTGCCGATCTGAAGCAAACAATGTATTTATGAGAATTGTATACATTAAAAAATCACCATTGGACTAGAAGAAAAAAAATTGAAAAGCGATGAGAACATTACAAGGTTGTCATGTTAGATGTGATTTGCATCACCGCCTGCACCGTCAGGGCTACACTGAGGGGATTGAACAGCCGGGTCTGTAGGAATGGGGTTAGACTGAGGGGGCTGAACAACTGTGGTTGTAGGAATGGGGCTAGAGTGATGGTGCTGCATAAATGAGGCTGCGGGAGTTGTGTTGGGCTGCACAACTGGGGAGCTGCTGGACCGGTGGGGCTGCTGGACTGGTGGGGCTAAGTTAGTCCTACGCACAAGCACGTATTCATACTCATTAGAGTTATTTGCATAGGCACCATCTTCATGAAATTCAGCAACTTGATTTGTCTCAGATCTTGGGCTCTATAAACATAAAAGTGGGAAGTTAGAGACATTCTGGAACAACACATGAACTTAGGGTGCAAATATTTATGAGTAATGCATATATATTCTCAGTACTTAGAGACAAGTGACTTGGTAACATATTAATGATCTCGCAGTAATGCATCTTCTATGTAAATCAGGACTGAAGCAAGGCTAATACCAATATGAGCCAATTATCTAGCCATAGAATCAAGGACTGATAATTGAAATTAGAAAATGTACAAATAATTTACCTCATGGTGACGTGAGTTAGAGCCATTTTGGGAGACATTTTCCATACTTGACCTTTCACGTGCCAACCTTTCATACGCCAATTCAGCTTCTAATTCTGCTATGCGTTGTTCTAGAGCTGTTTGGTGACTTTCTAGAGCTGCTATATAACTTTCTTTCCTTTTACACTCTCGATCTTGCATTTGAAGCCTCGTTGGAGTGTAACCCTTGACCCCTGGTGTACCAACAGTTTGGGGAGTTGGTCCTAGGCCCAAAACCCGAACACGTCCTTTCGGTTCCATTTTTCCACAAGTAGCAGCAAATGCATCACCTTCTTGGATGGATTTTTTGGTCAATTCAGGCTGGGCTTCAATAACTGATTTAAGTTTATTATACACAAATAGGATATCATTGTAAATATGCCAAAACTAATATTTCAAAAAGTGATACTTGTTCAATGAAAAACTTACAATAATTGGTTCTGCATTCCTTGATGGAATTCCATTTTTTCTTGTATGTGTTTTGATATAGAGTTCGTCCCTTCGAGGAGTGCGCCCTAGTTCATTAGCCTACAAGTGTTTCACTTTTAGTACTTAATGCAGCACGTTACGTATTGAAAAAAAATCATTTGACATACCAGTTCATGCCTGTTACAAGCAAAGCTCTTGCTACCAGTTGTATGATGTATGGACAGCTTTGCACGGTTGGCTTTGGCAATTTTAGTTTGAGCCTATGATAGATAGGCTATATCAGAAAGATCAATGCAAGCAGCAAGAAACAAAGATGGCTGTAACCAGCAAGCAAAACTAGGAGTAGTACTCACTGCAGATTCTTGGGTTGACCAATGGTTTTTGAGAAAGTTCCAATCATCATCATTCAGTCTTTTACCTTGTTTTGTCCTTAAATTTTCCTCTGTTATTTCACCTTTAAAAAACTGTCTCTTCAGGTTTGCTTTAAAATCCTTCCATTTCTTTCCAGCAGCATCCAAAACCCAATCATAGGCTTTATCATCAATATCAAAGTATTCCTAGTGTGAAGAGAAAGTAGCAAATGAGTACTTATCATGAAGTGAGAAAATAATGAAGGCCTACAAATAAAACTAGAGCAGCTACCTTCATGTCTAACCATACTGCATCCTTTAAGTCCTCATCAACAAGCCTCCAATCAGCACAGGCAATTGATATTTTTTGTCTCACATGTACCCCAACAGCACCAGAAAACCTCCTAGCATTCTCACCAACAGGCTGACCATATTCATTGACCATAACTTTGATTTTAGGCATCTCAGGTTTCCTTGCAAAGACTACATCCAATCTACTGATACCTCTTCCATTCCTCTTCTCTTGTGTATTGCGCTGAAAATCTGCTATAAATAAATGGAGAAATTAGAAGCAGGCATAACAAAAATCTACTATAAATAACTTGAGAAAATCTACTAGGATATACAAGACCTTCATTATCACATAAGAAATCTCCAATCGATTCAAATTCCCAATCATCTTCTTCAGCTACATCTTCTTCAGCTACATCTTCTTCACCTTGCCCATTCACATTCATTGCATGGTTTGTTTGTGGCCTTGGCCGCAGATTATGAATCCTGGTTGCTTGAACACTTGTGTTATGAGTTCTCTAAAAGAAGTAGTAGAACAATATCAGCAATATTAAATGAGCAAAGTCACTGTAGTAGAACAATTTATACAAGAGATGACCTTTGCTCTTTTCCTAGGTTCATTGCACGTCATCTCTTGCGCCATATGAACGAGACCAAGTGATGCCATCATCTCTTCGTTCTCTGCAACATTTTCATCCCTCTCCAGCTCATACAAGGTCTTGCCCCCATTGCTATTGTTTCCTCTTGCGCTTTCCATTTGTTTTCCTGAAACAAAGAACCCAAATATGAGCAGTCTATGAAAGGGTTCAATAAAACAATCAATAACAAATATATGCAGCAGGCATCACTTAAACAACACTTACTTTGTAGACTTTTTTTAGGCTTTTTCTTTTGGGGAACAACAAGTGTTCCATCTATATCAGTTCTAAAAGAAGGGACTACCCCATTTACAATATCCACTGTCACATTTGCACTTAGATCATGCAATGGCCATGCTACTCCATTGCCATTATCCATGTGCTCATTCTCTAAATTATCTAAGTCATACACATCTCTTGCTTTTGACTGAACAGCAGCAGCCCACTCATGATCAATTGCTTCGGGAACATAGTATACTTGAATTGCTTGTGATGCTAAAATGAAAGGCTCATCTGATATCTTTTCGCCTGTATTGAATAAATGCTTAAAGTTAACAGATGTAACCCCCAAATTATCAGTTTGTACCCATTTGTCCTGCACACGGTTGTCAACCCAATCACACTTGAAAAGAACCACATTTCCTTTGTGATGATAATTTAGTTCAACAATTTCCTTTATAATTCCATAATAGGCATTTTTTGTTATTCTACTATGATCATTATTGTCCATATCAAAGGTTGTTGCCTCAGCAACTACAGCAACCCCACTATTTTGAATAGGTCTTCCCTCATCATAGGATTTTGTGTGGAAACAGAATCCGTTAATACTATAGCTGCTATACTTGCGTGCATTCAACATTGGCCCCTTGGCCAAAATTTTTATCTCATCTGGTGCTTCCTCACACATTTCTCCCACCTGTGATTATGAAAGACTGCTATTAAAATGTGTAAAATCTATCACAAATAGCAAGTCTTCAGTTTTACTTTCACTTCCATGCAACCTAAACCACTCATGAAAGGATTCATGACGCATCCGGTTGATGTCCCGTTTATTTCGATGGCCAATGGAGGAAAGATATTCATCATGCTTACTGCAAAGGTTATTGTGACTTTAGAATGTAGGGGAATTTGATTATATGATGCAAGTGGTTTCGATAACTTACTCCAAGTAAGGCGCAATGTTGTCATTGTTGAACAAAACATATCTATGAGCTTGCACCCATGTCTTGTGGTTTAAACTAAATGTGCATTTTCCAGCCAAGCCTTGACCAATGCTACGGAAGAAAGGAGGTGTACTGTCATCTTCATCTATTCTAGGTTGACGGGTAATCTGTCCCACGCCATGTAGATAGTGAGAACAAAGTGTAAGGCACCCATTGAAATTAGTCCACTCCATAATTGATCCCTCCGGATGACTTTTTCTACGTACAAAACCCTTTAGTCTCATTAGAAACCTATACATAAAAATAATAGGCACATTAATTGACACTGGTATATAACTAGTAGGTTTGTATATGTCTTCAGTAAGACACGTGGCCTAAGATAGTTACCTCTCCACAGGCCACATGCTACGAAAATGGACTGGACCAGCTATTTTTGCTTGGGCAGGAAGATGTACCATCAAGTGTACCATAATGTCGAAAAAAGATGGAAGGAATATAGTCTCAAGAAGGCTCAAGGTTTTAGCAATGTCAGCCTGTAGACTTTCCATATCACTTATTCGAATGACAGGTGCAGAAAGTTTCTTGAAGAAGTTGGATATACGAATCACTCCAGCACTGACTATTTCTGGTAGTATTTTTCTCACAGCAAGTGGTAGCAAATCTTGTAGAATAATGTGGTACTCATGACTCTTTAGCCCAAATACCTTCCTCTCACTGACATGTACATTTTGTCGTATATTTGATGTGTAACCATCAGGAAACTTCACCCCTTTTAGTACTTGACAAAATAATTTTATCTCATCAAGACTCATTGAGTAGGGGGCTGGTGGTAAATAAAATTGGTCCTCTATTTCAATTGGGTGAAGATCAGTTCGAAGACCAAGAGCTTGAAGATCTAAGCGAGAATTCAAGTTATCCTTAGATTTCCCAACAGTGCCCAAGAATGTGTTCAATAAACTTTCACAGACATTTTTGCCTATGTGCATAAAGTCAAAATTATGTCGCAACATCAAATCTTTCCAATATGGAAGCTTGAACCAAATAGATCTTCTTTTAAAAATGACTAATGGTTCACCTTCCTTGCGTTTCTTTCTTGCTGGTTTCTTCCCAGATGGATCCTTGCCAAAACTAGTACTAAGGTCTTTAGTGCACTCCAAAATTTCCTCTCCAGAAAGTGGTTTAGGTGCAGGTCTGAACTCAGTTTTACCACCAAATTTATCGGCGTCAAACCTAAATGGATGATTTTCATGCAAGAATCTTCGATGACCCATATAGCATGTCTTGGAACCACTACCAAGTCTAATTGAATCAGTAAAGAAGTGGCAATCAGGACA
Source organism: Miscanthus lutarioriparius (assembly GCA_904845875.1). Lineage (NCBI taxonomy): Eukaryota > Viridiplantae > Streptophyta > Magnoliopsida > Poales > Poaceae > Miscanthus > Miscanthus lutarioriparius. The sequence continues at coordinate 91,727,018 of CAJGYO010000006.1, forward strand.
TGCTGCTTCACCAGATGTGACAGATCCAGACACATATCCTAGACCTGGGAAATCAGTAATAGTCCACAATACTGCTGCCCGTAGCTGGAAGTACTCACCCATGGAAGCATCATAAGTTCTAACACCATTTTCAAACATATCTAACAAGTCATTGACAATTGGCTGACAAAAGAGATCAAAATTACCACAAGGAGAATCTTTCCCAGGAATGAGAAAAGACAAGATGAAATTTGATTGCTTCATGCACATTGAAGGTGGGAAATTGTAGGGAATACAAATGCTAGGCCAAATGCTATAGCTATTATTCATGGTTCTAAATGGATTGAAGCCATCGGTGGCAAATGCAAGACGGATATTGCGGCTATCCGCAGCGAAGGTTGGATGCTTTTCATCGAAGTCCTCCCATAGAGGGGAATCTGCAGGATGCCTTAGGAGACCATCTTTTTTCCGGCCTTCATCATGCCACCTCGTCAGGCTTGCTGTTTTAGAGGACAGAAATAACCTTTGGAGACACTTCTTTATTGGAAAGTAGCGGAGAACCTTCTTGGGAACATTATATACATGTTTCCCGTCTAGACTCTTCCTTGTTGATTTCCACCGTGAAACCTTACACTTTGGACATGAATTCAAATCTATGTTCTCCTTCCAATAGAGAATGCAATCATTTTCACAAGCATGAATACTAGTATACCCAATTCCTATGGATTTCACCAATTTCTTAGCTTCATGAAAGGTTTTTGCTACGGCTAAACCATCTGGGAATGCATCATTGAGTAGTTCTAGTAGCAGGTTAAAAGATTTATCAGACCATCCTCCAAGGAGTTTGATGTGTAGTAATCTAATAAGAAATCGGAGTTGGGTATATTTCTTGCAAGTAGGGAATAGATCCTTGCTATTCTCTTCAACCAGCTTTTGAATAGCAACTAGCCCCTCACAAGGATCTAGATCAGGACTATTTTCCTCAAAATCACCTCTATCATCTAAGCCACCTGCTAAGTCCCTAAGCAAACTAGAGATATCACCATCTTCATCAGGATCATCCATAACCTCAACACCATCAACATCAATGCCACAGTTCTCATGATTCACAGACGGGGTGGGTTCTCCATGTAAATTCCACGTTATGTACCCTTTTAGAAACCCATCACATATTAAGTGTTCACGGACTTCACTAGCCTCATACCAGAAAGAGTTGGAACACTTTCTACAAGGACAAAGTATCTTGCTACCAACAGCTGCATTACTAAATGCAAAAGCTAAGAAATGGTTCACCCCTGCAAATATGCCTTGCCATGCCTACATGAAAGTTTATGTTAAAAAGCCACTCAGCCTATGTATACCCCTTTCAATATCTATTAAGTTACTGTATTTACCTAGCATCATCATCAATCCAAGATTTATCCATCAACCTTTACTAGGGGGAACCAGAAGCTGACCAAACAAACTCTAAAAATATAAACACAAGAATAGATCATGGATCGATCTATATATATATATATATATATATATATATATATATATATATATATATATATATATATATATAAGCAACAGATCAACACGGCAGACTGGGAATGAATGAAGAATTAGCAGCTAGGCAAAAACCTGTGAATGGTGCGGCTTTTATTAGGGCAGAGCCCGCCTGCAACCACGACTACGACCTCCAAGGAGCACCTTCTTCTTGTACGCCTCAGGCAATCACGACTACAGCCTGCTGCTCCAGTAGAGGAAATTACACATCCATGATTTAGTTAGTAAAATGAAAGTGAGCAGTCAATAGCAGCAAACATAGTATAGAAGGAGATCATGGCTCTCTTAATTTGGATCTGGCAGTGTTGTGGGACACATGGGGAGAGGAGGAACCAGGAGGGGGTTGGGGCGCTGTCCGGGAAGGGGACTGGGGCCGAGGAAGGGGCGAGCTGAGGTCACCGGCTGTGCTCACCTGGACACGACATCGTTGGGGGTCACCGACGGGAAGAACTGCGCTGAGGTCACCGGCCTGAGCTGTGGACGCTGATGGGATGGAGGGGCCGAGGTGAGGGAGGCCGACCGGAGGGCTGCAGGCGGCCGGCAGAGGCCCGGCAGGAGGCCGGCGGTGGCGGCAGAGGCCAGCAGCGTGGCGGCGCGCAGGCAGAGGGTCGAGGGACGCGCTCATGCCGCGCGGCAGCGCGACACTTCTGCTTTCACGGCGCAAAGAAGCCCGTGGCGCTTCGTCCCATGTGGTGCGTGGCGTTCTCGCTTTCGGCGGCGCGTTGGTTGGCGTGGGTGGGCGGGCGGTGGGTGCTGGCGCTGACCACAACAACGGGCGGGCGGATTGGCGCAGGATGGGGTAGTGCTTGGTGGCGGGCGGGCGGATTGGCGCGGGATGGGGTAGCGCTTGGCGGCGGGCGGCGCGACCTCGAGCCCTCGATGTGAAGTGGCGGCGGCCGGGGCTAGCGCGCTCGATGCGGGCAGGGATTGGGGATTTGTTTTTTTTAGGCGAGGGTGATGAGCGCTAGTAGGGGATGGGCTATTGGCGGGCTCCAATTTTTTCTGACAATGTGGGTCACATAAAATTTGGGCAGGAATTGGGCCAATATACTCCACGCTAGGGCAGCCAATTCATTGCAACGGACGGTGGGTCGCTAAAAGTAATATATAACGTCGGACCATCCGACGTTAAAGTTAAATAGAATTAACGTCGGATAGGCTGTGGTAAAAAACGAGATATAACGACACACCGTCCGTTACCGATCTTTAACATCCGACCTTCCGACGTTAAATCAAAACTTTTAACGTCCCCCCACCGACGCTAATTTTGGGTTGTGGTGTAGTGACTGTCCAGACCACCATCGTGCACGGGGACTATCCAGACCACCGTCGTGCACGGGGACTGTCCAGACCACCGTCGTGCTCGGGGACTGTCCAGACCACTATCGTGCTCGGGGACTATTCTGATCACTCTCATGCTCGGGGACTGTCCCGACCACTCTCCGAACATTGCTCGGAGACAGCTCTCCTCGGCTACATGTGATTTGTACTCACATACAATTGAGAGGTATTTATTTAGACCTTGCTACAAGGCTGCTACCTCGCCTTCCAGCAAGCTCGGGGACTACATCGGTACGATGCACCTGCCGGTGCATCTCGTATTGCTTGTACGACAATTGGATTCTCAACTTTAGTGGGAATTCTTTTTAGACCCTAGCACCACGTGCCTGCATCACCTACTACCAGGCTCGGGGACTAAGTGGGCACACTTCACCTTGCGGTGAATGTGCTTATTTTATCGACCCCTACGCTCTGATTGTTGGCCAGAATTACTATTGTCCAAGGGTCACTTATATTTCTTTTCAGAAATACAAGTGGGCACACTTGATAAGGAAAGAAATCTTTTTCTTTTTTCTTTAGAGCACCATGCATTCTTCGGACAACCGGAATCTTCGGCTATAATTGTGGTCTACAGCTTTCTATTCTGACCAGAATACTGGCACATTCGCTTGGTTAATGTTTCAACCAGTTGGAGATGACATGAAGACGGATCGCATTAGCCGAAGGAGATCGAACGGCGTGTCGCAGCATAATACATAATGCTCGGGGACTAGCTGTGGGGGTATTAACCCATAAACCCTTACGGCTAGGCTTGGGTCGGCCCGGACCAAGGGGTTTGGCCCACTAGAAGACGACGCGCGGCCCGGCCAATCTGTTCGGAGTCCCGCGCAAGGAATCAAGGTAGATTTGGAGATCAAGCAAGATCCTGGTTGGTTAAAATAGGAATCCTTATTCGGCCACCTATGGCAATTGTAACTGGTTAGGATTAGTTTCTAGATCTGTAACCCTGCCCCCAGACTATATAAGGCGGGCAGGTGACCCCTCTAAAAAACATCTCTCATTGACATACAACAATACAATCAGACACATGACGTAGGTATTACGCCATCCCGGCGGCCGAACCTAGATAAAACCTCATGTCTGTCTTGCGTCACCATCTTGTTTGCAGCTTGCGCATCTGTCTGCCGATAATCTACTACCTTGGGCATACCCCTAGGTAGACTGCCGACCATATTTCGTCGACATCCTTTGACAACCTCTCCGACCTCTCCTGGGTACCGTCGGTGTCCCCCTTGAAGTCAAAGCCCGCGTGGGCCCTCTCCTTACAGGACTGGACGCGGCGCACTATGAAGCTCGCCGCCACCAACCCACCATTCATCTTCACACCCTTAATTAGGCCGAGGAGCTCCCTCACCTACTCCATGTCAGCACTGCTCGGCCTCTCCGACCAGCTCCTCTGGTTCTCTGGAACGTGGTCGACGTCGTAGCGAATGGCGGGATGGCTCTGCTTCATGTAGAACCACCTGGCGTTCCACCCCTTCAGCGAGGTGTTCAGCGGTACAGTGATGTACTCGTCCACCATTCCATCGTGGAGTTGAAGATAAACGCCGTCGACCACCTTTGAACCGCCGCCACCCTTCTTCTTCAGCCAAAATAGATGACGAAAGAGGTTGAAGTGGGGAAGAACTCCGAGATATGTCTCACAGAAATGGATAAAAATAGAGATGTGCAAGATGGTGTTTGGGTGGAGGTTGCACAAACTAATTCTACAAAACTCCAGCAGATCCCTCAAGAAAAGATGAATGGGAAAACCTAACCCGTGCCAGAAATAATCTTCAAAAGCTACTACTTCGTCAGTATGCGGCATCGGGAAGGGATCACCATTGGTTGGCCGCCATCCAGCAGTGACATGATCAAAAAGAACCCCCGCCTCCACCATCCTATTGATCTCTGCCTCCCCCATGTTCGACGGCACCCACTCGTTGTCATGGCTGGCTCCGGCGGTCGACTTCTTTGGGGTTTCCAGCTCCCTTTCTTCGGCGCCATCTCACAGATCTGGTTTGGGATTGGCGGCGGAAGCGCGTGTGAATCTAGAACTACAAGGGCTGAGGAGGAAGATGAAACGACAAAGTGGCAAAGGAGGGAGCGCGGGGTGCGGCGGCGCAGTTATAAAGCACTCCCCCCACCTTTCGCATTCGAGGGTTTTTGGGAAACCGCTCCACGATTTGCGCCCCTCCGAATTCTCCGCAACAGCGTGGTGGGCTGTTACCTAGGCTTTCATGCAACTATAGCCTGTATCGCCCATTTATCGCCGTAATTTGTTACTGCTCACCGAATATTCACCGACTTCTCCGTCATTTGTTATGGCTCAGTAATTACTACTGTACAGCCGTTACTTCCATTTTTTCCTCCATGATTTGTTTTCTCCAAGATTTCCACTTGTGGCTTGGGGACTGCGTCATCAATACGACTTGGTTCCTCACCGCACTATGGACTTTCTTCTCTTGACAGTTTCTGACCCTGGCACCACGTGACCACGTCACCTACTGTTAGGCTCAGGGACTAAGTGGGCACACTTCACCTTGCGGTGAATGAGCTTTTCTCATTTTGGGGCTACACCCGGGGACCGGCTGCCTACTCGGCTGGTCTTGTGCTTTTCTTTACTTTGGACTCTAGCACCATGTGACTACGTCACCTACCACGCTCGGGGACTAAGTGGGCACACTTCACCTCGCGGTGAGTATGTTTACTTTAATCTGGAAGACTCCGCGCCTCCCGAAGCTGAAGAAGACTATCTCCCTTTCTCGTGGTCAAACTCTAAGTGGGCACACTTGATCTACTACGAGGAAACTTTTGATTTTGAACTTGAGCTCCTTACATCCTTATGGCAAGCCTAACTTGGGATACGTTGCTCGGCGACAGTTCACAACTGCTCGGCAACTCATCACGGTGGTCGGACCATGAGTTTGAATGCTCAGCTTTGTTCGCACCTGCTCGGACAAGCTCAAGACGATGTTGCACAACGGATACAAGGCGTTCGGGGACTAGCTGTGTGTGGGGGGTACGACCTCGGATAGCCACGGCAGACCACATGGGCTGCGCCCCCGGCGGCCCAGTCCACAAGACAAAGCCTTGCGGGGCACGGCGTTGCTCGGCGCGTCCCGCAAGACACCAGAAAGATATCCTGAAGATACTACGAGATTTGTTAGGATACGTATAATCCCATGATTCCTATAATCTGTTATTACTTTCCAGTTATCTCCTAGATCTAACCGACTTGTAACCCTCCCCCCGGAGTATATAAGGCGGGCAGGGACCCCCTCCAAACATACGCAATATCATACGATAGCCAATACAATCCGACAGACCACAGGAGTAGGGTATTACGTCGCGTTGACGGCCTGAACCTGTCTAACTCGTGTGTCTCTATTGCCTTCTTGTTCTCGATTACACGCATCTCTGCCGATCAATCTATCTTTGTGGGATACCCCTCGGAGGACTGTCGACGATATTTCGTCGACAACAAGCATAAACGTGGCTGTTCGGGGAGCCATTGAGGCGAAAGCGTATGACATGTTTAAGATGGTATACATGAAGAAAAGTCGTTTGGAGAATAATCGGGAGAAAACAACATGGAGAAATGCAGAGGCAAAAAGTTTATTAAATGCACGTATAAGAAGGGTACTTATGTTTAGTCATAACATTAGCCCCGTTCACGTGCCCTTAAACCCGGCTTGATCCGCTTATTTTTTCATCCGAAACAGTGTTTTTCTCTCACAAATTCCTCCGGCATTCCTCCAAACCATCCAGATTCCTCCAGAATTCAGACAAGCGAACAGGCCCATCATGTCGTCGTCGACGAAATTGCCCGGCCCTCGAGCTTTCTGGCCTATCGTCATGGCGGCGGTCGTGGTTGTTACAGTGCCATTCTTCGCGTGGCTCACTGATAGTTCGGACGGCTCACTTAGCGGCTCGCTATGGCTTGCTTGGTGGCTGGAACGGAGTTGATCTAGTCTTGTCGGCTCGCTTGACGTAGCTGGACGGGATGCTTTGGTCTCATGTCGGAGTCGGACGGACGTAACAGACACGCGCATGCATGTTCCCGTACTCGAGCAAGTCATGCATGTAGACACGTGTACATGCAACAAGCCAAGATCTATTTGGCTTGCACGTTGCGAGTCAGAGCAGGACTCCCATACATGTCGAGTTAGAATAGGATTCTCGTAGTCCCGTGCGGATGCAGCTCGGCGTGTTTGTCGAAGCCTGGGAGTCAGCACCGGCCTCAGCGTGGTGCAGGTCCACGCGCGCCACTAGCTCCACCTGCAGCCGGCTCCACGAAACGGCTATACGCGAACGGGTTGGGCAGCGTGACCTCATCTAGATTCCTCTGCCGATCCGAACTTGCCATCTATTGCGCCGCCAGGAGCCGATCGGTTGCTGTAGATAATCATGAAGGTAGATGTAGAAACATACATGCAACAGAATGCTTAATCTGGAAAAATAGAGACATGACTTAGCTTGCTATCAAGCAGCTGGGCGCGTGTGGGGTTGCATCCTTCGTACATGCATATGTTGTATGTGTGCATACGCCCGTACATGCAAATTAGCCGTGCATGTTACTGTAGATCGTAGGCCTGGCATGTCGTGTCACAACTGAATCTTGGGAGGCATCGAGACGGTTCCTCTACATCCTGCCGCCGAGTCGATCAGATCATGAGTATCGAACCACTGCTCGATCCCGCGTTCCTTACGCGCCGCCGCCGGAAACCGAGGGCCGTAGCGAGCTGTTGATGATGGCTGCGGCGGCAAGCAACGAGTGCTGCCATGAGACGACGCAAAAGATCGTGACGTGCTGCGAGATTATTTTCAATAATATTCACAAGGCGACTCGAAGATAAAGAACCAAAGAATATTTCATTGAAAATAAAGAATATGGCTTAGCTTTCTGAAGCCGCCGTGATGATAGCTTGCACGACGACATAGATACCACGTAGATGCTTCCATCTTTTCGTTTGGCACAGAGTATCAACGCCGCCAGATGCCGATACAGCACCGCTCGACCCTGAACTCACAGCAACAACGCATCTACGTTGTTGAAGAAACTTCGCCGCCGCCGGAAGCCGGGTTGGCACAGATGATGTTGGTAAAGAAATTCCCATCTGGTTCGCCAGGGATCAGCACGTGCTTCTCCCTACCTGGCGTGCCACTGTCGATGAAATACGTCCGGCAGTGTACCGAGGGGTATGCCCATGGTAGTAGATAAATCGGTGGATGTGCGCGTGAGGGAACCGGATGGTGACACAGAATGCAAGAGACAGCGATTAGGCAAGTTCAGGCCGTCAGTTTGACGTAATACCCTATGTCATGTGTCTTTGTGGATTGTATTATGGGAGATTCGACGAAAACAAGGAGGGTCCATACCCGCCTTATATAGGCCGGAGGGTACGGTTACAGGTCAGTTATTTCTATCCTAATTGGTTTACAAGATAGGAATTACAGAGATTGCGGAATCTAGCATATTCGAACAGATCATTCTTGATCGCCAAGGATCTTCATGCAGTCTTGCGAGGCACGCTGACCTATGCCGTGCTATGCGCGGCATAGTCTTGCGAGCTGGGCCTCCCTTGGCGGCTCGGCCAATGTATAGCCCTCTGGGTATCGGGGGTTATACTCCCACAGAACCCTAGCTAGGCGCATCGGCACAGCAGCTTGACTCCCTCTCCACTCTCCAGCAGCACCCTCTCTCATACCTTTCCGAACCCTATCCGGAGCCGAAGCCGATTAGGATCCGATCCCCTTCGTCGATGGCAGATCCGCTGACGGCGGAAGGACCACCGTCAGCGGCGGTACACACCGGATCCGGACCCCCTACGTCGGCACCTGTCATGACCGAGCCCCAGCGTCATCGTTGACGACCACCACACCGGATCTGCTACCCCTTCGTCAACGTCGGCCGCACCACTTCGCGACCAGGATGATAAGAGGGCGGTGCCGATGACACAGCGTAGCCAGGAATAGGAAGAGGTACCCAAATTCCTTTTTATAATGCGTGTTGTACTCTAGTGGTTGAACCTAGGACATGTAGATATATAGTGACAGGATTATATGTTTCTTAGTTGATTGTAGTTCACATGTGCTTTATTTGAGTATAGTAGCTTCCGTATAAACTGTAGTTCACATGTGCTTTATTCAAGTAATGGATTCCGTATAAGCGGTAGTTTAGGCACCTAATTTGCATGCTCCTGCTCTGTTTTATTGACATTCAATACAAGCTTAACTCAATAAATGCCTTTGTAATCTACATGTTGATATCCAGAATATCTTCCTAAAGCTGGGGAGCGTGTTCAGGGATATGGTGATACATATACAGATTTAGAAGAGCGAGTACCCCTTGCAATTGAGGTGCTTGTTCTATCCTGTCATGTTGGGATGGGAGGGGGTTAGTTTAGGTAGTAGTGCAATTCAATTCTTTGTTGTGTGGATAGCAATGCAATTTTTACATGCTTGCCGCTTAAGTTTGTTTCTCCAATTTTAGGCTGTGGGTTGAACAAGCCATAGAGAAATCCCTGCCAGCAGGGCAAAAGGCAGCACCGATATGGGTCCTGTGGATGGCAATCCAAGAGACTTAAGCCAACTAGTCCAATAGAGTTGCTGCATCTTGTAGATCTAACTTGGTCCAAAAGTCAGCACGCACAAGGCGAACAAAGCCTTGTGAGGGACTGGTCACATGAAGATGACCTTAGCCATGCCAACGAGGAGACTCCGCCACCCTACCGGCAAAATGACCAAACTTGCGAAAGTTGGTACTACCTTAGACATGTCTATAAATCAAGCCACACTATTTGATATCCAAATTACTTTTCTAACAATCTGAATGCATGAAAATTGTGTAGTACCATTGCTGAGAAGAGCAAGGAAGTCGAGGCAAGCAACTAAGGGGTTATGCTTCACAAAACCACCCAATCAATGGGAACAAGGATGCCCATCTCGGTTGTCAAGGAGAACAGAAGGCCACATGATCCATTGCAAGCTGTCAAGTTTGCCTCAGAGGTAGGTGTAATAGTCAAGTCTCAAGTACCAATTTTTCCGCACTGGATACATTACAAGTAACAGATCGAACTTCTCAATGGATTTGTGGCCAAGCTATTTATAAGTATGTATATCCTCTATTGACATTCAACTCTGCCTTGAGCAACTTAGTAATGGATTTAATTTGCATTCACACTTCTGCAGTGAGGCTGGCCATTGATGACAGTGATGAAGCACCAAAAGAAGCATGCACGAGTGTATTACAATCTGTTGTACGACAGACACGGTATAGGTTCAAGCGATCTTACTTCAATGGTGTCCCTGCTAATGAAATCAGAAATACCTCTCCTATGTCTTGCATGAATGACATATAGTGGTGTACACTTGTCCAAATGTGGTTAAGTTCCGACAACAAGGTGTGTGTGTGTGTGTGAACTCATTTATTTCTTGTCTAGTCTTTATGTGGTCTACTTGTGCTGTAATCTAACACAATTGTGGTTATAGGTAGTCTCGGAGCAGAACAAGCGAAACTGTGCAAAAGTGAAGTGCCACCGGATTATAGAATGTCGCTCCTATATTGCCCACCTGCAAGCATATGTAAGTGATGGTTGTGTTACTCTTTTTATATCAAATACGCAATGCCTTTTGTGTTAACAGAAAGGCATGTGCAATTTTAACAGAAGGACAAAAACAGGAAGGACGCAGGACACGATCAAGAAGTGCTCGTTGAAGAACATGATCGATCTCATGAAGATGTTGATGCAGTGGGAATCTTCAACAACTTCCATACCAGTAGCAACACGGGACTGAGCGATGCTGCAAGAGAAATAGTGGTAAGTACCTTCATTTACTTTCCTTGAAATCTGATGAAGCCATTGGCATAAAAGAAGGAAAAGTAGGATGTGCCTAAGTGGCACCATCGTTTTAAAGTTATAATATTACAACAGTTAATATATTACCTATACATTGTGCTTATGAATTTCTGTCGGCAGTAGGCTGAGATAGACCTATGCATTACTTATACTGAAATAATCTCTTGGTTCTACAATTTAAGTCCTCTTCCTAATGTTTACTTCTTAGTTTTCACAGGAAGCTATGGAAACTATACGAGTAGAACATGTTGCTGATGTTGTTTCCAAGGTCCTCTCCCAGGCCAGCTGCAACATCTTTTCTTTGAAGAATGCTAGTATCCAGACAAATTGCTCTAGACTTCGAAAATGGCTTGCTGCTCATCAGGAAAGTTCAGCTGTCCTCGCTGAACAAGTGGATCAACTAAAGAGGGAGGCAGAAAACACTGATAGGGAGTTTGAGAAGTTCAAGAAACAGCAACAGAAGAAGTACAATAAGCTCCATGAGCATATCATGCTCTTAAGCACCGGTAACTCTCAGTCTTGTTGATGCAGTGAACATGTTGTTTGTTTGTTGTTTTGATGTGAAATTTTGGCGGCTTGATATGTGAACTCTGTCAGTGGTTTGTTGCTAAGCTGAACTGCTATTATTTGATTCAGGTTCAATATAATTATGCATGTAGTCATTTTGTGCAGTAGTGTAGATCTGAAATCATTTTCTCTGATGTAATGATTGGTGTGCACGTGGTAGATCTGGCACATGCATGTTGTTAAATAAGAATCTGACACGTGGACGAACCAGTGAATGACACATGTAACAGCCACGACAGGGCACGTGGGCCAATACAAACAAAATATGTGGTACAAATCCATCCTACCACGTGATCGAATCAGAAAAAGAAATGTGGGTAGCTCAGGGCGTGACACGTGGCCCAATAAAATACTGACATATGGACGTACAACATCGAGACACGTGGTCGAGTAAAAGAAAGACACGTGGGGTATTGTGGTCACGCCACGTGGACCAATAAAAATACAACACATGGTCCAATGAAGAAGTGGCACGTGACCCAACCGCAGCACGACACGTGTGCCAATAGAAAACTAAATGTGGAACAACAGGGTCCTGACACGTGGTCCAGTAAGAACCTGAAATGTGCAAGAACTAGAGATGACCACGTTGTGCAATAAGAAGGTGACACGTACCCGAACCATCTCAAATGCAACCGGCTATAGCATGTACACGTGAAAAGCATCTCTAACGGAAGCACCCGCCAGCATGGCTGCCCCCCTGCCATGAATGTCAAAGCAGTTCTATGACGATCAGTTTTCATCATAGATCTGCAAGAATAACATGACTTCTATGACGAACCGTTTTTCGTCATAAATTCATCGTAAAACTGAAATTATGATAAATTTGGCCCCTTCAGTGATAAAAGGTGATCGTCATAGAAGTGGATATTTCTAGTAGTGCTAGCAGTCCGCACTAGCCATTACAGTGACCAGACCCTGAGCAGAGTCCGGTCCAACCCCACCGGACACGTCCTGTGTGCAAAAACACTCTCTGGACCGTCTCTGTTCGTGACCGGACGTTGGCTTACCAGAGTCCGGTCACTTATCAGCTAGCGTCCGGTCCTGCCTCAACATGGAACCCACACTGCTACAGTAGCAGGGTCCCGTACGGTCAGCTTCATTGCCTACGTTCGGTCCAACACCAAACCTTTGCTACGCTGTCCATACACTGACCGGACACGTCTGATCCATCAAAATCCAGTGTCTGGTCCCTCTGTCACACCTCTATTCACTTCCAATTCCAAGTCCTAATGAGGTTGACTCCAATTGATCTTTGGGCTAACTTAGAACTACATAGTACTAAGTTTGACAAGTGTGCACCACACCTAACTCATTAGACTCACTTAGGTCAAGCTACTAGTTTATATCCCCTTTAATAGTACTGTTAAAAAAAAAACAAGGTTCTAAACTACTCTAAGTGTCTCTCAACGTCAAATGACACTTAGAACTAGCTCGTCCTTAACCTTGTCGTCCATCCTTTGAAAACCGAAACGATTTGCATAGATAGGGGCATGAAACCCATTGATTGCCCAAACAATCACCATTATTGTGACCTAACTTAAATTGTCTCTGCAAAACACACATTAGTCACAATAATCTTATGTCGTCATTAATCACCGAAACCCACTAGGGGCCTAGATGCTTTCAAACCTATTGATGTCATCTCGTACCTTTCCAATGGGAACTTAGTTAAGCTTAGGGTTCAAGATTATTGTATTTCACCAATCTACTTATGCATGCTTTTGATGACTTAAAGCTACTTGAACTTCTGATGTCTTAAACCTGTTTTGTAATTAAATAAAGTCTGAAAACTTATGTTATGTATTTGAACTTGTCTATGAAAGGTTTTAAAATGACTTATGTATTGTGATCCTGGATTTGATGAAAACATGGATGATTTAGGTTCTCTATTCAGGTGGACTCGTAATACTATGGAATTTGACTTGTTTCAAGTGTGCTTAATTAGTGTCGTAACGGTGACAAGCATATTTGGATCAGGTTAAACTGGACAGTTCCATCGCAATATTTTCTCAATTTTGGGAACATGGATGGAGAACCATTAATTTCTACAAGGCAAATTCTCCATTGACATTCATGTCCTTGCCTCAATTGTTTATCTGACTCCCTCCCTCCATTTCATCTTCCATGATATACCTCTCCTCTCATCCCTAGAGCTCTTGCCACTATAAGGATTCATTTAGCTTTCAGATTATTTTGATTAGTGGAAAAACCTTTAATTCATGGACAGAAGTTCCAATTAAGGCAAATAAATTATTAGATTTAGACGGGGCAAATTATCTCTTGGAAACAACTTTCTATTTTTTGGGAAATTAATCTTTTGGTTTACAACCAAACTTTTGATTCAAGACCAAAAGCTTTCCACTTATGCCTAAATCCTTCTAGTTGAGCAAAATATCCTACGAATAACAATATGGATGCACACGCACTCAAAATCGACTCATAAAAATTTTGGAGCAGGAACAGAGATGGGAGACGTGGCTAGAGTCAGACACGGCAATGGCAGGTGGTGGAGTCATGCTTACGATGGTTGAAGACAAGTCTTTGATAAGCAGACATTGAAGTTGGGGGGAGAGGGTAGAGGTGATAGCGTCAGATGAGGGTGTCGTAGTTGGAGAGTCGGAGGAAGTAGGGAAGGGGTTGAGCCATGAAGACGAGAAAAACTCATCGGCCAGCTTCCATACATCAAATCCACATGTCATGCAATGGCCGCAGGCTTCTAATGTAGATGGCATGAAAATAACCCGGAAATAAGGTGCATTTTTGGACCTGAGCAGAACAGATGGTAGATAGAGCCTACCTTTTGTCACATGACAATGAAATTTTTGTTTAATTTGCATGAAGTAGTCAACAGATTATTATTTTGGAATTACTTTTTTATTATGTGTCGAATATATATATAGATATTTGAAATAATGATACAAGTAGATTTGTGTTGAAAAGTGTGTGTATATATATATAGCAATAGTTATTACCTTTCTCTCTATATATAATTGAACACGGCCGGAGAGGGAGTACCAGATATCGATGGATGGATATATAGAATAGATAGATTCATGAAATGTGGGCAACCATCCACCTGGTCCAGATCATCATGATACACGTGGCACGCTGCCCACTGATGGCCCAGCTTTGAAGCTAACGTGTCAAGTATGCCGGCCCCCTGCATTGCGTCGTGCCAATAGTCCAAGTCCCATGGCAAAACCCAGCGCTTTGTGCCGTCCTGCCTGTACGTGTACCTGCACCTAGCTAGACACAGCGCGCGGCTCCATCTCAACTGTGTGTACATACGTCATCAATCATCACCACGCGACGGAAGAAGTTAAACACTGCAACGCAAGGTCGCAGAAGGACTTTTAGTACACACTACTACTACTCAGTACTCTCACACACGTACACAGAAGACGACGAAGAAGAAGAGCTGAGCTCGATCTCGCCAAGCTAGCTAGCCAAATTAAGGTCGTCGTCGTCATGGCGCGGTTCGTGGATCCGCTGGTGGTGGGGCGGGTGATCGGCGAGGTGGTGGACCTGTTCATGTCCTCCATCTCCATGATCGTCGCCTACGGCCCCAAGGACATCAACAACGGCTGCCTCCTCAAGCCGTCCGCCACCACCGCGCCGCCGCTCGTCCGCATCTCCGGCCGCCGCAACGACCTCTACACGCTGGTATGGTTAGCTGTTCTTGGCTGATGTGTCGATGTCGCTGCACGTACGGCGGTACACTTCTCTGCATCCAATTGACATGCATGCGCCGAAACATGACTATATACATGATGGATTGCAACTTGCTGCATGTCGCAGATCATGACGGACCCTGATGCGCCTAGCCCCAGCGACCCGACCATGAGGGAGTACCTCCACTGGTATGTACTGCTACTGCTACTGCTACTTGTGTGTATGATCTGGCAGCGTATATATGCGCATGTGTCAATTCTACACTGATCGAGGCCCTTTATTCTACTATGTATATATTTGTCCAATCCAGCTGCCTAATTTTGGTTCTCTTGCCACACATGCATGTATGTTTCTCCTTGCGTCAATTTGCGGCGTGCAGGATAGTGACTAACATACCAGGAGGAACGGATGCAAGCAAAGGTGAGTTTAATTTAAAGACAATTCATTATTTCATTAGTTCTATACTCTCTCCCTCTCTCTCTATTTCAAATTAAAAGTCGTTTTGACTTTAATTTTCTAGATACATTGTTTATCTACATATCTAAACATAGTGTGCATATAAGCATATATGTATCTAGAAAAACCGAAAGTTCTATACTTTAGAATAAAGAAAGTACCAAATAATTAACCAATTTAAGTATAGTACTCCTATATGCTTTTTTACTGTCATAAATAAATAAATGTGTGCTTCGATCGATTGTTTTCTTGATATATATATATATATTGAAGAAAGGGGTAAAAAGAATCCCAAAAATTAACAGTAGTAATTTTTTTATCGCTTTAATTTGTATGATATTTAGACATCTCGGTACCATGTCCAAATATCATACAAATTAAAGCGATAAGCTAAGGATATATAGAGGGAAATACATATATCTGTCATTTCGTATTACATAACTTGTCCATCTTGTTTTACTGCATTTGAAGGAGTCAGGGCACTGCTAAGAGTTATCTTCAAATACCATGTTATTATTTACTGACCAGTCCCTTATATTTCGGACAGAGTGATTAATAGTCTTCAATGTTTTGTTTTTGGTTTGAAACACTCTTTGTAAATTGTACTACAGATATAAATTTCAACATCCACATGGCTGACCATTAAAGAATGATTCGATTAGGTTTTCCTTTTTCGAGAATAACAAGGAATATATATACAAAAGCTAAGATAAAATGCAAAAAGTTCCAAAATGGAAGGAAATTAAACACTAGACCATTTACAACCTGTCAATCCAGTTATCTCCTCTCAGTTATACCTACCTGATCCAATGCTATACGTAGAGTATCGTACCCTATGATCAAGGAGAAAGAGCCTATGTCATGGGCGGCAGTGATATATGCATTTTTTCCTGTTCACAAACGAGAAAACTACAAAATCTTGGCTTGTATATATCTGCCTTTTTGTGATGACTATGTAGCGTGTCCGTGCGTTGCTACGGGATAACTAAACTTTTGTACTAAAAACACACGGATCGCACGATAAGATAACAATATTGTAAGACATTAAACTGATATTTAATCTAAAAAGCAAAGTTTGTGAAATTAACAGTCACTAAGAGCACGGCACCGTAGGCTCACAAACTGTATTATATAGACCTTTCCGTGATACGACTAAAATAATATTTTATATCGGCAAGAAGTCTCCGATATTACAAACTAAATGAAGCAATCAAATATGTCAGACAAACATTGCTCAATCCACATATTTTGAACCTGTTTGACCAATGAAAATGCACAAAATGACTATTATATTAAACTAAATTCATGTCCATCATCTATTCAAAGTGCATGTCACAAGCGTATAAATAATTTTAATATTATTTAGTTCTCTAAATCTATGAGACGCGATACGGTGTCCTTAGCAAATTCTTGAACTCGGCGACGTCTGGCTTCATCAACAAATAGACGATTGCGTAGGCCTATAAACAAATAAAAAACTTTTGGGTCAGTGTTGTAGTCAATAAATTAAATCAATGAGTTACCCCAAAGAACCTCACTTTGAAAATCATGCGCTTAATTACAAATATGACTGAATACTAATTCGCTGAAATCGTCAGTAGTGGTCACTCCGCCTATCATGCACGAGAAAAAATGTAATAACTGATACTTTATTTAGTCAATACATATGAGGACATGAGTGATACAATACCTCTCTTTCTATTCATTTGTACATGGAGACCAGCTAAAATGCGCAACTCTGATGCCGCTCGTCGCCATTCCGATAAGTGACGGCATATGTGTGTATACTTGACGGTTATTATGATGCAGTGGTACCTATGAGTTACAAAATTGATTAGCATCAAACAATAAAAAAATTAATAGCATGGAGCAATGATAAAATTTTCAATCTAAGTACCTTTCATTCATCAGCACCACATATATGTACGGTCGCATCCGCACGTCATCCCTTCCTCGAATATTAGACACATGCACAACTAAACCAATGACATCTACAAACACAAACGATAGTTATTGATGGAATAGAAGCATGAACAATTAACTATGTATTTTTAAATATAGGCGTATGAGGTATACCTACAAAAAAGTACTCAGCTTGAGCGTATACATCCTTGAATTCCATAAAAGGTACGAGGACACTGACAAATCCATAGCTCTCTCGGTGGTGCATTAGCCATACTTTGTGGAGATAGAACCACAAAGTAATCGACACATAAACGGAAGATGTAGCCCAAAGGACCAACATGAGTAGGAGCGAAGCCAACTGTCATGAAGTCATAACATTCTCCTACACGAAGCAAACAGTCGAACCTCATGGTTTGATCGCCGTACGCAACCGCTTCCATTTTGGTTCCCTATAAGAATATTAGATCCAACGGATAGATAACAATGGTCTGTAGAAAAAAATTAGACATGGTCCAAAAAGATGAGCTCAAAATGCACCTGCTCATCCTTCAAAATTACACGCAAATATGTATCACCATGGTGATGTCGTACGTTGCCTTTTCAAAAAACCATGGCACTCACATCCCATATGGAAGATATGTGTTCCATTCCCACTTCATGGAATTCAACCCATCTACAATCCCATCCGTGTCAATCAAAATGATAAAACACATGAGTAAACCTATGTTGACAAAAAATGATTCCCTCGATCAATTACAAGATAAATGTAACGTAGTTACCTGTAGATGTGTGTATCGGTGATTGTAGGCGGCGGGTCAGCGTACATCTTCTTTCTTTTGAGCGACCGACAGCCAGAACCCATATCGGCAACTGAGAAACCAAAATCATAAAAAATATATAGGATGACATTAGTCAGTCTGAACATAATATACTATTATTCTATGGAGATCAGCAAGCAATTAAAGATTTAAAGTTGTCCATGTGCTCTGTGCCTCTATCCTGTTATCTTGATGACGTCATGTGAGGCCTCTGAAATAACTACAACACCTACATTGTTAATTTGTTAGCATACATGACCGCAAATTTGATGCCCGTGCGTGGCCACGTGCCAACAAAATTTGAACTGCAGTATACGGTGATAGATCGTGATGCAAATCAAACCACCAAAATGAGATCATATTTTGGTTGCTATCATGATGCCTTAGAAATAATTTTTGGTTTATATAATTTATTATTGGAGTTGTGTAGCCTCTAGAAATCCAATCCAAACAGGGCCATGAAATTTTTAGGATTTACATGCTCCAAAAATTACAGGGAATAAATTTTATAAAGAGATAAAAGGAGCTAAGCCTTGCATTAGCTAGAGATCCCAACACGCATCATATAGCCTCTGCACGTATCTATCCAAGACTCTTAAAGAGGCATGATTTCAGATCACATAAGCACTGGAGGCAATAACAAATAAAGAAACACATCATGGCAGGATGGGATTCACTAACAGGGTGGACGCATTCTATATAACAGCCATATTTTGTTTATCCACGTGCGCGGAGGACGTGCGCATTCTACTATTTTTTATTTCTTTCTTGCGCCGTGGGAAACAAACGGATTTGGGGGAAGGCGGACAGTGGGCGCCTCTGGTTTTCTTTCTTGGAGCGTGGGAAAGAAGGACGCACGACCAGGGCAGGGACGGCCGGACGGGCCAGAAGGATCTGGAACTGTCCACAGTGGTTATGTTTGGGCCTAAACACTACTACACGTGGGCTATACATTCGCTGCGGGCTTGCGGCAGCTCGTGGGCTCATGGCAGGTCCATCGGCCATCGCCACGGCTGCAGCACAGCAGCAAGCAACGCGTTCGTCATCTCGTCAATGGTCGCAGATGCCGGTGAGCGCGTGCACAGCCGAGACGAGATGCAAACGTCGAATTGTCGAAACGACTCACTAAAATCGGCGCCGGTCACTTTTGCAATGTGGTGTGTGTGCTCTGTTCTCTCGTTCAGTCATTCCGGAGGTGGCGCTTGTGCAACAGTGCAAGTGACATGGTTGCTGCTTTTTTGCCCTTTTTTCGGATGGCTTGTGTTGCTGGTCTAGCTAATGTTGCAGGTTTGTTAGCAGTTGCAACTTGCATCAACGGCTTCAACCTAGTGATCAATGTGGCAGAACCGCCCAAAATAACACACTTACGGAGGCGCTCGTGTTCCACCAAACACTAAGCACCCCGGAAGTAAGCTACAACGAGCGGTATCCGTTGGGCACACCCCAATGGAGAACCTGAAAGATCCACATTTTTCACCAAGGATCCAATAATGAGAAGGAGTTACAATACTTAATGTATTTCATACATCTAGAGTTCATTAAAGGTACATTATTAAATTTCCAAAGTCAGAATGCGGAATATTAAACTACGGAATTTAAAAATAAACATCTAGCGATAAGGAACGAGGATCTGTCTGTGCCCACCAAAAGAATCCTCCACACAATGGTACTCTTCAAACATTACCTGCAACAGGGGTAAATAAACCCTGAGTACATAATGTACTCGCAAGACTTATTCGACTAGTGAGAATAATTTCCCAGACTCCAAGGAATATGATAAGCTTTATGGTTTGTTGGTTTCCTTTTTGCAGAAAGTAATACTAATAGTGAGTCCTTATTGATGTTATTATTAATAGCCATATTAATTTATTATCTAGCCATTCTATGTAAGCACCTGTTCTACTTTCAAGCAAGAGTTGAGCAATCAATTCCATTTCATCACCTTCCATCTTTCAGTTCTTACTACGATGCTAAACCGTAGACAAGCCGTACCGGAACGTCGGCGATTCGCGAATCAATGCCCCTAGCTGTGTACCCTGAAAACACACGCCCCGCTTGTACCCCAGGCACAAGCAGGACTAACCCATCACCCTCCTGTCCTGGGTGTCCAGGTCCCCGTCCAAACTTGGACTCCAAGCCCCTACTCTTGAGTCTCGGACTCAGTACGGTGCAAGGACCTCTACCATCCCTAACTCCAATCAGTCGGTCCAGAAAGAGCCGGATCCACGATAAGAGAGCAACGAGTCTTCCCTGCGCCCATACCCAAGTATGTGCCCGGGATAATAAATCTGTGACTTGCCTAGAGCCTTATGCAACGACCGGTCCTTAACCGACACAGACAGGGAAAAAGTGTAACCAAGCTATGCCCTGTTGGCCGCAGGACACAGCCTCTTACACCCACTAGTACCCAAGCTATATCCTTGCTCAGTCACCACTTTTCCTTTCCACCATTTTATGATGAGTGATCATAATTATCACATATTGCGAGTAACGGCAGGTTACTCGCGCTACCAAAATCCTAAACATAGCAGCTAGTCGACCTGTACTAGTAGGACTCATAGGTAGATATATTTTATGCATGTAGTTTCCATAAAATATCTGTAACGTAAATGCACATCATATATATATTCAGTGGTCATTAAAAATAGGGGTTATGCACCAGGCTTGCCTTGGGCAGGCGTGGGTCAGCAAGGTCAGCACCAAAAAGCTCTGAGGCTCCCTCCTGCATGAGGATCTCCTACTCGTACTCCTCAATGACCTCTTCATAATCCTGTTCGTCCACGGGCATGAACTCTACCAACTCATGATCTACATGCATGAAATGATGATGCAACGCTTAATAATATGGCAACAATATCTCTTAAAATAAAATACATCTATCAAGGTACTAAGCTAGCCATACCGGCTAAGGTACTAGGTTACCTACTATTACCACTAACATGTATGAAGCATGGCATACGTTATCATAGCAACTAAAGGTATTCTTACTCCTAATACTGATTTACTCTATATATGATAAAACAAGAGTAATAGCTACTCTATTTATCAACCTACCATAGGGCTACAAATTTATAGCAAGTACATAATGATCTAATGAGCCTACTGTAAAAAAATCGTAGCTAAATCTATCACCAATTTGCCACAAAAATTCCTACAAATATTAAGCTAAATAATATTAAGCTTTCTAAATTGAATTTATGAATCTATCATTCTCACGGCTAACAGTAAACTAACTACACTAACAGATAGATGGCATTTTTTTGAACCTAACAAATTTTGTTTCACTTTTTTGGACATTTGCAGAATTTACTACAAATTATCAAAGTTTAGCTCAAAAACTAAATTGAATAAGCATTTACAACTTTACTGGAAAATGAAAAACCGATTTCTATTGCATGGCCCAAACTCGCGGCACGGCGCCTGTGCACGCCTGTGCACCACCAGTGCGGCCCACGTAGAGGTGCGGCCCAGCCGAGCGACGATGGCCCGCAACGGGAAGGCCCGCGTGCGCCGGAACATTTGCTAAAACGTCCTCCTCCTCCTTCTGAATCTAACCAAGGTCCACAGTACTATCTCTTCAGTCAGCTATCTTACAAATATGACCCTCCCATTTTCCTTCTTTACCACGACCAAGTCCCCTAGGCACCCACGTGCGCACCGGCGCGGCGGCGCTAGCACCGGTGGTTACGCCGGCGAGCCTAGCCCTTCCCCGCCCTATCTATGGAGCCGATGCTCACCTAGACTCCAACTCAAAGCGGTGGGAGGCGAAGCGGTGAATGGAGACGTTGTCCTGAGCTCCCTACACAACGACAGACTTCTACCTACAGCGGCGACCATGTTCCCGTGAGCCAAGGCATCGACAACGTAAATGAGCTCAAGAATGGGCATCAGCGACTCACCCCGAGCCTACCAGACGTGGCGGAGTGACCGAAGACGACCCGAGCCGAGCTGGCCGTGTGCACACGGACGCATAATTTACTACAAATTATCAAAGTTCAGCTCAAAAACTAAATTGAATAAGCATTTACTACTTTACTGGAAAATGAAAACCAATTTCTATTGCATGGCCCAAACTCGCGGCGCGGCGCCTGTGCGTGCCCGTGCACCACCGGTGCAGCCCACGCAGAGGCGTGGCCCAGCCGAGCGACGACGGCCCGCAACGGAAGGCCCGCGTGCGCCGGAACATTTGCTAAAACGTCCTCCTTCTCCTACCGAATCTAACCAAGGTCCATAGTACTATTTCTTTAGTTAGCTAACTTACAAATATGACCCTCCCCTTTTCCTTCTTTACCACGGCCAAGTCCCCCGGGAACCCGTGCACGCACCGGCGTGGTGGCGCTGGCACCGGTGGTTACACCGGCGAGCCCAGCCCTTCCCCGCCCTTTCTACGGAGCTGATGCTCACCTAGACTCTAACTCAAAGCGGTGGGAGGCGAAGCGGTGAACGAAGACGCTGTCCCAAGCTCCCTCCATGACGATGGACTTCTACCTACGGCGGCGACCATGTTCCGGTGAGCCAAGGCATCAACAACATAAACGAGCTCAAGAATGGGCATCAGCGACTCACCCCGAACCTACCAGACGTGGCAGACTGACCGGAGACGACTCGAGCCGAGCTGGCCACGTGCGAACGGATGGTACGGTGGCGCACGACGGTGGCAAGGCTGCGTCAAGGATGGCTAGGTGGTGGTAGCGACTTGGCAAGGGTGCGAGAGGAAAACTCCAAATTGGAGCACGGCACGATGAGACTCACTGTAAGGTGGGTTCGGGTGGGTGGCTGGCTGCTCAGTGGAGCTGAGGACGGAGTTAATCGGACTGAGGTGGCTGCACTATGGGGAATTCAGAGGAGTGGGTCCGACGACATGGCGACTGAGGAACAGGGAAGGTAGGCAAGGTTTGGTTCAGCGCTGTCATGGCGGGACATGGCAGTCAACTCAAAGCACAAGCGTGCACGGGCGAAGGGGGACAGCGAGACGTGCACAAGATGCTTGGCCGCAATGCCATAACATGCAAGCCGACGGTGGCTTCGTACATTGCGTCGTAGTGGACGGCGCCGGCCAGGGGAAAGGCAGCAACGTGGCGTTGCGACGAGCGCTGATGTGGTGGCAATGTAGAAGAGCAAACCATGCACGTGCAGTCACGAAGGGTCAACAGAAACAGTGACCGCGCTGCAGCGGCGGTCGAAGCGCAGCGTAGCATGACGCAATGGCGGCCGGCGGAGCAGGGCCGGCAACGACGCGACGCGAGTGGCCCAAGGGCACAGCAGCGATGTTGACACGGGTGTACGCCGTAGCAGTGGGAGGAGCAGCCGCACGTCTCGGCCAGCTGGCTACCGTGGCCAGCCAGACGCGACCAGGCATGAGTGCACGTGGCCGGCGCGCCGATGCGGCACAGGGGCAGTGATGACCGCGGCCAGACGCTGGAACTGACTGGAATCGTTATGCGCACGACTTTTAAAGCGTTCCAAAAATCAAACCCGATGATTCAAATGCCTAACCAGCTCTTCTATACTCAAGAGGGTACATAGGGCTACCAAACTAAGCCAAAACATCTTGCCACTACTTAACCCACATCTCCTACAAAAATTATCGAACTTAGCTTCGTTGAACCATTTTCCGACTTAGGAATTTCGACCAAATCACGATCGGATTCGTGTCGAATTGATTTCCAAGCTACTCGATACACTAGCTAGCGAATCCCATTCTCGATAGCAATTATTTCACCATCACCTACGAAGTCCATACTACAAACTATACTAATGTTTTGCATATGCGTTCTATAACATTTTCGTTCAATAAAAATTCATTTAGAACCCTAAATGAGAAAACGTGACATGAAACAAAACATTTGTTTCGCGTTTTCGACAAACATTTTATGTTACGTATATTGCTCTACACCCTATATTACATATATTTACACATAAGTATGATGCTCATGCAATGTTTTAGTAAAAAGCTATACAGTGTAACACCGGGGGTGTTACAAATCTACCCCCCTAAAACAAAATCTCAACCCGAGATTTCATGTGCCTAGTGTGGGAAAGGAGATAGGAAGTACATTTCAACGTAACCACTACCCATCAGAGACAGAGAGAAGGTGGGGGTAATGCTTCAATATGTAGCTCTCTTGTTCCCACGTGGCTTCATCCTCCGAATGGTTTTGCCACTGCACCTTGTAGAACTTTACCACACCGTTCCTTGTCACTCTTTCTTTCTCGTCCAGGATTTTGACAGGGTGCTCAATATAAGTCAAATCCGGCTAGAGGGGAAGCCCTTCAATTTCCATAGCTTCATTAGGAACCCGCAAACATCTCTTCAATTGCGATACATGAAACACATTGTGTACCACAGATAAAATATCAGGAAGCTGGAGACGATAAGCAACTGGACCACACTGCTCCAACACCTTATAAGGACCCACATATCGAGGGGCTAGCTTGCCACGGGCACCAAACCGATGCATCCCTCTCATATGAGACACCTTGAGATACACATAATCCCCTTCTACAAACTGTAAGGGCCTTCTTCGCTTGTCTGTATAAGCTTTCTGTCGGCTCTAAGCTGCCTTCAAGTGCCTCTGAATAATGATGACTTGCTCTCAAGCCCTTTTGATGAAATTAGGCCCAAAATATCCATGGTCTCCCACTTCAACCTAGTTAAGTGGCGTCCTACATTTCTGTCCATATAGAGCTTCAAATGGTGCCATACAAATGCTCTCCTGATAGCTGTTGTTGTAAG
This sequence comes from Miscanthus lutarioriparius, assembly GCA_904845875.1. NCBI lineage: Eukaryota > Viridiplantae > Streptophyta > Magnoliopsida > Poales > Poaceae > Miscanthus > Miscanthus lutarioriparius. The sequence continues at coordinate 91,751,887 of CAJGYO010000006.1, forward strand.
AAAACTCAGCAAACTTCAGGCATTCATCCCACTTTTCAGGGAAAGAAATGGCACAAGCTCTCAACATGTCCTCGAGCACCTGGTTCACCCTTTCTGTTTGGCCATCAGTTTCTGGATGTATGCTGAGCTTCTGAGGAGATGAGTACCAAGACATTGCTGCAGCTGGTCCCAAAAACGAGAGACAAAAACTGACCCTCTATCAGATATGATAGTAAGGGGAACTCCGTGCAGGGTCACAATCTGGTCAAAATATATCTGAGCATACTTCTTAGCTGCATATCTGGTGTCCATAGGATAAAATGAGCAGACTTAGTTAGACGGTCCACAATGACCCAAATAGAATCATAGCCCTTAGATGTGCAGGGCAAACCCACTACAAAGTCCATGGAAATATCTTCCCATTTCCAAACAGGAATGGGCAAGGGCTGCAAGTATCCCGGAGCACGCATATGATCTGCTTTAACTCTCCCACAAGTGTTGCACTCCAAGACGTACTGGGTGATATCCTGCTTCATATTGGACCACTAGTACAAGTGGCGCAGATCATGATACATCTTGTTGCTGCCAGGATGGATAGACAGCTTTGAATGGTGAGCTTCATTCAAAATCTTCCTTTTTAGCTCATCATTTGATGGAACCACCAATCTATCCTTGTATCTCACTACATCTTGCTCATCAATACTAAAGTGAGGACCACGCCCTTCAGCAATCAATTTCCTGATGTGAGAAATTTCTTCAGGGTCTTGCTTCTGCTCAAGAATAATCTGCTCCAGCAATGCTGAGGTCAAGGCAATGTGAGCCAGCACTTCTGCATGGTTGAGAGACAAAGGTGTTTTCTCAACATGATGTGACTTGCGGCTCAAAGCATCAGCCACTACATTGGCCTTTCCTGGGTGGTAATGTACCTCCAAGTTATAATCCTTAATCAATTCCAACCACCTTCTTTGCCTCATATTCAACTCAGACTGGGTGAAAATATACTTGAGGCTCTTGTGATCTATAAAGATATGCACTTTGTTGCCCAACAGATAGTGCCTCCAAATCTTTAGAGCGTGGACCACAGCGACTAGCTCTAAATCATGGGTGGGGTAATTTACTTCGTGCTTTTTCAGTTGGCGTGAAGCATAAGCTATCACACGCCCATCTTGCATAAGCACACATCCCAATCCCGTCTTTGAGGCATCACAATATACATCGAAGGGTATGTCAATATCGGGTTGGGCCAACACAGGAGCAGTGGTAAGAAATGTCTTCAGAGCTTGGAAGGCTTCTTCACAGGCTAGGCTCCAGTCAAACTTGGCTTCTTTTTGGAGTAGCTTGGTCATTGGTTGAGCTATCTTGAAAAAATCCAGAATGAAACACCGATAGTACCCCGCTAGATCAAGGAACTGACGAATCTGGTGCATAGACTTGGGAGACTTCCAATTCAACACATCTTGCACCTTGCAGGGATCTACTAAAATGCCATCAGGTGTCAACACATGCCCTAGGAACTGCACTCAATCTAACCAGAACTCACACTTGCTGAATTTAGCATACAGCTTGTGTTCCCTCAATCGAGCCAGTACTATCCGAAGGTGTTGGGCATGCTCTTCATCATTCTTGGAATATATCAGGATATCATCAATGAATACCACAACACACTTGTCCAGCTCCGACATAAAGACTGAATTCATCAGGTACATGAAGAAGGTAGGAGCGTTGGTGAGACCAAAAGACATCACTAGGTACTCATATAGCCCATACCTAGTAGAAAAAGCTATCTTTGGTATATCATGTAGTCTGATCTTGATCTAATGATAGCCTGAACGGAGGTCAATCTTTGAGAACACCTTGGCTCCAGCTAGCTGATCGAACAAAGTATCTATGTGGGGCAAAGGATACTTGTTCTTAATTATTACCGCATTAAGAGGGCGGTAATCCACACACATCCGTAGAGTGCCATCCTTCTTCTTCACAAAAATGGCTGGACAACCCCATGGTGAAGAGCTAGGATGGATGAAGCCTTTTTCCATCAATTCTTCCAACTGCTTCTTCATTTTAGCCAACTCCTTTGGAGCCATGCGGTATGAGCGTCGAGAGATAGGAGCAGTACCAGGCTCTAGCTCAATGGAGAATTCCACCTCTCTGTCCGGTGGCAACCCAGGTAGATCTTTAGGAAATACATCCAGGAACTCACATACTACCGGAATAGAGGTAAGATCAGGAGAGGCTTCAGCATGAGCAGCAACAAGTAAGACTAGATCTGAGGGTACAAGAAGAGACATCCGATTCTTAGAAGAAGGAAGCCGTAACTCGACAATTCTCCGCTTCAAATCCAAGACTACCCCATACACCCACAACCAGTTCATTCCAAGAATTGCATCAATGCCTTGCCCAGGCAGTACCATGAACTGTAGGCGGTAAGTGTGGGTGACTAATACCAAGCTTACTATGTCCGTTCAGGTATTGATGCACATCTGCAAACCCGGAGTACGGATTCTATAGGCATACGGTATCGCCATAAGTGGTATATTGTGCCGGTCTACAAATCCGCCATGCTCATAAATGAATGTGATGCATCAGAATCAAATAACACATAAGCTGGATGGGAATCAATGGTGAACATACCAGCCATCACCGGCTCTTGCTGCAATATATGCTTAGCATCTATGAAATTCACCTATCAGGATCGGCTGGCTGGCACTTTCCTCTTGATCACTGTCCGCTTGACTAGCCTGGAGTTCGCCGATGGTTGAGTAGACTGGGCTGGCTGGTTCTGGGGACACTCTTGAGCATAGTGGCCATCCTTGCCACATTTGAAACAAGCGCCAAGCTTGTTCCCCAATCCTTGGTGAGGTGGGACCTGCTATCCCTGAGGCTGCTGGGGTTGCACCTGCTGAGTGGGTGCATGGTACTACATGGAAGAAGTCTGAGAAGTATGCTGGGGCTACCAAAACGAATGCCCACCTGATGATTCATAGGGCACTCATCGGACAACCTGAACTTTCTAAGTATGAGGGTGGCTAGAAGACCCCGTAGCCACCCGCTTCCTCTTCCACTCTGCCCATGAATCCTGCTGCAAGCCCTCCATGGTGATGGCAGCTTTCATCATTGCCCTAAAGGTTTGATAGTTCCCAGTATACAATTTCTCCTGAAGACTTTAAGAGAGGCCACGATAGAAGCAGTCCCTCTTCTTATCGTCGGTGTCCACATGAATTCCAGCATACTGGGACAAGTGATTGAACTTACTGATGTAGTCCATCACTGTCATACCCCCTTGCCGAAGATCTAGGAACTCAGTCAGCTTCCTGTTGAGGACACCAGCAGGAATATAGAACTCTCTGAATGCTGCGGTGAACTCCTGCCAGGTCACCCGGTGATCTGGCTGCTGCATGGCATGGAAGGTATCCCACCATGCACTCGCGGACCCCAACAACTGCTGTGCTATGAAGCACACTTTCTGCTCATCAGCCACGTTGAGCAACAGGAACTTCTGCTCTAGAATGCGAAGCTAGTGCTCCGCATCTAGGGGCTCTACTGTCGATGTGAAAGTGAGTGGGTGGGTCTTGAGGTAACCCTAGTAAGAGGAGGGTCCCTCAGGACTACGGGTACCACCCCCATTCCAACCATTGCCCCTGTGGCCTCCGCGGGTGAAGCCAGCGATAGCTTGTGCCATTAGTTCCGTGGCATGGGCTGACTCATGGCGAGCAACCATCAGTTCTGCCATCATCTTCGCGTGAGTCATTGGCGGTGGCGGTGGTGGTGGCGGAAAAGGAGGAGGAGCTAGAAGTGGAGCCTCATGGCTCTCCCCGTTGCCATGCTCATTGGCCCAGCCACTCTCGCCTTGGCCCTCACCCAGACCGTGGCCCGCACCGGCACTGGTGCTCCCATGTCTAGACCTCATATTCATCTATAAGAGGTAGGAACCATCCATTTAGAACAACCCTCCAGATCAGAAGCGAGGGATTAAAGGAATGATAAGACATTTATTAAAGCATTCTTTTAGTTGTCCTATCAATTTACTAATCTAATTATACGTGTAGGGGGACCTCAGTTTAAGCAAGATTCTATTATTATGATGCATGCTTCGGCCTATACGTTCACTCAAGCCGGAATATAGCGGCATTCGCAAATTTTTGGCACCTCACACACTGACTTTCTGGATGCTAAGTGATTTCTTATGCAATGTAAGTCAGTGTACCTGCAGAAAACTGATTAGATAAAACCAGTGCCGCTATCCTAGATAGACCATATTGCTAGGGCTTATGCTTATTTACATAACTTTAGCGCATCCTACTTTTCACAAAACTTTTGTTGGTCAAATTTTTAAGTTTTGGAAAAGAGTGACGCACTCATAACCCATTATTGGCTCTGGTACCAACTGTGGTAGAACCGCCCAAATAACACACTTACGGAGGCGCTCATCTTCCACCAGGCACTAAGCACCCCGGAAGCAGGCTACAACGAGTGGTATCCGTCGGGCACACCCTAAGGGAGAACCCGAAAGATCCACATTTTTCCCCAAGGATCCAATAATGAGAACGAGTTACAATACTTAATGCATTTCATACATCCAGAGTTCATAAAAGGTACATTATTACATTTCCAAAGTCAGAGTGTGGAATATTAAACAGCGGAATTTAAAAATAAACATCTAGTGATAAGGAACGAGGATCCGTCTATGCCCACTAGAAGAATCCTCCACACAATGGTACTCTTCAAACATTACCTACAATAGGGGTAAATAAACCCTGAGTACACAATGTACTCGCAAGACTTATCCGACTAGTGGAAATAATTTCCTGACTCCAAGGAATATGATAAGCTTTATGGTTTGCTGGTTTCCTTTTTGCAGAAAGTAATACTAATAGTGAGTCCTTATTGATGTTATTATTAATAGCTGTATTAATTTATTATCTAGTCATTCTATGTAAGCACCTGTTCTACTTTCAAGCAAGAGTTGAGCAATCAGTTCCATTTCATCACCTTCCATCTTTTAGTTCTTACTACGATGCTAAACCGTAGACAAGTCGTACCGAAATGCCGGTGATTCGCGAATCAATGCCCCCAGCTGGGTACCCCAAAAATACATGCCCCGCTTGTACCCCAGGCACAAGCAGGACTAACCATCACCCTCCTGTCCTGGGTGTCTAGGTCCCCGTCAAAACTTGGACTCCAAGCCCCCACTCCTAAGTCTCGGACTCAGTGCGGTGCAAGGACCTCCACCATCCCCGTCTCCAATCAGTCGGTCCGAAAAGAGCCAGATCCACGACAAGAGAGCAACGAGTCTTCCCTGCGCCTATACCCAAGTATGTGCTCGGGATAATAAATCTATGACTTGCCTAGATCCTTATGCAACGACCGGTCCTTAATCGACACAGACAAGGAAAAAGTGTAACCAAGCTATACCCTGTTGGCCGCAGGACACAACCTCTTACACCCACCAGTACCCAAACCATATCCCTGCCCGATCACCACTTTTCCTTTCCACCATTTTATCATGAGTGATCAAAATTATCACCTATTGCAAGTAACGGCAGGTTACTCACGCTACTAAAATCCTAAGCATAGTAGCTACTCGACCTGTACTAGTAGGACTCATAGATACATATATTTTATGCATGTAGTTTCCATAAAATACCTGTAACATAAATGCACATCATATATATATTCAGTGATCATTAAAAATAGGGGTTATGCACCGGGGCTTGCCTTGGGCAGGCGGTGGGTCAGCAAAGTGAGCACCAAAAGGCTCCGGGCCTCCCTCTTGCACAAAGATCTCCTCCTCATACTCCCCAATGACCTCTTTGTAATCCTGTTCGTCCACGGGCACGAACTCTACCAACTCGTGATCTACATGCATGAAATGATGATGCAACACTTAATAATATGACAATAGCAGCTCTTAAAATAAAATACATCTATCAAGTTACTAAGCTAGCCCTACCAGCTAAGGTACTAGGTTACCTACTGTTGCCACTACCAAGTATGAAGCATGACATACGTTATCATAGCAACTAAAGGTATTCTTACTCCTAATACCGATTTACTCTATATATGATAAAACAAGAGTAATAGCTACTCTATTTATCAACCTACTCTAGGGCTACAAAATTTACAGCAAGTAAATAATGATCTAATGAGCCTACTATAAAAATTTTGTAGCAAAAGCTATCACCAATTTGCCACAAGAATTCCTACAAATATTAAGCTAAATAATACTAAGCTTTCTAAATTGAATTTATGAATCTATCATTCTCACAGCTAACGGTAAACTAACTACACTAACAGATAGATGGCATTTTTGTGAACCTAACAAATTTTGTTTCACTATTTGGACATCTGCAGAATTTACTACAAATTATCAAAGTTCAGCTCCAAAATTAAATTGAATAAGCATTTACTACTTTACTGGAAAATGAAAAACAAATTTCTATTGCGTGGCCCAAACTCGCGGCGTGGCCCACAACTGCGTGGTGCACGCGCGCGCTCGCGCACCACCGGCGTGGCCCACGTAGAGGCGCGGCCCAGCCAAGTGACGACGGCCCGCAAAGGGAAGGCCCGCGCGCGCCGGAACATTTGCTAAAACGTCCTCCTTCTCCTACCGAATCTAACCAAGGTCCATAGTACTATTTCTTCAGTCAGCTATCTTACAAATATGACCCTCCTCTTTTCCTTCTTTACCACGGCCAAGTCCCCTGGGAACCCACGTGTGCACCAGCGCGGTGGCGCTGGCACCGGTGGTTACGTCGGCGAGCCCAGCCCTTCCCCGCCCTATCTACGGAGCCGATGCTCACCTAGACTCTAACTCGAAGCGGTGGGAGGCGAAGCGGTGAACGGAGACGCTGTCCCAAGCGGTGGCGACCACATTCCGGTGAGCCAAGGCATCGACAACGTAAACGAGCTCAAGAATGGGCATCAGCGACTCACCCCGAACCTACCAGACGTGGTGGACTGACCAGAGACAACCTGAGCCGAGCTGGCCGTGTGCGAATGGACGGTATGGTGGCACACGGCAGTGGCAAGGCTGTGTCAAGGATGGCTAGGCGGTGGTAGCGAATTGGCAAGGGTGCGCAGGGTGATGAGGAGGTGGAGGCGAAGTTGTTGGTGCAACTAATTGGATGAGAGCAGCTCTGGCGAGGGGGCTTGCCGTCGACATGCGCCACAACGGTCTTAACGACCCAGCGAGAGGAAAACTCCAAATTGGAGCACGGCACGGCGAGGCTCACTACAAGGTGGGTTCGGGTGGGTGGCTAGCTACTCAACAGATCTGAGGATGGAGTTAATCAGACTGAGGTGGCTCCACTACGGCGAATTTAGAGGAGCGGCTCCGACGACATGGCGACCGAGGAACATGGAAGGTATGCAAGGTTTGGCTCGGCGCTGTCGTGGCGGGACGTGGCCATCAACTCAAAGCACAAGTGCGCATGGGCGAAGGGGGACAGCGAGACGTGTACAAGATGCTTGGCCGCAATGCCATAACAAGCAAGCCGACGGCGGCTCGGTACATTGCATCGTAGTGGACGGCACTGGCCAGGGGAAAGGCAGCAACGTGGCATCGCGACGAGCGCTGATGTGGTGGTGATGTAGGCGGGCAAACCACGCGCATGCAGCCACGAAGGGTCAACGAAAACAGTGACCACGCTGCAGCGGCGGTCGGAGCGTAGCGCAGCACAACGCGATGGCAGCCGGCGGAGCAGGGCCGGCAATGACGCGACGCGAGTGGCCCAAGCGCACAGCAGCGACGTTGACACGGGTGTACGCCATAGCAGTGGGAGGAGCAGCCGCACGTCTTGGGTAGCCGGCCACCATGGCCAGCCGGACGCGACCAGGCATGCGTGCGCGCGGCCAGCACACCAACGTGGCACAGGGCAGTGGTGACCACAGCCAGATCGCTGAAACTGACTGGAATCGTTATGCGCATGACTTTTAAAGCGTTCCAAAAATCAAACCCGATGATTCAAATGCCTAACCAGCTCCTCTATACTCAAGAGGGTACATAGGGCTACCAAACTAAGCCAAAACATCTTGCCACTACTTAACCCACATCTCCTACAAAAATTGTCGAACTTAGCTTTGTCGAACCATTTTCTGACTTAGGAATTTTGACCAAATCATGATCGGATTCGCGTCGAATTTGATTTCCATGCTACTCGATACACTAGCTAGCGAATCCCGTTCTCGACCGCAATTATTTCACCGTCACCTACGAAGCCCATACTATAAACTGTACTAAAGTTTCGCATATGCGTTCTATAACATTTTTGTTCAATAAAAATTCATTTAGAACCCTAAATGATAAAACATGACATGAAACAAAACATTCGTTTTGCGTTTTCGACAAACGTTTTATGTTACGTATATTGCTTTACACCCTATATTACACATATTTACACATAAGTATGATGCCCATGCAGTGTTTTAGTAAAAAGTTGTGTAACACCGGGGGTGTTACAATGAACGTCTCAAAAAATAAACCAGTGATGCAACTGATGGTTACTGTAAAAGTGATTGTTTGCTGAAACTTTTACTCAATGGTAAAAGAAAGTTAAGCGAAGGAACTGTTGCTACGGTAGACTTGCAGAACCAGATCATGGAGCGATCGAGCCAGTGCTAATCATCATTCAATTCAACAGTCATAACAGGAATACTCAACCATTTGAATCTATAAGGATCATGATAGCTCAATGGAAAGATGGAACACAGGCAATAAACATCAAATCAAAGTAACCAGAAGCACGAAATCATGGCAAATGGCTGCGGTAACGATTCGATTTCAGGCACAGATAGAGGTTCACAGTCTAAGAACTTGAAGCAGAAACACAGAGGGTTCATGACGAATTACTGGACCAACCATTCCCAAACCACTACCACGACAACACGCATCACATAGCCTCTGCATGTATCTATCCAAGACTCTTAAAGAGGCATGATTTCAGATCACACAAGCACTGGAGGCAATAACAAATAAAGAAACGCATCAGGGCAGGATGGGATTCACTAACAGGGTGGACATTTGTGGAAGACAGAAGATGTTGGAAGCTCCTCATGGCAGTCCGCAGTCATCCTTGAGGGCATAGCAAGACGGCGAAGGCGATAGCGGCAGGTGACGACGATGGCGACGCGCTATGGCGAAGCACAGCCGGTGCGTAAGGGAGGCCAGAGGCCGGTGCGAGCGAGGGCGAGCTCAGCTGGCGAGGGTGGGTGCTATGGCGAGGCCACAGGATTTATAGCAGAGGATTGATAGCAGTCTATGTCTTTCCTTTTGTCTTAATTCTATTTCCTTCTGTGTTAATTCTCTTTCCTTGGAGCAAGGCGCAGGGGAGCCGGGACAGACTCGTTGCCATGTATGCTGGTGCATGTAAACATGCAATGTGTATATGGATAGCACAATAATTTTCTACTTCCTATTTTGCCGTGATTCTATGTAAAATTTTTTGCAAGTGATAGCTTTCTCCCACGATGCAAATATGCTAGTGCTAGCACCGTTCTTCATCCACATTACAATTTACAAACAACAAAATGTAAAAAAGATTATTTCTATAATTGTATCACAATACTAAACAAAGTAGAATACTAGCATGGCCAAATAAATTTGCTTATAAATTGCATTAAACACATAGTGTTTCCCTCCAAATTCATCGATCAAGATTGTGATTCATTCTAAATTAGAGAAGATATATATATAAATGTCACTTTACCGCAACCAATAGAGTATTTAAACACAATATATAATGAACTTCAGCCTGCCTCGCCCAAGTGTCTCCCTCTTATCACTCAAACTATCAACTATATGCTATTCTCCCTCTTATCTCACTCCAACTGTCAACTATATGCTATTTGTTTAGTTCAGATGTAACAGCTGTGGTAATTTTCCAGACCACTTTCATTTAACTCAATTAGAAAGCCTTGCCTTGTTTTCTGTAGGCAACACCTATGGTGTATTGATTTAGTGATGCTATAACTTCCAATTTGTCAAGACTTTCCAGATTGCTTCCTAAGCTTAGCTGAAATAGAAGAGCTGAAGAATGGTCCTTATAAAAAATCCAACTACATTCTGCAGGTTGGATATGATACAAAAATAAGTGATCGCTAGAGCAGCATATGTCACAAGGGCAACATCATGCCAAATGCAGGCAACAGTGGTATGCCTGATTGCCGATCACTTAAAAGTGGAAAAGTCACTTGCAAAGTCTGAAACTTCTATAACTGAAAAGGAAACTGAACTTGAGAAAACATCTTGTTTCTTTGACCACAATATTGTTAACTAATTTGAAGAAGGCTACAGCTGAATAAATTAATTTGAACTCTATGCAAGCTTGAACTGAACAAACAATAAAATAAGATAACTAAAGACAAGCAAGAAATGATTATCTAAAGAAAGTCACTGTAGCAGAAAGTGAAAGTTCAGAATCTAAAGTCTGAAACGTGGAACTTACCTACTTACTTGATGATAAAGATGCAGTGCAGACTGTAATGATGAATGATTTGCGCCTCCACATATACGAGGAATATAGTAGCATCTATAGAGTGCGGGATTAAAAACTCATTAGTTTTCCTACATTGATAAGATCATCAGAAATGCAAAGTGTGCAACTAATAACTAAAAACTTACTCGAGTGGCACCAGCAAAAGCACAAAATATCAAAAGAACACCAGTGCCGCAACCCACATCCAAAACTACCTGAAGTTATCATTTTCATAGACCACAAGAGTTAACCGAGCAAAACAGAAAGCTACATCATATACAGAAAAACATCTACCCAAGACTTATACATTGCTGACCGGCCGAGGGTGTCGGCCAGTGCCAGCTGTGACCAACAGGGTGTCGATTCCATACAGCAGTGGCTTCCCGGGCCATTATTTCCGCATGCTTGGCAGCCAGGACGGCTGCCCTCCTAATCTGCAAATAAATAGAAGCAGACCAAAATTTGTGACAATCTAGAATTCATAGAGAACTACTCACGCAACATTGATTGACCACCAAACCCATCTCCATACCTCGGCTGATTCCCTCCAGTGCCGAAGTAGGAGGTGCAGCTCATCCACATCCATTTCCGGCACCACCAACACCGTGATCCATAGCCATCCTAGCAGTATTACCTCTTCCACGAGTTGTACAATGTTCAAACCAGGCAATCTACGTCGTCATGCACCAATTTAATATGAAATAGGAGAATGAAAAGTTTCACTAATTTTATTTCAACAGCAAATGAGACTATTTTCATTATTCAGAGATTTCACACAGATGTGATACAAATACATATAGCCCACACACTAAGCAACACCCTGTAGTAAGAAGACAAAATAAGGACATTCTATAACCATCTATGAACTAAATAACTGGAAAACTTAAAGCAACTGTGCCTTGATGATGAACCTGCACTTCTTTTAAAAACTAAATCATGAAACTAACAGTGACACATATGTGGTAAATTGTTGTTGCTCCCTCAGCCATTTATTTCATAAGAATTTCTGATACTTACTGAAGGTGCCCAAGTAGAGATAAAAAAAAGGGATGTTTATATAGGGAAAAAAGAAACAAACTAAATTAAGTAGTTGGATCCAAATCAAGTGAAATTGCGTATCTAAATAGACTGTAGATTCAAGAATTGATTTCAATCCAGCAAATCATCACAACGAATCCAAAAAATGATAAAACCAAGATTAAATTTATAAAAAAAACATACATATTTAAAATAACAACCTTGACGACCCTTGCAAGTTTGTTCTTCCCTTCTGCAACTGTTGTACCACAGATGCGCCTCATATCTCCCAGTGCATCTATGCCTAAAATAATTCTAAAGTGGTAGCTTTTTGTTAATTATCTACTGCTATACCAGTATACCACAATAATGCCCAATACAATGGCGCTCCTAATAATCAGCGAGATCATCAAAGCCTTCGATGGGGTCGGTACAGGGGCAAGTATTTCGACAGGAAAAGAAGCCTAATGCAACTAATACTTTGCAATTATTCAGGGACACCACGCGATACGAAAGAATTGAACAATTTATATCAAATATTATATTCTTTGGTCAGGCAAGCCCATCTAATAGAATAAACAAGAATACAAGATGACTATATACTGCAGGAACAAATATATTCTTTGTGCAGCTACACCAAATCGGTATCATAAAAACAAATGACTATCAAAGTATGAACTGCAGGAACAAACATCTTTTAGCAAGGCCAATAAAATATTCTAATGTATCTAGTAGCAAAAGGACTTAAGTTTAACAAACATGCAGAATACAGAAGCAAAAAGAATATATTAGTTATAGTAGAGTTTTTTTTTAAATAATCGAGAGTTTTGTTTCAGTAAAAAGCATATTTGTTTCATAATTTACTTCAGAGACCATTGTAGTTTACTTCAGAGATCATATGTCTGCTTCCAAAGGAAGCCCTTCAAGTATATGGAGATGCACTTGGTGGTTAGGATCCATTGCTGCCGACTTGTTGGGGATCGGAGAAGCCTGCTGCACTATGAAGATAGCCTATTTAGCACTATCCATACATTTGCTCAGCTGAATCTGAATTAAAAAAAACTGGAGGGGAGGGGAAAAGAGATGACTGCTCTGCTGAACTCACCTCACCCGCACAGGGCCGCACACCGCTGCCAAGCACATCTTGCTCGCTCGATGCTCAGCGATGGCTCGCACCGCTTGCCCGTTGTGGATGCGAATCCAGCACCGCGCGCTAGTGTAGTGGACGTAGTACTCGTAGTCGACGGGGAAGAGGAAGTGGAGCCCTTGCGGCGCTCGATGACCTTGACCGGTTGGAGCTTCTGGTCGCGCCACTGGCAACCACGCGCGTGCTCACCTCCAGGGGAAGGTGCGGCACCTACGACGCAGACACAACCGAGCGAAACTGCCATGGCCGCGTCCGCCCTGCACGGATCCATCTCTAGGGGAAGGTGCGCCTCCCATGACGCGGACGTAGCCAAGGGAATCCGCCACCGCCGTGTCCGCCCTGCACGGATCTAGAGCCCGAGGGCGGCTGCCCGTCACCGACACCCATGCACGCAAGGCCGTCGGATGGGGAAGGGCGCAGCGGCCACCGTCGGGAGGGGATGGGGAAGGGCGCCGCCACCATGGTCGCGGGGAGCAGGGCCAGAGGTGTGGCAGCTTTGGTGTCGCACCCGGATGCATGGGACCTCCCGTGCCCCCGTGCAGGTGTGGGCGTGCGCCCATGCTCTCGCGCGCGAGAGAGAGATGGAGAGCGAGGACGTTGAGGAGCGGCGCACGAAGCCACCGAGAAGGCTAGACAGGGGTTCCCCAGCTCTACGCGGCCGCCGCCGGCGCGCCCAGATGCGGGCGGGCGCGGGCGGCGGTGGCGCAGCCTGCTGCGGGTGGACGCGGGCGGCTGCGGCGCGGCCTACTACCGGCGGGCACGGGCGCAGGGTGGGCACCATGGGGGCGCGGCGGCGGCGCGGCCAGAATCACAGGAGCGGGTTTTGTTTTCGCGATGTTTCTTTCCTTGGAAGGGAGACAGACGTAGGGGGCGCGTGCGGAGACACGCAGTGTCGCAAGGAGAGGGGCGGACCGACGGAGCGACGATTGTCGCACGAAACGGTGGTCTTACTTTCTTTCTTTTTAGTTGTAGGAGATATAACAGTGTACAACATAAATAGAGAAGAATCTTGGCTTGTATTTCTCCTCACTGGCCATGCGGTACCGCGCATCTATACTTGGTGCACGCATACCCTGAATGATCTTCATCTGCATGTGCATGCGCCGCACCCACGACTGCATTGCACAAACTTTCACGTGAGCCGTCATCGCGCCGTGCCCGAGTTGGCGGCAGCACCGCAGCACACGCTCTGTGCCGCCACTGCACGGCACACGTGTCGCCGCCGCTCCAGCGCACGCCAAGCGTTGACACGTGTTGGGGCTACTGGTGTGGTGCTGCAGGTGAGGAGGTGGTGGAGTACATGGGCCCGCGGCCACCGGTGGGCATCCACCGCTACGTGCTGGTGCTGTTCGAGGAGAAGACGCGCGTGCACGCGGAGGTCCCCGGCGAGCGCGCCAACTTCAACACGCGCGCGTGCGCGGCGGCGCACGAGCTCGGCCTCCCCACCGCCGTCGTCTACTTCAACGCGCAAAAGGAGCCCGCCAACCGCCGCCGCTAGCAGCTCCGACAATCCAAGGCGCGCCAGCTGCGCCTGCGCATGCGTGCAACCACCACACCGCCGGCGGCTACGTATGACCGGTGAATAAAAAAGTTTTACTGCACCGTAAGCATACTCTCTGTTGGTATATGTTCGCAGTGTGGCTGTCTGTATATGTCTATGTGGCTCTGCGCTTGCATCTATATATAACCATGCACGTGTGTTTTGCATGGACTGACACTTTTGTTGGAGTCTAATGTGGTCACTTATTTTGGGTAATAACAGCAGCTGGCGCTTCGATCATTTTAAACTCGTGTCAATCATTTCACATTTTAAAACAAGTTGATTCTAGATCAAGGTGTCGTGCAAGTTTATAGTTGGTTGAGTGAGTCGGGTTTTGTGATATAGTGGTTGTGTTGAGTTGTTTAGGCCCTATTTACATCCACTATCTACTAATAGTAGCTAGCTAATAGCTTATAGCTAATATGAGCAGATATATAGCAGCTAGTTCAGTCCAGCTAATGAAATAGGAGTAGTTGTTAGTTTAGTATTCTTTTTTTTTTAGAATTACACAGTACAATGCAGACGCCCAACACGCACGCACACTCACTCAAATGAACACACGTACGAAAATCCTACCCCTATGAGCACCTGTGAAGGACTGAGCCAGCAGATCTCGCGATCCACAAAGTCACCACAGCGCCTCTCGCTGTCGACGGGGACGTCGCCTAGCTACCACAGAAAGCATAGCACCGTTAAATCCTAGAATAAATCCAGGAAAATACCAACACCCGTGCCAAGTCGAGGACTTGAACTCGGGTGGATAGGTTTCACCACCAGGAACCTAACCAACTGGTCTAGTATTCAGCTAACAATTAGCTAAACTATTAGCTAGATATGTTTGGATCCAATGAGATAACTATTAGCAACTAATTATTAGCTCTATTAATCCAAAAAGAGCCTTAGTCATGTCATCTTTTTACTCAGGTTGGTTTAGCATAGCATGCCTAAGCGAGTAGAGACTCTGAATTATTAGTTGGATTATATGTTGTACCAAAGTTGCAAGAAGTTCCACACAACACTCTGTTTATTATAAGGTTTTAGGTGGTTTTTCCTTAGCTTTTAAATTGGTCTAACTGTAGAAAGAGCCTGCTAACCATCGCCGCTCGCTCGAAGGCCTGCTACCTATATAGGCACCTGTTACGTTGACCTCTCCACCAAGATTGGCCCAATGGCCAACTTGGGCTTTCATCCCGCGCCCTGATCGGGGACGCCCAATGTTACATGGTTGGTGGACCCCCATCGCACTGCGCTATATAATGAGGTGGGGGCCGGCAGCTCACAGTACGAGGTTCACCGCAGCCATAGTACCCCATCGACACAACCCTAACTGATCAACGGTGCGCAGCAGCGGCGGGAAGTGCCGCCACCGTTCTTTACCGCCTTGCCGTCGCTAGGACGTCTACGCCGCTGCAGGGGTGCCACTGCTACTCCTACACCATCGCCAACCTCACCACCGACCCCATGGGGGTCTCTTCTTCCTCCAAGGCTGATGGTCAGGCATCCCTACCCTCTCTCTCTCTCTCGATCCATCTTGCTCCAGTTCATACTCTAGGTCATTTTATCCCGAATAGAGGTATGCACCCGCTAGATCTATGCCTAGATGATCCTATAGTTCTAACAATGGTATCGAAGCGCCTACTAGGTGGTAGATCTAGATCGGGGTAGTTTGCTTTTTTAGCAAGTAGAAAGAGATGAATCGATTGGTTCGAATCGAGCAGAAATAGTCTAACCCAAACCCTAACCGCAACCCAAGCAATATAAGTCGGAGTGGGGGGGACCTACCTAGGCCCTCCTCACCATCGGTGCTACCGTTGTTGAGCGGGAAGGAGGGCGCCGCCGCCGTGCGTGCACAGACCCGAGCCATCGGCCGGGGAGGTCACACCATCGCGTGGCCCTCTGCCTCGAGCTCAGGGTCAAGGGCAACATCGCAAGGCCACTCAACGGTGGTGCCACCACCTCATTCCCCGGCCACCTCGGGTGGCCGCCGCTGCCTCGACTGCGCGCTGAAGAGTGGAGTGGGGAGGAGAAGAATGAAATTAAGGTTTGGGGCACCGGCGGGGGCAGGGGGTTTTGTTACCCCGATCTACGTGCATAGCCATCGGATCAGATCCGACGGTCCACACTTGCTGGACCGGTGGCCAACCAAGGCGGGGCAGCGCGGTGGGCGCGAATGGACAAGATTCCCAGCCCAGGCCTACGTTGCGGCCTAGGCACAGGGCAGTGCGGTGCGCATGAATGGGCCTTGGGCCATCTGCTCCCTGGGCCGAATGAACAGTAAATATTTGTTTAAGTTTTCATTATTTTCAGAAGTTTTTTTCTTATATATTTTACATAGTTTTTTATATCTATAATTTTGCACCAACGTGCATAATTTTAGAGAGTAGACGAATACAGTGAAATGTTTCTGAAAAGTAGCTAAGTTTATTTTTCATGTTTGCACTGCAATGTCAAGTTTATCCTCTAATTAAATTGGAACCAACGGAAAAATTTAAATTGGAGGAGTAGTCATTTTGTTTAAGTTAAATTATGATATTGTTATTTTATGACCAACGTTGATGATAATAATATTATAATTTTTATTTATGAGCTTATGCATTAATTCTATTTCTGCCCAATGGTGATATAGAATTAGTGTTGAAGAATGTTGTGTGTTTTAATTTTGACCAACGTTATTAAGGCATGCAATTATTATGTCAAATGTTTCTCATAATCTTTGATGTTGTTTTTAGGCTACAACCCAGTGACATTTATCTCGTCCATTCCGCCTCTCAATGGGAGCAATTATAACACATGGCGAGAGAAGCTTGAGATAGCACTTGCGCTCTCAGACAATGATCTAGCATTTATCTCTCCGTGTCCCACTGATCTTGTGAACCCGGTGAGGGCAGAAAATGAGACTGATGCAACTTTCGCTACTTGGCAGCGTGACCATTCAGAAGTTAGAATGAAGTACGATCTTGATCGTGCGAAGTGGGATAGTTCAAACCGTAAGTGCTTGATGGTGATTAAGGACACCATTGAGGATCCAATAAGGGGTTCGATCCTAGAATATACCACCGCCGTTGAGTATCTCAAGAAGGTGGAGAGTCAGTTTACTGGCTCTTCAAAGGCCTATGTAAGCACTCTTATTAAGAAGTTAGTTAATGAGAAATACTCTGGTGGAGGGATTAGAGAGCACATATTAAAGATGAGCAACACAGCATCTAAGCTCAAGCCAATGGACTTGGGACTCAAGGATGAGTTCCTAATTCATTTGATTTTTGCTTCTTTGCCCAAAGAGTATGAGACTTTTGTTGTGAACTATAACTTACAGCCAAATAAGTGAGACATTGAGAAGCTCATTGCAATGTGTGTGCAAGAAGAGGAGAGGCTTAAGAGCTCATATGGTGACTCAGCCAACCATGTGAAGGAAAATAAAAGGAAGAACTTTTACAATAAGAAAGATAAACCACAAGGGAAACCTCAGTGAGACAATAGCTCATCCTCTAAGTCACAAGGAAAGGCCCCTCAGAAACATCACCATCAGAAATCCAACTATCTTCAAGTGGACAAGGACACCTGCAAATGGTGCAAGAAGACTGGACACTATCAGAAGGATTGTCTAGATTTCCTGAAGCACCTAATGAGAAATGGTGAGGACGTTATTACATTCGTAGATGAGTCCTTATATTTAAGTTATGCAAAATCTACTTGGTGTATTGATTCAGGTGCAACTATTTATGTTGCAAATTCATTACACGGATTCCATATGAGGAGGACCCTACAAAGAGGAGAAAGATACATTAAGGTGGCAAATGGAGTCTAAGCTGAAGTTGAAGCCATTGGAGGACTCCCATTAGAATTAAATGATGGCTTTGTACTTAAGCTTATAGATGTCCTTTATGTACCCTCTTTGTGTAGAAACTTAATAAGTGTTTCATGTTTAGACGATGATAGATTTGATTACCATTTTAGTAATGGAAAATGTAAGATAATGTTTAATCATAAGTGTGTTGATCTTGCCTTCCGATAAGACGAGCTTTATTTGTTATCGCTTTCTGAGAATGTGAATGTTGTGAGCACTGAGAACAAGAATGCCTCCTCGTCTATGAATGCAAGAAATAAGCGGAAGAGAGTTCATGATGTATCATCAAAATTATGGCACTGTTGTTTAGGCCATATTTCGAGGTGGGAGAATAGAACGATTGATTAAGAAATCAATTCTTCTGCCATTAGAATTTTTAGATTTAGAGCAATGCATTGATTATATAAAAGGAAAGTATGTTAAGAAAATAAAGAAAAATATCAAACGAAGCGCAGGAATTTTAGAAACAATTCACACAGATATCTGTGGTCCTTTTCCTATGAAAAGTGTGGATGATTATGATTCATTTACAACATTCACAAATGATTATTCTTGTTATGGATATTTTATACAATTAAGGAAAATCAGAAGCATTGGGTAAATTTAAGATATTTAAGACTGAAGTAGAAAATTAGTACAATTTAAAGATTAAGATAGTAAGATCCGACCGTGGGGGGAGTGCTACGGTCGACATACCCCATATGGCCAAGTTCCTAGACCTTTTACAAAGTTCTTATAGGAAAATGGCATAGTTGCCCAGTACTCTACACCGAGCTAGCCTCAGCAAAATAGAATAGCTGAAAGACGCAATAGTACTTTAATGGATATGGTGAGAAGTACGATAAGTTACTCCACTCTACCGATAAGTTTATGGATGGAGGCGTTAAAAACCACTATTCATATTCTCAATCGAGTACCAAGCAAGTCGATGCCCAAAACATCATATGAGTTGTGGACAGGAAGAGAACCCTCACTTAACCACTTACGTGTGTCAGTCTATCTAGCTGCGGCTAAAGTATTTAACCCAAACATTGGGAAGCTAGACTCCAAGACAGTCAGTTACCATTTCATTGACTACCCAGAAAAGTCAAAAGGTTATCGTTTCTACTGTCCTGATAGACATACAAAGTTTGTAGAAATAAGACACGATGTGTTCTTGGAGGATGATATGGTCAGAGGGAGCATGGTAGCACGAGAAATTAACATTGAGGAGAAGCGAGTATACGTGCCCACTCCGATGGTTCAGGATCAATTTTTCTCGCTACCTGTTGTTGTTGCACCAACAGTACAAGACATTATAGTGACAGCACCTGTTGTTAGTTCTCCCGTGGCAACAATAAATGAACATGAGAAACCTGTTCTTCAGGATCCTATAGAACCCATTATCGCACATAAGGAAGAGCAACAACAGCCCCATATGAAACAAGCGCCAACTAATGAGGCCCCCAGGAGGTCTCAAAGAGCTAGAAAACCAGCCATTCCTGATGACAACGAAGTCTATGAATGTGAAGAATTTCAAATAGAGGGTGATCCTACCTCATTTGAAGAAGCCATGAGAAGCGCTCACTCATCAAAGTGGTTTGAAACCATGCAAGATGAAATGAGATTAATGAGTACCAACGGTGTTTGGGACTTAGAAAGAATTCCTAAAGGAGCCAAAATAGTAGGCTGTAAATGGGTCTACAAAACTAAATATGACTCCAAAGGGAATGTGAAAATATTTAAAGCATGACTTATGGCGAAAGTTTTACGCAAAGAGAAGAAATAGATTATAATGAGACATTCTCCCCAGTCTCATGCAATGATTCTTTTAGAATCATAATGGTGTTAGTGGCGCATTATGATTTAGAATTACATCAGATGGATGTAAAGACGGCTTTCCTTAACGGGGATTTAGATGAGAATGTCTACATAGCACAACCAAAAGGTTTTGTCGTAAAAGGAGAAGAACATATGGGATGCTTCCTGAAGAAATCCATTTATGGATTAAAATAAGCCTCTAGACAGTGGTATTTAAAGTTTGATAGAACGATAAGGAAGTTTGGGTTTAAAGAGAATGTGGAGGACAATTGTGTTTATACAAAGTTCAAGAATGATAAATTCATTTTCCTAATCCTATATGTGGATGACATCTTACTCGCTAGTAGTGATGTTAATCTACTACCGGAGACGAACAAGTTCTTGTCCTCAAAATTTGACATAAAAGATCTCGGTGAAGCTTCGTTTGTTTTAGGAATAGAGAATCACCGAGATAGAAGAAAGGGAGTTTTAGATTATCACAAAAGACATACTTAGAAAAGGTTCTAAAAAATACAGTATGCATGCGTGTAAGCCTTCACCTGCTCCTATAGTCAAGGGTGATAGTTTTGGGGAATTCCAATGCCCCAGGAACCAATATGAGATCGATTAAATGAAAGCGGTTCCATATGCTTCGGCTGTTGGAAGCTTGCAGTATGCTCAAGTATGTACACGCCCTGACTTAGCTTTTGTTACCAGGATACTTGGTAGATATCAGAGTAATCCAGGAATAGAACACTGGAGAATGGTGAAGAAAGCTTTGCGTTATGTGCAAGGCACAAAATGCCTCATGCTAACGTACAGAAGGTCTGATTCCCTACATTTAGAAGGGTATTCGGATTCAGATTTTATGGGAGATGTAGATGATAAAAAATCCATATCAGGATATGTATTTACTCTCGCAGAAGGAGTTATATCATGGAAAAGCTCCAAGCAAACCATCACTGCATCGTCCACGATGTATGCCGAGTTTGTAGCTTGTTATGAGGCCACGGGGCAGGTGAACTAGCTAAAGAAATTTATGCCTGGGTTGAAAGTGGTTGACGACATCCATAAACCACTCAAGTTATACTGCGACAATGAATCAGCAGTAACTTATGCTCACAACAATAGGTCAAGTAATATTGCCAAACACATTGACATAAAGTTCTATGTTGTAAAAGACAAAGTCCGAGATCATGCTATTAGTCTTGAGCATGTAAGCACAAAGAAGATGCTTGCGGATCCGCTTACAAAAGGCTTACCACCCAATGTGTTCAGAGAACACTTAGCTGGCATGGTTTTATGGGAAAGCCTATGATTCCTAGACAGAGAGGTGTTTTGTAGCTGTTAATCCAATGGTACTAACTGTTGTGACGAGGCACGCTCTATGCGCTAATCTATGATGGAATGAGAAAAAGAGATAAGTATTTTAAGTTTAAGACAAAAGGTGAGCTCAAGGGGGAGAATGTTAGGTTGATCTCTCCACCAAGATTGGCCCAACGGCCAACTTGGGCCTTGATCCCGCGCTCTGATCGGGGGCGTCCAACCCTACATGGTTGGTGGGCCCCGTCGCACTACGCTATATAAAGAGGTGGGGGCCGACGGCTCGTAGTACGAGGTTCACCGTAGCCACAGTACCGCACCGACACAACCCTAACCGATCAAGGGTGCGCAACAGTGGCGGGAAGCGCCGCCACCGTTCTTCACCGTAGGGATGAAAACGGATCGGATACGAACGGATATCATTAATATTACATTTGTTTTCATATTTCTGTTCGGATTCGGATTCGAATACGGATAGTGTCAACCATATCGGATAGGATATGATTGGATATCGACATCATAAATATGCGATTTGAGTATTCGGATACGGATACGGTATCGGATATTGAATATCCGGACTCGGATACGAACATATCTGAACCCCTTTAAACGGATTCGGTCTCGAATACGGTCGGAAAATATCCGTATCGTTTTCATCCCTACTTCACCGCCTCGCCATCGCCAGGACGTCTACGTTGCCGCAGGGGCGCTACTGCTACTCCTACACCATCGCCAACCTCGCCACCGATCCCATGGCGGACTCTTCTTCCTCCAAGGCTGATGGTCAGGCATCCCTACCCCTCTCTCTCTCTCGATCCCTCTCGCTCCAGTTCGTACTCTAGGTCATTTTATCCCGAATAGAAGTATGCACCCGTTAGATCTGCGCCTAGATGATCCTATAGTTCTAACAGCACCCACCATCGTTGGCTACGACCTGTGAATAAAATGCTTTACTGCATCATATAGATACTATGTTGGTATATGTTCCTTGTGTGGTTGTCTATATGTATTTCCGCGCTTGCATCTATATATTACCATGGGTCTTGCGTGAACCGTGACTTTTGGAGTTTAATTAGCTTACATGGTAATAACAGACATAGTGTCAAATCATGCCTATTTTAGTCATTTTACATCTAAGGAGATGTGTTGATTATAGAGCAAGGTGTGGACGTGTGGTGCGAGTCGGTAGTTGAGTCAACTGGGTTTTGTGATATAGTCCAGAGTAAGTGGTTATGTCATTGAGTTGTTTGGTTGGGTCATTTTTTACCGAGTTTAGTGTGGCATGCATGCCTGATCAGGTAGAGAAATCGAGTTATTAGTCATTGTACCAAACTTGCTAGAAACACACACCTCTAGTTATATGATTTTCATTCTAGTTTTTCCTTGAAAATTGAGCCAACACTTATTTTCTTTCCTCAAACTTGTGCACATCTTTTGTTGTCTGGATTGTGTGCACCAACAACAGGCCATATGTCTTCTTCAACCCCTAATCGTCTTCTTTATTATGTCATATGATCAGTTGTCCCGCCCCATCCCACTAGCAGACACCTACACACATTCGAGGCAAGGTTTCATCAAGCTTCGTAACAATGGCTGTCTCCTGCTATGTTTGTCCTCACATCTCACCCCTCCCTGAGGCAGAAATATATGTGCAAAATATCGAAATATGAGCAACTTATTAATAGGGGCAAGCATATCTAAAAGTGTTGCTAACTTAGTTGACACTAGAGAAGCATATGAACACCAAAACCGAGAGAGAAAATGGCTTTCACCGTATATGAGCGAGAAAGTGGCTTGTGCCTAAAGCCAGGAATGGCTTTCGAGGCGCTGCTTACTCACCTTACTCCCTTGGACAATGCAATGCTCCGAACCAAATATTTTGCAGTTCAACCCTCTTCTCTAAGCACCTCAAATAGAAGCATATAAGAGCCAAGAGGCCACCACCATCATCATTCTCACACTCATCCCCTCCTTGACCCCAGTCACTGGTTCATTCGTTGGACCGGCCTAACACCATGGGCTTCCTCTAAATCCATCTAAGTTTAGTGAGCTTTGCTTTTGGAAGCCTAATCCTTCCAATCTCAACCCTAACTTTTCTCAAAGTTCACGAGAGTCGAGAAGATGCTCTCGAATGCTTGTCGTTGTAATGTTGCTCCTCAAGACACTCGACGCCAGGGGTGGGCATAAAACACAAGATCAGAACTCCAACTAATCAGACTTATATCACTATTCACTATTTAGATAGTAAGTCTCAAAACCCAATTTTACTTTGATAATTCGTGTATTAGGCGACTTAACATTTTACCCAAAATAATGGAAGACTATATGCTATTTGGTATTTGTGAATTGCGATTAATGACTAATTGTGTTGATCCGGGTGTATCTGTGAACCGGCAGTGATATAGGTAGACCCATCATATTGTTGGTTGCACTCCGCCGGACCAAATTCTAGCAGCTAGTACTAGTGTCGTTTCGTTTTTTGGGGGCTTTTTTTAATATATTTTTTGTTTTTTATAGGTGTTCATAATCTTTTTTTTTTCCTTTTTTGAAAAAATTTACGGAGAGAGAGAATCCCCACATGGATTTCATTTCGGAATTCGGAAGGACAGATACATAGTTCTTTCAACCGGAAGCATTACAAGAGATTAGATAATAGATAGCACTGCAATTCCCTTGCCGAATTTTGAAACAAAAAAAAACGACATGGCCACTTTGATTCAACGATCGAGGTGTAAGTGGGTTCGACTCCTGGCTGCCGCGGGCACAGCTGCGGTAATGCGCAGTTTGTGCAGAAAAAAAAACCCTCGCCTGTCCCGTGTCCCAAACCACATGTAAAAAGGTTTCGGCCCACTCACAGGGTTACGGACCCTTATATGAGGGCGGGGCATGAGGTTCGGAGATTTTCTCGACCTGCGTAAGAGATCTTTTTCCCAGCGCAAAAACTACAGGGGCTGTCTGCCCACCTCAGACCGAGTTTTTTTTTTAAGTGAACACCTTCATCAGCTACCCAAAATCCGTGGACACACGGCCAGGCTAGCCAGCTACTAGCAAGTACGAGTTGACGCGCCAATCCCTAAACACCAACGCACCCTCTCCGTCGCTCGCTAACCCTCGGCCTCCGCATCGTCGCCCTTGTTGATCGCCGACGGTTGAGGCTGCATCGGGTTGCCGTCCGAATCGTGGGTGATGTGGCCGGAGAACTCGAGCGGGCGGCACTTGTCGCCCAAGATGATGGCCTTCTTCCACAGCGCCTCCTCCTCCGCGGTGCCGTCGCCGTCGGGGCCGACGTCATCGTCGCCGCTGCTCCAGCCACTCGCCGGCGGCGAGCGCCGGTTCCACGAGACCATCTTGGCCACCGTGGCCGCCTTGACGCCGATGCCGCTGAGGCTGGCGAGCAGCTGCTTGTTCCTGCTGATGCCGGCGCCACCGCCGTCCTGCTCCTGCTGCGGCG
The DNA here is from genome assembly GCA_904845875.1 of Miscanthus lutarioriparius. Classification (NCBI taxonomy): domain Eukaryota; kingdom Viridiplantae; phylum Streptophyta; class Magnoliopsida; order Poales; family Poaceae; genus Miscanthus; species Miscanthus lutarioriparius. Next base: position 91,776,439 of record CAJGYO010000006.1, read on the forward strand.
CCGGCGCCAGGGAGGACGACCGGCGCTGCTTCCGTGGCCTCGCGTTCTTGGCGCTGGTGCAGAGAGACACGACGACTGCGGCGACGGCGGCGGCGACGACGAGTAGGAGGAGGAGGAGGGAGGTCGCCGGCGCGCCGGTGTAGGAGTTGGGCTGGAGCAGAGTCCTCGCCATGGCCGCCGCTCGCGCGCGTCAGCGCGTGCACGCGCACACACCGACTCTGTTCTTCTTGTCACAGCTATGGCTTGGCCCGTGGCCGTGCGAGAGGTATTTGTTGGTAGCTTAGCTTATAAGCCGGGAGAATGAGCGACAGCGAGACGCTCGTGCTCGTGCAAGTTGCCTGCGCACAAAGGATAAGTGGCCGGCGCAGCCGTGTTCTTCGGCGTGGCCGTGCGGGACACTTCACGTTGACGGGCAGAGGCGACGGCGACGGGTCAGGTCGTCGCCGGAGACTAGGCGACTAGCGCTAGCCAGTAGCAGCAGCCGCGGTGGGTCAAGTCGGTCTGCGCCGCATATCACGCACACCACTAAGGGTGTGATCTTCTTCTCTTTTTTGGGTGCTTTATTCTTTCTTATTCAATAAACATATTTGCTCAGGTACTTACTTGGTTTAAAAAAATGTTATTCTTGTTCTTTGAGAAATCAATAAATATAAAATTTGATTAAATATGTATAAAAGATACTAATATTTATAATATGTAATAAATATTATTAGGTCAACATGAAATACATTTTTATATGAAATCTTTGAAGATACACGTATTGATAATATGTTGTATAAATTCTTTTTTCCTTTTGGACGGAGATACCGAGATAGTACATCCTCGAGGGGAGATTTTCCTTTGAAAGTGTGACGGCCTTTGGCGCTGCAGTGCGCAATTTACTTTTGGTGCCGTATGTTTTGCCATAGTCACTCTTCTTCATCCGCTGGTCTAGATATATTTATTTGACTACATATCTAGATATCTAGACACACTATATAACTAAGTGCATAACAAAATTAATATATCTAGAAAAGTCAAAACATTTAATAATTTAAAACGAAGAAAATATCGTTAGCGGTGTCAGAAGGCTTTGGCGCCTGAGCGAGGCCACTGACATTACTGAATCCAATCACCACACTACAAAGCTTTACAAATTGATTCCATGTCATTTTGGCTAGGAGTCACAACACATGGATTTAGAGGAGAAGTGTCGGGTATCGAAATTAAGGATACCCAAAGCAAGGAAGTTAGCGCCCACGCTGACTTTGCTGAATGGAGCAAGACGTATTAAAAGGTCTCGTCCGACCCCAAGGCCACGGGCTCCGTCTCGCCGGACCCCTTACTTGCGGGCTCTTTCTAGCCCGATCCTAAGGCCGCGGGCTCCGTCTCGCCCGATCCCTTGGGTGCGGGCTCCGTCTCGCCTGACTCTAAGGCCACGGGCTCCGTCTCGCCCGACCTCGAGGTCGTGGGCTCCGTCTCGCCCGACCCCATGGGTGCGGGCTCCGTCTCGCCGACCCCAAGGCCGTGGTTTCCGTCTCGCTCAAGGCCGTAGTCTCCGTCTCGCCCGACCCCAAGGACGCGGTTTCTGTCTCGTCCAACGGGGACCCATACCGCCGCCAACCACACCAAGTCCAAGCGTACGGGCCTGGATAAAAAATCTGACACCAGGGAAGAGACTGGCACGTCTCGATGTAACTCACGGCCATGACGGGCCATACTAGGGTATTCACATCAAGAACAGTGTCGGGTGTGCCGGTGCTGTTCTGCCTAACCCTCGTACGGACGCTGACAGGCGCGTCAGTTCACCACGACTTCCGCCGGGACGGAGTGGGACGCCATGAGCGGCAGATGACGCCTGCGCATGGTGCCAGTGACGAATAGGGCCACGACGTGGAGCCGTCCCTGTTGACATCTACAGGATCGGCGGGACCTGCATGAAGGAGAAGAAGGACCCGACGACCCTAGAAGCATTTCTCTCTCTCTCTCCCGTTCCTCTCCTCTTCCTCCGTTGTAACCCGCGCTTTCCCTTCGCCTATAAAAGGGGAAGCACGGTGCCCCATGAAAGGGGGATCAAGATACGGACGAAATCAGAACACTAAAGCACGACACGAGCACACGGCTGAGCGGCAAGCGAGCTCTCAGCACCCACTCACTTCTTCCACCAGACACCTGGGATCATCTCCCTCTCCCGCCTGTTTGTAACCCCTACTGCAAACCAAGTATCGGTAACACGAGCAACAACGAACTGGACGTCGGGACGTTCCACCCGAACCAGTATAAACCCTTGTGTCCTCCGAGCACACTATCGGAGCCAGACGCACAAATGCAAATTTACTTGTTGATGGTCCGAAAACACCGACAGTTGGCACGTAGGTAGGGGCTTTTTGCGCATCTCGACGTCCACATCAGGCCTCGGATGGCTAGTCACGATGTCAGCTGGGTCCTGGGCCCGCACGTGCGCTTCAAAAACCTGGACTTCATCGTCACGACGGAGGGAGAGTTGGTGCGGGCTCCCGTCCCCGTCCAACCTCTAAATTCCACCGGCCTCAACGCGATCACCGAGGTGCTTGAGGAGCTGCAGCTGCACGCACCGGAGGACCGCACCCCCGGGAGCAACCAGCTCCTCGGTTTCGATTACGAGAGGATAGAGCACCAACTCGGTGCCTTCCTAGGACCCAGACTATCCCGGAGGACCTGTACCGCCTCACCTTCTCGTTCGCCAATGTCATGATGTAGCTTGCCGGAAGAGAGTCGCTCTCCCCAGAATGCCTCATCCGGAGTGCCCCGACAGCACTCCCGTTCAGTCTACGCAACGCCATAGAAACCGTTGGCCACCTTGTGGCGCAGCACACACCCCATCCCCTACGGACGACGAGTTTGTGGGGATGACCGAATACGTCGTGGAATCTTTCCACAACCTTCTGGTGGGAGAATCGGAGTGGCCCTCCGACTCTAACACCAGTAGGGGGAGCCATCATCCCTCGCGAGAATGTTTTATGGCAGGTACCCCTGAGGGATACGTTGAACGCATCCACGAGGCAGGGGCTAACCCAACAGACGACCTCGATGACAAGGTCAAGGGGGACGCAGGGGGCCCACCTCGCCTACGGGTAGAGCAGCTGAGGGCACGACACCAAGAGCTCAAGGAAGCATGACTCCAGCTCGAGCAGGAACGCACGGAGCTCGAGCGAGAGATCGAGCGCCACAAAGACGGTGGGCGTGCGCGCGCCATGGGCCGCGACATGAACCGAAGGATCATCGAGGACGACGAAGCCCTCCCACACTTCACCCGGGCAAGCCAGAACGTCGCTGCCGCAGCGGCCTTGCTCTGGGGTCTTCCGGAGCCCACAACGCACGAGGATCGTTGGGCCCATCGTGAGATTCGCACGCTACTTGAGCATGCGGCGGCGTAGCAGGCCGAGATCTCGCTCTCTCGATGATGCGAGCTTGACGCCAGCCAGTGCATGCCCTCAGAATGACCCAACATGGACGTGTCAATACACCAGGCGCAGCAAGGAGGCAGGCCATGCGTCGCAGCCCTGGTGCATGAGCGTCTTGGCCTCCACCGTGACGGGCATGACACCCTGGATGCCCGTAAGCGTGCCCACGGCAATGAGAGGGAGGAGGCTAGCCACAGCTACCACCCTCATCGTGGCGGATGCTATGATAGCGGCAAGGACCAAAGCCCGAGCCCTGACTTGCCGGGACCTCAGGCCTTTGGCCAACACATCCTCAGAGCTGTCTTTCCACCGCGGTACCGACCGCCGACCAACATCCGGAAATACTCCAGGGAAACAAACCCCGGACTGTGGCTCGAGGATTATTGGCTTGCTTGTCAAGCCGATGGAGTGGATAGTGACGATTTCATTATCCGCAAAATTCCATTGTTCCTGGCCGATTCGGCGCGAACGTGGTTGGAACACCTTTCGCCCAACCGAATCCAAAGTTGGGCGGACCAAAAAGAGATCTTCGTGGGAAACTTCCAGGGCACATACGCGCATCCTGGGAATCCATGGGATCTCAAAAACTACCAACAGAAGTCCAGAGAAACTCTTCGTGGGTACATCTGGTGCTTCTCCCAGTAGTGCAATGAGATGCCCAACGTCGCCGACGTCGACGTCATAGGAGGTTTCCTGTCCGGGACCACCTACGAGTCCCTTGTTCACAAGCTAGGATGTAAGGGCCCATGAACCACCAAGGAGCTCCTCGGCATCGCCACCAGCCACGCCTCGGACGAGGAGGCGGTCGGGGCAATTTTCGACCGCCCCAAGGGCAAGGCAAAGCGGGATGAGGACACCAGCGAAGGCGCCTCCAACTGCCCCAACATGAAGAAGAACAAGTAGCAGTGCGAGGGCTCGCTCGTGGCCACTGCCAACCGCAAGGGGGGTCGGAAGCCCACCGAGGGTACCCCAGACCACTTTGAGAAGCTACTCGAAGGGCTATGCCTGAACCATGCTTTCCCCGTTAAGCACCTATGCAAGGACTATGTCCTCATGAAGTGGTTCTTGTCTGGAGGCTCCAACAAGGGGGAGCATAGGAAGGAGCCCAAGCTAGCAGTAGACGACGCTAAGGGGAAGGATGGTAGATTTTCGGCGCTCAATGGCTGTCTCATGATCTTCGAAGGGTCGGCATCCTATGACTCCAGGCGCCGCCAGAAGCTTGCGCGTCGCGAGGTCTATATGGCCGAGCCGGCCGTGCCTTCTTTCCTCCGATGGTTGGAGTCCGCCATAACCTTTGATCGGACTGACCACTCGAAAAGCGTCCCATAGGCGGGGAGATACCTGCTCGTGGTTGACCCAATCATTGGCATGAAGTGGCTCACCAAGGTGCTGATAGATGCAAGCAACGGCCTCAACATCATGTACGCTGAAATGCTCGACGCCATGGGCATCGACCGATCGCGCATCCGACCGACCGGGGAGCCTTTCCATGGCATCATACCTAGAAAGCAAGCCATGCCACTTGGGTAGATCGATATGCTCGTCACCTTCAGGAATCTAACCAATTATAGGACGGAGACCCTTTACCTTTGAGGTGGTTGGGTTCCATGGGACCTACCACGCCATCCTGGGACATCCATGCTACGCGAAGTTCATGGCCGTCCCTAACTACACCTATCTGAAGTTGAAGATGTCGGGTCCATGTGGGGTCATCACCATTGGTGCCTCCTTCCAGCGTGCCTATGAGTGCGAGGTCAAGTGCTACGAACACGCCACGGCAATTGTCGCCTTCAAAGAGCTTGCGGCCATCTTGGAGGAGGGCGTCAAAGAAGCACCTGACCCCAGGCGGTCGACTAGGTCTTTCGAGTCTATAGAGGGCGCTAAGGAGGTCCTCATAAACCCCAGTGGCTCCAAAGGCAAAGTGGTGCGCATTGGCACCACGCTTTCCTCTGAATGGGAAAGCTCGCTCACCGACTTCCTCCACACCAATAGAGACATCTTTGTGTAGAGACCCTTAGACATTCTAGGCATTCCGAGAGAAGTCACCGCGCACGCCTTGAAGATTAGGCCAGGCTCCAAGCCGGTGAAGCAGTGCCTGTGTCGCTTCAATGAGGAGAAATGCAGGGCCATCGGTGAGGAGATTGCGAAGCTTTTGGCGGTCGGGTTCATCAAGGAAGTATACCACACCGAGTGGTTAGCCAATCCTGTTCTTGTACGAAAAAAGAGTGGGAGATGGAAAATATGTGTTGACTACATGGGTCTCAACAAAGCGTGTCCAAAGGATCCATTTCCTTTGCCACGCATAGATCAAGTAGTCGACTTGAAATCAGGGTATGAAACCCTTTGCTTCCTTGATGCGTATTCCGGGCACCATCAAATCGCAATGAAAGAGTCTGACCAGCTCGCGACATCTTTCATCACCCTAATCGGATCATTCTGCTACGTCATAATGCCGTTTGGCCTAAAGAACGTGTGGGCTACGTACCAACGCTGCATGCTCAAGTGTTTTGGGGATCTCATCGGGTGGACTGTTGAGGCCTACGTGGATGACATCGTGGTCAAGTCCAAACGGGCTAACCAGGTCGTAGCCAACCTAGAGCAGACCTTCATGAAACTCCAAGCAAACGGCATTAAGCTCAACCCCGAGAAGTGCGTTTTTGGGGTCCCAAGGGCATGCTGCTGGGTTTTATCGTCTCTGAGCGTGGCATCGAAGCCAACTCGGAGAAGATCTCGGCCATCATGAGAATGGGCCCGATTCATAATATAAAGGGGGTACAACGAGTTATGGGGTGTCTCACCGCGCTCAGCCGCTTTATCTCGCACCTCGGCGAACAAGGTCTCCCCATCTATCGGCTTCTAAAGAAGGCCGATCATTTCAAATGGACGCCCGAAGCCCAGGGGGCACTTGACAAGGTCAAGCAGTTCCTGATGAAGGCCCTGATCCTAGTCCCTCCGACCGAAGGGGAACCGCTTCTGCTCTACATTGCTGCCACCATGCAAGTAGTCAGCGTCGCCTTGGTAGTAGAGCGAGAAGAAGAGGGACACGCTCTCAAAGTGTAGTGTTCCGTGTACTTCATTAGCGAGGTCTTGTCCAATTCTAAGACTTACTAGCCCCAAATCTAGAAACTCCTATATGCTATCCTTATCACCAAGAGGAAGTTGCATCACTACTTCGAGTCGCATCCAATGACTGTCGTGATGTCCTTCCCTCTCGGTGAGGTCGTCCAAAACCGGGATGCCACAGGAAGAATCACGAAGTGGGCACTCGAGCTAATCGGTCAAGGCATTTCATATGCCCCTCGGACGGACATCAAGTCCCAAGTGCTGGCTGATTTCATTGCAGAGTGGACCGAGGTCCAAATGCCGCCAGCAGTCGTCGACCAAGAGTACTGGATGATATACTTTGATGGATCGCTGATGAAGAAAGGCGCCGGCACGGGGCTGGTCTTTGTTTCGCCCCTCGGGGTACGCATGAGGTACATGGTTCACATCCATTTCCCCTCCTCCAACAATGTGGTCGAGTATGAGGCACTCATCAGTGGCCTATGCATCACCATCGACTTGGGTATCCGACGGCTTGACGTCCGGAGCGACTCCTAGCTGGTCATCGACCAAGTCATGAAGAAATCAAGCTGCCACAACGCCAAGATGTCTGTGTATTGCCAAGAAGTCTACCAGCTAGAGGACAAGTTCAACGGTCTCGAGCTTAGTCACATCTCAACGCGTCTCAACGAGGCGGCCGACGCGCTGGCGAAAATGGTGTCCGACTGAGAACCAATGCCGACGGGCGTCTTCGCCAGCGATCAGTACAAGCCCTCGGTCCACTACGAGGATCCAGAATAGACCGGTGATGGGCCACCTGCCCTAGGCTCGGCGGCTAACCAGCCTATGGCTCCATCCGATCTCAAAGTCATAGAGCTTAACGAGGATCCAGCGATGGAGCCTGACCCTTAGGCCGACTGGAGGATGCCTTACCTTGACTACCTCCTCCATGGGGCACTACCGATGAACAAAATGGAGGCTCGGTGGCTCACGCATCACGCCAAGTCCTTTGTCCTTATTGAGGGTGAGATCTATAGGCAAAGCCACATTGGGATCCTGCAGCGCTGCATCCCCATCGAACAAGGGAAGCAATTACTGAGTGATATCCACGGTGGGGTCTGCGGGTACCATGCTGCACCTAGGACCCTAGTCAGAAATGCATTCTGACAAGGCTTCTACTGGCCGACCGTAGTAGCCGATGCTGAATAGATTGTGCGCACCTGTGAATGGTGTCAATACTACGCTCGGCAGACCCACCTGCCATCCCAAGCACTCCAAACGATCCCCATCATGTGGCCATTCGTGGTCTAGGGGCTCGATCTGGTCGAACCTCTCAAGAGGGCGCTCGGGGGCTATACGCACTTACTTGTCGCCGTAGACAAGTTTACAAAGTGGATAGAGGCTCGACAAATCTTCGCAATCAAGTCCGAGCAAGCCGTGTTGTTCTTCCTTAACATCATCCATCGCTTTGGAGTCCCGAACTCCATTATCATGGACAACGACACGCATTTCACCAGAAAGGAGTTCCTTAGATTCTGCGATGAATACCACATCCATGTCAATTGGGCCACCGTGGCGCACCCCCACATGAATGGGTAGGTCGAGCGCATGAACGGCATGGTCCTACAAGGCCTTAAGCCAAGGATCTTCAACCGATTGAACAAGTTCGGCAGACGATGGGTTGCGGAGCTTCCCACGGTCCTCTGGAGCCTAAGGACGGCACCCAGCCAGGCCACCGGCTACACACCATTCTTCATGGTCTATGATTCTGAGGCTATCCTCCCGACTGACCTGGACTATGGAGCGCCAAGGGTCAGGGCGTATGATGAACAGGGAGCCGAGGTGTCCCTCGAGGATGCCATGGACCAGCTAGATAAAGTGCACAACATTGCCCACCTCCGCTCGGCCAAGTACCAGCAAGCGTTGCGCCAGTACCACGGCCGTCGAGTACAGGGTTGGGCCTTCAACGTTGGGGACCTGGTGCTTTGCCTCGTCTAGAGCAACAAGAACCACCACAAGCTCTCTCCGCCGTGGGAGGCACTATACATCATCGTGGAGGTGCTCCGACCAGGCACCTATAAGCTCCAGACCATTGATGGTGAAGTCTTCGTTAATGCCTGGAACATCGAACAGCTACGTCGCTTTTACCCTTAAATCTACGCATAGTTTCTCTTATCGGTTTCGCTATCAACTCCTCGATCTTTAGTGACACCCGACCCCAGCAACGGCAAGGGGCTTAGGACCATCGATGGTGAAGTCTTTATCAACGCCTGGAACATCAAACAGCTACGTCGCTTTTACCCTTAATTTACTCACGCTTTCTCTTATCGGTTTTTCGCTATCAACCCCCCGATTTTTAGTGACACCTGACCCAGCAACGGCAGGGGGTCGGGCCTCACTCGGGGGCTGATAAGAGCATATCTATCTGGTAGACATTCTCTATGCCTGAGCCTTTCTCACTTAAGACCTAGAAGCAAGGGTTGTGGAAACAAACACTGAGTAAAACTGGTTGGACCACAAGAAACCTACAACCCAAATGACTAAGGTGTTTTTGCTCACTAAGCGTGATCGAAGTTTTTACCCACACCCCGAGCTTTTTAGCCTTAACTACGGAAAGAGTTGGAACACATTTAAGAGTATATCCACCTGGCAAACATTCTCTGTGCCTGACCCTCTCTCACGTTAAGATCTAGAAGCAAGGGTTGCAAAAATGAACGCTGAGTAAAACTGGTCGGACCGCAAGAAACCTATGCCCCAGCGGCTATGGCGTTTTTGCTCACCAGCGTGATTAGAGTTTTTTGCCCGCACCCCAAGCTTTTTAGCCTTAACTACGGAAAGATTCTGAACGCATTACCCTTTTTATACAATAAGGGGAGAAGAGCTAAAAATCTGTTTGGCCATAACGAAATTGAAGAGCTTGTCCACTTATTACAAGATCGCCGCCTAGCTTATCTGCCTAATTAATTTCTTAGGGGGATGATCTCGTCCTCTATCTCTCTCAGTAAGTCCTCATGTTAAAAGGGGCCACCTACTCAATGTTTGTCTAGCTCGGTCAAGGCGAGAACTGTCATAGGTAAGGTGGGGTATGGAGTTGAAAACACTCCTACGACCCATTTAGTCCCAGGAGTTCAAAGGCTGGTCCTCCGATGGGTTCATAGCCACTCCGGGGCACCCTTAGAGTGAGGGTGGAAAGGGATGGGCCCACTAGTGGCTAGTACTCGGGCGCACGAGCGCCACGGGCATCTTGGCCCACATTTGAGTCTTGGTCGGTTCCCAGTCCATGGTTTTTCCTCGAAAAAAGGCAATGAGCCCTCAGGACCAGTCAAACAGACCCAAGAACTATATGGATTGGCCACTGAGAATCTGGAGTCGGTCACCAGCTGAACCATGCCGGACCCCCGCGAACACAAAAGTTGGAGCCCCACTCAGACTAGCCCATTAACAGCTCACCGAGCACCACGTTTCTTCCATCGAGGAAAAACATGGCACGGTTCAACCCCTCCGTTTTATCGAAAAAACGCTTGAGGGATGACGATCACAAAGACGAGCCGACCCTCGACCGGACCCCTACAACGCGTGGGGGCTCGAGGGAAGTTGGACTCACAAGGAGACCAAATGTGCGATCGTAGGATGATGGATCGGATCCTAAGGAGGGGGTACCTACAAAAACTAAGAACAACATTTCTGAAACAAAAAAATGCTTTGTCTTACCAGTTTCACTATTGTCTCCTCGATCTTTAAGTGAAACCCGACCCCGGCAATGGCAAGGGGTCGGGTCTCACTCGGGGGCTAATAAGGGTATATATATACCCTTTCTGAAATAGTCGCCGTGCCTGACCGTTTCTCACATTAAAAACATAGAGGTAAGGTTTGCGGAAACGAACGCTGAGTAAAACAGGTCGACTATAAGAAACCTACGCCCCAGCGGCTATGGCACTCTTGCTTACTAGCATGACCAGAGTTTCTCGCCCACACCTTGAGCTCTTCAGTGTTAAACAACAAGAAGGGTCAGAATGCATTAACCCTTTTTACACATAAAAAGGGAGAAAGAACAAATTTGTTCAACCGAAACAAAAGAACAAGCTTTTTTAAACGAAACAGGAGGGTTGGAACTTGTCCGCTTATTACAAATACGCTGTCTGACCTATCAGACTAAACTAACCCCTCGGGGGGATGATTTCATCTTCTATCTTGGTAGAAAGGTCATGCACCAGGGAGGGCCACCTCCTTCTTGATGTCGTCCAACTCGACGTCGGTATAGACGAGTGTGAAGCCTTGGCTCATTGTTGCCAGATCGATGTTCTTGTAATGAGAATGGGTGATTGTGAACGATCGGTGAACGCCAAAGCGAAGCACGCCCCTTACCATATCACGTGCCCGGTCCATAATCTGGGTGGCGCGAACTATGAGTGACCTTGTCACCTGCTCCGGGGCCAACTCGAGCTCATCACAGACCAACTGGACGGCGACGCGCAGGTTGTCGTGTTCGTCGCTCTCCTTCTGGAGGGTGTCCTTCACCTTGCTGAGCTCCTTCTCTAGGCCACGGCTCTTCACCACCTCTGCCCTAAGCTTGTCGTCGAGACCTGCCCAAGTCACGTACCGACCATGTCAAAAGGCTTACCACGGATTCCAGGGAGAAAGACAACAAGGGAAACCGAAGACTTACCATCCACATCTGCCTAAAGCTTGCGCACCTCATCACGCTGACGGGTCACCTCGGCCTCTAGGCACATCATCTCTTCTTGGTGCTGACCGACCTCCGCGATGAGCCTGGCGGACACGCCCTCAGCTACAACCTTTAGGTCTCTCTCCCTCTGAAGCTCATCCTCGAGGTGGGTAGTCCACTACTGAGCGACAGCACGCTCTTGGTGAGCCAGGTCAATCCCCGTGCGGAGCTCCTCTATGGCCCAGAGGAAATCATCCTGCTCCTTCCGTAGTCGCTCGGTCTCTACGGTGTTCATGTGCACCCTCTCGATCGGGGCCGTGAGCTTCTCCTCGGCCTCGCGAGCATCGTCGCGACTGTCCCTCTCCCTAACTCAGAGTTCGGCCACCTCCCGGATGACAGGGGCAAGCTCAGCCACCTCCTGATGGGCAGCAGCGAGCTATGTGGCCAGCCCCTCACTCCGCCGTGTCTCCTCAGCAAGGAACCAGGACTTTTCCTAGCTGTGGGCCATAAGGATCTGCGAAGAAGACAAGACTTAGAGGCACAGAAAGAGAACATGTGGGTCAGAAGTATGGTCATATCATACCTGGCCAACAGGGGCGACAATGTCATGCATCGAGCTCAGCATAGTGGTCAGGGCACGAACCGTGTCCCCAACCTTCGTGTGGACGCTCCACCATTCCCTCTCCTCTGCTGCTTCATCGAGGGCAGCCACCCGGACCAGAGACCAGGATGTCCCCACACTGACCTCAAGTGGTGTCGACCTCTTTTGTGGTGGCAGCTCCTCCAGAGCGGCTCCCCTAGCGATAGAGGGGGCGGGTGACGCGGACACAGAGGCTTGCCCTATCACCACATCTACAAAGGATGCTTCTGGTGTGCCCCTTTTCATCTGCCCCACCGCGGACATAGCCACCTGCACGAACGATGGCTCCAGCCATGCCGCCCCGGCCCGCGACGTCGAGGACATGACCGACCGTGTCATGCCCGCCACGGGTGCCCCAGATGTGCCCTCCTCTACCTACTCTCCCATGGACACAGCCATCGGCTGTGCCTCCCCAGTTGACGCAGTGACGACCCAGCGCCACTCACGCTCACCACCGGCGTGGCACCAGCCGACTCCTGGCGTGTTTGCTAGAGGAGGATCTTTTTGGAGTGAGCCGCAGGAGAGTCCCATGTCCCCCGACGTTGCAAGGGACATGGTGGTCAGTTCGTGGCAAAAGTCCGTTAAGACAAAAGGACAAAAAAACTCTTGACTCATCTTGACGCCATCATACGAGGATGTTTTGGGGCCGGCTTGCCTGACCCCAGCTGCTCCTCGTTGGCATGTTACTGCTTCAAGCCCTCCCTCGGCTCGGAGGGCTCGGACGAATCAGAATGGTTGCCTCCTGTTGACTCCAGAGGCGCCGTCAAGGGCTCAGACGGAGCAGGGTGACCTATTTCACTGGCTCTGGGGCCACCGTCGAAGGCTTGGACGAGGCGAGGTGGCCAGACTCTGCCAGTTCTGAGGCCACCGTCGAAGCTCCAGACAAGGCGGGGCGGTTTGATTTCGCTGGCTCCTAGGGCGCGTCCTTCTCCTCCTGCCTTGTGCCATGCCATGGGAAGGGCCCCACCTACGGTGAAGGCGGGTCCTCATCCCCAGTAGCCAGATCATCCCACAGGATGGGCGACATGGAGCCATCATCCAACTCCTCCTCCTCTTCTTCTTCCTCCTCTTCTTCCGACGAGCCTTGACGTTGCTTCCCTCGCTGCAACTTCGCTCACTGCTTTGACCGCCGTTTCTTCTCCTCATCATCCTTCTTCTTCTTTCTTTGTTCATCCACGGAATGGTTCGCCGCCCTCACGGTCGCGTGCTCTGGCAGCGGCACGACAGAGTCCCAGAAGGCTAACCCCGCCAGTAGCTAGATGAAGCCCACGTCCGGCCGCATCATGGGATGCCCTGGGATCAATAACACGACGTCAGCCTCCCCCATCGCTTCCTTGACATGCTGTGCGACCTCGCTGTCGTGAAGCAGCCCCTAGGCGAGCGTCGTCCCAATGAGCTGCGCGCCAGGCGTCATCCCGTACAGTGGGAGGACGCGCGCCATTAGCGGCGCCACCCTCCTCACGTGATACCCCCTGATGACGCTGGCCCCACGGAGGCCACAGGTTTTCAGGAATTTGATGGCCTCGAGGAGGTTCTGCATCCTTTTCTTCTCCTTGATGGGTGGCCCCCACGGCCATGATGATGGTACCTCTTCGATTAGACACCCGGAGAAGACCGGCAAGGGAGCGGTAGGGTCATTCTTCAGGTAGAACCAATGCCAGTGCCACCCCTCGTTGGATCTAAAGAGTTGGCAGGGCATGTACTCGATCGCCCACAGCCCTCGGAGGTGGATGCCCGTGCATCCCATTGGCACCGAAGTCTCTCGGACTCTCTCCTTCTTCTTGATCAAGGAGATGGAGAAGAAATATCTCCATATGCTAGATCCCATTGGGGTTCAAGTGCTGCAGCTCGATCTGATAGTGGTGCAGCAGACCTCGGGAGAACGGGTGGGGAGGAACCAATAGTCCACGCTCGTGGAAGAGCACGAAGGAGACGACATAGCCATCGGGTGGTGCCGGTGCATCCTCATGGCCGGGCACAAGCCACTCCGCCGCATCGGTCCTCACGTGGAGAAGACCACGCTTGACGAGCCCTCCATGCATGCATGGGTAACATCAGAGTGGTACCATGAATCCATGGAGGATGGAGGTGGTTGCGGAGAAGCAAAGGCGATGGAGGAGGAGCGGAAGCTACAGATCTAGGGCTTCGGCGGCGGATTAGCAAGCACGGCATATCCGAACGGTGGCGGCGGAGAAATAGAGAAGATAAGGCTATAGTTTTGGTGTGTAGAAACATGAACGGGAGGCCACTATTTATAGGACGGAGCAGGGCGAGAAGGTGAACTGTCCGCCTAGATTCACGCGCTCGCTGCACCACATCACGTCACCTCCCTCCGAAGATCGCACGCATGCTATCTCTGGTTGTGCCCTTGAAGGATACGTTGGATGATGGTTCGCCCATTCAATGGGCCAAGAACCATCGTAGGTAAGGAGGGATACAGAGCTAAAAACGCTCCTACGGCACATTCAGGACCAAGAGTTGGAAGGCTGGCCCACCGACGGGTTCACAGCCGCTCTGGGGCACCCTTAGAGCAAGGGGTGGAAAGGGATGGGCCCACTAGTGGCTAGTGACCAAGTGCACGAGCGCCGCGAGCATCCCGGCCCATGTTTGAGTCTTGGTCGGTTCCCAGTACATGGTTTTTCCTCGAAGAAAGGCAACGAGATCTTAGGACCGACCGAATGGACCTAAGAACTATATGGACTGGCCGTCAAGAGTCTGGAGTCGGTCACCAGCTGACCCATGCTGGACCCCCATGAACGGGAAGGCGAGGCCCCACTCGGACTAGCCCGTTAATAGCTCATCGAGCACCATGTTTCATCCATCGAGGAAAAACATGGCACGGCTCAGCCCCTCCATTTTATCGAAAAAAACACTTGAGGGATGACGATTACAAAGACGCCAGACCCCTGGTACATATGGGGGCTCGAGGAAAGTTGGACTCGCAAGGAGACCGAACACGTGGTCACAGTACGATGGCGGACTGATAGGATCCTAGGGGACCGAAATCAAGAAAAATCTTTCCAACCTCCCGAATCCTACAGTTACATGCCCCCAAGAAGACTAACCACGACAAAAGGGAACCACCATCCTACCAGGACACGCCGCTGGCTACAAAAAGAAGGCCAAGGCCCTTAGAGTCCTCCCATCCGGAAAAGCCTCCAAAGGAGTATTCTACTCCTCCGTAGGCTCGGGGCTACTGTCGGGTATCGATATTAGGGATACCCAAAGCAAGGAAGTTAGCATCCACGCTGACTTCCTCGGATGGAGCAAGACGTATTAAAAGGTCTCACCTAACCCCAAGGCCGCGGGCTCTGTCTCGCTCGACCCCTTGGTTGCAGGCTCCTTCTTGCCTGACCCCAAGGCCACGGGCTCTATCTCGCCCGACCTCGAGGCCGTGGGCTCCGTCTTGCCCGACCCCTTAGGTGCGGGCTCTGCCTCGCCCAACCCCAAGGTCGTGGGCTCTATCTCGCCCGACCTTGAGGCCACGATCTCCGTCTTGCCCAACCCCTTGGGTGCGGGCTCCGTCTCACCCGACCCCTTGGGTGCGGGCTCCGTCTCGCCCGACCCCAAGGCCGTAGTTTCTATCTCGCCCAAGGCCACGGGCTCCATCTCGCCCGACCCCAAGGACACGGTTTCCATCTCGTCCGACGGGGACCCATACCGCCACCAACCACACCAGGTCCAAGCGTATGGGCCTAGATCAAAACTCTGACACCAAGGAAGAGACTGGCACGTCTCGATGTAACCCATGGCCATGACGGGACATACCTAGGTATTCACATCAAGAACAGTGTCGGGCGTGCCGGTGCTGTTTTGCCTAACCCTCGTATGGACGCTGACAGGCGCGTCAGTTCACCATGACGTTCACCGGGACGGAGTGGAACGCCATGAGCGGCAGATGACGCCTGCGCATGGTGCCAGTGACAAATAGGGCCACGACGTGGAGCCATCCCTGTTGACATCTACAGGATCGGCGGGACCTGCATGAAGGAGAGGAAGGACCCGACCCTAGAAGCATTTTTCTCTCTCTCTCTCTCGTTCCTCTCCTCTTCCTCCGCTGTAACCCGTGCTTTCCCTTCGCCTATAAAAGGGGAAGCAGGGCACCCCATGAAAGGGGGGATCGAGATCCAGATGAAATTGGAACACAAGAGCATGACACGAGCACACGGCTGAGCGATAAGCGAGCTCTCAGCACCCGTTCACTCCTTTCACCAGAGACCTAGGATCCTCTCCCTCTCTCGCCTGTTTGTAACCCCTACTGCAAACCAAGTGCCGGTAACACGAGCAGCAACAAACTGCACGTAGGGACGTTCCACCTGAACTAGTATAAACCCTTGTGTCCTCCGAGCACACCATCTGAGCCAGACACGCGCAAATACAAGTTAACTCGTCAGTGGTCCGAAAACACCGACAAGAAGCATACCTTAGGAGATCATTCTTTAGCGACGGAGCACCATGCGCTTAAGAGTTTCACCAATGCTACAGCATGGAGTGCTGCCCCATCCTCCACGTCTTCACCCAGCCTCCATGTCATAGCAGAAATGGTGGTCTTGCAGGTTGGCAGAGACTCCTGTAGAGGAGTCAATGGTTTCACCTGAGAAAAGTTGCAGGCAGCAATCCGAGCACACGTTGCGGCGACGGAGCGGCACGGAGCGACCGAGCGACGGACCGGTACGTGGAGATGGAGGTGACGCACGTTCTAGGCCCGGCGAGGAAGCACGCCACTTGCAGACTGTGTTGAGAGTTTTGGCAGCCCAAACCATCGATGCCTATGTGGCCTAGACTTTTTAGCGTAAGGCATACATGAGTTGTGGCCCACGTTGAAGAAGCCCTAACTGGTCCGCGGACAACGAACCACTGATGCGCAGAGCTATCGACCCAATCATTGGCTAGAATAAATCAACTTCCAAAGTTGTTAAGTTAAACTTTTAAAGTTTGACTAAACTTTATAGGAAAATAATAAGAAATATGACATACACTTAGTATGGCAATACAATTATGAAATATATCTTTCGTTTTTTTTGTCATAGATGCTAATGCTCTTTTGTATAAAATTGATCAAAATAATATTTGTAGGCTAAAAAGTAATATTATGACAGCTCTGCACATGTAATATGTGTACATAAGTATTATAAATCGAAGAGAAAAAAGATAAGAAATAGGAGAGGAAAATAAAAGAAATGAGAATTGAAAAAGAAAGGAAAAGAAAAAAAAGGTTTTGTTGTAATGTGCCCAAACCCAAACAGTGGGCTAGCTTCCAGGTAGATCTAAGTAATTTTCGTGTTGGCCCAGCATAAATTTTCAATTGCTATTGGTTTTAGGCCTAAATTTTGTGCCAAGACCCTACAACACTCGGCAAGATCGAGCCTACTTTTTTGGGCCAGGCCAGAGCTTAGGTGGGCCACATTAGACGTTCTTTATGACGCCATGGCAGCTATGAGGGAGATAAGTTGAACTATTTTAATAATTCAATGGGTCAAATAGACTTTATAAAAAAAATACAGAAACAAATCTTCAGAAAAACTACCTAAACTTTTTGTTGAATAAATATGGAACTTAAATCTCAAAATCTAGTTTAATCTTAGAAAAATCATAGAAAATTTATTTTAGCTCAAAAACCTGGAACTGGCTTCAGTTTTTTCTAAAATCATGCTCTATATTATGATGCATAGATTAGAATTATTTGAACATTATATGGTCTCATTTTGATATTTATTTAATAGTATATGCTTTTGTTATCTATTATTATTAGTCTATACTGATGACTCATATTACATAGAAGTTCAAGTGACATCGATGCAACACAATTGTCATATAATAATGGCAAATTTTGCTATTGGACATGCCAAATGACGCGTCTTTGCTGGCGGACACTGCGTTTTCCATCTTTTTCCGTGAGACACTCTGGTTTTTGGAAATACTGCCAGTGGGCACCGCAACCCAGTTACACCCGGTTTTGGAGAGAGAAAACTTCGTTTTGGACATCGGGTGCCCCTGAACCAGACTTGGCGCCGTCCCAACCTGGTCTGGTTCGACCCAGTTGAACGACCGGCCCGCACCCGACTCCGTCGTTAGGGTTCCAGACGCGCCATTCCCCAATCCCGCTGCCGCCGCTCACTCCCAATCGCGCCGCCACCCACTCGTCTCCACTGCTCGTCGCGCCGCCGTCCACCCAGTGCCCGCCGCCGTTGACAGATCGAGCGTCGACCATCATCCGCCATGGGGGGTTGAGGATCTAGAGTTCCCCCGCGCCCCGAAGATGAAGTCCCCCAGCTCGAAGAACGGGCAGTGCCCTACGTCTCTACCTAGGGTTCCGCAATTCAAATGGCTAGTGAAAGGGTGAGTCTTTTGAATCCCTACTATTTGCAGATGAATGCCTGTGGATGTGGTAGAATGCTTGCGGTTTTGAAATCATTTAGTTTGGTTGTTATCCTTTGTGTTGATTTAGGATGGATCCGACTTCCGCGTGTAGACTGGCGATTAGCGTACCTGCATATGTAGAGCAAAGACCAGATGGGCTCGATGATTATCATGTAACTGCTAATTACATGCGTGTGGTAGACAAGGATAAATTCTCTTGGATGGTGTTTCTTGGGTGCCTTGGTGAGGAGATAGTCCATGGGGTCGACCAAGAACTGCAGGTCACCTTCTTTGACAAAACCAAGGATGAGACAATGCGCATAGATTCTGATTCTGCTCTGTTACATGCATTTGATGTGTATTGGGACAGTAGGAAGGTGCCACTGACTGTACATGTTGTTGACACTGGTCCTCGTTTGCTAAAGTCTAAGTGTTGTAATGCCAATGCCTCTCAGTCTTCTCAGTCTGTTATTATCACTCAGGAGAGTCAGGTTAATTGTCAGCCAATAGCTATGATACTGCCTAATCTAGTAGCTGATTACAATGGTGAAGCTGTTGATCTTAATGATGATGGTAATTGTGAGGCTGATGCTAATGGTGATGAGGGTCTTAATCTTGATAATGATGGTGAAGATGATGATGCTATTGCTGAAGAAGAAGAAGAAGAAGAAGAAGAAGAAGATACTGCTGAAGATGACTGGGGAGAGGCTGATGAAGTGGAGTATGTAGGAGTAGATGATAAGAATGAGAAGTACAAGGATGGAGTCAATGATGATGGTGATGCTGACCCTGCTTACTATCCTGACAGTGACCCAGAAGATGATGACCCATTAGTTGTGGATGATGGGAGGGACTGTGACGATGTTGTTCATGTCACTGACATAGATAACCCTAAGATAGGTCTTGGTGTTACTTTTGAAGATGGTTTCTGCTTTAAGAGATGTATTAGACAATATGCTGTGCTTAATGAAGTTGAACTTATAGTTCCATATAGTGCGTCACGGCGGTATTGAGCATATTGTAAGGCCAAGAGATGTCAGTGGAGGATTCATGCATCTCAGTTACCTGATGGCAAGACATGGCAGGTATGTGAGCTTTGTAATGCTTCATTTAGTTTAATTTAGTTATCAATTGTTGTGTGCTAACCATTGGTTGATGGCTGCAGATTAAGAAGCTACCACACAAGCATAATTGTGCCAGCACAAGCAAATTCCAGAACAACTGTATGGCTAACAATCATTGGGTGAAGGACAGAGTTATAAACTGGCTTAGGGAAGATCCAACTATTGGAGCTAAAGATTTGAAGCAGAAGTTGGAGGAGAATTTTTGTGTACAGCTGAGCTACTACGTGGTTTGGGATGGCAAGCAAATGGCCTTAGATGAGATCATGGGTGGCTGGGAAGATAGCTTTGTACATGTGTTTTCTTGGAAAATGGAGATTGAGAAGAGGAGTCCTGGCAGTGTTGTAGAGATTGAGTGGGAGATTGTAGATGAGAAGAGAAGATTCAGTAGGATGTTTGTAGCACTGAAGCCATGCATAGATGGCTTCCTGCAAGGTTGCAGACCTTATTTAGGAATTGATTCCACAATTTTGATAGCAAAGTGGAAGGGACAGTTAGCATCAGCTGTAGGGATAGATGGCCACAACTGGATGTTCCCAGTGGCCTATGGAGTATTTGGCAGTGAGACCAAGGAGAATTGGGAATGGTTCATGAAGATGCTGCACAAGGCTATTGGTTCCCCAAATGGTTTTGTTATTTCAACTGATGCAGGTATGTTGCATTCATTGTGCTCTTGTTTTTCAATTGAGTGTTGTATGTTCCCCACCTGACATTGTTTCCATGCTTACTAACTGTAGGCAAAGGAATAGACAAGGCTATTACCAAAGTTTTTAGTAATGGGGTGGAGCACAGAGAATGCATGAGGCATTTAGTCAAGAATTTCCAGAAGAGGTTTAGGGGAGAAGTGTTTGAGAGGAACTTATGGCCTGCATCAAGGTGCTATAGACAGACAACCCATGATAGGCACTGGAATGAGATGCACAAGGCATGCCCCAAGGCAACTAGGTGGCTGCAGGACAATCACAAGCAGCTATGGGCAAGGTGTAAGTTTAGCACAGCAAGCAAATGTGACTATGTCACAAACAACATAGCAGAGACTTTCAACAGTTGGATCAGGGAAGAGAAGTCATTACCTGTTGTAGAGCTAATGGACAAGATAAGGCAGTTGATCATGGAGAGATTTTGCACCAGGATGCAACTGCTGTCCAAGTTTTCTGCCTTCAAGATTCTGCCAGCTATCATGAAGGAGCTGCACAACAAAAGCAGAAATCTAAAGTACAACATTCACAAGAGTGGCCCAATGGTTGGTGAAGTTGGAGGAGTCAACAAGGACCTGGTCCCTTGGAGGTTCATTGTTGATCTAGACAAGAGAGAGTGCACCTGTAGAGGTTGGCAGTTAACTGGTCTGCCATGTGTTCATGCCCTAGCTTTCATTGGCACCAGAAGGGTAGACTTAGAGGACTATGTTGACCACTACTATTCTGTAGACATGTTCAAAGCAGCCTATGCAACTCCAGTGCCTCCAATGCCAAGCAAGGATGAATGGGAAAAGCTGAACCTTGGCTTCAACCTCCTTCCTCCTAAATGCAACAGAGCAGCAGGAAGGCCAAGGAAGAGAAGGATAGTTGGAGTTGAAGAAGGTGGGTCCAGCAGCAAGGGCAGGAGAAGGTGTAAAAGGTGTGGTGGATTTGGACACCTGCAGAAAACCTGCAATGAAACTGTTGCAGACCCTGATGCACCACCACCTGCACCTCCAAAGAAGAAGAGAAGGACTTATAAACCAAAGGTTGTTGAGATCATAGAAACAACAGAAGAGCCGGCCAAGAAGAAGAGAAAGGCCTCCACCAAGGGGAAACAAACCAGCAAGAAGAAGAAGAGAACTCCAACTGAGCCTACACCTCTTGAGCAATCAGTGCAGTAAGTGATCCATTTCTTGCCAACACTGTTCTTAATCTAAAGCCAAGTGTAGTTGATAACATGGTCACATCTGCCATCTTACAGGGTTCCAAGATCCCCAGTCACTAGGAGGCAAGCCAAACAGCAAGCTGGAGGTAGCCTAGGGGCCTGATGCCTGCACTGGGAACATCAAGACAGAAGCAACCTTTTGAGCCACCTGTGCTTTTGGTGTGCTTTTGTGTGGTTCTATAAACTTGCTATTGTAATCTATGTGCTTTTGAGCCTGGATATTGTTGGTGTGAACCTGGTATTGTAATATGGTAATGTAGTGAACCTGGCTATTGTTGGTGTGAACTTGATATTGCCATCTGGTATGATGTTCCATAATTAATGATCTGGTATGCCTGTGTTTGTCATGCTAAAATTAAGTC
The DNA here is from genome assembly GCA_904845875.1 of Miscanthus lutarioriparius. Classification (NCBI taxonomy): domain Eukaryota; kingdom Viridiplantae; phylum Streptophyta; class Magnoliopsida; order Poales; family Poaceae; genus Miscanthus; species Miscanthus lutarioriparius. The sequence continues at coordinate 91,797,957 of CAJGYO010000006.1, forward strand.
AGCTGTTAAGTTGAAGGTAGTGATGCTGCAATTTTAACTTTACAACTAAAAAAGGGAACAAATCAAGTTGAAGTTACTCCATTCAAACTACATTTCATTCATATTTTACAAACATTACAAAGCATACTTCATGCTTGCTTGTACAATACCATGCACAAAGCAAGAAAGCAAACAACACCTACAAACACACTGGCCCCAACCATCATCCTAACAACTATTTGCTCTCCAAATATTCTAGCCACAACAATTACTCTCTCGAGCAACTACAACATTGTTCAAGTTCAACAGAGAATTCTCCAGAGCCTTCAACGCACCATCATCTTCTTTGCACCATCCATGCCATCTCCAAATAGCTCTCTGGCTTCCACATGAAGAAGTTGCGGTGTACCGCTGCCCTATTTCACAAATGAAAGCCAAATCAATAGGATGAACCCTACATCCGATTTCAAAACGCCCAAATGTAGCAAGAACAAAATCAAGAAAATTCACCCAGTCACGATTCCTGCAAGTGTAGAACGGCTTGTCTGGATTTTTTGTGGTTCTCGACGTCCGCTCCACGACCGTCGCCGTGTGGCAGAAAGGGCACAGCGCCTGCCCCTCTCTCGCTCCACGTGACCCAGTCGACGAAGAAGCGCCAGATCCTGTAGCCATCTTCTATAGGCCCGCCAACCTACGCCGCGCCGGCACCCCCGCCCGACCGGCCGCCGCAGCCTATGCCGTCGCCGCCTCTACGGTGAAGAGGGGAAACGAGGAACAGACCGGAGTAACAACGGAGTCGGGTGCGGGCCGGTCGTTCAACTGGGTCGAACCAGACCAGGTTGGGACGGCGCCAAGTCTGGTTCAGGGGCACCCGATGTCCAAAACGAAGTTTTCTCTCTCCAAAATCGGGTGCAACAGGGTTGCGGTGCCCACCGCGATATTTCAAAACCAGAGTGTCTCACGACAAAAGATGGAAAACGATGTCCCGCCAAACAAAAAGCAACGTCATTTGGCATGTCCAATAGCAAAATTTGCCTATAATATAACCACCTTATACTAGCTAGATACCACCACATGTCCACATTGCAAAGAAGCATCATTTTACTGCACATAATGTTTTTTTCTTCTCATTTAGAAACATGTTTATGAATTCTGTGATTCAAATTATTACAAAATTGACACATGAGAATTCTGTGAAAAAAGTTAGCAAAATATTGCTAACTAGGTTCGTTCCTTGTGGTTGGACCATGACACACGGGGATCAACTATGAGGCAGTTAAATGATGCTACTTATATTGTCATACTAATTGTATATAGTAGATAACGAGAGATCTAGTAATAAACAAACATAAAATAAGACCATATAAGATACAAATAATTCCTATCTATGCATCATAATATACACCATGATAATATATTTTGGTTTCATATATTTCTGAGCTAAATAATTTTTCTAAGAATTTTCTAAGATTAAACCATATTTTGAGATTTTAAATTCCATATTTTTGAAAATTTACTTGGATGGCTTTTTGAAGATTTATCTCTTTAACCCTTTTTTTTTATAAAGTCTATTTGGCACCTGATCTATTAACATAGTCCGATTTGCCTCTTCTTGTGAGAAAAACAACTGGTTTTAATAGGTGAAGGAACCAAAACATCTAGTTTCTTAGTTTGAGAGAAGATAAATCGGACCACAACAATAATCGAGGAAGGTCACAAAGATTTTTTATAGCTTTGTGGATCGTGGTGGACCATATTTTTCGAGGGCTCCATGACCTTTGCCAAGCCAGTCTAGATTTGCTCGAGGTCTTCGAAATCGCACGCCCTCTCTGACTGAAACTTTCGTCGCCATGAAAGCAGTTGCAACCTTGAAAACTTGACTACGATGCACCAACCACGTCGGAACTTCGGATCGTAGAGAGTTTTGGATCGCTCCACGTGGGGTTAACTTTCTTCCTGACTTTTCAGCAAGCCTTCGTGCCTGGACCATATAACGCTCTGAGCCTCTGGGTAAAAACCGACCGTTTCTCCAACTTCGTTTTCAGACAATTTCAGTGCTGTTTCCGTAGCAGCACTGAGCTCCCTGCACCATGGCCCATCATTTCTGCGACGTGACGTCAAAGCGGACACCCACCGCACTAGCAACAAACGGCTACTACTAGGGAAAACAAAGGAGCTCTCGAGAAACACAACAGCTACTGGAGTGAAACGCCTGATCGAGGAATGGTCTACGGGATTCCACCGGCCAGGAGGAACATGAACTGCGCCTCACAAGAGATACACAGCTGGTTCGGTCAATCAGTCATGAAACAGCTTCAGACAGAACGGGTGAAAGACACTCGAGGCTTCATATACTCTTTTCACCGACCACGACGGCACGACCTGTGATAGAAATCTTCAGTTATGCGTGCACATCCACCATCTCTCCAAGTTTTACTGTTACTTGTGTATGTTGGACGGGTACCCAGAAACTGAAGAATTGGCTGTTAGAACTCCTCTGTCATGTTCTTGCATTGGCATATGACTAGACAGGCAGTCGATTCGAAGAGGGGGGAAAAAGACCCACATTTTTCATGTTTATGCCGTGACACTCCATTTATATGGTCTAAAAGGAAAAGAAGAAAAAGGATAGTATTATTATTGAAAAGAACTGCATACATGGTTCAAAGGAAACCCACAAATTCATAAAGGTATGTAGTATATGCGTTTGCACTACCATTTACTCTGTATTTATTGAAATAAAAGCACTGGATTGCATATTTGCATACATACAAGGACCAAAAAAAAAAGGAAAAATCGCTTTGCCTGCATGCAAAGATAAGGGGCACCCACACATCATACATGCCCCTGTCTATCCTGGATTGGAAGGATAGGGTAAGGCTAGGGGAGCATCACCAGAAATGCTTGCTGCTACTTTCCAGAGGAAGAGGTTGTTGCCCACTTGGCTTTTCCAGCCCAACCCTGTTGCGTGTATTATTCATTTCATTCAATCAAGTACAAGTACTCTCTTGGATGGAATTTTCCTCCTCCTTCTAACACCCTCAAGTCTCCATGAAAGGTTCTTGTGGCTGATGGTACAAGTAATCTCTTGGAAACGCGAAGCTGTTCGGCTGATAGTTTTTGCAGCTGATAAGCCGGTTGATGTTGTTTTGTTGTGAGAGAAAAACAGTGTACCGTGATCCTATTTAGTTTCGCACTTTCGCTGTTAGCTGTTTGAGAGGCCATGAAGATGCTTTAACAGCCAGCCATATGTGCCCCAGACCAGACCGGTCAGAATTGTGATGCACTAATGCACGCCATCCATGTGTGCTGCTGCTGGTGGCAAGTCCCCATCCAAGGCATGCTTTCCCTTGTACCCTCTTGCGAATGCTCCAAAAGCTCCTGCAAATTTCTTCGGTTCGTGGGGTTTAAATCAGTGTGCCTGACATCACAACCAACCAGTTCTCTCACAGTAGTGTCCTGCAGGGTCACAGTAACGTGGTGTTTGATCTAGTGACTAAAATTTAGAAGGTATATCGGAAGGATGTTGCATGGGGTGTTCGGATACTAATAAAAAAACAAATTACATAATCTGTCAGTACTCCACGAGACGAATTTTTTAAGCCTAATTAATCCATCATTAGTATATGTTTACTGTAGCACCACATTATCAAATCATGGACTAATTAGGCTTAAAAGATTCGTCTCGTAAATTAGTCGCAAACTATGCAATTAACTTCATAATTAGTCTATATTTAATACTTCATGCATGTGTCCAAATATTTTATAGGACAGCGACTAAAATTTAGGAGGACAACCAAACCCCACCTAACCTGATTTCCTCATCTGCCACTTTTCGCTAGCTTTGTTTCAGTATCATGGATACATGATTAGAATTTAGAATAGAAAAAAGGACTCCACTTTGAGACGACCGGCCGGAGCTGCAGATGAGTAGTCAAGCAAAAGCCACTGCCTCTCTACATATAATTGCCATGCCACCGACTGGTCTCTTCTTTGCATGTTGACTTGTGAGTCCCTTGGTTCTGAAGTGATCTAGCCATCTCAGAAAGTAGGTCTCATGGTTCATGAAACACGTCAGCTTTGTACATCCATTAAATGAAGATTAGAGTGGATAGCAGGTAAGCAGCTTTTTTGTTTGCAGGTCATTAACTGAAGCTATGCTTCTCTGTTCTTTCTCTAAAAAGGACAAGCCCAATTGACATATGGTAGGCTGTCTGTCCCACCTCCTGGTTTGATCTCCGAGTACTTCAGCTTAATTGGCATGTTCGCTGGTTGGTGCTGGTGTTGGTTTAGGCTGATTGGTGCTGGTTTTTTTGAGAGAAAAACATTATTGACTGACTGGTTTAGGCTGGCTGAAACCAACAGGCGAACAGGCTGAATACCTCCGTCAGCCATTAGCTCGCTAACGTGAATTCTGACCCTGTTCAGCACTCAGGTCAGGTCCATGGATGTCAATCGTGATCGTCGCTGTCAGTTAACATTGTCCAAGGACCCAACCCTTTCAGCAGCAGGAGGATTTGTACCGTTGCTACGAGACGCGGCACCGACACTCCATTTCATTCATCACTGCCTCCCAAACTAACCAGAGGTCAACTAAATTACCATCAGATTAATCATCTAAGTATCTAACCTTCCTGATTGTGATCATATTCTGACAGTTTTTTTCATTTGCCATGAACAGCAATCCGGGATGAGAGGGGGAATGAAGGCCGTGGGAGCGGCACCAGCGCCACTGACGGCCCTCGGATCGGCATCGGATGGCTACAAACGAGTCCCCGTCGGCTTTCGCGTCTCCAGACTATTTAGCCATTGATACGCCGGATTAACGACGTCATCTTCATCTCCACACTACGCTGTGGTACAGCCTCATCGCCACTGAGCACTGACCAACGAAAAGCTTGGACGAAGTGAAGCGAGAAGATGCCGCCAGCTCTGCGGCGAATAATCCTGCTGGCCGCGGCGGTGCTGCTGTGGTCGGCCGCCTGCGTCGCGGACGACGACGACTCGACATTCTTGCCGCCATCGCCGCCGGGGACCGCGTCGCCGTTCCCGTTCTGCCCGGCGCGGCCGGCTGGGGTCTCCACGGGGCCGTTCCCCTGGTCGCCGCCTCCGCCGCCGCCGCAGCAGCAGCAGCAGCCGCCGTCGTCAGCGGCGGTGTTCCCGCAGGATCCGGGGTTCTTGCCGTCGGGGGCGTGCGCCGTCAGCAGAGCGGTGGCATGGCTGCCGCTGCTCGCTGTGTTCTCTGCTTTCTTGGTGCTTTTGCAGTGACTCGCTCGCAGATGCCGCTGCCCTGGATGGATGTATCCGCAGTTGTTCAGTTCAGAGATTAAGATTTACTTTCTGAACTGGCCTTCATTTCATTTCATACATACATGTAGCTCTGAAAAATCTAGCAAAGAGGCCTTTCTCTTGTTTTCCTTTTCGTTTCCCTTGCAGTAGCTCTGTTTCTTTCCTCTCAAGAGAACTAGAGAAGGAATATATTCGTGGATAACCGTAGCTTCATTCATGTAATTCAGGCTTCAGCAGATACAGCTTGAATAAAAGAAATCGCATTGGCGTTACAGGTTCTGAAATTCCAGTAACTTCGCTTCAGCATGGACACCATCATGTTTTGAAAGCTGTTGTTTCCCAAGGAGGGAAGGTGGACCATGGATGCAAGAAAGAATCAATGGAGATTATCCTCAGTGTGGTAACTACTCGTAGGAGTACTAAGCATTGGACATGCAAAAACAAATCTGATTGGCCTATTTGAGCATAAACATCTCCTCAAAGTTTATTTCTCTCCCTAGTTATGCCGTGGGGGGGAAGGCTGCACAAAGGGAATTAGGAATTAGGATGAACAGGACTAATACAAATACAAGCACTTCAATGATAATTATTCATCGTATACGTTTTTTTTTTAGCCAGCAGATGTCATCTCTCCGCTTTCAGAGAATCAAAAGGGGTATACATGCAAGTTTTTAGCATTCTGGGTTGAACTGATTGATTGCCCTATGTGATCAAGTAATCATTGTTATTATTACCATATCTGTCTCCAAATGTTTCATGGGGAAAGCTACAATGCTTATTAATTACTAATAATACCATCAAGTCTAACGAAAGTGGATTAGGGCAGTTCCAATGAAAAAAACTAGTAGTTTCTATAACATAGGATATCGTACCAAAAAAGTACTGCTTTCCAACCCATGGTTTCTATGAGTAATAATTAATTTCTCTTTCTCTCTTCCAACTCTATCTTCTTTCTCCAATAGAAGTGCGGCACGAGCCCCCTAGAAACTGGTGGTTTCTCCCCAATGACGATTTCATGGTTTCTTGATACATTGGGTCAAGAGAAGACCTGATTTCTTCATGAGGAAACCATTTTTAGGATTTTTGCTCTCTTTCTTCATTAATTACGTTGCCATGTCAACGTTTTACCTACGTGGTAAGTCATTTTATAAGAATAGAAATCATCCTGCCTTGCCTTAGTACAGCGGCCGGTGTGATGTCGTATGTCTAACTCGAACCAGTGACCTATCCGTTTCAGTCTCAGCGCCTCTCACGTCCGTAGTCAGTACAACAAACAGTGTTGGCCACTAATAACTCTGCAGCACATTCAGTTGAGGTATAGTCTTTTCGTCTTTCTTCCCCATCCGACAATTCAACGCTTAAATGGTACTAGAATACATGGTCATACACTGCACCAAACTTTTTTACTTTTGCAATCACAAGAGTAAAACTGGAGTGTGAATTATCAGATGAGATCAGCTCCCAAACGTCAGTAGTAGCAGGAGCGTCTCAGAACAGCAACAGCTCACCGGATTCCATCACCATCGTCACAAGGTAAAATAAAAATCGAATGGACAACTGGACAAGAAGCAAGTTTATTAGGATTAGGCCGCTGCTTGCTGTCACAGGCACATCATCAGGAGCAAACATGCTGCTTACTTAGTGACTGATTCTACGTACAGTGTAGAAAACACACGCATCAACGCGCCTGATGACAAGAAGAAGAAAGGGAGCAGAGCAGAGCAGGCCTGCGCGCGCGGGACGGACGAGGACGACCTGCCACCTCCCTCCCCCCCAAAAGCCGACCACTATAACCACCACCCGAATTATATTCATTCATTCATCCAGAAGAACAAAAGAGACGTCCGAACCGAACCAAAGCTAGAACAATATAAGAGAACGCAGCATATAGTCGTCCACTGAAACCAGACCAACCCTACCACGGAGAGGGAAAGAGCAGAGTTCCAACAAAAGTTTGTTCAACTCCTACCTTCTGCGTCTCTGCGAGGAGGAAGAGGTTGATCTGATCGAGCAGCATGGCGCGGCGGCCACAGCGGACGCCGTGGGACAACCTGACGGCCACGCTTCTTCTGCTCGTCGTCGTCGCCTCCGCAGCGGCGGCGGTGGTGGTGAAAGCCGACGACGAGAAGTGTAGCAACCCGTGCGGGAACCCGTGCGGCGAGCCGTGCGTGTACGCGAGCCCGCCGCCGCCGGCTCTGCCCCCGCCGGAGTACTACCCGCCGCCGGCACCCGTGCACTCGCCCCCGCCGCCGGAGCCGGAATACTACCCGCCGCCGACGACCCCGACCACGCCCTACTGCCCGCCGCCGCCGTCGGGCGGCGGCTACGAGCCGTCGCCAGGGTACACGCCCGGGTACAACCCGTCGACGCCGTCCGGGGCGGCGGCGGGTGGTACACGCCGCCCTACACGCCCGGCTGGTACAACCCGCCCCACGCCGGGGACGCTCTACCCGCAGGACCCCGGGTTCCGGCTCAACGCCGCGCCCGCCCACGGCGAGGCGTGGCGCGCGGTGCTCTTCTTCTCGGCGGTGGCCTGCGCCAGCTTCTACTTGTGATCGATCGGACCGACGCCCATGGTGATCATCGTCCACCGCAGACTGCATGGCGGTTTTAGCTCTCCTCCGTGTTAATAATAAGATTAGAGGAGGGATTAAGTTGGGTAAGATTTTTTTTGTCCTCACTTCATCATGTCGTTTGTTGTGTTGGTAAATTCATCGTTCTTGTCATGTACTTAAATCGTTGGTCCATCTGTTTTAATTCGTCATAGGATCCATCATCTTTCAGACAGTGTATGTTTTATGCCCCCGAGTCCCAGTTCTCCTTTGATTTTTTATATAACACGGTGCAATAATCTGAGTAACCAACAGTGTTCGAACTTCTTTTTGTCGAAAAGAAACTTTGTGTAACCTTTTTGCTCCAAATAGAACATTTTGGTGTCACTTCTTCCGTCCTATGTAGAAACCTTGGCAATAACTCTCTTTATTTTTGAGAGGAAAACTGAGGGATACTCTATTGATGACCTTTTACGTTTTTGGGGAGAGCTCCTATAAAAGGTAGGAAAAGTTAGTTATTACGAGGATAAATAGGCCCCAAAAAAAGTCCATATGGTACATGTACTTCAAGAAAGGTGTAATGCCAACCGTTGGATTCCAAACGCGGTATAGTTATAGGCACAGTAGACTACGTTTTGGTCCACTGTTGTGCATTTTGGGTATCCCTTAGTTTGTTTCCTTACTACTATTGGTCCACAAAAATTTGTTTTTCTGCGAGGAACTTGATAACACACACATATATATGTAACTTGTTACATCTATATTTGTATAAGATTCTTTTTAAACTTTGTAATAGACAACTGACCCTGTTCGCTTGAGCTTATCAGCCAGAATCAGCCCTATTTTTTTAGCCATGGAACAGTATTTTTCTCTCACAACAAATCAGCCCTACAATTCTGCTGCAGCAGCAATAAGTCCTGTCGAACAGAGCCAGTGTATATATAGACCTTGTTTCTGTTTGGATTGACTATTTGACTACAATAAATGGTTATACCCGCTAAAAAAAAGCTCTAACTGATCCAAGCAATCCATTTTTGTCTAGCTTATAGTTTATTTTCAACTATTTAGGTCTTGTTTGGAGCGTGGAAATTTTTCATGTTTCCTCTATTTTTCTATGGAAATAAACTAATCCCGGCAAAATTCTTGTATGATTCCTATGGAATTTCTACGTTTCAAAGGTCACCTAATTTAATTAAAGTATAAGAAGAAGAAAATGGCACAGGAGTTGCTGAAGCGAAAGGAAAGAGAATTTCTGCATTTGAGATGGATTCATCGTGGATTTTCCTTGATCTTTATGACGTTCCATATTAATTCCCGGCTCTGGCCTAAGATATGTTTTCGGAACTGAAAACATTATACTTTTTATAACATGCAGACATTAAAGTAGTATGTATAAGCGAGTACAATTCGATCGCTGCAATAAATATGCACTTTTCTGCTGGCTTGTATACGCAGTGCTCTGCTGTTCCTAGCTGGTGACTGCACTGAGGTAGCTAGATATCCAAGTGAGTATGCATGCGTGTCTATGTACGAGTGGCCGGCCGGAGCCGATCAGGCCGCGGTCGAATTAGCTTATCCAAGCTCGGCAAATAACCAAGCGACGGGCACGCGCGAGAAAGCACGCGCTGCGTTTTACATGAACGTATCGTGTCGATGTACGTAGTACAGAGATGGATGGGAAAGGGCCGTATAGGTGCGACGACGACGGCGTCGCGGTCGGTCGACCGACGACCCATCGGTCATCGGTGGTCGTTGCGACGTTGCTGTCAGCACGGTGCGTTTAAGTCCCCTGTTTCTGTTTTCATGATGTTACCACCTAACCTAATCAGTACTACCTAGCCGTTGTCAGTGCCCTGTGCCCCCCAACATCAATCGAGTCAAATCTGAAGTCTCCATGTACTTTTGTTATCTCCTTCGTAACTTTTGGGTGTAAAAAAGAGCCCTGCATGCTTACGGTATCTTGCCAATACGGGTATCAATCAATCAAACAAAGGAATAAAAGGGTAAACAGGGGAGTTGACAAAGAGCAGAGCAACAAGAGCCGAATTTCCTATTGGCCCAATAGTTCCTCCTCCTATTTGAAAATAGGAAAACAAAGAGAAGAGCACGTCTTCTTCTTTTGAATTTAAGACATAGCTCATCGTACACGAAATCCTGCATAAGGTGTTTTTTTAATGCCTATCTATTTCTTGGCCGCCAAATCCCCCCCTCCCCTCCGCGTAAGGTGTCGATTTTGTTCTCGGTGAGGGTACCCGAGGCTCCAGTAGTCCCTTCAACTTTAGTGGGATTCATACCATCAAGCCAAAGCACTTTTCCTGTAATCGTAGTTTACCAGATTCATAAAAAAAGCAGACCCGATGGATCTAGCCCTTGAGCCTCCCAGCAATTTGGAGAAACGGTCGAAGGATGAACCTTTGTATTTTTCTGGTCCTTCAGCATGTGAAGAGCGCACTAAGACAAGTGGGCATAGGCCCCCCCAAGCCTCCACCTGACTTGGTAAAGCCAGGTGGAAGATCTTCGATTTAATTTTCGGGTAGCTTATTAGTGATCCATACGTGATTGGAGGTCGTCGGTCATCCAGTATCAAATGCATTAAAATGAATCACAATTTCAGGCGCATTGCATTATAGGAATTGTGCGAAGAAGGGGCTTCCGCTGAGAGGTATTACGTTGTTATGCAGTGCGTACGAGTTTTGACCCTGTTTGGCAGAGCCCTAGATTAGAAAATCTATGGTTGTAGTAGAGTTGGTCACTAGTAGGTCTAGAAAATCTAGATAACTATAGGCACGTTAAGTGCATTTACAAAAGTAACTTTATTTATATTTTAGATTAAATAAAAATATTAAAAAAATAATCTAGTAATATCTGTATATGATTCCTGCACTAAAAACAGGTTAACGGATAGGGCCACGTCGCCCGCTAACCCGACAGATGTTGGATCGAGGGGTCAAGCGATCTGGTACATCCCATACGAGTCGGTTTCGGGTCTCGCACCACCGATCCATCGCGAACCTTCGCGGTACGCAGTTGTCTGTCCGTTCCCTCGCCTTGCAAGCTACACGTCGTTGGAGCTGGAGCTATACCAAACAAGCTTTTTGTTTGCTTCCGACGGCATAATTTATGGGGATGAACCTACCTGCCGGCCGGAAACGTACCCTAACTAGCATCTAACGACGGACGGGCTGCGGACCTGCGGTGTGATGGACGGATGCAGGAGGAAGCTTCCGCGATTCGGCCTGTTGCAGGCTCTGCAGGTGAGACGATGGAGAGAACTCCGGATCGGGGGCCCAACGTTGATGCGTCCACCAGACCACCACAGGACCACGACACCTCCTAACCTCTGAGGGTTTGTTAGGAGCAAATCGTCGGCCTTGCTGCTCGTTACTGTGTTTGTTGTTGCTGCTGCTACATCTACATGGGCCACACCTCGAGTCAAGAAAATACGACTCCTTTTTTGCAGTGCCCGGATGTTATTAGAATTAAGGTAAATACACGAGCGGCCTCTGAATTTATACTATATATACTCGTTGTATTAACACCACCTCTGTCTTTTCCTTTTTGCAAATTGCTGACACCATTTCTCGTTACACAATAGCAAGTGGAATGCTCTATCCTCCTACACTAGCTAGGTTTCAAAAAAAAAAACTGAACACGTCCATGCCAGCATATACGGCGCTCGGACACTGTAGCTCGGCTGGTTTTGATGATTGAATAGTGTTCTGTGAGGGAGAATAAGCTGAAACAAGGACACGAACGCGGTACGGACGCCGGACCATCCTAGGCGTCCGAGCGTGGACGCCGGAGGCCGTATGGACCTGCCTGGCTGGAGCACCCCAAGCCAGGTTCCGAACCAGACAAGCTCGTAGCACGTGATGAAGACAGACCGAGCCGACGGATGAACACGATGAGCTTCTTTTCTACTTAAGTAAGGTCTAAATTTCTCGATTATGGATTTCTGACCACATTCTCCATAGGTCCCTCGATCTTCTTTCTCCTATCTTAGATTGGGGAAGAAGGAAATATTCATATGACTGCTAACAGTTTTATTACAAGGCAGCTCATGATCTTCGTATCAATTTATTATAGTATTATTCACCTCTGCAAAGCTAAACGGGTTGGTCTCTTCCATTCCATCGGTCGATCTTCTTCTCACAGCGCGTTCCCGTGAGCGTACAGTGTATAGTTGGTAAGCGTCGAGCAGTGACTAGGTGGTACTCAAGGCAAGGGGTGAAGCCAGCAGGTAGCACAGGATGAGAAATGCGGCAGGCAGGCAGCATGTCGGCTTGGCACGTCTGGTCTGGGAGCGGGCCGCCCGGTAACCAAGGACGGGGTTCAGAGATGGATGGAAGCTTCTCATTCAGGCCCCTGTCCTCTTGTCACCTAGCTTTGCTTCCATCCATTCCAACCATCGATGAATGAGCTGGCGGTCTGGCGCCTGGCGGTGGTTGAATTGCGTGGGGCATCTTGCTCCTCGCCTCCCAAGTCCGAATACGCCCATGAGCAAGACCGTGCTGCCACCCAACATCTGTATCTGTATGCTGGCCCGTACGATATGGATTCGATTTTTCATTCATAATACTGGAACGAACGAACGGATGAATGCAGCTTTTGGATGTTTTGTGCTACCTGAATGTTGAGCAATCAGCCGCCAGGCCGGCCGGCGCGGCGCTTGGCATGAGTGCGGCTGTTCGCGTTCGGCGTTCGCCGCTGGGCACCTTACCTACCAGTAGCTTTTCATCATCACTGCAGCAGCAGCTGCAGCGTGCACCCACCCACCTACCCCTACACGAAACAGACAATCGTTTTGTTTCCTGACCAGACCAGGGGCAACTGGGCAAAAGGCCGGGGACGTGCTCTGGTCCCGTCTTCCTGTGCGGCCCAGACCAGCAGCTGCGCCTGCGTGCAGGGCCGTAAGAATTCTTGTCACTGGCAGAGTGGCAGTACGTGGGCACTTGTTAACGTGCCCGCCGCCGGCAAAAAGAAAAGTGAAAAAAAACCCCAAAAACAGGGCACCGGATGCATGTATATATATATATATATATATATATTACAGACACGTCACAAGTCAATCAGGCAGCCAGCGAGAGCTGTGGAGCGGAACACGTACCTAGACACAAATGTACAACTAGTACTCGCAACGAAAACTCAACAAAGGGTGGGGCGTTTTGGAAGGGGGGATCCGCGTGCGTGCCGCTCTAGATGTCGGCGTACACGGCGGCACAGATCCGACGAACGCGCCATCACCACCAGTTTGTTTCATGGACAAAAAACACAGGCCTCGGTCTCATGCATGTTCTATTTCCCTGTGTACAGTATGGCCATATTTAGCATATCTCAGCTTCATTAGTAAAGCTATTTTTTTAGTTTTTAGTTTCACAGGCAGCTTTCTCAGCAAAGCTGAGTTATTTTTTATAACTTTGTTTGTCAAAACACTTTCACATGAGATACAAAATTAAGAAATGACAATAATATTTTTTTCTTTTTTTTCTTTTATTTTATTTTTTCACACCTACTTTTACAGAGAGAGGATTCGATCCGTCGTCTTCTTCCCGCATCCTCGGCGGCGTCCGTGCATCCTCGGTGGCGTCTGCACGACCGGCCGTAGCTGCGCCCGGTGGGGGCTGTGCTCGCCTTGTGCTTCGATGGCCGCAGCAACTCGCGCGATCGCCCCGTGCCTCACGGCCACAACTTTCCCAGCAGCAGGTCCGCGGCGGCCGTGTCCGTAGCTTAACCGGCGGTGGCCGCGTCCACGTCCAAGCACAGGGGAGGGACCGAGCTCTCACCATACAAGAGTCAAACAATCCCAGCCTCCTGCGCTCCAACGGTTGCGCCCCGGCTCCCCCGGCGGCCGCACCGCCCACGGCAACAGCGCCCTGGGCTCCCGGTGGCCGTGCCCCCCTGGCGCTCGACGGCCTCCATCTGGCCGCACGACGGCTCCTCGGCAGCGGCGCCCCTGCTCCTCGGCGGCGGCCACGCCACGGCTCCGGCGGGCCACGCTTTGGCGGCCACTACCTCCCGGCTCCCGCGAGCATGCTCGCTCTCTCTCTGCTTCGCAAAAGGTCTTTTGTGCACATTAGGCCCACATATGGGAGATGAAGCTGGAATAAGCTACTTTTTTCAGGTTCATCCCAACTCATGTCTTTGTGAGAGGAGTAAGGATGAAAACGGACGGGATGAATCCCGTTCCATCCGCAACCGTATACCGTTTTCCCCGTTCGTTTTCATTTTTTCCGGGTTAAACGAAAATGGGACGGAGTGAAATGGGACCGAGACAAAAAACGGTAGAGCGTTTGTCCATCCGTATTTGCGGTATCCCGTTTTCGACTGGGATATCCCATTTTACATCCTGTTTTTATTAAGTCTAGGATAGGCCTGCTAAGAGCTCAGTCCATCCATAGAGCTAGCCCACCTTGGCCCAAGACACAACACCGCACCCGCACCCTCATCCCTAAAAGTGGCGCGGCCTCCCCCGTCCACCGTCCTCTTTCTCTTCCTCCAATCCTCCGGTGCTAGATGCTGGCAGCCGCGCCCTCGGACCGGCTGATGTCGCAGGCTGGAGGACGAGGAGATCATGGTGGCTGGAGCAGATGGTCACCGCGCTTGGCGTGGAGCGCGTCGCCGGCCGCGCACATTGCGCTGGCTCCGACAGCCTGCTCACCATCGACGTGCTCCTAACAATGCTGAATCGCTTCTTCATGGACGTCGATGTGCTCCCGCACACCGGAACCATCGTAGGCCTAGCGTAGTTTGCACTGCAGCCAGCCATGCTGTAGGGAACCGTGACGCCTAAGACGGGGGGTGAATTAGGCAACTTAAAATTCTACTTCTAAACTATGACATCTTTTTTCTAACCTTAGCAAAATCTATGCAAAAAGATAAACTATCTTTATGTACAACTACAGTTTTACTAATGTGTTGCTATATCTACCGCAAAAGGAGTAATATAAACAATACAAATGCAGAAGCTAAAGAGCAAGATAGAGATATGCAAACTCCTGTCGACGACTCCGGTATTTTTACCGAGGTATCGAGAAGCTCACAAGCTTCCCCCTAGTCCTCGTTGGAGCCCCTCGCAAAGAATCCCTCGCAAGGGCCAAGCTCCCAGTCGGGTAACTCCGTGGATAGCCTTGGGCCTTCCCCACGCGCAAGTGGCTCTCCGACGTGCCTTCCGGCAAGCCTCTCCCGGATGCTTCCCGCCGTCTTCACTATCAAGCTTTCGGCTGAAACGCCGCGGGCCTTGTTCCCTCCGGTACACGGTGGCGGCCATACCACAAACGCGGTTGGTGTGATCTCGCAACACTACAAGCTCCTCCAATGTACAACAATGGTGCGCGCAAGCACCGATTGATAAGAGGTATGCAAGCCTCACTAAGCACTAGGCCTAAACCTAGAGCAAGCACATAAGCGATGGTCTAATCAACCTAAGCACTTCGCAAAAGCACCTACGCTAATCACCTAATGAATAACTAAGCATTATGCATGTGAAGATCACTAACATGGTGTATCAACACCCTTGGTATGTTTCCTCAGCTCCACACCCTTCTAATGGCCGGTTGGGGGTCTATTTATAAGCCCCACTAAGAAAGTAGCCGTTGGGGACGAAATCCTGCTTTTCTGCTACTGACCAGACGCTCAGGTGGTCCTGATCGGACGTGTTCAGTTGTCCCGACCGTTAGAGCCGCGATCAACTGATCGAACGCTGCCAGCATCCAGTCACATGCCACCAGACACGTCCAGTCATAGTTTCGCCACTCAGGAACCTTTCTGTACTCGATCGGACGCTGTAGTCCTGCGTCCGGTCGATTTGCCGCCAGTGTCCGTTCAGTACTGACTGTGTTGCCGGTGATGATGAACAGTACCATCAGTGAGTTCGATTGATTTTAGTACTCAGCATCCGGTCGCTGCTGCTGATGCCTGCTGTTGCCGAGCCTCTTGATCGGAGCGTCCGGTCACTTTCCGCCAGCGTCCGGTCCAGTGTTCGGTCACCTCTGTGAGCTCATTTCTTCGTGATCTTGTGTTCGGCTTGGTTCTTATCTTCGTGCTTGGACTTTGCTTGATATCTTAGGTCTTCTCTTGTGCTTCTAAAGTCTTGCTTATGGTGTTGATCATCGGATCATCACGTCGCCTTTGTCCAAGTCACGTCTTGCAGCCTATTGGACTACAAAATAATCACTTGCAAATTTATTAGTCTAATTTGGTTGTGTTGGTCATCAAACACCAAAATCCAAAGTAAATGAGCCTAGGGTCCATTTTCCTTACACATGCATTGTCCAACTGCTAATTTGTACAAATTGCTATTGGAAAATTATTACTTGGAGACTGCTCCGCATTTGATTATGTGTTTTCATATCGATTATTTGACCTAGCGTAGTTTGCACTTTCAAGCATTCGAGTAGCTGGTTCAGTATAGGCACGACCTGAACAAATTTTACTACTAAGTACTGTGTGACAGTAATCGTTATTGGACCATAGCAGAAACATCAATCAATCAGAAGAACTAGTTTGCCGTGATTCAGTGATCAGCTTGCTGCCTGGAGTACTTATGACAACAGAGAAACAATGTAATAATATTTATGTGTGGTCTGCTAGGTGTATTATCTATTTACTAATGCACCTTGGTTTCTATATTTGAGCTATCATATGTGTCGGGGACCTAATACTAGGGTACCCAATGAGGTGGAACTAAAAACCATCAAACATTGATGCTTTCAAACAGACAAGAACGTAACTGCAATTCTTGTCTATACGACCGAAGGTTGGCCACGCCTCGCCCAGCCCCTGAGGGTTGGCTCCGCCTCGCCCGACCCCCGAGGGTTGGACTCCGCCTCGCCCGATGTCTGGGGGCAGACTCCGCCTCGCCCGACGTCTAGGGGTAGACTTCGTCTCGACCGATGGCTGAGGGCTGGCTCTGCCTCGCCCGGCGACCGAGGACTGGCCTTGCCTCGCCCGACCCCCAAGGGTGGGGCTCCGCCTCGCTCGACGATTGAGGGCTGGCTCCGCCTCGCCCGACGATCGGGGACTAACCTCGCCTTGCCCGACCCCCGAGGGCTAGACTCCGCCTCGCCCGTTGTCTGGGGGTAGACTCCGTCTCGCCCGACGACTGAGGGCGGCTCCGCCTTGCCCGACCCCCGAGGGTGGGGCTCCGCCTTACCCGACGACTGAGGGCTAGCTCCGCCTCGCTCGATGTCTAAGGGCTGGCTCCGCCTCGCCCGACATCTAGGGGCAGGCTCCGCCTCGCCCGACGTCCAAGGGCTAGCTCTGCCTCACCCGACGTCTGAGGGCTAGCTCCGCCTCGCCCAATGTCTGCACCCTACTCCTTCATAATGATAAGCATAGGGTAGGACAGGACGCTCAAGTCAACTGCAGTATGGAGGACCATACCCTGCACGCCTGTGGGAAAGTACCATCGAGATATGACGGGACAGGCGCTTTACGCCCTTCCAGACATGACAGAGCCCGAACAGTGTTGTAGGCACCGACTTTTGTCTTACAGTGTTGTGGGCGCCGCCATCAGCCCTTGGACGCGGATCCTAACATAAGCATACGACAACCACTACAATCTAGGAGAGAACTCGCATCATCTATAGTAACGGACGTATAGTCACTTCCTCGTCTGCTCCCTATAGGGTCACGGCTCGGCACCCTGGCACGCCGCACCGTCTACCAGAGTAGGATGGGATGTGACCACTTGCTGAAACGAAGCCAGAGCACAACCCTATTAGGATCAGCAAACGTGCTATCCCTGGCATGGTCTGCCATGTCAGCAGGGCAGGCTCAAGGGAAAAGGAAGACCCGTCACCTTCAAAGGACCTTCTCTACCTTTGGTTTGTTCCTCTTTCTCCCATCTGTAACCCTTGCTCCCCCTTGGTCTATAAAAGGGAGGGCAGGACACCCCACTAAGGGGACGAATCAATTCCACACACAACACATTACACAACACACAACCAAGCAGCAACTGAGCTCTTGGTATCATTTCGACCTTTCCATTAGAGACTTGGGACCTGTCCCTCTCTCGACCATTTGTACCCCCTACTACAAACCTTTTTCAAGTGCTAATAACACGAGCAGCAACAAACTAGACGTAGGGACATTCTGCCCGAACTAGTATAAACCTTGTGTCCTTTAGTACGCCATCCGGGCCTAACGCGCAACAAGTATAAATTTACTAGTTGGTGTTTGTTCGAAACACCGACAGTTGGCATGCCAGGTTGGGGACCTTTGTGCGTTCCGACGATAAACATCAGGCCACGGATGGCTAGCCACGGCATCTGGCTCTGACACCAGCAGGAGGAGCCATCACCCCTCCTAGGAATGCTTCATGATGGGTACCCCCGAGGGACACGTCGAAAGCATCTCCACAGAGGAGGCTACCCTGGTGGACAACCTCGGTGACGAAACTGAAGGGGAGACAGCGGCTCCACCTCGCATGGGGGTGGAGCAGCTGAAAGCCTGAAAGCAAGAGATCGAGGAAGCTAGAATCCAGCTTGTACAGGAATGCGTGGAGCTCGATCAGGAGATCGAGCACCATGGAGACGGTGGGCGCGCACGCGCCATGGCCCATGATGAGAACCGAAGGTTCATCACCGATGATGAAGCCCTTCCTCGCTTCGCCCGGGCGAGCCAGAACATCGCCGCCACGATGGCCTTGCTCCATGGCCTTCCAGAGGCTACGATGCTCGAGGATCATTAGGCCCACCGCGAGATTCACACGCTACTCAAGCGTGCGGCGACACAGCAGGCTGAGAGCTCGCTGTCTCGACAATACGAGCTTGACGCCAGCCAGCGCACAACCTCAGCGCGCCCCGCCAGGGACATGTGAAAGGTCCTTGTGTGGTTTTGGTAATTGAGTGACAACCTAGGTGGACTAATTGTGTTTATATGAGATACATAGGTGAATAGTCCACAAGTACATGTGTGTGAGCAACATATGCCGTGAAGGTGAAAATGGTTTGGAGATGTTGCAAAGCTCACACATGTGATGATGAAGGAGCTTTTTGCACATGAGATATGACATTGAGTCATGTGATCAAGGTGGAGAAGATCAAGACAAGACTTGGCTTGATGGACCGGTTGCAAGCGTGAAGGGCAAGTTGGAAGCTTTGGAGCGATGGACCACGTGGCGGTGAAGCTTGAGCAAGACTTGGCATCGATGGACGAAGGCAACGGTGAAAAGCAAGTGAAGTTAAGATCGATGAACCAATATGATCACATGATGATATGGAAGTGGATCATATCATTGTTGATCATGTTGGTGCATGTGTTGCATCAACATTGGAGGAGATGGAATGGAATGCGCAAGGCAAAGGTATAACTTAGGGCATTTCATTTCATCGGTTATAGGTGTGTAGAGAAGTTGATGACCGGGTTTAAGATAGATGACCATACTATCAAGAGGGGCAAACTTGTTTGTATATCGGTCATCTAGTGCCACTCGAGTGATCTAACTTTGCATCGTCGCTAGGATTGAGTGGCGTGGCAAGTTGAGTGGCTAATCCTTTAGAAAATGATTGTGAAAATGCTAACACACATACACATGATGGTGTACACTTGGTGGTGTTGGCACATTTATAAAGGAGATGAAGTTGGAGTTGATGTGGATCAACTGAGCGATAAAACGGAGGCGAGAAGGGTTAGGAACTCCACCGATGCCCTATACAGAAAAGATAGGGTCTCACAGAGTGGACCGGACGCTGGTCACATGGTGATCGGACGCTGGGGTCCTGTGTCCGATCAGTGGCAGCAGAGAGCGCGCAGGCATCGGTCTTCGATCGGACGCTGGCGCTGTAAGTGACCGGACGCTGGCAGGGTGCGTCCGGTTAGGCTAACATACGGTGACATAGGCGACGCAGAAAGGTTGAAGAAGGACTGGATGATGATGTTGTGTTCGATCGTGACCGACCGGACGCGTCCGGTCGCGACTGGTACCTTACTAGAAATGACCGGATGCTGGGGTTGCTGCGTTCGGTCAGTTTAAGCAGCTGCGTCCGGTCATCACTTGACCATTGAGATCAAGTGACTGAGGTTGAATGGAGGCGACACGTGGCGAGCATCCATTGACCGGATGCTGAGGTCCTGCGTCCGGTCGATACGACCGGAGCATCCGGTCGTCCCGAAATTTGCCCAGTAAAGGGGTAACGGCTAGTTTAGCCCATGGGGCTATAAATAGAAGGATGTCTCGGCCATGGCTGGTGTTGAGCACCTCAAGGGACTTTGTGTCCATGCTTAAGAGTGCTTGGGAGCCCTCCATCTCACATATGCTTGATAGTGATCATCCGATTGTGTGAGAGAGCGATTCTAGTGTGATTGCATCGTGAGGTTGCATCGAGTGGCACTAGGTGATCGAGTTGCAAGCTGGTGGTGCTTGTTACTCTTGGAGGTTGCCACCTCCTAGATGGCTTGGTGGTGGTCTCTGTCGAAGTCCGCAAGAAGCTTGTGCGGTGCTTCGGAGAAGAGCTTTGTGAGGGGCATTGTGATCGCCCCGCGGGAGCCGCGAAGAGTAACTCTAGTAAAGCGTGTCATTGAGCTACCCTCACTTTTAGGGTAGGTTCTTGCGGTGCCCGATGTGTGGGCTTGGTGGGTGATGCCAATTAGCCGCCGAACCACCAAGTGAGCAGTCGACACAACGGGGACTAGCGTGTTGGCAAGCACGTGAACCTCGGGAGAAAAATCACCGTGCCAACCTTGTTCTTCCCGTTGGTTTGCATCCTCGTTACACAAGCTTGTAATTACTTTTATATACATTGTGCTTGTGTAGTTGCTCTTGTAATTAGTTAGCTTGTGTAGCTCACTAGTTACCTTCTTGCTTGTGTAGCATAGAAGTAGCTCCCTTGCGTGGCTAATTTGGTTTGTATAACCTTGTTAGTCACATTGCTTAGTTTGTGTAGCTAAGTATTTGTGCTCTCTAATTTGGCATTGGTTGCCTTGTTATTGAGCATTGTTAGTGAGCTTAGTTGGCTTTGTGCTTTTGCTTACTAGCATGTGTAGGAGCTCCCTTGTTGCTTAAAGTACTAGTTGCATAGGTTTATGTGACCTTGCTTCTAGAATTGATTAGGTGAGCTCTAGCTAGCCTGGCACCTTAGTCACTTAATTAGGATCTTTCTTAGGTACTAGAGAACATTGATAGAGGGGTGTAGTCTTGGCTAGACCGATTGTTTTAATTCCGCACTTGTTTCGGTTAGCCGACGTGATTATTTTTAGAAAGGACTATTCACCCCCCCTCTAGTCCGCCATCTCGACCCTACAACACGTCAGTCCACCAGGCACCATAAGGTGGTAGGCAGCGCACTGCAGTCCCAAAACATCAGTGTATCGGCCACAACCACGATGCACGCAGCACTCTCGACGCCCGTAGACGCACCTACAGCGACCCGAGAGAATGAGCCCGCCACGGCTATCATCCTCGTCGTGGCAGGCACTACGACAGTGGCGAGGACCGAAGCCTGAGCCCCGGCCTATCGGACCCTCAGGCCTTTGGCCGACACATCCTCAACGCTGCTTTTCCACCAAGGTACCGACCACCTACCAATATCCCGAAGTACTATGGGGAGACAAACCCCGGACTTTGGCTCGAAGACTATCGGCTTGCCTGCCAAGGCGGTGGTGCGGATAATGATGACTTCATTATCTGCAACCTTCCACTGTTCTTAGCCGATTCGACATGAGTGTGGTTGGAACATCTACCGTCCAACGCCATCCAGAGTTGGGTGGATCTGAAGGAGATCTTTGTGGGGAATTTCCAGGGCACATACAAGCGCCTTGGGAACCCATGGGGCCTCAAGAACTGCCGATAGAAGGCTGGTGAGACCCTCCGTGGGTACATCCAGCGCTTCTCTAGGCAGTGCAACGAGCTCCCTATTGTCGCTGTCGACGATGTTATACGAGCCTTCCTGTCTAGAACTACCTGCAAATCTTTGGTTCATAAGCTAGGGTGCAAGGGCCTGTGTACCACCAAGGAACTCCTGAACATCGCCATCAGCCATGCCTCAGGAGAAGAGGCGGTCGGAGCAATCTTCGATCATCTCGAGGGCAAGGCAAGGTGGGACGAGGGCACCGGCGAAGGCACCTCCAATCGTTCCACCAAAAGGAAGAACAAGAAGCAATGGCGCGAGGACTTGCTTGTGGCCGTTGCTGACCACAAGGGTGGTCGGAAGCCCATGAAGGGCACTCCGAACCACTTCAAAAAATTACTCGAGGGGCCATGCCCGAACCATGCCTTCCCGGTTAAGCATCTGCTCAAGGACTGCAGCCTCATGCGGCGGTTCTTGTTTGGAGGTTCCAACAAAGGGGAGCAAGGAAAGGCCCCTGCCCCCACCACGGATGACGCCGAGGAGAAGGATGGTGGCTTTCCAACATCGGATGACTACATTATGATTTTTGAAGGATCAGTGGCCTATGACTCCAAACGCTGCCAGAAGGTCGCGCGCCGCGAGGTCTATACGACCGAACCGGACACACCTTCCTTCCTTCGATGGACAGAGTCCGCCATAACCTTTGATTGGACCGACCATCCAAATAGCGTTCCACACCTGGGGAGATATCCGCTCGTGGTCGACCCGATCATCGGCCCAAAGCGACTCACCAAAGTACTGATGGATGGGGGCAGCGGCCTCAACATCATGTACGCCAAGATGCTCGATAAGATGGGCATCAACCGGACATGCCTCCGCCCAACCCGAGCACCTTTCCATGGCATTGTGCCCGGGAAGTAGGCCATGCCACTTGGGCAGATCAATCTGCCCGTAACCTTCGGGGATTAGTTCAATTATAGGACTGAAGCCCTCACCTTCGAGGTGGTCGGGTTCCCCGAAACCTTCCACACCATCCTGGGACGTCCATGCTACGCGAAGTTCATGGCCATCCCCAACTATACATACCTCAAGCTAAAGATACCGGGCCCCCCATGGGGTCATCACCATCGGCACCTCCTTCCAGCGGTCCTATGAATGCGAGGTCGAGTGCTGCAGTCACGCCACAGCAATCGCCGCCTCTGAGGAACTCGCCGCCCTTAGGGAGGAGGTCACCGAAGAAACGCCCGACACCAAGAAGTCGACCGGGTCATTTGGGTCGGCAGAGGGCTCTAAAGAAGTCCTCATAGACCCTAGGAGCACCGAGGGCAAAATGGTACGCATTGGTACCATGCTTTCCTCTAAATAGGAAAGCACGCTTGTCGACTTCCTCCGCGACAACAAAGACATCTTTGTGTGGAAACCCTCGGATATGCCAGGCATTCTGAGGGAGGTCACCAAGCATACCTTGAAGATCCACCCAGGCTCCAAGCTGGTGAAGCAACACCTACGTCGCTTCAATGAGGAGAAACATAGGGCCATCGGTGAAGAGATAGCAAAACTATCGGCTACCAGTTTCACCAGGAGAGTATACCACCCAGAGTGGTTATCTAATCCCGTTCTTGTATGAAAGAAGAGTGGGAAATGGAGTATGTGTGTTGACTATAGGGGTCTCAACAAGGCATGCCCAAAGGATCCGTTTCCTTTGCCGCGGATAGACCAAATAGTCGACTCTACCTCGGAGTACGAAACCCTCTGCTTCCTTGATGCGTACTCCGGGTACCATCAAATCACGATGAAAGAGTTCGACCAGCTCGCAACATCTTTCATCACCCCCTTTGGATCGTTCTGCTATGTCTCAATGTCGTTCGGTCTAAAAGACGCTGGGGCTACATACCAGCGCTGTATGCTCAAATGCTTCGGGGACCTCATCGGGCAGACCATTGAGGCCTACATTGATGACATCGTGTAACACCTCGGGTGTTTAAAATACTAAAACCTGACATGTCATCATATGCATTGCAAAGCATTTGGCATTTGGTGAAAACTTTGAGATGCATACACTAAAACAAGTTTATATTCATGTGGTATGTGTTGAATTGTATTGGTTGACTCTAGTTCAAAGTTTGTTTGGATTTTGAATTTTTCGAGAAAACCCCGCTTTTCAGCATTTAAATCCTACCCTGAAAACCCATTTCAAAATCTAGACCGAATTAGAAGATGGTTATAGAAGCAAAGTAGTAGAACTTTTGATTTTGAACAACTTTTGTTTTTGGAGATTTTTGAGTTGTTATGAAAATTTGAGAGTAATTTGTGAATTTTGGCGTATGGCAATTTTGTAATTTCGTGAATGTGTTCACCGCTTAACTACATTGCCGTCGGACCTTCTTCGGTGTTCCAGGCGTGTTGTGGCCATCCTTGATGTCGCTACCGCACGAAACGCAGCTCCGTCGTGGCTTCCTTGAGCTTCTGCAAGCGCTATAAGTACCAAGACGTCATCATCGTCGTTTTTCTTCTTCCTTTGTTTTCACCACCGCCGTTGTCATCGCTCCAACAAGCTCGCATCGTCTCCCCAGCGCTGTTGCCATCTCGGTAAAGGCCATCCTAGTTCCGTCTTTTCCTTGCGAATCCAAACCGGCTAGCATTGGTCGCTTTGAAATTGCCGAGAACTTCATTGTCCACGTTTTTTCTTCCTCGAGGTCAAGAATCTTCACCGCTGCGGGCGTGTCATCGTGGCCAGAGTCCTTTGGTGAGCCGTTGTCTGTAATCAGTGTACTTACGTCTTTGTTTCGATGCTGTAGTCCTTAGTCAGTTGTTGTTTACTCATTTTGATCACTGCAGTCGCCGGTTCTCCCTCCCCGACGATCTTTGCTCCGCATAGTTCACCGTAGTGGTCGGATAGTCCATCGTAGTGGTCGGATAGTTCACCGTAGTGGTCGGATAGTTCACCGTAGTGGTCGGATAGTTCACCGTAGTGGTCGGATAGTTCACCGTAGTGGTCGGATAGTTCACCATAGTGGTCGGATAGTTCACCATAGTGGTCGGAGAGTTCACCAAAGTGATCGGTGCTGGTGTGGTCACATCAGTTATGAATATGGTTTGGTTAGTTTGGTTTGTAACTGTACTGTGAAGGAAAATTGTATCCAATTTATTAAATTTTGCATCCATCATCGAGCATCATGTTTCATATTCCGCATCATGTTAAACATGGCAATGTTACTACGTGTAGTAAACGAAGGTGAACACGTGGTAGTTAATCAAGTTGCGGAGGAGGTTGATCTGTCTGTTGAGGTCGGATCGAAGACTTGTGAAACATCGCATGAGCTGGACTTTTCCGTCAACGAAGGCAAGCCCCGGATGCATACAACCCTACCTTGTGTTTTACAAATTAATTTCACTTTTGCTTTCCGTTACTGCATTAAGTGATTAAGAGTTAAGTAAGAGCCTAATTGGTGCATTACCACCCTTGTTATTCCATATTTACCATATTACCAGTTTTGAACTCGTATATGCCTAGTTTTGCTTAGCTATGCGTAGAACGATGAAGTCGGTGACTACCTGCCACCTGCAAGTTTTAAATGGAACATTGGTTAATTATGTTAGCATGTGATATGGGAATGTGGAGTAATAAATCTAGACCGGGCGGACTCGGTGTGTGTGAGCCACAAGACATGGAGGTCTTGTGAGCGGGATCTTTCCACCTGTGTCGATTAAGGCACGTCCGTTGTTGAATTGCATGAGGTGAGAATTTGTAGTACTAACCACATACTCCGGTAAGCCTGAACTTGGCAATTCTATTACGAGAATGGCTACTCGCGCACTGGGAGTGGAGAGATGGCGGGAATAGCGTGTACCCACGTGGCAATGGGCTGGATTGGTGGAGTACTGTATTCTCGGGTGGCGCGGACCCGTTCTTGTTTTAGAGGATCCGAGAATAGGTTGGTATATGTAGGTCAGGGACCTGCATATGTCGTGTGGTCTGGAATCCCCAGCTGGGTTTATAATCGGTTCGAATCGTTATTGCTCCTCGGTTATGGAGAATCAACTCACTGTTCATCATCATAGTAATTAATAACTGGAACTTGAGAATGGTTGATGAAGGTGTTGGATATGAAGTTTCATGATCTCATTACGGATCGTGTCATCTTTGTATATGATTTTATGAAGTTTAAACTGTTGAAACAAAGAATTTTGTCAAAGAGCTTTTACGCAAAATAACTTTGATTATTGCTAAAACCATACCTTGAATCCCTGAGCCTGCATTCCTGAGTTATCAGTTCTTATTTCGGTTAAGACTTGTTGAGTACTTTTGTACTCAGGGTTCGTTGACCCTTGTTGCAGGTGAGCCTCATGAGCAGATCTGTTTTGGATCGTGTTGCATGACAGTTGTACCTTGTGATGGCATTGAGAAGTAATCGTGTGGCCCTTGGGCAGGGCAGCCTCATTGTGTGTTTTGTATTATATTATAATGCCGCTCCACTACTTTGGTTTGTATTAATATCGAACTTAGTCGTATGGTTTGAAACAAATGGTTTGTAAACAATGTTATTGTAAGTCTTCCGCTACTTTTACTCTGATGTATTTATTTGAATAAACTGTTGTAATACTGCAATGACTCTGTAATGTGATCCTGCTCGGAAATCGTGGATGATTCGGGGTTCCCCGAGGACACCCGACAGACTTCTTAAGTTACCAGGAACATATGCATTATTGTCAAAGGTCTTTGGACAGTGACAAATGTATGTGGGTCCTATAATTTAGGAGGTTCTGCCACAGAATGGTATCAGAGCATTCGTTACAAAGTTTTTGTGGTATTGGTTTATGAAAACTTCAAAATGATTTGGGATGACTAAATTTATCTTGATTAATTTGGTCCAAATTGCTTCTGACTTGTCTTATTTCTTTCTCACCATTCCTTATTTGATTAAAAGGGTCTTGTGTGGTGGAGTAGTAATTTTACTATGCCCTATATAGAAAAATAAATGTTGTTTATGTGCATTATAAACTTTGATGTTTTTGTTCATAAGAACGATTCATGCATCATGAATAATTCACTCGTTACTTCCTTCACCTCTTAGTCTGGAGTTGAGTAGTGAGTCTGGTTTGAGGAATGTAATCCATCATAGCTGCTCTTTAGACTTTGATCAAGTGGTCTTACTTGGATTAAATTGGTTTCCTCTGAGTGTATGGCTCGTGCCAAGATGACGCCTTAAGTCCACCACTTTGGACCCAAAGGAGTTCCTCGTCACCAACTTGCCCCTAGAAACGATGGTGCTAGCAGTAGCAGTTCTAGGCCTGATCCTCAAGCAGAGATACAAAGAATTTCTATAGAATTAGCACAAGCTACTAGAGATAGGGCTTTGGATGCTATACAGGTAGGAGAATTACAGGATCAATTGAGGCGTCTCACCACCACACACAGGAACTGCGAAAGTATATTAGTTTGTACGGTGGAGGGACGAAATGAGGCTTGGGCAGAGGGAAAATATAGCTAGAGCTAGAACTCATGAGCTAGAGTTCTATGTAGAAGATTTAGAAGAACATAATACCTATCTACATGAGGAAGTGCATAGGCTTAGCAATCTATTAAACCCGAATCATGAGCCTCAAGCTGATGCCATGGACCCAGGTGTCATCCTTGCCAATGATAGCGAATCGGAAGAGGAAGAAGAAGAAGATCCTGAAGAATTAGTAATGATCAATGAAAGTGATGATGAAGGCGGTAATAATTCCGGAATGGATACCGAGCACTGAAGTTTGAAGTAATCACGAGAAAAAGTAGAGTTGTATAATAGTTAATTATGGTTAGGCTATGTATCTTGTTTTGGTACTTATAGGGTCTGGTGTTTATAGTAGTAAACCCTATGTAATGTGTCTGGAGTAAGCTTTTGTGCGATCCAATAAAGGCTTGTGAATAAAGTTTGGTTTGTTATGAGCGGATGCATCGTACGCGAGGATCGCATATTCTGGTACTTCACAAGATGATGATGATATCCCCAACCCGCCACCAATGCCGACCAATCTGGTGATGCTATTCTTTGCATTAGTCAATGTGGTATGTGGAAAATTCTCGTTTGCTTCATGAGATGGCTCAAAGTAATCGAGAATCGGATGCATGGAAACCGTGGCATAATCATAACAGCATGAGGCTACCTATGTGGATTTCACGGATACAAAACCCCGGTGTTTACCAAGGCGGATGAACCAATTGGAGGCGATGACTAGCTTAGGACCATGGAGCGAAATTTGATCTTATTCACGCACGCAGTTTTTAGAAACCGGTGTTTGCTTGCCCAAACAACTTAGAGGTGTAGCCGGTGCTTGGTATGCAAATCTGATGGCCATGCAACCCGCAGGCGTTCCGTTAACTTGGACAGAATTTCGCACTGCTTTCAGAGCCCATTATATCCCGGAAGGAGTGATGACTATGAAGTGGATGAATTCCTTGCTTTGAGGCAAGGGGATCAAGCGGTTATGCGAGTATGTGGGAAGATTCAATCATCATCGTGAGTATGCATCTGAACATGTCAATACGGATGCCAAGAAAAGAAATGGTTCATGAGAGGTCCGAATACCAAACAACAGACAATGATGATAGCCTGTACTAATATCACTTATCATGAGGCGAAAATATTGCAATTGCTTGGAGGCAAAAGTATCGGCAAACATAAGGAGCTCAAGAAGAAAAAATGTGTGCCGTCTGGACCTTTTGGTGGAAACCAAAAGAGGCGGAGAGTGATTTATCATCCAATAAACCATTATCGTCCTCTTTATATCGTCGCGCCGAGTTCCAAGCCGAACAGCAGATCAAATGTCCATCCTACTATAACCTATCCGAACTCACAGTCAACCAATGCTCCGGTGGCAATGCTCCAACGTCACGAGGTCACAACTATCCGTGTTATAATTGTGGAAGGATGGTCATTTCTCCGAGGAATGTCCATACCCTAGGCGAGCTAATCAAAATTATCGAAAGGCCCCCGCCAATCAACAACAGGATCGGGCACCAAACAAGAACCACAATCGAAATGCTCGAAGGGCAAAGATGAGAGGAAGACAGACGGGTGTTCTATATTCAAAGCCGGAGAAATTTCGGAGGGGAGCCAGGTGATGATGGGTATGTTTCTGTTGCCAATCACCTGCAGATTATACTTTTTGATTACGGCGCATCGCATTCATTCATCAATAGAACATTTGTCGTGAAGCATGAAATTTCAATTGGGGCAACAAAGGAAAGTTTCTTTATCACGATGCCTTGGGGGCGTCGTGTACTAAGGAAATGGTATACAGGTACCGTAAACCTAGGTGGGCATATTTTTCCACTACCATGATTATCCTTAAGGATCGGGATATAGATGTAATCTTGGGAATGAATTGGATGTATCGACATAAAGGCTATTATAGATGCTTTGAAAAGGACTTTAAGAGTAAGTTTGCACGATAGTAATTCTCAACTTCTCATCCAACTTCCAACCTTAAGAAGATCGATGGGCGAGTTTGTGCAAGCTGCCACAAAGAGATTAGAGATATCCCGGTAGTACGTGAATTTCCGATGTGTTTCTGAAGATTTACCCGGTCTACCACCGATAGGGATGTACAGTTTTAGCATAGAGTTACAACTTGGAACAGCTCCGATTTCTCGGAGAGCCTATAGAATGCCACCTAAGGAATTGGCCGAGTTGAAGGCTCAGTTACAAGAATTAATTGAGAAGGGTTTTATCCAACCTAGTTCCTCACCTTGGGGATGTCCGGCAATTTTTGTGAAAAAGAAAGATGAGACCCTGAGGTTATGTGTTGACTATCGTCCGTTGAATGAAGTGACCATCAAGAATAAGTATCCATTACCTCGGATAGATTTGCTTTTTGATCAGTTGGCCGGAGCCAAAGTTTTCTCTAAGATAGATTTGAGATCAGGGTATCATCAAATCAAGATAAAGCCTGAAGATATTCCCAAAACGGCATTTACCACGAGATACGGATTATATGAATACTTGGTGATGTCTTTTGGTTTGACCAATGCTCCAGCTCATTTCATGTATTTGATGAACTCAGTATTCATGCCTGAGCTAGACAAGTTTGTAGTGGTATTTATAGATGATATACTAGTATATTCCAAGAATAAGAAAGAACATGCGGAACACCTCAGAATTGTTCTGACTTATTTGAGAGAACATCAATTGTATGCTAAGTTCAACAAGTGTGATTTTTGGCTTAAGGAAGTGCAATTTCTTGGACATATCTTGTCAGAGGAAGGAGTTGCTGTTGATCCAAGCAAAGTGAAGGATGTGCTTGATTGGAAATCGCCAACCACAGTTCAACAAGTTCGGAGTTTTCTGGGATTGGCGGGGTATTACCGTCGGTTTATTCCAGATTTCTCTAAAGTATCAAAGTCCATAACTGAATTGTTGAAGAACCAAGTCAAGTTTGTCTGGTCATCAGATTGTGAAGAGGCTTTCTAGACTTTAAAAAGGCTGTTGACTACTGCACCAGTGTTAGCTCAACCTGATATCGAGAAGCCATTTGATGTTTACTGTGATGCTTCAGGTATTGGTATTGGATGTGTGTTGATGCAAGAAGGCCAAGTCATTGCCTATGCGTCCAGGCAACTTAAGCAACATGAAGAACACTATCCTACTCATGATTTGGAGTTAGCAATTGTGGTTCATGCTCTAAAGATTTGGCGAAAGATTACACTGGTAATACGTGCCATATGTATCTGAACCACAAGAGCTTAAAGTATATCTTTACTCGATCGAGTTGAATATGCGACAAAGAAGATGGTTAGAACTGATTAAGGATTATGATTTGGAAGTACATTATCACCTGGTAAAGCAAATGTAGTTGCGAGATGCTCTCGATCATAAAAGTTATTGTAATTGTCAGCGTTGAAAACAATGGGTTTGACTTTATGTCAAAAAATGGAAAAGTTGAATATAGAAGTAATTCAACAAGGAAGTTTGACCAACATAATTGTAGAAGCCCCTATTCGAGATCAAGTTATTGTCTTTGCTCGGAAGGAAAACAAGGGTATAGCCCATATCAAGGAAAGAGTCGAGAATGGAAAAGCGAATGCTTCAAAGATAGATGATAAAGATGTGTTGTGGTTCAAGGATCGCTTTGGTGGTACCAAAGGTTCTGAGTTGCGACAATCAATTCTAGAGGAGGCACATGCTACTAGGTTATCTATCCATCCGGGAAGCAACAAGATGTACCATGACTTGAAGCAAAGATTCTGGTGGACTAAAATGAAAATAGAGATTGATAGATATATAGCAAAGTATGATACTTGTCAAAAGGTGAAAGCTATACATTTGAGGTCTGCTGGTGAATTACAACCATTGCCTATTCCATCTTGGAAGTGGAAGGACATAAGTATGGATTTTATTGTTGGTCTACCCAAGACATCAAAGGGATTTGACTCAGTATGGGTTATTGTAGATCGACTCACTAAGTCAGCACATTTTCTTCCTGTCAAGACTATATATCCCACTGTCCAATATGCCAAGATATATTTAGCAAGAATTATGAGTCTCCATGGAATACCAAAGACCATAGTGTCCGATCGGGGTACACAGTTTGTCTCCAGTTTTTGGAAACACTTACATGCTTCATTGGGTACTAAACTTCTATATAGTACAGCTTATCATCCGCAGACTGATGGACAGACTGAAAGAGTCAATCAAGTGCTTGAAGATATGTTAAGGTGTTGTGTCCTTAATTATTCCAACAAGTGGGACGAATGCTTACCTTTGGCTGAGTTCTCATATAACAATAGTTATCAAGAAAGCATTAGAATGGCTCCATTTGAAGCACTCTATGGCCATAGGTGCAAAACATCACTGAGTTGGTCGGAGCCCAGAGAAAGAAGCTTCTTTGGAGTTGACCTTGTGAAAGAAACGGAAGACAAGGTTAGGCAAATACAAAATAATTTGAAAATAGCTCAGTCCCGCCAAAAGAGTTATGCGGATAGACAACGGAGACCATTGGTATTCAACAAAGGAGATTTTGTATATCTGAAAGTATCACCAATGAAGGGAGTTAACCGTTTTGGTGTTAAAGGAAAGTTGGCACCTCGATACATTGGACCATATCAAATTTTGGAGAGGTTTGGAAAAGTGGCATATCGCTTGAAATTACGAAACATTTATCACCATACATGATGTGTTCCATGTGTCTCGATTAAAGAAGTGTCTCCGAGTGCTTGGGCGGAATGTTGAAGTTGAAGGAGTGGAACTTGAACCAGATCGACTTATTCGAATATCCTATCCGAGTGTTGGATCGGAAAGATCGTGTTACTCGGAGGAGAACAATAAAGTTCTACAAGATACAATGGAATCAACATTCGAAGAGGAAGCTACTTGGGAATCGAGAAGATTACTTGTTAGAAAAGTTTCCGAGTTTCTAGCGTCAATATAGAATAGAATAATGTTAGTTGAGCTCGGTTACTACAAATTGTGTTTTGTAAAAGAACCTCGGTTGTTTTATGGAAAAGTTATGGATGTTTTGGATTGACACATTTCCTTTTCCATTACTTACTCTATGGCTTTGAATCTCAAAGCGAGATTTCTTTTAGGGGAAGGATTGTAACACCTCGGTGTTTAAAATACTAAAACCCGACATGTCATCATATGCATTGCAAAGCATTTGGCATTTGGTGAAAACTTTGAGATGCATACACTAAAACAAGTTTATATTCATGTGGTATGTGTTGAATTGTATTGGTTGACTCTAGTTCAAAGTTTGTTTGGATTTTGAATTTTTCGAGAAAACCTCGCTTTTCAGCATTTAAATCCTACCCTAAAAATCCATTTCAAAATCTAGACCGGATTAGGAGATGGTTATAGAAGCAAAGTAGTAGAACTTTCAATTTTGAACAACTTTTGTTTTTGGAGATTTTTGAGTTGTTATGAAAATTTGAGAGTAATTTGTGAATTTTGGCGTATGACAATTTTGTAATTTCTGTGAATAGTGTTCACCGCCTAAGCTTACATTGCCGTCGGACCTTCTTCGACGTTCTGGCGCGTCGTCGTGGCCGTCCTTGATGTCACGGCTTTGTACGAAAACGGCTCCGTCGTGGCTTCCTTGAGCTTCTGCGCGCTATAAGTACCAAGACGTCGTCATCGTCGTTTTCTTCTTCCTTTGTTTTCACCACCGCCGTTGTCATCGCTCCAACAAGCTTGCACGTCTCCCAGGTAGCTGTTGTTGCCATCTCGGTAAAGGCCGTCCTAGTTCCGTCTTTTCCTTGCGAATCCAGCCAGCTAGCATTGGTCGCCTGAAATTGCCGAGAACTCGCTGTCCACGTTTTTCTTCCTCGAGGTCAGCAACTTCACCGCTGCGGGCGTGTCACCGTGGCTAGAGTCCTTCGGTGAGCCGTTGTCTGTAATCAATGTACTTATGTCTTCGTTTTGATGCTGTAGTCCTTAGTCAGTTGTTGTTTACTCATTTGGTCACTGCAGTCGCCGGTTCTCCCTCACCGACGATCTTTGCTCCGCATAGTTCACCGTAGTGGTCGGATAGTTCACCGTAGTGGTCGGATAGTTCACCGTAGTGGTCGGATAGTTCACCGTAGTGGTCGGATAGTTCACCATAGTGGTCGGATAGTTCACCATAGTGGTCGGAGAGTTCACCAAAGTGATCGGTGCTGGTGTGGTCACATCGATTCTGAATATGGTTTGGTTAGTTTGGTTTGTAATCAGATCTTTGCGAAGGAAAATTGTATCAATTTATTAATTTTGCATCCATCATCGAGCATCATGTTTCATATTCCGCATCATGTTAAACATGGCAATGTTACTACGTGTAGTAAACGAAGGTGAACACGTGGTAGTTAATCAAGTTGCGGAGGAGGTTGATCTGTCTGTTGAGGTCGGATCGAAGACTTGTGAAACGTCGCAAGAGCTGGACTTTTCCGTCAACGAAGGCAAGCCCCGGATGCATACAACCCTACCTTGTGTTTTACAAATTAATTTCGCTTTTGCTTTCCGTTACTGCATTAAGTGATTAAGAGTTAAGTAAGAGCCTAATTGGTGCATTACCACCCTTGTTATTCCATATTTACCATATTACCAGTTTTGAACTCAGTATATTCCTAGTTTTGCTTAGCTATCGTGAGAACGATGAAGTCGGTGACTACCGCCACCTGCAAGTTTTAAATGGAACATTGGTTAATTATGTTAGCATGTGATATGGGAATGTGGAGTAATAAATCTAGACCGGCAGACTTCGGTGTGTGTGAGCCACAAGACATGGAGGTCTTGTGAGCGGGGATCTTCCGCTTTGTGTCGATTAAAACACGTCCGTTGTTGAATTGCATGAGGTGAGAATTTGTAGTACTAACCACATACTCCGGTAAGCCTTTACTTGGCAATTCTATTACGAGAATGGCTACTTTCAGCGTCTTTGGGAGTGGAGAGATGGCGGGAATAGCGTGTACCCACGTGGCAATGGGCTGGATTGGTGGAGTACTGTATTCTCGGGTGGCGCGGACCCGTTCTTGTTTTAGAGGATCCAAGAATAGGTTGGTATATGTAGGTCAGGGACCTGCATATGTCGTGTGGTCTGGAATCCCCAGCTGGGTTTATAATCGGTTCGAATCATCGTTGCTCCTCGGTTATGGAGACTCAACTCACTGTTCATCATCGTAGTAATTAATAACTGGAACTTGAGAATGGTTGATGAAGGTGTTGGATATGAAGTTTCATGATCTCATTACGGATCGTGTCATCTTTGTATATGATTTTATGAAGTTTGAACTGTTGAAACAAAGAATTTTGTCAAAGAGCTTTTACGCAAAATAACTTTGATTATTGCTAAAACCATACCTTGAATCCCTGAGCCTGCATTCCTGAGTTATCAGTTCTTATTTTGGTTAAGTCTTGTTGAGTACTTTTGTACTCAGGGTTCGTTGACCCTTGTTGCAGGTGAGCCTCATGAGCAGATCTGTTTTGGATCGTGCTGCATGACAGTTGTACCTTGTGATGGCATTGAGAAGTAATCGTGTGGCCCTTGGGCAGGGCAGCCTCATTGTGTATTTTGTATTATATTATAATGCCGCTCCACTACTTTGGTTTGTGTTAATATCGAACTTAGTTGTATGGTTTGAAACAAATGATTTGTAAACTATGTTATTGTAAGTCTTCCGCTACTTTTACTCTGATGTATTTATTTGAATAAACTATTGTAATACTGCAATGACTCTGTAATGTGATCCTGCTCGGAAATCGTGGATGATTCGGGGTTCCCCGAGGACACCCGACAGACTTCTTAAGTTACCAGGAACATATGCATTGTTGTCAAAGGTCTTTGGACAGTGACAAATGTATGTGGGTCCTATAATTTAGGAGGTTCTACCACACATCGTAGTTAAGTCCAAACGGGTTGACCACCTCGTTGCCAATCTTGAGCAAACCTTTGTGAAACTCCGAGCAAATGGCATCAAACTCAATCCCGAGAAGTGTGTTTTTGGGGTCTTCATCATCTCCGAGCATGGCATCGAAGCCAACCTAGAGAAAATCTCAGCCATCACAAGGATGGGCCCGATTTAGAACATAAAGGGGGTTCAGCGAGTCATAGGGTGCCTCATCGTGCTCAGCCGATTCATCTCGGGCCTCGGCAAACGAGGTCTCCCCCTTTATCGATTCTTGAAAAAAGCCGGCCATTTTGAGTGGACATCCAAGGCCCAGGAGGCACTTGACATGGTCAAACTGCTTCTGACAAGGGCCCCGATCTTGGTCCCTCCAACCGATGGAGAATCCCTTCTGCTATACATAGCGGCCACCACGCAAGTGGTCAGCGCCGCCCTGGTAGTGGAGCGAGAAGAAGAGAGGCACGCCCTCAAGGTGTAGCACCCTGTGTACTTCATCAGCGAGGTACTATCCAACTCTAAGACCCGCTACTCCCAAATCTAGAAGCTCCTATACGTCATCCTCATCACCAAGAGGAAGCTACGCCACTACTTTGAGTCACACCCAGTGACGGTCGTGACGTCATTCCCCCTCGGCAAGGTCATCTAGAGCTAGGACGCCACAGGAAGAACCGTAAAGTGGGCGCTCGAGTTGATGGATCAAGGCATCATATATGCCTCCCGAACGGTGATCAAGTCCCAGGTGTTGGCTGACTTCATCGCGGAATGGACCGAGGTCCAAACACCATCGGTGGTCGTCGATCAAGAGTATTAAACAATGTACTTCAATGGATCGCTGATGAAGACGGGCGCCGACGCAGGGCTGGTTTTTGTATCACCCCTTGGGGTACTCATGAGGTCATGGTTCGTCTCCATTTCCCCTCATCCAATAATGTGGCTGAGTATGAAGTGCTCATCAACGGTCTATGCATTACCATCGAGTTGGGCATCTGACGCCTCGACATCCGAGGCGACTCCCAGCTGGTTGTCAACCAAGTCATGAAGGAGTCAAGCTATCATGATGCCAAGATGGTTACATACTACCAAGAGGTCCGACGGCTGGAGGACAAATTCAACGGCCTCGAACTCAATCACATCCCAAGGCACCTCAACGAGGCGGCCGACGCACTTGCAAAGGTGGCATCCGACCGAGAGCCAGTGCCAACAGGTGTCTTCACCAGCGACCAACACAAGCCCTCGGTGCATCACGAAGGGTCGGAATGGGCCAATGATGGCCCGTCCGATCTAGCCTCTAGGGCTAACCAATCGTCAGCTCCGTCTGGCCCTGAGGTCATGGAGCTTGAAGAGGATCCAGCGACAGAGCCCGACCCTCTGGTCGATTGGAGAACGCTCTACCTCAACTACCTCCTTCGTGACACGCTACTAATGGACAAGACGGAAGCTCGATGGCTCGCACATCGCGCCAAGTCCTTCGTTCTTGTAGAGGGCGAACTCTACAAACGAAGCCACACCGGGATCCTGCAGCTCTGCATCTCCATCGAATAGGGGAAGCATTTACTGAGCGATATCCATGGTGGGGTCTGTGGTGACCATGCCGCACCTAGAACCTTGGCTAGAAACACATTCCAACAGGGCTTCTACTGGCCCACTACAGTAGTCGACGTCGAGCAGATTGTGTGCACCTACGAAGGGTGCCAGTACTATGCTCGGCAAACTCATCTCCTAGCCCAGGCACTCTAGATGATCCCCATCACGTAGCCCTTCATGGTCTGGGGGCTCGATCTGGTTGGGCCTCTAAAGAAGGTGCCCAGAGGATACACCCACTTGCTTGTCACCATAGACAATTTCCCAAAATGGATCGAAGCTCGGCTGATCTCCGTGATCAAATCCGAGCAAGCCATGTTGTTCTTCCTTGACATCATCCATCACTTTGGAGTACCAAACTCCATCATTACAGACAACGACACATAGTTCACCGGCAAAAAGTTCCTTCGATTCTGCGATGAAAACCACATCTGGGTCGATTGGGCCACCGTCGCGCACCCCCGAACGAATGGGCAGGTCGAGCGCACAAATGGCATGCTCCTATAGGGCCTCAAGCCTAGGATCTTCAACTGGTTGAACAAATTTAGCACACGCTGGGTCACCGAGCTCCCCACGGTGCTCTAGAGCCTAAGGACAACTCCCATCCGAGCCAACGGCTACATGCCTTTCTTCATGGTCTATGGTTCCAAGGTTGTCCTCCCAACCGACCTCGACTATGGAGTGCTAAGAATCAGAGCATACGACAAACAGGGAGCCGAGGCATCCCATGAAGACGCCATGGACCAGTTAGACGAAGCTCGCGACGTCGCCCTCCTCCACTCGGCCAAGTACCAGCAGGCGCTGTGATGGTACCATAGCCGATGGGTGTGGGACCGAGCCTTCAATGTCAGGGACCTGGTTCTATGCCTCGTGTAGAGCAACAAGGACCGCCACAAGCTCTCTCCGCCCTGGGAGGGGCCGTACATCATCGTGGAAGTACTCCAGCCAGGCGCCTACAAGTTGAAAACCATCGACGGTGAGGTCTTCACCAACGCCTGGAACATTGAGCAGCTACGTCGTTTTTACGCCTAAATAAACATATACTTTCTCTTATCAGTTTTGTCATCAAAATCCCCGATCTTCCATGACATCCGACCCCTGCAAATGCGAGGGGTTGGACCTCACTCGGGGGCTAGTATAAGAACGTTTATCTTACAAACATTCTCTGTGTTTTCCCTCTTTTCCCATGGCAAGTCCTAAGGGCTAGGATTTCAGGAACAAACTCTAAGTATAACTAGTAGGACTGCAGGAAACCCACGCCCCAGCGTCTACGGTCTGTTTGCTCACTAGCGTGATCAGAATTGGCTCGCCCGAACTCTGAGCTTTTGGTGACCTTAACTACGAGAAGGGTCGGAAGGCACTAAACCTCCTTTACACTCCTTGATAAAAAGAGGGAGAAGGGCTGAAAAGCTGTTTGCCGTAACGAAATTTGAGAACTAGATCATTTTTGCATAAATTCATCGCTTACAAAGTGATTTCATCACGAAAAGGGACTGATGTATTCATGAATACAAAAGACTGCTCACACGGGGGCTCCCACACCACTTAAATGATTACATTTTCTGACCAGTTCTACTCTAAGTACTACTACGGTCGACGCGCCACACTCTCCATCGGCAACGTCCTACTACTCCGCGGGATCCTTGAGGGCGCCGTCATCTGCAACGTCGAGCACCACATTGGCGACCATGGTGTCTTCGCCATGACGTCCAGGGACTATGCCATCATGATCAGCCACAACCCAAATAATGGCACCTAGACGGGGGGTGCTGCCCACTTAAGAATGGCCACCATGGCTGATGGATGTCTCTGACATCTCATCAAACTTAATGAACTGGCCAATCTGAGTGGCTACAAGGGCGGAGCCCCCCACCGACACAGTCTTAGGAGGCTTCCCCACTGACAAGGCTCACCCAAAGAAGATTCGCTAGAGGAGGTCCCCATATGGCTCCATCCCGACAAAGGCCTCGCGGACGATGACAAAGCCAACGACGCTCAGCACCCTCCAGTGCGCCTCCTCCTTCGACGGAAGCGGCCCCTTCTCGGCAAAGGCGGCCAGCACCATCTCATCTACGTTTGATGACCTCCAGCTCGACATCACGCTCTGGATTCACGAATAGATCTATGAGTTCTCCTCTCCCTCGCATTACCCTCTCTCACTTAGAAACCACCGCGACATGCGAATGCGCTCGGTGAAAAGGAACAAGGAGGGGAGGCGGCAGCTCAGGAATAGGTAAAGGAATGGGATGAGAACTCCTCTCCCTTCCCCTATTTTAGGAGGAGACGCAGCAGCTAGAAAAAGGTGAAAGGTTGGGACGAAAAATCGTCTCCCTTCCCCTATTCAATGTAGATGGGAATTCGAGGGGACGCGCCTGGACCGACGGGACGCACTCTACTCGATGAGACAATGCCTAGTCAAATGGGACGTGGCCTAGGCATGGCCCACCACTACCGCACGCTGGGCATGAGAATCAAGGCGCACCCGCATGCAGGTGACTCTCCGCTTCCCCAGGCAAGACCTAGAAGGACCCAACGACGGAACCTCCATCAAGGGGAGCCCAACGGGCGTCCTGGGTTGATCCGACGGCCTAGGCGAACGTCGGACAAATAGCCGCCAAAAGATAAGCACCCTTGTTTACTTACTTTGCGTGTCCATTTTACTACCGAGCCTCCGACCCCAGCAACGGCAAGGGCGCGGACATCGCTCGGGGGCTGCCGAGAGTGTCTACTTGTTTTAGACATTCTCTTCGCCCAACCTCTCCTTACGTTTAAAAACTAGAGGCGTGATGTGAGGGTGTAAAACTTTGAGTAAAACTAGACGAACCGCTAGACCCTATGCCCCAGCAGCTATGATGTTTTTTGTTCACCAGCATAATCGAATTCTTTGTCCCCGCACCCCTAGCCTTAGCGTCCGCCTTCTCGAGAAGGGTTCGGAGGGGTTTGCCTGTGGAATCTCCTTCAAGGAGAAGCCGTCAGGCCGCCTAAGTCAATCAAACGGCTCAAATCGCCGCTGAGAGACAGAAACAAAAAATTCCGACAGCTATGGTAACTTTGCTCACTAGCATAATCGAAATTTCCCTCTTATACACCTCGGGCCCTATGGTCTTAATGAACAGAAGGGTCAGATTGCATAAGCACCTTTTTTTGAATGCAAAAAGGGAAGAAAGCAAGTTCAATCAAACAAAACGAAATTGCGAATTTGTTTAACGAAACAAAGTTGTGAATCTATTTTCAAAAGAACCGACACTTGTCCACAGATTACAGACAAATGTCCATCAAGACTCATTCGACTAACTACCCCCTCTCGGGGAGAACCATATCTTCAATTCTGCTCACCAGGGTTTCCTTAATAGGAGTCACCGTCACTTCTACGACATCCAGTTCGAAGGGTTCATAACCAGGCGCGAAACCAAGGATCATCGCCTCGAAATCGATGTTGTCATCGTAATGCGAGTGGGCGACGGCAAAGGTTTGGGTGATCCCTGTGTGAAGAGATTCCTTCTCCAGCTGGCGCACCCGTGCCGTGATATCTACGACATGGGCCGCGAGCGAGCTGGTCCCCTCCGCCTACACCACCTGTAGGTCATCGCAGACCATGCCAAGGGCAACCTTTAGGATGTTGAGCTCGTCGCTCTCTGCCTGAAGGAGACTCCTTGCCTTGGTAAGATCCATGGCCAGTCCGACAGCGGCACCCTCGGCCTCTAGCTTTTGGGCTTTCACGGTCTCCAGCTCGGCCTGGAGGGAGCGGATCCTCTGTTGTGCCTCGTCGCGCTCTTAGACGGCCTGGTCACGCTCCTTGCAGGCCGCACCGTGCTTCGAGCAGAGCCTCTCCGTAGTATGACGTAGCTCATCTTGCTCTGTGTGTAGCCGAGCGATCATCTCGGTGTCTAGTTTTACCCTCTGCTCCAGGGCCATGGACCTCTCCTCAGCTACCAGCCTAAGATCCCGCTCCTTCTTGGCCTCGGCCAGGAGGTCGACGATCCGCTGGCGGGTCTCGGCATCCCACTCCTCCTGCACTCTGGCGGCCTCCTCCTAATCCTGCCATGCCCTCTCCGATAGCTCATCCAAAGACTTCTCAGCGAGCTCCGCATCCCCGCAGGCCTCGGCCTCCCACCATCAAAGATCGTCTGCCTCCGCGGCAAGGGGAGTCAACTCGGCCACCGTTTGGCGGAGCTGGGCAAACACGTCCCTATGCAGCCATGCCTCATCGATGAAGCAGTCCCAATCCTCCTTGTGTTCACGAAGGAACTAGGATTTCTCCAAGCTACGAGCAATAAGCGACTAAAAAAAGACGGTGGTCAGAAAACAAAAATAGATGAAGAAAGAAGAGATCGGGAGGCAAGACCAAATGGATACCTAGCCAGTGGGAATGATGACGTCTCAAAGGGCGCCGCTGGCCAGGTTTAGAGCTTCCAGCGCAGCCATGAACCCCTCACGGAGCTTCTCCCGCTCCATGCCCTCGGCGGCAT
The DNA here is from genome assembly GCA_904845875.1 of Miscanthus lutarioriparius. Taxonomy (NCBI): domain Eukaryota; kingdom Viridiplantae; phylum Streptophyta; class Magnoliopsida; order Poales; family Poaceae; genus Miscanthus; species Miscanthus lutarioriparius. Next base: position 91,838,977 of record CAJGYO010000006.1, read on the forward strand.
CGTCGAGGGTGAAGAGTTCTGATGACGGGTCCCACGGACTCACCCACCGGAACAGGGGCTCATCCCATGCGGGTGGGTGGTGGCCCTCTGACAGTAGGGCCAGGGACAACTCCCTGCCGGTCTCCTTGGCAACCGCCGCGGTGCCCGAGGGTCCCTAGGCCATGACCCCCTCGGTCCTGCCCACGACGAGCGTTGTCTCAGGGGCCGCCGGTGGCATGGGACGTGCCGCTGCCTTGGGCGCCGCCACCACCGCTCCTGGCTATGACCCATCCATCGTAGCCACCATCACCTCCACCTCTATCGGTGGGACCTCATCCGACAGCGCCGCGCCACCGTGGTCGACGCAAAGGGTGCGGCCGACAGCTCCGCCCGCCCCGATGTCGGCGACGGCATCATTTTCGTCGTCGGTTGCGCAGCAACCTTCGAGGGCGCCCCTCGACCTCGCTGACCGCTCGACCCACTGAGGGCAATGGCACCACCGCAGACAGCGCCAGACCAGCCGACGAGGCTGTGACACCGGCTCCGCTCTCGCTCAAAACAGGAGCGACGTCTGGCGATGGTCCCCGCTTTGCCTGAAGGGCGATGGTCTTCTTGGGCACCAGTGCTATGGAAGTGCCCCATCTGACCCATCTCCCGATGCTGTAGGAGAAACAAAAGGAGTGAGTCACTATGAAAAATAGAGAAAAATAGAGAAAAACAGAGGAATCGACAACTTACGTCGACGTTGTTGGGCGGTGGAGACGTTTGGGGGATGAACCTCCAGTTCCCTGCTCCACCTCGTTGGGGCAGGACCGTTTCGAGCCCGTCCCTTACTCCCGGGCCGAGGGGCTCGCCTCCCTCGTATCTGGGGGCACAGCGGCGGAGCCACCCCCCTCTCTCGGCACCTTAGGCGCAGCGGCAGATCTGCCCGCCCCCACCGGCTCTTGGGGCGTGGCGATGGGTCCGCTCGCTCCCACTGGCACCTCAAGCACGGCGGCAGATCCGCCCACCCCTGATGGTGCTAAGGACAGGCAGATCCTCCTTCGGCCTCACGGCCTCACCTTCCCTTGCATGGAACGAGAAGGGTCCCTGCATTGATGAGTGGGTGCCTATTAGCACGTCCTCGCTTCCCAGGTCGCCCCACTCAATGTCGGCAACTACCTCGTCATATTCCTCCTCCTTCTCGTCATCGTCACTATCTGTCTCCTCTCCTCGCTCCCGTGCTTACTGTTTCTGCTGCTTCTTCCTCTTGAACTCCTTCGTCTTCCTCTACCACTCGACCATGGTGCGATTCGCCACCGCCATGAGCGGGTCCTTCGGCAGCAGAGCCGAGCTATCCATAAAGAGGAGTCTCTTCGGGTGGTTCTGCTATCCCACTATCAGCATCAAGGGGTCAGAAGTTCAATTAAAAAAGAGGCACAGGGAGAGAGAACTTACGAAATTGATGTACCCCGGTTCCAGCCGCATCGGGGGGTGCCCCGGCACTGGATACACGAAATCAAGAACGATGCTGGCATCATCCTTTGAAGGCTCCATCGCCTCCTTGATGTGATGCGCCACTTTGGAGGGGGGAGCGCTTCATGGACAAGTGTCATCCCCTCAAGTGATGCTCCGGGCGCCATAAGGTACAGGGGAAGCGCGCGACTCATCAGCGGCACCACCCTCCGCGTATGGTAGGCGCCGATGATCCCCGACCCCTTCACGCCCCTCTCCTTCAGAATTTGGAGGGCGGTGAGATGGTCCTAGATTTTCTTCTTGTCCTTATTCGGGACCCCCACATCCTCCATGATTCTGGGACCTCTTCGATGAGGCGTCCGGTGAACGCTGGCAAGGGGGCGGCTGCGTCGTTCTTGACGTAGAACCAATGCGAATGCCACCCCTTGTTGGAGGTCGACAGATGCATCGACGGGTACTCGTTGACCCGGTTCTTGCGGAGCGAGATGCCGGCACATCCCATCAGCACGCTCAGCTCTCGCTTCTTCTCCTGCTTCTTCAGGAGGTTGATGGCGAAGAGATACCGCCACAGGTCGAAGTGGGGACTAATCCCCAAGAACCCCTCACATAGGGCGACGAACGCTGCAATGTGCTAGACCACATTAGGAGTGAGATGCTTCAGCTCCACCTTGTAGTAATGTAGCAGCCCCTGAATGAACTTGTGGGCGGGGGTGGCAAATCCCCACTCGTGAAAGCGAGCGAAGGACACCACGTAGCCTTTAGGCGGCGACGGCGTGTCCTGATTGTCGGGCAGCCGCCACTCCTCGGCGGTGTTCCACGGGCAAAGGAGGCCACGGTGAACGGGGCCCTCCAAGCGCTGAATGGAGATATCGGATCTGCACCACGGCTCCATTGAACAATTGGGAGGGGGGTGGATGCGAGCTTGATGGCGGCTGCGATGCGGGTGCGGGAGGCTCAGGCGATTGGCGGCGGAGGTTGTAGATGCAAAGGCAAGGAGGCAAAGTACGGAACCCTGGGGGTGAACCCCTTAGTTTTATAGGGGCGACGAATGCGAGAAGGGCAACCGTCCGCCTAGATCTCCATGACTGCCACGATACACCACCATGTCACGTCGCGAGATATGCTCCCGTGATCCCTATCCTTTCCCACCAAAGTCGCGCCAGACGTTTCGCCTTCCCGGGCAGACCAGGACTCTTTTCCCGCAGAGGGGATATGGGTCAAAAAGCATTTCTCCGGCCCGCCTAGGCCTAAGAGTTTGTGGGTTGGCCCAATAGTTTGAACGGCCGTCCCAATGAGGGATGGGCCCGCGAGCGGCCAAAACTCAGGTGCACGAGCCTCAAAGGAGTCTCGATCCTCGATCGAGTCTCAACCGAGCTAACCCTGGACGAATCCTCGCAAACGGGATACCAGGGTCCCCTTTAAGCTGTCTAGTTGTCAAAACACCAAATCTCAAAGCCATACCCACGAAGGGTCCGAAATACCCCCTGGGCAATTCTATCCGAATCACCCAGGGGCTCAGGGGCTACACCCGACGGGTGCGCTCGCGCGCACCCTCTAGCGAATCGAAATACCCCCCGGGCGATTCTATTTGAATCACCCGGGGGCTCAGGGGCTACACCCGACGGGTGCGCTCGCGCGCACCCCTCTGGCAAGTCAAATCACCCCCCGGACGATTCTATCCGAATCACCTGGAGGATCGGGGGCTATTGTCGGGGACCTAATACTGGGGTACCCAATGAGGTGGAATAAAAAACCATCAAACATTGATGCTTTCAAACAGACAAGAACGCAACTGCACTTCTTGTCTATACGACCGAAGGTTGGCCGCGCCTCGCCTGGCCCCTGAGGGTTGGCTCTGCCTCGCCCGACCCCCGAGGGCGGGACTCCGCCCCGCCCGATGTCTGGGGGTAGACTCCGCCTCGCCCGATGCCTGGGGGCAGACTCCGTCTCGATCGATGGCTGAGGGCTAGCTCCGCCTCGCCCGATGATCGGGGTCTGGCCTCGCCTCGCCCAACCCCCAAGGGTGGGGCTCCGCCTCACCCGACGACTGAGGGCTGGCTCTGTCTCGCCCGACGATCGGGGACTGGCCTCGCCTCGCCCGACCCCCGAGGGATGGGCTCCGCCTTGCTCGACACCCGAGGGCTTGACTCCGCCTCACCCGACATCTAGGGGCAGACTCCATCTTGCCCGATGGCTAAGGGCTGGCTCCGCCTCGCCCGACGACCGAGGACTGGCCTCGCCTCGCCCAATCCCCGAGGGTGGGGCTCCGCCTCGCCCGATGACTGAGGGCTGGCTCCACCTCGCCCGACATCTGGGGGCAGGCTCAACGTCTACACCCTACTCCTTCATAATGATAAGCACAGGGTTGGACAGGATGCTCAAGTCAACCGCAGTACCGAGGACCATACCCTGCACGCCTATGAAAAAGTACCGTCGGGATATGACGGGACGGGCGCTTTAAGCCCTTTCAGGCATGACAGATCCCGAACAGTGTTGTAGGCGCCGACTTTTGTCTTACAGTGTTGTGGGCACCGCCATCAGCCCTCGGACACGGATCCTGACATAAGCATACGACAACCACTACAATCCAGGAGAGAACTCGTATCATCTACAGTAACTGACGTATAGTCACTTCTCCGTCTGCTCGCCGTAGGGTCACGGCTCGGCACCCTAGCACGCCGCACCATCCGCCAGAGTAGGATGGGACATGATCACTTGCTGAAACGAAGCCAGAGCACGGCCCTATCAGGATCAGCGAACGTGCTATCCCTGGCATGGTCTGCCATATCAGCAGGGCAGGCTTAAGGAAAAAAGGAAGATCCGACACCTTCAAAGGACCTTCTCTACATTTGGTTTCTTCCTCTTTCTCCCATCTGTAACCCCTACTCCCCCTTGGTCTATAAAAGGGAGGGCAGGACATCCCACTAAGGGGACGGATCAATTCCACACAACACATTATACAACACACAGCCAAGCAGCAACCGAGCTCTTGACATCATTTCGACTTTTTCATCAGAGACTTGGGACATGTCCCTCTCTCAACCGTTTGTACCTCCTACTATGAACCTTTTTTAAGTGCTAATAACACGAGCAGCAGCAAATTGGACGTAGGGACATTCTGCTCGAACTAGTATAAACCTTGTGTCCTTTAGTACGCCATTCGGGCCTAACGCGCAACAAATATAAATTTACTAGTTGGTGTTTGTTCGAAACACCGACAATATGCGGCGTGCAATCCGGGCTTAAGTTTCTGCTTACCGTTCGTTTCCATCTATTTTCCTATCGTATTTACCTGTTTTCGTATTACTGTTCATCCCGCTACCATTTTGGTTTATGGCTGTCCGGCTTCCGCTTCTGTTTTCATCAAAAAATATGAAAACAAAAACAGTAGAGCTATTTTCCGTTCGTTTCCGTCCGTTTTCATCTATAAAAAGAAAGAGAAAAACAACTTCACCCATGAAGCTATTTTAAAAATGAGTGTTTGAAAAAAAAACAGCTCATAGCAACTCATAAAGCTGTTATGAGCTGTGTCAAACATGCCCTATATATGTTTTCTCTCTAGCTACTTTCTTTACCTCTGTACAGTATATATGATTTATTTTCCTCTGTACGGTACATATGCTTTCTCTCTAACTACGTTCTTTTCCTGTGTACATTATATACTGTATATATACATGATTTATTTCCTATGTACTGTAGAGTATATATGATTTACCGCCCTATGTGTCACTCTGGTTTAAAATTTGCCCTACATAACTGTTTTGTATTCTTTCATTTTTTTTAAAAAAAAAGCACTTTGTTTTCCGCTCTTCCGCTTCCCGTCACCAGCCGACATTCATATTCTCCTGTGTGCATTCATATCCCCTATCCTAAATACCATCGTCGTCCATCAAATCCGCAATGCCCAGAATTCCATCCACCCTGTTCACTGTTCAGAGTCAGGCACCCACCTGCTACTGCCAGTGCTACGATTGCCCGTGTTCCTCATTCCCTACATACCCAACGCAAAAAGGTTACGAAGATCTTGGTATAGCAGTGAAAAGCAAGGCATTGGTGTCTTTCGGTAAACCTATTCTCTCCAATACATGTGCAAGGGTGAAATGCAACAATGTCCTCTCAATCTTTACTAACTTGCATGGACGGGACGACGGGTTCACGAAAACAAATCCAAAACTTACTGAAATGAATTATAACGGCATGCTACCTAACTAATTTAGATGGAGATACAAGCTACGTTATCTTGACCCACAAAACATACCGGCTTGCATCTTTAATTCTAGGGTAAAATGCATTTTTCAACCTTTAACTTGCATGATAATTCGATTTTCAATTCTAAACTATGATGCTAGATACCGAACACCCTCCAACCAATTTTAGCTAGATTCAAAGGTGGTTTTTTGTTTCCTAAAATAATAAAAACATGTTTAAGTCTCTAAAAATTCATAGCTTATGTATTTTAAATAAAAAAATACGATACTAATACCGGCCTAAAAATGTTGTCTCTAACGATTGGTAACCTATTTGAAGTTATTTAGAACTTATTTATTTCTATTCTTATTATTTCATTGCTTGTGGTCTGTTTTTTTTAGAAGCATGAACAAATATAAGACCCAACTGACTCCAAATAGAGCACCAATGAATAAATAACTTTTTAGAAAAAAGGCATTAGTTTAAAAATTTTTATGAATTAAAATAGACAAGTTATTTTAGAGAATAGAGACCCGCCTTTGATACTAGCTAAAGGATTTAATTTGTCCGGTTTTCGATAGTTGAGAGATGGCCTGTTCGTTTGAACTTATCAGCCGATTTATCAGTTAGAATCTACAGTATTTTTCTCTCACAATAAAACTGCTTCAGTCGACATATCAGCCGGCTTTAATACCAGCCGAACAGGCTAGGTTACCATATCTAATATTTTAGGATTAAAAATCGAACTCTCGTGCAAGTTGAAGATTGAAAATGCATTCCACCCTTAATTTTACCACGAGAGAAGGGAGAGTTTGCTCACTACCACTAATGTACCAAGGCAGGACTAGTCAACAGAACGGCCCCACAGGCAGAAGCACAAGTAAGACTGCCCGATGGTCGCCATCAAAGCGGCCGTTTTTATTCCGCTCCGCCCCCGCTCCTCTCCTCTCCCCGCGTCTCCAGTCTCCACACACTCTGCACCGCCACCGACCGCCGTCACCTCGAGATGAACGCGCTGAGCTGAGTCCTCCTCCCTTATTTACGCACGCACGCACACGCCATCTCATCACCGGATCACCGGCCTACAGCTCTCTGCCAGTTCTCCCCGCCCGTCCGGCCTCTCATCGCCGTGGCCATGATGGCGCACGGCAGCAGGCTCTTCCTCCTCCTGGAGGCCCTGCTCTTCTCGGCGCTGCTGCTCCTCCCTGCACGCCCTTCAACCGCAGACGGCAGCGGCAGCACGTCGTACCCAGCCGACTGCCCCTACCCGTGCCTGCCTCCACCCACGGCCCCCGCCGTCGTCACCAACTGCCCGCCGCCACCGGCGGCGCCATCCTCCACGTACTCGTACCCGCCGCCGCCAGCGCCGTCCTCCTACAACACGCCGCCGTCGTCCTCCTGGAGCTACCCGCCGCCGCCGCCGGGGGGCTACATTCCCTACTTCCAGCCTCCGGCGGGAGGTGGCGGTGGCGGTGGGGGGTACGGCTACCCGGCGCCGCCGCCGCCCAACCCCATCCTGCCATGGTACCCCTGGTACTACAAGACGCCGCCGTCGTCCGCGGCGGTCACGTTGGCCAGGGGGAGTTCTAGTGTTCTTAGCTTGTTGGCCGCCGTGCTAGCTGCTGGCCTGCTGATCATGGCTTAGCCGATCTTCTCCTTCCCGCAGCAGGTTCTTTCTTTCTTTCTTTTGTTAATTTATTATTCCGCAGGATTATATTCAGAAATATATAACGAGACATGCAGCATTATATACATAATGTACACCCAGCATCTCAGCTACATATTGCTAGATAGTTAGTTTCTTGATTACCACTCAAGGACTTTTGAGTAGTGGATCGGAGCAACTATAGCTTAGTTCTTGATGCGAGAGAGCATCATATTTATGTGCATGACTACAAGAATATTTGCCTTTTTTCTCGGTGCCTCTCCTTTCCGTTTTATTATATCTGTTTATGTGTAGCACTAGTTCTTCCTGTCAACTTTTGTGTATAAACAACACTGCACATTGCAATTGGCTTTTCTTAGTTTGTTGTTTAAAGCTTTAAAATGTTGGATATTCTGTCAACATCCGCTTTATTTACACGACACGACGATAGTAGTGGTAGTACTAGTACTAGTTATCACTCTTATCAGCGAAGGAATTACATAACTGACGGCGCGCCGTGTCTTCAATCCTGCACGCTGGTACTGTACCTGCCATGAATTTAGAGACCGGATCGACTGGAAATGAAATTTCGCATTAAGTAGCTTTGCATTGCACAGCATTACAGCAATATAGCAACCGCTGTCGGTAAGCAAAATTGATGAGCAGTTGAGCAAGCGCTTCATTTAGCCTAGACATATATACTCATATAGGAGCCCCAAAAGAAGGAAATTAAAAGATTCAGAACCTAACATATAGATGGGTGAGCAACACGCTCTCAAATCACTGTCGCCATGGATATTTGCAGGAAAGGTTCTCCGAGTAATGGAAGCATTGTTGGTACGGTACGGTGTTATGAATGAAACAACAAGAGAAAGAAAGCTGAAGCTAGAAATGCAAGCAGGTAGCTAGGTAGAGTGCTAGAGTGGGAGGTTTTGGTGACGAAGGCGGGGGAGCTAGCGTTTCCATGTTGGGCTAGCTCATCGCCTCCGCGTCGCCATCGAAAGCTGGCCTGGTCAGCTCTAGCTAGCATATATATAGCAACGTACGTACGTTTGCACATGGATCGGAGGCTTGAGGGGGTGAGGTAGGACGAGATAGTAGGGGACAACCGAACCGAGCCAGTAGGAGCGCGTATGTGCATCAGTGCATGGCATGACCTGCGTATGATATACGGATGGCAGTACTGGTTTGGCTTGTAAGGCGATGGATCGATCGATGTGTAGCAAACGTACGGATCGAGTACGTATGTACCCGATGTACGTACGTCGTATAGCATCGCCGGCTCGTAGTACGTGGATCAGTTTATCAACAGAGTTGGTGGCGTTCATCGATCCTTCCATCGTTGGGGATTGCGTTCGTTGTTGGCTTGCTGCTATGCAGTCGTATGCACATATGCTGAACGCACCCACGTCGTCGTTGTGCTTGTGCCTCCAATCATTGACGCGCCCTATAGTCTATAGTACATGGCCGGCTTGCAAATTAAACTCTGCTAGATCGACTCCCTGCACGTACAACAAGAGACGAAGACTAAGAGTCGTCAGAGGATGCATAATGCATGCAAGAAAACAATCATGGTCTCGCAAGCAAAGCATCATATGTTAGACTTCGCAGCAGCAGCAGCCGGCCCGGCCCGGTGCTTTATTTCTGATGACTGATGAGCTCGTCGTCCGCGTTGGACGGCATCAGTTCCGACCAGATGCTCGCCGCCCGGGGACGACTGATAAAGGCCGGCAGTGAAACTAAAGTTGCTCTATCGGTCGCTTCGGTTCCTTGGCGATTCCGTTAGCGGCGTGCAGCAAAGACGCAGTGCCGTTGCCGCGAAGCTTCCCGCCGAATTCACAGCAGCAAGCAACGCCTACACTCCGCACCACTGGTTGACGGTGGTGAGGGGAGAAAGGGAGCAACGGACGAACAAAGCGCACGGGCGGCCCCCGCCGGAGGAAAGCGGGGGAGAAAGAACACAAGGAATAAAGCCTATTTTTACACAAAAAAAGGGCACTCGATCGCCTCTTGTTAGGTGGCATGGCGTGGCGTGGCGCCAAAGGGGCTCCCGTGGGATTATTTGCAATGCAACAGTTGTACCAACACGGCAAAAAAAAAGGGGGGGGGGCGCGGGGGGGGTGTTTGCTTGGGATTTTACTGCTAGAAAGATTGGTGGTGCCATGTCATGATTGGATTCCCTTCCCCGGCCGTTTGCACCAAAAAAGAGGCTCTTTTCTCTCTCAGTTCTCATGATAACGAGCGCATTTTGTAGATACTGCTTATATTAATTCATAGCTTGCTGCTGTTGTGTGCGTGGATGACCTTCCAAATAGCCATGATTAGCGCGTGGAGTTTAGCGCGACAGCGGCAAAGTAAACTCGAGGCCTCCATGTCTCGTTTCCAAGAGAGGAGTCCCAGCCCAGAAGAGATCATGCCATGTGCACGCCGCCCAGTGCTGACTGACCGGTGACTGGGGAGGCACATTCTACTCTTCTTCTGCTGACTCCCACGGAGACACTAAGTAAAAAACGGTTTTTAGCAACGGTTTAATTTTTTTTTAGGGGCGGCTGGTGATGGAGCCGCCTCTACAGTGGCTTGTTCGGGTGCCCAGACACCAGCCGCCCCTACAAATGGAACAGCAGGGGCGGCTGGTGATACGAGCCGCCCCTACAAATGGAACAGCAGGGGCGGCTGGTGGGGGCGGCTCAATCACCAGCCGCCTCTAGAAATGGTATTTGTAGAGGCGGCTGGTGATTGAGCCGCCCCTAAAAATCATACTTCATTTGTAGGGCGGCTCGTATCACCAGCCGCCTCTACAAATGACCCCCATATAAAACTGAAGCAGCACCTTCTTCCTCCTCGGGTCATTCACTCCAACCCGTGAAAGAAAGTTGGGGAGGGCTTGGGCACCTCCCAAAAATTGCTCTACTAAGGGGGAAAGGTTTTGGTCTCAAATCCTTTGGTGGAGAGGTTGTAGAAGGTAAGAAAATTCTATTCCACACTTTTTTTTAAAGTTTTAATGGTTGATTAGTGAATAATTAGAGTTTTATTTTTCTCTATCTTCTATGGTGCTTGAGCTATTTATGAGCAAATTAGACCCAACTTTTAAATATACTAGGGTAAATTAGGGAGGGGAACAAGATCATACCCTTATTTGGTCCATGTTTCTTGATTTTAGTGAACCATTAGTTAGTTTTATGGATGTTTCATGTGCATGTGATCTAGATCTAGGGTTTGGTTTTTTTATTAATTTCGTTTTTGTAAATTTATGTTTGATAAAATTGGACTAGGGTTTGTACGAAAGATATTGTGTAAAGTATAATTATTGCTAATTGTTGTCTTTGAAATTGTTTATTGTAATCAATAAATATGTATTTTAATTATTTATGGATAAATGGGCCATTAATTAATTTTCCTCTACCATGGTGTGTTTGTATGCTTCATGTAATTATATTAGATTTATATTCATATATATCTTAGGTATATACAATTATTCTCAAATAATTATTACTTTGATTAATTTTTATATATATCTGAATAAGTAGTCCTTTAATGTTTATTTTGTTGTTGTTGTAAAAGATGGAGTACAGGAACTCTCGGATGTATGGTTCGTTAAGGTTCAAGGCAGGTTTCCGTGAAGAGATGGATAAATTTATTGAAGCCGCAACGAAGCATGCAACGACATTAAAAGAGAATAAGGATATAATTATTTGCCCCTGTAAATATTGCAAGAACCGTATGGCATGGACAGATGTGACTATCATCAGATCATATTTGATTATACGAGGATTTGTTGAGGACTACACAGTGTGGATTCATCATGGTGAAACGGTTATTGTTAACGACGAGGATGAGGAGGAATACGACGATGAAACCATAGAATCCCTGTCCCAATATTCAGCCGAGCTTGATGCACAAATGGATTTCGAGTTTGGCAATGAACAAGGTGGTGATGCTGGTGGTTGGGATGGTAACGACGAAGGTGGTGCCAATAATGATGGTGGAGCACGTGTCGGAGTTGAAGATGATTTAGATGACATGATTCGAACCCTTGGACCAGAGATTTTACTAAATAGCCCGAAAGGTCTAGAAAATTTGGAAAGAGTGACAAAAGCATCGAAGGAGACTGTGTATGGTGTTGAAAAGGGTTGTCCGACACATTGGACATTGCTACGTTTCGTGCTTGAGCTGCTCATCCTGAAGGCTAAGTACGGCTGGTCAGACTGTAGTTTCAATGATCTATTGCATCTCCTGTCATGGGTGCTGCCACAACCAAACTCGCCTTCCGCCAACACATACCAAGCGAAGAAGATCATAAGTCCATTGACAATGGGGGTTGAAAAATACATGCATGCCCCAACCACTGTATACTTTTTCGTGGTGAAACGTTCAAGTCATTGGATAAATGTCCCCGGTGTGGGGCCAGCCGGTACAAGAACAATGACCTTTACGGTGGGGACGAACCATCCACGGGGAAAAAGAGGAATAAGAAGGGTACAAAAAATGTGGTACAAGAATCTCAGCCCCCAGAGGACACTCCATTAGGCAACGATGCAAAGCAGAGAAGAATTCCTGCCCTGGTAATGTGGTACCGCCAAAGACCGACCGCTTGAGACGTATGTGTTCCTAAACCCTAAAGAAGCCGCACTCATGACATGGTGGGATGATGAGCGCAAGGTGGATGATGATAAGATTGCACACCCGGTGATTGTAGTCGATGGCAAAGGTTTGATGAGAAGCACAAAGAATTCAGCGATGACCCAAGGAATGTACGGTTTTGCTCGAGCACCGATGGAATGAATCCCTTCAATGAGAGGATGAGCAACCACAAAGACATGGCGATGATCTTGACCATGTACAACATCCCAACATGGTTGTGTCAGAAGAGAAAGTACCTTCTCCTCACTATTCTTATTTCTGGCCCTAAACAACCAGGCATTGATATAGACGTGTTCCTCGAGCCCTTGATGCAAGAAATGGAGAGACTATGGAGGCATGGGGAGCGGATGTACGATGCGTTCGAAGGATGACTTCATATGTAGAGCAATAATATTTGTTACTACCAATGATTACCCAGCGTTGTTTGCTTTGTCCGGACAGATCAAAGGGAAGACGGGATGCTTGGTTTGCTTGGATGGTACTACATGGGTGTACCTAGATGCATCCAAGAAGATAGTTTACCTAAGGAACCGACGCTTCTTAAAGACAAGTCACAAGTACCGCAGCAAATTGTTCTTTAGATTTTATGACAACGCCCTGGAGATTGAACCCCTCCGGAGAGACGTCATAACGGAGAACATGTGTACGAATGGTGAAAAATATACGCGTCGTCTATGGAAAGAAGAATCCAGATAGGATGAACAGAGATAGAAGCACACCTCCTATCGGCGTACCTTTCAAGAAACAATCGATCTTCTTTCACTATCCGCCTTATTATTGGCCGCACTTGGAGGTCCCCATGCCATTGATGTTATGCACGTCTGTAAGAATGTCTTTGAGAGTCTCATTGCTACCTTGATGGACACAGCAAAGTCAAAGGATGGTCTGAAAGCACGGAAAGACATGGTGCAGACTCAACATGATGCCACAGCCTTCACCCGCACGAGGCTAATGGAAAATACACTCTACCCACAATGCGTGCTTCAACCTAACACCGCATTTGAGAAGAGAGCTATATGCACTTTCCGGGGGATCAAAGTCCCGACCGGGTTTTCAAAGAAATGTGAAGAAGCTAGTGTCGATGAAGGACTTGTCAAGAACACACCGCAAGGCTCACGATTGCCATGTGATGTCGATGTTGTTTCTACCTATTGCAATCGGGGCTATAAAGCCGAGTTCGAAAATGGCCATCACCAGCATGTGCTACTTCTTTTCAAGATCTCACGAAGACGATTGGCAAGGAAGAGCCGAGTGACCTACATGAATTTGTGGTGGAGACACAAAACCAACTGGAGATGTGTTTACCTCCTGCTTTTTTAATATAATGCCACATCTCATGATTCACATGGTTCATCGAGATCTGGTAGCGCTTGGCCCTTGCTACTTGCATGAAATGTGGTCCTATGAGCGGTTCATGTCGGTTTTAAGTCGATCGTGCATAATCGAGCATACCCGGAGGGCTCCATGATAGAGGGTTACAAAGATCAAGAAGTCGTCGAGTCTTTGTCAAGAGTACCTAAAAGTACGAAGGGATTGGTAAACCCGATTCTCGTCACAAAGGTAGGTTGGTGGGAAGGGCACCAAAGGGTAGAAAAGTGTTCATCGACCATGATTATAAAGAGGTGAGTCAGGCGCATTACAGTGTCTTGCAGAGTACACAACTGATGCAACCGTATATTGATGAACACTTGGCTATCATTATGGCGGAGAGAAATGGCCGTTCGAATGATTGGGTCATGAAACAGCACAAGCAACGACTAACTATATGGTTGAAGGACCAAAACATACCGCTGGAGAAACCATAGACTCTATTACCATCATGAGGGTTGGCGGAGGGGGCCATCGAGACAAGTTACATCTTGGAATACTTATGACATCAATGGGTACACGTACTATACCCACGCAAAGGATAGTAAATATGTGAACCAAAACAACGGCGTTCGAATAGAGGCTCTCGATGGATTAGGGCGAAAGATCCAATACTTTGGCATCATTGAAGAGATATGGGAACTTGACTATGGAAGGGATATAACGGTGGCCCTGTTTTGATGCCGCTGGATCAAACAACACCAACTGAACGAGATCGGATTGAGAGTCCTGGACCTCGAGAATCTAGGCTACCAAAATGACCCTTGGGTGCTCGCTTCACGTGTCGCACAAGTTTTCTATATGTCTGACCCACAAAGTAACCTCCCCCCGAAGAAGAAGACAAAGCACGTGGTTGCCTCCGGGAAACAACACATTATTGGAGTTGATGGCGTGGACGATGTTGAAGCTTACAATAACTATGATGAGATGCCGCTATTCACAGACTTTCCTAAGAAGATCAGTGTTGTGGAAAAGAACCTCCCCAAAGATATAATGCCATGGGAACGAAAAGGTGTCAAGGGGAAAGTCGTTACAGCGGGCTAGCTAGTTGTTGAACTTGGAGTGTTTGTGTAAGTGTGTGTTTGTAAGGCTTCATTTATGCATGCGTGTGAGACTATATATTTTATGCATGTGTGTGAGACTACCCTAGGGTTCCGAAAACTAGTTTGTAGGCGTTGAAATTTAAAAATCACAAATCTGAACCGTCCAAACTTTCTCAAATGGAAAGTTGACCAAAACAACAATTGTAGAAATTGATTCTTTTAACAAACTTGGTATTCAAAACTTTTCAATTTGAAGTCATTTAGAGTTCATAATACTAGAGTCAAAGTGTTGTTTTTTCATTTGACCAAATTTGACTTGGTCAAACTTGCTCAAATGAGACACTACATGACCTCAGATGAAAAAACTCTGAATACCAAGTTTGATCATCTTAGCAAGATCTACAATTGTTACATAGCTCATTTTCCCATTTGAAAAAGTTTTATCAAACACTAGTCACAAATTCTTGAATCTCATATAGACTTTCTGAAACTATGTCACACACTTGTGAAATTTGAACTACATTTTGTTCAAACTTTCTCAAAAGAAAAAATGGAATATATAAGTATTGTAGATCTTGATGAGCTGAACAAACTTGGTATTCAAAACTTTTCAATTTGAGATAACCTAAGGTTCAGAAAACTAGTTTGTAGGCGTTGAAATTTAAAAATCACAAATCTGAACCGTCCAAACTTTCTCAAATGGAAAGTTGACCAAAACAACAATTGTAGATATTGATTCTTTTAACAAACTTGGTATTCAAAACTTTTCAATTTGAAGTCATTTAGAGTTCATAATACTAGAGTCAAAGTGTTGTTTTTTCATTTGACCAAATTTGACTTGGTCAAACTTGCTCAAATGAGACACTACATGACCTCAGATGAAAAAACTCTGAATACCAAGTTTGATCATCTTAGCAATATCTACAATTGTTACATAGCTCATTTTCCCATTTGAAAAAGTTTTATCAAACACTAGTCACAAATTCTTGAATCTCATATAGACTTTCTGAAACTATGTCACACACTTGTGAAATTTGAACTACATTTTGTTCAAACTTTCTCAAAAGAAAAAATGGAATATATAAGTATTGTAGATCTTGATGAGCTGAACAAACTTGGTATTCAAAACTTTTCAATTTGAGATAATCTAAGGTTCCGAAAACTAGTTTATAGGTGTTGAAATTTAAAAATCACAAATCTGAACCGTCCAAACTTTCTCAAATGGAAAGTTGACCAAAACAACAATTGTAGATATTGATTCTTTTAACGAACTTGGTATTCAAAACTTTTCAATTTGAAGCCATTTAGAGTTTGTCATTAGGAGGGTGTAACCGGGGATGCTCCCATCATCTTGGATCATAGGGCCGATTCCGCTCAACTCCCGGGGTCGTCTTCATCAACGATTCGCCGACCACTCCCCTACTACCCGAGGAAGCTCGCTGACTGCCTCTCCATCATGGAATCAGCTCTGACCACCTTGGTTTAGCGCCGATCACCCTTCAAGGTTGACCAGGTGGAGGAGAGTTTGGCCAAGGCCGAGGCCAGAATCATGTTTCTCGTATAGTTCATGAAACTATGAGTCATGTGAATTTATGAACAATGTTTACTAATACTTTATCACATGAAAAAGTGATCAAAATAAAAGTTGTAGATAGTGAGGATTTCAACAACTTTTTTGTTCACGACTTTTATTGTTGAAATCATTTAAGGTTTCAAAATCTTGTTTGAAGTTGCCATTTAGTGAAATTCAAAATTTGAACTGTCCAAATTTTGTCAAATGAAAATATGATCAAAATAAAAGTTGTACATATTGATGAGTTCTACAACTTTGGTATTCATGAGTTTTTCATGTGAAATCAATTACTCTTTCAAAATATTGTTTCAAGTTAAAATTATTTGAATTTCAAAATTTGAATCATTCAAACAAAGTCACATGACAAGATGACCAAAATAAAAGTTATACATGTTGATGAGTTATACAACTTTTATGTTTACAACATTTTCATTTTATTTCATTTAACGTCATAAAATTGTATTCGAAGTTTTAAAATTCAAAATTTTAAATTTTGTTTTTTTGTTTTCTATATTGTTTTGACTACAATTGTTTATATATATATTTCTTCATATATAGAATAATAAAAAATATTATATTTGTGTATATACACAAATTTTTTATATTACTTTGTGTTTTTATGATATAAAAAATATAGAATTTATAATTTTTAAAAAAATATTTGTAGGGGCGGTTGGATCAGGAACCGCCCCTAAAAATTCATTTGTAGGGGCGGCTGGATCAGGAACCGCCCCTACAAATGCATTTGTAGGAGGCCAGTTGGATCGAGAACCGCCCTACAAATGGTATCTAGTATAAATAGGAGGGAAGCGACGGAGTCATCGTCTGGCGCTGTCTTCTTCCTCCGACGCCGTCAGTTGCCTAGGGTTTCCGCCATGGGTCCCGTGCCTTGCCGACACCAAGACTTCCGGTCCCGGCGCCTGCCCCCGGCGCCCCCCCCCACGCCGACCCCCGGCGTCCTGTGCCGACCCCCCCGCCCTCCCATGGCCCGACCCGGCGTCTGCTCCCGGCCCCGGCGCCTCCCAGCATGCCGACACACACACCGGTCCCCAAGCGCCGACCCTCGGCGTCCCGCGCCCGGCCCCCGGCATCCTCCCCCGTGTGCCGACCCCCGGCTACCCGCGCCCGGCCCTCGGCGCCCGCCCCAAGCCCCTTGCGCCGACATTCCGTGCCCGCCCTCGCTCAGTTTGTTCCGTCCCTTAACCTTCTTCTTGTCTTCGGTTCCTATCGGTACATTGTTACCGTACACACCGAGGATGTTGCTTTTACACGCCCTATCGGTACATTGTTTTCTCGCAATTTCGGATGAATTTTTTGTCATTGGATCTATTTCAACGTGTGATGGCCATTGCTTGTTCTCCCCCATATGTTTGCGAGCACGGATGGTTCGCATTAACTAGCAGAGTATCAGGTTAGGACAAACATGATAGAATAGAGATTTGTGTTTAGTACTCTATTGTCATGCTGACCTATCAGCTAATGACCTTCCTTCCAGCATGTAAGCATTTCTACCTAGCCAAGCTTATTGGTCCGGAAAGAACCTAGCCAAGCTTGAACTTCTATGTTCTTCGGTTAAATTAATCCTACGTGTCCTCTAAATATGCAGTACCTTTTGAGCTTAAGTTATCCTAGTTAAAACTGAACTTTATATCTGTGTGCTTCACTGCTTGTCTGCTTGTATCATGTCCAGGAAACTGAATTTCACGGTATGTTCAGGCAATATGGTTAGTAGACCTGTGACAATGTGTTTTAAATTCAAGGTTTGCACCAACAATGGATCCTTATCTCATTCATACGTTGGTTACAGTGCTGATATTTATATTTGCTTAGAACTCTGCACCAATACTAAGTTACTCTAACAGCATTACTTCTTGGCTGTTGACTTTGTAATGATTATTGGATAATATGCATAGATCGAGTTTGTTGTGCAGGTAGGACAACTGTTGTGTAGCTAGTTTCGTGATTGGTGATTTTTTTTTGTCTTGAATAGTTCTGTGAGGCAATCTCTTGTGTTGTGCATGCGTGTATGGAGAGGTGGTTTTCTGAAATCGTATTTATTAATTAATTAGTACAATAGTAACAGTGATATCATCATTCTAGTTGATGTGTCCCCTTTCAATTGTTTGTTGTTTCCTCCATTGGATGATCTATACGTATATGATAAGCTATGTGAGTAATGGTGTTTGTCAGGACGTTTAACCGAAGAACATAGAATTTCTACCTCCGTTTTCACTTGCTGCAGCAGTCGGCGATAGGCACCCGTAGCTGGCCGGAGCCAGACAGAAATATGGAAGTGCATGTAAGCACCACTTGAGACCTCAAACTCTGACAGACCAAGACTGCCTTGTTTATTGTCAGTGATGACAAATTAAACCATGTTCCATGTTAATGGCTCACATAGTCACATGCATTACGATAGGTAAATAAATTGAGAAATGAGTTGATTCGTGCGCGCTGCTACCCTCGCCTCTTCACCCCATTGCATTTCCTGGCTTCCAAGGTGGCCGACAGTCGCTGAACTTCGTTCCATCGCTTGATGGATTGGCTCTAAATCTTCTGGATTCCTCGTTGCTGGCAAACTTTGCAAGCTACCAACCGGCAAGAAAGTTGTAGTGCATTTGTTTCATGTCCCTTTTGTGTCTTCTTTTTGTTTTTTGAAAATAGAAATAATTAGCCTATCTAACTAAGTGCTAAGTGTCTGTAGTGTTGTGTCAGTACTATTAAATTTCTAAAAACTGGATAGTGGTCATTTCAGCTAAGTGTCGGTGCTCATTTCAGTTAAGTTTCAGTGCTCATTTTAGTTAATTTTCGGTGCTCATTTCAGTTCAGTTTTAGTGCTCATTTCAGTTCAGTTTTAGTGCTCATTTCAGTTCAGTTTTAGTGCTCATTTTAGTTTCAATTTCAGTGCTATTTTCTGAATGTGAACTACTTGATGCTGTGATCTACCTAATGTTGTGATCTACACGGTACCCGAATCTTTGTTGGTATCGGTCAGAATCGGGCTTGTTTGTCACGGGCATTGTCATTGGCTCCTACTACTACTCTACTTATTAGGTAGTATCGTGCTTCTTTGGTCATTGTCATCACCGGGTCGGTACCAATGGTCTCTTGGTCTGTTGGTTGGTCTCCTACAACTCCTATTACTACTACTTGCTAGTCCTACTACTCTACTACTATACTCTCCTCTACTCCACTCTACTCCTCTCCTCTCCTAAGCAGCTTTTGCTACTTCTACTACTTCCCTAATACTACAGTTTACTACTTCTACTTCAGTCTTCTATCAACTCTTTGGTCATTGGGTCACTTGGGTGGTCTCCTACAACTCCTATTACTACTACTTGCTACTCCTACTACTACTCTACTACTATACTCTCCTCTACTCCAATCTACTCCTCTCCTCTCCTAAGCAGCTTTTGCTACTTCTACTACTACTCTACTACTTCCCTAATACTACTGTTTACTACTTCTACTTCTATCTTCTATCAACTACTTGTACTTCTGTCAACTAATTCTACTACTTCCCTACTACTACCGGTGCCTACAGGAGACACCCCTTAAGGGTAAGTTTGAACCTCTTCACCCGTAGTATAAAAACTTCATAAATGGTATGAAATACTAAACTGAAACTTGTTTTCTTGTAGTGGAGAGAATAGAAAGGAATAAAAAGAGACCCATACAAGGATGACCAACTCTTAGAGCTCGTCGGCGACCTTTGCAACTTCATATTGGACCAGATTGTACACGTCAGAGGCGCCTACCATGATCGAGAGTCTGACTTAGGTACAAATCCTCAGTACCAACACCTTCGTGAGACTGAAAGGCTAGCTCTAGAACCGGGGTGTATGAAATTTGTAGATTTAATGATGGATTGTATATATATATCATTACGAATTGGACTTGTAATTGTACTTTATATAATACTATTGTGCTTGTAGTCGCGTTCGGAACGTTGGTCGCGTGGCGTTCGGCAACGCGACCGCGGTTCGGAACGTTGGTCGCGGGGCGTTCGGCAACGCGGATGCTAGATGGAATACGCAGAAACAAACAGTTCTGGTCGAATTTGAATTGTAAATTTGAATTTTTTTTGGCGGGAAAACGTACTGTAGGGGCGGTTCTAGATTGAACCGCCCCTACAAATAGGTATTATAGAGGCGGCTGGCACTACAACCGCCCCTACAAATAGATTTGTAGGGGCGGCCTGGGAACCGCCCCTACAAATGCATGATTTGTAGAGACGGTTCGGTAGGGGCGGCTGGCCAAACCGCCCCTACAAAGGGTTACCAGCTGCCCCTAAAAATGCTTTTTATAGTAGTGAGAATGATAGATGGGTGCATCCGTGCATGGGTGGAAAATGGAATGGAAGCAGCTACACACGTGTCGATGCGTTCTCCTCACCAGATCTGAGGGCCGCCTCAGGCCTGCAAACCTAGACTCCGCGCACCTCGAGGTCACCCCGGCCCGGAAAATGCAGCGCAGAGGGAAGAGGAACCTGCCGAGCGCCGACCGTTAAACCTGGCACCATATCTGGGCACAAAGCCCGAGCCCGTGAGCCCGGCACGGAGCCCGCTATTTAGGCCCGACCCGAGCCCGGCCCGGCCCGAAGGTCAATGGGCCCGGGCTGGCACGGCACAGGGTGCAGGCCGTGCTTGGGCCAAACCCTAGGCCCATAGGCCACAAGACGGCACGCCATAGCAGTAAGCAGCCGGGCGCCCAAGAACGGCCCCCTCCTCCCCGCCTCCTCGGCTCCTCCCGGCTCCCCATATAACCATGACCCCCAGTGGCCCCCACCCCCACCCTAACCCCTAACCCCATTCGCCTCCCAACCGCAGGCCGCTTTTCGACACCCTAACCCTAACCCCATTCGCCTCCCAACCAGCGGCCACACTCGACACCCGCCGGGGTCTTCGCCTCCTCTTGTCGATCCATCTTCGCCGTCGGTGCGACCGTCGTCCTTGGATCCGGTGATATCGCCGCCGCTCCATCACCTCTCCCTAAGTTCCCTGCTCCCTCAGTCCCTCTCCGTCTTCCTTTTTACTCCTTCTCCTCTGTTTGTCGATGAACATGTGAGTCCGCCTCCCCGTCTCTCTTCCACCGTCGCTCGCCGTCCTTCTTAATCCTGTCTTGCCCTTGTGTGGCCCTCATCTTCTCCGGCGCCGGGCTCCGGTTGCGCAGGCAAGTCCATCCCCATTCGTAACCCTAACCCTAGCCCCTAGATCTATATGTTTCTTAGTGTTTTGATTCTGTTTTTTGGGATCATTTTCTCATCCGGCTTCGGTTGCGCAGGCAAGTCCATCCCCATTCGTAACCCTAACCCTAGCCCCTAGATCTATATGTTTCTCAGTGTTTTGATTCTGTTTTTGGGATCATTTTCTCATCCTTTTCTTCTTTTCGTGTTCTTTTTCTTTGCAGGTCTGCTGTCGATGCCTCGTCGTCAACTAGCCTTGGCGTAGACGGACGACGGGCAATGCACCGCCAATGCCAAGCCGTAAGTCAGCGCACCGTTGAGGAACGGTCTTTGGAGTTCACCGTCATGCGGCCGAGGGCCCCATGGCGTGTGACCCGCAAGGCAACGGTGCCATGTTCCCTGTGACTAGCGACGATGACTTGGTCGCGGCTGGGCTATCCCCGGAGCACGACGACGATGGCCGTGACCCCTTTGCAGTGTTTGATGACGCCACCCACGGGACACAGCCGGCGATCGACGTCGATGTCGTCGATGCAGGGGCAACGGGGACAGGGACGGTGGACTCCAACACCCACTCCAACTACACTGGTGTTAATGGTAATGCTGATGGTAATGGTACTCGTACTCCTTCCTCTCTGGTCTTGTTTCGGACTTGGTAAGCGCAAGTCTCGGTCTTTGTCAGGTGACTTTGAGGAGGTTTATGAGAAGATTAATGGTGTCGATGTGCGTGTTAGAGCTATATGTAAGATGTGTAGAACTGTGTTGAGTGCTAGATCTGCTGCTTTGTATCTTGGTCACATTCTTAGGCACCAAAAATCTTGCAAATGAAACTTGATAATGCTTCTAGGGTTCAGTCTCGACTAGCTTTTAATGCTGATGGGTCTTTGCATAATTGGAACTATGATCCTGCTGTTGCTAGAACTGAACTGTGTAGATTGATTGCTAGGCTTGATCTTCCTCTTGGTTTTGGTGACACTGATGCATTTGAGGAATATATTAAAAATTCTCATAACCCAAGATTTGTTAGATCTAGAACAACCACCACTAGAGATTTGGATAAATTATTTGCTGAACGTCGTGCTATGATTAGGAACTGTGTGCATGCTTTTGCATCTGTTGCTTTGACTTCTGACATATGGTCTGGTAATGCTAAAGAGGATTACATATCTGTTGTTGCTCACTATGTGAATGCTGATTGGGAATTGCAAAAGAAGATTGTTGGTCTTAGGTTGATTCAAGTTAAGAATTCTGGTGAAAACATTTCTGCTTCCATTGCATCTGTTGTTGAGGAGTATGGCTTGGTTGATAAAATCTTTTCTATCACTTTAGATAATGCATCTTCTAATGCTAAGGCTATGGAAACTTTGACACCCATGTTTGCTGGTTATCTTGGTTGTGATCCTGCACCTGATGATCCTGCACCTGGTTACAGTCTTGTGCATCAATGCTGTGCTTGTCACATTATTAATCTGATAGTCAAATCTGGACTAAAAAGAATCAAACCTTATATAGAGGATTTTAGAACTGCAATTAATTTCTTGAACTCCTCTAATCAAAGAATTGCTATGTTTAGAAACTACTGTGAAGCTAAAGGTATGAGACCTAGAAAATTTGGCTTAGACATGGATGTTAGATGGAATGCTACTTATCTCATGCTAAAACACTTGGTTCCTTACAGTGAAGTATTTTCTGTGTTCATAAATTCAAATTATGGATCTGCACTGTTGTCTCCAGCCCATTGGCACGTGGCTGGGAAAATATTGGAGTTCCTGGAAGTATTTTATGACTCTACTGTTATACTGTCTGGTGTTTATTATCCTACCAGTCCTCTTGTGCTGCACCATGTTCTGGAGATTGCAACCCATTTGCATGCATGTGAAAGGGATGTTAATCTTAGACCCTTTGTATACCCTATGCAACATAAATTTCTTAAGTATTGGAAGGACATTCCTCTCTTATACTCATTTGCATTCATTCTTGACCCTAGAGCTAAGCTCAGAGGTATGCAAAGGGTCCTCCATTTACTTACTGAATATACTGGTACTGATTACACTACTTACTATGCTGATTTGAAAACTGAGTTGCATAAAATGTTTGAGAAATATTTGAGAAAGTTTGGTGCAACCAGGTCACAAAGGGTTGCTGGTCCTACCCCACCCACTGGTAAGAGAAAACAGGCTTGGGGGGTAATTTTTGGAGGATCAGGTCTGCCTGGTCCTTCCAGTGGCACTGCCTGTTCTTCTTCTCACTCTACTGCTTCTGAACTTTCAAGCTATTTGGACAACGACTGCATAACTGCTTATGAGGATGGTTTTAACATTCTTCTGTGGTGGAAGGACCACAAACTAACTTATCCCATCCTGGCTATTATGGCGGAGATATCATGTCGAGCCTCTGTTTCCACTTGTTCTTGAGTCTTGTTTCAAAGATAGCAGGGGAGGATCCTAGAAGAACGACGCCTTGAGCTTGAAACCGAACATGTTGAGATGTTGACCTTGTTGAAGGACCGGGAGCTAGGAGAGAAGAGGGAACAACATGAAGTCAGCTGATACCAAGGAAATTGAAGATGCATTCGAGAATCTGTTCTGGATGAACCGTGAAGGTGAAGATGATGCATCCGTGGTGACAATGGCATTGGTTGGTCGGAGTGTTGGAGTACTTTTGTGTGAGTTGAGAGTGATGTGTCCCTCACTCACTTGCTTAGTTTTCATTTGAATATTTGAACAATGGTCTGTAATAACTATGTAAGATTAAGACATTTGGAGCTGGCTGCACTCTTTTTTCCTGCCTAGGGTTCTCACGAGGGTGAGTTTACCTAGGTAGGTTTTTAATGAGACAGTATTGCACAAAACAGCTCTTTTTGATATTTAAATGAATTGAGATGTTTATTTGGAGGTGTTTTAGATTTAACGGGCTGTGGGCTGGCACGGCCTGTTATTTTTGCCGTGCCTCACGGGCCAGCACGGCACGAAAGATGGTGGCCCACAGGCCCGTGCCTAGGCCGAAGGCCAGGCCCGTAGGCCGATGAGGCACGGCCCACAGGGCACGGCGTGCCTCCTTGGCCCGATAGCCATCGTGCCGTGTCGGCCCGTGACCGTGCCGTGCCGGGCGGGGCCGGCCCGATGCCCAGGTATACCTGGCACCTGCAGCGCACATTCTCCGCCATGGATTTGCATGTGCATGCAGACAAGAGGAGTTCGGT
This sequence comes from Miscanthus lutarioriparius, assembly GCA_904845875.1. Classification (NCBI taxonomy): domain Eukaryota; kingdom Viridiplantae; phylum Streptophyta; class Magnoliopsida; order Poales; family Poaceae; genus Miscanthus; species Miscanthus lutarioriparius. The sequence continues at coordinate 91,863,256 of CAJGYO010000006.1, forward strand.
GTCCTGGCCTGGCCTGCACCGCTCATTCTCGCTCGCACAGTTTGCATGCCTGCCACGGACTCTCCTCCTTGCTCAGGTTACGGACTCTCCTTGCTAACGCAGCGAGTTCTTCTCTGTTCTTGCTTCAGTTCACGAGGCCAAGCCTTCTGGTTCTGGCAGTAGTCACCTTTGCCTACGATGCAGGGACACCATCTTCTGGAGCTGGTTTCACGAGGCCAGCCTCGTGCTCGTGCGCTACTGTTTGATTGCTCGCGTGATTCGTCCACATCTCGAGATACTCGCACACGACTCAAGCCCCACCGGTACCTGGAGAAGAGCAAAAAGCTTTGCTACAGCAGCAAGCCAACTAGCACCAAATTTGGGCATGGACTTGCTCCACCAACCAAGCTAAGTAAACAACCGGCTTTCTTCTACAACCAAATCGCCAAAACTGATGGATGGAACCAGACGAAAATACACAATGTTGTTCTGTATATGATGACAGGAATAGGGTGGCTGGGCTCACATATGAACAGAACAATAGCAAAGCCAACAGGAAAGGTAAAGCACGCCATATCTCATCTCAGAAAAAGTTACTTTTTTTTTCGCACGCTCGGGGTTTGTTTGGGAATTATTAGAAGGGCGTGGTGTGGCATCCCTTTCAATTTTGAAGGAGATGGCTTTTTACCTTTTCTATCTAAGCTCAGCAAACCAATTACCAGAAATGAAAACACACAGGGCGGGCGCCACGCTGTCACGGGCATCAGAACAGGAAGTTTCCCAAGTGGCATAGCATAGCAGCCAATGCTTAAGAGTAAAGACTTCCTCAAAGGCTACTATGCGCTGTCTTCTCTGTCATGCGAATCAACACTAGGTCATCTAAAGGAATATGCCTTTTACACTCCAAATGAGAATTCTTCGTACACATCCATGTGCGTTCCGAATAAAAATGTAAAAATGCGATAGTTTCAAGCATCAACCATAAACTTTTTTTGTTTCTAAGAACTAGAGCAGGTAACATAAAAGTTGGCAACAAAAAAAAAAAGATAGATGGGTGAAAAATAGGATCCTCTTGACCTGTCAAAACCTTCCTGGAATGCAATTTACAGCAGACAAAAAGAAATAAATCAGATACCACACTTGACAGTAAGTACAACAAAGCAGAACCAATTTTCCAAGACTATGCTCCCTAGACATACTCATACCCTATGCATTTCACACCACGGTTACACCCGAAGTGGGGCAAGCAGGTGGACAAGCACCCCAAACAATTAAGATCAGTAGATCACATGATGGTAGTTAAGAAGATATTAACCAAGGAAACAGTGTAAGCCAAGCCAATGAAAAAGTAAGCAGCTTTATCAAACACCACATGGCTAGATTTGTGATGACTGTAACAAAGGGGCCATTGACGGCAAACGATGTGATATGTTAATGTTACTAATTGCATAGACTGAGAATATATGATAAGCAAAAGGGTCATGTACAACAGAAATCTATTAGGGTTGGCTAAAACATTCAGAATGTGCTCTGTTTGTGGCTTTATGCAAATCTTACCAAAGTTTAGCACTTTAGCTTGCTAGAAAATTTAGCACTCATTTGGATGGTTGTCAATTTTTTTTGAACCCGTGTTTCCTTAGCATGTTGGTCATATCCCAATCACTCGCCAATCCTTGGCAAAACTATTTAAACCTTGTGAGGACATATCTTCAATATGTAAATATGGACCAAACAATGAGCATTCTTTAGAACACAAAAACCAGATAAAGTTACTCCCTCCGTTCCAAATTATACGTCACTTTGACTTTTTGGTACATCCATTTTGCTATGTATCTAGACATATGTTATATCTGATACATAGCAAAATGGATGTACCAAAAAAAGTCAAAGCGACTTATAATTTGGAACGGAGGGAGTACTTGAGAAGATATTAACTGAACAGCTAATCATGAAGTTAATCAGGTTGAAGTACAGACACAAAGCTATCAATTCAATACCTGATAAAGAGCAACTTACAAATACTTTTGCCAATACATTTAATGTACAATGAACTGTGTCCTGTAAGTTTTAGACAACCTAGCTGAATGGAAATGCTTATTTATTTATGTCATTTTCCTATTTAACAGCCCTGGTTGGCAGGTCTCGAGTAATGATTGTATTGATTGGTGATATGATTCACAAAATAAACGTAGAACCAATTACTTCACTCTCATGCCATCCCAAATTTCAGAAGCAGTTAAGTCAAAGGATGATTTAATTTGATGCACAAGAAGCAGACAATCTTAATCACATAAGTTGCATTCATCAAAGGGAGCAATTGCAGAGACCATTAACAAACAAATACTTATTCAAAGGACTTTAGAAGAACAGCCATAGTGAGATAACACCTGACTGCTCAACAAGCACAAAATCAATAGGAGTCACAGATGGGCAATACAGGGAGGATTCTACCTCAGAAACTGCAACATCTTCTCTGACTCTCTGAGGAGCAGTGAGAACCAATAGGGAGCAAATAATGTCGAAGTAATGAGATGTTAAGTACTGTGGCAGGCGTACCTATAATACGATATGCTGTACTGAATTGAAATGCTTTGTCTCTAACTCTCTATGAAATGAAGCGGGAAAAACCTTTTACTCTAAAAAAACAGCTGAATGCAGGATTTTTGCTTGGGCCTCAGATCAATTCATAATTAAGACGATTCATTTTTTCCTACAAAATCCAAGAGACTAGCTGCTACCAGACATATTTGGATCTGGATGATTGAATCATAAATAGATGTTAGAATTTCACAACAATTAAGCAAGCATATCACAATATACAATGTTACCAACTATAGGATCACTACAATGAAAACTGAAAACATCAGTTTCCAACCAAAACATGTACTATTATACTTCAATATTCAATACTGCAACACATATCTCATCACCCCAATGCAACAAAACAGTCAAAATTTGCACACATCAGCTTCAGAGCTACAAAAGGTAAATAGATTCAAGAGAATACGATTAATCTCTCACTTATCCAGCTGCAACCTATGCAGCAAGTCCAGAATTGGCCCAGAAGATTCCGCTTCGGCAGCGAGCTCCCTCACCATCAACTCTGCAGCCCTCAAGTCCTCCCTCACATCAGCATTCAACACAAGATGGGAGAAATGATTATCCAGCAGCACTCCCAGCGCCCTAGCCACTGCTCCAAACGATGGCACGCTGTCACACTGCTCCAATCCGAGGTTTTCCACAGTCTCCGGGCACGTGTGTGCTTCTGAGAACCTCCGGTACTTCCCAATCCACTTGTTGAGATATCTCATCAGCCTGACTACCTCGCCACCGTCGAGTTCAGCCACAGCCGCTCCAAGCACCACGGAATCCACATTCCCTGATGCAAATAGGTAATGCAGGCACACCTCCGGGGAGGTGAACCCGTCGTGCCCCATCATGAGCAGCAGCGCCGCCCGCCTGGACGCAGCGTCGACTTTCTTCTTCTTCCCGGCGCTCTTCTCCCGACACCTGTTGACCGCGAGCACCGCGACGTCCTTCCATCGGCCCTTGACGTCCATCATGGCGTCGTAGGCCTTCTCGGAGGCCGGCGAGAGGAAGCAGCGGAGCGCGGCGAGGATCTCGGAGGAGCGGATGTCGGCGGCCTGGCGGAGCAAGGCGCAGACAAGGTCGACCCGGTCGTTGTCGCAGAGCGAGGAGATGAGCTCCGGTGGCGGGTGCGGGAGGAGGCGGGACTCCGCGAGAGCAAGGAGGATGTCGTGCCCGTCGAGGCTTGCCGCCTTGGAGGCCACAAGGGAAGTGATAGCGGCGGGGAAGTAAGGGGCGACGGCGCGTATGGCGGCGGGGAGGGCCGCCGGCGGGGCTGGGGGTGCGAGGGATTGGGACAGAGTGGAGATGAAGTTGGTGAGAAGGAGACGGAGGCGCGGGAGGGAGGAGCAGGAGTCGACGGAGGCTGCGAGGTAGGAGGCGGCGGTGGCGAGGGTGGGGTCGGCGGGGGAGAGCGACCAGGCGGAGGGCGGGATTAGGGTGGGGAGCGCGGAGGATGACGGCGGCGGCGGCGCGGCACCCGGGGTGAGCACGATAGGGTGAGCCTTCTCGCTGGAGCCGGGGAGGGAGCCGGCGGCGGGGTTGGTGATGGCTGCAAGGAGAGTCATCTTGCCTGCGCCGGCGAGAGCGGGGACCGGTCGAGAAGGGGTTAGGGTTTTGGGGGGAAAGAAGAGGAGAGGAATGGGGTGGGGACGTGTGGAACTGTGGGGTGGGATTTGGAGAGAAAGGCTGAAAGGCGACGGGTGGGGCTCGGCTGGTTGACGTGACGAGCCGTGCGGCTGATATGGGCCTCCAACTTTTACCGTGTTGTGCTGTTATGGGCTTCTTCTCACTTTGGAAGCCCTAGCAACTTATGGGCTTGTACCCTCACGATCCAATCCAGTCCGTGTGGATCAAGAGAAGAGTATCAATATTCATAAGGAAATGTTATATGTTTCTCAAAAAAAAAGGAAATGTTATAAAAAAATATTCATAAGGAAAAATAGGATGGCCCAGAAAAAGATCGCTGCAGCCCACGTCCACAGTCACGGCCCATGTCGCACGCAGGAAACTGCCACGGCCCATGTCGCACGCAGGAAACTGCCCACGACGTGTTTCAAGTGTTTCAGACAGATGTTTCATCTAGATGTTGTAAAAGTAGATCTGGGATGTTGCATATGTTGCAATGACAATATACGCATGTTGCAAAGTGTATGTTTTGAGTGTTTCAGCTATGTTTCAAGTGTGTGATCCTGTTGATGCGGGATCCACAGGGTTCCTCATCGGTACGAGTACTAGCGATGGGCCCTAGCCTGGCCCACGTACCTGACAGAAGAGGCGAGGCAACAAGTGACGCCGATTCCGAGTAGAATAGGCCGAACTAGCTGGATTTTCTAAAAGAAAGTACCTTCTGCAATTAGATCAGGACACCTTCTTTGAAATCCGACAACACCATAGCAGTGGCTGACAAATCAAAGAAATTTTCTAAATTTAGAAAGTTCGAAGACATTGAAAATATGCATTGTATCTGGCACCCTCAGGGAAATCACACAATGGGAGATTGCCGTGTCTTTCTTGATTGATACACAAGAAAAGGTAATAAGGGGGACAAGAGAGAAGACGACCAGAAGAAAGGAGAGGATAACATTGAAGACAAGGGATTTCAGCAATCAAAGAGAACAGTAGCAGTCATCTTTGCTAGAATTTTAGGTTCTAGGAACAAACACCAGGACAAACTAGCTCTACGAACCATCATGGCGGCGGAGCCGGCTACTCCTAGGTACCTCAATTGGTCGCAGTATCCAATCTAGTTTTCAAGAGAGGATCAATGGACTAGCGTGGGAAACACTGTCCACTACCCACTGGTTTTAGATCCAACAATGGCTGGTATGACCGTCACAAAGGTGCTAATCGATGGGGGAGCCGGACTCAACTTAATATTTTCAGAAACACTAAGGAAGATGGGACTAGAATTCACCATGATGATTACTCCGACAAGCATTCATTTCTACGGGATAGTACCCGGCAAGGCAGCAATGCCACTTAGATAGATCACTCTACGGGTTACTTTTGGGACTCTCTCAAACTACCATACGGAGTTCATCAAATTTAAGGTTGCAGACTTTGAATCTTCATATCACGCTATCCTTGGAAGACCAGCATTAGCCAAGTTCATGGCGATACCACACTACCCATACCTCCTACTCAAAATGCTAGGACCCAACGGGGTCTTCTCCCTCAGAGGTGACTTGAAGCGTGCCTTCGACTGTGACGTATAAGCAGTCCAGATCGTGGCTAAGGCATAAGCAGCTAGCAGAAGAGAAGAGATAGCGACCATAGCAGCTGAAATCAACTCGGAAGAACTAGAGATTCCAGCCAAGAAGCCTAGCATTCTCGCTCCTCCAAAAGAAGCCGACTTAAAGCAAATCGACCTGGGTACTGGTGATCCCTCCAAAATGGCGACCATCAGTGCCCACCTCTCGGCAAAATAGGAACTCGCGCTCACCAGCTTTCTTCGGGACAGCAAAGATATCTTCGCTTGGAAGCCGGCCGACATGCCAGGTGTCCTAAGAGAGTTGGCTAAGCATACAATTGATGTTAATGAGGGCGCCAAGCCTGTAAAGCAACGGCTATGACGCTTCTCACCCAACAAAAAGGCGGCAATTAAAAAGGAGATTGCAAAGTTGATGGCAGCAGGGTTCATAAGAGAAATCCTTCATCCAGATTGGCTGGCCAACCCAGTTTTAGTACAGAAAAAGAACACGGCCTAGTGGCGCATGTGCGTCGACTACACAGATCTCAATAAACATTGTTCGAAAGACCCGTTTGGACTACCACGCATTGATCAGATAGTTGATTCAGCAGCAGGATCTGCCATATTGTCCTTTCTTGATTGCTATTCAGGATATCATCAGATCGCATTAAAAGAAGAAGATCAGAGCAAGACATCTTTCATCACTCCGTTCGGCACCTATTGCTACAAAACCATGTTGTTTGGACTCACGAGCGCTGGTGCTACTTACCAGAGAGCTATCTAGACATGCCTTGGTGAGCAGATGTAACACCCCTGGTGTTACGATCTTGTTTATCACCGCGATTTAGGTCTAAGTAAAATTTCCGAAGCGAGTTTCTCGGATTTTTGATTTAAACATACTTGAAGCGATGAGTGAATCGGATGACTCAGTTTTTGGTGCACTCGAATCAACGCTCAAGTTAAATTACTTAGTGTGTAGAAATATTTAGGAATGTCCGATAACAGTTCTAGCAAATAAAGAGCATGATTTTTGGTTGTATTTAAAATATTGAGTAACAAACTTTAGTGCTCTAACCGTGTTTGAAAATATAAATAGTCGGCTTGGTAAATGAATAATTGAGAGCTGAAATAATAACACGCCCCACCTAACTCGCCGGTACGACGCTGCGCTGATGGACGAAAGTTGGCCGGGCTGCTGCTGCCGCGTACTGCTTTGCTTGTTTTCCCTTCCTCACTACCAGTTCCGTCGCTTCACCCTATGCCTCTTGGCGTGCTCTCTGATATCTGACCTTGCTTGCCTTGCTTGTCCCTGCTGCTGCCTCTATTTGTCTGCCCCTTCATTATCTCTGCGCTGCCATGCGTATTAGAAGTTGGCCGAACCCGCGAGCTGCTTTCTTCCTTTTCTATTGCTGCTGTCCGTGCTGCTCGTACGCTCTCTTGCTTGTGACAGCGGGTGGTCTTGTCCAAATATTTTAATGGGAGCACTAGCAGTCCACCTTTTTACAGCACCAGCAACTGAGCCATCGCAGCTACGCCCATTCTTCCTTGCTTCCGACTACGTCCTGCACCGGCCTCCACCAGCGCATAGCTGTGGCCACACATGCAGCTGTCTGTCCTGCCCTCTGCCTTTTCTTGAGGCTCGCTAAGTTTACTCCAGCAGTACCTAGCCAGAGCAGCAGCTCAGCCGCGTGTTAGTAGAGACCGACCGTCAGGAGCAAGCCGGACTCGCTCGCTCGCTCGCTCATGCTGGCATCCGTCCTCGTGCTGCCAGTGGTGACCCTCCTCGACGTCATCGCTTTTGGCTTGGGCGTGGCCACCGAGCAGCGCCAAAGCCGAAGCCCCATCATCGCCGTTGTCCGAGCCGCGCCGTCAGTTCGTCCGTGCCTCGCTGCGCGCCGGTGCCCTTGCTGCTCCTCTACGTCTCCCACCCGCAGCAGCGCCGCCCCTACCCTTCCCCGCGCGTGAGCCACGGTCCGCTCTGGACCGCTGTTCCTCCCGGGAGCCCGCATCGCAGTCGCCGTCGCTCCTCCTGCAGCGCCCGCTGTGGCCACGCGCTGCCGCCCGTGCCGCAGCGCTCGACCGGACAGTGACCTGGCGCTGCCCGTAGCGCCATAGCCGCTTCCACCACCACTACCACGTGTGCGAGCGCATCGGGGAGTTTGCCTCGCCAGTTGCCATGCCCACAGCCGCCCGAGCCTGCGTTGTCCGTGCCGCTCGTCCTACCATCATCCGCGCAGGGAGCCGACGTGCCGTGTTCTGCCTGGTCCGCGCCGCGGCTAGGCGAGCCTGGTAGTAGCCGCGCACCTCCCCGTGCGGGCTCCCATGCGCCTCGCCGGTGGATTTTCCCGCTGTCGCCGTGCCTCCTCTGCTCCATGTGTTGAGTGGAGGGAGAGAAGTAAAGGTAGAAATGATTTTTGGGATCTGAATGCTTAATACATGACTCATATGAACAGTATCGTACCAAATAGGTAGAAGCTTAGGGACGTTTTTGCATAAACGCCTGGCCGGTTTGGGCAGGCCGCGTGTGGGCCGGCCTGCTATGCCGCTCGCACTGGTTTGCTGGCTCGACGGTGGTCGCCGCGCCCAGGCCACGTGCGTCCCGCCTGGGCCTCCGGCCGGCCTACCCTTGCGCCGCTGGGCCGCACGCGTGCTGTGCTCTTGCGGGCCGAACTAGCTCATCCGCCATGGGCCTGGCTGGGCCGCGCCGCTGGGCGAATAGGTGGCCACTAGCCCCTTTAGCTTTCTAAAACATTTAGCTAATTTAGTTCGGAAACAAACTTGTAAAATCAATATGAAATGGTATAGGAACCCAAAAATGATAAAACCAATTTTGTTAGTCTCCTAAAATCATGATCTACCTGTTAGTATAGTTTGTTCACATAGTTTGCTAATATTATTGGAAGCTATATAATTAATTTAAGGTACTTAATATTATAAAAATATAAACTTGTAGGAATTGTTGTGATAAATTGGTAATGGCGTTGAATCTGAAATTTTTACAGTAGGCTCCTAGCAATATTAGGTACTCACCGTAATTTTTGTAGCTCTGGAATAATTAGTTTGCTAAATAGATAATGATGTCCTATTTCGAATAATGATTAAATCGATAGAATGAAATAAATAAACAACTTGAGTTTATGTAACTAAAATAATTATTGGGAATTAGTGTCTTATTCGACAACATGGGTATGTAGCCTAAGTATGGTCGTCATTAGAACTAGCTCGTTAACTTGAGAGGCGTAAATCGTATTTTTACAAATCACGATTGCAGTCGATTAATTATATCTTTGCATTGCATCACATTACATATCGTATAGGTACGATGATGGATTAACGGATCAATTGAAGGATGATTGGGAATCCAAAGACGGTGTAACGGTATTCTCTCCAGGAGATGGTGCAATGGGCTTTCTATTCAGATGATGTGGATGATCTAAAGATGCAAATACTAACTTTTGGTTATATCCTACACAGGCAAGTCCCGGTGCATAATCCCTATTATTCTGCACTTTATTATTTATGCTTGTGCATTAAGTTTGAAGGAGTTGAATGAAACCCACTTACATATATTAATCTTTATCCCATAAGTATTACTAGTATGACATGATCGTATAGATTGCTATGCTACAGGATTCGGTAGAAGTCGAGTGATTACCTGTCACTCGCGAGAGATAGAAAATATATTATTGTTACTATTATCAGGTTACTATCACATGGATTACATATGAATAATAATTGGAGACCGAGCGGGACTGAGCTTGGATGGACTTGAATTTGGTTGGGCAATAGAGCGGGGCTCTGGTTGCACTTGTCCCGCCTATGTCGATTAAGGACCGTTCGTTGCATTGGACCCTGGTCAAGTCACAGACTTATTATCCCGAGCACATACTTGCTTATGGGAGCGGGAAGACTTGTTCCTCTCTTGTCATGGGTTCCGGCTCTTTTCGGGCCGTCTGTTATGGTGGAAAATTTGGGTAGGAGGTCCAAGCACCACACTAAGGCTGGGCTTGCATTGTGGGGGCTTGGAGTCCCAGTTTGGACGAGGACTTGGACCCTGTGACAGGAGGATAGTGGGTTGGTCATGCTCGCACAATTTTTAGGTTGCGAGCAGGGTGTGTGTCTTTCGGGGTACCCAGCTGGGCTACATTGATTCGTGAATCGCCGTTTCTACGTGACGGTACGACTTGGCTATGCTCTGGCATCGTAGTAAAAACTAGAACATGGGAGATGGTAAATTGGTTCTGATTGCTCAACCCTTGCTGGAAAATAGCATAGGTGCTTACATAGAATGGTTGGTTAATGAACTAATGATGACTACTAATAAAAGTTGATTATAAGGATGCACCTCTAGTAATGCTTCCTGCAGTTACAATAACCCATAAGCCAAATAGCCATGCATAACCTTGGAGTCTTTTCTTTCCTCCTGACGGGTAAGTCTTGCAAAGTACCATTGAGTACTCAGGGTTTGTTCTACCCTGTTGCAGGTGACAGGAACCGGTGAAGCTGACACTTGTGTGTGGAAACCTCCTGGTGGGCTCAACAAGGATTTCCTTTATGTTGCGGATATAGAATGGATTTATAACTCTCACCGAAACTGTTTTACAAAGAAAAGACTTACAACCTGTTATCATTTCATGTATATAAACGTCTATCATGTTAATGTTAACTTGCCGTTAAAGGGTTATCATTTCCATTGAAACTCTAATAATATTGTTATATTCCGCTATCATGTTTAATTAATGAATTACTCTGACATGGTATCAAAAGTGATGTATGAAATGGTTAAGAACGTTGTAAGCTTTATTCTCTCATCTGCGATCCTGATGTACAAATGTGGATTTTTGAGTTCTCCCGTTGGGTGTGCTCGACGGAATCGCATAGTTTAGTGCGCTCTCTTGGGTACTTAGGGTCTAACGGAAGACAAGTACTCTTGGGAGGGCATTAGATTAGGTGGTTCTGCCACAGCAGATTAGCAAGAACACAGAAGCATATGTGGATGACGTAGTAGTAAAGACAAAGTACCCAGACACACTAATTGAAGACTTGAAACAAACTTTCGAGAATCTGAAGAAGTGGAAGTGGAAATTGAACCCAAACAAGTGTGTATACAGAGTACCATCAGGACAACTACTCAGATTCTTAATCAGTCATCATGGAATCGAGGCCAGCGCCAAGCAAATTCGAGTTATAACAGAGATGGGCCCTCGTTGATATGTCAAAGATGTGCAGAAACTGACAGATCACATGGCAGCCCTCAATCGTTTCATATCATGACTCGGTGAAAAAGGGTTACCTTTCTTCAAATTACTAAAGAAGACGAGTAAGTTCGAGTGGACAGAGGAAGCCAAGGAGGCTTTTGAAAGCCTTAAGGCGTACCTTACCTCCTCGCCCATTCTCACACCTCCAAAGAAGCATGAAGACATGATGCTATGCATTGCGGCAACTTCTATGGTGGTCAGCGCAGCGATCGTCATGGAGAGAGAAGAAGAAGGACGCGTGTACAAAGTACAGTGGCCAAATTACTACATTAGTGAGGTACTATCAGATTCCAAAATCTGGTACCCACATGTGCAAAAACTACTCTATGCCCTCCTGATCACCTCCCGCAAGCTTCGCCACTATTTTGAACACCACAAGATTACTGTGGTAACATATTTTCCACTCGTAGGCATCCTACATAATAGATATGCAACAGGGCACATATTTAAGTGGGCAGTTGAACTTGGTGCTCTCAACGTTGATTTCACCCCCACGAAAAGCGATCAAATCTCAAGCCCTTACTGATTTCACCCCAACGACATACGCTAGATGCCATCCTCGACCATTGGAAGATGTACTTTGATGGATCACTCAAACTAGGTGGAGCTGGCGCAGGCATTTTCTTCATCTCTCTAGACGGAAAGCAACTTAAATATATCCTTCAGATATTACGGCAAGCCACGAACAATGAAGGAGAGTACGAAGCACTCATCCATGGGCTCTAGGTAGCTATCTCCCTTGGAATCAAGTGACTTCTCATCTATGGTGATTCAGCAGTAGTTGGCAATAAAGTCAATAAGGATTGGGATTGCACCAAAGATAACATGGACGCTTAATGTGCTGAAGTACGCAAACTGGAGAAATTTTTTCAAATACTAGAAATTCTACATGTCTAGAGTGATTCAAACGTCGCGGCAGACATCCTTGCTAAGCTAGGGTCAGACAGGGCAAAGGTCCCACCTGGTATGTTTGTGAAGAAGTTATCAGCACCCTCTATCAAACAACCTGGTGAGATAACCCCTGAACCTCCAGCACCAGCTACTCAGATTTTGGTAATCACCCAGTCATGGACTCAAGACTTCATCGATTACATCAAAGAAAACAAGTAACCAACAAACAAAGAAGAAGCCATCAGGATAGTTAAAAGAAGCAAGAACTATGTCCTTGTGGGAGACAACATCTATAGAAGAGCTGCATCATCAGGAGTACTACTAAAGTTTGTCTCATCTGAAAATGGCAAGGAGATCCTAGACGAAATCCACTCGGGCTGCTGTGGCAATCATGCGGCCTCAAGGACTCTAGTCGATAAGCTTTTAGCTCTAGGTTCTACTAGCCGACTGCTTTGAAGGACGCAGAGGAACTTGTTAGAAAGTGCAAAGGTTACCAGATGTTTGCAAGACAGGCTCACATCCTAGCACACAATCTTATATGTATCCCGTCTGCTTGCTGTTCCCTTACTGGGGGCTAGATCAGGTAGGACCTCTCAAGAAAGCCAAGGGCGGTTTCGAATACATCTTTGTGGCCATTGATAAATTCACCAAGTGGATCAAGTACAAACCGCTCATAAAATATAGCGCAGCCAAAGCAGTCGAGTTCATCCAGGACATCATGCATTGCTTCGGTATGCCCAATCGAGTCATCACAGATCTAGGTTCTCCCTTCACGGCTATCAAATTCAAGAGTTGGGCACAAGATTGTGGTATCAGCATTGATTATGCATCAGCCGCCCACCCAGAGGCCAATGGACAGGTAGAAAGAGCCAACGGACTCATACTAGCCGGATTAAAACCCATATTGTATGAGGAACTAGAAGACTACGGTTTCAAGTGGATTGAAGAGTTACCCAAAGTAGTATGGGGGCTACAAACTCAAATAAGTAGAGCCATCGGGTACTCACCTTTCTTCCTAGTCTATGGATCAAAAGCAGTATTACCTACCGACCTGATCTGGACATCGCCAAAGATTAAGCAATATGATGAAGGAGAAGCTGAACACACCCAAAGACTGGAACTAGATAGCATAGAAGAAATCAGAATCAACACTACCCTACAGTCAGTCCGCTATCTCCAAGTTTTGAGATGCCACTATAACAAAAGTACACAACCTCGTTCCGTTCAAGTCGGGGATTTGGTACTTCACCGAGTGCAAAAAGCAGATGGACGTCACAAACTACTCAGCCCGTGAGAGGGACCCTTTATCATCACCAAGGTCACCGGACCAGGAACATATGAGCTAATAATTGAGGATGGAGTACAAGTCAGAAATTCATGGTACATCAGCCAGCTACGAAGATTCTACGCCTAAGAACACAAGATTGATTTTTCTTCAGCACAAAACACTATGTAATCAAGATTCATGCTCAAAGTAATAAAGATAATGTTCCTCATCAACACTTGTCTTACTAAGACCAACACTCAACCTATCCCGAGTTATTTTCACAGCGCGGATGAGAGCCAGATAGCGCTTGCCCTATCCCAGAGTTATTCAACCCGGATGAGAGCAAAAGAGCTGATCAAGCTTGAGCTCGCCCTATCCCAAGTCATTTTAGGCTTGGATGAGAGTAAGAAGGCTGACAAGCCAACACTCGACCTATCCCGAGTTGTTTTCATAGTGCGGATGAGAGCCAGATAGAGCTCGCCCTATCCCAGAGTTATTCAACCCGGATGAGAGCAAAAGAGTTGATCAAGCTTGAGCTCGCCCTATCCCAAGTCTTTTCAGGCTTGGATGAGAGTAAGAAGGCTGATAAGCCAACACTCGACCTATCCCGAGTTGTTTTCACAGCGTGGATGAGAGCCAGATAGCGCTCGCCCTATCCCGGAGTTATTCAGCCCGGATGAGAGCAAAAGGGCTGATCAAGTTTGAGCTCGTCCTATCCCAAGTCTTTTCAGGCTTGGATGAGAGTAAGAAGGCTGACAAGCTAACACTCGACCTATCCTGAGTTGTTTTCATAGTGCGGATGAGAGCCAGATAGCGCTCGCCCTATCCCGGAGTTATTCAACCCGGATGAGAGCAAAAGAGCTGATCAAGTTTGAGCTCGCCCTATCTCAAGTCTTTTTAGGCTTGGATGAGAGTAAGAAGGCTGACAAGCCAACCCTTAACCTATCCTGAGTTATTTTCACAGCGCAGATGAGAGATAGATAGCGCTCGTCCTATCCCAGAGTTATTCAACCCGGATGAGAGCAAAAGAGCTGATCAAGCTTGAGCTCACCATATCCCAAGTCTTTTTAGGCTTGGATGAGAGTAAGAAGGCTGACAAGCCAACACTCAACCTATCCCGAGTTGTTTTCACAGCGCGGATGAGAGCCATATAGCGCTCGCCCTATCCCAGAGTTATTCAACCTGGATGAGAGCAAAAGGCTGATCAAGCTTGAGCTCGCCCTATCTCAAGTCTTTTCAGGCTTGGATGAGAGTAAGAAGGCTGACAAGCTAACACTTGACCTATCCTAAGTTGTTTTTACAGCGTGGATGAGAGCCAGATAGCGCTCACCCTATCCTGGAGTTATTCAACCTGAATGAAAGCAAAAGAGCTGATCAAGCTTAAGCTCGCCCTATCTATTCCTAGCACGAATAAGAGCAAGATAAGCTATAGAAGCTAATACGCTCAAACTACCCTGATTTTTAACTAATCGGATGAAAGAACTTGATTGATCCATCGTCGGTGCTCGCCAAGATTTATGAAGCCACAAAGACAAGAGTACGGCCAAAAAAGGGACGAAGCTCTAAAGCACCCGGATACACCTACAACGACTAAGGCTTGCATCCAATACATAGCAAAAAATGCTAAGGAAAAACTCCACAATCACAAGGAGAAACAACTTAGAAAGAGTAACACAAGAAACAACTACTCAAATAATAAAGAAGTTCTTTACAAGACAGAATTTAAAAAGAGTATCTTTACAAGGAAGAGAAGTGGGCATTTGAGCATCACAGAGCTGTCGATGTTTTACCATCGATAGCCTGCCACGGGGGTCCCCGGGGCAGTATGTTCGGGCTTCGGCGTATGCAGAACTCGACGGTGAACGCAAGAGACAGTCGATTTATCCTAGTTCGGGCCCTCGATCGTTGATCGAGTAATAGCCCTACGTCCAGTCGGCGTTAGCCTTTGCGTTCGATTGATTGTAAAGTGTTGTTGTGTTGTTGAAGTCCTTCCCCCTCTCTAGGAACCTTGCCCTCCTTTATATAGTCAGGAGGTCAGAATCCTAGTCGGTTTACAATGAGAGTTCTTAGTAGGATTACAGGATAATACTACTGCTAAGATTACATGGGGAGAATCCTAGTTAGACTAGATCTTCTCTCCTCCTTGTGGGGTATCCTATGGGTCCCGCACCGACAAGCCCCCGAGCACTTCATGGTTGAGCTCTGGAAGCCTCATCTTGTTCTTTCAGGCTTTGCCGAGCAGGAATAAGCGTCGTCCGAGTGCTTTTTTGAGCGAAACCGTGTAGCGCTCTGTGAGATCTTCACGTGGAGTGTACCTTTTTGAAGAAAAAAGTATTCCCCTTTGGGTGTAGCCCCCGAGCCTCTTGCTATTTGGAACAAGAAGCTAGAGGGTCTTGTCTTGAAATCGCTCTGATCCTTCGTTGAAATGTTCCCGAGCATGTGCCCGAGTTCTTTATAAAAAAGAACTCGGATATAGCTCGGTCCGACTTCTTTTTGTCATGATTCCTTGAAGTAGTTTTGTCTTGAAGAAGTTTTCTTGGTGACGTGTGCTTTTTCGAAGAAAAAAGTGCACTCACTGAGTGTAGCCCCCGAGCCTCTTGCTATTTGGAACAAGGAGCTGGAGGGTCTTGAATCTTAAGTTGTTTTAGAATTGCTGACTTGAAGAAGTCTTTCGAGTGATGTGTGTTTTTTTGAAGAAAAAGTGCACTCACTGAGTGTAGCCCTCGAGCCTCTTGCTATTTGGAACAAAGAGTTGTAGGGTCTTGAGTCTGATTTGTTCGAGGAATTGAAATCTTCTCCTTTTGTAGCCTCTGAGCATTTATCTGGGTTCTTTGATTCTAAAAGAACTCGGACGCATTGTTCTTGGCGAATTCTCTGGTAGTCTGCTGTTTGTCAGGTGTAGTTGTTTGGTGGTGGTTGAGTGTAAATGTTGCCTGTTCACGGGTTGTACAGTGTTGGCATATTCTTCCGAATATGCTCGTCTTCGAGTACTGTTCCTTCTCGCCTGAGTCTTCCATTATTGAATCCTGTATTTTCACTGTGTCCTTTGTAAGGCTTGTTTCATTGGTACTCCTAGTCTACGTGCGCCGCTCCTTCGATCTATAAATACCCTCCCGGGGTGCTTATTTTCATCCATTGAACATTTTGTTGATGAATATGATAGTTTGTGAAGTAGAGCAGCCCCCGGGCGTATCTTGTAGTTCCTGTGCGTCTTGTCGTAGCTGGAGGAAGTCTTGTGATAGGGATTAGAGGTAGACTAATCCTGCAGTGGCATTATACTTGGAAGTACGTGGTGGTAGTTGAAGGAAGTCTTGTGATGTGGGCTTCGTTCCTTCATCCGGCAGTTCTGGGTTGATCCTCGCCGTCTGTCTTGAGACTGTTCGGTGCAGATCAACACCTGATCCTGTATCATGTCGGGCTCGGGTAGACAGATGCCTGCCGACTTCCCCTGGTCTATGTTGTCCCACCGTGCTGCTGATTTCCACCTTGGATGCACTGCGTCTGTCCTTTGAAGAAAATAGTGTAGCCGAGCGCGGTTTGTTCTACCAGGTAGCAATTTGGAGCACGTAGTCATTCTAGAGCCTAGTTGTGTCCGGGCTCCTTTTTGCTACCTTGCTTATCGTAGTGCCGAGTTCATTGGGTCTTGTAAGATGTGTAATCTTCTATTTTTGAAGCCATTTGTAATGGAAAGAATCTTGTCTTCAAAGTTGTCATTCATTTTTCTGCTGTAATCCTGGTTATTCATGAGACTCCCGAGTTCTTTCTTTAATAACCGGGTTCTTTTGTTCCTTGCAAAGTAGCCCTTTGTTTCTTCATGGTTGACGGGTTGTTCTTGTAGTGAACTGGTAACCCTGCCGTGGTGCTGGATGGGTAAGCCTGAAATCTGCCCGTTAAACTGTACCGTTGTGTGGATTTGTGCTGTCCGTCATTTTAGCTGTGTCAGTAAATGGACCATTGTGTTCCCACACTGTGTTTTAACAGGCCTAGTGGGCCGTTTTTATCACTGAAAAATCTATTTAAAGACCTTTTATCTTCCTTTTCTTTACTGCCCAGCTCTTGCCTTGAAACCCTAGCTTTCAGAAATCCGCCACCGCCATTGTCGCCGTCATCCGAGTGCCGCCATCCTAGCTTCGTCTTCCCCAGTGCCTTTTTGCTTCCGCTAGTTCATGGGTAAGAAGAAAACCACGAGCAAGTCCCAGGTTGCCTTCGTGGATGAGGAGTCATCCCTTTCTTTGATCGAGAACCAAGAGTTCATGGCCATGAGGGCTGCTCAGACGGTTTAGCCGGCTCCAACAACAACCAAAGACCAGCTCCGCGAGCTCATCAGCGACGGCTTGATCCAAAGCAAAGACATTGCTGAATGGAGAGTTCTGGGCGAGCACCGGGTTCCTGCTCCAAGTCCTGGTGAGATTGTCCTTTTCATTTCCTTTATCCGCGCTGATCTTTGCCTTCCTGCTTCCGCCTTCCTTCATCAATTTCTTGGTTATTTTGGGGTTAATCTAAACCATCTAACCCCTAATGCCGTCCTCCATCTTTCTGTTTTCGTTCATCTCTGTGAAGCTTTCCTTGGAATTCCTCCTTCTCTTTCTCTTTTCCGCCACTTCTTTCATTTGAAGCCTCAACCCCGCCGTGAAGAAACCAACGTTCTTGGTGGTTGTGGGATTCAATTTCGCCAGGGTCTTAAGAGCAAGTTCTTTGACTATGACCTGGTCGATTCTGTAAGGGATTGGCGTGCCGACTGGTTTTATGCCACCAATCTAATCCCTTCCCTTGCTGTCCACTCTGGATCTGGTCCCGTGGTTAATGACCGATGGGATAAGAACCCTGTGTTGCTCGCTGAGGTCCAGGCAATCCAACCACTCCTTAATAGGATTAGTATGCTGAAACAGCAGGGTTTAACCAGTTTTAGTATTGTCTCGAGTTTCCTTTGTCGCCGAGTTCAGCCTTTGAAGGAGCGGGAGCACCTTGTCTTCGAGTACTCTAGGGCTGAGGATCCTTCACGTATGGTCCCAGCTCTTGAGCTGACCGATGAGGAGGTACTTGAGCGTTTCCAGAAGATGCTGAAAGGAGCAAGCGTTGTCCCGCTTACTGTCTCTGAGTTCTCTGCCAACAACTCGCCTCCAGCTGTAAGTTGTTTATCTCTTTGTCTTGGTACTTTATGTACTCTTGCTGTATCCATTTTTGTTTAACTTTTCCCTATCTTGTTGTTTTATTCTTTTTCATAGGAGTTCGGGCGCAACTTTGTTGACCCAATCCCTCTTGATGTTCTCCCTGCCGTGGCGAAAACTGGGGAGAAACTTGCTGGAGCTTCCGCAACCAGTAAGTTCCCGTTCTCCACAGCGCTTCCTAGAGTTTCTTCCGGATTTGTTGATGTATATGAAGAATATGTTCCTCGTCTAGTCTCCCGTGGTCCACGTAGTGTCCCGAAGAGGGGGCGAACGGATGGGTCTTCATCTGGCCTGCCTGCTTCCAAGAAGTCTCGCAAGCCAAGCACTCTTCCAGGCACTCTAGTTGTAGCTAGCATGCTCTTAGGTGAGCATATTTAATATTCTCTGTCTCTTTGTTTTTTTATCTTGAACCGAGTACTTTTATTCTTTTTTCAGCGGGTGGTCTGGTGGCCTTGGTTGAAACCGAGGGGGAAGAGGATGATGAAGTACCCCTCATCATGCGGCAGTGAGTTGTTTTCATATTCCCCTTCCATTGAATTTCTCCTCTTTGTCTTGATTTTTAGTCTTGATCTTTTTGAAGTAACCGGACGTCGGGTACGAGTTCTTCTGAGGCTCCCACGCCGGCTTCTTCTGAAGCTCCGGTGTTGAGTTCCTTGGTACCGAGCTCTTCTGCACCTCCGATGCCGAGTTCTTCTGCGGCTCCAGCCTCGGCTTCTTCTGGGGCTCCGGTATCAGCTATACCGCTCCTGTCGCCAAGTGGCGGGGATGTTTTTGCCGCCGTTGTTCCCCCTGCGAGGTCTTCTTTGTGTTTTACGAAGAAGAAGATAGTCGGGTGAGTGACTTCTGGTTTCGTCTCTTTGCATCTGTTTCCCCTTTCTTTTGTTCTGATTGCTGAGTTTCTTTGTCAACTTTTAGGCCTTCGTCTTCTCTCGACCCTTCGTCGACTTCTTGCCATTCTTCTGGTGTGCCTCTGAGTACTGAGCCTCAGGACTTGGAGTGCATGGTCGGCGAAGTTGTTGTGGGGGAGACAAGGTTTCCTGGTGATGATGCTGTTGCTGGCTTGGTTGCCTCGGAGGTGACCGTGGCCATGGTGGTGGATTCATCTAGGGAGGTAGCTGGGACTTCCCATGGTGTGCCCCTGCTCTCATCTTCTCCGCATCGGCCGTCTTCCCCCTCCGCTCCTTTCTCTACTGAAGATGTGGTGCACCAATTTGATGCCACTCATCGGCTGTCAGAGTTGACCGCTTCTTGGGGAGATTTTGCAACTTCTTTTGGGGAAAAACTTCAAGTAAGTTTTTCGAAGTTCTTTCTTTGGATGTCCATTTTTCTCCTGTTCTTATGCCTTTTTTCTTTCTTTCTTGTTGTTCAGTCCTTCTCTGGGACCATACCGGCTTCTTTTTTTCGTCGGAAACTGAGAAGTTGTCCTCTGAGTTAAGCGCCTTGAAGACAGATCTTGGTCTCTGCAGGCCGAGCTAGAGGCTAAGCGTCAAACGCATCAGAAGGAGGAAAAATCACTTCATGCCCGGGTAGTTGAGGCCGAGAGACAAAGGGATGCTGCTATTCAAGAGAATTTAAAGAACTCGGAGGCCATGAAGAACTTGGAAACAACGAAGAAAGAGTGCAATGGTATGGCGAGTTCTTTTTGTTTCCTTCTGTATTTAGACCTTCCTTTCTTCTGACTCGTTGTTTGGTGCCTTGTCCAGCTCTCCGAGTTGAAAAGCAGAAGCTCTCGGAGAGTATCGATGAAATGAAGACTCTTGTCCGTTCTAGTCACAACAAGGCTGAGGAGGTAGTTACTCGTGCTGAGGAAGAACTCGCGCTTGCTAAGTTGATTAGGCGTGGAGCTGATAGAGATCTTGTGCAGGCTCAAAAAACTATTGAAGACTTGTCTGGCAAGTTGGCAACGACTACCAAAAACTGGAAAGCTTTATGGAAATCCTTTCGTTCAGTAGCCGACGCTCTCCAAACTCTAGCGGATGATGGGCAATCTTGGGCTCAGTTGATTCCCCGAATTCTGACTCGTTTTCAAGAGTTCGTGAAGAGGTGCGCTCAACTGTGTACCAAGAATGTCCTGGCCCAGGTCCGGGTTCTTGTTCTAGAGGCGCCTTTGTCCAAGATAGCAGAGGAAGCCGATAGTCAAGAGTACATTGATGCCGTTGAGAAGATGGAGCCTGAGGTCGAAGACTTAGCCAGTAGAGTTGTAGTTAATCTTAATATTGTTATCTCTTCCCCTGATGATGACGTTTGACGTAATTGACCACTATGCTCGTGCCTTGTAATATGACATTATACTTTCTTTTGAATGAAGATTTTTTGCTGATGTCCTCTCTACCTGGATGCCTTGTTTATTCTTTGGATGAGTTGTCCAAGCGATCAGTGTTATTTGACTTGCCAAGTACTTTGTCTTGCTTTCGACTTTGCCATGTGAACAACTTTGCATGTTATCCTTGTGTTGACAACCTCTCTTGATCTGTTGAGTGTTTGCCTGGCTCTTGTCTGCGCCGCGTAAACAACTCGGTGCGCTTGCCTGGCTCCTGTCTACGTCGCATAAACAACTCGGTGCGGACTCTCGAGTGTCTTCAGTGTAGCCCCCGAGCCTCTTGCTATTTGGAACAAGGAGCTAGAGGGTCTTGACTTGATTTTTTCCTAATCCATGTCCAGGCTTAGTCGTTTTATTTTTTGTTTTGGGTGTTAGCTTATTAGCTACCCTCATTGGCTGGCTCAAGCGTCTTTTCAGCTATTTTGCTCTCGGCTGGTAGGCTCAGGCATGTTTTAGCCATTTTGCTCTTTTGTCCGGGTGTTAGCTTGTTAGCTACCCTTATCGGCGGGCTCAAGCATCTTTTCAAATATTTTGCTCTCGGCCGGTAGGCTTTCGGCATGTTTCAAATTATTTTGCTCTTTGGTTGGTGTTAGCTTATTAGCTACCCTCATCGGCGTGGCTCAAGCATCTTTTTAGCTATTTTGCTCTCTACCGGTAGGCTTTAGGCATGTTTCAAATTTATTTTGCTCTTTGGTTCGGTGTTAGCTTATTAGCTACCCTCATCGGCAGCTCAAGCCTTTTTTAGCTATTTTGCTCTCAAATAGGTAGGCTCGTGCATGTTTCAAATTTATTTTGCTCTTTGGTTCTGTGTTAGCTTATTAGCTACCCTCATTGGCGGGCTTAAGCATCTTTTCAAATTATTTTGCTCTCGGCCGATAGGCTCGTGCATGTTTCAACCATTTTGCTCTTTGGTTGGTGTTAGCTTATTAGCTACCCTCATCGGCGGGCTCAAGCCTCTTTTCACTATTTTGCTCTCGGCCGTAGGCTCGTGCACGTTTTTAGCCATTTTGCTCTTTAGAAACAACTCTGGTTAGCCATTATAAGACGTATGTTGTTTAAAAAACATCTTTATTGATCATGATCGCTTGATAAGCCATAATACATATTTTGTCGAGGGACAACATCTTTATTGGCCATGAACGTTGATCTCTTGTGGTTTGTACATGTATTCTCCTTGAGTTGTTTTTATGCGTAGAATCTTCTTAGTTGGTCGATGTGCCATGTATTGTCGACTTCTTTCTCATCTTCGCTTATTAACTTGTACGTGCTCGGTCCAAAGACTTTTTGAGACAATAAAAGGACCTTCCCATGGACCGAGTAGTTTATGGCGTCCGTCGCTTTTTTTTATTCTTCTTAGCACTAGGTCTCCGACTTGTAGTGATCGAGGCCGGGTATTCTTGTTGTAGTGGCGTCTTAATCCTCGGAGGTATCTTGTTGATTGAAGGGTAGCGTTTACCTCTCGACTTCTTCTTCGTAGTGTCAAGTTCTAATCTTCCGGTGTATTCGCTTCTCCTTCGTCATACTCGTTTCTATCCTTGGTGACGTCCAAATCAAGTCGGCAGGTAGTACAACTTCGATCCGTAAACTAGGAAGAAAGGCGAGTATCCGTAGCTCTCTTATTTTGTTCAGAGTCCCCATACTACTTTGGGCAATTCTTCAATCCACTTTGATCCATAGTCTGCTAGCTCTTCATACGCCTTGGTGTCAACCCGGCTAGTATGAGTCCATTGGCTCTTTCTACCGTCCGCTGGCTTCGGATGTGCGATCGATGCGTAATCTATGTCGAAGCCACAATCCTGCGTAACTTTTGAACTCTGTGGTCTGTAAAGGAGAGCCTAAATCTGTGATGATTCGATTGGGCATGCCAAAGCGGTGCATAATGTCTTGGATGAACTCGACCGCTTTGGTCATACCAGTATTTTATGAGTGGTTTGTATTCGATCCACTTGGTGAACTTGTCAATTGCCACGAAGATGTATTCAAAACCGCCTTTTGCTTTCTTGAGGGGTCCTACTTGATCCAAATTTCAGCAGAGAAAGGCCAAGCGGGTGGGATGCGATGAGGTTGTGAGCTGGCACATGAGCTTGTCTTGCGAACATTTGACAACCTTTGCATTTTCTGACGAGTTCTTCTGCGTCTTTCAGAGCTGTTTGCTAGTAGAATCCGGTGCGGAAAGCTTTGCCGACTAGTGTTCTTGAAGCGGCGTGATTTCCGTAGCAACCTGAGTGTATTTCGTCTAGGATTTCTCTGCCTTCTTGAAACGAGACACATTTTAGGAGTACTCCTGACGATGTAGCTCTTCTATAGAGCTTGTCCCCTACTAGGACGTAGTTTTTGCTTCTACGAACAACTCGGGTAGCTTTCTCTTTATCAGCTGACAACTTATTCTCTTTGATATAATCAATA
This sequence comes from Miscanthus lutarioriparius, assembly GCA_904845875.1. Lineage (NCBI taxonomy): Eukaryota > Viridiplantae > Streptophyta > Magnoliopsida > Poales > Poaceae > Miscanthus > Miscanthus lutarioriparius. The sequence continues at coordinate 91,886,324 of CAJGYO010000006.1, forward strand.
AAAGCTTGTGTCCATGAAGTGTTGATTACCAGAATCTGGTTGCCTTTGGCTATGAGTTCTGGGGTTTTCTCGCCGGGTTGTTTGATAGAAGGAGCTGATAACTCCTCTATGAATACGCCGGGTGGGACCATTGCCCTGTCTGATCCAAGCTTGGCGAGGACATCTGCTGCAATATTGCTATCGCGCAGGACATGTAGAATTTCTAACCCTTGGAAATGTTTTTGAGTTTTCGGATTTCAGCGCAGTAAGCGCCCATTTTTTCTTTGGTGCAGTCCCAATCTTTGTTGACTTGGTTGATGACTACAGCCGAATCCCCATATACGAGTAATCGCTTTATTCCAAGGGTAATTGCCACTCGTAGCCCGTGGATGAGAGCTTCGTACTCTGCTTCATTGTTGGTAGCTTGCCATAATATCTGAAGGACATACTTAAGGTGTTTTCCGTCTAGAGAGATTAGGAGGACAGCCACACCGGCTCCGCCTAGCTTGAGTGATCCATCAAAGTACATCTTCTAGTGGTCAAGGATTGTATTTGACATAGGTTGTTGAATCTCTATCCACTCGGCAACGAAATCGGCAAGGGCTTGAGATTTGATTGCTTTCCGCGGGGTGAAATCGATGTTGAGAGCACCAAGTTCAACTGCCCATTTTGATATGCGCCCTGTTGCATCTCTGTTGTGCAAGATGTCTCCGAGCAGGAAGTCTGTCACCACGGTGATCTTGTGGCTTTCAAAATAGTGGCGGAGCTTGCGTGAAGTGATCAATAGGGCGTACAGTAGTTTTTGCACATGCGGGTACCGAATTTTAGATTCTGACAGTACTTCATTGATGTAGTATACGGGTCATTGTACTTTATATACGCGCGCTTCTTCTTCTCTTTCCACGACTATCGCCGTGCTGACCACAGTAGAAGTTGCCAAAATGTATAGCATCATGTCTTCGTCTTTCTTTGGAGGTGTGAGAACTGGTGAGGATGTGAGGTATGCCTTAAGTTTCTTGAAAGCTTCATTGGCTTCTTCCGTCCACTCGAACTTGTCTGCCTTCTTTAGTAGTTTAAAGAAAGGTAACCCTTTTTCACCGAGCCTTGAAATAAAACGATTGAGTGCCGCCATGCAGCCTGTTAGCTTTTGCACATCTTTGATGTTTCGAGGTGGGCCCATCTCTGTTATGGCTCAAATTTGCTTGGCGCTTGCTTCGATTCCGCGATGACTGACCAGGAAACCGAGTAGTTGTCCTGAAGGGACTCATAATACACACTTGTTTGGGTTCAATTTCCACCTCCATCTTTTCAAGTTCTTGAAAGTTTGTTTTAAGTTCTCAATCAGTGTATCCGGGTTCTTTGTTTTACCACCACGTCGTCCACGTATGCTTCTACGTTTTCGCCGATCTGATCTCCAAGGCACGTTTGGATAGCTCTTTGGTAAGTGGCTCCAGCATTCTTGAGTCCAAACGACATGGTCTTGTAGCAGTAGGCACTAAACGGAGTAATGAAAGATGTCTTGCTCTGGTCTTGCTCTTTTAATGCGATCTGGTGATACCCTAAATAGCAATCAAGAAAGGATAATAGGGCAGATCCTGCTGTTGAATCAACTATCTGATCAATGTGTGGTAGCCCGAATGGGTCTTTCGGGCAGTGCTTGTTGAGATCTGTGTAGTCAACACACGTGCACCATTCGTCCGTGTTCTTTTTCTGTACTAGAACTGGGTTTGCTAGCCAATCTGGGTGAAGGATTTCTCTAATGAATCTAGCCGCCATTAGTTTCGTGATTTCTTTTTTAATCGCTGCCTTCTTGTCAGGTGAGAATCGTCGTAGCCGTTGCTTTACAGGCTTGGAGCTTTCATTGACATCAATTATGTGCTCAGCCAACTCTCTTGAGACACCTAGCATGTCGGCCGGCTTCCAAGCGAAGATATCTTTGTTGTCCCGAAGAAAGTTGGTGAGCGCGAGTTCCTATTTTGCCGAGAGGTGGGCGCTGATGGTTGTTGTCTTAGAGGGATCGCCAGTGCCCAGGTTGATTTGCTTGACGTCGGCTTCTTTTGGTGGTGCGAGGATGCTAGGCTTTTTAGCCGGTATCTCTAGTTCTTCTTGGCTTATTTCTGCGACAATAGTCGCTATTTCTTTTCTTCCATTGTCGGCTTGTGCTTTGGCCGCGATTTGGATTGCCTGAACGTCGCAGTCAAAAGCGCGCTTCAAATCACTTCGAAGAGAAAGGACACCGTTAGGTCCTGACATCTTAAGCAGTAGGTACGGATAATGTGGTATTGCCATGAATTTTGCTAGCGCTGGGCGTCCGAGGATTGCATGGTATGATGAATCGAAGTCTGCAACCTCAAACTTGATGAACTCTGTACGGTAATTCGAAGGGGTTACAAAAGTAACGGGTAGAGTAATTTGTCCAAGTGGCATGGCTGCCTTACTGGGTACTATGCCATAAAAAGGTGTACTTGTTGGTGTAATCATCCCGGCGAGTTGCAGTCCCATCTTCCTTAGCGTTTCTGAGAAGATGATGTTGAGTCCGGCTCCCCCGTCGATTAGTACTATGGTGACAGTCATACCGGCAATAGTTGGATCTAGAACCAGTGGGTAATGGCCTGCGTTTCCCACGCTAGTCCATTGGTCTTCTCTGGAAAATTGGATTGGATACTGTGACCAATTGAGATATCTTGGAGTAGCCGGTTCTGCTGTCATGATAGTCCGTAGTGCTAATTTTTCTTGATGTTTGCTTCTGCAATCTGGGGCCCCAGAGAAGATCACTGCTACCGTCCCCCTGGATTTTTGGAATCCTTTGTCTTCGTGGTTGTCTTCATCTTTTTTCTAATTGTCTTCTTTGGTGTTTTCCTTACTATCTTTTCTTGTGTATCGATCATTGAAGGTGTAGCAATTTCCGATGGTGTGCTTCCCATTAGGGTGCAATGGGAAACGTATGTTTTCGATGTCGTCATATCTTCTGGGTTTGGAAAACTTCTTTGATTTGTCAGCCATTGCCACGGTGTTGTCTGGTCTACGTTTTCTTTCCTGATGTCTGCTATTTCGATGATTTTGGTTGTCTAGGTTGTCTCGGTTGCTTCTATCCAGGAACCTCTCTCGTGTCTTCTCTTCTGCAGTAATCATCTTTTCTACTGTTCGTCTGAATTCTTCGTTGTTTCTTGGATTTTCTTTGCAGAAGTCTTGAAATTGCCACCTAACCATGATTCCATGAGAGAAAGCTTCAATTACTTCTCGTTCGGTGATGTCATGCACTTGAGCCCGTAGTTCGCCGAATCATCGATAGTAATCTCTGAGACTCTCACTTCCCTTCTGCTTGAGTCCTTTTAATTCTGCGTGAGTGATCGGGTGCGTAATGATCCCTGCAAAATTTTCACAAAAAGCTCTTTGCAAGTCCTCCCAATTTCTGATTGATCCTGGATTTAATTTGTCGAACCATTGGAGAGGCATTGTTTCCAGGGCCATTGGAAAGAACAGGGTCTTGATATCGTCGTCTCCTCCGGCTAGCTCAATTGATTGTGAATATATCCTGAGCCACTGCCTTGGTTCGGTTTTGCCATCATACTTAGAGTGGTTGGACGGTTTGAACTTGTGAGGTAGTCGTATTGACGCAAGTCAGTTTGCAAAACAGGGGAATCTATCATGCGTTCCGGCTTCTTTGAATTCCGATTCGGCACCTCCTTCTGGCCAACTGTCGTTTTGATGAGAGTAATTCTAATGCTTCTTGGAGCTGTTCATATTTTTCACCGGGATGTGAGGTTGCTCTGAGTTCTTCTAATGCTTCTCGGATCTTATCGTAAGGCGTACTTGCCGTGTGTCTTTCTTCGACTTCTCGTTGTGATTTTCTTCTGTCGTATTCAGCCAACTCTGACTCATATCTGATCCAGGCTTCCCTGTGCTGCCTAGCATGGTGTTGGCGTCCTTGCTTCAACTTGTTTTTCTTTCTCTAGCTTGTTTCTGATTCTCGGTTTCACCATCGTAGCCCTGGGCAAAGGGTGATATGTTGGATTCTGATTCATCCGATGACCTAACATCGGGCGCTTCTAGGGGGACCAATGGTGACCGAGGGCGGTGAACCATGAGTACTTCCCATGCGTGAACTGTTCTATTATTGGCATTAGTTTCCATACTGTTGGAGTTGCTGATAAGTTTGGTAGTGGTCTCGAGGTCACAGATCGAATCTCCTTCTTGGTAAGGTAGAATAGCTGTTGTCGTCGTGTCGTCTAGTCGGGTACTGCTATCCTCAGGAACAGAGCCCAGCCAGTGGACGATGCAGTCTTGAGATGTTATAGTCAGTACGAGACCTTCCTGAGCTCCTTTTAGTGGCATTCTAAGCACTGGATCAAGGGATCCTTCGAGCCGTGCCTCATAAGCCTTTGCCAGGTTGTGGAGTCCGAACGGAAAAAGACCTGACTTCTTGAAAAGACTCTGAGTGTTCTCCGAGTTGTTTTCTTGATATGCCGAGGCCACGTTCTGGAGCCCCATCGAAAAAGAACTCGGTTTTTCAAAAGAACTCGGATAAGACTCTATCTCGGAAGCGGAGCTTGAATTCAAGTCGGATGCGCAAAGCCGTGAAACTTGAGTTGAATCGGACACCATGAGTTGTGCGAATCTTCCAGAGATTTGGTCTGTCGTAGTCGCCGGAATAGAATAGTCTTCATGGTGTTTCGAATCTTTGAGGAGACGGCTTTGGAGCTTGCCATTGTCGTCTGCCTCGCAGATCCATGAGCCGAAGATGAAAGTTGATCCCGTCGAGAAGATCATGTTGTTGAGGTCCGTCGAGCTCTCGGATGCAAATTCGCCGAAGGCCCCTACCTAGCGCGCCAGCTGTCAATGTTTTACCATCGATAGCCTGCCATGGGGGTCCCCAGCTATCGATGTTTTACCATCGATAGCCTGCCACGGGGGTCTCCGGGGTAGTATGTTCGGGCTTCGACGTATGCAGAACTCAATGGTGAACGTAAGAGACAGTCGATTTAAACTGGTTCGGGCCCTCGATCGCTGATCGAGTAATAGCCCTATGTCCAGTCGGCGTTAGCCTTTGCGTTCAATTGATTGTAAAGTGTTGTTGTGTTGTTGAAGTCCTTCCCCCTCTCTAGGAACCCTGCCCTCCTTTATATAGTCAGGAGGTCAGAATCCTAGTCGGTTTACAATGAGAGTTCTTAGTAGGATTACAGGATAATACTACTACTAAGATTACATGGGGAGAATCCTAGTTAGACTAGATCTTCTCTCCTCCTTGTGGGGTATCCTGTGGGTCCCGCACTGACAAGAGCCTAGCTATCAGCTTCATCATTAGAAGGAAGGATCTGAATCTCAAGCTTCTCGAAAATATGGCTGGCCAAAGCCTCAAATTCAGGCTCCTCTCTCTCAATGTATTATAGGTAGTTTTCATCATCAGTTGGTTCTCCAAGCTTCTCCAAGGGGACATTTGGATCAAGAACCCAGACATGCGCAAGGATGTTCTTAACGCACGCATGAACTCTCCTCTTGACAAAGCCTTGGAGACGCTGAGGGATCAGCGGGATGAAGGCGCCCCAACTACTCCTATCATCTTTAGGAGTCCAAAGGAGCTTGGCGATGGACTTGAAAGATTTCCATAAAGATGAAAATCTTTGATCAGAGACCACCAGCTTGCCAGACAAGTCTTCAATGGTTTTCTTGGCCTGCACAAGATTCCTATCAGCTCCATGTCTAATTAGCTTGGTAAGAGCAAGCTCTTCCTCAGCACGTGTGGTTACCTCATCCGCCCGGTTGAATTCAACCTAGAGAGTCATCTTTATCGCCTCCAGATCCTCCGAGAGCTTTTTGATGCTCTTCTGAAGGGCTGTTCACAAAGAACACATACCAAGAAACCTACAAGAAAAGAAATGAAAGAAGCACACAAAAAGTACTCGAAATACCTTCACACTCCCGCTTGTAATCATCAGATTTCCCAGATGCCTCCTTCAAGGCAACCAGGGTGTCCTCCTTCCTCTGCTCTGACTCACCGATTTGAGCATGGAGGGCCTCTTCAGATGTTCGGCGTCCCTAGAGCTTTGATTCTAGCTCAACTTGTTTACAAGCCAGTTTCGCCTTCAGCTTATTCACTTCAAAGACCAATTTCCTCTCGACTTCACCCGAGCCAAAGAAGCTGGATTGGTCTCGAGAAAAGGCCTTTACACAGAAGAGAGGAAAATAAGAAAGAGAAGGAACAAAAAGAAGCCAGACCACCAAAAAGAACAAGGAAAAATGCCTACATGAAGTAGCTCACCAAAAGAAGCCACCCCGGCCGAAAGGCCCTCCCACACCATGGTTAGCTTCGAGAGGTGGTGTGTGGCATCAAATTCCAGCACCACATCCTTGGCTAAACATTGGGAGGGCGAGGAAGTCAACGCTAGGACCAAAGCCATGTGCAACATAGCAGAAGCCCCAGCTGCATCCTCGGCTAGGCGCCCCACCACGGTCACGACCTCCGTTGGATGCGCAGACACAATGGCAAGTCGCTTAGCTGGAATCGTGGTTTCTGCCGCCCCCGCCTCACTAACCGTCCGCTCCAAGTCTTGCGACATGGTAAGCGGAACGAGCCCAATCGGCTGAGAAGAAGTTGATATGGGATTGGGGGAGGAAGTCGACGACGATCTTCAAAGAATAAAAGAAGTCATCAAAGAAGGATCAGGGTCAAAAGGTAAAAGAATGGCAAACAAGTCAGAAAAAGCTTACTTGGCTCCTCCTCCTCATGCCAATATTCCCAAGCTATAAGAAAAATGGACCCTAGGCTCATTTACTTTGGATTTTGGTGTTTGATGATCAACAAGACCAAATTGGACTAACGTGTTTGCAAGTAATTGTTTTATAGTTCAATAGGATGCAAGACGTGACTTGGTCAAAGGCGATGTGATGATCCGATGATCAACACCTCAAGCGAGACCTTAGAAGCATAATGGAAGACATACAAGATCAAGCAAAGTCCAAGCACGAAGATGGGAGCCATGCCAGGCGCAAAGATCGTGAAGAAACAAGTCAAGGAAGGGTTCAGAGGCGACCAGACGCTATGACCGAACGCCATGACTAAACGCGACCGGACATGTCCAGTGGCAAACCCTAGTGTAGATGCGCCTGTCTGTGTGACCGGACACTGAGGCGGCCGAGGACCGGACGTGTCAGGTCAACTATTCATCATCGCAGCACGGACCGGACGCTGGCAGAGGATCGACCGTACACGGGAACAGTAGCGTCCGATTAAAGTCTAGAGAGGTTCCAGAGAGGCGTAGCCGTGACCGGACGTGCCTAGCGTCCGATCAGTTGATCACGCCGAAGGCCAGGTGACCATTGTGAGTGACCGGACGTGTCCAGTCAATACGACGACCACATCCGGTCGTTGTAAGAAAAGCTACAGTTGATCCCAACGGCTACCTTCTCACTTGGGGGCTATAAATACCACCCCAACTGGCAATTTGAGATATGGAGACTTGAGAAAACATACCAAGGGTGTTCCTACACCATTTTAGTGATCTCCACATGCATAGTGCTTAGTGATTCATTAGGTGATTAGCGTAGGTGCTTTGCGAAGTGCTTAGGTTGATTAGACCATCGCTTATGCGCTTGCTCTAGGTTTAGGCCTAGTGTTTAGTGAGGTTTGCATACCTCTTATCACTTGGTGCTTGCGCGCATCGTTGTTGTACATCAGAGGGGCTTGTAGTCTTGCGAGATCACACCAACCGTGTTTCTGGTATGGCCGCCACCGTGTACCGAAGGGAACACGGCCCGTGGTGGTTCGGCCAGAAACTTGATAGTGAAGACGGCTGGGAGCGGTTCGGGAGAGGCTTACCGAAGGCACACCGGAGACCCACTTGCGCGTTGGAAAGGCCCGGGGCTATCCATGGAGTTACTTGACCGGGAGCTTGGCCCTTGCAAGGGATTCCTTGCGAGGGGCTCCAACGAGGATTAGGGGGAAGCTCGAGCGCTTCTCGATACCTCGGTAAAAATACCGGAGTCGTCGACGGGAGTTTGCATCTCTACCTCATCTTTAGCTTCCGCATTTACATTGTTACCTAGGTTGTGTGCTTTACTTTCCTAGCTTAGTTGATAGGATTGGAACCTAGGTTGCATAACTCTTTTGCGGTATTGATAGCAACACATTAGCAAAACCGTAGTTGCACATTTAGATAGATCACTTTCTTGCATAGGTTTTGCTAAGGTGAAATTAGAGGCCATAGTTTATAGAGAATAGATTTTAAGTTGTCTAATTTACCACCCCTCTTAGGCATCACAAGTTCCTTCAATTGGTATCAGAGCCGGTTGGCTCAATTGGACTTTTGTCTTAACCGCCATTGAGCCGACGCTACTAAGAGTGGTTGGGATGGATACATCTAGGCCTTCGTACTTTGACGGCACTAACTTCCCCTACTATAAAGCTAGAATGGCTTGTCACCTTGAGGTGGTAGACTTAGGTGTTTGGAGAGTCACTCATGATGGGATGAAGCCCATTAAGAATTCCGATAAACCCACAAAGAGTGAAGAAAAAGAAATTCATTTCAATGCTAGAGCTAAAAATTACTTGTTTGAATCTTTTAGCATGGATGTGTTTAACCAAGTATTCACTTTAAATATGGCACATAAAATTTGGCTAAAACTCCAAGAGCTGCATGACGGCACAAGTAATGTCCGTGAGCAAAAACATTGCTTAGCTCAACAATGTTATGATTCTTTTGAAATGAATGATGATGAGCTTGTTCGTGATATGTATTCTCGTTTGAATCTAATTATCAATGAGCTCAATTCTATAGGATTGACAAAGCTAGGTGATGTGGACATCGTGAGAAATATCATCTCCATGCTAGCACAAAAGAAATATGCAAGCATCATCACCATCCTTCATAACTTGGAGGACTTGAGCACCATGACCCCGGCCATTGTGATTGGCAAGATAGTGGCATTTGAGATGTCACGCAAAATAGGTCAAGAAGAAGCCTCTTCATCAAGCAAGGGTAAAGCTCTCGCATGTAGTGAGAAAAAGAAGATGAAGGGCAAGAAAGTTGAGTCAAGCTCAAGCTCAAGCTCCTCAAGTGAAGATAAATAATATGATGATGATGATGATGAAGATGATGATGAAGAATCAAGTGATGATGATGAATCTTCCTCCTCCACCTCCGACCTTGATGAAGAATCTACCAAACTTATCACCAAGGTGGAGAAGATGATCGAAAAGCTCAATGTCAAGGGTGTGCCCATCCAAATTGAAGATTGCCTCTTCACTAACCAAAGAAGAGAGCAAAGAAAGAAAGGATGCTATGGATGCGACGAGTTGGGGCACTTTGTGGAACTTTGTCCAAACAAGCCCACACCCAAGACAAAGAAGGCGTGCAAAGACAAAGCCCTCACATCAATAAGGTCATGGGATGATTCTTCAAGTGAAGAAGAAGACCATCACAAGAGGCGCGGGCACAAGCACTCACCATCAAGCGCTTCACGTGTGTGCCTTATGGCATGAGGTAACGAAAAGCCTATCCCTAGTGATAGTGACAATGATAGTGATAGTGATGATGAGCTACCTTCTTATGATGAACTTGTGCAACAAAACCTTGATTATGCTAAAGCTTGCACTAGTCAACAAAAGAAGCTAAAAGCTTTAAAAGTAAAATTAGATAGCTCTCAACAAGCTTATGCTACTTTGCTTGAACAATATGAAACTTTTGCCAATCTTAATGTTGAGCTATCTACTAAAGTTGAGCTATTAGAGGCTAGTGCAAACACAAATGAATGCATAATCAATGATGAGCAACTAGAAAAGAAAAATAAAAAATTAAAAGAAAAGTTAGCTAGCATACAAGATGCTTATAAAAGTTTGTTTGCTAAAATGGAAACTATGTGCAAACATTATGATGAGCTAACTAATAAAGTTGCAAATCTTGAAGCCGTCGGTACAACCCCCACCGAGGCACCTAAAAAGAAAAGTTCAATTTTTGACATGCCTAAAAAGGATGCCTCTACTTCTTGTAATGATTTATGCTTAGACTCACCATTGTGCAACCAAGATTATGTTGAGAATGTTGTTGTAGAAACATGCACACAAGAGGTTGCAATGGAGAATGAGCAACTCAAGCAAGAAGTGGCTCGCCTCACCAAGGACTTGACTCAAATGAAAGGCAAGACAGAGCAAGCCCAACTTCATCAAGATAACACCATCATGGGAGTGAAGAAGCTTGATGAAGGACAAACCATGGTTTGTTATGTATGCCACAAAGAAGGCCACAAGTCCTATGAGTGCAAGGTGAAGAATGGGGGAGGAGCAAAGAAGAAAGAAAAAAACAAAAAGCAAACAAGCAAGCTCTCCAACACCTACACCAACAAGGTGGATAAGAAGGCCTCCACACCTTATCTCTTGAAGAAGAAGAAGAATGATAAGGTGGTGGCCATCAAGGTGAACAAGCAAGCCAACAATAGGGCCAAATGCATTTGGGTGCTAAAAGAAATTATTTCAAACATGAAGAGCACCAAGAAGGTTTGGATCCCGAAGGGGAAGTGAGAAGTCCAATGGATTTCGGGGAATTTGGAGACTTGGCAAAGTTTTGGGTGCATTTCATGGGGTGCATCACATCGGGTCAAGTAATTGCCAAGTGGGTTAGTGAATACTATGGACCCAAATTCCCCTTCCCATGATAGGTAACTAGATTTAACTTCTTGCAATTTTAATTAGCATATAGTTCTTTTTTATGCCTAGGTTTGCATTTGCATGTTTAGTCTTTTATCATGCATACACTAGGTAAATCATATGGTAGGACTTGCTCGGTATCACTCTTACCATTGGAGCAAACCTACATGGTTTAATTTGTTTAGAAGCACGACACATAGCTTGTCTAACAATTATTTATCTAATATGTGCCAAAGTCCAAATTGTACATAATTTTCCCCGATTATCACTTTTGAAAATGATCCTCACATTTATGTGATATCATCCTTCAAGTGGTATCTTTGATTTTAAAATCAATGTGCATGTCTTCTACAAGTATTCCATGCTTGTGTACACAAATTTAGGGGGAGGTTACTCTACAAGTTGGATATTTTGAGACTAATACTATTTCAAGCTTATCATGTGTAGTAGTCTCATTGCAAGGAAAATGGAGTCCCCGGAGATAAGCATCAAACTTCAAATGACCACCATCCATCTCAAGTGGTGTCATTCAAATTGGTTTCTACATGTGCTATTCCTAACCGATATCATTGTGTTAACTTCAATTTGATATTTATATGCTTTTTCCGTGCATTATATAGATTAAACTTCTTTGTACATTAATTTGCCGATTATGCATATATCTCATCCACCATCATATGTATGCATATATCTAGGGGGAGCTTAGTCTATGTAATGTGAGAGTTAAGTCTTGTGATCTATTCCACTCCACATACAAGGGATCACAAGATTTGACCATCCCTTGTGCTACTAATGTCTTCCTTTTCGGAGTTTGATTCCAAAGAGGAAGAATTTGTAGGACCAAAAGCAAGCCCGATCATAATAATTTACAAGTGGTAATGGTCCGAGAAAGGGAGGATAGTGGATTATGGAGTTAGGGGGAGGCTTAAATCCATAATACCACATGGAGACATTTGCAAGAGCAAGAGAAGTTTCCAAAGATGTTTACATGTGGTATCTTTTAGCATCATATAACATTGCCCTTTGCATTGCATCATAGCAAGTAGATAGTTTTTCATTTCCAAAATTCTTATTATTTGCTTGCTTTGGTCGTGTTGTCATCAATCACCAAAAAGGGGAGATTGTAAGGAAAATGGACCCTAGGCCCATTTACTTTGGATTTTGGTGTTTGATGATCAACAAGACCAAATTGGACTAACATGTTTGCAAGTAATTGTTTTGTAGTTCAATAGGATGCAAGATGTGACTTGGACGAAGGTGACATGATGATCCGATGAACAACACCTCAAGCGAGACCTTAGAAGCATAATGGAAGACATACAAGATCAAGCAAAGTCCAAGCACGAAGATGGGAGCCAAGCCAGGCGCAAAGATCGCGAAGAAACAAGTCAAGGAAGGGTTCAGAGGCGACCGGATGCTGTGACCGAACGCCGCGACTGAACGTGACCGGACACGTCTGGTGGCAAACCCTAGCGCAGATGCGCCTATCCATGTGACCGGACACTGAGGCGGCCGAGGACCGGACGCGTCAGGTCAACTATTCATCATCGCAGTACGGACCGGACGCTGGCGGAGGATCGACCGGACGCGGGAACAGTAGCGTCCGATTAAAGTCTAGAGAGGTTCCAGAGAGGCGTAGATGTGACCGGACGCGCCCAGCGTCCGGTCAGTTGATCGCGCCGAAGGCCAGGTGACCATTGTGAGTGACCGGATGCGTCCGGTCAATACGACGACCGCGTTCGGTCGTTGATAGAAAAGCTGCAGTTGATCCCAACGGCTACCTTCTCACTTGGGGGCTATAAATACCACCCCAACTGGCCATTTGAGATATGGAGACTTGAGAAAACATACCAAGGGTGTTCCTACACCATTTTAGTGATCTCCACATGCATAGTGCTTAGTGATTCATTAGGTGATTAGCGTAGGTGCTTTGCGAAGTGCTTAGGTTGATTAGACCATCGCTTATGCGCTTGCTCTAGGTTTAGGCCTAGTGTTTAGTGAGGTTTGCATACCTCTTATCACTTGGTGCTTGCGCGCATCGTTGTTGTACATCGGAGGGGCTTGTAGTCTTGCGAGATCACACCAACCGCGTTTGTGGTATGGCCGCCACTGTGTACCAAAGGGAACAAGGCCCGCGGCGGTTCGGCCGGAAACTTGATAGTGAAGAATGCGGGGAGCGGTTCGGGAGAGGCTTACCGAAGGCACACCGGAGACCCACTTGCGCATGGGGAAGGTCCGGGGCTATCCACGGAGTTACTTGACCGAGAGCTTGGCCCTTGCGTGGGATTCCTTGCGAGGAGCTCCAACGAGGACTAGGGGGAAGCTCGAGCGCTTCTCGATACCTCGATAAAAATACCGGAGTCATCGATAGGAGTTTGCATCTCTACCTCATCTTTAGCTTCCGCATTTATATTGTTACCTAGGTTGTGTGCTTTACTTTCCTAGCTTAGTTGATAGGATTGGAACCTAGGTTGCATAACTCTTTTGCGGTAGAGATAGCAACACATTAGCAAAACCATAGTTGCACATTTAGATAGATCACTTTCTTGCATAGGTTTTGCTAAGGTGAAATTAGAGGCCATAGTTTATAGAGAATAGATTTTAAGTTGCCTAATTCACCACCCCTCTTAGGCGTCACAAGTTCCTTCTATTGGTATCAGTTCCAGTTGGCTCAATTGGACTTTTGTCTTAACCGCCATTGAGCCGACGCTACTAAGAGTGGATGGGATGGATACATCTAGGCCTTCGTACTTTGACGGCACTAACTTCCCCTACTATAAAGCTAGAATGGCTTGTCACCTTGAGGCGGTAGACTTAGGTGTTTGGAGAGTCACTCGTGATGGGATGAAGCCCATTAAGAATTTCGATAAACCTACAAAGAGTAAAGAAAAAAAATCATTTCAATGCTAGAGCTAAAAATTACTTGTGTGAACCTTTTAGCATGGATGTTTTTAACCAAGTATTCACTTTAAATATGGCACATAAAATTTGGCTAAAACTCCAAGAGCTGCATGACGGCACAAGTAATGTCTGTGAGCAAAAACATTGCTTAGCTGAACAAAGTTATGATTCTTTTGAAATGAATGATGATGAGCTTGTTAGTGATATGTATTCTCGTTTGAATCTAATTATCAATGAGCTCAATTCTATAGGATTGTCAAAGCTAGGTGATGTGGACATCGTGAGAAATATCATCTCCGTGCTACCACAAAAGAAATATGCGTAGACGCGGGAACAGTAGCGTCCGATTGAAGTCTAGAGAGGTTCCAGAGAGGCGTAGACGTGACCGGACGTGCCCAGCGTCCGATCAGTTGATCGCGCCGAAGGCCAGGTGACCGTTGTGAGTGACCGGACATGTCCGGTCAATATGACGACCATGTCCGGTCGTTGTCAGAAAAGCTACAGTTGATCCCAACGGCTACCTTGTCACTTGGGGGCTATAAATACCACCCCAACTGGCCATTTGAGATATGGAGACTTGAGAAAATATACAAAGGGTGTTCCTACACAATTTTAGTGATCTCCACATGCATAGTGCTTAGTTATTCATTAGGTGATTAGCGTAAGTGCTTTGCGAAGTGCTTAGGTTGATTAGACCACCGCTTATGCGCTTGCTCTAGGTTTAGGCCTAGTGTTTAGTGAGGTTTGCATATCTGTTATCACTCGGTGCTTGCACGCATCGTTGTTGTACATCGGATGGGCTTGTAGTCTTGCGAGATCACACACACCACGTTTGTGGTGTGGCCACCACCGTGTACCGAAGAGAACAAGGCCCGCGGCGGTTTGGCCGGAAACTTGATAGTGAAGACGGCGGGGAGCGGTCCAGGAGAGCCTTGCCGAAGGCACACCAGAGACCCACTTGCATGTGGGGAAGGCCCGGGGCTATCCATAGAGTTATCTGACCGGGAGCTTGGCCCTTGCGAGGATCTCCAACGAGGACTAGGCGAAGCTCGAGCGCTTCTCGATACCTCGGTAAAAATACCGGAGTCGTCGACGGGAGTTTGCATCTCTACCTCATCTTTAGCTTCCCCATGTACATTGTTACCTAGGTTGTGTGCTTTACTTTCCTAGCTTAGTTGATAGGATTGGAACCTAGGTTACATAACTCTTTTGCGGTAGAGATAGCAACACATTAGCAAAACCGTAGTTGCACATTTAGATAGATCACTTTCTTGCATAGGTTTTGCTAAGGTGAAATTAGAGGCCATAGTTCATAGAGAATAGATTTTAAGTTGCCTAATTCACCCCCCCACTCTTAGGCGTCACAAGTTCCTTCACAAGCCAACCAGAAGACCTGGGCGGGGACGTGGGGGCTAAAAAATATCAGTACCAGCCAAGACTGGCACTTGAGTTCCATCAGAACTCTAACTCGACCCCCGCTTACAGCCAAAGACAAAAAGAAGATGAGTCATCAAAAGAACTCGGGACAATGCAAGATAATAAAGGATAGGCACTCTAACTACTCACTAACAAGTAACAAGGGTCACACTATCGTCCTCAT
Organism: Miscanthus lutarioriparius; assembly: GCA_904845875.1. Lineage (NCBI taxonomy): Eukaryota > Viridiplantae > Streptophyta > Magnoliopsida > Poales > Poaceae > Miscanthus > Miscanthus lutarioriparius. The sequence goes on from CAJGYO010000006.1 coordinate 91,901,443, forward strand.
CCTCGCCCTCGAGGATCTCCACCGCACTGCCATCTAATTGAGCAGATAACCAAACAGCAAGATTGAGCAGAAGAAACAAAGAAGGAAACTACTCACGAAGAAATAACAAAAACAACTTACAAAAGGTGGCGGATTCGTGGTGGTGTACTCCGAGACTTGGAGAGGAGCAACACTTGCATCCTTCAAGATTTTGCAGAGGCATCCCAAGACCTCCTCCTCCATCAGCTCCTGTGTAGGAACCATCCGGGATGGGTCCTCCGCTCTGGCATACTCAAAGCCATACCTCTCCCTCGCCTTTAGAGGCTACACTCGGCAACGGAGGAAACTGGCCATGATACCAAAGCCAGTCAAGCCCTGCTGCTTCAAGACCTTGATCCGCTCAAGGAAAGGCTTAATCTTCTTGAGGTCTTCTGGCGACAGAGGCTGCTTCTTCCAGCGGTCATTCACAACTGGACCGGCATCCAAATGCACTGCGAGGGGAGGGGCCATGTTCCCAGCATAAAACCACTCGGATTGCCAGTCCTTAACCGAGTCAACCAGATTGTACTCAAAGAACTCTTTCTACTTACTTTGGTGAAATTGGATACCACAACCACCCAGGACAGAAGTATTATCACTCCAGGGGTGTTGTTTCAAATGGAAGAGGTAGCGGAATAAGGAGATAGAAGGGAGGATTCCAAGAAAGGTTTCACAAAAATGAACGAACACAGAAAGATGAAGAATTGCGTTCGGGGTCAGATGGTTTAAAGAAATATCAAAATATCGAAGGAATCGGTGGAGAAAAGGAGACGCTGGGAGGCAGATTCCAGCGCGAATGAAGGATACGAAGAGAACGATCTCACCAGGACTGAGGGAAGGAACCCGGTGCTCGCCAGGAGTCTTCCACTCAGCAAAACCCTGATCCTGGATCAAGCCGTCGCTGACCAACTCCCTCAGTTGATCCTCCGTGGTGCTCGGAGCGGGCCAGACCTTCTCCATGGCCCTCATGGCGACGAATTCTTGGTCCTCAATCACCTGGAGCACCTCCTCCTCATCCACTAAGATGGCCTTTGACTTGCTGGACGAACCTCTCTTCTTGCCCATACACTAGATGATGCTCTCCTCTCACAAAACAAGATGGCGACAGCGCGTGAGCAGTGGCAGCACTCGAATGGCGTCGACGTCGGTGGTCGAGCTCTGAGAGGGGATTAGGGTTTGGGAGACCGATGGCGGAAGGCAAAGAGCAAGTGAAGAGGAGAAGAAGGGAAAGAAATTGTTTTTATAACAGTAAAAACATGGCCCAAATGGCCCATTAAGCCAACAGATCGTTTCCACCTTTTGCGCATTGAATGTAGGATGTGACCGAAGCTACAGATGGCATGCCTTTTCACAACGGAATAGTGCAACGGGCAGATTTCAGACTTATTTATCCACATAAATTGTTGCTAAGTAGTTTCAACCCGGAACGCTCAGAAAAAACTCAGCAATTACAATACAGGCAAAGAAGCTTCAGAAACAACCCAGAAATCATTCAGAAGTACTCGGGTGGATGCAGAAGACAGCGACTCCAAGCAACAAGATTTTTCCAATTACAAATATCTTCAAGGGAAACAGGATTACAGACTTTACAAGACCCATCGAATTCGAAACTACGATGAACAAAGATAGCAACAAGGAACCCAGTAGAATTCGGCTCTAGAAACGACTACGTGCTCCTAGTTGCTACTCGGCAGAACACACTCTACATGGCTACACTGTTTTCTTCAAAGAAAGAGCGCAGTGCATCCAAGATTGGTGTCAACGGCACAACATGACAACATGGATCAGGGGAGGCTCACAGGCATCAGTCTACCTATGTCCGATGTGATGCTGGATCATGTGCTGATCTGCACCTGACAATCGCGAGGCAGAGTGGAAGGATCAATCTGGAACTGCTAGATGAGAGAACGTATCCCACATCATAAGACTTCTTCCATCTGCTAGAATGGACTACCCAGCGCAATACCGCTGAGAGATTAGTCTACCTCTAACCTCTATCACAAGACTTCTTCCATCTACTACAAGCAGTACAAGATTCCAACTCACGCCCGGGGGCTGCTCTACTTCACAAACCAACGTATTCATGGCTATAGACTTCAAGCTCAATGCCAGGACTTCACTGATTTGCAACAGCTCACCAGGAGGGTATTTATAGACCTAGAAGCGGTGCACATGGACCAAGTTCAAACAATAGATTCAACCTGACAATCAATAGGAAAAGGAGCAGAACAGTGATAGCAAGTCATAAAGGCAAAGTGAACGCATGTGAAGGCACAGTGCACAAGGACAATATATCTAGACGAATATTCCAACACTCTGCAGCCCGTGACTGAGCTTCATTTACCGCACAACGGCCACCTACCACCTACCTTTGACAGACAGACTACCTGAGGATACAACAAAAGGACCCTCTGTCCGAGTTCTTTCTATTCAAAAGAACCCGGATATATGCGGGATCCACAGGGTTCCTCATCGGTACGAGTACTAGCGGTGGGTCTTAGCCTGGCCAACGTACCTGACAGAAGAGGCGAGGCAACAAGTGACGCCAATTCCGAGTAGAATAGGCCGAACTAGCCGGATTTCCTAATAGAAAGTACCTTCTGTAATTAGATCAGGACACCTTCTTTGGAATCCGACTAGAACTGTAATCGCACCATAGCCGTCTTTCCCTATATAAAGAGAGGCTATGGGCACCCCTAAAAGGGAAGAACAACACAATATACCAATCAATCCAACGCAAAAGGCTAACGCCGACTAGACGTAAAGGCCATTACTCGATCACAGTCGAGGGTCCGAACCAGTATAAATCGATCGTCTCTTGCGTTCACCGTTGAGTTCCGCACCCGCCGAAACCGGAACAACTGTCCCGGGTACCCCCGTGACAGGCTATCGGTGGTAAAACATTGACAGATCCGGATGTTACAGAAGTAGATCTGGATGTTGCATAACATACATGTTGCAAGTGTTTTTTAAGTGTTTCAGATGTTTCATGCGTATGTTGTAAGTGTTTCAACTGGATGTTGTATATGTTTTACAATGGCTACGCACATGTTTTCAAGTATTTCACGTGTTTTTGCAAGTGTTTCAGATGTATGTTGCAAGTGCTTCATCTGGATGTTGCAAAAGTAGATCTGATGTTGCACATGTTGTAATGTGACCCGCCTGCCACAGTCGTTTGCTGCAGCTGCTGGGCGTCGTGCATGCGCGTGAGAAGCAGAGGGGGATGGCGGTAGGGGCGTAGGTGGTCCCTGCGTGCGCGGGGGAAGTAGGGGAGCGGCACCGTAGGTCTGGAGGCCGGAGGGGAGCGACACAGTAGTAGCAGGAAGCGGAAAGTGCGGGGGGAGCGGCGTGGGCGATCCTTGCCTGTACGTGCAGTAGGCGCTAGCGTGGATGCGCAGTAGGCGCGGTCGTTCGGACGCGCACGTCCGTCCGGATGTCCGGGGGCTAGCACTGCCGTATTTTTTTTATTTTTACATGGTATATACTACTACAATCCATTATGAAATTTATAATACTCCGTATGTTGCGTGAGTGTATTTTGGAAATTTGGATATTGTTGTTCCGTGGTGTGTTTTGGATTGCTCATATACTATCCATCAGATGCTGACTTTGGGACGTTGCATGTTAGATTGTTCTGATGATTTTCATTACATGTTCCACGTGTGCTTTGGATTTGTCGCATATTATTCACGAGATATTTCTTATGAATTATGACATCTTGTGAATAGTGCAGGTACAATCCAAATTACGCCACGTATTGTTGAAGCGAAAAACTACCAATTTTCTTCAGTTTCAGTCAAATGATGATGTCTTGGACAGAAGTGACTTTGGGTAATGCACAACGGAGAGTATCATACTATCAGTTGTGTACTTGTGCCGCCCGGATTGTTGATTGGTTTGACTCATTGACTGTTACAGCAACCAAGGGGGGCCACCTGTCACTAGTCCACCACCACGATGGCGGCGGCCGGGCCGGCGGCTAGCCGGCTAGTAGTTGCGGCGACGCAAGTGCTCCAACGGCGCGCGTCGTGGTTCTGGGCGCCACCGCTCTCGGCTTGGTGCCGCAGAGGAAGGCGAGGATGGCGTCGGAGCCCCTAACGAGCCGGTTGCACAGCGCGCCGATGAGCATCCCGACGACCGGCGCGACGAGGTAGATCCAGACGGAGGTGTACCTGCCGAGTACGATGGCCGGGCCCAGCGTCCTGATCGGGTTCATCGACCCTCCGGACACCGGCCTGGATGGATCGGATGCACAGCACAACTCGTACGTTCAGCAATGCAACACAGTGGCAGTCGCAGTGGCACTGGCACTTGCACTCTCTGAAGAAACTGAGAGTTTTTTTTTTTAAAAAAAATTACCCGATGACGAGACCCAGGGTGCCGACGGCAGCTCCGATGGCCAGCCCTCCTGCTGTCTGATTCTGCATTAATTTGCCATCAAGCATCAACCAAACGTTCAGATAATGAGCACACGAAGAACACAACAAGTTAACTGAAAGAAGGGATAATAAGGACAGACGGAGCCTCTGGCAGCGGTGGCGATGACGATCATGAGCACCGCGGAGGCGACCAACTCGAGCAGGAACGGCAGCCTAGTGTGGCCGCCGGCCATCATCGGGGCCGTCCGTAGAAGTGCTCCTCCGCGGCTCCATGACGCCGTTCACCGACACGCAGGCGAGCAGCGAGCCGGCCATCTGCGCCACCACGTAGAACGGCAGCTGGGGGCGCACAACAAGATGGATGCAAAGCTCACTATTATATATGCAGAGTACGTACTATTTACGTTGGCTGCGAATCTCCGGCGATGCGTGGATGGACAAGGCCTGCCAATGTACCTTGCCCCACGAGAGGTAGCCGAAGACGGTGAAGGTGAGGGTGACGGCGGGGTTGAAGTGCGCGGGGCCGAGCCAGCAGAGCACGAAGCCGACGGTGAGCGCGACGACGAGGCACACCATGGGGAACGTCAGCGTGCCGTGCATCTCCTGCATCAGCGCCGCCACGGCCGACCAGAACACCAGCAGGAACGACGCCACGCCCTCCACCATCAACTATATACCCAACCATGCATCACGTACAGTCGAAAGAAGGAAAAAATGAGAGAGCTGTTAGACACGACATGACGCCCCGCCAGTTAATCTTACGGTTCAGTTCTATATGGTCGTTAACTAGATTATTACTGTCGTTGTAGTATTAGCTACGGAAAACTGTGTACCTCCCGTACGAAAAGCCCGATGGCTAGGCCTCTGCTCACACCTTCTGCAGCGGCGGCCGGATCATGATCACGGCAAGACCGCTCTAAGTCCTGCCCGTTCACCTCAACGCACTCGCTGCCGGCGAAGTCTTTCTCCGCCATTTCGCCGCTACTAACTACTGTTCTTCGTTCGTGGGCGATGAACATGCACGGATTTGGACCACTGTTCTATGTTATATATGTAGAACAGCTGAATGGCAGGAGCAGCCGTGGTTCTAGCACGAACGCACGGGCACACACTCTTGGCGTGCACAAACTGAAGAAGCTTTGCGTGCTCCCCGAGTTCTTGTCCGGTCAAACCAGAAGCCGTTCATCGGTTCAGGACTTTCAGGTAAAAAAAAAACTGCGCATGAGTCTGTCTGTGTCAGCCGCCGACCACAGCTCACCTGCTTCTCCTTGAGCCTTGAAGTGTTCAACTGTTGGTAAATACGCAGTGCGATCTGATGGCGATGCAGTAATGGCAATTGACAACACCTACACTCGCTCCTCCGTTGTCGATTGCCGTTGCCGTTTTATAAAGACGATTAATTAGTATAATAAACCGCAGTAAAGTTGTTGTGACGATGCCGCAAGCAGAGAGTATTTCCATCCGTCCGTCACGTCCGAAAGAGCTTTTGTTCCCTTTAGCAGAGAGAGGTGCAGCTGACGCAGGCAGCCTTCCTTCTGAAGCCGTCTGCGTGTCTGATTGCTGTCGGGCACTGGGAAAATGCAGTGCGAGCAGCTGAATTATACTATTCAGCGATGGATGCGGAGCGACCGAACGAGGCGGCTCCGCACGCGGAAGCTCTCACGCCCCCGACGTCCCTCGGACGTCCGATCAGCCGGTGGATAAGATTAACAAAAGTACACCACACAGCATGATCAGGGTATGATGGAAAAGAGAGGCATCGATCGATCGATCCATCTCCCTTTGGCACGGAAATAAAAGATGCGATGGTCGGCTGGCGGTAGATGCATCTCTCGCGAGTGTGGTCAGATTAGCCATGATCACCAGCTTCAAGAATGAAACAATCAATGGCCATGATCACAGCCTAAAGAAAACAAAAGGCCCCGCCAATGAGACGAGAGCTTTCCACACACAGCGAAAACGATGCGTTACTATTGGCGCGCTTTTTGGAAGCTGGAAACTGCATTATTTGAATGAAACAGTGTAAAAGACGAAACTGAAAGAGATCTGTCTAGCCACCATACTATACGAAGTTTCAAATTTTTGTCAGAGAGCTGAAAGCCTGAAACAAAGGTTAACCTGGTCAATTCCAAATGATTCGCGCATGGAGCACGAGACACGGCTCCCGACTTTCAGAATTGTTTACACAGGAAGCAAAGCACAGCCACAACTCAGAGAGTCTGAGAAAAACGGTGAACCACACCAAGACAAACAAAGCGTATCCAGTCAGGAATGAGAGTGTAGGACCCGTGGCCGCCGGTGATCGCCGGCGACGTGAGAGAGACAGGGATGGCACGTCGGATTCGGCCAACGGAGCAGAGGAACCTCTCGCTCGCGTTTTACTGTCTTAGTAATAATAAATTCGATGTCTTGCTTACAACAATAGTTCAGAATATAAGGCACTTGGCCGACTGACTAGATGACCCCACAAGTCATACTCTAGCTATTACATAAATGATAGGAGTACGTCTTCTCCTCTGAGCCGCGTACCGCCGAAGGTTCTGCTTGACCGACATTGTAGTCTTCCCAAGTGGCAGACGAAGCTGGGAATCCTGTCCATGTGAGCAATACCTGAGGAACAGTATTGTTACCTTTCTTAACCAGGCGACATTTCAGGATGCGTTCTGGGACAGCAGCTGTTGCCTCCAGATCTGTGACAGCAGGTAGAGTAGAGTACACAGGTGTGTGATCCTGGTGAAATGCCTTCAGCTGCGAAATGTGAAACACAGGGTGTATAGCACTGTCAGCAGGTAATTGCAAACGATATGCCACAGATCCAATCCGTTCCAGAATCTTGTATGGCCCAAAAAACTTGTAAGATAGTGAAAGAGTGGAATACTCGATGTATCACTCAGGCATAGTCAGTGTACATATATAGGCTAGGTGGGGAGTCACGGTAGACAGGCCCACAAGCCCAATTACATTCCAACACTCCCCCACAGTCTGAACTGGGAGCACCACGAACATTAAGACTGGACCTAAACTCGGAGAAGACGGATGTCGGCAATCCTTTGGTGAAGACATCGGCGTACTGGGACGTAGTGGGAACATGCAGGACACGAACTTCACCGAGGGCGACTCGTTCTCTGACGAAGTGCAGATCAATCTCAACATGCTTGGTTCGCTGATGCTGGACCGGGTTGGTGGAGAGGTAGACGGCACTAACATTGTCACAATATACCACAGTGGCGCGGCGAAGAGGGTGGTGAAGCTCTTGCAGAAGTTGTCGTAACCAGCAGGCTTCAGCAACACCGTTGGCCACAGCCCGATACTCCGCCTCAGCACTGGACCTGGACACCGTTGGCTGACGTTTGGACGACCAGGAGATAAGATTGTCCCCAAGAAACACCGCATACCCAGATGTGGATTTGCGCGTGTCAGGACATCCCGCCCAATCAGCATCCGTGTAGACCGTGAGATCAGCTGGTGAGGTCCGGTGAAGATGAAGACCAAGATCCAAAGTGCCCTGAAGGTAGCGGAGAATGCGCTTCATAGCGCCAAGATGCGGCTCCCGAGGGTCATGCATATAGAGGCAGACCTGCTGAACAGCATAAGCAATGTCCGGACGGGTGAAGGTGAGATCTCAAGTGCTCCAAAGAATAATCTTGTGATAGTGAGTGGGGTCGTGACGGTGACACCATCAGCGTGAAAGCTTGGCATGAGTATCAACAGAGTACCGCAAGGCTTGCGATTAGTCATCACCGCACGCTCGAATATCCAACATATCTTGTGTTGAGAGAAAGCAGACCGTCTGGTGGCGCCGAACACCGACTCCTGTGAAGTGATGCAGGACCCCATGTCGGTCATAGAGAATTCTTGGCGGAGAGCTGCAATGATCCGCTGAAGAAAAACCATGGAGGAAGCCGTCAGAACAATATCGTCAACATATAGTAGCAAGAAAGCCATCTCTGAGCCTCGGCAATATATAAACAAGGAAGTGTCGAACTTTGCTTCAGTGAAACCAAGAGAGGTGATATGAGAGGCAAAGCGACGATGCCAGGCGCGCGGTGCTTGCTTCAACCCATACAGAGACTTGTTCAGGCGACACACATAATCTGAGTGCGGAGGAGTCGACAAAACCAATTGGTGAGCACAATAGACCTGCTCTCGGACAAAGTGCCATGGAGAAAGGCATTCTTCACATCGAGCTGATGGATGGGCCATGAGCGAGAGAGCGCCAAAGTCAGTACTGCGCGAATGGTTGCTGGCTTGACCACTGGACTGAAAGTTTCATCATAGTCAATTCCCGGACGCTGTGTGAAGCCGCGCAAGACCCACCGAGCCTTGTAGCGGTCGAGAGAGCCATCGGACTTGAATTTGTGGTGAAATACCCATTTGCTGTGACAAGGTTGACGCCAAGGCGTGGTCGAGGCACCGATGACCATGTGTCATTTGCTTGCGGGGCATCGAACTCCGCTTTGCATATAGCAAGGCGCCACTCGAGGTCCGCTAGAGCCGCCGCGAGCAGGTGGGCACCGGAGAGAGGGTCGCCGTGTGTGAAGGTTCGAGGCGGTCGACGGGATGATGAGTACCATCCTTGCCACGAGTGCGCATGCTGTGCGCATTAGTGATGAGGAGTGATCGCTGGGGCGCCCGTGGCTATAGTGCGACCGGTGAGGCGACCGGCGCCACAGCAACAACTCGGATGTGGAATCCATGAGGCAGCAGCACCCGTTGGCCTAGAAGAGGCCCGGCTGGCGGCGCCCGGTGGCAACCGCAAAGACGGTGTGTCTTGGGCGGCAGCAGCAGATCTTCTTCTTTGGGAGCGCGTCGAGGGCAAACGCTTCTTCTTTGGGGTGCAGAGACAACATCGCTTGCTGCTTGGAGGCCTTGAGGCAGCAAGGCCCTTCTTCTTTGGGGGCTTGCAAATGGCACCTTTGCATGAGGCGCCGATGCACCACCCGGCGGTGGGCTAGGTGCAATTGCACGATCTTCTGCGCTACGGTACTGCATGCACACTCTTCGCATGATACCATGAAAGAGTGGAATACTCGATGTATTACTCGAGCATAGTCGATTGTACATATATAGGCTAGGTGGGGAGTCACGGTGAAGACGCCCACGAGCCCAATTACATTCAACAGATAGTTTGGGAAAGGGTCATTGGCCCTTGAGATTGGGTGTATGGCTAAAGGCGCGCAACAACACAGAATCTCCCACACCGAATTGCCGATCGGTGCAAACACTTTCATCCTATTCGAGCTTGCTCTAGTCCGGTCTTCGGGACTTGAAGATGGAGTGCTCTATTCTCAATGAGTTGAGTGATTGAGATAGATGTATCGGTGATGGTGTTGCTACCACTCCCGAGATCGGGATCATAGCCATCACGGAACCGCCCAAATTATAAGAGCACAAGTACAAAAACGATCACCGAAGTGATCAATTTGTCATACTTGAACCCATATAACTCCGGTAGTCTAACGAAATCACGAGGGATTTCAAACCAACCAACATACAAGCCAAGATCGTAGTGATTCAACACAACACATCACCTGTTACAACATTTCACAAGTAGCTTACAGAAGCTCGCATACATCGGAGTTCAATTAAGTTATTACAACCCAAGTTTGAAATAGCGGAAGCGACAAAGTTTCAAAATTACAACACTAGTAGTTCAAATACGTGGCCAGTCCATAGTCATATCCCACAAAAGCATTTCATAAGAGAAACTAGCAGAGACCATACCCACTGGTCTAATCCTCATCCTCAGCAGGGAGAAGACAGTACTTGCAGCAACCATTATAAAAGATGACATCTGCAACAAGAGGTAAATAAACCCTGAGTACGAAAATGTACTCGGCTAGACTTACCCGTCGTAAACCAGAAATAAAAAGACGCCAAGGAGTATGCAATGATGATATATAAGTGAAGCTCGCTTGACAACATTTTGCATAAAAGCTTAAGTAACATAAGTAATCTTTTATCGCTTAAGCATCAAATTAATAATCATTAACCTGTCATCTAGATTGGCACCTGTCCTATGGCAACCACTTGATTAAGGAGCAAACATTAATAACCATATCAGGTATAATAAGGCCATCATCATTATCATCATTTCTGAACCATCAAGTCAATTAGTGTGACTACAATGGAGATACTCCCGTCAAGTTTCTCACTAACCGAGAGAGACGGCGACTCGAGTCGATTACTACCCAGCTAGGGAATTATTCATAACACAAACCCATGACTTCCTCCGTCGATGAGCATTAGGTCACCTTTGGTACAACTCAGGAATCGCAGGCCCGATTAGCGCCGCACTCTCAGGGATACCATGCCACCATGACATTTAGGACTTTTAAACACCTGCCCATGGACACTAGCAATGCTCCCCTCCGAGGTGCACTTTCACTTACCGGTTTCTGGCCTGAGTGGAGCTACTCAGCTTCGCGCTCGGTTCATCAGATCCGGCCAGCTAAGTGAGAGGCATGCGTTCAAAATGACAAGAAAGGCTCCATGCCTCAGTCCTTAATCGACACGGACGAAATCACTATAAGCATAATAGCCCACCTATAAGACTCCGCCCGATCTTCATTCATTTTATCCATGGTTCTTTTCCACGATAGCAAATATAGCCAACCGTGACCAGATAGATCCCTATATCTCGTAGGTGATAGGAAATCACCCGACTTCTACCGTGAAAGCATCTAGGGCCCTAGTGGTTTCGGTGATTAATGACAACATAAGATTATTATGACTAACGTGTGTTTTGCAGAGGCAATTTGAGTTAGGTCACGATAATGGTGATTGATTGGGAAACCAATGGTTTTCATGCCCCTATCGATGGAATCATTTTAGTTTTCAAAGGATGGCTGATAAGGTTAAGGATGATCTAGTTCTAAGTGTCATTTGGTGTTGAGAGGCACTTAGAGTAGATTAGGACTTTGTTTTTTCTTTGACCATACTATAAAGGGGGGTATGAGCGGGTAGCTTGACCTAGGTGAGTCTAATGGTATAGGTGTGGTGCACACTTGTCAAACATAGCACTAGGTAGCTTAGGGGTGCCTTAAAGATCATGTGGAACATCTTTCATTCACAAAGAAATTTGATTTGGAAGTGAATGGAGTGTTTCTCAGTTGACCGGACGTTGGTGTCCTTGTGACCGGACGCGTCCGGTCAGTACAACAAGGCTAGGTTAAGGCACCAAACGCTGTGCCAGAGCGGACCCAACGCGACTATGACTAAGGTTTGCTCTCCAAAGAGCACCGAACGCCGCACTGGACGCGCCCGAGGGCAGAGTCTAGTCGTTACATAGAAAGGTTCTAGAGAGTGTTTTTCATGACCGGATGCTGGCCAGAGTTCGGGCGTTACATAGAGAGGTTCCAGAGAGTGAAATCATTGACCGAATGCGTCTGGTCAGTGTTGATCGGACGCGTGTTGGAGTCCGGTCAGAGTTGTTGAGTTGACATCATGTAGCCGTTGGCTACTGACCGGACGTGTTTGGTCAACCCGACAGACGCGTTCAGTTGTCACTTAATAGGCTGGTTTGAACCTCAACGGGTATGTTTGGTTGTGGGGGGTATTTATACTTTTCCCACTCCTCTAATATATCTCTCTTGCTCATTTGATCAGCTGAAGAACACCTTTGAGTCCAAGGGAGAGCAAGTGCCTAGTGAGGAAGTTGTGATTTGATAATCTCAAGATTAAGGACCTCATTAGTGCTTTGAGAGTAGCAAGTGTGCATCCACTCATCTCATTAGGCTTGGTTGGGTCAAGTGAGAGTTCGTGCTTGTTACTCTTGGTGATCGGCATCACCTAGACGGTTTGGTGGTGATTGGGAGTGTGGTGATCATCCGGTGGAGCTTGTGGATGACCCAACTCAACTTGTGAGCGGTTGTGGGCGATTCACCAAGCCGGAGTGGCGAAGAATCAGCATGTAGAGAGCACTTGATCCTTGCACGGATAAGGGGGAGCCATACCCTTGCGCGGGTGCTCCAACGAGGACTAGTGGGGAGTGCCGACTCTTCGATACCTCGGCAAAATGTCGTCGTGTTCCTTTCCTCCCTTTACTTTGTGTATTTACTTTGAGCAATTCATTTCTTGTCATTACATTCATAGAATTGACTTGCTAGTATAGGATTGGAACTAGGTTGCAAAACTCTTTGTGCCGTAGAACAATAGCACACACTTTTAGGCACTAGGGGTGAAGTGGGCTTTGCTTAGGACTTAATTATTGCGAAATTTTTTAGAGAAGCCCAATTCACCCCTCTCTTGGGCATCTTGATCCTTTTAATTGGTATCAGAGCAGAGTGCTCTTCGAATTAGGCTTAACCGCCTAGAGCAAGATGTCCCATGGAGATGGGCCCCCTCTCTTCTTTGAAGGAGACGATTTTCCTTATTGGAAAATTCGTATGGAGGTGTATCTAGAGGCTTTAGATGTTGGAGTGCTTAGAGCCGCCACACAAGTGTTTCCAAAACCTAAGGATCCCACAAACCTTGTTGGTGATGAGACTCACTATGAGAAATGGAATGCAAAAGCCAAAAACACCCTTTTTAGAGGTCTTTGCAAGGACGTGTTTAACCGTGTCTGAAACCATAAGGACGCCCATGCACTATGGTCGGATATTTGTGCGCTCCATGAGGGAACCAAGAGTGAGCGTGAGAAACGCTATCACCTTGTCATGAGAAAGTTAAACTCTTTTGAAATGCTTCCTAATGAAAGTGCTAATGAAATGTACTCTCGCTTGAATGTCATTGTAGAAGAAGTCAATGGGCTTGGGCTCACACAATTGCAACCATCCGATGTAGTGAGAAAGATCTTGTGTGTTCTTCCCATTGACAAATATGGACACATTGTCACCGTGCTTCATCAAGGAGATCTTTCCAATGCTACACCAACTCAAATATTGGGGAAGATCAATGCTCATGAGATATACATGCACATCACACCACAAGATGGCTCTCCCTCCTCAAACAAGAAGAAAGACTTGGCTTTCAAGGCTAGTCAAGAGAGAAAGGGTAAAGCAAAAGTTGAAGCTTCCTTTGATAGCTCAAGTGAAGAAGTAGATGACACCAACATTGCTCTCATGGTGAGGAAGACCCCCAAGATGCTAAAGAAGCTAAACAAGAATGGTATCAAGTTTGATTCAAGGAAGAAGAAGTTCTTCACTAGTAGCAAGAGGAAGCCCATCTCGGAAATGGATTGCTATAATTATGGTGATCTTGGTCATCTAGCTCATCAATGTCCTATGCCCAAGAAAGATAAATTCAAGAAGAAATACAAGGACAACAAAGATAACTCAAGTGATGATGAGAAGAAGAAAGAAAAGCCATACAAGAAGAAAGATGGCAAGAAGAAGCAACACCAAAAGAAGAAGAATGGCAAAGCTTATATTGTTGGTGATTGGCTCACGGATATTGAATCATCAAGTGGCTCATCCGGAGAAGATAGTGATAATGAGAAAGAAAGAGTGGCCGCTCTTGTTATTGGGAGCTCATTGCCTCCACCACCACCACCACCACCATCATCCTCTACACACCTATGCCTTATGGCCAAGGGTGACCAGAAGGTACAAAGTGATGATGATAGTAGTGATAGTGATAGTGACAATGAATTTGTAGCTCCCTCTTATGATGAACTAGTTGAATTGCTAAATAGCTACACTAAAATCATAAGAAAAACAAGAGCTAAAAATGACAAACTCGAGCTTGAAAAAGAATCTCTCTTAGCTAAGTATGAAATATCTCAAAAAGCTAGTGATGAGCTTAGAGATGAAAACAAGATTGTGTCATCCACCCTCAAGGAGCTCAAAGTCAACATAAAAGAGCTTAAAGAAAAACATGATAAACTTGAGGGAATACACAAAGAGCTCAACACTAGATATGACTCGCTAAAAGATAAATATACTACTCTCAAAGTCAATCATGACAATCTTGTTATTGCAAATGAATATCTATGTGATGAACCACATGATGCTACTAACTTTGTTGCTAAGATTAATATAGCTACATCATGTGATGACTTGATTGATGAGAACATTGAGCAAGGATCTAGTGGCAAAGGCAAGCAAGTGATTGTGACCGAACACTATGATGACTGTGGCAGAACTGACCAATTCATACAGGCTTAAGTAAGAAAATCACCTGCCAACGCAGATAAATGAACGTACTTAAGTCCATACCAACCCGGTAGTTCGTGAAATCACGCAGGATTTCAAACCATCCAACATATAAGCCAAGATCGTACAAGTTTAGCAGCCACCGTTTAGGTGTTACATAAAGTTCGGAACATCATCTCGAATACATCGGAGTTTAGAACCAAAAGTTATTACAAACCAAGTTCAACGAAGGTAGCGGAAGCAATAGTTTTAAAACCACACACGCACACATAGTTTAATACAGTGCTAGATAGTGATCAAGTTCCACAAAAATAGTAGATAAGACATAAGGAATGACCACGCCCTTGGTCCTAGTTGTCGCCCATCGCTGGGTAGAGACAGTGGATGCAGTAGCCATAGTACATCTGACCATCTGCAACAACAATGGGAACAAAGCCCTGAGTACGAGAATGTACTCAGCCAGACTTACCCGACTTAAACGGAAATAAAATGACACCAAGGAGCATGCAAAGCTTTCTTTAGGGGGCTAGCTTGACTCATTTGCGAAAAGCATATGTATCATGAATAAATCATTTAAGTACATTGGCATCATCTTTATTATAACCTGTTACTCTAGGTAAGCACCTATGCTAGAGCAATCACTTGATTAACCATTAACATCAAGTTACCATCTCAGGTTTAGTCCTGTCAACATAGTCCACATAACCATACATGTTCCATCATCATTACTACGATGTCGTAGCTCGAGTCAAGTGCTCACTGTCCAGGAGCGATGGTGATTCGAATCGATTCCTAACCAGCTGGTGATTTATTCCTCACACAAACCACGCTTCCTCCGTCAGGGTAGCTTAGATCACCAAGGACACTATTCTAGAAGCTGTGGGATAATCTGGAGCCGCAGTACCCAAGGACCACCCGACTGCCAGGAATCAGGGCGCACCTGCCCTTGGGCTCACTCTTCGAGTCCCTGTCGTCCCCCATTCAGCTCCAATACACGCACCCGTGTAGATCCCGGCCCAAATAGTGCCACTAGCTTCATGGTCGGAATGACTTATCCGGCCAGCTAAATATGAGGCATGCGTTCAACATGACAAGAGAAACGAGCAACGATCAATCCTTAACCGACACAGGCGGAAACTACGAGCACCCCAGAACCCTGTCTGGTTGCCCACTACACATTCCACCCGGTCTCCATTTATTCATCTACACTTGGTTAATTCCATGATAGTATCCATAGCTAAATATCCAGGTAACCACCTATAATTGCCGGTGACTGGAAATCACCGACTACTACCGGTCTAAGCAGAGCTAAGCATTTAACTCGGTCCTAGACCTAGCAGGGTAATTATATTAAGGTAGGCAAGGATATAATATATGCATCAATGGTTTCATTCAACTCCTAAAACTTAATGCAACAATATATATACTTATATAAAGTAATTGCTTTATAAAGTAGGAGACTTAGGATGCTCCGGGGCTTGCCTTTCTCGAACGAGCTAGGTTGATGATCGGGGTACTCTTGAAGCTCTTCCTCTTCCAGCACCTCCTGTGCGGGAACCTCGGGCTCGATCATGACCTGCTCCTCAGGGGCTGCTACTGGTACTTCCTCCTACGATCCTGTATGATGCATATGTATATGTTACTATAGGAGTGATGCTTTCGAATGAGATGATGAATGATGATCATGAATGTTTGGTATGATGAGGGTGCTTTATGTTTTTGTTTTGGGGAATACGTGTACGTTTCTATTTATTGAGTAGGCGCATATCTCCTCTCCAGAAAATACACACACATACACTAGTAGATCATCAGGCACCTACATGTACTAAGTGACTTAGCACTCTATTAAGCAACCATACTAGCTACACCAGCAACTATATTTTTGGTCTTCAGACAATTATGACAAAATTACAGTAGCTTCCTCATGCAATAAATAGTCTACCATAAAATTTTCATTGTATTTGGATAAGTATAACAGCCTACACAAAAATGACAAGCTATGGTGGATAATTGAACATGAAAATACTTTGTATTATGAAAAGTGTCAAACAACAGATTTGATATTTTTTCAATGATCTACATAGCATAGAATATCTGTAAAAGTTTCACCTACATTTATTATTCATATTTTTAGCTCTAGGAATTTTATAAGAATTAGTGATTAAATACACCAAAATTACATAGCCATATTTTCCACAGAACATGCATGTTATATATTTTTCACAGAAAGTACATCACATGAATAGATGAACAAAATCGGAATCACATTTTTCTGATACATATATGATTTACTATGCATTTCCTAAGAAATTAGCATTTATTCAATTTAAATAAAGCTACACATAAAAGTTTCATAAATTTGATATGCAATATTTTTAACAGATAGATCTAGTCACAAGAAACCTAGCAAAACTTGTCTCATCAAATTTGGACCAATATTTCTCAATTTATGAATTTCCAAAGCATTTGAACAAAATCTAGAAATTATTTCTTTTATTTTTGAAAAACCAGCGGGCCTTAAAACGTTGGGTGCACCCGGTGCAGTGCACCTAGGTTCGCGCCGAGGAGCTGACGCGTGGGCCCCCGTGGTTCAGCCGGCCCCACCTGCCAACCACTGCGGCGGGGGAGGCAGCGCTGACCGGCGTGAGCTCGCCGTCGATGAGGTGGCCGGTGACGAGGTCACCACCAACGTGACCACCGTGCCAGGGCGGACACGATAGTGCAAGCGACAAGGCCGGAGGAGCTCGAGAGCGAGCTGGCCGGCGGCCATGGCGGCGCGGTGGCGCGGCTCACCGTCGGCCGGCCATCTCCGGCCGAGAGGTGGCGCGCGAAGTGGCGTGGGAGCTCCACCAAGCTCGAGCGGTGCTCGTGCGCGTGAAGGGAGGGCGAGAGATGGAGCGGAGAGGGGGAGTCCACGGAGCGGAGCTCTCTGGTGAGCTCGGACGTTACTCCGACGAGGGATTCCCAGGGAAGGGAGGCTTCCCACGGCTTACCAAGGCGAGCGCAAGATGCGTGAGGTGGAGGAGGTGCTGAGGTTGAGGTGTAGCGGCTAGCGGTGAGTGGTGGTGGCCGGTATGGCCAACTCCGGCGAGGCGCGCACGGTGGCGGAGCTTGCCTGCGTGCGCGGGACTGCTGCTGCTGTGCTGTGGCTGGCGAAGTGGAGAGGCGAGTGGGGAGCGCGGCGCGGTCGGGCAGGTGAAGGTGAGCGCGTGGAGTGGTGGGGCCCGCCAGGGTGCCACCCGTACGCCGTCGCCGGCGAGCGGCGGCCACGCGACGGCCGTCCTCTGTGGGCGGTCGGCGCGGGCGCGCGCGTTGGCGCGGGCGAGCGAGCGGCGGGCGCGGAGGCAGGCCAGGCCGGCTTCGGCCATGGGCCGAGAAGCGAGGGCGTGGCCCGCTAAGCCGGGCTCCCTTCTCTTTTTTTAAATTTAAATTCAAACAGTCACAAATTCATCATTTTGAGCAACTTAAAAGCATTTTCAAGATTTGGTGTAAAAACAAAAGTTGCTCCATTTTTCAAGCTCTACAACTTTGCTTTAATGACCAAAGTCAAATTCTTGCTAGATTTTGAATTATAAAATTAAAGTCAATTAAATTTCAAAACCCTATTTTGGAAGATTATTTTTAAAAGAAAAATTTGACAAAAAATTAAATATAAACTTTGCTCCAAATTGTATCCTAAATATTTATAAGCTATCTTAGTGATCAAACCAAGAAATCATATCACCCAAACATGAGCATGGCATTTCAAATAGTTTAAACATGATGAATTTCAATTTAATTTCAGCGCCACATGAAATGACACTTCCTTTCTTTGGAATGGAATGCATAGATGATGCTTATGCATAATGAAATGATGATTATGCTCATGAGATGGAATGTTAATGCATGCTTAACACCAGAGGTGTTACATCTCTTCCCCTTATAAAAATCTCGTCCCGAGATTTGAGTTACTGACTATTGATTATAAAAGTTTGGATAAGCCTTTAGTAAGTATTATCCTGTTTCCCAAGACGCATCACCATCATCGTGATGACTCCACTGTATCTTGTACATTCTCACTTCTTTGTTTCAAGTGACTCTATCCTTAATATCTAAAACTCGTACCGGCTGCTCATGGTACTCCAGGTCTGAACCAATCCTAAGGTCCTGGGATTCTATTCTTTCCTCCAGAACTCGTAAACACTTTTTCAATTGTGATACATGAAAAACTAGAAAGATCGAACCCATTGCTTCTGGTAACTGTAACTTGTAAGCCACTGGACCTTTCCTTTCCAATATTTTATACGGTCCTACAAACCTAGGAGCGAGCTTTCTCTTTACTCCAAATCGTTGTACCTTCTTTATTGGTGTAACCTTCAGATAGACATAATCACCTACTTCAAACTCAAGCGGTCTTCTTCTCTTATCCGCACAACCTTTCTGACGTGACTGTGCAGCTTTCATGTTCTGCTGGATAATACGAACTTTTTCTTCAGCTTCCTCAACAAAATCAATACCATAATACTTTCTTTCTCCAGGCTCAATCCAATTCAGTGGTGTTCTGCACTTTCTACCATACAAGGCTTCAAATGGAGCCATCTTGATACTCTCTTGGTAGCTATTATTATAAGCGAACTCGGCTAAAGGTAACCATGATTCCCATGAACTTTTTGAAGATAATACACAAGCTCTCAGCATATCTTCTAGAACTTGATTAACTCTCTCGGTCTAGCCATCTGTTTGTGGGTGGTAAGCAGTACTATGTACCAAACTGGTACCCAAACCCTTGTGCAAATGTTCCCAAAAATGAGCGGTGAACTGTGATCCTCGGTCAGACCCTGTCGTTCTCGGTATACTGTGAAGTCGAACAATTTTGGCAATATACCGCTCAGCATATTGAGGCGGTCGAAATGCTATTTTGACTGGTATAAAGTGAGCTAACTTTGTAAGTCGGTCAACGATCACCCAAATGGAATCATTTCCCTTTTGAGTAGTGGGAAGTCTGGTAATAAAATCCATACTTATATCTTCCCATTTCCAATCTGGAACGGACAACGGTTGTAACAAACCTGCGGGTTTCATATGAATGGCCTTGACTCTACAACATGTATCACATCTAGCAACATAAGCTGCGATCTCTTTTTTCATCTTCGTCCACCAATAATGAGATCTTAGTTCTTGATACATTTTGCTACTTCTAGGATGGATGGATAGCTTAGAAAGATGAGCTTCATCCATGAGTTGATTTTTAAGTTCTGGATCCTTGGGTACAACAAGACGATTGTCAAACCATAGAACTCCCTGCTCATCTAACCTAAAATTCTTAACTGACTCTCGCTTCATTCTCTCCTTGATATGAAATATGCCTTTATCCTTTTTCTGGCCTTCTACGATCTTACTTTCTAGAGTACAACTAATCTGGATGTTAAGTAGTATGGTAGGATGCATTAGGTTGAACCCATCTTCGAACAATGGTTGTAAGACAGTGCAATGTGACTTCCGACTCAAGGCATCTGCCACTACATTTGCCTTGCCCGGATGATAGTGCACATTTAGGTTATAGTCCTTGATTAGCTCTAGCCATCTTCTCTGTCTCATATTCAGCTCTGGTTGAGTGAAAATGTACTTAATACTTTTGTGATCCGTAAAGATATTGCACACGTTTCCTAGCAAATAGTGTCTCCAAATCTTCAAAGCATGCACAACTGCAGCAAGCTCTAAATCGTGTGTTGGGTAATTAACTTCATGTTCCCTTAACTGGCATGAGGCATACGCAATTACCCTTCCTTCTTGCATAAGAACACAGCCTAAACCTATTTTTGATGCATCGCAAAATACCTCAAAAGGTTTCTCTATGTTGGGTTGCGCTAGAACAGGAGCAGTGGTTAGCAATTCCCGCAAGTCATGGAAAGCTGCTTCACACTCCTCTGTCCAAGCGAACTTTTGATCCTTTTGTAACAGACTTGTCATAGGCTTGGCAATCTTAGAGAAATTCGGTATGAAACGATGATAATACCCAGCCAAACCAAGAAAACTCCGAACCTCATGTACTGTAGTCGGCGCTTTCCAATCCATAACCTCTTTGCTAGGATCTACCGAAATTCCATCTTCTGACAGAATATGACCAAGAAAAGGAACTTTCTTCAACCAAAACTCGCACTTACTAAATTTGGCATATAACTTATGGTCTCTGAGCCTATTCAGAATAATTTTCAAATGCTCAGCATGATCCTCTTCATTTTCTGAGTATACCAGAATGTCATCAATGAACACGATCATGAACTTATTGAATTCTAGCATAAAGACCGAATTCATAAGATACATAAAGTATGCAGGAACGTTTGTCAAACCAAAAGACATGAAAAGATACTCATACAACCCATATCTAGTAGAAAAAGCGGTCTTAGGTATATCTTGCGGCCTGATCTTGATCTAGTGGTATCCTGATCTCAAATCTATCTTAGAAAACACTTTGGCCTTGGACAATTGGTCAAACAAGATATCAATCCGAGGCAGAGGATACATGTTTTAATTGTCACTGCATTTAGCGGCCTGTAGTCCATGCACATTCGTAAGGAGTTATCCTTTTTCTTCTTTACGAACAATGCGGGACAACCCCACTTAGACTTACTTAGACGGATGAGACCCTTGTCCATTAGTCCTTGCAATTGGACCTTCAACTCGGCTAACTCATTGGGAGGCATCCGATAAGGCTTTCTTGAGATTGGCGGTGTACTAGGGATTAACTCAATAGCAAACTCAATATCCCTATCTGGTGGAAGACCGGGTAACTCCTCCGAAAACACATCCGAAAACTCACATACTACAGGAATCTCATTCAGAAGGGCGGCTCGGACTGCACATGTCATACTTGCAAGATCGATTCTTCGTGGCAACACTACTTGAAAAGTACTTTCTCCAATAGGTTCCTTGAGGGTAAGGGTTCTATTCCCAGTATCAATCATTACCCCCATCTTAGTCATCCAATTCATCCCCATGATGACGTCCAATACTAAACTGGGCATGACTATCAAAGTTACGTCATACTACCGGTCTGCTATCCCGAGGGTTGACCCTCGAACTACCTCATTAGTTAATAGATCAGCCCTAGCTAAACTTATCCTATAGGCACATTCCAATTCAACTATCTTTTGTTCATGCTTTCTTGCAAATGCTTGGCTTATAAATGAATGCGATGATCCATAATCAAACAAAACAACTGCAGGGTGCTGGTTGACAGAAAACATACCAGCTGTCATGGGCTCTCCTTTAGGAATATCATCCATGGTAGTATAGTGCACATGAGCTTGATATTGGTTCTGCTGCTTCTTAGAATATGGGCAAAACTTAGCAAAGTGCCCAGATTGATTGCAGTTGAAACACGGTCCCCTTACTGAAGTAGCAGCTCTAGATGAACTGCCTTGTCCTGCCTTTGCCTGTGGTATCGCCATCTTGAAGGCTTTTGGGTCCTCTGCTATGGCTGGGTAGTCGGGTTCTTCCTCTGAGGTGGGCGGAACCTAGCACCAGGAACTGGTACACGGTACGGAGTACGACTTGCCATAGGAGCTCTTGCTTGTGAAGGACCAGACTCAAAAGCTGTTTTACAGTTCTTGGAGGCGGAATAAGCATTGTTGTTGTTTTCTTGAGTCAGACAATCACTGATGAAATCATTGAACCCAGTCCTGCTAGAGGTACCCATCGTTTTCAACATCTTGGGACTTAACCCTCTCTTGAAGCTTGCGATCTTCTTAGCACATGTATTCACAAATTTAGGAGCATAACGGGATAGGTTGTTGAATGCGTGTAGATATTCCTTCATGGTTCTAGTGCCTTGGGTGAGCCAAATGAACTCAGCAACTTTCATAGCTATCATGCCCGATGGAATGTAATTTCCACGGAAGGCAGTGGTGAACTGTGTCCATGATATAGGAGTATTTGCTAGAAAAGTGGTCCGGTGATGCGACCACCATATTTTGGCCGGTCCATGCAACTGATGAGCGGCATACTCCATCTTTAGCTCTTCTATCAGCCTGAGCAGACGGAACTTCTGCTCCATGGTATTAATCCATTCATCCGCTTCTAAGGGTTCTATAGCTTCCTTGAAGATCGGGGGCTTAGTGTCCATGAAATCCTTGAAGGTACTGTACTGGTTCATTCCATGACCACCTGAATTATGGCCCTAACGGGTGTTGTCCGCAATATGGCGCAACGCTTCTTCCATGTTTCTTTGCATACCCTCCATGGTGCGCTGACTTCCCAGAAATTGTGCGGAAAACTGTTCTGCGGTGTACGGGGGAGGAGGTGGTGGTGGGTCACGGTTCTCATTTCCTGCGCCACTACCACTCGCCCTAGCGGTACCCGTGACGGTACGACGCGTATCCACCATCTACATATTTCAGCAACAAGTATGTATTAGGTGATGTTGCAATACTTGGAGGTGAATATACAATTATGCCGTACTAAATTTACTAGAGAGAATAATTTCATATAATAAAATAGAGGCACAATTTCAATTCACAACACAACATCACTAATAGTACTTAATGGCATCGCGTAGCGTACATATACAATCAAAATTGCCAGCACACCAACACTGGACTTTAGGCGTTCGGATATCGCCACTTAAGCATCCAAGGTTCCACATCCCCTTAAGGTCTCAATAACATACTTAGGTTTACACGCCATACATAATGGATCACAAAAGAAATAACTAGCAACTTATAGAAATATCAACTAGTCTACTCGTCGTGGTCGCTGTCCATCTCTGACATGTTGCCATCTTCATCCTCATTCTCATCTTCCTCCATGTCAGGACCTTCCGTAGCCTCCATGTCATCATCAACCAATATGACACCATGCTCCATCTTAGCTGCCCCAGGAGGAACATAAGGGTGTAGCTGATTGTGCAACTGATGCACCTCTTCATGCAAGTTGTCATTATACTCGTTTGCATTGGCCAACTGCTGCTCAAGCTCAACCTGTCGAGCTCTCATAATGTCTTCCTCAGACCAAGCTTCATTCCTCTGATGGAGAACATGTATCAGCATGCGCTCACAGTTCCTGTTGGCGGTAGTCAGGCTCTGAATCTCCTACCTAGCCACCTCATCCCCATGTGGATGGCCCGATCTCTTTGCTCACCACCATGGCTAGCTCACTGACCTCTCTATCTCACTATCATGGGCATCTTTGTGGTGGCCGGTTATCACGAGCTCAGCTAAGTGCACTAGACACACATCTAAGGCTATGTTCTAATCCATCATAGGTCTTCATCACTGCAAACATGGTACTCATCGCCATGTTGTCACTGTCCTGGCTCTCACCTGGACCTCTCTCTAGAGCTCTTCCCTTGGCCTAATCCCACACAAAGAAGAAAGCAGGATCACCCTCGAAAAGACTCCAAAGAACTCACTGGTCGCTAACTCCTGTGGAAACCTGTCCATGATGCCCCTCAGTATAGCAAAAGTAGCTCTGCTAGCAGCTTCCTCAGGAGTCCTGCCCTTAGACTCATAGAACCAACCTCCCCAGTTGGGGTCGTCTCCTCTAGCGAGAACAACTGCCTCAACTGAGATCAGCATCTCGTCACCCAATTGCTCACGGTTCCAATAGTAGCGAGGTTCCTTTACTTCAGGGTACCCCACAGAATTCAGCACCCTCCACAACAGTGTAGGCATGCCAAACTCTCCCAAAAACTTGCTCTTGCAGCGGGGCTCCCTGGGGGCTAACTGGTGACGTGGAGCTCTACCTCTAGTGGACTTGTGAGCAGTGAGCTTCGTACGGGCCATCTGTAGCTAGGTTATCATTTATTGTGAGAACGGGATTAGGTGGTAAATTTTTATCAAAAAGGGATAATCACTTTATAAGGGAAGGACAATGTAATGAAATGAGATGAACATATAATCATGATGCATG